>OV651827.1:18359920-19644920 GCA_927349885.1 Psylliodes chrysocephalus
TTCTATGAAAGAATACCATGAAGAAATAATTGCTGATGTTTTTGAGGAATATTTCAGTCAAATGATAGATTTATTACCGACCAATTCTGTAATAGTTATTGATAATGCCAGTTACCATTCAAAATTAAAGGAACCGTTACCTAACACTTAATGGAAAAAGCAAGAACTCTCCGATTGGCTAATAACCAAAGAAATAGTGGCAGAAGAGGGATTACTCAAAAAAAAGCTATTGTAACTATGTAAACAACTATTATGTGACTCCATATCAAAAATTTCATCGGATAATTGGCAAAATGCTTTAAGACATGTCATAGCAGAGGAAGAGAAATTCTGGAAACTTGGTATGTTATTTTTGCCACAATTTATTTCTGGTATTAACAGTACAGCCAGATTAAACTAGAGTCTTAATAAAACCCCAGAAATAAAAATCCAGAGGGTTCAAATCTGGACTACGTTCAGGCCATGGATGTTCACTTTCTCGTCCAATCCATCGATGGGGGAATACGTTATTTAAGTGAATCTTGTAAATACCACATACCAACTCTAATATTTAAAGGAATATCATCTAGCAGATCAAATGAGTTGTACTCGAGGAAATGTAAGTAATCATTTCCAGACATTTTTGCTGGAAGTTCAACAGGTCCTATAAGGTTATCTTCGACTATACCAAAAAAAAATGTTTAATTTAAATTCACTCGTACTGTTTGGATTTTCTACAGTCCATGTGTGAGCATTTTTGTAGTTGAAAATTCATCTTGTCTTAAATGTTGCTTCATCAATGAATAGAATTTTATTTACAAAAAATTCATTTTGTCTATTTTCATTTAAGACAAACTGACTAAAATTTGTTCTCGCTGAAATATCATCTGACAGTAGATTGTGGACTGGAATACGGGTATAATTGTTGTTCACGTAAAATGTTAAACACAATACCCTGACATAAACCAAAATTGGCATATATATGACAGATACTTGTTTAAATTAAAATTAATTATATACAACAGTTGAAAGTTACAGGAGAATACTTATGGTTCCCTTGTATACGGAAAATAAATAAAATTAATTACTACAATTGAAAGCTACAGAAAAACAATTATGGTTTCCGCTGTATATGGAAAAAAATAAAATTAATTAAATATAGTGGTTAGAAAAACACAGGAAAAATAAGAATCAAAATTCTCCGGCTAATTAAACTAATTGTAAAATAAAAATTATAAAATTTCCTACCTTGGTGAACGGGAATAACACAGCCTCTGATACGCTCGGGAAATCGAGAAACTTTCACGGATACGGCGGCAAACACCGTAGAAAAGTCATTACCGTGGTAAGCAATCAAAGAGCAAATGTTTACTTGTCATCTTATTTATGCCTTTTCAGCAGGTAAGCTCGAAGCCCGGCAATTCGGAGTGAGAGATACCACCACTACAGCCGACTGTTTACAATTTAAAAATAAAAAAAATTGTCCTACTAGTACCTTGATAAATACAAGTAGATAATTGATTCAAAATTGAATCTACAAATGCCCATTCGGATTTCGGCATATATGGAAATATTTTAACCTACAAGGGTACTCGCAATTGTTTAAAAACGGGAATTTCTGGGAAGCACAAATACATGCCCTCAGGTGGGAATTAATTAAAATATACATTTTTATAATTATTTAAAAATAAAATTTAGTGACTTCGCCACAATCTTCAACAAGATTTAATACCTCTTCCTCCTGCTGTAAATCTCGAACCATAGGTCGTCCATTCTCTCTTTTTGGGCGAAAACTTCCGGTTTCTCTTAATCTGCTGAATAGACATGAACACAATTTTCCGTTGGGCTGTCTATGATTAGGATACAAATCTATGTAACTTCTTGCTGAAGCGCGTGCATTAAAACCTTGTTGGGCGTAAACACATATCATATCTATATGTAATTTGACTGTTATGTCGCGGTATTGTACAAAAATAACGAATTTTATCACTCAAAACTCTGATGCTTGTATGTAAGACTAATCCTGACAGTGCTACTACATTTAACAACTGCCTACTAGATTTAACATTATCAAATTGAGAAATTATGGAGTAATCCATACATTTGCAGTACTAACTTTAAATTAAGTTGTTCTTCAAATGATGCATTTTAGCGACATGCAACAAGTATACCTTTTTTAAAGTAAATGAACGCTTTTTCAAAAATGTCCTTTCTTAAAAAATCTGAAGTGAATTTTAGATTGGCACGCCAGTTTAGAACGCCCTGTACATGTAATGCAACAAAAAAGCTGGCATACGTTTGTATCACTCAAAAAACTTAATTTTACAAAATTTGGTTATGTTTACTCAAAAAATATTTGAATTATCGTAAAAATTAATAAAAAGATAATTTATTTTTTCCACCCTGTAACTTCTTAAGCAAGTAAAATTCTATTAACGTATATTGGCTTAAATAAACTTATTTTTATCCAAACTAACCACATCTGCAGTTTGACCCATTCTTTAATCAATTATATTTCAACAAGAAATGCAGTTAGCCCCAATTATTGTCAGAATATGTATTGTTTACTAATAATCTAACTATTAAAACTTTTTTGATATACAAGACTTGTTAGTTCTGGTAACATATTTATATGTTCTGATAACAATTTTTCTATGACATAGTGTCATATACCTCCAACATGCCTCTATAAATAGTACGACATAGTTCAGTTTACCTCCCAGATACTGATATCGGTAAATATTTAATTAAATCTTCATGGAATAGGTACATACCTAACAGACACAACCATTTAGTTTCTTGAATTAATTTAACCAAGTTCAATATTTATTTTTTATATCGTCTTTAAATCTAAGTTTAGCTTCCATTTTTTTTTGTAAATGCATGCGACACCATCATTCAAGTCTGACACTGTTTATCAGTACCTCTAGCATTTATAGATAGGACATATTTCTATAACTTAAAATTAACTTTGAGTCGTATATTGATTAATTTAACGTTAATAATTTTATATTTGAAGATTGACTGAATGAAAATGTTTTTGTATCATTTAAGTCATACTATTTAAAAAAAATAGTATTTATTCTTACTAAAATTGACTAACTCCATTTGCTCGAGTTTGACATATGACGTAAAACTGTGCGGGCACTTTTAGTATCGTCATAGCATCTCCTCTTTATTTTATATTAATGATTGTAAAGTTCGTATGCCTCGCCCTACTTTGTGACGTCACTGTGTGCGTTGCGCAAATTAAGCTGATTTAAGTGATTTTATGATTGTTACACTACATTTCCGGGATCTCTTAACGTGCGACATCTCTTTTTAGCTAAAGACTTTCAAGAACACTCATTTGGGCTCACTTATAAAAGAGCGCCAAGGAAACGCGATTAGCCAGAGCGCAGTGGCGTACCCAAAAATATATATTAACACGTATGAAAATAATAAAATAATTAAAATTTAATTAATATTTATTTTAAAATAATGTGTTTTTTTGAAATGTAACTGGGTGTTCACTGCACAGATGAACCAATGGAAAAACCGCCCCTGCCCAGGTACCTATTGAAAAGCGTATAAACAAAACCTATTTGGTTTTTATGCACGCATTTTATTTGAAACCAACTGTACATATTTTTCTGTTAACCAAGTATCAATCCATCCAGTTAATGTTGACCTCATTAATGGTCTACTTTTTATTAGTAACCGTTTATCTATCAAGTATTATACTTGCACTGTGATCTATCATTAATTTATATCTTTTGTAACGGTATAACGAAATTGACACCCTCAAATCAAACATTGAAATTTTTATGAAATTTGAAGTCAATTTTTTTTTACTTGAATAGAGATTTGGTCGCCTAAAAAATCTTGTAACGAACTCTTATATTAAAAGGCGATTAATACACTAGATCGTAAAATAACTGTTAAATTTCTTTATATAGCTACATTTGTTTTTAATACATTAAAATTACCTGTGAGACCAATGCTGTATGCTCAATGCACATGCTTAGTAGTGCCGCAACGATCTGCTTTTTGGTACCAAAAGTGATACGAATGGTTTACATCTAAAATTCATTTATATAAGTTTATACAAATATGTACCTATTCTTAACATATTTTTTTGCAATTATAGTATAAAGATGAAAACAGTTTCTTCCCATATACAAACAAATGTGAATATTCTGTAAAAATGTATAGTAGTGTATTAGGATTTTAATTTCGAAATTTTCTAGTTCGAACTTTTGTTATTTGCACTTATTTCACCAACTCGTTTGAGACTATTTCACCAACTCGTTTGAGACTATTTCACCAACTCGTTTGAGACTATTTCACCAACTCGTTTGAGCCTATATGGTTAAGACACGAAACTTTTTTTAATTAGTTAATAATATTAATAATGTTGGGTTCTAATTAACAGTGCTGTTCCTAAAGTGGCGCTGGGAAACAGTAACAAAGCCTACACAGAACACGAGGCGAAATAACCTTAGCAGTTGAAGCCGATGACACCAAAAAAAATAATACTCTCCCTAATTCACCTCCTTACGAGTGAATTTTAACCCCAAAAGCTGAGCTTCTGCGGGAAAGGGACGGAAATTATTATTTGCCGTGGCGCTCCGGGGCGACTTAAAGATGATTGATAGTGTCATTTGACTTACAGGTGAGAAAAACCCGGAAAACCTCACCCACCATCATCGAAAACGGTAACGCATGGCGATTTTTAATAATCTGGATGTCACATCAACAGAAAATTAAATTTCTGCTATTACGACATCCATTAAATCCTATAGAGAACCATGCAAATAAATTCAGAAGCTCTTCCGTTGGATTCGAAACCGTGTCTAGTTTTACCAGAAAATTGGCTCGCAAATGAATGCAGCACCGTAGACACCTACGCTACCGTAGTCGATGTATTATTATTATTATTATGTTTCATATTCTGTTTCTATTATATTTTCGATATACAGTCCTGGTAGGATGAAAATTTTTGGTCTCACTTTTCTTGTATTTGAGTGAATATTACAAAATATTTTATTTAAAAAATAATAAATATTTCAATTAGGTAGGTACTTCGATTTGAATTATAACTAATATTTTGTATTTCTTCAACTTCTAAGTTGATACATATTATAGTTAAATAAATAGAATGATTCTAAATTGAAATTAGAAAGTGTATACATGGGGAAATCGAATAAGTAAAATTAAAAAATAATTTTCAATTCGTATTGCAATATATTTTTTTGTTTGCAGATTTTCCTTCTTCTAAGTCAAGATCAACTCATATTGATGGACATTTTGAGAAACGCTATGTGATTTGTCAGTTTTGTGGAAGAATAATGAAAAAAATTGATTTTTATCGGCATTTTTTTATTCACAAGGTGAAAAGAAGATTAAAAAATCATATTGATGATAAACCTTTGGAATACAATCATTCGTCTAAAAAGTTGAGGCCGAAAAACATTAATGACGTTGACGACAAACAGTTTAAGTGTGGTACTTGTTTCAAAACATTTAATCTAAAATTCAAGTTACAGAGACATCTAATAATTCATAGTGCTGAAAAACCATTCAAGTGTGATATTTGTTCCAAAGGTTTTTCTAGGAAACAAACCTTACAGCAACATTCAATAATTCACAGCGGTGAAAAACCATACAAGTGTAACATTTGTTCTAAAAGTTATTCTCAGAAACAAACCTTAAAGTACCATTTAATAATTCACAGCAATGAAAAATCATACAATTGTGATATTTGTTCTAAATATTTTAATTATAAATCTAACCTACTAAAACATTTAATAGTTCACAGTGGTGAAAAACCGTTTAAGTGTGACATTTGTTCCAAAGGTTTTTCTCAGAAATCAAACTTACAGCTACATTTAATAATTCACAGCGGTAAAAAACCATTTAAGTGTGAGTTTTGTTTTAGAGGATTTAATCAGAATAATGATTTACAGCGACATTTAATAATTCACAGTGGTAATAAACCATTCAAGTGTGACATTTGTTCTAAATGTTTTAATGATAAATCTAACCTACTAAAACATTTAATAATTCACAGTGGTGAAAAACCGTTCAAATGTGACATTTGTTCCAAAGGTTTTTCTCAGAAATCAAACTTACAGCTACATTTATTAATTCACACTGGTGAAAAACCATTCAAGTGTGATATTTGTTATAAATGTTTTAACAATAAATCAAACTTACAGCAACATTTAGTAATTCACAGTGGTGAAAAATCTTTCAAATGTGACATTTGTTTCAAATTTTTTACCCTGAAATCACAGTTACGGCAACATTTTAAAATACACAGTGGTGATAAACCGTTTAAGTGTGACAAGCGTTCAAAATGTTTTACTAAGAAACCAAGTTTACTGCGACATTTATTAATTCACAGTGGTGAAAAACCATTCAAGTGAGATTTGTTCCAAGGTTTTTCGCAGAACCCAAACTTACAGCAACATAACCCATTATAGTGTGACATTTACTCTAAGGTATTTAACTGTAAATCTAACTAAAAAAAACTTAATAATTAATAATAATAATTAAATAATTAATTGGACCTGTCTTGCTTTAGTTTCCTATTACTCCTATTACTGAGTCGTTTTTCTTTTTAATTTTTTTTTTGTACTTTTAAAACAATTTATTATTGTATTTTTTTTATGGAAGGGATCACACAAGACAGGCATATATGCCTAGGTACGATCCCCTCCATGGATAAAAAAAAACTTGTAATCTGGTACGTAATATATTTGATTTGAAATGATCATAAACCATTCAAGTGTGACATTTGTTCCAAATTGTACTATTGTACTATAATTGTAACTTAACATTGTCAAATCGTACTTGTTATTAACCTAATTTTATACTGTAATTTAAACTGATATTCAATCATCTTGATTATATTCCGGAATTTTAAAAAATTTCTAATTTGTTATTTAATCCGCTATTTTATTCTACTTTGTTTGTCACTGTGGCCTCGTTAGTGATTCTGGAGTCTACCCCTCTTGGACAATATCATCTTATTCACTGAGGCTGCCCGGTCGTATAATAGGCAATTCAGCACACAGCTCTGTAGTCAAAGGCGAAATAAGTGTCTACTTTACTTTGTTTCTGCCTATTATGCATCTAGGTAGTAATTTGTCTTTACTATAACTTTCTCACTTTTCTAAACTCTTTCCTCTAATTTACCCTTCTTTCTTCAACTAGGTGCCAAGTAGGGGTCATGGTCTAGTCTAGTCAAGTTTTCTGGCCTAGTATGTATCTAGAGTCATTGCCCTTCATTCCTATGCACAATATTTTTCTAAAACCAAATGTACTTAGGTTTCATATACTTAAGACCTAGTATATCCCTCCTCTTTATTCATTATTTTTATATTTTTGTTTCTTGATGATAAGTAGTCTATCCCGGTGTAACCCAGAACCACTCTCGAACGCTTCAACCTACTTGTCATTGTCCTGTGTCAGTCTGTCTGTCTTATGTCTACTATCAAATGTCAAAATAAGTACGATTGTTACCTGTTGAATCGTTGTAGACGATGATTGAATAAATATTTTATATTATGTTAGGTTAATGGTATACCTCATAGAGGGTTTTACATTGTTTCGCTCCGATTGTCAATTTTGTATTTGTTTTATTCCACAATTTAATGTATCCTTTGATATACAGAATTACAATATTTACAAATAATAAATAATAAAATGTATATTCTCAAAAGAAAGAATTGTTTTCAAAAATATTTTAATAACGATTAAGTATAATAAATTAAGTTTAATCCAAAATGAGTTTTTTTTTCAAATTATACTTTTATTATTTACAACTTTATTACCATCTGTTTAATTTAACACAAAACACATTTTTTATTAATAAACCTGTTAATTTAATTAGTAATAAAATAATAATAACTTATGTTTATATTTGTTTTATCAGTGTAGATGCAATTTGATTATTCTGTATGACATAATATAATAAATGACAATTATTAAAAAGAATGTCAAGTCAAGATTTAAAATAAAAAGATTTATACAGTCCACTTATTATTTAACTATTTGAACCAGCAGTTTAAAGTTTAAACAAAATTTGCTCCAATCAAACCGGATTTCAAGAATTTCTATTTTCAATTTTCGACAACAAAATTAAGAAGACTTGTCGACCAGCACAATATATAAGTACTATATATTGAGACTATTAAGATGGGCGAATGGATGTTTGGAAGACGTTCAATTTAAAGTATTTTTTCAATGTAATCACAATTTAATATATAAGTTTAAGATTTTAAGGCATTTCTTTGCAGATTTGAAGATACCTTAGGCAATTTTTAAAGCTATTTAACAAAGTAAACTTTGTACTTGGCCATTTAACAATTTATTTGCTATTTATTTGATATTAACAATTTATTTGCTATTTATTTGATATTATCATTAGTCTATTTAACGATTAATTTGCTATTTTCAGTCTATTGAACGTGTATAAAAAGTATCTTTGTTCTATTTAAGGAATACTTTTTCTAGATTATACATGTTTTGTAATAGTTGCTATTCTTTTTGCATGTAAGGTATTTTTAATCAGTGAAAGATACCTTTCGTGTTTGTCAATTTTCAACTATTAACACTATTCATTTCAATTTTAGTCTATTTTCTTTTATCATTTTGAAAGGCAATTTTCTCCATTATATAAGGACAATTATTTTTTTGCTATTGAACTATTCTACATGTGAGGTCAATTTATGCTTGCCATGTAAGTATTCTATTTGAACAACTGTGTATTATTAAATTCTATTGCTATTTTATTTTTTAACAAATCAAGTTTCGATTTGATTCTATTTCATTGCCTATTGACTAATGCTGTTGTTTTTATTAAAAAATGACAGAAGTTTAAAATAAAGTTAAAACCTCGGTTTCTTAAAGAAAGCACAGTTTAAATGATGTTGAACTACGATTTAAAAATATTATTATTTTGCTCAAAGAGTTTGACCATGTTCAGTCAATAATAGAGTCTTTGTGTGAAGAAGCAGATTTAGAAATCCACTTTAAAGAACGAGAGAATTTTCAAGAGAGATACTATATTACTCAAGATTTTTTAACTCAATATATACAAGGTGAACGTAAATCTAGTGTAGATGAGAGTGGATCGGATACAGATTTGAGGGAAACTCCTCTCGGCCAGGTCAATTATGCAGCACCTACTGTTAACTCGGGTTCTAATTTTGATTGTTTGCAAAATGTTTTATTGCCAAAACTTAAGTTACCTACCTTTTCTGGAAATTTTGAATAATGGCTTAGTTTTAAACTCAATTTTTCATCTATTATTTATGGTAACAACAATTTAAACGATTTACAAAAGTTTCAGTTTTTAAAAGCTTCCTTAGAAGGTTATGCTTCTAGATTTGTTGAAGATCTAGAAGGGGTTGATAGGCCCTACCAACAAGCGGGGCATAATTTATGTAACTAGTTTGATAAAAAATAATTTTTGCTAGATACCCATTTCCAACAATTATTAAACGTTTCACAATTAAATAAAGAAAGTTTTTACAATTTTAGTTTGATTTTAGATCAAATTACAAAACATTTAAATGCCACTGAAAGTTTAAAACTAAATCCGAAACTATTATATGATTCATTGGTTATCCATTTAAAAGAATGAAAGGATTGTGAAGATGACACTGATTTACCTTCTCTTAAAGAATTTTTAGAATTTCTTAAAAATAAAGTCGACTTATTGCAGTTTCTAGAACAGTCTTAGTCCTCTAAGCCTGTAATCATTAGGGAATAAACAATTCAACAAAAATAAGTACTCTGATCAATCTTAATTACATCTTTCTGTCGACTACACAAAATCTCATGTAGTTTATTGTAATTTTTTAGCCTTGTCAATATCAGAAAGAATAAACAACGTTAAACGTCTTAATTTATGTTTAAATTGCTTACGGACCGGTCACAGCCAAGACAAGTGCTGTCTTCGGCCATGTAAGATTTCCAAAAGAAGTAACAAGATTTTAAAACACAACACTTTGCTTCACCTTGATTGGGACGTTTCTGATAGAAGCACAGAGTCCCAAAGTATAAAAATGTTGACCTACGGTTACGTATCAATCTCAAATTCTTTTGTCTACAATCATATGCAAGGTTAAAGTTTCTGATGGCAATTATCATGATTGTCGAGCATTATTAGATTCTGGAGCACAATCTAATTTAATAACAGAAATGTTTTGTAAAAAGTTAAACCTTAATTGTACCCCATCCAATTGATCAATTATGGGGATAAACCAGATAGTTTCTCAACTTAATAAAAGGTGCGAGTTGTCAATCTTTTCAAACACATCCAATTATAATTATACAATTTCTTGCTTTGTTTGTCCTGGTATTACTACCAATATTCCTTCATACCATATCAATGATGTTGAAAGATGAATATACCTAAAGGTCTTCAATTAGCAGACCCAAATTTTTATATTCTAGGGAGATAGACTTAGTAATAGGTGCTAGTCTATTTTGGGACTTAATATTAGACGGATAAGTACAATTATCTAATAATCTTCCCAGTCTACAAAATACTCTGTTCGGTTATATTGTTTGTGAAGTATTACCTTTCTCAAGTTAATTAACATCCACATCTATTTGCAACTTTTCCAAAGCACATATAGAAGATTAGCAATTAAAAAAGTTTTGGGAACTCGAAGAAATTAAGTTAACATTACTTTAGCTAAAGGCGATTTAGAGTGTGAAGAACAATTTAAAAATAATACCTTTAGAAATGACGAAGGTCAATTTGTGGTGAAGTTTCTACTGAAGCACTCTCCTTCTGTTAGGCAACTCTAAAGGAAATGCTATTAAACGTTTTTTATTCACAAATATGAATCCCTAGGTCATATGATCAAACTTTCCAATGATGTTGAATGTTCAGGAAATACTTCTATTTCATATTTCTTGCCCCATCATGGTGTTTTGAGAGACAGTTTAACAACGAAATTAAGAACTGTTTTTGTGCTAGTTGTCTCACTTCATCGGAATGGTCTCTTAATGACATTCAGTATGTCGGGCCAAAATTACAAAATGATAATTTGTTACAATTTAGATTTTACATGTATGTAGTGTCAGCTGATGTATCGAAAATGCATCGTTGCATTTTAATGCATCCAGATCATAGATCTTTGCAACAAATACTATGGCGTGAAAACCCGAAAGATGAGTTTTCAACGTATCAGTTAAATACAGTTGCTTACGGTACACGATCAGTTCCTTACCTAGCAATTAAATGTATGCAACAATTAGCTACTGAACATTTTAAAACATCCTGAAGCATGTCAAACTGACAGGATCGAATAATTTGACAGAACTTCAAATAAAATGTCAAGAAATTTATTCAATTTTAAAGTAGGGGAATTTTATTTTAAGAAAGTGGATTTCCAATGAACCCAAGTTATATTTGATATAGATTACTCTAATATTTCCAATTTTGTATTAGATATTATATTGGGAAACATGAAAGTTGTAAAACATTAGATATTCAGTGGGTTCCTATATCAGACAATCTAAAATAAAACATAAAACAATTTGATTTTTCTACGTTCATGCAAAAAACAAAACTTTATTGAACTATATTTAGTGAAAAAACTGGTTCTTTATTGCACTAGTGCAATAAAAATTTTATTGCACTCATCTGTCATTTTACTACAGCGTTTTATGATCATGACAAACATAAATATTCAAATCAACGCCAAATATTTAGTCCATTTTCATTTTCTGTGTTACGTTTTAAAAACAATTGCATATTTTATATTATTTTCAATCATTTAATAAATAAATTTGTAAAAAAATGCATTTTATTAAAAATGTCATTACAAATTATGAACACAAACGTAAATAAATGCCTCAAACAAAGGTACACGATCACGGCTACTATGATTTGGATAATACAACTACAGTTCTATAAAACATTTTTTGGTTTTTGCATGAACGTAGAAAAAATATTGTATGCAACTCGTGCATAACGTGTTTATTGCACTCGACATGTGACAATTTCACGTCGCGTGCAATAAACACTTACTTTTTGCACTTGTTGCATAAATAACTATTAAATTCCGATATAACGATTATAAGAAGGAAAATTTTATCTATTGCACAAATTTATGTTCCACTAGGTCTTATAAGTCCTATTATAATTACTTTTAAAATTATTTTACAACGGTTATGGTCTTTACGAATATCATGGGATAGTTCAATTCCTTCAGATTTAGAAAATGTAC
Organism: Psylliodes chrysocephalus; assembly: GCA_927349885.1. NCBI lineage: Eukaryota > Metazoa > Arthropoda > Insecta > Coleoptera > Chrysomelidae > Psylliodes > Psylliodes chrysocephalus. Next base: position 18,372,136 of record OV651827.1, read on the forward strand.
TTTTTCGATGTTTAAATGACTTATTATGCCTTAATAATTTTAATATTAATAGGTTTACTATTCCAGAAGGTTATGAACTGTTCGATATCCATTGTTTTTGTGATGCATCCAAAGATGCTTATGCAGCTTCTGTTTATTTAAGAAGCAAAGACGTACACATTACATATTATATATTATATATTATGTATTATGTATTATGTATTATGTATTATGTATTATGTATTATGTATTATGTATTATGTATTATGTATTATGTATTATGTATTATCTATTATGTATTATGTATTATATATTATATATTATATATTATATATTATATATTATATATTATATATTATATATTATATATTATATATTATATATTATATATTATATATTATATATTATATATTATATATTATATATTATATATTATATATTATATATTATATATTATATATTATATATTATATATTATATATTATATATTATATATTATATATTATATATTATATATTATATATTATATATTATATATTATATATTATATATTATATATTATATATTATATATTATATATTATATATTATATATTATATATTATATATTAATTTATTAAAATTATGAAAATCAAAAACAATGTAACGTGAATTGAAATATTTTCAAATTTTTCTGACAGGTTGTTTCATAGACCTCACGGTACAGGGTACACGGTACAGGGTACACGGTACAGGGTACAGGCCATTTAGTGATTATTCTAATATTTCCCCATATTGACCCAACCCATCGGAACATAAGCTTGCGAATTTTTTTTTATTGGAATTTTGCAATTTCTATTAATAATGTGTCATTTGCATAGATAATTACTTACTGATGTGTTTAACAAAAGTATATTAGTAACAAATATTATGAATAAAGGAGCCATCGTTGAACCTTGTGGGACTCCTATACTAACTAAAGTATCATATTACACCATACTACAAAATATTTCATTTAAAAAATAAGTATTTCAATTAGGTACTAAAATTTGAATTATAACTAATATTTGGTATTTCTTCAACTCCTAATCTAATACATATTATAGTTTAAGAAATAAAACATTTTTGAGGTTTAAATTGATATTAAAAAATGTATGTATGAGGAAATCAAATAAGAAAAATCACAAATTAATATTAAATTTGTAGTATTACAACATATTTTTTTAATTTGCAGATTTTTCTTCTTCTAAGTCAAGATCAAAACATATTGGTGGACATTTTGAGAAACGCTACGCAGTTTGTCAGTTTTGTGGACGTTTAATGAAAAAGGTTGATTTTTTTCGACATTTTTTTATTCATGTAGTGAAAAAAAGATTGAAAAATCATAATGATGACAAACCTTTGAAATACAATCATTCTTCTAAAAAGTTGAAGCCGAAAAAACTTGATGACGTTAACGACGAATCGTTCAAATGTGGTACTTGTTTCAAAACATTTGACCTAAAATCCAAGTTACAAAGACATTTAATAATTCATAGTGCTAAAAAACCATTCAAGTGTGACATTTGTTCTAAAGTATTTAATTTTAAATCTAACCTAAAAAAACATTTAATAATTCACAGTGGCGTAAAACCATTCAAGTGTGACATTTGTTCCAAAAGTTTTTCTCAGAAACAAAACTTAGAGCAACATTTAATAATTCACAGTGGTGAACACCCATTCAAGTGTGACATTTGTTCTAACGTATTTAATTGTAAATCTAACTTAAAAAGACATTTAATAATTCACAGTGGTGAAAAACATTTCAAGTGTAACATGTGTCCCAAAGAATTTACTCGAAAACAACACTTCAGGCGACATTTAATAATTCACAGTGGTGAAAAACCATTCATGTGTGACATTTGTTCCAAAGGCTTTTCTCAGAAACAAAACTTGGAGCAACATTTAATAATTCATAGTGGTGAACAGCCATTCAAGTGTGATATTTGTTCTAAATGTTTTAATAATAAATCTAACTTACTAAGACATTTAATAGTTCACAGTGGTAAAAAAACATACAAATGATAAATCTGATTTACAAAATAATTCTACTGGGCCAAACTGACAGCAACATTTAATAATTCATAGTAGTAAAAAATAATTTAAGTGTATAATTTGTTCTAAACTATTTAATAGAAAATCTCGCCTTCATGTACGTTTAAGAATTCAATGCTTTTTTAATAACTCCAAAAATTCCGTTAGCTTTGTTAAGAAACCAATTAGCCTCTTTTGTCTATGCAATAACAATAATTATATAATGTCTATGTATTAAAAAAATATTGATATTGAAAACTTTATCAAATATAATATACAATAATTCAAAATAAACCAACAATTCATATAAACATGAACTTCATAATTAATTCAAAATTAAAATAAACATAAAACTTAACATAACATAATTGTCCCTCATACATATAATAAAAAAAAGAAAACAAAAGAATAAAAGAAACAGTGATGTAGGAATTAAACATAACAGATTGGTTAAAAATATAACAAGTAAAAGAAAAGAGAAGAAGAATAATTTTCAACTATATAATTCATAAATTATTTTTAACATAAATAATAAGTTCTTTCTTAAATTGACTAGGATTCTGAACATTTTAGCAGGTATATCCTTCACTGTAAGTCAATAACAGTAAACTGTTTATTAGAGCAATGGGTAGTTTTTAAAGGTATATTAAATGAGCAAACTTTTCAAATCACTAGCCAGGTTAGTGTAGACCTTTTTTTGTACAGTATTTCTCTATAAAATTAGATTTCTTATTGAATATTTTGAACTTTTGGTTCAATGTTGATATTTGTTTAATGAAATGGCTATTCACAGTTGCAAAACCTAAATCAGTATCTAGGAATTATACATTTTTTAGGAGTGACACTTGAAAATCTGATCCAAGGGGACGATTTTAACGAATTTTATTAAACCATTGATTTTTTACTAAGGTCATATTATGTTTTTCTGAAAGCTTATGAGTTGGTCCATCACTCCTTTCAGTATTATCGTTGACTTTCCGGACACCCTGTATACTTAAATAATCTCTTTTTGATAAACTCACTGGGAAGAATTATATCTTTTGCAGATGACACTAGAATCTTATATAATGCAAAAAGTTGGAATGAAATTAAAAAAATTGCAAAGGCAGATCTATTTAAAAATCGTGAATTGGTTTGCTTATAACACATTAACAATAAATTATAAAAAAAAACTTTATTTATTCCTTTTACCTGTAACAAAACAACCTTACCCGATTTTAACACATTAAACATCAATAACACAAATTGTGTAATACTTGGAGCAACAAAAAAGAAATATTTAGATGTAGTTATTGATCAGCATGAATATGTCAACAATATTGCTATTTCCTTAAGATAAAATATTTATCCCAAATTCTTTAAAACAATTGAAAATGGTCTACTATGCACTTGTAGAAAGTCTACTTTCTTATGGTACTTTGGGATGGGGAGGAGTGGCTCAATGTTATCTGAAAACACTAGAAGTTATCCAAAAGCGCTTTTTAAAAATAATATTTAAAAAAGAACCTACTTACCCGTCTTCTGTACTTTATAAAGATAGTGGAGTCTTAAATATTAGGCAAATGTATTTTCTAAGAGTAGTGATTTACAAATATAAAAATTTAAATAACTATTATTATGTAGAACATAATATCCTACTAGATATAAAATCAACTTAAACCTAAAAACTGAATTTTCAAGAAAGACAGTTATCCAGAGAAATTATATTCATTTACTATCTAGACTAACTGAACTTAAATTTGGTATTCATTCAATAAACATTTAAAAAAAGATAAAATATTCTTACTACAGGCCGAAAGGAAATTAAAAATCTAGTAGATTCACAATAGTAAGACACAGTTTGTTATGTTCTTGTGTTTTTTTTTTCTTCTTCGCTTTTTTGTTTTTTTTTTGCTTTTTATATTAGCCTGTTTCTATTCTCTCCTTTGTTGTTTAGTTTAAGGTCAAACTTCTTTAGGGAAATGACAATGAATTTGAATATGTAGTAAACACTGAGCCTATTGTTAGTGACTTAGGAGAACCTAATAGTTTTTTTGTAGATGTAGTCCATCCGTTAATCCCGTTGACTCCTTAACGTTCTTACTTTAAAATTTATTCGGTCTGTTCGTAATAAAGTTGATGATTTTTTATTAGTAGATTGCCATTTCCCTCACAGTTTATTATTAACGGAACATTGGATTGAAAAAGATGAACATTTCAAATTATAACTTAATAACTATTTTTTGCAGAGAACTGTATGAACACGGGGTACAGCAATCTTAACACATGATTCCATATTTCATACTTTGGAATTTAAGATTGTAGAATATCCTGCACTTTTAGAGGAAAACAATTTGAGTTTTCCATTATTTCTATTCTTAAATTTAATATTTATGTTGTTTGTATCTATAGATCACCAAATTCAAATGTTTTAGTTTTTTTAAAAATTTTGGAATCTTTGTTAAGTAGATTTTCTACATCATCTAAAATAGTTTTGATAGGTGACTTAAATATAGATTATCTCAAGGATGATGATAATAGTATAATTTATTAATTTCCCTTAAGTATGCATGTTAAGGAACCAACAAGGATAACGGAATGTTCCGAAACGTTACTTGACTATTTCTGTACTTCTTACGAACCTGCTAATATATCGTGTACAGTGAAAAAAATTTACCCAAAATAATTTATTTTTAAACTACTATTATCGCTATTTAATGAATTGAGAGGCAAAAGTACCCATAAAACATGCAATGCAAATATAAATCCTAACGATTTTAATACATTTTAATGCAATATCGCTGAAAATCTAATAAAAAATCTAAATAGAACAATTGACCCATTAGAATTTGTAAAATCGTCACCAATTAAATATTAATTTTTCTTAAGAGAAACAAAATCCTTAAAAATATTAAAAGTTTGTAATGACATACACAACAAAACTGCATCAGGATATGATGAAATGTCATTAAAAAAATTTCAAAACTTACCTACCCCTGCATTAGATGTTTTATCCATTTAAATAAATAAAAGTTTTAATGAAGGTACTTTTCCTCTTTTTCTTAAAACAAGTGTTGTGGTTCCATTATATAAGGGAGGAGACGTGACTGAGCCCTCTAATTTTAGGTCCATATCTCTTATTCACTGAAAAAATTATTGAGAAACTCGTAAAAAACTCGACTAGTTCGATATCTAGACCAAAATAATATACTGGATATAAATAAATACTGTATTCAACACAACAAAAACGTATCGGATGCTGTTTCTTCTTATTTGGAATTAGCCTTTACAAGTATAAATTTCAGCGAGGCCGTAGCTGCAGTATTTTGTGATCTAACTAAATCGTTTTGACTGTGTCAACCACGGAGTACTGCTGCGAAAGCTTGAAGTTTATGGCATAAAAGACCTTTTAGGCCACAAACAGTTAGTTCGAACTGTTTCAGACTCGAAAACAAGTGACATAAAATGGGGTGTTCTTGGGACCATCCTGTTTTTAATTTATATCAATGATTTAGGTAAGTTAAATATCTCAAGAAGTTTCACTCTATTTGCTGACGATACTAATATCTTGTGGCATAATAAAGACGTCAATATTCTTTATGCAAATATTAGTAATGACCACAAATGCTTTAAAACATGATGCACTGCAAATTTTCTGTCTTTAATTAAAAAAAAAACAAAAATAATAAACTTTAAATGTAATATTCCTGATATTTTAATAGATATGGATACTGTAGAAGCCACAAATTGTACAAAATTTTTGGGTTTAAATATCGACACGGATTTGACATTCAAATCTCATGTGGATCCACTTATAAAAAAACTCGCTTCGGGTTGTTATGCCATTAGAACTACCTCTCATGAATTAGGAGTTTGTGCAGCAAAAACTGCATAATATGCGTTAGTTGACTCCCATTTACGTTATGCTGTTCAGTTTTGGGGAGTCTGTTCTGCCGAGTTATTTGGTAGAGTCTTTATAATGCAGAAACGGGCAATAAGGTTCTTATGTGGAGCACACAGATTAGTTTCATGTGGACTGCTGTTCTTAAATCAAGAAATATTAACATTAACTTCTTCATTTATCTTAGAAACTTGTTGCATGATCCATAAGAACAAGTCGAAATATAAATCGAATATATCCCGTGTAACTCGCCAAACGGGTAGATTAGATTAGATTAGATTTAATTAGGACTATGGGCCATGTGGCCTCCCCCACCTCGACCTTTTCAGATCTATTGTGGATATCCTTTAATCATTGTTTAGAGTACCTTGTCTAATGCGGTCTTTTGTAGTAAACTCCATAGACTGGAAAGTAGTTCTCCGGTATAGCTAGTTGCCCTTGGTTTTTCTTCTCCAAGTGTAAGGAATCTCAGTCTTACTAGACCTTCGCAGTAGCACAATACGTGTTCTGCCGTTTCCTCTTCTTCTTGACAGAATCGGCACAAGGCCTCTTCTGTCAGACCGATATTGAACATATGTTTGTTAAGCCTACAATGCCCTGTTAATAGACCTACTAGTATTCTAGTATTTTTCCTATTAAGGCTTAGTAGATGCTCGGTGAGTTTAGACGATGGTCCTTTTAAGAACTTTTTGGCCTGTCTCTGTCCTGGTGAGTTTTCCCACCACTCCTGAGATTTTTTAAACATCCACTGCTTTGTGCATGTTCTGATAGTTGTTTTTGTTACACCACAGAAGGGTTCTGGGCCAATAAGAGCATTTGATGCTCCTTCTCGGGCTAGTAAATCAGCCTCTTCATTGCCTTTGTGTCCCCTGTGGCCTGGTACCCACGCTAAGGTTAGTCTGTTTTGACTACCCAGCTCTGTTAGGGCTTCCAAACAGTCCCACACAAGCTTTGAGTGTACCTGCATGGAACTGAGTGCTTTTAACGTCGCTTGACTGTCTGAGTATATGACAATGGTTTTCCCATTTACCTTCTGTCTTAATACTTCTTTTGCGCAGTGATGTATTGCTGCTATTTCTGCCTGGAATACTGTCGCATGTTTACCTAAGCTCAGTGAGATTCCTGTCTTTGGCTTGGTACTATATATACCTACTCCTGAACCTTCATGGGTTTTGGAGCCGTCTGTATACCAGGTGAGATCTGCATGAATAGGAGATCCTCCCGTCCACGCTTCCCTGTCTGGTATACTTACTTTATATTGCTTTTGAAAGCTATACTTTGGAAGCATTTCGTCTGAAGGCATTCCCATTATTTGGTCGTTCTCCAACTCTTTATATAGCTCGCTGTAGTCGCGTCCATGCAAACTGCTTATGGGCGATGAACCTTTGTGCAGTCTGTATGTGACAGACCTGGCTTCGCCTTGAATGAATATATGTAGTGGTGTTAGGTTTAGCATGACTTCTATAGCTGCTGTTGGAGTCGTTCTCATAGCTCCCGTGGTACTCAGGCATGCTTGCCTTTGAATACCATTGAGCTGTCGAATGGCTCCAGCTTGCCTAGTCTTTGGCCACCATACCACCGACCCGTAGGTTATCATCGGCCTTATGACTCTGGTATATAACCACAGGGACATTTTTGGTTGTAATCCCCAATTTTTTCCACACAACCTTCGACATAAGTTGAAGGACGTTGTGCTCTTTTGGGTGACTTTTTGCAAGTGTTGATTCCATGTTAACCTGTGGTCAAAGATGACTCCCAAGTATTTGGCCTCTTGAGCGAATGGAATCTTCACTCCTTTCAGTACTGGTGACTTTAGTCCTGTTGGTACTTTTCGTTTTGTAAAGTTGACTATTGTGGTTTTGTGAGGGTTTACTGTTAGTTCCTCCTCTCTGCACCACTCGTCGACAATGTTTAGAGCGGTTTGTGTGCGCTCCGATATTGTACCTGCGAACTTGCCTCTTACGACGATCGCCAGGTCATCGGCATACCCTAGGCAGTAAAAATCTGCAGATATTAGCCTTTTTATAAGTTCATCCACTAGGACTGACCAGAGAAGGGGTGATAGTACTCCTCCCTGGGGGCAGCCCCTGCCTGCTTTAGCTGTCAATGTAGCTTCGCCTAGAGATGATGTTATTACCCTTTCTTCTAGGCTGGCTTTTATCCACTGACATAGGACTACTGGTACCCCTTTTATTGCTAATGCGTTAATTATAGATCTTGTTTGAGCATTACTAAAAGCTCCCTCAATATCTACGAAAGTTGCTACTGCCATTTCTTTATCCTCGAGGGATTTTGACAATAGCCTGTTAAGATCATTCAGGGCCAAATCGGTTGACTTTCCTGGCTGATATGCATATTGACGGTCGCTGAGAGGATTTTCTCTCAGTAGTTCGTCTCGTATATATCTATCTATTAGTCTTTCTAGCGTTTTCAGCATGAATGAAGATAGACTGATTGGGCGGTACGACTTTGGCGTCATGTCATTAAACCTTCCTACTTTAGGGAGGTATATGACTTTCACGTTTTGCCACGCCTTTGGTATGTGTCGCCAGGCTATACATGCTTTAAATATGCGACACATATGTGGAATTAGAATTTCCTGTCCCTTTTGTAGTAGAATGGGATATATTCCATCTACTCCTGGGGATTTGTATGATTGAAATTTGTTTGTAGCCCATCTAATTTTGTTCGGCCTCGATATTTCTGTAGCTAGCCTCCATTCCAAAGGAGTTGGCCTACGAGACCTTCTTTGAGGGCTATATGCTACTATCGGGTCTAGCAAAATTTCTGCTGCCGGAAAGTGTACTTCTGTGAGCATTGTTAACGTTTCCTCGAAGGTTTTCGTATAGGTTTCGTCATCTTTCCTGAGAAATCCTACTTGGTTTGCAGCACCCTCTTTAGCTAAGACTTTGTGGATTCTAGAGCATGTGGGTGTTTCAGATAACTCCTCACAGAACTTCCTCCACGATTGCCTTTTAGCCTTTCTTATCTCCTTGTTGTACTGCGTGAGTTTAGCCTTGTATAGGGCCCAGTCTTCGGTTGACTTGGCTTTATTAAATAGCCTTCGCACTTCGCCTCTAAGGCGTTCCAAGTGTTTATTCCACCAGACTGTTTTTGTTCTTTGCTGCCTTGTTTTCTCCGGACAGTTTTCCTCGTAAGCGGTTATAATAGCCTTACTTACTTGGTCTACTGCTCGGTCAAGGCTTTGTTCACCTGTTATTTCCACCATACCCTCTTCGAGATACTCTCCAAGTGATGTTGAATACCTTTCCCAGTTCGTCTCTCTAGGGTTTCTGTATTTGGTTGAAATTCGAGGTGGGGTAATTAGATCAAATCTAATCTGTCTGTGGTCTGAGCACGATGGTTCGTCTGACACATGCCACTTTGAAATGTTATCACTTGCTTTACTCGAGCACAGAGTCATATCTAAGACTTCTTTTCTCGTTGCCGTGACGAAAGTTGGTTTGTTACCTATATTAGCAATTACTAAACCTTCGGATAAGATGAATTGTAATAAAGACTCACCTCTTATGTTGATGTCCGTGCTTCCCCACATGGTGTGATGGGCATTGGCATCGCATCCTATGATGAGTTGGAGGTTAGCCCTTGCCGCATATGAGACTATTTCGCCCATTATATGCGGGGGACATAGCTCCTCGCCTGGGAAATATGCAGAACAGACTAGCCATCTTTTTGTTCCTTCCTCTGTCGGCGTAGTTAGGAGAGCTGTAACAATATCAGCGGTGCACAGCACCGGTATTAGTACACAATTTACCCTATTGTTGTATAAGATGCATGCGCGTGGTCTTTTAGACCTTTCGTTGTACAGAATCTTACCTTGGTTGGGTTTTAGGCCTGCTACCCTCCCGCCATGTAACCAGGGTTCTTGCAAGAGGGCCAAATCTAGACCCTCTTTGTCGAACCTCCTACATACTGTAGCGGTGGACGCCTTGGCATGATGGAGGTTCACCTGAAGAACCCTGATCGATCTGCTCAGTTCTGTGAACTGGGCAGTTTGTCTGCCTTCTTAGAGGCCTCTCCAAGTTCCATAGGTACAGTCACCTCTTGGGCTTCTTGCCTCTTGAGGGGACTGACCCCACTGTGGGAAGACTCCACCTCGTCGTCCTCTACCAAGGTTTCTTCCTCTGAAGAGGACTCTTTGGTGTCCTCTTCCCTGCTGAGGGAAGACTTCACCTCGTCGTCCTCTGCCAAGGTTTCTTCCTCTGTAGAGGACTCTTTGGTTTCCTCTTCCCTGCTTGTGCCTGGGTTATTCACCTTTTCGGCGGGTTCTTGGTCATGTCCTCCTTTGACTCTGAATTTAAGTCTCCCTAGGTCATAGTAGGGGGACATGTCCAGCTTTTTTAGCTCTTCCAGGGATTCAGGATCCATCGAAAAAGCCCACGTTTGACCTTTTGCCGATGGGGTTTTACCCCACACCGTCCAAAGGTGTGTATTTAGCCCATGGTTGGCTATTTTTAGCCTTTTGAGGATTTTATCCCCTTCGGGCCTTTGTCCTCTTTCGTCGGGGACGAATGTTGTGCAGGCTAGTGGCCTAGGGATATCGTTACCCTCCAACGCTTTCAGGTTTGCCCCTTCCCAAGGTTGGATGGTTGTGACGATGTCCCGCAACCAGTCTGCACTGGTTCGGTCCGCGCAAGTCACGACCAGGTAACCTGGCTTATGGCTGCACTTTGCGAACCTTACCTGTGTTCCCTCGGTGGGGATTTTATCGTGGGCCTCAGAGATCGAGTCTTGGACTTTTAATAGTCTCTCTGGACTCATTTTGATCTCCGGGTACCCTATTTCTACCACTGCAACCTTCACTGAGGTAAGGGCCTCTTTGAACGAAACTTCGTCCGTCCTGGCCTTCTTCCTCAGTCGGCTGACCTGTGGCGGTGTTGCGTCTGTTGACCTTGGGCGTTTCTGAGCTTTTGTGCCTTGCTTGGCAGCTTCTTTCGCCTTGTCTTGACCCTCTAGCCTCTGGGGCTTTTGTGGCTTTGTTTGGGCCTTTTGAAAATTTTCCTTGATCACCTGCCTTTTTGCGGCTGTGTAATCAAGGCCAGTTTTCAAGAGCTCTTTTAGCCTTGACCTCGAGTGTCCACCTAGACGGGCAGAATGTACCTCGTCCTCGGGCATTTGGTCTACCTCTTCCAGGGAGGAGACGATGACTTTACGCCTCTTTGCTAGCTGTTCAGCCTTCGCCAGAGACGTTGCCTTCGTCGTATCCCCTTTCGAGGTTGACGCTGTTGCCTTTTCTTGCATTTCGCATTTGTTTTTGTTTTTAGAATTCATATCTGATCCCACGAGTAGCTAGGGAAAAACAGTCCGCCACGGCAGAGCCCCGCATGCCGCAGTAAGGTCGCGAGTCGCGATACTCTGGGAGGTGACCCGGTGTCCCAGAGGCTCCGTTTGCGATACCTTGACCCAGGTATCATTCAGTCCTCGGCACGGGTCGCATTACGCCTTAACTTGGGGAGTTGGTTCGCGGCGACAGTTTTCGCAAAGGATTTTGGGGGTTTTTAAGTCCCCTCACCCTACTTATAGCTGCCACTAGCCAGATACTCTGACCGTCCTCCTATCCACCACCCGGAGACGCGCCCGGTAGGCTCTCAACCCTCGGGCGCCAAACGGGTAACTTGAAGTTGCCTATTCCCAAAACTGAACTTATAAGAGACTTTTATATATAATGGTATCAAGATGTACAACAGGCTATCACATACTTTGACAGATGTTGAGTCACAGAATTGTTTTAGAAAGCTGCTCATCAGATTTCTGTTAACTAGGCCTTATTATGATATTACAGAATTTTATAATGACGAGACACTGTGTTTTATTTTGTTTTGTTCCATTTGTTTATATTCTAATGACTATTTATTTGTGCTTTGTATAACAATATTGTGTTTGTCAATAAGTATTTTAACTTGGACAATAAACATATATTCTCTATCTCGTGAAAACCAAAAAAATCTAATTTTCAGCACGTTCTGGAAGATTATACTATTATAGTTAAATAAATAACATTTTTTAAGTTTAAATTCATTTTAAAAATGTATGTATGTATGAGGAAATCAAATAAGTAAAATTAAAGATTAATGTTAATTTGTAGTATTACAATATATTTTTTTAATTTGCAGATTTTCCCTCTTCTAAGTCAAGATCAAATCATATTGATGGACATTTTAAGAACCGTTACGCAGTGTGTCAGTTTTGTGGAAGTTTAATGAAAAAAATTGATTTTTTTCGACATTTTTTTAATCATATAGTGAAAAGAAGATCGAAAAATCATAATGATGACAAACCTTTGAAATACAATCATGCCTCTAAAAAGTTGAAGCCGAAAAACATTGATGACAAATCGTTCAAGTGTGGTACTTGTTTCAAAACGTATGACCTAAAATCCAAGTTACGAAGTCATTTAATAATTCATAGTGCTGAAAAACCATTCAAGTGTGACATTTGTTACAAAGAATTTAATTTTAAATCTAACCTAAAAAAACATTTATTAATTCACAGTGGTAAAAAATCATTCAAGTGTGACATTTGTTCCAAAAGTTTTTCTCAGAAACAAAACTTAAAGCAACATTTAATAATTCACAGTGGTGAAAACCCATTCAAGTGTGACATTTGTTCTAACGTATTTAATTCTAAATCTAACTTAAAAAGACATTTAATAATTCACAGTGTTAGTGAAAAACGTTTCCAGTGTAACATTTGTCTTAAAGGATATGCTCGAAAAGAAGTCTTCCAGCAACATTTACTAATTCACAGTGGTAAAAAACCATTCGTGTGTGACATTTGTTCCAAAGGTTTTGGCAGGAATTCAAATTTACAGCGACATTTCATAACTCACACTAAGCAAAAAACGTTCAAGTGTGACATTTGTTCTACAGTATTTAATAAAAAATCTACTTTGGATAAACATTTAATAATTCACAGTAGTGAAAACCCATTCAAGTGTGACATTTGTTCTAACGTATTTAATTGTAAATCTGACTTAAAAAGACATTTAATAATTCACAGTGAGGAAAAACGTTTCAAGTGTAACATTTGTCCTAAAGGATTTACTCGAAAACAAGACTTTAGGCGACATTTAATAAATCACAGTGGTGAAAAACCATTCATATGTGACATTTGTTCCAAAGGATTTTCTCTGAAAAAAAACTTGGAGCAACATTTAATAATTCACAGTGGTGAACGGCCATTCAAGTGTGATATTTGTTCTAAATGTTTTAATAATAAATCTAACTTACTAAGGCATTTAATAATTCACAGGGGTAAAAAACCATTCAAATGATAAATCTGATTTACAAAACCATTCTGCTGTGCCAACCTGACAACAACATTTAATAATTCATAGTTGTAAAAATCATTTAATCCTTAAGTTGGCAGTAATAGAAATAATTATTAGAAAAAATATTTTTTAGTGAAAAACTACTAAATAACGGTTACAAAATAAGATGACAACTTCAAAAAAATTTTACATGATATTTATAAAAAAAATACTAACTTGTATCTGTAATATCTTCAATTAATTATTTAATATTTTCAGTTATTTATTTTGTCGGAGCGAATTTATATTGAGAAATAAAACAAATAAATGTTGTATTATAACTGACTTTATTTCGGTATATTCCACAAGAAGGTAAACTCAATATTACTACAAAAAACGGCTATCGCCAAACATTGATATTAATACAGGGTGATACGCATCGCATATCCAATATATTACAGTATCTTATAGGATACGTTGCCAAGTATATAACAAATTTGTATTTTTTTAATATGTAATTTTTATATTTATTTAAATTTTATTTATTATGAAATAGGAAGCAATTCCTTGAATCCACCAAACAAAGTCTTATGTTGCATTTTTGCATAAACGGCATCTTCCTTTTTTACTATATGTTGCAAAATGACCCACATTGTCGAAACGGATATCTCGTTGAGGAAATTGTTGTTTTGCTGCCAAAATTTTTCTTGGTGGTGTAGCTACATTTTCATTACTCGATCTTCCACATTTTGGGTTTATTTCGAAGAAGTAAACTGTTAGCGATCTGCAAACGAAATTCCCTCAGTGGTAACTGTTTGCTTGTATCTTGCAGTAAATCTTTTTCTCGCCTAAATAGGAGCCAAGCATTATTTACGCAGATGTCCAATAATTGAGAAAATATGCCCAAGTACCACCTATGTGTTTTGAAGGCTGTACGATATAAAGCCACCAGTATATCTGCTAAATCTACCCCTCCCATATGACTGTTGTATTGTTTTACAATTTGAAGACAGTCAATGTCAATTTTAGCTTTAGATTATTTACTAAATCTTTTTATTTTACTAACAGGGCCAGAGGTTACAAATGTGCTGGTTAATAGGATAGCTTTGTTATCTACCCATTTTATAACAACAATTTTTTTGCTATCGTCAACGAACTGTTCATAAGTTCCTCTTCCTTGCTTTTGCAATTCTTTGTCAGAAGCTAATTTGCAGCCTCGTAATCTGTTGCTTCTGACAGTTCCTAAACTAAGAATGCCATATTCACTTCTCAATTGCAGCAGTAGCTCTGGAGGCGTAAAAAAATTGTCAAAATAGACAGCAGATAGTGGTTTATCAGACATGGTTTTACACAGTTCAAGAACTACCTTGCCCACGAGTCCAATAGAGTTTTCCTTTTCAGAAAACTCTATGTTGACATCAGTGAAAGTTTAAAATAACCAAAAAAGATCTGCAAGTTATGCTAATATAACTGGCATCGCAATCACTGCATTGCAACCTGTACACTCCACTCTTGTCTAACAAATTCGTTTTGTCTTTGTATTTTTATTTTATGTGATAATTTATTGTCATTGTGTAAAATAATTCACTTTATATTTATAGAAATGAAACAAAATTAGGTATACTTAGGAACTTGGCAATGTATCCTATGAGATACATTTACCTTATGTCCTTTGAGGTTGAGGTTATTGTAAAAAAATATTGCTATAGGTATAAATACTACTTATTATTACTTGGAAACACATTCTGTATTTTTAATTCTAATAAATAAGTTGAATAAAATAACAAATACTTACTGCAAATCTGCTATATCTCGCCATTTTCACTAACACTGAATCACCATGCAAGTTGCCACTTTGTAACTCAAATTAATTCCATCTGACAGTAAGCCAATTGACAAATTCATAAAACAACATAGTTTCAATTGTACGTATACTACCTAAAATACACGTAGGTATTGCGCAAGTGTATTGATGAAAGCATCCTTTTGATACGTCGCCAACTTAAGGGTTAAGTGTAGCATTTGTTATATTTATATAACTATTTAATTGAAAATCTCGCCTGCGTGTACATTCAGTGATTTTTTAATAACTCCAATAATTCCGCTATCTATCTTAAGAAACTAATTAGCTTCTTTTATCTATGCAATAACAATATTTAATGTCTTATGTTTTAAAAAAATTTGATATTGAAAACTTTGACGTTATTAAAATTTATAAACCATTCTGGGGTAGTGAAATTGCCAAAAATCTAAATTGAATAAAATCAGAATGTCGAATTTTTTTGGAAATTGTCAGAAGGGAAATATTGAATGCGGATAGTTATGTTAGAAAAAAAAATGGTGTGAATTGCATAAATTAAATATTAAAGCTACTAAAAACCGTAATAATCTTATGGAAATTGGGTTTCTGTCAAATTTTCTGAATTTTTGATATGTTGTAGATTTTGTCATCCTGAACAAAAGTCTCCATGGGCACAAAGTGCTCCTCTGACCCGTTGCAAAACATTTACAGATGTCAAAAGCATATTTTAATTATTCTAATATATAGGGTAATGTTTTTGAGGTCACTGGATTCAACCTTCATGTCAGATTTGACAAATTGACCGTTGACAGCTGTCAATTCACTGTCAACGAGGAATATAAAAGTAAAGTCGTTTTCCAGTGTGAAATATTTTCGAACCATTATTTTAAACTTAATTCAAAATGACGTCACTAAACAGAACGCTGGAAATCGTAAGGTTCGAACCTATGACGTTGTAAAAATTGTTTTGTTTTGTGTTGAAGTTTGAAGTTGAAATGGATTTGAAAATGAGTTAACACAACAGATTATTACTATTAAAATTTTTGTTATTAATAGTGATGATATTGAAAGTTTGTTTAATTTTAAACAGCATTAATACTCCTCATGTTAGAATACCGGATTATTATGAACAGTGGCTGCAGAACTATTTGGATACCGATTTTTATTCTTTATTTAGAATGAATAGAGATACATTTTACAGACTACTTCGGATCTCTCAGTCCAGTGTTCTGGTTTCGTATCCAATCCGTGATTGTTGTAAATAGTCAAAATGTGTTCATGCTTGGGAGTGTGGATCGACTCGGACTGTTTTGACCGCACATGTGTTTTTTAAGTGTTATAAATATTGTATTGGCTTTTTAGACCATACGAAACGTATGCAATCCCAAATGCCCAAATTGTTTATTTATATAATAATAATAATAATAATAAAAACGTCTTTATTATTTCCAATAAATACAATTAACATAATTAATGACAAAATATAGCAGATTGAAAATAAAGGGCGAAGTTTATTTTTGATTATGTTATTGGACACAATCAAAAATATTCTTGCACTCAACCCTAAAAATGTGTAATAGGTATATTGGTTTTGTTTTATAATTAGATAAGTATAATTTGCAATAAATTTTCAATAAAAAAAATGATAGGACTGCAAAGTGTAACATGGGCAGCATCAAGCTATATGTTGATATAAAAATTAAAAAAACTAATTATAAAATTGTTAACTTTATCACTGAGCGTCTAAGAGATTTTGTTTCATTTTTAATTTAAATTTTGAAATACTACAATTTTTTAATTCTGGTAAGACTTGGTTATATAAATAGCAAATTTGGTAACTATATGAACGCCTGAAAAACTCCGTGATGAAAGCAGGAACAGTCAACAATCCTTTGTTTCTTATATTTAAGTTATGAACGTCAGAACGATAAGTTATTTTACGATGTAGATAGGGTGGATTTTTACTCACTATTATTTTATGACACAAAGAGATAAAATGTAGTTTTCTCCTGTCCTCCATATTCAACCATCCAGCTTGACTTATTTTGTGAGATATTCTACAACGCCTTCTTATGCCAAAAATCATACGTAAACAAGAATTCTGAACTTTTTGTATTTTATTCTGATAGCTCACAGTTAAGTTCGGACCGTAAACGGCATCCGCATAATTGAATAGAGATAAAACTAATGTTTCACAGAGTTGTTTCTTTACAAAAATAGGAAACAAATGACGGTTTCCATAAATCATTTTAATATTACAATAAGCACGTTGTATTAACTTATTTATATGTCTCTCAAACCTTAAATCAGAATCGATTATTACTCCCAAGTTTTTTGCTTCACTTACCAGTTCTAGTTTTTCATTATTGATTTCAATATTTATTGAATTCATTACATTTTGTTTATGATATTTACTACCGAATAATATTACTTTTGATTTTACTGGGTTAATAAGAAGACAGTGCTCAGTTGCACAATCAATAAATGATTTTAAATTATTATTAATAACATCACAAGCAGCCTCCACCTCATGGGGATCAAAACTGTGGTATAACTGAGTATCGTCAGCATATAAGTGAACATTGCAATTTTGGATTTTGTTTAAGAGGTGAGAAGAATATATCGAAAACAACAATGGACCAAGTATGGAGCCTTGCGGAACACCTGATCTTAATGTTAAATATTCTGAATTAATATTATTTATACGAACTTGTTGTTGCCTACATTTAAGATAATTTTCTATTAGAGAACACGCATTGTTTGAAAATCCCAAATATTTTAACATACAAATCAACAAATCATAGTGAATGGTGTCAAAAGCTCTACTGAAATCTAGCATAACTAAAACTGTGCATTTACTCCTATCAGTGGCTCGGAAGATGTCATCAATAATGTGGAGCAAAGCAATAGTACAACTGAAACCCTTTCGAAAGCCAGACTGAACTACAGGAAGTAGTGCGTGAGTGCTCAGGTAATCTTTAATTTGTATTTCCAGAGTTCTTTCTAAAATTTTAGATAATGTAGGCAATATACTTATCGGGCGCAAGTCTTTAAATTCGGTAGGAGTTTGTTTCTTTGGCAAAACCTTAATAACTGCCTTCTTCCACATGACTGGTACGACACCCTCAGTTATGCAAAAATTTATTATATGAGTAAGATACGGTACAATATGTGGACAACATAGTTTAATTAAATTTATATTTAACCCACCACATCCGGTTGCATTAGTTTTAATATCACATATTATTTTATTAATAAAAAGATCATTAGTTTCTTGAAAATTAAAATTAAAATCAAACAACTTATTGAATTTGTAAAAATTTTTAGTTTCTTCTGAAGGTTCAGTTTGAGGAATAGACCGAATAAAAAAACTATTCACTTCATCGGGATTATTTAAATGATCTGGAATATCAGATTTTTTATCGGGTAAAAATTTATTAGATTTTAGAGTTTTCCACATGTCTCTTGGATTATTATTATTATTAAACTGATGAGTAAAAAATGCTTTTTTTTCTCTTTTGATTGACTGGAATGTAAAATTTCGTAAATCTTTATATGATTGCAAATGAGCAGCAGATCTAGTTCGTTTATACTTTTTTAATGCTTTATCTCTTTCAGCCATCATTTGTTTTATAGGAAATGTTAACCACGGTGCTTTGGGCTTAGTAACTCTTGAAGTGACAACAGGAATATGCCTATCAAACAAATCATTCAAACAGTTAACTAAGTACGAAACTTTTTCGTCTATAGATTCTTGGTCATATGTCTCTTGTTCTTGTTTTATTTGTAAATTAAAGCAATTTTAGAATTATTATTTTTTTAATATTATTCTGTTTTTATTTATTCCATTGAAATGTGATGATAATGGTAAACATATACATGCAAATGATATTTGAAGTTGAGCTTTCAAAAGGAACTTCATTATTATAATAAACAATAAACAAAACACCTTTACGTGTTCTGGTTTCCAACAATTTCAAACAGTCGGGGATTTTTTGCCTTTACGCATACGGTCCGGCGCAGTTTCAAAACAGTTTTAATTTTGAGAACCAGAACAAACCTTTTAATATAAATTACCGTACAAGTACGGTAATTACCGTACGATTGTCAACCCTGCCTCCATGCTGCGTCTAGTAAAGCACGGTTCAATGTTCAAGAACCTAATTTAAACCCGGTTCTTAATGACGTCACCGTTTCAACGCTGGAAAACATTCAGTTCCAAACATACGAAAAATTTTCAAACCAGAATACCGCTGGAAAACACCTCAAATATCCTCTTTTCACATTGAGAATTTGGGGTTTTGAGGTCGCTGAATTCAATTCTCATGTCAGATTGGACAAATTGACCGTTGAAAGCTGTCAATACACTGTCAACGAAGAATAGAAAAGTAAATATTCTCTGTTGACATTGAGAGTTTGGGATTTTGAGGGAGCTGAATTCAATTCTAATCTCAGATTGGAAAAATTGACATTGAGAGTTTGGGTTCTTGAGGTCGCTGAATTCAATTATCATGCCAGATTGGCAAAATTGACAGTTGACAGCTGTCAATTGACTGTCAACGAGGAATATCAAAGTAAATATCCTCTTCACATTAAGAGTTTAGGTTTTTAAGGTCGCTGAATTCAATTCACATGTCAGATTGGACAAATTGACCGTTGACAGCTGTCAATTCACTGTCAACGAAGAATAGAGAAGTAAATATTCTCTGTTGACATTGAGAGTTTGGGTTCTTGAGGTCGCTGAATTCAATTCTCATGCCAGATTGGCAAAATTGACAATTGACTGTCAATGAGGAATATAAAAGTAAATATCCTCTTTTCAAATTGAGAGTTTGGGTTCTTGAGGTCGCTGAATTCAATTCTTATTGGCAAAATTGGCAGTTGACACCTGTCAGTTCACTGTCAACGAAGAATAGAAAAGTAAATATTCTCTGTTGATATTAAGAGTTTCGGCTTTTGAGGGAGAAAATTAACAGTTGACAGCTGTCAATTTTTCCAATCTGAGATTAGAATTGAATTCAGCTCCCTCAAAAGCCCAAACTCTCAATGTCAACAGAGAATATTTACTTTTCTATTCTTCGTTGACAGTGTATTGACAGCTGTCAACGGTCAATTTGTCCAATCTGACATGAGGGTTGAATCCAGTGACCTCAAAAACATTACCCTATATATTAGAATAATGGGGCATGTTCAAAAATTTTGAAATTTTTTTTATGAATAATAGAGTTGAAAATAAAACTACATTTTTTTTTATTTTTTTTTATCTCTATTTGCCGGAGTTATGAATTTTTTTAAAATTTATGACGTCACCGGGAATAGACCAATAGGAGCTAGCGCACAACGTTGCCGGCTAGAAGGTTTACGAGAAGTGCTGTACGTTCGTTTGTGTACTCCTTCTTACTTTTAGACTTCTAAAACATCGTTAAACAAATATCTTTTAAATATATAATATCAAATGTTTTTTGAAAGTATTATTTCTGTTTAAACTTTTACCATGTTTTTTGGGGTTGGGCCAACTTCACTGAGACAGGGCTCGTATATTTTTTATATATCCCTGTTATAAACTGTAATAGTCTTGTGAGATGATAGTAATAGTAATAATAGTTCAACATGTAATACATATTTGACATATTTATCTTTATGACACCGTGATTGGTTTAGTAACTCGGTTTTTAAAATTGGTTCATTGAATTTAATATTTTTCTTTGTAAGCCAATCTGCAATCTGGGCTTTTCTCCATTAGGTGGTTGGTAACTGTTCTACACGCCGGCTGTGATATGGAGCGTTATCCATAACAATAACAAATCTTGTTTCGATTTTTAAAAGAATATCTGAAAACAATTCCGGTCTCTGCTGATGAAATCCCTATTAGCGCGCCTATGACACCGCTTCAACAATAACATCCAAGCAAGATTAAAATGCGTTGTTGCCAATAACTTCGCTTTAATCTGCGACGACAGTGTGGATCTCGGACATTATCTACCGTTAGGTAAAGATGCAAACTACACGCTGGCAACGTTCCATTTTACCAATCGCTTGGAAGACGTTTGAACTGTTTAAAAATAGACCAGTCAAATTATTAAAGTTATTTCAACAAAATGATATCTGTTCTGGAGGTAAAAATAAACAAATGAATTAGTTATTCAATAAATTTATAAAGGTAGCGGTATTCTCAATTTTTTTGAAACTATCTGTAAGTATTGTCTTTGAAGAATGAGTAGAAGAAAAAGGTTTTTGTATATTTGTAAGAACTTAAATAAATTTTGCAATACCCCACTAATTTGTTTATTAATTAATACTGAATATTTCTCTTTTTGTCACTATCTACAATTGTGGTATTCTACGGTAGAAGTGGATATGGGTGTTCAACATTAGTACTAATTGATTATTCACGTACATTTGACACATTGAACCGCAAACTTCTATTAGCAATTTTGCATTTTATACGTCTCAGCCATTTGTCGACCACTATTTTCTCTTCGTATTTAACAAACCTGATTCAACAGGTGGTTCTTGATAACATTTTCTCTAATTGTTTGTTAGTTAGAAAGGGTGTTCCTCAGGGCAGCATTCTTGGCCCAATACTGTGCACTTTATATACCTCCTACCTACATTCACATCTAAATCATTGTAAGAGCCATTTATATGCTGATGATATACAAATTTATTATTCCTTTGAACTGTCTAAAATTGAAGAGTCGATCAGGCGTATTAATGACTAGGGCTTGGAAAATATGCACTTAAAAATGGTCTAAATATGTATGCATTTATGCGTTAACAATAGACAAAATATGATTTTAAATATGCAAAATAATAAGACAGTCATTTATGATATTTAAATTTTATTATAGACTTTTTAAACATGATTAGATGATTTTACATTTATATCAATTACATCTAATTATTATTAGAATGAAAACCGTAAGTTATTAAATATTTTTCAATGTTTTCAATAGTGAAACATTGCCTTCTATCACATAAAATATGTTTGTACACCCCATCGTGCTAAAACTGGTTCTCGTGGCAATCTAATTCCTGGCAAACGATCCTTATAAAATTGAACCCGAAGAGGAACTTTTACAAAAACCTTTTTAGTATTTTTAATTAAATCATTTACGAGTGGAAATTTATTCCTAACCGTCTCAGTCACCCTATTTAAACCATGTGCTAAGCATGTGCAATGAATTAAATTCGGATAAAATATTTTTAAGTTTCCAGCTGCTTTTACCATGTATGCAGCAGCATCAGTGACCATTAATAAAATATTGTTTGTAGGCACTTGTCTAGATAAATAAAAATTTGTTAACGAATCGTTAATAAATCTGGTTATCCTTAAATTATTTGTTTTGTCCAAAACTTTAACTGAAATTAAATATCCTTTACCAGGGATATTTTTATCTAGTGCCCCTATTATAAAATTTGCAATATAGCGCCCCTGCGTATCAGTTGATTAATCAACCGAAAACCACACAGGTTTATTTAGAAAGCAAAATACCCACTTTGTTAATATTTTGTGGTAAAATGCAGGTACAATTTAAAAATATTGTAATGTTTACAAAATAATGATAAATAAGCAATATTTTATTTGTAGATATGCATTATTATTTTAGATATGCAATATAAAATTCTGCACTAAATATGCAGGCATGCACTTTATATGCATTTTCATATAATCTAAGCTTTAATCATCAGACCAATCTCTCCAAAGGAAATCACAAAAAATATGAAAACAAATATTGATCCTAAGAATTTAATTACAGAGGAAGTTATAAAACAATTTCCGAAGAAAGCCATAATTAAACTAACACACCTGTTTAATGCATTATTTAAACTATTATATCTAAAACATTTTACTAATACATTTTTAATTTAATGTTTTATTTTCTATAAACTATTTTGTATATAACTTTTTGATGACTGTTTTAAAATTAATGCGTATTCAATGTTTGATTCCATTTTTAAACAATTATTGTATTAAATATTCGTTTTTCTTAGCACGCGATGGACATTATTAACTCGTAACAAACTCAATCAAAATATAATTCAGTTAAAAACAAAATTAGTTATAATACAAAAAATGGAAAACAAATTTCTTAACCCTTAGTACAACATTGGTGCATTAATGTTATTGTTTACATGGAATCCACATAATGGGAACGTTTTTTGCCAGTTCATTTTGACAAGTTTGCTCTTTGCCTTATGTTTAATTATACACCGAGAAAAATATCTGATAACCGTTAGTCGATATCAAATAACCCTTAATAGATGTCTGGATACCATACGTGACAGCAAAAAGATCAACTTGTCATTATTAGCACAGTTTATAGCTTAAAAGAATCAGTTCGCTCACTCGGACTAATTGGATGTTCCAAAATAACATCCACTCCAGGGATACAAATTCAGGATGCGCAGAAGACTGCTGTTTGAATATAGGCGGTTGTCATAATTGTATTAGGCATTCCAAACAAATGAACTGCCAGTGGGAAGATTTGACATATCCAAGGGTTGCGACATACGATGTATTCTGTTTACAATACGTAAAATCATGAATAATGGATTACATTTAAATATTTTATGTCAAACAATAAAAATAAGATACATTTTTTCATAAATTGGCAGGCTTTGTGACTATTATTTCGAATAAAAAAAAACGTTCAAGATGCAAGACTATGTCTCTACCCCCTTAGATATACCAGACCTTCTCACTGATAGCTATTGTTTGACAGGTCGTTGTAATGCTTAATTGGTAATAGTAGATCTTTTCCTTTGCATCGACAGTGTAGCACTGAGCTACGTCACTTCTGAAAATATTGTTCCATCCATACAATTTGTATAAATGGAATGATATTTTCAGAAGTTGTGTAGCTCAGTGCTACACTTTCGACGCAAAGGAAAAGACCTAGTAAGAGAGTCCACTGCAAATTACGACCGCCATCTGATAACAAAATGAAATATGCTCCAAAGACATGTAACAGCATTGTACTTTACCAAATTGCACCTGTGCCAATCAGTAATCCACAGCAAAGTGGTTAAAAAAATTATTTTATACTCAAAAAATTACATAAAACATGACAGCGATAATTGTGTTTTCTCTGAAAATTACAATCCTAATTCATTGTGAATTATTAATATTTTTACCTAACTATGGCAGAGATAGTCAATAATAATTATAAACTCTTGTTAGACAATTCTTTTAAACCATATTCATAGTAGTTTTTTGTCGTTTCTATGACAACCTGTAAAAATGAATCACAACAATAGGGACCGTGCGTCAAGACTTTAACGCTAACTGGTGAAAAAAATTTGAACTTTATGGGGGTATTTATTAATATTTTATATGGCATTTATTGTTTAATAATTATTAATTAAATAAAGTCGAATTATTTTCGTAATATCATTATCGAAAAAACTTGTTGCATCCGTGGATGTACGAACACATTACTTTGGAAACCTGGATTTCATTCAATAGTAAAGAAATTTTATAAATTTTCACAGAGCAGAATTGTGTCTCACGCCCAATGATATACATAATTACATTACATAGATTGCTTATCCATATGTAAATCAGATGACGAAAAGCGTATTTCACTGGGCAAAGTTTTTTTTATTTAGCTTTGTATCAATTTTGAGCACTTGAACATTTACAGAACCGGTTTAGAAATTAGAGTCTTTAGTGTTTTATTGTCATTAAGATTTTTACATATTTAAATGAACATTTTATATAAATATAATTTTACAGATAATTAATGGTTTATTCTGTTGATTAAAACTAACGTAGAAATGTTACTATGAAATAAGTATGTCCAATTTGACAAAAATATCATAGCCCTCTTTACAATTTATTAACTATTTCTCATTTATTACTAAAATAAACAAATCATAAATAATACGTACATTACAAGTACTATCAAAAGAGACTGCAACAAACTTTAAAATATTAAAAATCCAGTGATTTTTGTAAATTTTTTTAGTGACATTACCATTAAACATTATTCAGAATAATAGATGTGTCCAATTACAACTCTCACCAAAGTTGTTTATATCTCATATCAAAGTTGTTTACATTTCCTTTTCAAAATTGTATTACATATTGCAATTATGTATTTTATGTAGTGTAATTTCTGAAATGAGAGTAGTCTAAAATTATTTATATCCATCTGTTTTAAAAATTGTTTAGATCTCTTAATATTATTTAACTACATGGAAACTCAACTTTCCAAATACATAATAACGTGTCTTGAAGTAAAACTTTAATTATTTTCTTTTTCTAAAGATTAAAATACTGAAATTTTATATTAAAACACATTTGGGCTAGAACGGCTCTATTTTAGTGAGCACTAGGAAAGGCACATTGCAACCCGCTTTTCGTAATTTTTTTATAGATGGGTGAGCAATCTATAATATGTATATCATTGGGCGTCTCATAAACGTCAGTGGATGAATGACATTTCGACTAACATAAATCTAAAAAGAATTATTATTATTATTCCCAATCTTTTTTATTAATTTACATTTTTGAAATGTTATTGTAATACTTTTAAATTCAGTGTTACTAAATAACGATAGTTTGACATTGGATACACTTGTTTAAGGTACAACTTTACAATTTGTTGTCAATTAGCCATATAAATCTTTTTGCTTAAAATGTATATACATGTCCAGATTTTAATAATGTTTTACATTTTATATCATTTTGACCATGTACCCGATTGTTTGGTACGGGCCGGTATCTATATTTAACTATATTTAATATTTTAAAAAATATTCTTTATTATTTACTTGCAATGTTTACCCCATTTAATTCTAAAATTAAACACTAGAGAGGGCTAACTTCGGCAGTAGTGCTGCCTCTATATTTCACGCACGGTCCCTATAGGCATACAAATAAATTTTTAAATCAGCAAAAATTGATTCATATTTTTAATGATTTTTACCTACTAATCGTGTGTAGATGTTTTTGTGCGATGTTAAGAGGAAGAAAGTGTTTCCCGTTAACGATATATATCAAGATACAGTGTGGAAACCACTTATGGAATAAAATTCTTTATGTCATTATTTTAGAAAATTGTAAAAAATGTCGAGACACGTCAACTTTTGAATTGAGTTGTGCGTTATGTAAACATAAATTTAAATGTACAGGGTGATTCACGCAAGTATGCCATAGTCGGTGTTGTTTTTTTTTTTAAGAAACACCCTGTATATTTGCCTATTTTTGAAATCCTCTTAATGAACCGATTCCAACAAACTGAATAATGTATGTATGCAAATATACAGGGTGTTTCATTAAAAAAAAAACAACACCGACTATGGCATACTTGCGTGAATCACCCTGTACATTTAAATTTATGTTTACATAACGCACAACTCAATTCAAAAGTTGACATGTCTCGGCATTTTTTACAATTTTCTAAAATAATGACATAAAGAATTTTATTCCATAAGTGGTTTCCACACTGTATATTTGAATATGTTATTATCTGGAAAACTTTAAGGGCAAAAAAAATTAGCGATGTTATGCCTTATGTAATTTTTTTAATATAAAATTTTTTTTTTAAACACTGCTCAGGATTGGGATTGTCACAGGTGCCATTCGGTAAAGTACAATGTTTTTACAAGCTTTTGGGGTATATTTTATTTCATTATCAGATGGCGGTAAAAATTTACAGTAGACCCTTGGGCTATTATGATTTGATTCTGAATGCGCCAGGGATACAAATCCGAGTTGCGCAATGTATAAACTGGAACATTGAGATCAAAAGTGCCGACGCAGAGTGAGCGAACTGATTCTTTTAAGCTATAAACTGTGTTATTAGTTTGATCTTGCTGAAATGATCGAATAACCGTTAGTCAATGGTCGAATAACCCTTAATCATTTTGCAATTGCGCAGTTTATTCTTTTACTGTATAGCTCATACAGTAACATACTTTCAGTTATTCGACAGAAGCATACACAAGTAAACGATTAAATAGCACCAAGCTAGTGATAAAATATCCAAATAAATAGTAGTATAACCATAAGTAGACGATCTAATCCCAGACAGCACAAAAATATTGCATGAATATTCAATGCATATCTCAACTGCATACTCCTATATTCCATGGATATGCCATATCCGCCATGTCATATGACGGGAAGATTGCAGGAATATTCAAGGTCACCATGAAACATATGCCCACGATATATTTTTATCTGCCAAAATATATGTATGGCATATTCTCTGAATTTACTGAGGATATCTATGTATGCCTATATTCATGGTATTTTGAATATTCATGGCATATTCAATTTTTTTTGTAATGCCGTACCATAGTTTAGAAAATAAAACCCATACTTAAATACAAAATAAATTTTATTTTAAAATAAAGCAAATTTTAAAAAATAAAACAATACATACATACATACAAAAAACTAAAAATTTAAATTTATTTGTTGTTTCTTCACGTACTTTTCTGCTAAAAAAAATGACATAAGGTATGTATATCAGTAAAATAGAAATATTTCAAAATCTTGAGACAAACATTACAGTAATACTTACTTCTATAGCATTTTTGGGTCACTTTATTTATAGTAAAGGCCTCTACATTTTCCGTTGCCATTTGTGTACTGTGGATTTTACTACACATCTCTAAAAAAACAAAAATAGGTTTACATAGTGCCTTATCTGCAATTTTATTACGAATTGTCTATATTTTTATTTCCTCTCAACACTTTTATAATGATCAGTTACTTTATTACTAAGAATAGGTAAATCATTAGGCGTAGATGTCTTTGAATTAATATTATTCTATACAAAGAGAGCTGTTGAAATAAACTCAGATTCTTGAATGTTACACGAGTTTTTTCCTGAAAAAAAGAATAATGGTATTTCCTCGGAAGATTCAGTAAGAAGCTTACATTTTACATTCATCTGAAGCTAATGCTCTATCATTATTTGAGAACAAAAGATTCGTCTACCAATTGATTTACACTTCTTATAAAATATTTATGATTTTAAGCACTACACTGATACTACAGAGGGGCCATATATTATAATTAATCAGACTTACCCCTTAGGTGGGTATATCGTGAGAAAAAACTAAATCACGTCCATGGAGGAAGGATAATCACGTCAGCAAATCTGACAATGTTTGGTTATGTGTCTTATTCTTCTTCTTTTTTTTTTATTAGTGGCCTTCATTGACTTTTAGAATCATTCTTTTGTCCTTTTCTTGTCTACATTATAGGAAAACTATACATACGTATTTTATCTATGAAGATAAAGATAATTTGATCTCGGAGGTTTGATTTTTTTTATTAATTGAAAATAAGTTTGCATGATTTAAAGTTACATTCCGGAGTTCTAAGTTCACGTTTTTGTTTAATTTAAGTCTTTATAAACTAAACAAAGGATGATTCTGTAGACTATATCTTCATTTGTACTTATAAATATCCCAGGCAGCACACTTTGGTATAAATTACGTTTTTTTTTTAGGTACTACCATACGTATGAATACGGTTGATGTACTACCAAATATATTCGTGAAAATGTCCGCCTTATAAACGTCGATTACTAAGAATTTATCCACATATAATTAAACGTTTTTACTATACGTCTATATTAGATTTATATTTGTAGTATATTTATACGAATCCACTTTGGTATAAAAGACGTTTTTTTATGTACTACAATGTACGTATGGATACCGTTGATATGCTACCCAATATGTACGTGAAAATGTCCGCCCTATAAACGTATATTTTTTTTATTTTTTATACGTCTAACATTACTACTTTATCTACCTTTTATTATCCTGTTTTACTATACGTCTATATTAGATGTATCTTATTTTATTAATGTGTAAAATGCGTCTACCTGATATTATTTTAAATATATTTCAAATACAAATTAAATAAAGTGATCAAAACAAAATTTCTAAAAGAGGCCATGGAAAAATGTTAATATTTCTTAAATGACAGTTTGGATTTTATCCATAGCAGGTGTGTATACACTACAAATAGGTATTACTCGTGTTTCTATTTTGGTTGTAATTGGTCTGAATATTTAGGAAATTTTTTTGATCACTTGTTCTTGATATATGTACAGAACAATATTTTATTAAAAAAAAAAAAAAAAAAAAAAAAAAAAAAAAAAAAAAACAATAAAATACTAAAAAATAAACACTAAAATACTGAATAACAAACTAAACGAAACTTTTCTTTAACTAACAAAAAATATATATGAAAATTAAAATCTTAGCTTAACACTTTGGATGTGTTGTGTCCTAGACAGGCCTTAGCTAACTTAAGCCAATCTTGCATAGCACTTCTAATCGTTTGGTCGGTTAAGTCTCTTGATTCACCTCCATTCCTATAAACAAAATTTAACTGCATTTCAGGTGAAATATTTTCTAAAAGCTCCAAAGTTAAATTTGTATTACTTTCTAGGAAATTATTATAAATAATAGAATCAGATGATATATTAATGTCCAAAGCCTTATTAATGTTATCTTCACTGGGAATAAAAAAAGATTGATTTGACTTTAAAGCATCTTGAACATTTTGTGCTATTTTTCTTAGTAAATAACGCCGAGACAGGGTTATTTTAGACATTTTATTAAATAAAAAACAACTGACCAAAACAAAGGAAAATAAGTATGCTTGGAATAACTAGGTAGCCTAAAAAATACGTATAGAAATACGTATAAAAATACGAGAAACAAACGTAAGGTTATGTTTTGGAGATTCTATAAGCACACACTGTAATAAAACAGTAGTTGTTGTAAAATGCAACAATTATTAAACGAGTAGCTAAATTAAAACATTAATAGAAACTTACCTATGCTTGTAACCAATATCGTAAAAGCCAGGACGCCAAAGCAACATGCAATGCAAATGGGCACAACAACACCAACAATTTTACAAGAACTTTTTATTACATAAAAAACAATTATTTTGGTTAGCAACTAGTTAACAGAAATATAACTTATAATAGCGTGAATCGTTTGATTGATAGCGATCCCTTCACAGCCACCAGCCACCATCAGCCAGCTGATTCCCGATCGTCTGCCGGTAGCTTACTCCCCTCTCGATTCTATGCACTACGCGCACTTTGGACCAGCCCGACTTATCTTAAAGCACACCCCGAATCTCACTCACTGAAACGACATGGACTAGTCCACCCCACCATTGTTATTGGCGGGTTATTTAAATGTTCGGGTGTTTGAAATCGGTACAATGGGGAATTTGTTATAAATATTACAGGTAATATAATTAAAAAAATATGGTGTAATTTAAATAAATATATCTATAAGCTTTTAATTTAAATAAATCTAAATATATACATATTATTTAATTATGTCTACTAGTTCATCGTAAACTGGTAATATGCGTTTAAGGTGACTTATATTTAAACGTAGAATAATATAGGTATATTAACTAGTATCCACAAACAAAAGCGTTTAATTTATCTGTTAAAAAACGTAAAGTATAAAAATGGTAGATGGTAAACGTTTAAAAAATCAACCAAGACGAAATTTAAACGGGAGTTATAAACGAAGAACACATATTGTAATATTATGTAAATTTATACGAATTTAATTTAAATAAACCTAAACGTATATTTAGACCCACTGTATATAAATAGTTCATCGCAAACTAAAAATAGTCGTATATTGTTAACTACATTTAAACGTAGAAAAATTTACAATTATATACCATAGGATGTATACAAAAAACGTATAATATATCTTTTAAAATACGGCATGTATAATAATCGTAAACTGTAAACGTATACGGAATCAACCAATACCAAAATTAAACGAGTATTACGTATAAAATACGTTAGTTATACTAATGTGTGCTGCCTGGGTAATAAAACAAAATAGTTAAATATAATATAATATTCTACAGAGATATCTATACAATATGAAAAATGAATATGCAGAGCATATCAAAAATACATATGCCTGGAATATCTTTCTAGAATATAGAATATGAAATATATTCTGTGAATATTCCATAAATATTGCAATATATTTAGGCAAATAGGCAGATTGGTGGCATATGCCAGGAATATAGTGTGCTGTCTGGGATAACGTCAATTTTACAATAGATCAATCGCAAATAATTCGTCACAATAACTAGCTGGTTATATAATATGCGTAATAAAATAGGTAAATAACAACAGGTAGATACTCTCATAACCTTAGCTAGAAAATTGAATAATCAGAGATAAGTGCTCAAATAACTTTAGGTAGAAAATAAAGTAGCAACGAATAGGCTATCAAATAATTCTTTCCATATATGGAGAGGGGGAAGTGTGGGGGGGAATGGGTTATATCAACTAAAACTAAAATAAGATAATTTTTTTTTATTTTAAGGAACAAAAACAAAACAATTCGGAATTCATGATTCAAATAAGCAACAAATTTGGTCAATTATAAAAAACCAGGTGATCCAGATAAGTGTTTTTTTATTTTAACGAAAAACCGTTTATTAACCTTATACATTTTTTGATTGGTTTCAAGAGGCAAATCTTTTAGGCTTATTTATTTTCAACATCCGTAAATTTGGATTACCTACCTAAAATGCAAGATTATCCATATTTTATTTTAACCTTAAAATTCCTGAATTTACAGTTGTCAAATCATTATTCAACTAAAAGAATTTTCATGAATAAGTAGGTAGGATGGCCAACTACAATAATTATTTCTAGAATTATAAGATCTGCATAATGATGGATCACACAATTTTTAACAAAACTATGAAAATCTGCTATATATAGTGAAAACAGCAATGGTCCCAGAATGGATCCTTGCGGAACACCTTGACTAACTTTATGAGTACGATTGCTAAGAAAATTTGATATTAGACAAACGGATTTATGAGAAAAACCGAAAAATTTCAGTTTTTTGCAAAGCGTTGCTTTACTTTACTTTAAAATCATTTATTAAAACTTTTTATATACATGTCATTTTACAAAAGTGTAATTAATAATTTTTGAATTTGCTTCTTGGATCCCTTCCTGGAAGCTCCAATCCAAACATACCCTTAGTTACTCTTTAGTATTAATATTATGCTTGCATGTGATGCCTCCTTGTTAATTTTAACATAATGCAACAGTTTGTGATGTCTAGCTAGATCGGTAATGGAATTTAGTATATAGTTTTGTTTGATTTTAATTTGTGTGTGTCCTCCCTGAAAAACCAATTTCGAAAAAACAGGGTTGTCATTGTATGTGTGTGCGTCACTGTGCGTCAACTGCAAAGCGTTGGATGATCTAAAGTATCATATGCTTTGCTATAATCAAGGAGAACCGAACATGTGACTTTGTCCAGGTCTGTCGCTTTAAAAAGGTCATCCGTGATAGATAAGAGGGCAGTGGTCGTACTATGGTGCATTCTAAAGCCAGATTGAGCTGGAGTTATTATATTTTGGTCGTATACATATTTGCTAATTTGATCTTTAATTATAAATTCAAACGATTTAGAAAGGGTTGGTAGAATACTGATAGGACGCAAATCAGATAAGCTAGTAGGTTGATTACATTTAGCAAGCGGAATAATAAAAGCCTGTTTCCACGAAAGTGGATAATGAGACGAAGAAATTATTTTATTAAAAATAAATGTTAAATGATTGATTAAATAATTTTCTACTAACTGTATCATGCGCAGTGATATGTTATCTAAACCAACGGCATGACTTTTTATACGATTTAGAGATTTTCGAACTGAATCAGAAGAGACAGATTTAAATTCGAATTTATTTTCATAGTACCGATCAAGTAAGGCTTATTGGTCATGTGACTTCAGAGTAGTAGGAGATGAATTAAAATGTTTGTTAATTTCAGTAACATTACATAAGTTAGGTGATATAATATGACTGGCTTTTTTTCTAAGAATTTCTAAGGATCTTAGAGTGTTCCAGGTGGTCTTGGAATTCTTTTCTCTAAGAATAAAGTTTAAATAAGCCTTTTTTCTCGTCGAATTGCTCCAGTAGTATAATTCCTTAGGTCGGTATAGCTAGTCCAATTTACTGCAGTCTTATCTTTTTATATTTTTTTAAAGCTTTCTCTCTTAACGAAATCATTACTTTTATATTATAAGTAATCCAAGGGGAATGCTATTTCGTAACTTTTTTCTTACTAAAGGAGCATGTACAGAGAAAAGCTGGATCAAGGAATTATTCAGATGGGAAATCATATCTTCAACGTAATTTAATTCGTAATTTATGTCCCAATTCACGGAATTTAATTCAGCATTAAAAAGATTAATATCAAATCGTGAAAAGTCACGATAGGTTATATTTTTTTTTTTTCTAAAGTGATTGACTCTATGTTGCAAAGAACAGCTTGATGATATGACAAGCCCGGCCTCTGACATTTAATACCTCAACACATGTTGTTTGATGGACATCTGACACAAATATAATGTCGATGAGAGTTTTGATGTGTAGGGTTATATGAGTTGGTTCATTAACAATTTGTGTTAGTCCATAGGAATTTAAAAAAATTATACATAGATCACAACCTCTACTAGGCGTCATAAAAACTATATTAATATCTCCTGAGACAATGAAAAAGTCACAAGATGGTAACAAGTTGGCGATGCTATCCTAATAACAGAAGAATTAGGGGGGCGATATATAACTCCAAAAATATATGTTTTTCCGCGAAACTTGGTAGAAATCCAAAGTTGCTCAAGGTTAGGAGTAATTCGCAAAAAAATTAAATTATATTTTATACTTGAATTAATACACAGGGTGTCTGAAAAAGGTCTTTACAAAAACATACCACATATTCCTTAGACCAAAATAAGTCTATTTAAGTAAAATTACCTTAGTACAAAGTTGCTTCGTTTGGGCCGAGGGCCTTGAAGTTACAATTTTTAAATCGTTTTTCCCATATAAATTTAATACGGCATATGTGATTTTGCTGAAATTTGGTATATTGGTAGAGTTTTATGTGGCAAAAAAATGGTATTAAAATTTTGTCCGATAATAATACACAGGCATAGAACTTGATTTTTTAAATAATTGCAACTTTAAAAATTCTACGCCAATGGAAGAAAAGGAGTTTGAGTATGAAATTTAGATTGCGCAACTCATTTACTTTAAAAAAGATAAGACTCGATTACTCTCATGGTTTTGACGAAATTTGCATTTTAGTAATTTTAGAACATAAACAATAATTATTAAAATACAAACTTTGTCAAAACCATGAGAGTAAATCGAGTGTTATCAAGGGTACTTTTTTGTAGTAAATGAGTACCCAGTCCAAATTTCATACTTAAACCCCTTTTCTGCCATTGGCGTAGAATTTTTAAAAAATCAAGTTCTACGCCTATGTATTATTATCGGACAAAATTTTATACGATGAAAAACATAAAAATGTACTTTTTTCATATCTTCTTCAACACCTCTAATCGAGACTTTTAACAAAAATACTCGTTCTTGCCATGTACGATTTTTTGAGGAATATTAATTATTTGCCTGCAATCAATGACATATATAGTTTAAATAGACTGCTTATCCATACGTAAATAAAACGATGAAAAGCGGGTCGAACTGGGAGATGTTTTCTCTTTGTCTAGTGCATGCAATGTTTGTGTTTTGTCTCAATTTTGAGTGCTCACTGGTAAACAAAACTTTCACAGGACCGGTTTTAAAGAAAGTTTAGTCTAGTTGAGATTTTGTTCTCATTGTCATTACTCAGTCGGACATTTTGTTGAATTGTTTATTTTATTTAGTTTTAATTATACTTATGTTCTGTTTTTAATTATTTTTTTATTATTTGAGTATAAAAACTTGTTTTGTTTTTAAATTTAAATGGTGAATTGCTCTATAAAGGGTTGTAAGACCAGCTACAGAAATATAAAAAGTAACATTTCATTTTTCACGCAAGTATCAATACAAGTATGTACAAGGTAAATACGTTTATAATAATTTTATAAATTATAATTAATTATAATAATAATAATATTAATAATAAAGTATTTATTGTATATACAATTACATAAATAGTATTATATTCAAAGGCCCGAGTTAGAGCTATCTGGGCTTTACAAGTACATTTTAAAATTTAGATACAGAGAAGTATCGTATAATAAAAACTCAATATAAATAGAAGAAAAACGGACATAAGTACCAATACAGAGAGAAACACTTTTATTATTTGATAGGTTCTTTCTATGTGAATTCTAGCTCTGGCAATTTTGGCATTAAGTAAAGCCTCTTGATGGCTGAACTGATTTTTTTTATTGAGGAAAGGAGGCTGTATAATTTGTATACCTTCAGCTTCTGTTATGTTTCCAATAAGAAAACCTTTGTTAAACATTTTACTATCGAGAAATGATTCACACACTTCAAGTATTGAACTTTGTTAAAAAATGTCTATTTCTGAAGTTCTACCACCATATGCTTCACTTTTGTAAGAAATGAGACCAGTAGGTGACACTCCAGTCAATATTTTAATAGTATGCCTCTTTTTGTAGTCAGAGTAATTTTTTAGCCTACAACAAAGACATTTGGCTTGCTGTATTGGGATTTCGGTACAATCAAGTAGTACTCTTACTTACATAGAGGCACATATTTTAATATTTCTTGTTTTGAAGGCCGAATTATACCATACTAAGAACTTCTACCAGTTTTATTAAAAAATGTTAAAAAATTTAATGATAAAAAGTTTCATTCACTCCAAATAAAATGGATAAGACATTATATCTTGCATATCAGTTTTCAACTTCATAAAAGTAAATATAACTTGATCCTTTACAGACATAACTGATCTCCTTTTTCCTATTCTTTATAAACAACGAATTCCACAATGGTGGCTAATAACTGGAAGGATTGCAATCCTATTAAAGTAGATAGTTCTTTAGCACTGACAATTCTGTTTGAAAACGGATCAACTAAATCACCACTCTTCACTTGTGTTGAACAATCGATCCCAATTTTCTGCTTTTAAACGAAGTTTTATAAATTAAGCAAAGCTCTTCAGCAGCACACAAATCTTCATTATCTGCTTCAGTAGTAGATATATGTTCATTAACTGCAAAAACACATTAAACATAATAATAATTAACCAAACATTTTAAATTATGCATACGTACATCCATTGCCTGAAGAAGATAACTCAACACTTAACATTCTACTAGTACTGGCAACATATCATTATTTAAAGACAGTAGCTATAATTCTTGTTTTAGCTGGATTACTTTTCTTTTTATTAATAGTCGCTTTCTTTTTACCACTAATCTGAGCTAACTTACATCGACTAAGCTTAGTTGTACGTTCTTTTTGTGATTGTAAGTCAGAATCTTTCTTTCCCCCTTACCGATGCTAAACGGATCTTGACGTCAACTAAGATTGCACTTTGTACCTAGTTCATTTTACTATGATGTTGATCAGATTTCCACTGGTGGAATCTTATTATTATTCATCAAATCATTCACATTCACCGCCAAAATAATCCTTAATTGTCTAAAGGGAACAAATTTTAGAATGTGAAAAAGCTACTAACTTTAAGTAAAATCTTTAAAAAGTTCATTCAATTTTTGCATAATATCTGCTTTTATAATGCGAAATAAATTTTAAAAGAATAATCAAGTGTCCGAATAATGCCACTATACAGTGGTCGTAATCAAAAGTTAATTATATACACATGAGTGTAAAATTGTTTATATCTATCTTCAAAATTGGTTAGATCTCTTAAAATGTTTTGAAAATTGGGAAACTAGACGTTATGACTCAAAATCCTTTTTTAAAATATCTAACGCAAGCTCCTGTCTTGAAATAAACATACAGATATTTTTTTTTTTAATTCAATTCCTACTTTGATGAAATATGAGTTTTAAACTCATTTGGGCCAGACCGATTCTGCCTGGTGAGCACTTGGCAAGCCAAGCAATATGACCCGCTTTTCGTCGTCTTGTTTATATATGGATGAGCAGTCTATTAATCTATATATGTCATTGCCTGCAATACGTATACAAAAACATTTATTGTTGGTTTCCATAGTTTCATCTAAATAAAAATATTGTCAAGTTTTAACACCTAATCTCTTGTTAACGATTGAAAGTGTTCTATCTGACTCAATAATTAAAAAAACAAATGCGTGGTTTATTAATATGGCTGTACAATATACCAATGCAGAATATACCGATATGTTACTGACATTAGGATTTTGTGAAGGAAATGCTCGAGAGAGTGTCAGGGTGTACTCTGAAAGGTTTCCAAATCGTCGTGTACCTAGCCACCCAACTTTTGCTGCTGTTGAGAGACGTCTTCGGGAGACCGGTTCCTTTGATCCCAACACTGTCGATAATGGAAGAGAACGTTTTGTAAGGATTCCTGAAGTTGAAGAAGACATTTTAGAACGTGTTGAAGAAGATCCAGAATTAAGCACCAGACGAATTGGAAGCGAACTGGGAGTAAGTAAAGATGTCGTTCATAAAGTGCTTAGAGAACAATTGCTACATCCATACCATAAGAAGCCAGTACAAGAATTATTTATTAGTCCATGATCCTCAAATTCGTTTGGGTTTTTGTCGATTTGTTAATATGCAAAGAGAAAGAGATCCAAACTTTGTCAAGAAGGTTCTCTTTACCGATGAAGCGGGTTTTACAAGAAGAGGTATAACTAATACCCATAATGAACATGTTTATGCCGTTGAAAATCCGCATGCAATAAAGGTAAACCATTTTCAGCACGAATTCAAAATTAATGTGTGGGCTGGAATAATTGGTAATTTCATTGTTGGTCCTGTCATACTTCCACGAAGATTAACCGGAGAAAATTATTTGGATTTTCTACAAAATACAATGCCAGAATTGTTAGAAGATTTACCTCTCCAACTTCGGAGAGATATGTGGTTTATGCAAGATGGAGCTCCACCACATTTTTCTTTAAACGTTAAAAACCACTTGAATGAACAATATCCACACAAATGGATAGGTAGAGGTAATGACGTACCTGTAAACTGGCCACCACGTTCCCCAGATCTAACACCGATGGATTACTTTTTATGGGGACATCTGAAATCCACAGTTTACAGGGAACCTGTAGAAAATGAGGAACAACTCTGGCAACGTATTCAAGATGCAATAAACAATCTTAGAGGTGATGAAGAAGTTATGGAAAGGATACATTTTAATTTTCTTCGACGTATGCGTGAATATGGTGAACATTTTGAACAATTTTTGTAAAATCTTTATTTTGATTATGTTGTAAATAAATATTTTTGTGAAACCTATACACTCTAAATTATTTAAACAGAAATTTAGCGAAAACCATGAGAGTAATCGAGTCTTATCAGGAGTACCTTTTTTAAAGTAAATGAGTTGCGCAATCTAAATTTCATACTCAAACTCCTTTTCTTCCATTGGCGTAGAATTTTTAAAGGTGCAATTATTTAAAAAATCAAGTTCTACGCCTATGTATTATTATCAGACAAAATTCTAATACCATTTTTTTGCCACATAAAACTCTACCAATATACCAAATTTCAGCAAAATAGCATATGCCGTTTTAAATTTATATGGGAAAAACGATTTAAAAATTGTAACTTCAAGGCCCTCTGGAGCCCAAACGAAGCAACTTTGTACTAAGGTAATTTTACTTAAATCGACTTATTTTGGTCTAAGAAATATGTGGTATGTTTTTGTAAAGACCTTTTACAGACACCCTGTAGAAAGCAACACCTCCGCCTCTCCCATCCCGATCAGCTCTAACAACTTGGTAAGAATGAATAAAAATAATAGTAGAATAAATTTGAGGGTTTAACCAAGTCTCACTAACGCCAAATATGTCTTTTTTTTTCCAATAAGTAGTCAATAAATAGATCCTACGTTGAGGTGTGAAAATCTGATATTACGTTTCACATCCTTGATTTATTATGAATAAAAAATATACTAAAAATATAACTTGGGCTTATATATTACAAAAATGCAAAAGAAAATGGACGATTTTGAATAATTTTTCAAAGACAAATGCTAATTTAACAAATAACTTTGTTTTCAATTTTTAAACAAGCAAAAATAATTGCTCTGCTACCTACGACGTAATGCTAAATAAAAATTTTCACTAGTAATACCACTAGAGGTCAAAAAATTTCCTGATATTAATTTGACCTCGCGTGGTATTCGGTAAGAAAATTCCACGCCGAATTATGGTTGAAAATTAAATATTTTTAAAATTTATTTTTCGTTTCTCAACAATGCAAATTATTTTCTCCAAGTCATCAGTGAAACATAAAAGGTGTTGTCGCCTTGATTGTTGAGTTGTCATGGTAACTAAGTGAGACCCTAACCTCGAATATAATTTGCAATATGCCCTTGACCCGTTAGGCTACAATTTGCATTATTATTTGTTACCTTTTTGATAAATGTTAATTTTAAAACACTTATAGAGATTTTTACTAGCTCAGTGAAATTTATTATCAAACGTTACTTACCTTTAAAAATTAAACAAAAATAAATGAGCACTTCTTTTTCTCTGTCGTGAATTCGGCTTTTCAAATAGACAATTTTAAGGGTAGTAATCTTTCTAGGAAATGTTGGGCACCAATAATTCTCTTTTTTATTTTTAAAAGCTAGTGAGAATTATAAATTCTAGCTTTATCAATTAAAAGAAATTAATAAAAATTATACAAAATTTAGTGGATGAAAGAGAATTTTTGTGACCTTTAAAAAATAAGATTCAACATATATACTTATAAAAATCAATGATTTTATTAAAAAAAAAAGAAATCTTTTCGAAAACAATTATTTACAGTAAACCAGTATCAAATTGTGATTCGTACATAAATAACTAGTCACTAGTATTTACCACTTTTTACATTGTTAGCTAACCATCCTTAATTAGCCATAGGTAGTCGAGATTTCTTCCTTCGGAAACCAACGCCTTCGAAATACAGCTGTTGCTTGTCCAAATCAACGAGTTTTTATAAGATTCTCGAAAACCAACGTTCTGATTACAGCTGTTGTGTAGATTTACGGCTTGTGACGATATGGCTGGTTTTTTATGTCTTATGGCTTATGTCATATGGCTTACGGCTTATGGCTTACGGCTTATGGCTTACAGCTTATGGCTTACAGCTGATTCTATTCGTTTGCTAGACAAAAATAGATTTTGTTTTTCACGTGGTTCTGTACGATATATAAATTTGAAACATCTACTTTTTTAAAAAAAATGAACCAATCAGATAATAAAAACTAGTGACTATACATATTGTGCCGTTCTAGCAACCAGAATGAATCATAAAAATATATTTAACTTTACTATTTAAAAAGACTAATAATTAACAAAAGGTTTGAATAATATTTCTACTGAGATGTTTAATAAAGACATTATATACTTTTTTTTGCTTACCACTTGAACAGCCGATATACCACCAAAACAATTGAAAGGTAACGATAAAATGAAATTTACGAATCTAATTTGAGATAGTTTGGTTAGTGGCACTCCCACTTCAAGAAATTTCCCTTTCTTCAGAATATTGTGTGTTGGCGATAATTAAATTATACCGGATGGCACACATTTAAAATAACATTTTATAATTAGACTTTTAAAATGTTACAAATTTCAGTTTTGAAGTTGTCAAGCGGCCCGACGTAAAAAAATGTTTCGCTGCAATTATTTAGGCCTTCAAATTGCTTATTTCTACTCATTGTAGTTGCATGGGAATACCATTTGAAAATAGAAAATAGTATATTCTTTAATTTTACGTAAGTTTTGAATAACTACAAGTGGTAGAAAATTGTTTTTCTGCGTTTTTATTAACATGCGTTATGAGCGCTTTAAAATGGTATGAAATTCATAACCAGCGTCAGCAAGCATCAATCGTAGGAGGCTGTGATCATTGTATTTTGACAGTTCAAAACATTAAATAACTCGCGTTTTGTTGCGATCTTAGATAAAAGAGACCGGAGATGTAACATTGCACATCGCGCACGTTGTCTATTTCAACCCTAAGTAACCCACCAATTAAAAATCATTGTGTTCACGACGCCACCCGAATTGCTCCGAAATTTCTATTCTGTGCTTGCCTCCGCGTGACTAAATCATTTATGGACCGCCGTTTTTGAATTATTTGTTGGTGTTATTAGCAATTTAAAGTGTTTTAGTTATTCAATTTTAAGTTGAAAATGCCACGATGTATGGTGAAAAATTGTATATACAAATAATATAAGTGTCAATGTCATGAAAAATAAGAAATATATTCGTTTTCAGCGGTAAATATTTGTTGACGTTTTGACATAAAGTCGCCATGATTCTTTGAGCTGAATACTTCAGATCCGCATTAAGGGGTTTCAATAAATATTTAATCTAAATGAGAAGTAAATAGGCATTGTTACTAACGAAATTTTGTTTTTAAAAAGTAGTTTTATAAGAATATTTACTAAAGGTGGTTTTTAGCCCTTTATTAGGTACTTTTACAAGAATATTAGATGAAATACAGGCTCACCTACTTAAAATTTCAATGTTCATTTTATTTTTGGTTAAATCGGAAGTGACATTTGAATCTTAAGTCTTAAAACAAAGTAAAACGCGCAATATGATCTGGTATAAGCAAAAAAAATACTAAAGTTACGGAAATTAGTCATATTATTAGTAAAATGTTACATTATAAACCCCTAAACAACTCGAAAAAAATCTTCGTTTACTAAAAAAATCTAAATCCTAGCAATATTTATTATACGGTTTCAAAGATAACAAGATCAATAAATCCGAATCTCTAAATTTTGGAGCTAAATGCTCGATGAAAAGGATGCGACCGATAGGAGTTACAAAAATAATCGATTTATCGTTTTCATGAAAATCGATTTATCTGTTATAATTATTTTTAATTAATCAACATTTTCAATAAATTGTTTTAATTTTTTTAGATAATGGAATAATCGATTATAGAGGAATTACAAAAAGAGAGTAGATTTATTCAAAATATTCGATTTATTGAAAATAATCGATTTTTTTTAGAAAAATCAATTTATTGTTTAATCGACTTTTTAAATTAATCGATTATTTTCGATTATTCGATTATTTTCGAATAATCGATTATTTTCGATTTTTTAAAGGTATTCGAATAATTTGTTTTAAAATACAAAAAATAGATTATATAAAAATAATCGATTGATCGAATATATTCAGTCATAATACATAATCGATATTTTGGTTATTTTTTAGAATTATCGATTTATCGGTAAATCAGCTTTTTTATTAATCGATTATTTTCGATTTTTGAAAGATAATCTAATAATTAATTTTAAATGAAATATGAAAACAAAAGGATTATTTGAAAATAATCGATAATTCAGTTATTTTTTTGGAAAATCGATTTATCGTAGAATCGGCTTCTTAATTAATTGGTTATTTTCCCTTAATCGATTATTTTCGATGTTTCAAAAATGATCGAATAATTGATTTTAAAGGAAAATAATTCTTTTGTTTTTGAAAAATCGATTTATCGATTATTCGACTTTTTAATTAATTGATTATTTTTGATTAATCGATTATTTTAGATTTTTCAAAG
This sequence comes from Psylliodes chrysocephalus, assembly GCA_927349885.1. Classification (NCBI taxonomy): domain Eukaryota; kingdom Metazoa; phylum Arthropoda; class Insecta; order Coleoptera; family Chrysomelidae; genus Psylliodes; species Psylliodes chrysocephalus. The sequence continues at coordinate 18,414,624 of OV651827.1, forward strand.
ATTATCAAATAATCTGTCTCAATGGAAGCATTTATTTAAAATAAACGATAATTCGTTTATTATTTTTTGTAAACACTGATTTATCGGTTAATTGGCTTTTTAATTAATCTATTATTTTTGATTTTTTAAAGATAATCAAGTAGTCGATTTTAAAGGAAATACGAACAAAAATAGATTGTTTGAAAATAATCGATAGATCGAAAATAATCGATTATTATTAATGATCAATAATTTATTTCGATAATCACCCACTCCTAGCGACCAAATGACTTTTAATAGGTTTAAATTATAAAATGTTATCTGGTTTCAGACATATGCATTTCTAGAGTTTTATGTGACTCATCCTCTATGTTAATTAATATTCCTAAAGAAACAAGCTTTAATATATCTTTTTCTGAGGTTATAATACAGAACAACATTTTCTCATTTTGACTAATTTTTAATATTATGTGATAGTCGTAGAAAAAATATAATGTTCAACTCACAAGGTTTGATTTGCAGTATTCGCCTGAGCACATGCTTTTTTTTCAACATTTTACTGTAGTCTCTTACAGAAAAGTCCGTAGTAAATAATAGCTAACGAAATATTCTATAAAAGTTCTTCTCTTTATTAAAATGTCGTGGCATCTGTTTGATATTAAAAAATCACGTTAAATTTATTTCATAATACAAAATTTCATTAAACGTATATTTTATATAAATCTAATAGTTCATTATGATGCTAATAAACTAAGTCCGGTCCCTGTCACAGAGTTCGGCTCCCTGCCCAGTTCCCCCACTCCGTTAACCTTTCTTTAGAAATTGGCAACATTTGCGCAGGTTAAACACCGGTGTATGTTATATCTCTGATCTCTTTTATCTAAGGTTGCGATAAAGAATATTGCACAGCAAGTAAAACCAACAAAATTGCCTATTTGTTTAAAAATGAATCGATTTGAAAATGATACGCTATGCAAAATATGCGTGAAATTGTTTGATGTAATGATCAATCATTGCACCATGACTTACTTACTCGGATTAATAGAGGATTGTGGCTCCAACTTGAAAAACGAAAATTTGTTCCGAATTGTCCACGAATATTTGCACCTAAACTACGCAAAATTCAAAGTGCTGAATGGGAAAAAGGTGAATAAATTAGTGTTTAAATATTATATATATTTTATTAGACATAGACACATAATTCAAAGCATCCAAAGTCCTGCATTTTCGCCATTAAGAAGAAAAGAAGTGGCCGAAGAATATAGAAAACACCTTAGCATTGTAACTAAAATGTATCAAAACTAAACCTATTATGTGAACAAATAAAAACCAGTCTGTCAAAAATGGTCTGTTATTGTAAACGTCAAAAAATTTACAGTATAATTCGCTGTTGGGTACCCCACGAGAAAAAAATTTCCACTAAAATACCTCCGTTGCCATGGTGATCTGTCAAAAACACGTATTTTGATTGGTTCAAAATTACAGGTGTGGAATTTTCACAAGAATCCAACTTTATATTACACACTGCACGTAAATGAGATTAAACATTCCCATGCGTTATTATAAACCTAATTACATGAAATATTTATTTTTCTGAGCACGCGATGAACATTATTATGTCAAACAGACTCAACACAAAATGTAATTTAGTTACAAACAAAATTCGGTTTAATGTAAATAATGGGAGACAGATTTCTTCTTAACTCTTGGTATAAAGTTGGAGCATTCGTGCTAGTGTTTCCATGGGATCCAAAAAATGGAAACGTCTGGTGTCAGTTAATTTTAACAACAAGTTTTCTTTGGTTTCTATGTATAAGTTCATATTACTTTATAGCAGCTTTTTTAGAATCTGATATAGATGTTTTAATTTTTATAGTAATGGATATAGTAATTCATCTATTTTTTCAACTCATTAATGTGTATGATTTAGTGAAGAAAACGAATAATTGGAAGATTCTCTATACAATACTTGATAATTTGGACGAAATTATGAACAATTTTACATTACATACTTCAAATAACAAAAAATACTGGTCTACAGCGACATTGTTATTAAATTTTGCAATATTTCTTACACTTATAACCTCCAGAAATTGGAGTAAGGCAAGTGGATTATCACAGTTATTAACTACGTCTTACTTAACGATCCGAACGGTACAATTATCAGCTATAATCGGATTTTTATTAGAAATTTCTCTAGTTCTAAGAAAGAGAGTCGAAATATTTTGTGAATTAATCCAAATATTGTGTAAAAATCCATTCCGGACAGATATTGAAGTAAGAAATACAATCAAGATGTTAAAAACAATTTATAAATATTTTTTTAAAATCAGTATAAATTTGAACACTGTCTTTGGAAATAAACTTTTAATATTTATAACTCTGACTTTGTTTCAATGTTTGGATACCATTGAAAATATGTTAATTTTACAAAAATATCATGCCGAAGGGATGGTTCATGAGGTTCTGACTATACTTACAGTATTGGTAAGATTTTTACATATAAGTTAGGAAAAAAGTATACGAGTCGTACTTCAGGGGTGGTTTCTCCATTGGTTCATTTGTGCAGTGAACACCCAGTTCAATTTCATAAAAACACATTATTTTAACATTACATAAATAACATAAAAATATAAATTTAATTTTTATATTTTTATTTTCATACTTGTTAATCTACATTTTTTGGTACATCATTGCCATCTAGCTAATCGCGTCTCTGTGGCACAGTATACCTAAGTATACTGTGTCTGTGGCGCATTATGATGAGTGAGCCTAACACAAGTGAGACGATTAGGCGAATGTATATGGCTAAAAAGAGAAGACAACACGCGAACAGATCCTTCAAACTGTCAAATAACATATTAATTGGCGCGCTCAGAAACGAGGTTGCCAAATAGATGTAGTACATTCTGCGTGCATCAGTGTTCACGTGTAAAATATATATATTGTGTTCCTTGTTTGGGTTCGTTATCAATAAAGACCTTTTTTTTAAAATTACATAAATAACATAAAAATATAAATTTAATTTTAATTTCACAATCAATAGACAGTTGTGTCCATTTTTGCTCCAAATAAATTTGTAATCCTTAATGGTTTAACCATTCTTTTCTGAAGAGAAATTGACATCCAAGTTATAGTCATGGGCGTCGTTACACAATTCTATAGGGAGGGGCAAAATTTTGAAAAAATTTAGAATGTTTATTTGTTGAAAAACAAAGAAAATGAAAAATAAAAGAGCAATGCAAATTAACAGAAGTTTCTAATAAATAAAATAACCCAACAAAAGAGACAAAAACTAAAATAAAAAAAAAACAAGAAACTTAAAACACATATTAAGTGTAAGGGTTAAAGAAAAGGTCCTTTATTTCTCACAAGTCAATTTAATTGGCGACCGGTTTCGAAGCTGTCACTTCATCATCAGGCACACCTAAATGGAATGTCAAGGAGTCAGTTGTAATAAAAAACAATTATAAAAGCATGAACGGACTTTAACATATACAAAATAACAGAAAAAAACAGAAAACACACAAAATAAGTTAAACAATAACCTTGACTCACCTTGACTATTTCCATAAAGGAAGCGCTACATAAAGTTTAACAAAACGAGTTAAAAAAGTCATATGTAATACAATAGTATTTTTTAAAAATATTGTAGGTTAGGTTAAACCGCGAGATGTCTGTTTGAATAAATTAATTAAAACACATGTAAGACTATTATTAACTAAACAACACAAAATAGTTTTTACAAACACAAACAGTTTAAACATTTTAAGGATATAACGTCAATTAATAAAAGTAAAAAGTAAAAATTATCAGACTCAAGACATCTATCTATATTTTTTAACGAATCAATGTAGTAAACTATAAATTTAAATTTAGTGGATAAATAGTGTACTAACAAAGGTGTTATTTACTGAAAGTGAGTATAGGGGGCGGTGACAGAATTTATTGAAAGTAAAAATATTGAACTGGAAAATGAGAAAGCAAAAAATACTAACAAGAAAATTAGAACACTGAACAAGAAAATATGAAAATTCATATGTAAAAGGGAAATTTGAAGCAGATAATCAAAAGAAAAATTACTGTTACAGGAAACGGAAACTAAGTTGACAAGTACGAATGTCAAAAAAAGAGAGAGAGATTTTGATTCTAGCATTGGCTTCGACATTTTGCATATGACTTCTAATAAATTCCTTCTGAATAACTTTGAGAACCTGGAAATTTAAAAAAATATTAATCTGGCCCCTCCTGCTCTCTGAATGCACAAATTCAATTTATTAGTACCCCAACGTTCTCTGCGCTTATTTAAATTAATTTCAGACTTATACCCCCACTCATTTGATCTTCAATCAGTTACTTACCACAAATTAATTGACTCTCCCAATTTAGATTCTCTTCTCTGTTTCCATTAATTTTTTGCCCACTCGCATCTTATTAAATGTTTTATTAGTTTATTCAAATTCTCTCACGTGGTTGTCATACGCCAAAATTTGACTTTTCTTTTTTTGACATTCGTACTTGTCAACTTAGTTTCCGTTTCCTGTAACAGTAATTTTTCTTTTGATTATCTGCTTCAAATTTCCCTTTTACATATGAATTTTCATATTTTCTTGTTCAGTGTTCTAATTTTCTTGTTAGTATTTTTTGCTTTCTCATTTCCCAGTTCAATATTTTTACTTTCAATAAATTCTGTCACCGCCCCCTATACTCACTTTCAGTAAATAACACCTTTGTTAGTACACTATTTATCCACTAAATTTAAAATTTATAGTTTACTACATTGATTCGTTAAAAAATCTAGATAGATGTCTTGAGTCTGATAATTTTTACTTTTTACTTTTATTAATTGACGTTATATCCTTAAAAAATTTTTGTGCTTGTAAAAACTATTTTAATTAATTTATTCAAACAGACATCTCGCGGTTTAACCTAACCTACAATATTTTAAAAAAATACTATTGTATTACATATGACTTTTTTAACTCGTTTTGTTAAACTTTATGTAGCGCTTCCTTTATGGAAATAGTCAAGGTGAGTCAAGGTTATTGTTTAACTTCTTTTGTGTTTTTTCTGTTTTTTCTGTTATTTTGTATATGTTAAAGTCCGTTCATGCTTTTATAATTGTTTTTTTTTTATTACAACTGACTCCTTGACATTCCATTTAGGTGTGCCTGATGATGAAGTGACAGCTTCGAAACCGGTCGCCAATTAAATTGACTTGTGAGAAATAAAGGACCTTTTCTTTAACCCTTACACTTAATCCCTACTACTCACATATGGCTACCCTCACTCCAAATTAAAACACATATTTTTAAAAAACAAACAGAAGGTGTGAAATAAAAGAAAAATGTGAACAAGAATACAGAGCCATACATAATATTAAAAAAAATAAAATATTTATAGAAACACAAAAACAAAAAAACTCACTCAAATACGTCGACCTAAATTAATCGATAACAGAAAACATGATTTCTTTTTATTTTTTTGGGATTATTTTTTGATGTACACTCATCATGCAAAGCGCAGTCAGCCCATTTTCATTCATTATTCGCTCTTTTCGTAACAGCAGCGCCAACTAATTCATGAACTAACGGACGATATTTGCGTATACTGACAATACAATTTTTAATAGAATTCCTAATTAAAAAATATATATGTTGATTTTAATAAAAGTATATGGATTTGTAAAACAAGTGAAAAAATTAATTATTATATATTTTTATTACTTCAGCAAAAAAACATGTATGATATGTTGCCTAAGCCTAATAAGTTGTCATTGAAGAATAGGTTAAATAATGTGAAAATAAAAACATTACCATTATACAGGGTGTTTCAAAAAGGTATGTCATAAATTCTTCCACAGATAGATTATCAAAAAATAAGTGGATTTGGCTATATTTACTTATATCAAAAACTGGCTCCTAACAAAGTTACAGGGTGTTAAACTAACATTCAAAAAAATGTTTTTTTTTTCTAAAAAGTTTGTTGTTGCGAATTTTTCTTTGAAATTTTTGCCAGTGCTGTAGATTTGAAGGCTCAATATTCCAAGGAGAAAAAAAATTAAAGCGACCCCTTTAAAAAAGTTGGGGGGGTTGGGTATCTTTTAACCCCCCCGTATTTTTTTTGTCATAAAGAAACTTGCCTTATCGATCTAAAAATCAAAAAGAACTATGAATTTTTAATTTTTTTTTATAGCAAAATGAACTTTGTATATTTCTTAGTTAGCGAGCTATTTACAATTTTTTAACTGCATATCTAGAGCAATTCGTCCGTCCTGGACTTAACATATCAACAAAACTAAGAGTAGGTCAGGAGTTATTGTACAAAAAACATATATAAAAATCAGTGATGTGTCTAGGGCTGTGCTTGAGCTGCCCCTGCAAAAACTATCTCTTTTATTTATATTTTTGTATTTAAGAAGAAGGACATGTTAAACATTTACTAAATAATAATAATAATAATAATAATAATAATAATAATAATAATAATAATAATAATTTGTTTATTTGTAAAAATGTACACACAATAATCAAGAAAAAATACATATAAAATACAAACAAACAGTAAATGTCCACAAAGTCAGAGACTGTCCGTGGTTAAGATACTATAAAGTATAATTTTATAATTAAATTATCGAGATTAATGTTAATAAAAAATACAATAATAATAACAATCATAATGACAGCAACAATATTTAATAATATTATTGATGATAATAACAATAATAAAATAATAATAATAATAATAATAATAATAATAATAATAATAATAATAATAATAATAATAATAATAATAATAATAATAATAATAATAATAATAATAATAATAATAATAATAATAATAATAATAATAATAATAATAATAATAATAATAATAATAAATAATAATAATAATAACCTTAAAAATTATATTTAATAATAATAATATTGATGATAATAATGAATAATAAAAATTATTTTTATTGTTATTACAAAAAAATATACTTTAGAAAAAAATAAATTTTTTATTTGTAGGTACCTACTTTATAGTTGATTTTTAGTTACTGGTTAATACGTTAATTCGATTATTTTTATTCTATTCATGGAGAGTATATATTTTTTTAGTCTTGTCTTAAACTGAGATATCGACAGAGAATTTTTAATTTTTATGGGTAGTGAATTTAAAACCTTGGGTGCTAAAAACAAATGGCTTTTTTGTCCTACTGTTTTACGGGCTGCTGATTCTTCTAATTTATTCATTGCCTTGGATCTTGTTTCATATTTATGTGTTACATTTTTAAGAAGACTCTGATTTTTAAAATAATAGTTTGCGATTTTAAAGAAAAAGTTTTGTTTAGGATCAAGTATTTCTGCTTCTTTATATAATTGGTCAGATGGGTAAGTGCGTTCTTTTTTTAATATAATTTTTAAAAAATATTTTTGTATTACTTCGACTTTGTCCATATACACATTTGAGGCTCCACCCCATCCTAATATTCCATACGTTATTCTAGAATGAACTAAAGCGTAGTACAACATTTTTAGGTAAGGTAATTCTAGTATTTTGGAAAGATATTTAAACTTAAATAATAGGGTTCTTAGTATATTTACAATGTTATTTATATTATGATTCCAACGCAAATGACTATCAATAATTATTCCTAAATATTTCGTTTTATTTGATGAACTTATAGTTAAAGGCACCTGATTATTGCTGATGATTACTAAGTTGTTATATTCCGGTAGATTATTTCCATAGCTAACTATTGGTAAAAAGAATGTTTTAGAGAAATTAATTGTTAAGAGTTTATGATTAAACCAGTCGAATATGTATTTTAAATAATTTTCAACAATTACTTTTAATTCTTCCCAACTATCAGCAGAATAGAAAATAACCGTGTCATCAGCAAAACTAATTATCCGACCCTGATGATTTATTAATAGTAAGTTATTGATATATAAATTAAATAAAATATGACCAAGTACTGTACCTTGTGGTACACCGCATTTTATTTGTTGGTAAGTGCTATTCGTATTATCTATTCTTACACTTTGTTGTCTATTAAACAAATTACTTTTAAACAAATTGTAAGCATTGCCTCTTATTCCTGCATCTTGCAGGGCTTCCAATAACTGTTGGTGATCAACATTGTCGAAAGCCTTTGCAAGATCCAGAAACACTGCCAGAGATGGTTTACTTTTATCCAGAGCTAAATACATTTCTTTCGTTAGTTCGGCAATAGCATCCTCCGTAGATTTACTTTTTTGAAATCCAAATTGTTTCGGTGAAATTGTATTGTTTTTATCAAAAAATTATTCTAATCGTGACTTAATTATTTTTTCAAATATTTTTGTAAAGGTCGTAGTTATCGATATGGGTCTATAATTTGATGGTGTGCATTTGTCACCGTTTTTATGTAACGGTTTAATTGTTGCAATTTTAAATTGATTTGGACAAATGCCTTTTTCGATAGATAGGTTAATTAAGTAAGTTAGCGGGGATACTATTTCCGAATCAATTTGTTTAATTGTTTTAATCAATTTGTTTAATTGTTTTTTCCACTAAATTAAATAGTTTATAAAATATGTATAATAATTATTGTCTGTTTATTTATAATTGTTAATTTTTTGTTAATTGTTTAATTAAAAAATAATTTTTTTAATTACTATTAAATTTAATAAATACATTTCCAAACTGACGTGTATTTTTATCAGTGGCATGGTGAACCAAGGGTGGCACATCATTTTTATGGCACCAATCCAATATTATAAATACCCTTTTTACAAAAATATAAATAAAAGAGGTAGTTTTTGCAGGGGCGGCTCAAGCACAGCCCTAGACACACCACTGATTTTTACCCAGCAAACACAAACATGTAACATATATGTATCATTTACATGTACTAGTTCCGTGTTACATAACAAAGTAACTTACATGTTACATAATAACTCATGTGATTACTGTGAAAAATGACCTAATTTTGTTATATAGCAGGTTCCTTGTATGTGATGTAATGGGTTAAGTACATGTAAGGAACAGTGTTATATATCGGAAGACATGTAACATTTATATTACCATTGTAACATCTAATATGCTTCATTATTACAGCATATATACATTACTTTTTGCATATAACATTAGTATTATACATGAAGGTATGTAAATATGTCGTCTAAAAATGTAGGTATTAGTTATACAGTGTGTCTACTTAAGTTGGAACCATATGGAAAACTTTTGTACTATTGGTTTTGTAAAAAAAAGTAATAATAATAATAATAATAATAATAATAATAATAATCTTTATTAACCAACAAACGGAAAAGATTACAATAGTTGTTAAAAAAAAAGAATTCAATTTAATAAATAGGTTGGTTAAAAGGCGCCTATTCAGCAAAGCTGTTCTTCCATAAGGACCTATCGCAAAGTAAAACCTAAATTTGTAATTATATATTATAATACCCTAAATAAATAAAAAAAAAATACTTATAAAATAACATCTTATCTTACGACAACATAACCTTTTCTCCTAGATTGTTTTTTTTAAGTAATATTTAAATGAATTTAGAGATTTTCTTCTTATATCAAGTGACAGTTCATTATACAAAGCGGCAATAGTGTATGAAAAAGATCTTGTAAATAAGGCTGTTTTGTGTTTCGGTATTGTTATTGTATGTTTGTAACGTATGTTAATGTTGTGAACGTCTTCTCTATAAGTAATTTTTCTTGTCAAGTAAGGTGGTTTTTTATCAGATATAATTTTGTGAAAAAACGTAAGAGAATGCAATCTACGTCTATTGGCCATATTTAACCAGTTTGCTGTTATAAGCTTATGACTAATTCGATCGTACTTCCTAATACCGTAGACTAATCTAAGGCAGGAGTTTTGTAATTTTTGGAGTTTGTTCTGATCAACGACTCGTAAACATGGTCCATAGACATAATCGCAATAGTTGGCATGCGAAAGTACCAATGACTCTGTCAGTAATAACTTAATTTCTTGTGACAGATATATCCGATTGGCACACAAAAGCTTTAGATTGGAATATCCATTCTTTAAAATATTATTGACGTGATAAGAAAACCTAAGATTTTGATCAATAATAACACCCAAATTTTTCGATTTCTCAATAGGTTTTAGAATATTATTTTTTAGTTTAATTGTATTATTATCTTTTGTTAAACCAAATAATATAATATATGACTTGTTTGCATTTAACTGCAAATCGTGTTTACTAGACTGGTCAATAAGATTTTCCAAATCACTGTTAATTTCATTTTGCAACATTAACAAATTTGTTTTACTACCGAAACGGTACAATTGGGTATCATCTGGATACATGTGCATTTTTGAAAAATTTAAACAAGTAGGAAAATTGCTAGTGTAAATGGTAAATAAAATGGGCCCAAGAATTGAACCTTGAGCTACCCCTCTTTTAATTTCACCTTCGTTCGAGGCGTGTCCTTTATATGTAATTACTTGACGTCTGCGATTGAAGTAATTTTTAAACAGATCTATGGCTGACTCATGTACACCTATAAATTTTAATTGTGAAAAAAGCACAGTGTGACTAATTGTGTCAAAGGCCTTGCTGTAGTCCAACAAGATCAGTGCTCCGACATTTCCCTTATCTAGTTCCCTAAAAATGTCATCAGTGATATTTAGCAATGCACTACCACAACTATATTCCGGCCTAAATCCAGATTGCACCTCAGGGAGGATATTATAAGTATCTAAGTGGGTACGAAGTTGAGTTTCCATGACCCTTTCAATTATTTTAGAAAATGTTGGAAGAATGGTGATTGGTCGTATATCTTTTAAATTAGTGGGGTTTTGTATTTTTGGGATTGGAATTACCTTACCTACTTTCCACTGATCTGGGAACACAGAAAGGGTTAAGCAGTAGTTTATGATACTGCTTATATATGGCAGTATAAATGGACACGTGAATCTTATAAGTGTTATATCTATATCATCTGTTCCTCTAGCTTTAGTTTTTATGTTAATAATTATTTTGCTAATTTCATTTTCAGTAACAGGAGTAAATCTAAAAGTATTAGGGAAGTTTTGTTGACGATTGTTTTCATAATAACGAACAAGATCTTGAGAAATAGTACTATCTTTTCCAACAGTATCAAGAAAGTAATTATTAATATTGTCTGCATTGCAGTCAAAATCAAACTCAGAATTATATTTTTTATTTCTTATTAAGTGAAGGTGTTTTAAAGTGCTCCATTTTTCTTTTGTAGTTTTTGATTTTTTTAAGCAGTGATTAATAAAAGCTTTTTTTTCTGATTTTATTGCGATATTAGTATAATTTTTTATATCTTTGTAATAGTTCCAATGAACTTATAGTTTTGTTTTCTTAAATTTCCGAAACGCCTTAGTTTTAAAGAGATCATAAATCTAATATTATTTGTTAGCCACGGAGACGGTTTTTTTGGGAATAGTTTTGTTTTGTATGGGGCATGACAATCAAATGTACAGTTTATATAGTTATTAAGTAGATTTACCTTCTCATTAATATCACTGGAATTAATAATATTTTGCCAGTTATGTTTTTTAAGATCATTTTCAAAATTTTGAAGATTAAATTTAGAGAAATCTCGATAAGTTATAGGTAAATTATTATTAACGGTACCATCAAGTTTAAATAAGGCATATACAAGGGAGTGATTTGAAATAAATGACTCGTCTAAAGTGCCACATTCAATTACACTTAGTGATTTGCTAACAATTATGTAGTCCAGTAAAGTTTGAGAGGTCAGGGAGATATGAGTTGGTTCCGAAATAATTTGTTCCAAATCAAACGCTTCTAATAACATTGTGAGCCCTTTTACAGTTGGATGGTCATGATCTAGGTAATCTAAATTGAAATCACCCGTACATATGACATGGTCATGTTCCAGGTACATGGCAGAAATAGTATCCTCAAGTAAGTCTAAAAATGCGTCCATTTGAATTCTAGGGGGTGGACGATAAACACATCCTACAGCAATTTTTTTCTTATCTATTGTAATTCTTATCCATTCTTGTTCAAATCTGTCATTTATAAAGTTGTAAGATTCTATTCTATTTACTGTGTATTTACTTTTAATAAAAAATGCCAAACCTCCGCCCCTAGTGTGTCTATCTTTTCGAATAATTTTATATCCAGAAACATATATCATGTCATCAGTCAATTGTATGTTCAACCAAGTCTCTGATAAACATATAATGTCAAAATTTTTGTTTTGTAACATATCCCTAAAGTAATCAATTTTTGGTAATAGCGACCTAGTATTGAGATGAGCAATGTAGATTTCACCCATGATAAAATATAAAAAATTATAAAAAAAAAGAACTATTAATATTAATAATAAGTGATGTACCTATATACAGAAAACACATTTAATAAAGCAAACGAAGTGACACTGTAAGCTAAACTAACGCTTTTGATCAAATCTTCTTCTAAGTACTCTGTGGTTTTCTTCTGGTGGGCTGTAGATAATGCTTTTTCTTTTCTCTTGTCCTTTGGATTTGGGTTTTTCTTCTACCAACTCCTCTTCGTCACTTTCTCGGTTGGAATCGGAATCAGATCTGATGCCATCATTAGTTTCACACTGTCCTTCTATTTTACGAAGATCGTTGGGTGTGTAAATATTTCCATTTATCTCAATAGTTCTACCCTTTATCTTAGCAGGTAGATTTTGATCTTTGGCAATATTTAGATGTCTTTTAAGAACTTTATACTCGATTCTATCTTGATAGCACATATCATTGGCAATAGATATTTTAGAGTTTTTTAGCTTTTGAACGTTTTGGAAGATTGTTTGTTTTTTATATAAGGAAATAAATTCGATGATAATTGGTAGCTTCTCATGTTCTTCTTTTGGAACCCTTATAAAGTTGATATCATTTTTATTTAAATTTATTCCCAGTAGGTTATTCAAAGTTTGCAAAATGTTTTCGAGGATAGGATCTTTTATTACAAGGCCAAAAATTGCGATATTATTTCTTCGAAGTTTTCTTTCCAGATTGACACAGTTATTTTCTAGTATTTCAATTTTTTTATGTGCTGCTTCTAACTTATTTGTCAGTTGTTCAATGCTATGATCTATTTTTCCCGTAATATCTGCAGTTTGTTTAGTATTGTTTTCAACTAGGCGATTATATAATTCATTTATTGTCATATTATCGGAAACATTTTTGCAGGATTGTTTTTCTGTTAGACTCATAATATTTATTATAGTCTTTAATATTCCTTTAATTTCCAAGATTATTTTTGACTTGGCAACAAGGTACAAACTTTGTATATTAAAATATTCCAATAATTGAGATAAGAAATATTGTATTAATAAAAAAAAATCAAAACATAGGCTTATTTCTTCTATAATACACTTAAAAAGTTGGTGCAAACACATACTGTGATGATAGATGCACTGGTGAAATTGGAAAAATCACTTAAAATATTTTTCTAGGAGTATTAACTGCAATTTTTTAATTTATTTCTCAGAACAATTTTTATACGAACTACATTTCGAGATGCGACGTTGCCTACTTGATAAAAAGTTCTGCATGCTCTAAAACTTAAAACGCAACCATCAGATATAATTTTATTAAGCAGTATACGAGGTTTTTCTAAAAATATGAATTTTACCTTTATTTTTTACATTACAGAAGAATATTATAAAGTAAAGTTACTTTGAATTAAAAGTTATATTAAAATATGCAATTACAGTCATTTAGCATAAAAATTCAGGTTAGATGATTATTTACGTTTTACATTATAAATTATTTGTAGTTATAAATTAATTAATCACCAAACCTGAATTTTAATGCTAAACGGCTGTAATTGCATATTTAAATATAACTTTTAATTTAAAATAATTTTACTTTATAGCATTCTTTTGTACCTATTTTAAAACATAAAAGTACTTTATTCTTGGATAAAATTCATATTTTTTGGCAAACCTCGTATACAGCTAAAAAAATTAATATCTGATGGTTACATTTTAAGTTTTGGACCATACATGACTTTTTATCTAGAATAATTTTTTTCACGTAACCAATAATAAACGAGTTTTCTATACGATTTTTAAGTAGACACACTGTATGACAAATACTTACAAAAAAACGTCGAAAATATTTGGAGAAATAAAGAAAAGTAATTTAAACGTATTTGTTTGGTATATCAATAATTTTATTGAACAACTTCATAACCAAAACCAAAAATGTATTATAGAAATATTGCACACAAATATAATAACCTAAATCACAAAATATCTGCAATTAACGACCATCCACGGCCTCAAAATTCAGCGCCCCATATCAAGCATGACCTGAAAAGAGAACAAAAATTAATATTTACACCTCAAATGTATCATCAGAATACAGTACACACATATAATAACTCAATTTCATTATAAAAACACAACATACCTGCTATTTTCCACAATAAATCCAAAAATGCCACAGGTACCACCATAAAACGCCTATAGCCGCCATTGAACATTGAAACTCTACTAAAAATAATGCACCAGATATACCTACTATATGCGTATTTCAAGGGCCGTTTGTTCAACAGCATTTATTTATATATACGCTATGTAACATTTTGAACGAAATAATTTAGTACAAATTGTTAGTTTAATGTAGATTACACATAGATATACACCGTGTCCCACGTAAGACGGGCATTACAACTTTATGGAGAATAAATTAATTTGTATTTTCGCCATTTTCTGAGTATACATAATCGAATATGCTCTGAATTAAAATAAAATGAACTCTGTGCAACTTCCGATTATACCGGAAGTGACCACTAACTTTGTTATTTTAAAGGGAATACCCCATATTTTTTTTTAATTTTAGATTCAGCATGAAATTCTGTAAACAACGGTACCCCATTTGCCTATTCTAGTTATAGCGGATTTGGCGTTATTCAATTTTTTTTCTACATTTTTAGTCGCCGGTAGACATTTTCTTAAAGTCGTCTATCTCAGGTACTATATCTATCAGATACTTAAAATTTTAACCAGAGGTAGTAGATGGGATGTAATTCTTGAGAATATTTAGTTATTCATTATTTGTTGTACGGGGTGTTTGCAAATTATTTTTAAAAATGAAATTTTTTAAACATAAAAAACTTTTTTATTTTAAATTGAACACCCTATATATTTTTTAAATTTTAGATTCAGCATGAAATTCCGTAAACAATGATACCCCATTCGCCTATTCTAATTATAGTGTATTTGGCGTTATTCAGTTTTTTATAAACTTTTATATGCCGGCAGACATTTGCTTTTTTAAATTTACTTGTACATCGTTTGTTCGACTGTGTGTTTGGAAATTATTTTAAAAAATAAATATTTTAGACACGAAAAATTGTTTTTATTTTAAATGGAAAATCCTGTATATTTTTATTTCATTTTGTTCAGAAAATTATTCTTCATTGATCTTCATTTGCACTATTAATTCCCTATAATTATCTCTCGCCAATTTTAAGAAAATTTAAATTTTACGCATGCACCTACATAATATAGTATAGTTTTACATTTTAATTTTTTATCTTAGTATGCCGTGGAAATATGCTAAACAACAATCTGTCAACAAACTGAATTGTCATATTTCTATGTATTTAAGTTGTGTATTTTTTGCGTTCAAAATATGGAAAATATGGAAAATATTGAAGAATATACCAACCAAGATATTCTTAATTTATTTTACATTCATGGAGAATGTAATCGAATCAAAAGTAGAACCTGCCGCATGTTTAATGAACGATACCCTCATTTACCACCAATGAACAGACAGAAATTTGATAGAATCGAAGCTAACTTTTTGAATAATTTTAAACAAAACCCGGGAAGAAACCGTCAACATTATATCCGAGATGAAGAAGTTAATCTAATTAACGTATTAGGGTATTTTACTGCGTATCCTCACGCCTCCATTAGAATGGCTCAAGATAATTTAAATATTAGTCGAGGGTCAATACAACGAATTTTAGCACTAAATAAATGGCATCCCTATGCACAAAGAAAAGTTCATGAGTTACGAGATGGTGATCAAATAAGACGAACTGAATTATGCGAATGGTTATTGGTACGAATTCAAGAAGATCTCGAGATTTTAAACAAAATTTTGTGGTCAGACGAGTCGAAATTTACACGTAAAGGGATCATCAATCGCAAGCAATGTCATTTCTGGGCAAACGAAAATCCACATTTTTATCGTGAAGCACAATTTCAGTACGAATTTAGTTTTAATGTGTTTGCAGTGATCGGTTTTGGAAGAGCTTTTTATTACATTTATAATGAAAGACTGACCTCAGAAAGATACATTAGAATTCTTAGAGAAGTAGTTGCCGACATTTTAAACCAGCTACCAAATAATAATTTTTGGTACCAGTTGGATGGTGCCCCAGAACATTCAACATACTATGTAAATCAAGAAATTACAGCACTGTTTTAAGACCGATGGATAGGTCCAAATGGTCCTTGGCTTTGGCCTGCAAGATCGCCAGATCTAACTCCTGTTGATTTTTTTATGGGGTCATATTAAAAATTTAGTGTACTTTACCCAAATTAATACTAAAGAAGAATTAGAGCAAAGAGTTCGGAATGCCTTTAACGAGTTAGATGGTGAAATGATTCGTAAAGCAACAACTAATCATGTTGAAAAAAGATTGTTAAAATGTTTAGAAGCTAACGGGGGGCATTTTGAACATTTGATAAAATGATTTTTTTAAACCATGTGCTTTTAATAAAAATTGTTTTTAGTTAGTATGTACCTTATCATTAAAAAAATTTAAACTTTTTAAACGACATATTTTGTTGCAGAAAACTGTAAATGTTTTTAAAAGTACATCCCATCTACTACTTCTGGCTAAAATTTCAAGTATCCAACAGAAATAGTACCTGAGACAGTCGACTTTAAGAAAATGCCTACCGGCGCGACGACTAAAAATTAAAAAAAAATGAATAACGCCAAATCCGCTATAATTAGAATAGACAAATATGGTATCATTGTTTACAGAATTTCATGCTGAATCCTAAATTTAAAAAATATATAGGGTGTTCCCTTTAAAATAAAAAAGTTTTTTATGTTTAAAAAATTTCATTTTTAAAAATAATTTGCAAACACCCCGTACAACAAATAATGAATAACTAAATATTCTCATGAAGTACATCCCATCTACTACCTCTGGTTAAAATTTTAAGTAACTGATAGATATAGTACCTGAGATAGACGACTTTAAGAAAATGTCTACCGGCGACTAAAAATGTAGAAAAAAAATGAATAACGCCAAATCCGCTATAACTAGAATAGGCAAATGGGGTACCGTTGTTTACAGAATTTCATGCTGAATCTAAAATTAAAAAAAAATATGGGGTATTCCCTTTAAAATAACGAAGTTAGTGGTCACTTCCGGTATAACCGGAAGTTGCACAGAGCTCATTTTATTTTAATTCAAAAGAGCATATTCGATTATGTATACTCAGAAAATGGCAAAAATACAAATTAATTTATTCTCCATAAAGTTGTAATGCCCGCCTTACGTGGGACACGGTGTATAAATTGATATAATCTTTATGTGAAGAAATTTATATAACGGATATGTAATTTTGTAACATATATTTTAATTATACACATGGTATATAACTATGGTGCTAAGTTTGAACTTAGGTGTTCGGTTCTATAAATAACACATAAAAGCACATACAAGACAGTCTAATTATAATTTATCCTTCTTAGTTATGTAACAGGAGGGAACATGTAACAGAATGGTTTGCTGGGTATATGCGTTTTTTGTACAATAACTCCTGACCTACTCTTAGTTTTGTTAATATGTTAAGTCCAGGACGGACGAATTGCTCTAGATATGCAGTTAAAAAATTGTAAATAGCTCGTTAACTAAGAAAGATACAAAGTTCATTTTGCAATAAAAAAAAAATTCATAGTTCTTTTTGATTTTTAGATCGATAAGGCAAGTTTCTTTATGACAAAAAAAAATACGGGGGGGTTAAAAGGTACCCAACCCCACAACTTTTTTTAAAGGGGTCGCTTTAATTTTTTGTTCTCCTTGGAATATTGGGCCTTTAAATCTACAGCACTGGCAAAAATTTCAAAGAAAAATTCGCAACAGCAAACTTTTTACAAAAAAAAAATCGTTTTTTTGAATGTTAGTTTAACACCCTGTAACTTTGTTAGGAGCCAGTTTTTGATATAGGTAAATATAGCCAAATCCACTTATTTTTTGGTAATCTATCTGTGGAAGAATTTATGACATACCTTTTTGAAACACCCTGTATAATAACGTAATATGAAAACGTATCAACAAAAATAATTGGTAAATTTGCGATTGTAATTTATATTTTCTTTATTTTTAGTTCGAAAGAACCTATATAAATTATTGATTAAAATTGGTTTCCTATCAGTAGGTCAAAAGATTGCATTTCAGGCACATACAATAATCAGAGGCAGAAATCTAATCCTTGCTGAACATTTAAGAGTTAAGGAATGTTGAACAACATTGTAAAATAATTATTTATTGTTTATTTAAAACCTTTTAATTTTCTGATGTCTACTATTTCCAGTATTATTGTTATTATTACAAAAATAAAGGTTTTTTCTTCCTATTGTACAGCTATCCATTTATTTCTTTGATTTACTTTCTATTTTGCTACTGAAAATTTATATAATTTACACTGTTATTTCTGCTAGTATTTTTACAATTTACAACACAGCAACTGCTATTGTTTTTTGTTTTGTTTTTATCTGTTAGAGAAAATAATGTTGAAATAGTTTGGTGTACGGTTTTTATTAACAAATAACTATTTGAACAAACACTACTAAAATTAAAATAGCAACTCAGGTGAGGTGCGCACATTCGTTGGTTAATTAATCAAGAAGTAGTAGTAGTAGAGACAAGACGTGTTTCATATCGCTGTGATATCCCTTAATAAACTAATGTTAAATGTGCATATTTTTAGTTTAAATTTCTATTGAAATAAGCAGAAAATTGAAGCGAAATAGGTGAGCGGATTATTTTTTTATAAAATATCTAATCAGAAGTAGAAATTAGGTAAAACCATTCGCAAATCACAAAATCCACGAAAATAAATAAATAAACTTGATTGCTTACTTATGGTTAAACTGATATCTCTAAATAGTACAGTCAATACACATACAAAATAAATCATGAGCGAAATTTCTAATAAAGATTTGCTCTCAAAATTAGAAGCACTTATGAACGAAAATACTATTCAAATAAGAAAAGACATAAAAAATTTAGATGATTCACTTAACAGAAAAATTCAAAATCTTGAAGAACGTTGTGAAGAAATTGAAAAAAGAATAACGTATATAGAGAGATCCAATAGACGTAACAATATTGTCATATTTGGGATTAATGGAACAAAAAATAACATACTAACAATAACGATCAACAAATTAAATCAAATTTTTAATAGTGGGCTGGAAGAACGCGACATAAATAATATATTATTAATTGGACAAAAATATATATATATATACTAGAATTCGTATCATTCCTTCAAAAACAAAAAATAATAAAGGATTTAAAAAAGTTGAAGGGATCTGGTATATCAATAGCAAACGACTTGAGACCCAAAGATCAGGAAATTAATAAATTACTGATTGGACACCTAAAAAAAGCTAGGGTTAATCAGCAGAAAGCAGTAATAAAAAACTTTAAACTGTACATAAACGATACCCCACATACAGTTGAAGAATTGGAAAATAACTCTGAAACCGAATTTGAAATTGATCTACCGCAGAAATCTGCAAGTGCTCCACCAACACCGACTCCAAATAAAGAAGTAGAGGTGGAATTAGAAGAAATCGTTTTTTCTCCTACACCACTTGTCCCAGTAGTTACAAAAGATCAGGCTCCAAAGACAGAAACCCAACTAAACCAAGGAAAAATTGTAAAAAAAATTCCAGTCAATACCACACCTACCCCAGCAATTCTACTTCGAAAGGAAGCACGTCCACAGCGCAAGGCCTCGGCAAAATAGGAAAAATAAACAGTTCTCATATAATTATAAACTTCATAATATTTATAAACATTAATTAGCTGAAAAAAGACTTAAGTGTCTATAATTTAATATCGTCAATCATTAATAAATTTTATACTTTATTGCCTCGGCTATTAAAATTTTTATCAGAATATCTACCGTATTATCTACTATAGATTGTGTGCTCGTTTCGTTTCATTTATTAACATTGTTTTACTTTAAATATAAATATATTTTAATTATATACCTAGTGTTTTCTACCATGGACCAATATATAAGAGATTTTGAACTTACTGATAACATAACTACTGAAATAAATGGGGATGATGATATAAGTGACGTACTTGGAACAATTTATATGCCATGTTTTTCTATTTTTCAGACCAATATAAGGAGTATTAGAAAAAATTTTAATGAAATGTCGATATTATTAACAAAACTTCAATACAAATTTGATATTATAATATTTACTGAGATATGGGACATACCTGTCTTAAATTTTTTTCAATTGCCAGGATATAACGTTGAATACAATTATGGGGATTACAATCAAAACGATGGAGTGGTAATGTACATAAAGAGCAATTTAGTATACAACAGGATGATAATGTCCTTAGGAGAAATCAAAGTCTTAAGAGCAATTATCGAAAGCAAACAAAAAAATATTATAATAGATGCCATCTATCGATCTCCCGCATCATGCCCTCAACAATTCAATTTACATTTACGGGAATATTTAAGTAATCATACAGAACATAATAAAAATAAAAATACTTACTTTTTCGTAGGCGATATTAACATTGATATAAAATCAAATTTAGATTATGCCAGTGATTATTTAAATTTGTTAGCTGAATTTGGATTCGCGTCGTTCATAAATTCTTATACAAGAATACACAATAACTCAAAATCCTTGCTGGATCATGTTTTTATTAAAAATACAGATTATATAAATTTAAAATCATTTGTTCTTAAATATAATATTACGGATCACTTTCCTACTGTTGTAGCTTACCTAGATCAGAACCTAAAAGATTGTGAAAAGCCTATAACAAAAAAAAATAAAATTTTAAATGAAAAAAAACTCTTAGAATTAATTAAAAGTTTCAAGTGGGATGCAATTTTTACCATAAGCGACGTCAATGCCGCAACAGAGTATTTTGTTAATAATTTAAAACATATGATAGAAGAAGTAGTTTACTATAAAAAAATCAAATATTCTGAACAGAAGCGAAACCCTTGGATTACTCAAGCATTAATGAAGTCTGTAAACAAAAAGCAAAATTTATATAAGAACATATTAAAAAATCCGCAAAATGTTCATTTACTAAATGAATATAAATTATACAAAAATAGGCTAACTAATTTACTTAAAATATGCAAAGAAAAATACTATAAGTCTCAGATTGAAAAAAACCAAAACAATTCAAAGCAATTATGGAACACTATTAAACATTTTACAGGAAAATATAACAATCAGGCCAATAATATAAATAATATAATTTATAATAACAGAACTATAACGTGCGAAAAAGAAATTGCGAACATTTTTAACTATCACTATGCTAATATTGGGGAACTTATGGCTAAGAAAATTATTAAACCAACCACACCAGTAGTGAAACGAAATATTTTAAATAATTCATTATTTCTGAAACCTATTTCTACCACTGAGGTGGTTGAGCTAATAAATGATCTGAAAAATAAAAAAAGTCCAGGATCAGACGGCATAACATCAGAAAATCTAAAATTAATAAGCCATTACATAAAAGAGCCTCTAGCACACATTATCAATAAAATAATAGAAACAGGAATATTTCCAAAATGTTTTAAAATAACTATAATAAAACCGCTTTTTAAAAAAGGTGATAAAAGACAAGTTATTAACTATAGGCCTATCTCATTAATTTCTACAATAGCGAAAATAGTTGAAAAGGCAATAAAAAATCGAGTTATGGAGTTTTTAGAAAAAAATAATATACTATCTGAACAACAATTTGGGTTTAGATCTAATAGATCAACTGAAGATGCTGTGGTTCAATTAACTAATCAGATCTATAAATTCCTAGATGAAGGTAAATGTTCGATAGGTGTATTTCTAGACCTTGCGAAGGCCTTCGATACCGTTAATCATAAAATATTAATTGATAGTATGGAAGACCTTGGCATAAGAGGAATTTGCTTGAAATTATTTAAAACTTATCTCAATGAACGGCAGCAATTTGTACAAGTTAATGAAGAGTTAAGCGAAATTCAAAACGTAGTAGTTGGTGTTCCCCAAGGAACTGTTCTTGGTCCAATGCTATTTATAATTTATATCAATGGCCTTTTATCTTTTGATAAAAACATTTATATATCGGCCTTTGCTGACGACACCGTCATTCTCTTCTCTGACAACTCATGGGACAAAGTCAAACTCAAAGCGGAAATAAGCCTAAAAAATATAAAAAATTGGTTTAATGAAATGAGTCTTACCCTAAATCTGGAAAAAACTAAATTCTTGACATTTTCATGTAATAAAATCAATTTGCCAAATATAGAAACTCTTACTATAAACGAAAATAATAATCTGTGTTCAATAACTAAAGCCGAATCAGTAACTTACCTTGGACTTGAGATTGATCATCACTTAAAATGGGATATGCATATTAACAAATTAACAAAAAAATTAAGATCAATCCTATTTACCTATAAGCAACTAAAAAATATCCTTGGCTTTAAAGAACTTAAAATAATGTACCATGCGCTTGTAGAATCGCATATTCAATATGGCATTGCCGGATGGGGCGGATTATACAGTACGCATTCTAAAAATCTAGAAGTTCTACAAAAATATTTCTTAAAAATCTTATATAATAGAACACGTATCTATTCTACAGAACAACTTTTTAGTGAAACAAATATTTTTGACCTAAAAAAACTCTATTATTATAGAATCCTATCGCTGCAACAAAAAAATAAAAATAAGTTAATTTCTATTGATCATACGCATAATACTAGACACAAACAAAACGCAGAAATTAAAACGGAAAAGGCAAATAAATCAATCGGTCAACGCTCTAATTATTACATTACTCCCAGATTATATTCCCTAGTTCCTCAATCAATAAAAAAAAACGAATAATGTATCTTTATATAAAAAGAAAATTAAAACATGGCTTGCAAATTTATCTATTATCGATTTACAAATATGTTTAGGTTTTTTGCATTAGTCTCCACATTTCCACACTCATTCTTTTTTTTATTTATTTTTATCTGCTCTTATAATTGGTCTAATTTATACTCTATATATTATTTTTTTATAATTTATGCAACTATCTAAAAAAAAAAAACTATTTCAAATATACTTTTATTGTTTGTTATGATTTTATGATAAATTTTTTTTATCATTATTTTTTATTATTATTGTTATTATTATGTTCAATTGTAATTCTATTACTCTTATTATTCATGTTATGATTGTTATTATTATTATTATTATGTTCAATTATAATTCTATTATTTTTATTATCAATGTTATTATTGATGTTATTATTGGTATTGTTATTATTATTATCATCTTGAATTATAATTATATTACTATTACTATTACTATCACTTTTATCTTACATAATATTTACATTAATGTGCCGATGATTAATTGATGTCCCATAACAAGTTCGTCTTCATGGGACTGCCCTCAATTTATTTTCCACAATATAAATATGTGTGAAACAAAGTTCATCTTTATTGTGATTTCTTTTTTTTATATCATGTATTTAATTAATTTTAAGATTGTATGTATATTGTTATTTGGGAAATAAATTATTATTATTATTATTATTAATTTACCGGAAGTACTTACATTGATATTGTTATTGACAGAAGACAATACAGGTAGTCATCTTTATAAAACAAACGTAACTAATTCAGACAGGGTTGCCAACTATAATAAATACGGGTATTTTAACATTACCTACTTTAAAAAAAAAGTAACATTTAGATTTGTACACCTGTCATGTTTACCTATTTCTTCTATTGCCTTAAATAATTCAATCAATTTAAAGAGCTACCTAACATATTATGCCTTGTGTTTATTGTTATGCATTGTTGTGCTAGTTGTGTAATTGTGTTAGTTACGTAATTTTACTGTATACAGCGTTATCAAACTGTGGCACATAGTACCTACCTAACGAAATATCAGTAATTCATGTATTAAGGCTGCATGTTACGATACTTAATTAAGTACTAAATTTAGAACTAAATGAATGCATTTTTTAAGTACCAAAAAAATTCACGGTGCAAACAGCAAATTCAGTATTAAATTAGTACTAAAAAATTAATTAATTAATTGGAACTTGTTCTATTTTCTATTTAGTATTAAAAATGCGTTGAAATGTTGCGCAGAAGTTTTTCTCAGAAAAAGTTGACACAACCGTCTTTTCTGCGCCATTTTGTTTTTGGATAGCGACAACTTTGCATTATCGCCTTGGACAAATTTCGCTTATGTTTGATTTTGTAGGTTTTATTGTATGGAGGGTAGAGAAAAGGAGGACAATCTTATATGGATCTTTATATTAAAAAGTGGCCACCAAAATGTATACAATTAAGATGGCGCTCGTGTAGCCAGGGGACAAAATCCAATACTATATAGTCATATAGATTGCTCATTCATAATGAAATCAGACAGGAAGCAGTAAATTGAGACCTCCGTGCCATTTTAATATTAGAATTATTTATTGTTTATATTATTATTTTTCAATAAAATTTGACTATTGTCGTGTATTGTCAAAATTTATCTACGATCACAGAACACTTACTCTTCTACGATCAGTAACTTTTCACGGTGTAGTTTTTAGTTTTTTGTGGTTGAGCAATATTTATTACTATATACATCATTGGTGTCATAGGTCAAACGGGATTAGTGGATATAATTTTCGGTTCGTATTAACGATTCATTGACCTATTTGAACATATACCGTGTGTTAGGAAATTCCAGTTGGGTGAACTGAGTAGCTCAACAAGAAGACATCAAAAGGACATTTTATACTTCGGGAATAGGAAGAAAGAACGCTACAAGTGAATATTGTGGCATCTTTTGCTGGTTCTACACATGGAAGGAATATAAATTTTGCTGTAAGTACTAATGTCATATAGAGGTAAAACTGATCAATGTGCTTCAGATTGTTCTGAAAATTCAGATAATAGTAGCACAGATTCTGACTCAGACTCACCAAAGTCTTTAATAAGTTCTATAAATTCTATCAATATTGCTAAAATTTTAAAAGATAATCAAAAATTAAAAATGGCAGTACTAAAAAAAGAATATTTATATATATGATACCCGAATTTCAAGGGGATACACAATTACTTCCTAGATTTTTATAAATTTGTGAAAAATTAGTCAAAAAATTTTATAATGCAGCTGATGTTAACGATTTTCAGAATGAATATCTGATGTCAAGTATGTTAGCAAAAATTAAAGGTGAAGCAGCTGTTAATATTTCATCTTGCACAATATCAAATTGGGCAGATTTAAAAGGTGCTCTATTAAATACTTATTCTGATAAAAGAGACATGTTTACGTTAAATATAGAGATGGTACAAACCAAACAAGGTAATGAATTGCCTTTTGATTTTTTAAATAAAATACAGTACTTATTAAATCTTCAAATTTCTAATATAAAAGCTCATACTGCTGGGCATGAAATAGTTACTTTATCAATTTATTGTCGTAATTTGGCTCTCAGAGTATTGTTACGTGGTTTAAAGGAACCACTGGGTTCACTTATGCGCACCAAAAATCCTGCAGATCTAAATTCCGCGTTAAATATGTTAACAAATGACTTCCAAATCAATATTGAAGGTTTAAATACTTATAAAGGTAAATGTGTGTCTAGGAATAGTTTTCTTGAAAATAGAAACACAAATAAACAATTACAAATTACTAATTTTTCTCATAACTCTCAACCGCCTGTTAGACAAAATTATTTTTATAATCCATCACAACCAAATACTAGTAAAATAAATAATAATACTAATTTTGATAAAAGGACAAATATATTTAAGCCAAATCCAAATCAAACTTTTCCGAAACCTACTCCAATGAGTACGTCTACAAGAAATACATTTAAGCCTAATCAAAATTATCAAAATCCAAATTACTTTAGGCAAAATCAAAATCAAAAATTTTTTGTTGAAGAATTACACACTATAGATGAGCAACCAATAGTTGAAATTCCTGAAGATACCGAAGACAATTTTTTAGGGAAAATTGCCTCGATACAAAATTTTGAATTACTTAATTTAATAAACAATGAAAGCAAATTACCCTACATAATTTTCCCTGAATTTGGTTTAAAGGTACTAATCGATACAGGCTCTACCAGATCATTTTTATTACCTGAAACTGCTGACATGTATTTCAAACCTTTTCAAATTTCGACCGCTCACGGTACTACACAGAAAAATTACTGTACGGCAATGCCTTCATCAGAAATTTTTGGATATAAGAAACCAATTTTCCTAAAAATAAATATTCTATATTTAAATTTCATATAAAGAAGGTATAGAGATGAATCAAAATGAGGAGGTAATTGAAGAAATAGGTATAAATTGTTCCAAGGAATGGATAGAAGAAACTAACAAGTTGATTAAGAAACACCAAGGTCTATTTTCAAAGGAAAATAGAGTAGCTGCTAATTATGTACATAGAATTGAAGTAAATGAAGATATAAAAAATTTCAAGGCCAAAACGTACCCAATTCCCTATAAACACAAGGATAGAGTTCAAGAAGCCATAACTGAATTATTAAATAATAAAATAATTGAAAGAAGTACAACACAGTACATAAACCCTATAGTGGTAGTAGTAAAAAAAATGGTGAATTACGACTATGTCTAGATGCTAGGACTATTAACAAATTTTCCAAGCCTCAATATGAAGCACCTATGTCAGTAGAAGCTATTTTAGGAAGAATTACTAAAACTATAATCTTTTCAAAATTAGACTTAAAACACAGTTTCTGGCTTATTCCGTTACATGAGGATAGTCGAGACTTTACGGGTTTCTCTATAAATGGAGAAATTTACAGATTTTGTGTTGTGTCGTTTGGTGTGCAAAGTGCATGTAGTGCGTTATAGTCTATTTTTATGTAGGAGAGAGTAATAAAACAGCATTTCTAATGCAAAACTTAGTACGGTCATTTTAAATATTTTTACAGAATAATCTAAATATTTCCTAAAATTGTAATAAATGTACCTGAGCTATTACAAGTTTTGGGTCTTTTATTGGTCCTTTATAAACATAAGCTGTACAGAACAATAGAAAAAAGTTTGGACTGACCAAAAGCCCTGTGTATTAAAGATTACATAGCCGTATCTTAAGATTATTTTCAATAAGTACCTATTTGCCAATTTTGTTTCGTTTTAATTCCAAGAATTTCTTACAGTAATCGAATTATAAGTAGATAAATACCTTCCCAACAAATTTCACCGAAAATGCGATTATAGGTTTTCCATTTAGTAAGGAGGTCCAAGTTGTGTATTCTTGACAGTTTACTAAATGTCGTTTAGTTGCAACTTGCAAGGTGCAGTGTGAATTCTAGTGTGATCATGGAAAATTTGGAAGGGCCGCGTAAACGACAAAAAATCGGTCCCTTGGCAGTTAATGAAAAAACATTAATATTTAATTGTTCTAAATCATTTACAGACAAACATTTATGTAAAAGTGTTGATGACACAGTAGAATTAGTTAGTAGTACGCTTGGTGTTGGGAAATCTACGATTTACAGAGTTGTTAAAAAAGAGAAATGTGGCGAGTTTCAAACAGCACGTAAAGCTCCAGGAAAACCAAAATTTCAATTAGAAAATCTTTTGAAAGAAATACTTCGAAGGAAAGTGCATGCGTTCTTCTTTAGAAAAGAATTTCCGACAGTAGACAAAGTTCTTGCCACGGTTCGAGATGATAAGGATTACCCTGAAATGAGTCGAAGCACACTATGGAAATAGGTTTTCTATGGAAAAAGCGTTCCAGAAAGTCTATTTTAATAGAAAGAAGCGATATTGTAGTATGGAGAAGAAATTACCTAAGGACTATAAAAGAAATGAGAAACCAAAGAAGAAATATATTTTATTTAGATGAAACATGGATCAACGAGGGACATAAACCAAATAAATTTTGGCAAGATGAAACTGTTACAAGTCGAAGACAGGCTTTTTTAAATAATTTATCTACTGGTTTAAATCCACCATCAGGAAAGGGGCGCAGACTAATAATAGTACACATCGGTAGTTCAAACGGTTTTGTTAAAGGTGGTTTATTGACTTTTGAATCTACTCATACCGGTGACTACCATGAGGACATGAATGCTGATGTCTTTAAAGAGTGGTTCGAACAAATTATAGATCTTCTTTCTCAGAACTGTATATTAGTAATGGATAATGCAAGTTATCACTCGAGACTTATAGAAAAAATGCCCACAACCAAGTGGTTAAAAAAAGATTTACAGAATTGGCTAAATTCAAAGAATATTAAGTTCCATCCCGGTTCTGTGAGAAAAGAACTGTATCATTTGTGTTCCCTTCATAAAGAGAAATTCAAAAAATATGTAATTGATGAGATTGCAAAAAATCGTGGGATGACGGTGGCTAGATCACCACCATATCATTGCG
Source organism: Psylliodes chrysocephalus (assembly GCA_927349885.1). Lineage (NCBI taxonomy): Eukaryota > Metazoa > Arthropoda > Insecta > Coleoptera > Chrysomelidae > Psylliodes > Psylliodes chrysocephalus. The sequence goes on from OV651827.1 coordinate 18,443,256, forward strand.
AAGTAAACCCGATTGAACTGATGTGGGCACAGATAAAAGGAGAAGTTTCAAGAAAAAATAATTCTTTTAAAATAAGTGATGTTAAACAGTTGTTTTTAGAGGCTGTAAATAATGTGAAGCCTGAAAACTGGGAAAAGGCAGTAAATCATACGATTAAAGAAGAAGAGAAAATGTGGAAGTTGGACAATATTACTGATGAAATGATCGAGCCACTCATCGTAAATATTGGTTGCGACAGTTCATCTTCTGATTTCGATTCTGATTTGGATTTGTAGGTACGAAGTAGTTTTTATATTAAAATTATTATTTATGAACGTAACGTTGTTTAAAAGTCAAAGTTTAAACCCTTATACCTACATAACCCGTTTGACACAATGTTCTTAACATACCTTGTGGAAAAATAAATCATTTTAGAAAAAATTGCACCTTTTTACCTTCGGCTGTTTAGAAGTTATAAGCAGGTTAATTAGGTGAAAATATAAGTGTATACTCGAGGAATAACTTCAAAAAATATTTTAACTATCTACTAAAAGTAGTGATACGCCTATGGATTACGAACGCTTTATTATTTTAATACTCTCTCATACATAAAAATAGACTATAGTCAAGGCACTCCATAAAATTTTAAATAAATACGAATCATTTGTTCTTCACTACATTGATGATATTTTAATTTTCTCAAAGAATGCAGAAGAACATCTATTTTATGTGCAGACAGTGTTGAAGGAACTGGACTCCGCTGGTCTGAAATTAAATTGTAATAAGTGTGAGTTTTTCAAAAGTGAAGTTAAATATTTAGGATACAAATTGAATCAGAATTATGTACAATTAGATCCTGACAGAATGAAAATAATACAAGATTATGCAAGGCCGAAGAATTTAAAAACGTTAAGAGGATTTCTTGGCAAGAGGTTAATTCCTGACCTAAGTCAAAAGGAAATACTATTAATTGAACTGATTAAGAGAAATACTAATTGGGAATGGAATACACAAAGAGAACAGGCTTTTCAAGAAATAAAAGCACAATTTGTTGAGAATCTTAAAATATATCACCCTATATATATAAAATACCTTTTATTCTTAGAACCGATGTCTCGATACAAAGATTAGCAGGTGTATTGGTGCAATACCAAGAGGAAGGGGAAGTACCAATATGTTTTGTTTCTCGTACTACCAAGAAACATGAAAAAAACTACAGTGTTAGTGAACTTGAACTAGCTAGTATAATCTTTGCAGTGACTAAGTTAAGATTTTATTTGATAGGCAATCAGTTTAGTATAGAAACTGATAATCAAGCTCTGACATCAATATTGAATAATAAATTTGGAAATAATAGGATTCATCGCTGGTCAGTACTCTTACAAGAGTATGATTTTAAAATTAGTTTGTTCCTGGCCACTTAAATATTGTGCCAGAATCACTAGGATGGAAGAAGAATCGAGGGGTAAAAATAAACAAATTAAAATAGGAGTAAATTTACTGAAGAATAAAGAGGGAATATTTTCAAAATTGAAAATAATAGAAGATCAAACCAAACTAGAAGATAAGGAAAAACAAAGAGCATTATTTAAGGATGAAATTTACTATAAAATTGTAAATGAGACAGAATTGTATGTCATAACGCAAGAGTTAACGAAAGAAATCTTAACAGAACTACATTTGCAATATGCACACCTAGGTAGTCGGAAAACTTAGTTGATATTCAGAGAAAACTACATATCTTAAGGTGATTTGGCTATATCTGAGGAAATTTCAACAAAATGTGCAATTTGACAGTTACCAAAAGAAAAAATATGCATAATGAAAATGTACCAAGAACAATTTCTGCAGAAAAACCATTGCAGATAATTGCTATTGATTTCATGTCAAACCTTTTACCATGTGTAGAAAAAAATAAAAATATTTTAATAGTCTTGGACATATTTTAGAAATTTATTAAATTACGAGGAAAACAAACACAACAATTGTAAAAAAATGTTTAAAAGATGATTTCATTAATATACGATTACCAAATTATTGTATAATGGATAATGCAACTTACTTTAATAATGAACAGTTTAAATGTTGGTTAAAGAAGTCCAATGTTCATGCAACATATAAAAGTGTCAGCCATCCAAGCTCAAATCCCTCAGAAAGGTACATCAGAGAGATAACTAAATACTTAAGAATATTGACACATAGTCATCACCAATTATGGGAACAACAGTTGTCGAATATTGAATAATTTAATCAATGGTGTTCCGAATACTGTAATAGAAGTGCCTCCGATAGTACTAATGAAAAAGGTTCTTCCAAATAAGCCATGGATTTCTAAAAATAAAGAAAATTATGAAATGCTAATTGAAAAGGTAAATAATAGACTCAAAAGACAAGGGGAAAAATTTATTAAGAGAAAAATGAAACATATAAGGAAACAAGTTACTTTTAATAAAGGAGAATTGGTAATAATTAAGGCATTACGATTCCATAATAGAAGGAAAAACAAGTGTACAAGGCTTCAGTTGCCTTTCGAAGGGCCATATGTTATTGATAATGTAGATGGTATTAATAGCTATCTTCTGAAAGATCCGATAACATTCAAAATTAGAGGAATTTTTCACATCAACCAGCTATACAAATTTTGTTCATAAAAAAATTAAATATTTAATGGTGAAATTTAATTTGAATGTAACAGTACCTATATTGACTTTAAAATAGTACTATGACTTGACGATTACCAGGAAAATAAACTTGAGTGAAAATTGCATACGATGATTAATAAATATTAAAGTTTAAGGAATAATTAAGAAATAGTGAAATGGGGAGATAGTAGATAAGACTCATAAAGTATCACCAATTAAAATATAACCTATGTAGCATAAAAGTAAAAAAAGTGTAATTTAAAGGATAATATTATTAAATATTAAATTTTGAATGTATAATAAATGAATAGTGAATATTATAAAGATTATTGTTGATAGTGATAATAATTAAATAGTTTATAGTTAAGGAGGTCCTTTCGTCACCAATGTTAAATAAAAAATATTAGATTATGACTAAAATTATTTTTTTTCTAATAGTTGAAGTCCTTATTTATCTAATAGTGAACTTTTAACTATACCTTACCGTGCAAATTTTTGAGAAAAAAAAATTAAAAATGTGAGTATTTGTACAGTGTCTTACGAGAAAGTAAGACTTCAACAACAATTTTTGAATTATAATTAAGTACCTATACTATTATTTATTGATTAGACGGAGTACAAAAAAAAATAAAAATAAGGTTTTTGAAATATTTAGGTTTTGTTTTTTACAATAAAATATATAGGTTACCGTGGAATTTATTGAGAAATTAATATTTAAAAATCACAAAAAATTTTCAACTAGGTTACTTGAAATTTTTTGTATTGTATTTGAAACTAAAATAAAATTGAAATTTAAAACTTAAAAGTATAAAATTAAATAAATAGATTGAATAAAAATAATAATAATAATAATAATAATGATATACGAGGTGGGTGGCTCAGTGGTAGAGTCTCTGCCTGTGGATCCAAGGATCCCAGGTTCGAATCCCACCGTTGGCCGGAATTTTTTCATTTAATTTAATTATTTAAAATTAATTCTGATGCCTTGATATGATTCCCCAATAATCAAATTTTTTCCTTTTAGCGGGTTTTGTGGGAAAAAAAATTACAAAGTTTTTGCTTACTTCATCGTATTTACAATTGGGTACAATACAATACATTTTAAAATAGTCTTTGGATGGTCTTAGACACTGAAACAAAATATAAAACAAATTACAGTCGTAAAACTTTATTATAGGTAAATAAAACAACATGACCTTAAAATTTTTTATTTACCTTGTCTTAAAGAAGTTTTTCGGGAACAATCGTTAAATTGACACACATCCTTCTAATTTATTAAAGTTGCAGTTCTCAATTAAATACATTTTTTTAAATGATCACAAAAAAATTATTTTAATTTTATTAAAACTGTTTCATATGCCGCGTTTGAGAATCCACATCGGATGCATCTGAGATGTTGTGAATTTTTTATCACGTGATAGAGAATTAGATCTGAATGTAGATGTAATAAACAAACGCTCTAGGCTTTATTAGGTCACGTGATAAAATGTCAATGACAAGTTAGAAGTTTATACTTTTTAAATTTAACTTTTGAGATTACAAATCAACCTAAATTTGAAATATAAACAAAAATTAAACAAACTAATCACTTTTATATTCATGTTAGCATAAACAAAGGATAAATTGACAAACTTGGCTTAACAGAACACTTACTTTCTGGCATGGAACGAACATCTCATTCACATCTCATTTCAAATCGAGATGTAAAAAATGTAATCTGAACAGGTACATCTGGGATAAACAAACACAGATGTAGATGTAGTGGATTTTCAAACGCGGCAATAGTAGAGAAATCCGAATGACGGAAGACGGCGGAATGACAGTTTGTTTGATTTGGTACAGTGTTGCCAGAATATGTTTTTGTTATGTGCCAGATTTGTCTAAAAAATGTGCCAGATTCCTTAAGTGTATCAGATTTTTCGATTTCTATTTGCAGTGACATAATTCATTGAAAAGAAAAAAAGGTCTTTATTGATAACGAACCCAAACAAGGAACATAATATATATATTTTACACGTGAACACTGATGCATGCAGAATGTACTACATCTAGTACAATTGTGAATTGTAGGCAACACCGGTTTGGCAATCTTGTTTCTGAGCGGCGCGCCAATTAATGTGTCATTTGACAGTTTGAAGGATCTGTTGGCGTGTTGTCTTCTCTTTTTAGCCATATACATTCGCCAAATCGTCTCACTCGTGTTAGGCTCACTCATCATAATGCGCCATAGACACAGTATACTTAGGTATACTGTGCCACAGAGACGCGATTAGCCAGAGGGCAATGATGTACCAAAAAATGTAGATTAACACGTATGAAAATAAAAATATAAAAATTAAATTTATATTTTTATGTTATTTATGTAATATTAAAATAATGTGTTTTTATGAAATTTAACTGGGTGTTCACTGCACAAATGAACCAATGGAGAAACCGCCCCTGGTCGATACCTATTTCTATGATGTTGGAAAATTGTTTTACAATTTCGTTGATGTCATGGTAATGAGTTAAGAATGACCAGTCAGTGTTTATAAAGAAATTGTTTAGACCAGTAAAGTTGGCTTTATGGAATTGATGTACATTAACTGGTTTATTATCTCTAAGTAAGCGAGGTTTTTTATTCGTAAAGTTAACCGAAAGTGGGGGATGTAGAGGATCAATTTTCACCAGTGAAAAATCGCTAGAATTCTAAGATAAACCTTTACAATTTTTTTTTAAGTATTGAAAAATAATCTGTTATGAGCCGACTCTCTACATTTGTGTCAAAACTCGAGCGTTAGATTCCCCTTAATCCTGATAACTCCCAGTGGATCATAATCAATCCTGATATTCATAACTACCGGATCTTTTGCTACTCTGATCGTATCGGTGAATATCTCACTTATTAATATAAATATTATTAGCACTTTTTGATAATACCACTATTGTTTAATAATATTTAATATTTCTCTATTAATATATCCTATTTGTTGTAGATATTGGCGATCATCATGACAATAGCGGGAGACATTATCGAAGATATCGGACACCAAATAATCAAACTATTGTATATTTTGCAAACAACTGTTGAAGATGAATTTCTGAAGCAGGAGTTAATTGAATTTTCTGTTCTGGTGATAGAACTCAAACCAACTTTATCAGTTTCTGGATATTTTAATGTAAACAGGAGGCTTTTGCCAATGCTACTGTCTAGTATTACTGCTTATATAATCATATTGATTCAGTCGAAGCTATAAATGTTGGTATAATATTCGACACAAAATATTTGAGGATATGTATCTAGTAGCAATATTTTCGTTCGACTTTATCACACTTTTGCGCACAACTTGCAAAGTATAACTTTGCGCTAAACGTTACACATAGATTTAAGAATATAGATGGACTTTCTAACATGTTTCTGGATATTTTAATGTAAACAGTGTGAGGTACAGGCAACACAAGTGCCTTCTACGTACATTGTGTTGCCTATACCAGCAAAGGGTGTGATCGAGCTTGAAGGAATAAACAGTTCTAAACGAGATCTCGTTGTCATCATTTCGTACCTTACAAACAGGACGCTCATGGCCGGCCCCAGGGTAGGGCGATCCGGGCGACCGCCCGGAGCGCAATGATCTAGGGGCGCCAAAATCATGGAAAATGAAAATAAACTGATAAAAAATTTAAGTTACAGGCTTTTATAAAATGTACTAAAAAGTAAAGAATATTTTTTTATCATTCTGATATCATATCAATAAATTATTTTTCATAATATTGCATTGTCATCGGACCCTTGTAAGTATACCAAATTTCATTGAAATCGGTTTACGGGAATTTTCTCAAAAACGCGTTGCAAGATTTGACTGATAGTTGACAAGATTAAGAGGCGGCAGGTGGAATTTATCATTTTTATTTTTAAGCACATAATTCAAATAATATAATATATTCCTCTTGTATTTGATAGCAATCTTTCCTTTGTTCCTCATATAAACTCAGTCATTTCAAAATCACTACAGTTACTTGGTTTTATTAATAGAAACTCTGAAGACTTGAGTATTGCAGCATTAAGAACCTTATTCTTAGCCTATGTTATATCCACACTTGAATATGCATCTGTTGTTTGGTCTCTGCATTATTCGGTGCATATCCAAAGACTGGAAGCTGTTCACAATCGGTTTCTGAGAACCTGCGCTCACAGAATGGGATACGCACAGGGTACTTACGACTACGAAACGATAACCTTGAATTTTTATTTATAAGAAGATGTATTAATGACCTATTGATTTTTCATAAAGTGTTATCAGGTAAAATAAACTGTAACGATATATTATCGTCGTTGCCATTTCGTGTACCAGCTAGGTTAACACGTAATGTAGTTTTGTTACAAGTTACATCTAGATTTACGAATATTTTCTAACATGTTTTCAGCTTATTTTAGATTATTTTCAAACTGTTCCAAATTATTATTCATTGTAAACGTATTGACTTTGCATTTGTGTATATCTAGTGATACTCGTATACCTATTGTTAACTATTGTTGAATTTTGTATTGTTGTTGTTTCCATGAAAATTTTATATTTTTTCTTAGGGAGGTGAAAATAAATAAGATAGATTTGTCAGACTTGTCAGTCTAATTTTTTAATACTTTTATACTATTTAACATCAGTCTGCATTTGAGCAATTCCTAACTATAGGTAATAGTTAGAAATTGCTAAATATGGCGACCGTGACAGGACACGGTGTTAATGGTATCGAAAAGCTGATGAAGGCGTTAGATCTACAAAGGACGTCTTTCGAGAAGATATATGAAACCGTCATGAATTAGTTTCCGCTGGAACAACATGATATCACAGGGGTACAAGGGTACCTGAAGCTTCTTGAACAAAAAGTTGAAACAATATCTATACTGGACAAGAAACTCTTCCATTTCCTGTTAGAAAATGATTCAGAAGATAACAACGTTGATGGTTGAAGGTCAGATGGCAAAAGCTGATCAATATCACTGCCAATTTAATACTTTAAAATTTAAGGTAGAAAACTATTTAAATAAAGTAACCGTTAGGGCTAGTAGTAGTCGATCTAATTCATCATTTCAAAGTGAAATACTCCTACCAAAAATTGAATTTACGAAATTTGGAGGAGATGTACTTTTTTGGAGCCAATTTCGTAGGATTCACGAAGATGAATTAGAAATCGAAGACAAATTTTTCTATCTGAACCAAGCAACGATTCCTAATTATAAGGCAAGACAAATTGTCGAGAGTTATCCTCTTAAAAGAGAAAATTATTTCAAGGCTATTGAAAGTCTAAAATTACGTTTTGGTCGTTAAGACTTAATTATAGAAGTTCACGTGAGAGAGCTTTTAAAATTAATTTTAAATAATCATAATTTTAAGTCTAGATTTGTATCATAAAATTGAAACTCAACTTCTTTCTCTAGAATCCCTCAATGTCACTACTGATCAATGCGCCGCAATGTTGTTTCCGTTGATAGAATCATGCTTATCTGAAGACCTTCTTCGAGTTTGGAAACGAAGTTAATTTTTCTGTGCTACTGATTCTATGAAAGATCGTCTTGACCAACTGATGAAATGTATGAAAGGAGAAGTAGAAAATGAAGAAAGAATATCACTTGCAACTGCAGGATTCACTAATTCTAAACAAAAATCTTCTATATCTTCTTCTAATTTAGTACCTACTGCAGCTATTAGTTAACACAAAGTCATTAAAATGCGTTTTCTGTAAAAAAGAACACATCAGTGTGGATTGTCCAACTGTTATGAAACTTTCGTATGTGGAACGTAAGAAATTATTGTTGTCTATGGGTTGTTATCATCTATGTTTGAAATTTGGGCACATAGGGAGGAAATGCAGATTCGCGGTTCAGCTTAAATGTAGTAATTGTGGTGAAAAACATGTATTGGTCATGTGTTCTCATTTAGCAGAGACTAGAAATACTAGAGAAGTTGAAACTAGTCCTCAAGTAACAGATAATCTCTCAAATAATACTTCTTTTGGTCAAGTCTTTTTGTTAACATTGTTTATAACTTTAAAAGGCAAAAATTGTGAACGGCAAGTTTGAGCAATTATTGATCCAGGTTCTCATTGGTTTTATATCAGAAAGTATACTGCAATTTTAATGGGATTTGAAGCATTAGGGTCGGACGAAATTCTTCATTCACTATTTGGGGGGTGAGTCAGAAGTTATTAATCACAAATGTTACCATATTGCTGTAGGAAGTCTTGACAAGAAATATTCGTGTAGTTTTGATGTTCTAGATCAATCTATAATTTGTAGTTACATTGATTTTATTCATGAAGGCCCCTGGATGGAAGAGTTGCAAACTAAATATAAAGTTATAACAAAGGGTGGTCCGATTGAACTCCTTATTGGAGCTGATTTGGCTGGTTTTTTCTTGTCAGGTCCTAGTCATCGATTAACATGTGGATTAGTTGCTTTTCAAACACCTTTAGGATGGACTATTATGGGTAAAGTCGCGAACTATTTTCATTCTCAATATCTTCATTCTTCTGTTTCGATGTTCAACAAATCTCTCTCTTTCTGATATGTGGAATCTAGATCTTATTGGTATAAACAATCCTATTGAGGTACTAACATTACCAAAAATTGCTAACAATAGTTACAGAATAGACCCTTAGAGCAATGCTCTAAGAATAGACCGATTATCGAATATTCCTTTATAACAGTACGCCTCTGGAGACCGGAAACACTTGTCCGCCATATTTATAAACCAAAGATTTGATTTTATTGACATTGACAAGTGTCAACATCAAAAAATTGTAAACAAATAAGAAAATTAAAAAATACAAAAGTGAGTTTATTGTTTATTCACTACGTTTCATACGTATGCTCAATTTATATTGTTAATTTGGCTCTTTAAAAATTATATTATTGGATTAATATAGATAATTATTAATTTGTACTTTTGTTAAAACGATGGACGAACAAAACCAAGACCATTTGAATGATTTTATTAAAACAGAACCAGAAATTAGTAACAGTGAAACAATGCACAAGTATTGTCCTATAAAACCAGAAACGTTTAAAAACGAAGATGGTGATGTGCTTGGTGATACTACATGCAATGATTTCGAATATCAAACAACAGAACAATTCACACCTGTTGAAATTAAACAAGAAATTATTGAATATGAAATTCCTAAAATTGAACTACATTCGGATGTGCCATCAAAAATTGATCCAGGTACGGTTACCGAAAATGTACATATTTTTCCTATAACTATTAAACAAGAGCTCGAGAACACTAGTGATAATAAAGTGATAGATATAAAACAAGAAGTTAGTGAATGTATACAACCAAAAACTGAGAATGTAGTGCGTGAACTGCTGACTTCGGAATGTGATTTACCGACTTTAAAAACTGAAAGTACTAATTATTTGGGACATACATATAGTAAGAAACCATTAAAAAATACCTCTCACGTTAATGAAAAGAAAAAGAAGAGGTACGAGTGCCCTGTCTGCCAGATTAGTAAGTCCTTTTATAATATAATTTATTGATTTACCATCGCTCTACATACCTATTGTTTTGTTTCATCTGGCATGCCTAAAAATTACTTTTACCTATGACTCATTATGAAAAGACATCTTTTGGATACAGAATATTTATAAAGAAAACTTGCCATCACTAGTGGGAGAAACTCCTTTGGGTTATTTCTCCTATCTAGTTATTAAAGTAAATTGTTGCGTATATTCACATACCTATCGTCTACATTGTAACTTTGGCATTTTATAATTATAAATAATAAAGTAGAAGAATGCAAATTAACCAGCGTTATTCAATAGTCTCTTGTAACCAGTAATAGGTCAATTTTACATGTCCATTTTTAAGAGCCAATTTATTAAAATTTAATGTAATGTAACAGTTACAAAACTTTTAAAAAAAATCTATTTGAATACTTTACTATTTTTTAACATCTGAAACACCTATATGTTTCGTGCAAATCACACTATTTGCGTCATTTTTTTATACAAGGCCACATGAAAATACTTTGAGATCCTTCTTGGATAGTGTTGTACATAGATTGTTGTGAGTTTCCTCCTACTCTTTGAGAATTGTTTTGAGTTAATAGCTTATAGTTTCCAGGATATAAGTGAATTAAATGTACATAGGAACTATATAAGTAACAAAAATATCTCTTAAAAATACTGAACTTTGACACACTTTTAACACTATTAAGTTGATAGACTAAGGAAAGCATAGCTAGACTGTCGATACGATAGAAGCAGAGAAAACATACACATCCAATGTAGATACACTGGCAATCTAGGGTTAAAAATCTAGATGGGTTTCCTTCATTTTTATTGAATTAAAAAATTGCTTACTTTTTATTTCATTTTGGTACATGGCATAAAGGAGTTGGTAGAAAAATATAGTGTTTTACATGTTGAAAAAATGTTTTCGCCACTCATAAAACAGTATACTATTTTTCTATTGACCCTTATAAAAAGACACCTTTTGGTAGCAGAATATTCCCAGAGAAAATGTAATTTTCGTCTCTAGTGATGAAAGTTATTGAAAGGACCCCCCTTTTTACATTGATTTTGGGAGCATCAGAATTTGTTCAAATTGAGTTATGGTTAATTTTATTTAAAGCAACTTTAGACCCCAAGTTTGTAGCTCTCTCGGTAGCTCTACATTTATTTATTTAAATGGGATCAACCCTCGGATCAACCCCATTACAAAGCAAAATACGTAAATGATACAGATAATTGTAAATTATAAATTAAAAAAATACAAGTAAGAGAAAAAAAAAGTTAAAATTAAGTCAAATAAGTTTTAGATTAATAAATGCATTTTAAGCGTGTAAATGATTTCCCTTGAGGTGACTTTTCAACTTTGGGAAGAGAAAAAAGTCACAAGGACTCAAGTCAGGCGAATAAGGAGGCTGAGGCCACAGGAATGTTTTTACTGGCCAAAAACTCGTTTATTGAAATTGCTGTGTAAATCTGTCTGTAATATTTCATTTTTACTCCAGTGCATTTGTACAGATTGCCTTAAATTTATTAATAGAAATGCCTGTAACCTCAAGATTCAATTGATTTATTACCCTCAATGTTCTTTCAATAGGTAAATGCATGCCATAGTTTCTATTGTGAAATGGAACATGGAAGATATTTAATAATCTATAGATAAAATTCAAATCTGATATAAGTCTCCTGTAATTAAGTCAGCTCATATTCATTTCATTTAAAATCCTAGTATAATTGTGATAGGTTAACCGAATATTTAATTTGAAGGCATAGTATCTTAGAAATTTATTTTGTATTCTTTCCACTGCTATAGAGTGTATATATGATATTGTGGCGACCAAATTATAGAAGCATACTCCAACTGAGGTACAACCAATGTTTCATAAACTCTTTTTTATGGCTTCTAGTGGGAAATCAGAACAGTTACGCAATATTAACCCTAAGCATTGGGATGATTTTATTGAGATTGAATTTATATGTTCAATAAATCTTAATTGTTCATCTAAAATAACTCCTAAATCTTTGACTGAGTTAACCCGAGATAGAGGCTTATCATTAATGTAATATTGTGAGTTGCATTTTTTGTTCCCTTTAAAAAAGCTTATAAAGCAACATTTATTAACATTCAACTGTAGGTTATTGGTGACCGGAAAAAAGCGCAAAGGAAATAAGCGCACAGGAAATATGCGCACAGAAAAAAGCGCACAGGAAATAACCGCACGAGGAAATATGCGCACACGGAAAAAACCGCACACGGAAAAAAGCGCACATGGAAAAAAGCGCACATTGAAAAAAGCGCAAAGTGCATGTAGTTTATATTTATATTTTGTTACAATTTTTTGTTGTTTGATTAAAACGTTAATTATCATTGTTTACAGTAGTTACCATAATTTTTGCTGATAATTCAGGAATCTACTCAGTTATTTATTCGGAATTATTATAAGTACGATACAAAGAATAGATCTGTACCTTGGTTTGTTATATTCCAGGTGAAAAATATTAGACAAGTTTAAAAAAATTCTTAAAATACTTTCACAATAAAGTTAATACGGTTTATAATATTTATATCTCCATTATGGATTGTTGAGGACAGACTAATTCCACCAAATCCGCTTTTAAAAAATCATAACGATCAGTTTCGCCGCGAGGAAATTATGCTGATGGGGGTGTATATTTTACTTATCTCATACAGTGTGTATCTTAATTAAAACGAAATATTTGCAAGTGGTCATTTATTTTTACTGGAGATTATAAAATTAAGACAGGTACTTATTATTTCATATATTAGTTGCTTTTTTGTTAATAATTTTTAATTCAGGATAAATCCCATGCCGTCAATCTTTCTTTATAAGTTGCCACATTGCAGTTTCAAGTAACTTGTATACTTTCGTCTTTTAACAATCAGAATGCAACGAAAACAGATATTGCATTTGCATATGCATGGATGTTAAACAGTTTGGCAGCTCATTTTTCCCATTTAAGTTGGCGAAATTTACGAAATTTTTCGAAAATAATTAAAGGGTCACTAAACGGCATTTACAAGAATTGATAGTCGAACCGTTTTAAATAAAGACACGAATTAAACTCAAACTGTGCCTAATATTTTAACATTTAAAATCTTCTTAGAATAATGTTAGGTACTCATGGATTATATTATTAATATCTATTTATTAAAGACCGTTACATTAATTAGACAAAAGTTTTGCAAATTTAACAATCTTCTTTGAATATTGTAAGGTAATTAGGGATTATATCATTAATATCTATTTATTATAGACCTTAACCTGAATTAAACTAAAATTTTTCAAAATTTAAGAATCTTCGTAGAATAACGTGAGGTTTTTGGAATTCTGTCATAATAACTTTATTTCATAATATTTTATAATAAATTACGTTTATAAGTAAGTTACTGAAGACTGGTTTTATTTTTGTTTCACGCTAATTTTAAAATTCAGACAAGTGTACTATATTTTTTATTGATAAATAGAATTGGTTTTTGGTTCGAAATATTTTTGGAGTTCTATTATGATTTTTGATCATTGTTTTCATTTATAATGTTATAATCGTTAACGATTTGTAATAATTATATTTATGAAATTCCGGTTGTAATAATTTTGCATTTTTTGTAAAATGGCGAGTTTTATAGGTACATATTGTATCTTTAAAATCTAAATATTTTTGAAATTCCATGTTGATTTTATTTTAATTTTATAATCGCCAACTATTTGTACTAATATATTCATGGATTTGTGTTTATATTTTTTTTATATAATAATGTAGGTACAAACGTAAAATTCATATAGGTTTTTAGTGTAATATATTTTTATTCCATATTAATACATTAAAAACGAAAAAATGAATAATGTAACAAAAGATAAACCCACTTTAATAGACGTACTACTGTAAGTTAGCTATTCTCCTTAAGTAAGATACTTTGTTATCCGTTTCTTGATACTTTTCTACAGAACTGGCTACAAGCGCGTACAGTTATCTGTATTTCTTTTTGGTGGGATCCAGTCTGTTAGCTTGGGAGTTCACCAATGTCAGTTTGTGGCATGCTAAATCTCTTCTCAATCCATCGAAAAGCATCCATATGCTCGGATGACTGCAATGAAATATGGAATTAAGGGCATTGTGAAACCCTTCACAACAATTGGTCGTTCTTGGTGTTTCATAAAGTCGTTAAATCTCTCTTCATCAGGAAAAGTTTCTGAATGGCTATTAAAATTATCTCGTACATCTTCTAACGGCACAAACGATCATGCTGCCAAGGATTTTAGTTTTAATTTTGTATCGATGTTCGATTCGAATTCCGATTTTAAACCAACTGCATTAACTTTTCTTATAAGGCTTAATTAATTTAAATAAACCTAAACGTATATTTAGGCCCACTGTATATAAATAGTTCATCGCAAACTAAAAATAGTCGTATATTGTTAACTACATTTAAACGTAGAAAAATTTACAATTATATACCATAGGATGTATACAAAAAATCTTTTAAAATACGGCATGTATAATAATCGTAAACTGTAAACGTATACGGAATCAACCAATACCAAAATTAAACGAGTATTACGTATAAAATACGTTAGTTATACTAATGTGTGCTGCCTGGGTGTAGTCCGCATATTGATAATTACATTATGCACCTTCTAAACTGTTGTATTCAAAGAAACTACTTTCCATCATCTTGGAAAATTGCAACAATTAGACCACTTTGTAGCTGCACAACCTCAACATTTTTCTGATTTAAGGCCTATTAGTATTCTGACCGCGATGTCCAGAATTCTTAAAAAGGCTACCTATAATAGAATTTCCCTTTATATTCATGAAAACATTGCCAGACTGGTTTCTGAAGTGGCTACATCTGTTAAACTTTGTCAAATTACTGATGATATTGTAAGAAATATAGACAGAAGACAAATTACAGGATTTGTTGCTTTGGACTATTCCAAATCATTTGATACCATCAATCACAATCTACTTTGTTTCAAACTAAAATATTTTGGTTTTTCTGAAAATTCTATTCATCTCATTCATTCATATTGGTCTAACCGTAGTTAAAAAGTTTTTTTAAAGAATGAATTTTCTTCTTTACAAATTGTAAAGTCTGGTGTGCCACAGGGCTCAATATTAGGACCAATGCTTTTTATTTTATATACCAGTGATATCTTGATATCTATTCACAACTGTAAAATACAAGCGTATGCTGATGACACCCAACTTTATTACAACATTGATAGTAATAATTATCAAGTTGCTGAACAAGATCTTGATCTTATTCATAAATTGTCAATTAAACATAATCTTAAGCTCAATAAAAATAAATGTCATCTAATCCTATTTGGGAAACAAAAAACAACGGAATTACCTTAGTCAATGACTTTTCATAAAAATTGATCAACTAACTTTACCTGTAGGGGATTTCATAAAGAATCTAGACATTCTGTTTGACTCTGATCTCAATTACCACTCGCATGTAAAAAACTTTTAAAAAAAATCATTTTCGACTTTAAAAAAGTTATATTTCATATCTTGGAAGGTGAAAAATATGTTATCAAAGTCCTTAGTTTTGTCTATTTTCTCATTTGGTGATTCTTATACACAAAATCGCATACAAAAATTTATGAACATAAATGGTTAAAAATTAAAATAAACATCAATATAATTTTATTAATTTCTTGTATAATGTCATAAAAAGAAATAAACCAAAAACTCTTTTGGATAAGTTGTGAGATCAGCACTGCACCCTCTAAATGTCCGCTCTAGAAATCTTATTCACATTCCTCATCACGATTCAGCCATGTTTCAGAAATAATTTACCTACCAATCTGTTAAAATTTATAATGAATACATCATCCACAACATATTTTCAAAAAAAAAAAAAATTAAAGAATAATCTACTCTCGCAGCAATTTTAATTTTTTAAACTTTACTTTTCAACTACTTTTAAATTAATCCATTTTATTATATTTTATATTTCTACTATTTTTTTTAAATTTTTATTTCATATCTAGTTTTATATTTCGAAGTTTAGTATTATTATTATTATTATTTTGAAATTTAATTAATGATAAAATCAGTTAAAATCAAATTTTCTTTATTATTTTATTAAAAACATGCTTATTTTTATATTGTACTTTTAGGTTAACTGTAAGAATAGTTTGTAGCTAAACTGCGCCTCTTTGTACAACTTATTAATAAAGACGATTTATTATTATATATTTGTTACGTTGTAATCGTCACTCCCTTTTAATAATTACAATATTTAATTAGTTCAAATATTCCAATATATTCTAATACTTTTTGAGCGCCCCTCGTATTTGGAAATATAGATATGTTAATTCGGGGAATTTGTCTCTGTCTGAGACATTCGATGGCTCAACCGCCTTCTCTAAAAATCAATAATTATTGTCAGAGGTTGTGCGCACGCTTGGCTTACCTATGGATGTGAAATACTCACGTTTCACATTCGGTTTTCTGAATTCTTTTCAATTTTGCAGCGAAATAAACCGGTTGGTTTTAGTGCTTTGTTTAAGTGTGTCCGAACAAACTAAGGTAACAGAATCATTTTTTTTTATAATGAATGGTAGAAATTAATTTTATTATGTGTGTATATTCTGCTGAAATTATCTTTGAGTAGTAAATTAGGCAAATCACTTAATTTTTTTTAAATGGAATGACCCAACTTTTTTCCAATTTTAGGTACTCTATGGTCACTAGTGCATACCTACAAAATATTGTTTCTAACATCCTACCCCTTTCGCAGAAAAAGAAGAATTACCAAAAAATATTACATTTTCAGACGCCTATTAAAATATGCAGTGCTCTCTCGAATTTGACGTTAGAATTTAAAAAACTACAAATGTATAAAGCCAATAGACCAAAGATTTTTTTAGACCAAGTTTTAATTTTTTATTTTGTACAGGGTGGTCACAAATTAATTTCAATTTCCAAAAATTTCGAGGGAAATTTTTTAAAATTTTTCAAATGTATTACCCTGTATTTCTATTCATCAACTGAAGGAGAATTTCAAACCCTTCCACTTCCCTATGTACTTTCCTATACCTATCTGTCGTCGTTTAAAAGTAAATTCCAAAAAGACATTGATCTATCAAAAATCCAATTTCTACCAGTGGTTTTATTGAAAGTGAACATTCAATCAAGTAGGCTGGGTCTTAATGAAGTGTCAGATTATTTATTAATGAAGTGTCAAGTTATTTTTACTGATCGCGATAATTCTTCTATTAATAATGAATTTTACGAAAAACGAATTAATTGACATGGTCTATGTTTTGGGAGAATCCGACAGAAATTGTTTATTGGCAAAAAGAATTTATCATCAACGATATCCCGATAGACGCATCCCTGATCAAAAAAGTTTTGAAAAGTTACATGAAAGATTTACCGAAACAGGAAATGTTGCTTATAAAAAACCAATAATTGACAAACGTGCTACTGATAATGATAACCAATTATCTGTAATTTTGACAGCGATAGAAGATCCTCATGTAAGTCAAAAAAAGATTGCCGAAGTAGTAGGTATAAGTAGAACATCCGTTAGAAGGATTTTAAAACAGCATCAATATCATCCTTATAAAATACAATTGCATCAAGAGCTGAAAGACACCGATTTTGATAATAGAATGGTGTTTTGTAACTGGGCACAAACTAAACTGCAACAAAATCCATTTTTTTTTTTTTGATAGAGTGCTGTTTTCTGATGAATCTACATTCCACAAGAACGGATTCGTTAATAGACATAATTTCCACTATTATTCCACGGAAAATCCTAACATCATCAGAACACATAGCCAAGAAAGATGGAGTGTAAATGTTTGGGGAGGTATAATTGGGGATCATGTTATTGGGCCGTATTTTTTTGAAGGCAGCTTAAATGGTCTGATGTATTTAGATTTTTTAGCAAATCATCTTCCTACTTTACTTGAAAACATTTCCCTTGCTGTAAGACTAACAATGTGGTACCAACATGATGGGGCAGCAGCGCATTTTTTACGCGAAGTGGCAGATGAATTAGATGAAAAGTTTCCAAATAGATGGATTGGTAGAAATGGTCCAAAAAATGGCCAGCTCGATCACCTGACTTAACAAAACCCGATTATTTTTTGTGGGGTTATATTAAAAATCTAGTCTATCTTACGCCACCTACAACACCTGAAAATATGAAAGAAAGGATAGTGCAAGCTTTCCATTCCATTACACCTGATATGTTTAGAAACGTTTCTCGATCATTCGCCCAACGAATAAATGTATGCATTAGAGAAAATGGCAGACATTTTGAGCATCTTTTATAAAATGTAAATTTATGTTTTAGGATAAATTTTGAATTTATTTTATAACGGCGACAGATAGGTATAGGAAAGTACATAGGGAAGTGGAAGGGTTTGAAATTCTCCTTCAGTTGATGAATAGAAATACAGGGTAATACATTTGAAAAAATTTAAAAAATTTCCCTCGAAATTTTTGGAAAGTGAAATTAATTTGTGACCACCCTGTACAAAATAAAAAATTCAAACTTGGTCCAAAAAAATCTTTGGTCTATTGGCTTTATACAATCGTAGTTTTTTAAATTCTAACATCAAATTCGAGAGAGCACTGCATATTTTAATAGGCGTCTGAAAATGTAATATTTTTTGGTAATTTTTTTTTCTGCGAAAGGGGTGGGATGTTAGAAACAATATTTTGTGGGTATGTACTAGTGACCATAGAGTACCTAAAATTGTAAAAAAAGTTGGGTCATTCCATTTAAAAAAAATTAAGTGATTTGCCTAATTTACTATTGGGCCACCCTGTACACAAGAAAATAATTTTGGGATATTTGGTATTGGCCACCATTGACAGGTATACATCAAATAAATCGTTAAGATTTGCATAGTAGGAGTTATAGAACTACGACAGAGGTTTGGCCAACCCTGTATAACGGTAGACCTGGCAGCACTGACTGGAACGTTAAAAATTAAATCAATTAAACAAGATGCGACTCTATGGGTGCAGCCATTTTTATTTCTCATCTCACTCGGGAGTATTTATAATAACCATTTTCTGTTTCACATTGTTATTGTTCAATCCACAAGCTGGTGGATAAATATTAAGCTCTATATTAAGTATTTTGAATCTTGAAACATTGGGAACTAATCATTATTATCCTTATACTTTTAACCGAAACCTCTGCTGGTACCACCGTTTGTTGTGCATGCGATTATGGACCTTATTATCATACAATTGTTTATGTAAACAAGACGTATCTATTCCAATTCATGGTCGAATGTTCTCACTATCATATTTAACACTGATTTGAACTTTCTTTAGTTTGAATGCTCTTTATTTTTCTTTCTGTTCTCTTAATATTTGCTGTTGAAGTTGATCGAACAGAATCGTCAAACATTTCCTTAGAAATTGACAGGAATGCACAGCAATTTTTTTTAATATTTCTTATCACTTAAGATGAGACATCTTCAATACAAAAAAGGTAAAATAAAAACATTCAATCGAAAAATAAATATTTATTACCTCCAAGCAAATAATCATCTTCTTTTAAATACTTTGATACTGGATTCTCAATTTTCAACTTTTGTAACTATGCATTTCTTGCATTCACAAGTTCAGAATTTCCACTTGCATTTTATAAAATACCCTACATTTACCAGCTTTAGGAAGCAGATGAAATGTAAGAAAAGGGTCATTTTTTAGAGCTGCATTGAGGTACACAATGTGTTTTTCACTTATATTCTAATTAATATAATATTTTAATACATATGATAAAATTTAAATCATATGTTTATTATTAAATAAGATATTTTCCAATATTTGTCTAATATTATAAACACACTAGTCTCCATTTTCTCATAGAGGAATAGATTTTAACAGTATGTATGAGGAAATCGAATAAGTAAAATTATAAATTAATGGAAGTAATTACAATATAATTTTTTTAATTTACAGATTTTCCTTCTTCTAAGTCAAGATCAACTCATATTGATGGGCATTTTGATAAACGCTATGCGGTTTGTCAGTTTTGTGGAAGAATAATGAAAAAAATTGATATTTATCGGCATTGTTTTATTCACGTAGTAAAAAGAAGATTGAAAAATCATATCGGTGACAAACCTTTGAAATATAATTTTTCTTCTAAAAAGTTGAAGCAGAAAAACGTTGATGACGTTGACGACAAATCGTTCAAGTGTGGTACTTGTTTCAAAACATTTAATATAAAATCCAAGTTACAAAAACATTTAATAATTCACAGTGGTGAAAAATCATTAAAGTGTCACATTTGTTCTAAAGGATTTTCTCATAATTGTTACTTAGAGCGACATTTAATAATTCACAGTGGTCAAAAACCATTCAAGTGTGACATTTGTTCTGCAAGATTTAATCTAAGTAGTAATTTACAGCGACATTTAATACTTCACAGTGGTGACAAACCATTCAAGTGTGACATTTGTTCCAAAGGTTTTTCTGACAATCAATACTTGAAGCAACATTTAATGATTCACAGTGGTGAAAGACCATTCAAGTGTGACATTTGTTCTAAAAGTTTTATTCGGAAATCATACTTAAAAAAACATTTAATAGTTCACAGTGGTCAAAAACCATTTAAGTGTGATATTTGTTTCAAATGTTTTAATGATAAATGTACTTTATTAAAACATTTAATAATTCATAGTGGTAAAAAACCATTCAAGTGTGACATTTGTTCCAAAGGTTTTTCTCAGAAACAAACATTAAAGCTACATTTAACAATTCACACTGGTGAAAAACCATTCAAGTGTGATTTTTGTTCCAAAGGATTTAATCGAAATTGTATCTTACAGCAACACTTATTAACTCACAGTTGTGGAAGTGTCATATCATAAATATGGTGCAATTTTGCTAAAGTAGTTTCGATGTGTTGATGTCGAACGAGTATGACGTGTGGTGCGCTGCTGTCTTGAAGACAAAAACTATTTTTTTGGGTCTATTCAACGTGAGTACTTTTAAAAATCGGTGTATGTGTGTATGTTGATTTTGGATTTGATAAATAATCATAGTTTATTATTTTTTCAATCATTTCACGTGCTAACAAAGCGTGATCTAGATGAAATAGCCAATATCGTAGACAAAAATACAGAATATGATGGATACTGATTGCCTACAAAAACTAGTAGAAAAAAATGGAGCTTATTGTAATAAATAAATTTGAACAACTACAGTAGGAGACAAATAAAATAATTAAAGATCTCAACGGGGAAAATATGCGACTGAAAATAGAATTAGACGATCTACAACAAGAAGATCGTAACAAAAATTTGAGGTTTTTTGGTATTCAACAGAATGAAAATGACAATATTTCTGACATTATTTTAAAAATTATATACAAGAATCTGAAATTAAAAAACGTTACTTTATCCGATATAAAAAAGCGTCATAGAATTCCTAATAAAAACATAAACGCTGATAATCCGAGGCCGGCAGCTGTTTTGGTGCGATACTCGAATACCAACAAAGAAAAAAAATTATTTAAAATCTACTGGAATATTTATTCAAGAAAATTTAACCAAAATGAAACTAGACATTTTAACGAATGACACAGAAAATTTTTCTAGGAAAAATGTCTGGTGTCGAAATGGTGACATTTTTGTCAAATATAATGATACAGTGCATCGCATAAAAGAGGTGGGCAATTTAAATCATATGTGAAACGTTTACTGATCAATCATATGTTTCCGTTTTGTTTTAATCTTAGAACATGATTCCTTAGTTTTTTTGTTTATGTAAATCAATACCTAGTAGGTAAAAAGTTTTATATATTTCTTTAAAATTAAATGGTTTTGTTTACTTTAAACAATGAAAAAAGTTTTTATTTTATAAAAGATTAAATATTTTAAGGTGAAGATATATCTAAAATTTAATTTTTTGCTTTTCTCAATTCTTTCATGTTTAAAGATAAACAAATTAAAGTAAATCTTTTTCCGCTTATTATATGTAGTTTTCTTTCTGAATATGAATAGGTATAATATAGTTTTGTACATAAATATAAATGTCTTTGCTGTATTGTCAATATTAGTAATTTCTTTAATTTCATAATTTTAGTATATCTTTAATGCCCTTTTATAAAAAATTCTGAATAACTAAATTTATTTAACAGAACGTACAAAATTAATGGATTTTTATGTTACTGTTATTGTTATAAAATATTTTGTTACACTAGTTAGCGCCAGTAAAATAAAACTATGTAATATATTTTTTTCCCTTAACTTCTTTTCTCAGTAGTATATAATCATCGAAAGACATAAGACACTTATTCCTACTTTTGTTGATAGGAATATATTCACAATTATATTTTCTTTCTCTCCTTTTATCTTTCTCTCTTTTTCTCTCTCGCCCTCCCCACTCTCCTGCTTTTGCTACTTCTCTTCTCTATTCTTAACTAATTTCTCCCGAGTGTTTTAGAAGAAGTTTTAACTGAAACTGTATACCAGATGACATTTTCAGTTTCTCATGTGAATGTACGTTCTTTAATAAATACCACATCTTAATGATTTCAAAAACTATGTTGCTAATACGGACAGCGATGTCGTAGGGGTAACCGAAACTTGGTTGCATGGCGGAATTAGAAATGAGTTAGTAAGTTTAAATTCATATATATTAATTAGACAGGATCGCTCTACAAGGGGCGGTGGCGTGGGTATGTATTTAAAAAATAAATATAAATTCTAGAAGATATATTTTGAGTGTAACGACGTTATTGAGTATTTATGGGTTAAATTTATATTTGAAAACTTAGTAATTGCAGTAAGAACTGTTTATCGTCAGCCAAAGAGCAAACATCTCGATTTTTTAAATAAAATAGAAGATATTTATTCTAATTTAATTTTTACCTGTAAGCATTTAGAACGTTCTCAGAATATCAGATACATGCTGGGTATATGACTTTTAGTATCTTATAAGAATGTCCTCTTATAGCACGTGCTTAAGACGTACTCATTATGGGTGTAACTAAATAAGTGTAAAACATTTAAGGGGGTGATTCCTCATCGAAAAAAAGATAGGATCTTTCATATAAAGAAACTTCATTGGAGCATCCCTTGTTAAGATACAGCCCCTTAAAGGGGGTACATAAAATTTGTTTAACAATTTTTTTCACAAGCACTAAACAAGTTACAATATTGAAATTAACCTGACATTTTCTACTACCAAAAAGACACTTAGCCAGTAATTTATTTGGTTTACCCCATGGTTGTAAGGGGTGGAAAACGCAACCCCTAAAATTTCGTTCCAACATAACTTTTTGTCTTATTATTTGTTTACCATTTAAAAATTTATTTCCGATAGCCTGTTTTATTCTAAACAAAAAATGTCTCTTGAATTTTTTGCCCAAAATAAACCAGTTCGCAGCAAAAAATTATTTTACGAACAACTACAGATATACATCGTCATAAATGCGAACTGGATTTATTGTTATTTTGTAGTTACTACCTGCATTAAATGATTAAAAAGGGGAATAATAGTAGAAAATGATAGGTTAATTTCAATATTGTAACTTGTTTAGTGCTTGTGAAAAAAATTGTTAAACAAATTTTATGTACCCCCCTTTAAGGGGCAGTATCTTAACAAGGGATGCTCCAATGAAGTTTCTTTATATGAAAGATCCTATCTTTTTTTATGAGGAATCACCCCCTTAAATGTTTTACATTTATTTAGTTACACCCTGTATACTTTTTAGTCTTATCACATGTTCCCTATATCACACAAGTATGGATAAATCTACTTTCCACCCGTGTGTGAATATAAATCTACGTTCCGCATAAGCTGTTAAATATACTCGTATTAGACGACCAATTTCTATTTTGATTGATATAATGTCAATTTTAATAGTAAAATCGATTTGATGAATAAATTGTTAACAGTAATTTATAAATATATATCTTAGATATTTATTTTTAACAAATTATTAGAAGAATTTTAAAGTAACTATAATATTTTTGCTTTTTCTTGGTGCATATACATATTTAATTAGATAAATGAAATGACAACCGTAATAGCGCAGATCGCGTAGTGTCTAACTTTTTAACTTGGCATTTAGTGACTATTTCCTGTAGCTGGGTTCAATTCCCGATGAGTTATATATATTTTTTTATTTTGAAAAAATATGAAAATTGGATAAATCCAACTATTGTTGTTTGTTTAAAATACATGTTATTTATCATAATATAACCCTTACAATTATTCTTTCACTACTTATTTTGTACTATTTTAATTACTGTTTAGAAAAAAGTTGTTAGTAGAGAAGGAGGTAATCAATAATAAAACAAGTTTTTGTTCATGGTTGTTCAACTTGTTTGTTTAAAAAAATAATTAAGAGCGATATCCATGCGACACCAAGAGCAAATTCAGGTTTAGAACACACTGACAATTTTCAGTGCATCTGAACGCACTTTGGCAACGTTGCTCTATTCTCAGACTTACGCTCTCTTCAATTTATTACTTATAAACTATAGATGATTTAAAATATAAAAAAGGCCAATAAATCGCAGGTCCGGTCTAACAAAGAGTATTTCTGTTTTGTTTTCTCGTTTCAAATATTTTTTAAAGGTATAACCTGGTGTAACATTTTCGAAACTCTTTTTTCTAACTAAATAATTTATTTACGAAATATATTTTTAAATATACATATGTATTTCCTATGAATATTTCGGAAACATATCTACCTTTTTTCTATATCAAGGGTGTTTGTTGGTAAGTGTGAATGATTTTAGGGAATGTTTGCCGAAGTTATTATATAAAAAAACATAGATAAAAAAAGTGGCATTCTCGCACAAACGCAACTGGTGCAAGTAGAAATATTTGGAACACCCCAAAAAATACACATTTGTCCCTTCAAAGTTTTTTTGAAAATTTAGAGTAAATATCTTTAAAACTATTTAAAATAATTAATAAAATTTAATAAATTACAATTTAAACATTCTGTATCCCGGAACTTTTAGAGGATCTTTTTTTAACAAAATAATTTTGATAACAATTTGCAAAAATATTTCGTACTTATTTACAAATACCCTGTATAAAAATACGTTTTTTAAATAATAATCCATTTAATACTAGTTTGTGCAACAACAGTGGACAATCCACTGGAGTTGTACAGTATGTTTTTTCTACGCCCACTAACGAAAATCTACAAATTTAAAGTATTATTTTAGGAAAAGACAAAATAACTAATTTTAATATAAATTATGACTTTACTAATTTGTGAAATAAAATAAACATGAAAAAATATTTCATTTTATTAGTCCCCAGCCCAGATTTGAACTCAGGCCTCTCGCGTGAAAGACAGATGCCGTATCCTCATTTTCACCTCCACATTTAGAATTTTAGTTCTAATCGAGGGGCAAATCACTCCCGCAATACGTGTACAAAATGTCCGCAATCCCATTGAAAATCGCCGCAGTCTCATCAAAATCAGTGACAATCGCTAAGAAATCGCCGCAGTCGTTCCGAATTCGCTCGCAGTCGTTCCGAATTCCCTTGCAGTCCCCCGAATTCTCTAGCAGTCACTGAACAATCACTAGCAATCGTTAAAAATCGCGCGCAGTAAGGTGACATTAACCAATTAGCCATTGTTGATGTAGGGTGCTTTGATTAAGCCATCTAAACCATTTTGTGTAAAGAAATTGCAGTTTACATTTTGAGGCAAGAACTATTAAGTTAAATTTACATTTTGGAATTTGAAGGTTTTTTTAGGATAAATTTTTAGACACTAAATCTACTTGTATACAAAATTTTACAAGGTGGTCAAAAATTGTCCCTTTTCATCTAGTTTTTTTTTAATGTATAACAAAATTGTTGGTATTTTATGGGAGTTGGGGTGATACACGTTTTAATTAGGGTTTTAAATGTATTTTTACTTTCCTATCTGTTTACAGATAAGGAAAGTATAGGAATCATGATTTTTTTCGACCTCGAATTTTCGACGGTTTTTTATGTTTTGGGGTATCCTGAATCTGTTTTGACTATTTTCGCGATGATGTCTGTGTGTGTGTCTGTATCCTCGATAACTCATGAACGGATACAAAGAAAAACAACAAATTTTAAACTTAAGCTTTATTCCGGCGTCCAATTAGCTGATTAGATTTTGGGCAGAGTCGGAACATTTGAAGGGTACTTTATAGTCATCATTTTTATATTTTATGGAATATATCTGTTATTTACGTTTGGAGAAGAAATTTTTTCAAATAAAAGTTACTTACAATATTATTATCTATAATTTGTTCTATACAAAATTTGGTCCGTATTCGAGAAATTTGACAAAATGTAAAAAAAAATATTTTTTTATAAAAATTGTTCAAATAAAAGTTGGTTGTAATATAATTATCTATAATTTTTGCCCTATACATAATTTCTCTAAAATGGACCGTATTCGAGATATTTAAGAAAATGTGTAAATTTCGAATTTTAAAGAAAAATCAAAAACATTAAATTTTAAACTTAAGTTTCCATATATGATGTAGATAATGAAAAGAGCATTTTTTATGGATTGGAAGATCTTAATATAAAGGATTTTCGAAATTACTACACAAAAAGTGATTCTGATACCTCATTTTTAAACATAATTGTGAACAACAAAAAAATGAAGGTAAAAAAATCAGTTCTTTGTTGGTTATTTTCCACTGAAGACGGGCGTTTGTCAACTGATAGATTATCTCGTGTAAAAGGAACATCCTCAGCAGTACTAAATAACAAAAAAAAAAACAAGTCCAGAAAAAACACAGCTAAAATACCAAATAACTACAATGACGAAGATGTAACAGAAAGTGAAAAAACTACCGGTGAAAACACTTTGCTCCAGAAAAATATCAATGGCATTTTAATTAGGAACGAACAATATTACGCAATTCTTTACGAGTCGTGGTACATAGGTCGGATTTTTCAAATAATTGATGAAACCACTAGTAAAATAAAAATTTTAAAATCTGAACTTGAAGAATATTTATGGCCAAAAAAAGACGACATTCAAATTGTTAAAAATAAATTAATATTTTACGGACCCATCAATTCAATTGGATCTGGTCCATTTAAACTAGAAACAAACATCAATAAAATTTGTAAACATCTAAAAAAACACTTTTAAAAAACATTTTTAAATAAAAAACCTCCAATTACTTAATTACTTAACTTGTTTTATTTACCTGTACCTATTTGTTCATTTAGGCATATCAAAGATATCTAATAATGGAGGCATGTAGGTACCTACATAGAAGTTTATATTTCGGGTATCACATCAATTAAAACTGATCTTCTGAATGAATAAAAAACGTACAAAAAGTTGATTTATTGATAAATTTGTCGTACACACTTAGTTTTAAATCAATGCATTGTATTTAGCACCTATACATGCGCTATACAAAATTTAGTTTTTCTGATGAAACACCTAGCTAATGCTTTTTTTACTGGAAACCAACTGGTAAGCCATACAATATCGTAGAAATCCTTCGGAATGCGTGCAATTTTGCAATAATACTGACAATCCATACGTACGAGTAAATCGCCGCAATCAATAGGGAAATTGCCGCAATCAATAGAGAAATCGTTGCAGTCAATACATAAATCACCGCAGTCACGGGAAATCTGTCGGAAGTCATGTGGAAATCACCGCAGTCATCCAGAAATCGCCGCAGTCATCTAGAAATCGCCGCAGTCATCCAGAAATCGCCATATGATTGCGGAAATCATATGAATTCGGCAATACATGTACATTTTTACAAAGAGTGATTTGCCCCTCGGTTCTAATAGTAGTAATTAAATTAGTTTCATATAGTTTGATTCAAATTTAAGATTTTTTAAAATGTAGTCCAAATAAAAATAAATTAAAATTATTTATGGATTCTACACAAAAATAACTCATTTTAATGTATATTTAATCTCAAAACCTAAAAAAGATACTGACAATTAGTTTGACAGAATTGTCACCTATTTAAAATTTTAAAAATAATAATAGTTGGTGTCCAATATATAAACTGTGATTTGGTGGATTTCATTTTTTTTGCAGTGTTCTCACTACCTAGAATGGATATGAAATATATTCGTTGAGTTGAACGCAATAGTATATTTTTTCGTTTTGTAGTCTGTGCGTGAATAGTAGTTTGTGCAACAAAATTGGATATGATGGCCATATTGCACGAAGACGAAGTTTGAGAACGATTCCGTAGACGGAGTGCTTAATCGTCTGAGTGCGATACGGACAATCCACGAGTTGTACAGTATATTTTTTTCTACGACACACTAACGAAATTTTACAAATTTAAAAAAGTATTTTATTTAGACAAAATAAATCATTTTAAAATAATGTATGACTTTACTAATTTATAAAATAAAATAATCATACAAAAAGATTTAATTTAATTAGTCCTCAGCCCTGATTTGAACCCGGGACTCTCGCTTGGAGACAAACTCCGTGTCTCACGCCATCGCCACATTTGCCATTTTAGTTCTAATACTTGTAATTAAATTAGTTTCATATAGTTTGATTAAAATTTAAGATTTGTTTGTAAATTTGGACGAAATAAAAATAGAAATGCCATTACTTATCGATTATACATAAGAAATATGCATTTTTACGTATATTTAATCTCAATAATTCAAAAATATACTGACAGTTAATTTGACAGAATTGTTACTTACATAAAATTTAAAAAATAATAGTCAGGTGACAAAAATATAACCGATTGGTGGATTTAACTGTTTTGCAGTGTTCTTACTAGGTAGAATGGATATGAAATATATTCGTTCAGTTGAACGCAATGGAATATTTTTTTGTTTTGTAGTATGTGCGTAGATTAGCTAATATCCATGTGGGTATAGAAAAAATGATATCCATGTGGGTGTAGAAAATAGTAGTTTGTGTAAGAAGAGTGAATATAAATCAAATGTATTTCATATAGTTTTATTAAAATTTATAATTATTTATTTCTAAATATAGATCAAATAGAAATAGAAATGCTATTATTTATCGATTCTACACAAGTATAACTTATTTTACGAAATAGCATATTTTTTCGTTTTGTAGTCTGTACGTAGATAAGCTAATATCCATTTGGGTGTATAAAAAATTGTTTTCTAGTACATACTAAAAATATATAAAAATAACATTCAGTAAAATGATTTATTATTAGTAAAAGAAGAAATAAAAATAATCAATTTTATTGACTATTGGTCGGATTTCTACTGATTTCTAATATCTAATCCTCTAGTGAAACGTGGATTTAATATCTCTGGAAGTATACAATCTAAATAAAATTACTTTAGTTTGGTTTCCATATACACCAAAATCATCTTTTTTTATTTTTTCTACTAACATACCTAAAGGTATCCAAATAATAAAAAAACAAATATTTCGTTTAGTTACGTGAAGTTGCCCCTGAATCTGGTAATAATAACAATTATGATTTCGGTTTAATTGCATTTTGTCATTATCATTAATAATTGCAAATTTTATTATGTTGCAAACCATTGCTTTTTCCGTAGCAGGATATTTAATTTCGATAATACTGTCGGTTCCTAATAAACCGTCGGGACCTAAAAAATCAAATTCAGAATCCACAAATAAACCACATTTATTGGACATCCGATTTAAATTTGTGAATATTGCTTTAAAGCTAAAGGTTCTTTTTCTATTCCATACTTAGTATATTAATTTCCCATATATTTGGACTTTTATGCTTAGAACTGAACTGGATTGGAATAAGAGGTGATAGTGTGTGTCTTTTTTTAAGTAATCTTGCACGATATTTTATAGATTTCCGTCGAAATGGAAATATCATTTTCAAAATTTCCGAAAGTTTTCCCATTTTTACGACAAACTATTATAACTCAGCTTACACACAAAAGTTCATATAAACACATTAACTAAATACAAAACGAAAACACCTACACTTGAACTAAAAAGAATAAGGTTTGTTTAATAATTTCATCCTAAGCGACTTAAATGACTACCTAAATACTTTTATCCTAATTTTCCGGTACTGCATGCACCGCCAACGTCCGCCGCCTTGTTGCCAAATCAATTAATATAAATTTAAATCTTGACAGATTTTCTCAGATTTCGTAATTCAAGGTTTTCAAAAAATATACGCTTTGGACAAAAAAGTGTATTGGAAAGAATTAGCTGATTTTTATGTAACAATTCCCGGTAAAGACTCCTTTTTGCAATAATTTTCATAATTTGTATAGAAATAATTAAAAAATAAGTTTTTCTGAATTCGGGTTCTACAGCGGGGTTCTCTATCATTTGCTTAGTAGGTGTACCAAATTTTATAAAAAAATATTTAAAACTGACAAAGAGAACCTTGAAGTCGTTTTAAGCCAGTTTCAAACCATGGATATCGCCCTTAATGAAAAAGTTTCTAATATTTTTTGTACCTATTGTTATTTTTTTTTAAAACTTTATTATCCTATTAAATTGTTTATAAATGGAATCACAATATTTTTAATTTTGATAAAACGGTATCGCATCGTCAGATCTTGACCAAATGTATATGTGGCCACTTCCGAGGTACACCCTTTCTAACAAAAATAGAATCATAGAAATCGGAAAAAGTGGTATTCTTACAAGTACAACTGTCACGTAAATTTTGAATTTAAATAGAGAGACTAGAAAGAAAGAAAAGACTGGAGTGAGGACTGAGGTCCAAAACACTCGCCTAAGGCGAAAAGTCTCGTTTTCGGGACCCTAAGTCCCGAAACAAAGTAATGTGTAAAGTTTTTTGTGCAGCGATTTGTTAACTATGGGTAAATATCTAACTTATTTTTAAAGTGTTTTGTCTGAGATAATTGATTTACATATAAATGCCAATTTTACATTTTCGTCCCGAGTACTACATTTATCTTATATATTAATTATAATATATAGTTAAAATTTCCAGTGCTAATTTTGGTTGTTAATAAGTCCAAACTATATAATTCAATAGGAACTTTATCTAGTTGTCATAAATCATAGGTTTTTTTTATTAAAAGTATGGATATATTATCAAGTAGTGCTTTACTCCCTAAATATAATTTGATTTATTTATTCTTGAGACTATTAGTCAATTTTGTACTTATTTTAAATATACATTTATTAATGTTTTAATACTATTACGCAGGTTTTTGGTATCTCAATTTATTTCAACTCAACTTTTACAATAACTATTCAACTGATAACATCTATCATAAAAACTAACGTCAGGATCATTGATTTATATAGCTAGTAATGACATTTCCAGACATTTCTGGACTATTCTATCTTCTTTTACTCGTACTTTTACTTATGACGAGCACACTGTAGGGCGATGAAAAACATTTTTTTTTGTATTCGTACGTTTCCTGTAACAGCCGCAGGCTACTGCAGGGTACTGCGTAACAATACTTATTATTAATCTCTCCTCCCCTTTCCAAAACCAGTGAGATATTCCGAGCATTTGAGAAGCCTCGGCGTTTCTATTCCCTTAGGACTAGAAGAGTCTAAAACTAGTTGCCAAAAACCGCTCGACTATGCTATTAAGGTATAATTTTTGTTCTTTTTATTTAATTTTTTAATTTTTATTTGCCACTGGTGAATGGATGTTCCTTCTGGACTCCAGGACCCCTTTGGCTGGTGACAGTGCTGTCTTAATCCCTTAATAGTATATTAACAACTAGCTAAAGACCTATCAGTGGTTACAAATGGTCTTTAGACTAGTTGGTTGTTACAATAATAAACGTTCTTTATTGAGTTACAATACCTAATAGGCAATCTTCTGAAGTCCTTCAGCTGATATAAATGCATTTTTTAGTACATTTAGTATGTTGAAAGTTGTTAATGCCAGTGAATGAACACAACATTAAATTATTTGAATTTGTTGGGTATGCACTTGTACACTAATGTCAATATACTTTAAAACTTGCCTACTTTTACCTGTATTTACTTGTATATTACTATTCTATCTACTTTTTGCTAACTGCAAAAGAGTTTTTGCAACCTCTATGTCTTTTTCGGTGTGAGTAGCTAGGCTATCTTAAAACAAATCACTCTCAACTATGACTTGTTTGTTCTCATTATCATATTTAACACTGATTTGAACTTTCTTTAGTTTGGATGCTTTTTATTCTTCTTTCTGTTCTCTCAATATTTGCTGTTGAAGTTGATCGATCAGAATCGTCAAACATTTCTTATCGCTTGAGATGAGACATCTTTAATACAAAAAAGGTAAAATAAAAATATTCAATCGAAAAATAAATATATATTACATGTAGGCAAATAATCATCTTCATTAAAATGCTGGGAACAAACTTTGATACTGGCTTTCCAATTTTTAACTTTTGTAACTATGCATTTCTTGCATCCACAAGTTTAGAATTTTGACTTGCATTTTATAAAAATTACCCTACATTTACCAGATTAAGGCAAATAATCATCTTCTTTAAAATGCTGGGAACAAACTTTGATACTGGTTTCTCAATTTTCAACTTTTGTAACTATGCATTTCTTGAATCCACACGTTCAGAATTTCCACTTGCATTTTATAAAATTACCCTACATTTACCAGATTTTGGAAGCAGATAAAATGCGAGAGAAGGGTAATTTTTTCCGAGCTGCATTGAGGTACACAATGTGTTTTCCACTAATATTCCACTTATACTCAATTTAATATAACATTTTAATACATATGATTTCAAACATAATACTTGTTTAATTTTAAAACAACATTTATTGACATGACCTAATATGTACCTAATAAATAGAACCTGAC
This sequence comes from Psylliodes chrysocephalus, assembly GCA_927349885.1. Classification (NCBI taxonomy): domain Eukaryota; kingdom Metazoa; phylum Arthropoda; class Insecta; order Coleoptera; family Chrysomelidae; genus Psylliodes; species Psylliodes chrysocephalus. The sequence continues at coordinate 18,476,132 of OV651827.1, forward strand.
AAAACGTCAAAGGTCAAATGTCACTATATTTAGTTCCTTTTTTCACAGTAGAGGGCGTATTGCTTATCTTCAGATCCCAATATTTACCTATTAGTCCCCGTTTTCTCTTAGAGGAATAGATTTTAACAGTATGTATGAGGAAATCGAATAAGTAAAATTCGAAATTAATGGAAGTAATTACAATATATTTTTTTTTATTTACAGATTTTCCTTCTTCTAAGTCAAGATCAACTCATATTGATGGACATTTTCATAAACGCTATGCGGTTTGTCAGTTTTGTGGAAAAATAATGAAAAAAATTGATATTTATCGGCATTTTTTTATTCACGTAGTAAAAAGAAGATTGAAAAATCATATCGATGACAAACCGTTGAAATATAATTTTTCTTCTAATAAGTTGAAGCAGAAAAACGTTGATGACGTTGACGACAAATCGTTCAAGTGTGGTACTTGTTTCAAAACATTTATTAGAAAATCCAGGTTACAAAAGCATTTAATGATTCACAGTGGTGAAAAATCATTCAAGTGTCACATTTGTTCTAAAGCATTTTATGAAAATTGTTACTTAGAGCGACATTTAATGATTCACAGTGGTCAAAAACCATTCAAGTGTGACATTTGCTCTAAAGAATTTAATCAAAAAGGTAATCTACAGCGACATATAATAATTCACAGCGGTGAGAAACCATTCAAGTGTGAAATTTGTTCCAAAAGTTTTTCCGACAATCACTACTTGAAGCGACATTTAGTGATTCACAGTGGTGAAAGACCATTTATGTGTGACATTTGTGCTAAAAGTTTTCTTCGGAAATCACACTTACAAAGCCATTTATTAGTTCACAGTGGTCAAAAACCATTCAAATTCAAGTGTGACATTTGTTTTAAATGTTTTAATGATAAAAGTACATTATTAAGACATTTAATAATTCATAGTGGTGAAAAACCATTCAAGTGTGACATTTGTTCCAAAGGTTTTGCTCAGAATCAAACCTTAAAACTACATTTAACAAGACACAGTGGTGAAAAACCATTCAAGTGTGATTTTTGTTCTAAAGGATTTAATGGAAAATATATCTTACAGCAACACTTATTAATTCACAGTAGTATAAGTTTTTTATCATAAATATGATGCAATTTAGCTAAAGTAGATACATTTTTACGTTTAAATTTTAAAATAGATTGTACGTAAAAAGATCTTTTAATCTCTTACAGCCGGTTGCAGGAGCAATTCCTAAAATCTTTCATTAGCTAATGAACCCATAACTTTACTGATTTCCCAAATTATCTCCCAAATGGTAAAGGACACCGTACAGGGTGAGCCACAAATAAGTAAGAACCTGTTTTTGATAATTACTTTTATTGTTCTATAAGGTGAAAATATTTACTAAAACATAAATTATTGCTATATTTATCATTTCTGATGATATTGAATTCAAACATATTAGGTGAAATTTATACAGGGTGATTCACAAATATTGATATAGGCCAATATATTTTTTTATAAGTATTAATGTGAATCGCAGTATTTTTACGGGACTTATGTATTTACCATCTAGTAATAATTAATTGTCTTTTATAAGTATATATTTTAACCACATAAACAATAAAAAACAATATCCAAAACATGTCATTCGATAGAATAACTATTAATATATTTAATAAATTACACTATAGTTCATGAAAGTGATAGTTATAAATATGTTAATAATTCAATACTTATTTTTTCAATAATACACTACTCATTATTTTGTATTAGGTATATTAGTGCTTTTACAGCGAACTTGTTTACATAGTTTCTAACATGAAAAATAAGAAATATCGGTTGATTTTAAATAAAAAAATGTATTATAATTATACGTAATATTGCAACGGTTTTATTTTCCCGTTTTCTTAACGTTACTATATTACGTATTTTCAAGTGATTCAATAAATGTTCAAATAATCTTTTATTACGTATTAGTTATACGTATATTTTTAAACAACAATTAAACGTTTATTATTATGCAATAGTTAAACGTTGTAAAACAACCCTTTATTTAAACTTCCATCTAAAATCTAAGTATTTATAATAAATAAGTTCAATATAATATTCAAACAGTATAGACTAAAGCAAATATATGAATCTGCTTCTGTTGTCTTGTCTGAACTACCATTCACAAAGTTTCATCATGATATCATTCATAGCGTTGAATGTATATTTAACAAAATTATCAACTTTTAGTTAATATATTATATAAAATAATAAACAGTAAAACAAAGTTAATTTTTGTTTAAAATATAACGATACGATAACATTTTATTACGACTTTTGTGTAATTTAAACTAACGATAATATTACTTATATTTAACAAAATTTTTACCTTTTCGTCGAACTACAAACAAAAAATAACAGTAGTTTAACTAACATGAGTTTAATTTTTAACTAATATTTAAAGTTCAAATGTAATTTTTGAAATTGTTTAATAATAAACCAATGAATATACAACGAGGTTCACAATGTAAACTAAGATTTCATTTTAACTGCTTATTGTACGGCCCACTCTATACGAATTATATTTAATTTAAATTAACATTATTATACGTATATTTAAAAAAATATAACTTTCCGTTACATAACAATGTTAAAAAAATTTAAAATATAGTTAACTTACTAATGTTAAAGTAACGTTTATTTTTAGTTAAAAACATAAACCTTTCAAATTTTCCGATACAATAACGGTTTTATTACGACTTTTATGTAGGTTAAACTAACGTTATTATTAAACGTATATTAAACAAAATTTTCAACTCTTGGTAGAATCACAACGTTTTAAAATAGTATTAAAATATACTTGAAATAATATTAAAATAACGTAGATATTTGATTTACATTATTGACCAAACGTTAAAAGGTACGAATATACGAAATGTATTTAATTTAAACTAACGTAAATAATATACGTATATATAACAAAACTATTCACTTTTATTTACATAAAAACGTTTAAAAATAGTATTAAAAACATAGTTAATTAATTAATATTGAAATAACGTATATTTTTGGTTTAAATTAAAATGTTTTAATACAACAACGTTTTCAATTCGATTTTTATGTAACTTAAAATAATTATTTGCAAATAATCAACTATAGGTTTAAATATAGTATAAAGCGAAATGAAAAATAAACGTTATGTATAAAGAAGAAAATAGCATTATTAAAAAAACGTATTATTTTATAAATTTTCAACATTCAGTTAAAAATAGCTAAAAAATACGTTAGAAAATAGTATTTTTTTATACTTATAATTTTTCAACGTTGGATTTTCAACCAATAACGTATTTTTATACCGTACAATGTTATATTTACTTTGAAAAAACAAGTGTGTGCTCGTTGGGTTAGATCGTAATTAGTAATTATATTATAATTTCTATTATATCCATTTAATTGTAAATAAAACTTTTTAAAAACAAATTGTTAGTGACAAACAATAAAATTGGTATATATTGTGTAAAATATCTTTACAGAACTTATTAAGTTTATTTGCAACACAATATATGCTAATTTATTTTACCATTATACTGATGTAATTATTAAAATATATGTGGAATTAGATAATTAAATCGAGTAACATATGTTGCACTACTGACTATATTATGTGAAATATTTATTCCTATGTAAAGTTCCAATGTAATTGCAATATGTTTTGTACGTTTACCATGTAAATAGTATTAACGTTATCAGATGTAAGCCAGGGCGCTGTGAAAGAGGTTCAATACATCGATCACAAGTCCTCAGCAGTGTGGCCCTTGTTACGGCTTGAGTGGGTGACCGACTTTGTACAGCTTGAAGTCCACTTTGACCGTAGAATGAATGGGAGAATGCATGAGCTGAACGCATGAGAAGAAGTAGGGCATTCAAATGGTGGCTTAATAAGCCATCTGCGCTTCAGTGCCGATATGTGAACCCCAAGAGGATAGAAAGGAGGCTAAGCTTAATTAAAGAGAGCCAATCCTAATTGGGGAATCTGTCGGAACCACTCAGGGAAGAGCAAAGGGATGCCTGAATAAATCAGATGTTTGTTTAACATATTTACTTAATGTATTTGGTGAAGTGAGCATATTAAATATTAAACATTTACAGTTTTTTTGTTCAATGAAGTTCAAATCCCGATAGGTCGGTTCTTTCATTTCATTTCAACAGTGTTTTTAAACTATTTAATGATATTTATGAGAAGGAAAGTGTAGCTTACATAAACCTTTTACATTTCTGTGTGAATTGGTGGTATTTTTAACTTAAAAGAACTCATTTTGTAAGACTAAATACTTAATAATTTAATAAACTGTTTAATTGTGTTTGAGATTATAATAATTGTATACAAACAAAAATGTATAATCTGTGAAAAGTTTATTTATTAACCAATTATTAAAAAATAATACCTGAATAAGATAAACAAAGTAAAAAACATTTTATTAACAAGCCCTAACAATAATATAGTTGCACAAATTAAACGTTTCTCTAAAGATTCATGATCAAATTCAACTTGTTATCGCATTATCTCCATATACTTGCTTGGCAGATCTAAAAATATTAAAATATTTATTTTCATGGATTCCTATTTTTTCAATTTTTATTACTTTTCTATGTTCCAAATTATTTCATAAAGTATAAACATATTTGTGTTTTTTTATTTCAATTTAGCAATACTATCGTAGATTTATTGATGTAAATATTAGACGTGTATAATAGTTTTAACAGAAAGAGTTTGTATATTTACAAAAAGTTATTCATATACAAAAATGTACTTAAATTACAATTATTTACAATGACATGTAGCAAGTAGGTAATCTTCGACCAAACAAAAATAGTATTACAGTAAATACTTGTGCACTACCCTTCTAAATAGTTTTAGATCTGATTTAGTTTTAATTTTTGCGTTAGGCAAATTGTATTAACTCGTTTTATACAATAATAAATTTGCTATTTCTCAGTTAATACATAATTATACTTCTAATTATTAAAATAATACCAACAGCACAGCTTTAAACGTCTCTTTCTTGCTCAAATTATATATTGGCCCTTGTTGCTTCAAGGTACATATATTCGTCCCAATTTCTAGTGTTATATTTGTGGATATCAGTGTACGCTAAGATTTTTTTCTTATACATATAAATGAGGTAAAGAGTAAAGGTAAAATGTTTATTTTTGAAAAACTGTTACTGTTCGACAACCCTAATGATCTGAGATAAATATATTTTTACTATAAGGTGTATTGCCCCATATAAACTGTACCTACTATTAAAACAAATTATAAATAAAGTGTTACATACCTTTCTGTCTTAACTTTGGCACTTAAAAACATGCAGTAATCATATCTTGTTTTACAGTGGGTAAAACACTTGAATCAGCTTTTATAAATCCAGCTGACAAACTCACATTAATAATAAAATTAAACCAATTAGCAAAGACAAAAGAAATAAATCGAGAGAAAAAAGTAAACAAAACAACAACGAATGTTAAGTGGTGTGTCGGTTTGTTAGTTGGCTTGGTTCTGTATAACAAACAAAACTTCGATACAAGCTGATTGGTCTATTCCCGATGACGTGCACATTTCAAATTTTAAATTATAAATAGTTTTACTTTAAAAACTTTTGGCTTTTTTAACAAACTGATTATTTAGAATAACTTGTATAGTGACTAACTATTACGTTTGTTTAATTTATTTATAGTTTATTTATTTAAAACACTTTATTACATACTAATTGATTTATATATTACTTATGCACTATTATAATTATTACAATTTGTCTTTACTGTTCAACACTTTATTTGAATATTTTCATCTATCGACAAACTTCCGCTATTTATATAAAGCCAGCTCTGTACCAGAACTCTTTCAGCTTTCCAGAACGAAAACTGCCTTTCTATGACTCATACATTGCACTGCGATCATTTCGGCAGTTTCGAGAAGCGATGCGTTTGTCTCTATATGGCCAGCGCTAGACTTCTGTCGCGATACGGTAATAAACAAAGCACAGGGTTGGCTTTGCGCGACAGTATAATAAAAATATTGATACTATTTTTTATATTAATAATAACTTAGAAGTAAACGTGATCATGGTCAAATTTAGAAAAATTTGTGTATTAAGACTAAGAGGTAAAATTAACAGCATACATTATGGAGTTACTGCATGTTACAGACCACCGCCTATAAACGCCAAACAATTTATCAACGATTTAGAAAATTATTTTTAAATTTACAAAAGTGTGAGATAGAAATATTTGCTGGAGATACTAACTTTGATCTATTAGCTGTTTGGGAGAATAATTTAGTAGATTCTTACTTAAATGTATTAAATCAACAAGGTCTGCTTCATTATATAAACGTAGTAACGAGGGAAGAAACCAAGACCTGCTCTGATCATTTTTTTGTGGGTTTAGATAATAAAGTAAAAAGAAAAACTAACATTAAGCCATATTTATTTGAAATGTAACGGATCATTATACCACATTCATTTCGATAATCAATGAAAATAATATTAGGCATTTCAACAAAATCAATTACATAGAGATCTGGAGTCTAAAAAAGGGACCAACGTTTTTAACAGTAGTGATACTGAACAAAGCTATAATGAATTTATTAAACTACTTAAAGAACATGTTAGTAAAAATACTAAACAGTTTAAAATGAATAATAATAAAATTATAAGATCAAACCGTGGAGTACTTTGGGCATAATTAAATCTATAAGACGTAGAGATTATATTAAAAAACAATATCTTAAAAATAAAAATAGTAATGAACTTCTGCCAGAATATAAAATGTACCGAAATTTTTTAACCAAATTAATTAAAGAAGTAAAAAAATACCATTCTGAAATTACAAAAGCAAAAAAATAATTATAAAAAAGTTTGGGACACAGTAAAAATGGCATCTAACACAGAAAAAATAACAAAAAAGAAAGTTACAAAATCATAAATGAAAATGAAGAAAAAGTTAAATGTAATAAAATTAAAGCAAATGTTTTTAATACTTTTTTTGCAGAAATAGGTAATACGATAATAGAAAAAATTGACACTGTGTCTACTAAAACGATAACCACTAATTCTATTCGTAATTCTCTGTTTATGTACCCCATAAAAAACAACGAATTAATAAAGCATATATCACTCTCGATATTACTATTAAAAAATAAATCGGCAAGTATCTTGAATGGATTATCGGTAGCTACAATTAAAAATATACACCCTTACATCTTAAACCCCTTGGCACATATTTTTAACCAAATATTAACGACTGGCAAAATACCAATCTCATTTAAAGAATCTCTAATAACACCCGTCTATAAATCAGGAAAAAAAAGAACTAACTTATGGCATGCGGTATAAAAAACGAAAGAGCATTTTAACGTTAATCAACCTAAAACAATTCGTGGAACTCACGTAATAATCTACAAACGAAATGTTGAACCTGTAATCACTTATCAAGCAATTCTTAAATAACCAAATATATTAAATAATTACCTTTTTACATCGAGCGCACATTCTCAAAACAATGAGTCGTTCAAACTCACACAACAAAAAGAAAGGATATTCCGTAAAGCTTATTTAAATCCTAAATTTCATTGTACGATCGTGCACAGGACCCCAAGTTAATGGTTTTAATGTTCAACGGGTGGCCTTGAAATACACAGTAAGGAAATATTCGTACGAGTGACATGCCGAAATATTTTTCCCAGGAGTTATTAAATGTAGGTAATATTGCGGAAATAAAACTGAAACCTTATCAGCACAATACTAGCTTTTATAATAATTACAATATATTTTTCTGACTTTTATATACCCTATTTTGTTTTGTTTACCTTTTCCAATTGGTTCTTCTTCTACTTAACTTTGGTCCCTATTCCACCTCCACCTAGCCAGTGAATTATTCAATCCTTGAGTCATCAGCAGGATTTTACATGTCTTATAGTAAGAGACCAATCTTTGAAGTGCAAAGTTTTGGACTTTGAACTTGGATTAAGCCATTTTCGCCCATTTTGTTACTAGAGCTCTTGAGGAACACTTGAAAAGTGCTCTCACGAAACTGTTTCGGATTTTGCCTAGGAACAAAAATGTGCATTAGGAAACATTAGTGTATAAGAAAATCGCTTATAGCGGATACTTTTCCTAACACAGCATAATCATTATACTCACTTTTGGCCACATTTCATCAACGGTAAGTGTAACTAACTCTGCATGATGACCATTGGCTCTCATAACCTTTTCCTATTTCAGGCCATCTTCTTTACTCTCACTATACTTCACCTTTAACTTCCCCTTTGTTGACTTCATCTACTGTTCATCTTTAACTTCAAGTCACTTTCTACTGTCACTGGACTTCAGCTTTACATGTGTGCTCATGACATTACTTCATCGCCTGGCTTTCACATCTAAGGAATATTGTGCATGATCATAAATACATCCACTATCTGCCTGGACAAATTAGCCTGGATTTCCATGCTTGTGTTGCATGCTGTATATCTGCGGTAGGCCCTAACAGAAGTACCCACTGGCCCTTCGATCACCGAGAAGTCCCACTCTGGACAACCACCATAATATCGTGAATAGAATCTATAAGTTTATCAAGTAAGATTAATCCGCATTTTACTTTTGAAAGCATCTACCTTCACCCAGTCATTTCATCTGCTTGCTACCAGTCTTGCATGAAGCTTGTGTCCTTAGTTGAGCCTTAGGTGCATGAACATTAACATTTATTCTAGCAGAGCTTATCTTGTGCCACCACCTGCTTAATAATAAAGCTAGATTATTATTACATACGTACTTGTAAACCAAAAGTATACTCTTGGCCCCGTAACTGTTACTTTTGTGAATACTGTCTTTTTTAACCATATTAGTCGACTATATAGAGTCAAATATATAACCAGACACCAGCGGCTTGGGTTGTATTAAACCAACACATTTTATTCAAGTGTTTTATTTCTTTTTACTTTACTCAGCCACTCTCAGCTAAAAATCTAGTTAAAATTAATCCCTCCTTGTGTAACCTTAGCCCTCCTCCACCTTGAGTCGAGGAGCAGGTTACAATTTGAATTTCTTTATTTTTAATATTTTGCATTTCTAAATTGTTTATTTTTGTTTCTAAAATAAAATATAGATTTAATTTAAACAATATTAATATTAAAAGACTGCACACAAACTTAGTTCAGGCGGGTCTTAAAAATTTGTTAAAACAAATGTAAATAATAAAATTACCTGAATGTAGCAGGATTAAAAGTGGCCCTTTAGTCTCTTGGTACATAATATACTACAGAATTGATTTTAATTCAAATAAGTAATTATTCTAGATATTAATTATAAACTCGTAGTTATACAATATTTTTTTTAATTTGCAGATTTTCCTTCTTCTATGTCAAGATCGGCTCATATTGATGGACATTTTGGTAAACGCTACGTAGCTTGTCAGTTTTGTGGAACATTGATGAAAAAAATTGAATTTTTTCAACATTTTTATATCCATGCAGTCAAAAATAGAATGAAAAATCATATCGATGACAAACCTTTGAAATATAATTTTTCTTCTAAAAAGTTGAAGCCAAAAAACAATGATGACGTTGACAAGTCGTTCAAGTGTGATACTTGTTGCAAAACATTTAATATTAAATCTAAGTTACAAAGACATTTATTAACTCACATTTCTGAAAAACCATTCAAGTGTGACATTTGTTTTAAAGGATTCAATCGAAATTATCACTTACAGCGACATTTATTAATTCACAGTGGTGAAAAGCCATTAAAGTGTGACATTTGTTTTAAATATTTTTATAACTTACAAAAACATTTAATAACTCACAGTGAAGAAAAAGTATTCAAGTGTGATATTTGTTCTAAAGTATTTAATCGAAAATCTCATTTGCAATCACATGTAATAATTCACAGTGATGAAAAACCATTCAAATGTGACATTTGTTCTAAAGTATTTAATAGAAAATCTATCTTGGATGAACATTTAATAATTCATAGTGGTAAAAAGCCTTTTACGTGCGACATTTGTTTTAAAGGATTTAATCATAGATCCACCTTACGAAAACATTTAATGATTCATAGTCCTGATAAACCATTGAAGTGTGACATTTGTTCTAAAAGATTTAATCAAAATTGTGACTTAAAGCGACATTTATTAATGCACACTGGTGAAAAACCATTCAAGTGTGACATTTGTTCTAAATGTTTTAGTCATACGTCTACATTAAAAAAACATTTAACAATTCATAGTGGTGAAAAACCATTCAAATGTGCCGTTTGTTCCAAAAGTTTTAATCAGAAACGACACTTACAGCAACATTTACTAATGCACAGTGGTGAAAAACCTTTCAAATGTGACTTTTGTTTTAAATTATTTAATCGAAAATCTTACTTGCATGAACATTTAACAATTCACACTGGTGAAAAACCTTTCAAATGTGACATTTGTTCAAAAGGGTTTTCTCAGAAATATCGCTTGAATGAACATTTAATAATTCACAATGATGAAAAACCATTTAAGTGTGACAAGTGTTTAAAATGTTTTAACTTGAAACGTAATTTAAGCCAACATTTAAAAATTCACATTAGTGATAAACCATTCAAGTGTGATATTTGTTCTAAAGGATTTAATAGAAATCTTGACTTACAGCGACATTTATTAATTCATACTGGTGAAAAACCATTCAAATGTGACATTTGTTCTAAATGTTTTAATCATAAGTCCATCTTATATAAACATTTAAAAATTCACAGTGGTAAAAAACCATTTAAATGTAACATTTGTTCTAAAGATTTTTCCCGGAAATCAACCTTACAACAACATTTAATAATTCACAGTGGGCAAAAACCATTTAAGTGTGATATTTGTTTTAAAGTATTTAATCGAAAATGTCACTTACAAGAACATTTAATAATTCACAGTGATAAAAAGTCATTCGAGTGTGATATTTGTTGCAAAAGTTTTAATCATAAATCTACCTTACATAATCATTTAAAAATTCACAGTTTCGAAAAACCATTCAAGTGCGATATTTGTTCTAAAGAATTTAGACTAAAATCTTGCTTTAAGAGACATTTAAGAATTCACACTAGTAAAAACTTTTAGTTAGTCTTTCACAAAGAAGTTAATAAACGCATCATCATCATTAGCTGTATTAACGACATTCCGTACAGTGCAGAAGATTTATCGAAGAAAACAATAGGATAAATTTTACAAATAGTGCCCCACCAACCCCTGAAACTGCAACAAAACAACTAGATGAACAAACACATTCAACTCCAACCTCCAATCAGAAGTTTTACAACACGAAGAAAAACCAGAAGTTCCAAACCTGCTTCACAAAAACTTTGACGCGAAAATAACAACTGATCGTCTTAAAAGCTCAGCTAGAAAAAATTCTAGTTCAAAATAATAAAAAACAACAGAAACAAAAAACTTGTAATTCATATTTCTAAAACTGTATTTGTATTTTTTAAATTTTATTCAATTTATATCATTAAGGGGGTTTTCTCTTTCAGTGTATATATTTTTTTATTATACTAAACTTAAAATGGATACTTACATAAGAAATTAAACAAATGAGCCAATTTTGGCTAATAAAATACACACTCTTAGTGTGTCGGCGTGAGGTGGCACAAAATTGATCGAATACATTTGATCGAATGCATTTGATCGAAAAAACATTTTATCGAATAACAATTGATCGAAAAGAAAAATGATCGAATAGAAAAATTATCGAAAAGAATAATGATCGAAAAGAAAATTGATCGAAAATAGATTTGATAGAAAAAGCAATTGATCGAACAACCAAATATTCATAAAATTATAGAATAATAAAAATGAAAACAAAAATTTTAACTATTTTACCTAACCTGTGTGGCCTAGAATCATCGCTGGTTGCTTCGCACAAACAAAAATCTGATGTGTCCAACACATGACTTTCCTATCTAGTTATTATAGGCTTTTTCCGGTTATTTTATACAACCTATTGCAGCACCTCTATAAATATTTAGGGGATAAACTAAATACATACATTTTCCCATACCTCATCTACCTCGAAATATTTTTCTATAGATATTCATTGAAAACGAAAATACTCAAAAATTTTAATTTAGCACTCTTCCTCCAATTTTTCCATTACGATCCATTGTAGAAAAATCATATATAAACAAAAATTATAGAGATCGATATCGCCAACAACTTTTAGTTCAACAATTTTCATAAAAATCAGAATTTTGCACATTTTGTCAAATTTCTCGAATACGGACCATTTCAGGAAATTTTAACATAAATAACATAGATAATAATATTAGAAGTAACTTTTATTTGAACAATTTTCTTCTCCAAACATAAATAAGAGACATATTCCATAAAATATATAAAAACGGCCTCCCATAATGTACCCAGATATTCCGACTTTGTCCAAAATCTAATAATTTCACGTCAGGCCGAAATAAACCTTAAGTTTAAAATTTAATGTTTTTTTCTTTATCCGTTTTTGAGTTTTTTTCAAAATTCGAAATTTACACATTTTCTCAAATATCTCGAATACGGTCCATTTTAGAGAAATTATGTATAGAATAAAAATTATAGAGAATTAATTATATTACAAACAACTTTTATTTGAACAATTTTTATAAAAAATTATTTTTTTTTACATTTTGTCAAATTTCTCGAATACGGACCATTTTAGGAAAATTTTGTATAGAGCAAATATTATAGATAGTAATATTAGAAGTAACTTTTATTTGAAGAATTTTCTTCTTCAAACGTAAATAACAGATATATTTCATAAAATATAAAAATGACCACCTATAAAGTACCCCCCCCCCCCCCAGATGTTCCGACTCTACCCTAAATCTAATCAGTTCATTAGACGCTGGAATAAAGCTTAAGTTTAAAATTTTGTGTTTTTCTGTGTATCGGTTCATGAGTTATGCGACACACACGCACACACACACACACTCAGACATCATCACGAAAATAGTCAAAACGGATTCAGGGGACCTCAAAACGTAAAAATCCGTCAAAAACTCGACGTCGAAAAAAATCATGATTCCTATACTTTCCTTATATCTGTATACAGATAGGAAAGTAAAAAATGAAAAATAAAGTTAAGTAACGTACCTAACTAACCCAACTTGTGCGAGAGCAATCAATTAAATTTGAATAGCACAGGTTAGGTCAATTAGTTTTTTATAATTTTTTTTGCGAGGCAAACTGCGACGTTTTCAGACTGGAGCAATTAAACTGATTGCTCTGATACAGGTTAGGTAAGTTAGTTAAGTTTTATAAAAATAAAGAAAACCTAACTAATTTACCTAACCTGTGAGGCCTGGGGCAATTTAACTGATTGTTCTAACAGAGCTTAGGTAAGTTATTTAGGTTTTTAAAAACTTAACTAACTTACCTAACCTGTGTTAGAGCAATCAGTTAAATTGCTCCAGGCCGTACAGGTTAAATAAATAGGTTAGGTTTTCTTTATTTTTCCCTTTTTTGTATAATTTTTTTGCGAAGCCACCCTCAAGGGCTCCAGGCCGCACAGGTTAGCTAAATTAGTTAAAGTTTTTGTCTTCAGTTTTCTTATTTTTCTATGATTTTTTTTGCAAGGATAACCGCGTAGGATCCAGGCCGCACAGGTTAGGTAAATTTATTAAATTTTTTATAATAAAAAAACTAAACTAACTTACCAAGGATACGCGAGAGCAATCAGCTAAATTAAAATAGCGCAGGTTAGGTAAATTAGATAAGTTTTTATTTTTCCCTTTTTTTGTATAATTTTTTTTGCGAAGCAACCCTCGAGGGCACCAGGCCGCACAGCTTAGGTAAATTAGTTAAAAATTTTGTTTAAATTTTTCTTATTTTCTATATTTTTTGCGAGGCAAACCGCCACGGCTCCAGGTCACACAGGTTAGGTAAATTAATTAAATTTTTTATATAAAAAAATCCTAAAATAATTTACCTAAAATGTACCATCGGGAGACAACTCGACCTTATTGAAATACATATTTTGTGCGAATTAATCACATTTTTTTTAATCCAAATGAAGATAAATAACCGTTTCGCTCTAAAATAATTATTTTTAAATTAACAGTATTGTAAGGATAAAATTTGTTAAACGAGAGGTAGCTATTATTTGAGATTATTGAAAAATTTGTCATTAGTACCTAATTTTGATAGCCGCTTAGTTTAGTTTCCCTGGTAGTAGGGATTAGATGGGCGGTTGAATGGTATCGTTTGATTTTTGATATTTTACTATTTTTAATGTTGATTTTCAATATATTGTCCTTTCGATCTAATGCATTTTCGATCTATTGTCTTTTCGATAAAATGTTATTCGATAAAATATATCTTCGATCAAATGTTATTCGACTAAAGGTATTTTCGATCAAATTCCATTTGATAAAATGTATTTTCGATCAAATTTCCAATTCGATCAAATGTTTTTCGATCAATTTTGTGCCACCCGTTGACGTGTGCCCTTTTGAAAACTTCCTGTTCGTTAGGAATTGGTTTTTAGTGGTATATCAGAACAGAAATAAATGAACACATGATAAACATTGAATTTTCTCTTTATTAAACTCGTACCTTTTTATAATTATATATACAGGGTGGCGTCAGTCTCTTTAGGGAAAACGACTTAAAACTTGAATTTTTTCGTTAATAGGGATATACAGGGCTATTAACACTACAAATTAAAAATAATTTGGATTATATTGGGTGACCCAAAATATAAATTTAAATCAAAGTTATGTTTTTTTTAAAGGGAACACCCTATATTTGATGGTGTCTTTTGATTCCTCGGAAAAAATAAAGTTTCCGTAATGTTTCCTATAACTATCTCTTTTCGTTTTTGAAACAGTTAAAGGATTCTTAATTTGTAAGCTTGAACAACATAACCTAGTATGTCGCGGTTATTTAAAACACATCAACAGTCACATGCGATATGCGTATCCAAGATATTAGACTATTCAATAAAATGCAACTTTTTCCATTACATCATATTTAATATTGAATAATATTCTTATTTTAAATGGCACACCCTGTATTTAATAACTTAAACTGATAATTTAAATTATCTTTCATTCTATATAAGAGTTCCCTACACCTAAATTCAACCCCTATACCTAAATTCAACGGTTTTTTAGTAAATATCTGTTTTTATGTTTAACATAACAATTTTTGTAAATACTCTTTCCCGTCAAAGTGACCATTGAATTTAAATGTCAAATGCGAGTTTGAAAATATAACGCTGCAGACATTGCATAAAGAAATCATTAACCGAAACTCTGAGATAAAAAATCTTATACTCGCAAGCGAGACTAAAATATTGCTTTAATTAGAGGATCAAAAACAACAAATAAAAGATATTGGTGGGGGTTGGTAACTTAAGAATTTAACGTACCGTAGAAAGTTCGCCAACTTTGCTCAACTCCTACGTTACGGACATTGATAAATAGACTTAATTTTTATCTTAGGTTAAGTTACGTTACGGTGGTTATAAATTATACTTTAACTTAACAACTTAAGACCTTACGGTCAGCCAATGAGATAATTCTGAGATCAGCATGTGATAACTGTCAATTATTATTTTTATTTTTTTCACATACTTTGATTTTCTTTTACTATACGAAGAATGCGCAGCTTTCTGAGTGCCTTTTAAAAGGAGATAGAAAACTCCGCCATTTTGAACCCTTATTACGTATTGCCTACATCTTGGCGCAATATTTTTAATAGGTTCGTTTTAATCATCCGCTTCTGCTTCGGAATTGTCAGTTTTCTTGTTTTAATCTGACAGGTTTAAACGACTAAACCGACAATTCCGGAAGCAGAAGCGGATGATTAAAACGCACCTGATATTTTGCTTGGTGCTGTCAGTGACAGTGAATATTATTTTTGAAGTCACAGTTTATTGCTAAAGAATCAGTTAGTTCACTCGGACCAGTTGAAAGTTCCAAAATAACATCCACTCCAGGGATACAAATTCAGGATACACAGAAGACTGCTGTTTTATTATAGGCGGTTGTCATATATTGTATTATCCGAGTTGCACAGTGTATAAACTGAAACATTGAGATCCAAAGTGCCGACGCAGAGTGAGCGATCTGATTCTTTAGCTGTAAACTGTGTCACAGGGTTCAAAATGGCCACGCCCTATGTTGGGCGTGTCGGACCTCTCTCTTGCCTCGTATAGTAATCAAAGTATGTGATTTTTTTTTATAAATGGACAAATGCCATTTGTAGACTATTATTTTCCTTTTTTATGGACACATTATATCATGAATGATTTATGTTTATGTTATTGGGGATAAAGTATTTATGAGAAATGAATATTGCTACATATTAACATCAAATCTAGAACTGAAATAAGACACAAAACTAGTTTGCTAGGAAAGATTTATTTCTCATTATTGCTCAAAAACAATCAACATCTTGTGTAAACTATTCTGTTTTATTATATTTTATATTATTGCTTTAAAAGTAGTTAATATACTCTTTCTTTATAGCAAAATCATAATTTATGGGTTTTATTTGGAGGTTAGCTATATATTTAACACCTGTTTATTTCTAAGGTTGTCAGTAATTTGATAAACTCTGAAATACAACCGCATGTTAAACTCTTACGTTACAGACATTTATAAATAGACTTTATTTTTATATCTTAGGTTAAGTTTCTATGGCGTTAAGTTACGTTACGGCGGTTATAAATTATACTTTAATCACAGGAGACCGGAACCACATTTCCGTCATATTTACTTACCTCTGTGATTCCAAGATCGTTTATCTTTATACGGACTATACATGTATATTCTAAGGTCTATCCTAAAACTATGGTCAAAGATTTGAAAGTTTATTGACAATGACAAGTGTAAACGTCAACGAATTGTAAATAAAAACAAATTAAAAATCGCTTCCTACACGTATTTATTTTATAACGTTGATTTAGCTATTTAAAAATATAATATACTTTTTTTGTTAAATTAATGAACGAACAAACCCAAGACTCTTTCGATCTCTTTGTTGACGATTTTATTAAAACTGAATCAGAAACAGGTACCAGTCAAACAATGTTTAGAAAAATCGATGGTAATACTACATTCAAAGATTTAGAGTATCAAACGACGGAACAAATTGCACCTGTTGAAATTAAAGAAGAAATTATCAAATGTGAAATGCCTAAAATTGAAGAATGTTCGGATTGGTCGACAAAAAGTGACCAAGCTACGGTTTCCGAAAATGTGCAAATTTTTTCTAAAACTATTAAACAAGAGCTTGAGAGCACTAGCGATGTTAAAGTAACATGTATCAAGCAAGAAGTTAGTGAATATATACAACCAAAAACAGAGAGTGTAGTGAGTGAACTGCTGACTTCAGAATGTGATTTATCGACTTTAAAAATTGAAAATTCTGAATATCATGATAACTATTTGGGACATAGTAGAAAAACCTTAAACAATACTTCTATTTTAAAGAAAAAGAGGAGGAGATATGCGTGCCCTATCTGCCAGAATAGTAAGTCTGTTTATGATATGTTTTAATACAGCAGCTATTTGCTTACTTTTAAAAAAGTTAACCATTAACATTTTACTTATTTTATTTTATCGATCATGTTTAAAAATTACTTTATTCTATGACTCCTGAAACATATCTTTTGAATTCAGAATACTTCTAGCAAAAACTTGATTCTCATCACCTAGTGAGAGGAAATCATTAACATTAACTTTCGTCTCTAGTTTGAAAATAAATTGTTGAATAATTTCACATATCATCTGCCTCGCAACTATAATAGTACAAGATCCCTACTTAAATCAGCCTGCCCTCATCCCTTTTTCTAATTAAATAGCTCGTTAAATGTATATGTTTTATATATCGATGGTCACTACAAAAGGGTATAAGTCTAAAAATCAAAAATGTGATTTTATTACTAGTTTAAAAGTATTATCAATAAATACTGTGTAATTTATTTATTAGCCATTCAGTTTACAGTAATTTAAATTAAAAAATTATTACATAAATGTACACAATAACTTAAATATAAACAAGGTATACTAATTACCAAACACTGCGACTTAAGTTCACTAGTAGCCCAACATTCAAAGTAATCAAGAACTTATAAATTAGAAGACAAAACTTTTAATGGTCTAATTTTGAATATTCATTTTTTCTCATTGCTAGGAATTAATTAAACCTTGTCTCCTGGGTGTATTATTGAAGGGAGAGGAAAATAAATAGCTATTCAGCACACAATGGTAAGTTAATATGCTGTGTGTGCACTTAATGACACTTATATACATTCTTAGGAAGAGGTTAATTAGATATAAATCACATTCACTTAAAATTACCTGCAAATGATCTAATATTAATAGTTAGAGAAGCAAATACTGAAAATGAATAAATTTTAGGATTAGGGAGCATTATATTTATAAAAGATAAGTAATCGAAAAATTTGTTTCAACTATCCATTGGTTTATCCTATTTTTGATTTTATAATATGACTTATTTTTAAATTCCTATGGTAAACAATTATATACCTTAGGACCTACACAATAGATATGGTTCTGACATGCAGTATGTTTAGGATTTTGAAGCCATAAATCTTTTTTAGCAGTCATTCTAGTATTAATGCTATGAGACAATCCTTGTTTGAAATGGTTTGTTTTTAACATAAATCTGTTTATCGATTTCAAATAAAGTTGATAAGGAGTTAGTAAATTACTATCTTTATAAACCAGTTCGGTTGAATATCTTCTGTTTTTAAAAAGCATAATTTTAATTGTGTATTTCTGTGCAATTTGTAACTTGGAGACAAGTGTACTACCAGCATTACCCCAAACAACTAACCCATAGTTTATGATTGATTCTACAAGGCAGAGATAGACAGCTTTTAAATTTTTTTTTAGAATTTAAAAATTAATTTTCTAATCTTTTCGGTGACATATTGTATAATATGATCTTTCCATGAGATATTTTCGTCAATGAGTACTCCCAAGTATTTGATCTTTTGATAGCATTTTTACACTGACAATTATTATTTAATTGACATGTTTGGTCATGAAGAATGATTTTGTGAAAATTAGGAGATGTTCTAGTCGAAAGAGATAAAGCCAAAAATTTTGTTTTATCAATATTTAGGGATAATAGACTACTATCCAACCATTTTTTAGTTTAAACATGGCCATCTCTGCTTTTTTTAATGTTATCGGTCATTCCTGCCCACTTATTGTGACAGCCGTGTCATTGGCAAAACAGTAGACATTCCCCTCATTAATAGTGGACAAGATACCATCTACATATCTAAATAACACCGAAAAAATTAAAGGGGTGATTCTGTGATGAAAATTAATGTGAGTGTTTGGTATAAAATTTTTTGAAAAACCCTCTCTGGAAAAGTTACACCCCTTCGAAAATTAAAAAAAAATGGTTTTTCTTTTTTATTTTCCCTGTATATCAAGCTAAAGACACGAAACTTGGTAAACATTATCTGTCAATAAAAGTACACTTTTTGAAATTTTTTCAACCCTGAAGTATGCTTAGAAGGGGTTGAAATAATCAACCCCTAAGATATTTTTCTTACAACTTTTTTTTAGATGAAAATTTTTTCTATAAAAAAGTATGACTGAAAAGCCCAATTCATTGACTAACTTTTTTATCTCTACAAGTTTTTTTCGAAAACTTAAGCATTTATGAGAAAAAAATAAATAAGCTCATGTAAAATAGCATTTTATTAAAAAACAGCCAACCAAATTATGATTCTTAAGACTTCTACAACTAAAAACAAAAGTGAACAAACAATGAACAAAAACCTGTCGATTATAATAAATGTTGAAAATGACCGCCTTCAGCTTCAATACAAGCATCTACCCTTTTCCTCATAGAATTGCGTATACGATGAAATATTCCTGGAGAATTTCTTATAGTTTCACACCCTGCTACAATGCGGTTTCGCAGATCATCGATATTTTCAACTGGGTTTGTGTATATCAAAGATTTCAGATATCCCCATATGCAAAAATTCAAAGGATTAAGGTCAGGGGAGCGGGCTGGCCAGTTTACAGGTCCTCCTAGACCTATCCATTGATTGGCATACACCTCATCCAGGTGAGTTCTTGCACGTATACTAAAATGAGCTGGTGCACCATCGTGCATAAACCATAAATGTTGCCTAATTTGATTGGGAACCTCTTCAAGAAGAACAGGTAATTCTTCAAGGAGATGACAATATGCTTCACCATTTAATCGTAGCGGAAGAAAATGGGGACCAATTAAATGATTATCAATAATTCCGAGCCATAATGAAAATTGATACTGATGATTTCCTTCAAAAAAGCCATGAGGATTTTCGTCAGCCCAAAGGTGATTGTTGTGAAAATTTCTAATACAGTCTCTTGAGAAACTCGCCTCGTCAGTAAATAAAATATTACCTAAGAACTGTGGTGCTTGGCCAATCATATTAATAAGCCACTGACAAAAAATCACACGGGGTAAAAAACCTCGAATCATTAACGCCTGCACCCGTTGAAGATGATAGGGATACAACGTTTGTTCTTTTAAAATTCTAAAAACAACGGAATGGCTTACATGTAGGACACGAGCTATTCTCCTGGTACTAGTTTCTGGGAATTCTTCAATTGAATTAAGTACGGCTTCTTCTACAGCTGCAGTTCTAACTTCTCTAGTACGACCAGAATCATAACTTCTTTTTTCAAAATTACCACGTTCCCGCAAGCGTCGGTGAATAGTTGTGAACGTAGTATGATGGGGTAGTCTACGCTGTGGGTACTGTTCAGCATAAAGTCTTTGCGCTTCCAATGAATTACCGTTAGCACGACCGTATGTAAAATGCATATCTGTCATTTCCAAATTCGAATATGCATTCATATTTTCAATCAACTAATATTTCCTACAATACACAATCATAAAACTTGTGAAACAATAAGATGGGTAACAGAAAATGACACTACACAATCCTGGTATCAGTATTAATGTTTTTTTGCAAAGCACAGGCCACTAGACTTGACGCAAAATACACTCGCGTTAGCTCAGCTTTTTGAAAATGCATTGCATTAGATTTTTTTTTTTCGTAAATGCTCAAGTTTTAAAAAAACTTGTAGAGTTAAAAAAGTTAGTCAATGAATTGGGCTTTTCAGTCATACTTTTTTAAAGAAAAAATTTTCATCTAAAAAAAAGTTGTAAGAAAAAATATCTTAGGGGTTGATTATTTCAACCCCTTCTAAGCATACTTTAGGGTTGAAAAAATTTCAAAAAGTGTACTTTTATTGACAGATAATGTTTAGCAAGTTTCGTGTCTTTAGCTTGATATACAGGGAAAATAAAAAAGAAAAACCCGAGGGGCAAATCACTCTTTGTAAAAATGTACATGTATTGCCGAATTCATATGATTTCCGCAATCATATGGCGATTTCTGGATGACTGCGGCGATTTCTAGATGACTGCGGCGATTTCTGGATGACTGCGGTGATTTCCACATGACTTCCGACAGATTTCCCGTGACTGCGGTGATTTATGTATTGACTGCAACGAATTCTCTATTGATTGCGGCAATTTCCCTATTGATTGCGGCGATTTACTCGTACGTATGGATTGTCAGTATTATTGCAAAATTGCACGCATTCCGAAGGATTTCTACGATATTGTATGGCTTACCAGTTGGTTTCCAGTAAAAAAAGCATTAGCTAGGTGTTTCATCAGAAAAACTAAATTTTGTATAGCGCATGTATAGGTGCTAAATACAATGCATTGATTTAAAACTAAGTGTGTACGACAAATTTATCAATAAATCAACTTTTTGTACGTTTTTTATTCATTCAGAAGATCAGTTTTAATTGATGTGATACCCGAAATATAAACTTCTATGTAGGTACCTACATGCCTCCATTATTAGATATCTTTGATATGCCTAAATGAACAAATAGGTACAGGTAAATAAAACAAGTTAAGTAATTAAGTAATTGGAGGTTTTTTATTTAAAAATTTCATAAAAGTGTTTTTTTAGACGTTTACAAATTTTATTGATGTTTGTTTCTAGTTTAAATAGACCAGATCCAATTGAATTGATGGGTCCGTAAAATATTAATTTATTTTTAACAATTTGAATGTCGTCTTTTTTTGGCCATAAATATTCTTCAAGTTCAGATTTTAAAATTTTTATTTTACTAGTGGTTTCATCAATTATTTGAAAAATCCGACCTATGTACCACGACTCGTAAAGAATTGCGTAATATTGTTCGTTCCTAATTAAAATGCCATTGATATTTTTCTGGAGCAAAGTGTTTTCACCGGTAGTTTTTTCACTTTCTGTTACATCTTTGTCATTGTAGTTATTTGGTATTTTAGCTGTGTTTTGTTATTTAGTACTGCTGAGGATGTTCCTTTTACACGAGATAATCTATCAGTTGACAAGCGCCCGTCTTCAGTGGAAAATAACCAACAAAGAACTGATTTTTTTACCTTCATTTTTTTGTTGTTCACAATTATGTTTAAAAAAGAGGTATCAGAATCACTTTTTGTGTAGTAATTTCGAAAATCCTTTATATTAAGATCTTCCAATCCATAAAAAATGCTCTTTTCATTATCTACATCATATATGGAAACTTAAGTTTAAAATTTAATGTTTTTTACTTTATCCGTTTTTGATTTTTCTTTAAAATTCGAAATTTACACATTTTCTTAAATATCTCGAATACGGTCCATTTTAGAGAAATTATGTATAGAGCAAAAATTATAGAGAATTATATTACAAACAACTTTTATTTGAACAATTTTTATAAAAAAATATTTTTTTTTACATTTTGTCAAATTTCTCGAATACGGACCAAATTTTGTATAGAACAAATTATAGATAATAATATTGTAAGTAACTTTTATTTGAAAAAATTTCTTCTCCAAACGTAAATAACAGATATATTCCATAAAATATAAAAATTATGACTATAAAGTACCCTTCAAATGTTCCGACTCTGCCCAAAATCTAATCAGCTAATTGGACGCCGGAATAAAGCTTAAGTTTAAAATTTGGTGTTTTTCTTTGTATCCGTTCATGAATTATCGAGGATACAGACACACACACACACAGACATCATCGCGAAAATAGTCAAAAGAGATTCAGGATACCCCAAAACATAAAAAACCGTCGAAAATTCGAGGTCGAAAAAAATCATGATTCCTATACTTTCCTTATCTGTAAACAGATAGGAAAGTAAAAATACATTTAAAACCCTAATTAAAACGTGTATCACCCCAACCCCCATAAAATACCAACAATTTTGTTATACATTAAAAAAAAAACTAGATGAAAAGGGACAATTTTTGACCACCTTGTAAAATTTTGTATACAAGTAGATTTAGTGTCTAAATTTATCCTAAAAAAACCTTCAAATTCCAAAATGTAAATTTAACTTAATAGTTCTTGCCTCAAAATGTAAACTGCAATTTCTTTACACAAAATGGTTTAGATGGCTTAATCAAAGCACCCTACATCAACAATGGCTAATTGGTTAATGTCACCTTACTGCGCGCGATTTTTAACGATTGCTAGTGATTGCTCAGTGACTGCTAGAGAATTCGGGGGACTGCAAGGGAATTCGGAACGACTGCGGCGATTTTTTAGCGATTGTCAATGATTTTGATGAGACTGCGGCGATTTTCAATGGGATTGCGGACATTTTGTACACGTATTGCGGGAGTGATTTGCCCCCCGGAAAAACCATTTTTTTTTTTAATTTTCGAAGGGGTGTAACTTTTCCGGGGAGGGTTTTTTCAAAAAATTTTATACCAAACACTTACATTAATTTTCATCACAGAATCACCCCTTTAATTTTTTCGGTGTTATTTAGAAATATATAATAATAATAATATACACCCTGTATATTATGAAAAAATGAAAATATATTTATTGAAATAAGTAGGTAACCCTAATAAGCATTTAAAAATAAGGAATTCATTGATTTTCGTTTATTTGTTCTAACTATGTGCAAGTTACTGTTATTTCTGGTAAAGTAGTTATGAATATGATTGGTAAAATTAATATATTCTCGAAAATAAGATGGGACCAAATCATTTAATATTTTATATGCAAACACCATAGTCAAATAGTATGATCTCTGATAAACCGAAATCCATTGTAGTGATTTATGCATGGTAGATATAGGAGTATATTTGTTACATCTCAATATAATCCTCATACCACGATTTTGGGTTTTTGTAACTGTGTCGTTCGGTTTAAGTTGAAAAGGAAGATAACCGATGAAAAATAATCAAAATGTGGTTAAATAATTGAGCTATATTTATCGATATTTTTTTAAAAATATAATTAAAATGTTCACTAAACAATAAAAAATTATCAAGTTGAAAGCCAAGGTATTTTTTAGTAGATGTTACAATATCAATTTTCTCATCGTTAATTGTAAGATTAATTGCATTTAAGTCTATATTGGTATGTATATATTTAGTAGTTATTATCATAGTTTTAGTTTTTAATACATTAAGTTTAAGTTTATTATACATTAAATAATTATTGTCAGAGTTTATAGTCCAATTCATTTTTTGTACTGCATTTTCCAAATTATTATCATAACAAGCCATTAAAGAATCATCTACAAATATATTTATAAAATCACAATCAACAAAGCGGTTTAAATCATTTATATACAAGATAAATAAAAGTGGCCCCAGAAGGCTACCTTGGGGTTCATCAATGTTAATATCCTTTTCAGCAGATATATTATTATTAACTTATACTCTTTGTTTTCTTCCAAATAAGTAATTAGTAAACCAATTCAAAACACAACCATTAATGCCATATCCAGTAAGTTTCTTTAAGATAATATTGTGATCTATTGTTTCAAATGCTCTCTTTAAGTCTAGAAAAACTGCCACTACATAGTTATTATTGTCTACCTCCGTTTTAAATTTACACAAGGAGAGTTGCAGAGCTGCTTCACAAGAGTGTTTTTTTGCGGAATCCAGATTGGTTAATAAATAAAATATAATTGTGTTCAATATGTTGAAGAGTTTGTTCATATACAACTGATTCAAGCACTTTTTCTATAGGTGGCAAAGTATTTATAGGTCGGAATTCCAAAGCATTTATTGTATTACTTACTTTAGGAATTGGAACTATTGTACTTATTTCTAGTGAATCTGGTACTGTTGCAGTCTGAAGAAAAGTATTAATTAGATTTAAGATAACATGACCGCACGTTTCAAATACTTCTTTCAACACTTTGGAATTAAGGATTTCATAAATAGTACATTTATTGTGCAACGACTTTACAATTACTCTCAATTCACTCAATGACAACAACCCAAAATTTGAAAATTGAGGATATACAGTGCGTCCATAAAGTAACGCATAAATTCATTATTGGCTAAATGAACAATAAAATTAGGAATTCCCAAAACAGGTCGATTTTTGATTTCAATTTACTATTGTTTCAAATCATAATCTAATATACAGGGTGAACCACTTTCGTGTAATGACGTCATCACCATTTTTTTCAAATGGAACCCCCCCCTTTTTTTTCAATTTCCAAATTGCCTTTGCTGAGCTGATTCCAAAAATGTATAATATGTTGCTTCAAATTGGTACAGGGTGGGCAAAAATGCAAAAAAAAATATGAAAATTGTTTATGGAAAGTAATACGTTACTGAATGTAATAAACAAATTAAATGGAATTATGTAGTTATGCAATTAATGTGATACACTTCCAAAAACAAACAAACGAACGAAAATTTACAATAAATGTTCAAATTGTTCTCCATTGTCCGTTAGACAATGACTGAACCGGGCATTACTTTCGTCTCTAACATTCTGTAGCATAGCGGGTGTTATGCTCTGTATTTCTTGTCTGATTCGGTCTTTTAGTTGAGGGATATTTCCAGGTCTGTTGAAGTAGACTTTAGATTTTAAATAACCCCATAAAAAGAAGTCTAATGGGTTCAGATCAGGTGATCTAGCAGGCCATTCCACTGGTCCCCTTCTTCCTATCCACCTTTGTGGAAAAGTTGTGTTTAAAAAATTGCGCACAGCTACTGCGTAATGTGGCGGTGCGCCATCCTGTTGAAACCAGATTCTGCGGTCTACATTAGTGGGTATTTGAATATCAGGAAAAAGCTGGATCAGATCAGGAATTAATGTATTTTGTAGGAAATCCAGATATAATGCTCCTGTTAAGTTTTCATCGAAAAAATATGGACCAATAATTGTATTTCTCACAATACCAGCCCATACGTTAGTTTTTTGTGGTCTTTGCGTATGGTACTCTTGCATCCAGTGTGGATTTTCATCAGACCAATAACGGGTGTTTTGCCGGTTAACATGACCGTTCAAATAAAACGTTGCCTCGTCCGAAAATAAAACGTTATCAATGAAATTGTTATTTTGGTTCATCATATAATCGCAGAATTCAGTTCTTCGGTCAAAGTCGTCTTCAGCCAATTCATGGATGAGACGTACTTTATAAGGATGGTATTTTACCTTTTTGAAAATGTTTGATACTGAAGACTTTCCAATACCAAAATCCCTAGATAATCCTCGCACTGTACAGTGTGGATTTTCTACAGCCGACAAAATTATGTCTTGTTGAATATTTTCATCAATTTTTGGTCTACCTTGCCTTGCTGCATCCCTCACATGTCCTAATTCTCTGTATTTTCGCTCTATTCTACTTACCGTAGATTGTGAAATAGGTTCACGATCTGGGTGCATTTCATGGAATAATCGGCATACCTCTTGTTGAGTCCGCATCTTATCGCCAATACCAATCATCATTAATATTTCAATCCTGTCACTTTCGGTTAAAGGCATTTTGTAAAAAAAGTTCACGAACGTACCTTCTCTACAGCGTTAACAAACTGTGCTTCAATGTTTTTGACAGTGTTGTCAAATAAAAAAAACTGGTATGTCAAAAAAAAAAAACTGGTAAAAGATAATGCCAAACAAAAAGATTTTTATAGTCCAGGGGCTTGGATCACTAATAAAAGCTGTAAGATACAATTATTAAGAATAATGCTGTATGTTCTTGATAGTTTATCAAAGTAGTTGTAATAACAATACGTAATTTCATTTAATGTGTTTATTACGTTTATTCGTTATTTTCATTACTTTGTAAGTAAATTTTTGCATTTTTGCCCACCCTGTACCAATTTGAAGCAACATATTATACATTTTTGGAATCAGCTCAGCAAAGGCAAATTGGAAATTGAAAAAAAAGGGGGGGTTCCATTTGAAAAAAATGGTGATGACGTCATTACACGAAAGTGGTTCACCCTGTATATTAGATTATGATTTGAAACAATAGAAAATTGAAATCAAAAATCGACCTGTTTTGGGAATTCCTAATTTTATTGTTCATTTAGCCAATAATGAATTTATGCGTTACTTTATGGACGCACTGTATATTATAGTTACAGAAATTTCAGTAGAGATGCTATCAACTATTTGAGTAATGCTACCTATAAAAAATATATTAAATTAAATTCAATAAAATTTTAAAAATTTTGACTGTTTGTATTAATTAACTTTTTAAGAGTCTTCCACATTAGTCGAGAATTATTTTTATATCTATCGATTTTATTAAAATAATATTGTTCTTTTTTTTTATTTTTAGTAAATTTACAACTTCATTCCTCAATTTTTTAAATGCTCCCCATTTTTCATTTTTATCAGCACCAGAAGTGGTCTGAGATTCTTTATACATTTTATCCCTATCCTTTATTTTATAATGAATGTCGTTATCAAACCATGGAAATTTACTTTTATACTGGCAACCTTGTATAGGCGCTACATTATTTATTACCGTTTGACAGTTCTTATAAAGTTCATCGTATATAGAATTTAAGTTCCAATTACATGATATTAAGTAAAGTTTAATTTTATCTAAGTTAGTTTTACTAAAGTTTATATACATTTCAGTGGTTATATTTATGTCTTTGTTGTAAGATTGACAGATATTATAGAATGGTCACTAATTTTCGGAGTATGATGAACTGTAGCATTAACAAAATTATTATTAAATAATACATAATCTATCAAAGTGTTACTATTATTTGTAATTCGTGTAGGCTCAGTGATTAATTGGTCAATTCTATATTGTAAAAACGTTGCGTTAATTAATTATTATTTAATTATTAAATAGCAATGGTGCCAGCACTGTGCCCTGTGGCACACCAAATTTTACTGTAAGTTCCTCGCTTAACTCCTTTTGAAATTTAACACGTTTGGATCTACCACTTAAGTATGATTTAATTAAATTGTCAGCTATACCCCTTATACCAATGTGATGTAACCTATCTAGTAGCATTTGGTGTGCCACAGTGTTAAAGGCCATTGTAAGTGTCTAAAATTCGAATTCGAAGCTTTGTGACAATTTGATTCTCATAAAAAATGGGGTAAGGCATCCATAAGTACCTCTCTTTCAAGAAGGTACAAGCCGAGGTGCAAGCTTCCAACTGACATGATGAGTGCCAAAGAAATAACCTGGTGGGTACTTGAAAATTGTACATAGAAAATTATTTGAAATTGTCTGGTTTGGCAACACAAATTTCTAGTGATTAAGCTCAATAATTATTTATTAAGAATTTTACAGTTTTCTGTAAAGGAGGATGGTAAAATTGATTATACTTAGGGGTAAACTCTTTGAAACTTGAACAAGGCGCCATCTGTTTTCCGGAAACAAAACTAAATTGTGAAAACTGTCAAGATATGGTATGATAAGTTTAAATTCAGACTAATATCAGGTAAATTAAAGTAAATAAATTCAATTTAGTGCTTTATTTTAAACATACGAACTACATGAATATTTAGGTCCAATTGACTATCGACCGAAGAATATTATCTTTCAATTTCTCCATTTTTACATGTTTTGTTATTGTTTTATGAATTACTTTTGTGTATTTGTCAGTTAAAGTTCTTAAAACTAACTTTAAAATATATTTTCTATACACTGGCGTTTAATGTCCAAATAAATAACTCTAAATTCTTTGATTTAAAATGAGAAGATTATATGAAAAAGGCTTAGGTAATGGTACGGGAACCAGTGGCACTTCTTTGGTACACATTTGTGCAAAGCAAATTTACAAATGTTTCCAATTTTTTTGTCTTGTAGAAGATGGAAATACTTTGTTGCGAACACACCATGTACGATGATAATGTCTTAAAAAGTAATAGTAAAAAATACTAATAACATATTTGATTAGATAATTAACCTGACATAGGCCTTCATGACTTAAGTCATTTAGCGTTCAAGTTTGGACGGGTTCAATTCCAGATAAAAGTAATCTTTTTGTTTTCATTTTGGAAAAAATATGAAAAATTAAAAAAATCGACTAATGCTCTTGATTAGGGCGTGGTTCAAAGCCCACTTGTACTGAAGCTCTAGGATTATTGTACCCCTCACAATTTCTATCCCATCAGATTGATTTTCTTGATGAATTCAAGAATATGTCTGATGGGCGCTTTCGCGATTTCTTCAGGTTCCGGATATTGTACCCCGAAGTACCATTCCCGTTTCCATTTAAGGTTCCGACAGTGGCATAGTATGTGAATAGGAGTTTCGTCCTCCTCTTCACATATTCTACATAGGGAGTCATCAGATATTCATAAGAGATTTAGGTGTTTTCTAAGGCCGCAGTGTCCCGTAAGGAGTCCTATTACGGCCTTGAGTTCGCTTCTGCTAAGGTTTAGCAGTTGATGTTGTCTGCTCATGGATGGCCCCTCTATGAATCTTTTGGACTGTCTAAGTCCAGCAAGTTCCATCCAGAGCCTATGGTGTTCTCTATTTATTTGTTCCTTTAACACCCATTTAACATGTTGGTATGAGATACCACACGTGGGTTCTGGTCGAATAAGAGTTTTTTCCGCTCCCTTCCTTGCTAGGAGGTCTGCCAGGGCCTGGAGGGGGCAATCAAATATTGATTTCAGTGCTTTAAGGGCAGCCTGACTGTCATGATAACGATCCTCTTATCTCTAAGAGAGTCATTTAGCATGATTTTGGCGCAGGCATTTATTGCTGTTACTTCAGCCCGGAAGACTGTTGTCAGTGACCCCAGGTTCAAACTAATTGTCCTCCCTGAGTTCACGTGGTAGATCTTAGCTCCTGTGCTGTTTTTTATTTTCGAACCGTCTTTATACCAGATTGATTCGTTTTGTTTTCCCTATTTTCCCGGCTTTTGGCCCTTTCTGGTAGTTGAATATCAAAAGGTTTCCTGAAGTCGTGAATAATGGGCGTTCTATCCGATGGCATTCTTAGTACCGGATTTTGTTTTAATTTCTCTAATATCATTGTGTGGTGTCCTTTTCTCGAAAGTTCCCATCCAAATCCATTAGTATGCCGTCGCCATAGCCT
Organism: Psylliodes chrysocephalus; assembly: GCA_927349885.1. Classification (NCBI taxonomy): domain Eukaryota; kingdom Metazoa; phylum Arthropoda; class Insecta; order Coleoptera; family Chrysomelidae; genus Psylliodes; species Psylliodes chrysocephalus. The sequence goes on from OV651827.1 coordinate 18,506,499, forward strand.
CCTTCTCCACCACGAGGTGTAGTGGAGGAAGACTTAGCATTAGCTCCATTGCTGCTGTGAGCGTAGTTCTAAATGCCCCTGTTATTATTAGACTAGTCTTTGCACCTTGTCTAATTTTCTGTTAGCTGTTATGCTTTTAGTCTTGTGCCACCATATGACTGATGAGTAAGTTATAACAGGTACAGCCAGTGCCTAATACTTGGTTTAAGCCCCCATATGTTCCCTACCATCCGTCTACAGGCCCATAGTATTCTTACAGATTTTTTTGGGGTTTTTTCTATTTGGCTGCAGAAGCTAAGCTTGTCATCAAGAGTGATTCCAAGATATTTAACCTCTTTTGCCATTTTTAGATGTTGTCCCCACATATAAAGCTCCTTCATTCCTTGAAGGTTCTTTTTTCTTGTGAATGCAACAACAGAGGTTTTTATCGGGTTTGTGGACAATCCTTCTTTTAGGCACCATCTTTCGACGATATTTAGTGCCCGCTTCATCCTTTCGGATACAACAGACCCAAATTTACCGTTTACTACGATGCTTATGTCGTCTGCAAATGCTTGCTTGTATAAGTTTTCTCTCTCTAACTCCCATAAGAGGTCATCAACCACAAAGGTCCACATAAGAGGAGATAACACTCCTCGCTGCGGGCATCCCTTGTTAACTGAGACCTCTCTTGTTGTGTTAAGGAGATTACTGGTAATGGTTCTATGATTAAGCATGAACTCTACCCACCTCGTAATGCAGTGGGCTACTCCACGCCTGTACATAGATCCCAGTATTGAATTGTATGAAGCCGAGTCAAAGGCTCCTTCTATATCTAGGAAGACTCCTAGTGCTATTTCTTTGCTTTCCAATGCTAGCTTATGTATGGCTGCATCGCAAGACTTTCCAGATTGGTAGACAAACTGGTATCAATGTATCGGTTTATCCCATAGAACATCGTCCCGTATATATCTATCGATTAATTTCTCCAATGTTTTTAGGAGAAATAATGTTAGGCTGATTGGTCTGAAAGATTTGGTCTCCTTGTAAGACGCTTTCCCGGGTTTGGGAATGAAGAACACTCTTGCACACCTCCAGCTTTGTGGAACATATCCGAGGGCTATGCTAGCTCGAAATAGTTTACAAGTGGTCCCTCCAGTACTTCCTGGCCCTTTTGTAGAAGTGCCGGGATTATACCATCAGATCCAGCTGTTTTGTATGATTGAAAGGAATTTATCGCTTACACAAGTTTTGTTCTGTTTACTATTGAGTTTGCAAGAGACCAGTTTGTTTTTGAGGCCCTAGAAATTAGTGCCTCAGTACTCCTGTTTTCTTGGTCAAGAATAATCTCACATCCAAGAAAGTGTGACTTAGTGAGATAATTATATACTGTCACGTTGTACTTTATATAAAATAAAATACTTGTTCTGACGCTCTGTTTGTACTCTCCATCGCTATCAAACGCAGTGTCCATAAAACTTTCCTAATATAATTTCTTCATTCAACGGTATTACAATATAATTTTTTAATTTGCAGATTTTCCTTCTTTTAAGTCAAGATCAACTCATATTGATGGTCATTTTGAGAGCCGCTACGCAGTTTGTCAGTTTTGTGGAAGATTTATGAAAAAAATTGAAGTTTTTCAACATTTTTTTATGCATGTGGTAAAAAATAGATTGAAAAATCTTATTGATGACAAACATTTGAAATACAATCTGTCTTCTAACAAGTTGAAGCCGAAAAACATTGATGACGTTGCTAATAAATCGTTCAAGTGTAGTATTTGTTTCAAATCATTTAATCTAAAATCCGGGTTACGAAGACATTTAATAGTTCACAGGCGTGAAAGAAAACCGTTTATGTGTGATATTTGTTCTAAATGTTTTAATCTTAAATGTAACTTAAAAAGACATTTAAGAATTCACACTGGCGAAAAACCATTCACGTGTGACATTTGTTCCAAAAGTTTTTCCCAGAAACTAAATTTACAGCGACATTTACTTATTCATAGTGGTGAAAAAACATTCAAATGTGACGTTTGTTTTAAAGTATTTTTACGAAATATTGACTTCCAGAGACATTTAATAATTCACAGTGGTGAAAAACCATTTAAGTGTAACATTTGTTCTAAAGTATTTAACCGACATTCAAATTTGCAGATACATTTATTAATTCACAGTGGTGAAAAACCATTCAAGTGTGATATTTGTTCTAAAGGATTTAATCGAAATTTTGTCTTACAACGACATTTATCAATTCACAGTGACAAAAAAACATTCTTGTGTGATATGTGTTCTAAATGTTTTAATAGTCCATCTAATTTACAACAACATTTAAGAATTCACAGTGGTGAAAAACCATTTAAGTGTGATATTTGTTCTAAAGTATTTAATCGAAATCATATCTTAAAAGAACATTTATCAATTCACAGTGACAACAAACCATTTAAGTGTGACATGTGTTCTAAATGTTTTAATCATTCATCTACTTTACGCAACCATTGTAAAACTCACAGAGGTGAAAAACCATTCACGTGTGTCATTTGTTCCAAAAGTTTTACCCAGAAACGAATTTTACAGAAACATTTGTTTAATCACAGTGATGAAAAATCATTCAAATGCGACGTTTGTTCTGAAGTATTTAATCGAATATCTAACTTGCAAGAACATTATTTAATAACTCACAGAAAAAATCTATTCGAATGTGATATTTGTTCTAAAGGATTTAATCGAAATATTGATTTACAGCGACATTTAATAATTCACAGTGGCGAAAAACCATTCAAGTGTGATATTTGTTCTAAATGTTTTAATAATGAATCTTACTTACGAAAACATGTAATACGTCACAGTAGTAAAAAACCGTTCGTGACAAACTTACTTTTTCAAAACACGTCACAAGATAAATAGATAATTTAATTATCAAAAATCAAAAAATTCTAACGTATAGAGATTATCAAAATTTGGACTTAATTACATTTAATAACTACACCACCATCTTTTATATTTCTTATTTCATTTATTCCTATTTGTAACGAAGTTGGATTTAAATACTTTTGAACTGCTTCGAATGATTTTTTGCTACAAGCTTGATCAGTATTTTTAGGCTTAATAATAACTACTTCTCCTGTAAAGCATAGCTCTTGAAGTTTTTGGGAATGATTTAGGTTTTGAGAATTGTTTTCGTATTGCATTTTTTTTAACTCACCAATTTCTTCAGAAACTGACTGTTTTAGTGACTCAATTTCGTTACTAATACCTCCATTATTATGTACTTCATCTAAACATACATCACAGAACCATAGCAAACCACTTATCTTTTAAATAACTTGAATGTCTGAAGTTGAAAAATTTAGACATTTGGAGTGAAACTTATTTTTGCACTTGCCTGCACATATTATTATAGAATCCTTTATTTTAAATTTTGTATCACACTTATAACATTCCTCCATGGCGACACGACACGGCACTAAGTAAGAACTAGCTAGCCACTGGTGCACGGACACGTTTCCTTTGTTTGTGGGACAGTAGGGCAAAACAACATCATTATGTAAGAAAAGAATGGCCTATTTGGAATGAGTATATTCCGGGCAAAATGAACGTTAAACACGATCTGTTGATAGATCCCAATAACATCACTCTACCCCCTTTACACATCAAATTTTATGAAGGCGCTTGACAAAAACAGTGATCCTTTCCGGCATTAAAAAAAATCTTTCCAAGCATTACAGAAGCAAAACTGAAAGAGAGTTTTATTTGTTAGCCCACAGATCCGTAAAATTATGAAAGAATCTCAGCTTGAAAGCTTTTTATCTGTTAATAAAAACTCTGCTTGGAAGTCATTCAAAATGGTCGTGAAAGAATTTTTGGGAAATAAAAAAAGTGAAAATTACAAAAATTTATTACCGATTTATTGAAAAATTTTCAACAGATTGGAGTAAACATGTCATTAAAGATTCATTTTTTGCACTTGCGTCTGAGTATTTTCCCTGAAAACTTAGGATGTATGAGTGACGAACAAAGGGAACGTTTCCACCAAGATTTAAAGGTTTTTGAAGAATAACATCAAGGATTTTGGGATGAAAACATGTTAGGGGATTACTGTTGGTCCATTATAAAAGAAGCTGATTCAAATAAATATAAAAAAGGCAAAAATTATTAATTTTTAATTTTTTTTAGTATTAATACCAAAATTATGTAATCCAGTTAAGTAAATAAATATTTCTTAAACCAGACGTGACAGAATTTTTTTATTTTTTTCCGGATAATTCTACCTAAATAAACAATAAATTACAACTTCCAGCTGTGATATAAAAACCGTATAAACTAGGGTTACATTATTAATTATTGATTATTACTATTGATTATTGTATTATTCATTAATTGTTTTAATTTGATTTGTAATTAAAATATTTAATTTCTTCAACTTTTAAGTTGATACACATATTTATATACCTAAATTATAATATATATGAAGAAATCGAATAAGTAATATTAGAAATATATGAATAATTAGAATTAGAAATTCGTAGTATTACAATAGTTTTTTTAATTTCAGATTTTCCTTCTTCTAAATCAAGATCTACTCATATTGATGGACATTTTAAGAAACGCTACGCAGTTTGTGAGTTTTGTGGACGTTTAATGAAAAAAATTGAATTTTTTCAACATTTTTTTATACATGAAGTGAAAAATAGAGTGAAAAATCATTTTGCTGGTAAATCGTTGAAATGTAATATTTCTTCTAAAAAGCTAAAGCAAGAAAATTACGTTGATGATAAATCATTTAAATGTAGTACTTTTAAACTAAAATATAAATTACGAAAACATTTACTAATTCATGGTGCTGAAAAAACTTTTAAGTGTGACATTTGTTCTAAAGAATTTACTCGGAAATCAAATTTACGACAACATTTAATAATTCACGGTGCTGAAAAACCATTCAAATGTGATATCTGTTCTAAACGATTTAAACGAAACTTTGACGTACAACAACATTTAATAATTCACAGTGCCGAAAAACTATTCCAGTGTAACATTTGCTCTAAAGGGTTTAATCGAATTTATTGCCTACAACAACATTTATTAATTCACAATGCCGAAAAACTATTGCAGTGTAACATTTGTTCTAAAGGATTTAATCGAAATTATTGCCTACAGCGACATTTATTAACTCACAGTGCTGAAAAACCATTCAAGTGTGATATTTGTTCTAAATGTTTTAATGAAAAATCTTCCTTACAAAAACATTTAAAAATTCACAGCGGTGAAAAACTATTCAAGTGTGATATTTGTTTCAAATGTTTTACCCACAAATCGCACGTACGACAACATTTAATAATTCACAGTGCTGAAAAACCATTCAAATGTGATATTTGTTCTAAATGTTTTAAAGATAAATTTTACCTAAAAAGACATTTAATTAGGCATACTAACAAAAACCTTTAGTTATAGTATAACAATTTTTATTTTCATCTGCGAATTTAGTTTGAATTCAGTTTAAAATATTTTATTAACTATATGCAAATATCTACATTTCCAAAACAAAAATACTTCATATTGTAACGTTTTTTAAATTTATTTATAGTTTCCCAACCAGCACACTTTTCTTATAACCTTTGAATTATAGAACATTCAATTCTTCAATTGTTTAATAGTTGTTTTAGAAATTCAATATTGACTCATAAATATAGCAAATGATGCAATTTAGCTGTTGAAAACAAAATAGCACTATAATATTGTTATATTATTATTATTAAAAACAATTAAAGGCTGAGAACTAGGTTCTATATAGCCTAATACTTTACAATAACTTGTAAGCAATAGCAAATTAATATAATTTGAAGATAATTAATTGTTCATAAAAAAGTCTAATCTATTTTTAAACATGTTTATGTAAGTAAAATTGGTAAATTTTGGCCGCTAGCTAACATATGATGTTGGTAATGAATTTGTGTGTTGTCGTATTCTACAAAGTTCATCAGTAATATTTACCTTAAAATAAAGGTTTCAATCTGTGGAATAGAAGTAATATGCTGTTGCTGGGTCGTTAATCTTAATTTAGCAACTACTCTGAGACGACCTTAGCTAAAAAAAAGTTTTTTTGCCGCAGGTCTAAACTTTTATTTTAAGGTAAATATTACTGACGATCCTTATGTACACTTAAATTCATCAACGGAAGTAACATTACATTTTTAGCTTGCGACCAAAATTTGCCAACTCCAAAATGGCGCCCTTTACGTCTGTGGTAGTACTACTCAATTACACATGAAATTATTGTCTAAGAGTCTTATCCATATAGGCAATGCATTCCCCCGGCTCTCGGAGTATAATGGACATAAAAAAACATAATTTAGGTAGGCTATGAAATTTTATTGGTTACGTAGACACCACCCATGCCTTGGCTAAATTGTGTCAAATGTGTTATTCCGTGCTAGTTAGAGTTTTGGTTGTGTCTACGTAACCAATACATTTTGGTAGCCTACATAAAAATATTTCAAAGTTGAAACAAATTTTACTATATTTTTATCAACTTTATTTTGTATTTGATTCGTTATGGTTAAATCCTTTAGAGTAGTATTTTGACTAATAGAAACTCTTAGTTCTTTAAGGTCTGGTAATTATAGTAAATTATGTTAAATAGTACAGGATTAGGTATACCACATTTGAAAGTACCCTCGTAGACAATTGGCAATAAATTCTTGTAAATTATGGAAAAGTTAAGCAAATTGCTTTGTTGTTGCTATTTTTAAAGTATAAATGTCTTATAAATGCTTTTTGTCGCCATGTTTGAAATATAAAATACAAGAAGGTCAAAAATTAAAAAGAAATTTTTTTGGTGAAATAATGTGATAATGGTCTGTAAACACCAGATACTAAATTATTGCTTATCAGTAAAAATAATTTAATCTAATGTTCCGTTTATAAATACATTTTTACCTTCTTACATAAAAACTTATTTTTATTTTTAACGTTCAATTGATTGTTTAGGGAGGGGGCATAAATTGTTTAGGGAGGGGGCATAAAAAAATCGCCATAAAATAGTATAGACTTTCACATGAAAGCGAACCTTGTTGTAAAATTTGCATCTCTGTTAAACGATAAGGTAATATATTTTCCTACTTTTTGTCTCATAACAAAAGTATATTGCAAGACCCTATATCAACTAAAACCTTTATAAATTTAGACACCGCAGTAATATAAAGAGTTCACAACAATTTTGTTTTTGGAGAATATATAAATAAAACTTTTTCCTTTGTAAAACCTGTTTCACGCCATACCAATAAAGATTAAAAATTTATTGAACGAGGATAAAATTACTTATAAATCTTATTGCTTTTTAAAGGTTCCGAATAAAGGTTTCTTATAAATGTAGCGTCAAAGTGTTTACGGTTCCAAATTGGTTGGAAATACAGTAACTATAAATGTGTCTTTAAAATACTAATTGAGATTGCTTTATTAAACCCTTGTAAGTATCTACAAATGAGATTTATTATATTTTGTGATACATTAATAAAGCATTTATAAGGGAACTAAAAATCTTATTTGATTTATAATTTGGTGCCCAATAAGAGTTGTATAAAGCCTGTAAGAATATCTACAAGTAAAAATATAAATCTTATTCTCTTATAAACATTTGCTTCAAGAATATGTTCACAGCTTTTATTGACCCGTCATGTGCTACTTAGGTTATTTATTTAAAACACTATTTATAATTTATTAATAACGTACTAATTAATTTATATAGCCAAGACATATCAGAAGAAATTTCATCTTTTAAAGAAGAGATTTTGTTTTCTAAATCGGAAGAAATTTCGTTTTTCATACATTTCAGAAGATATCTCTTTTTCTAAGAAATATAATTTTTTATAGAAGATACCTCTGAAGAAACTTTATTATCTAAAGAAGAAATGTCGGAAGAAACTTTAGTTTCCATGAACGAAAATTTACTATCTAATGAAGAAATATCACATATATCGTTTTTCATATCGGAAGTGGAAGAAATTATAAAAGACGCATCATCCGAAAATAGATACGTTTCCGAATCCAAAAACTGGCTGGATTTCAAATAAACAGGGCTCGTTCCGTGCAAACTTAAACAACTGATGTGAGTAATGGCGTCAAGGATGCACAGTAGAAAGGAGAGAGCGGTGGCTCTTAAAAGTCCGTGAAATATGAAATAGTTTGATGCGCACGATTACCCAAAGCGCACGATTCCCCCACTCTCCCTTAAATATAAAATCACAGACCTGTATGCTTGATGATGGTTGGTACAGCATTGGATAACTAGACGATTATTTTTTTTGCTTTAACACTTCTGTAACAATCTGCCTCAAAATGTTTAGAGCAAATGAAACTGTTGACTGTGGGTTCAAAATTAGGCAAACTTAGTTTTATCAACGACATATCCAACAATTTTTTGTTGTTAAGAGCAAATCTATATTTAAAAAAAAATAAAATATTGAAAATAAAAATAACTTATATGTAATCAATCCCTTTTAAACTAGTTTACATCACTACCTTTCAGAACATGAACTAGCATCTAACTGCCACTTCTTATTTAACCGTCAGATACTAAAAAATACTAAAATAAAACTTAATCTTGAGAAGGAATTATATAAATAACACTTTCCCTTATTGATACCATTCAGAAGATGTTAACCACCTAATTAAATATTCAAATACTAAAAATAAGCTACTTAGGTATTGATTAATACTTCAGAGAACTCTTTCCTTTTAAACTTTGCTTCATTTCTCGCCACTATACATCTTGCCACCTAAGAGCTTTGACCATTAGAATTTGTGATACAATAATACCTAGAGTAGAGGTGCAACTTTTTTTACAAAATCATAACCTTCAAAATTTGAATCGACTACTAAAATTGTAAGTTCCTATCTTTAGTGAGTGATTATTGATTATTGATTATTGGTTATTGATTACTGATTATTAATCATTAATTATTGATCATTAATTATTATTGATTATTGATTATTGATTATTGATTATTGATTATTGAATATTGATTATTGATTATTGATTATTGATTATTGATTATTGATTATTAATTATTAATTATTGATTATTTAATATTGATTATGCATTAATTGTTTTAATTTGATTTGTAAATAAAATATTTAATTTCTTCAACTTTTATGTTGATACACATATTATTTATATACCTAAATAATTTAAAAATGTTTGATTTTAAAATGTGTATGAGGAAATCGAATAAGTAATATTAGAATTGAATGAATAATTAGAATTAGAAATTCGTAGTATTACAATATATTTTTTTTAATTTCAGATTTTCCTTCTTCTAAATCAAGATCTTCTCATATTGATGGGCATTTTGAGAAACGCTATGCAGTTTGTCAGTTTTGTGGACGTTTGATGAAAAAAATTGAATTTTTTCAACATTTTTTTATACATGAAGTGAAAAATAGAGTAACAAATAATTTTTCTGATAAATCGTTGAAATGTAATATTTCTTCTAAAAAGCTGAAACGAGAAAACATTGATGATAACTCATTCAAATGTGATACTTGTTCCAGTACTTTTAAACTAAAATATAAATTACGAAAACATTTAATAATTCATAGTGCTAAAAAAACTTTTAAGTGTGACATTTGTTCTAAAGGATTTACTCGGAAATCAAATTTACGACAACATTTATTAATTCACGGTGATGAAAAACCATTCAAATGTGACATCTGTTCTAAAGGATTTAATCGAAACTATGACTTGCAACAACATTTATTAATTCACAGTGCCAAAAAACTATTTCAGTGTTACATTTGTTCTAAAGGATTTAATCGAAATTATTGCCTACAAAGACATTTATTAATTCACACTGCTGAAAAACCATTCAAGTGTGATATTTGTTCTAAATGTTTTAATTCCAAATCTACCTTACAAAAACATTTAAAAATTCACAGCGGTGAAAAAGCATTCAAGTGTGATATTTGTTTTAAATGTTTTACCCACAAATCGCACGTACAACAACATTTAATAATTCACAGTGCTGAAAAACCATTCAAGTGTGATATTTGTTCTAAATGTTTCAAAGACAAATTTACCTTACAAAAACATTTAATAATTCACAGTGGTGAAAAACCATACAAGTGTGATATTTGTTCTAAAGGATTTATTCGAAAATCAAATTTACGACAGCATTTATTAATTCACGGTGGTGAAAAACCATTCAAATGTGACATCTGTTCTAAAGGATTTAGTCGAAACTATGACTTGCAACAACATTTATTAATTCACAGTGCCAAAAAACTATTTTAGTGTAACATATGTTCTAAAGGATTTAATCGAAATTATTTCCTACAAAGACATTTATTAATTCACAGTACTGAAAAACCATTCAAGTGTTATATTTGTTCTAAATGTTTTAATGCCAAATCTACCTTACAAAAACATTTAAAAATTCACATCGGTGAAAAAACATTCAAGTGTGATATTTGTTTTAAATGTTTCAAAGATAAATTTACCTTATAAAAACATTTAATAATTCACAGTGGTGAAAAACCATACAAGTGTGATATTTGTTCTAAAGGATTTATTCGAAAATTTTACCTAAAGAGACATTTAATTATGCATACTAACAAAAACCTTTAGTTATAGTATAACAATTTTTGACTCATCTGCGAATTCAGTTTAAATATACAAATATCTACATTTCCAAAACAAAAGTACATCCTATTGTAACGTTTGTTTAATTTATTTAAAACTTTATTTATAATTTATTTATAACGTACTAATTAATTTATATAGCGAAGACGTATCAGAAGACATTTTATCTTTCAAAGAAGAGATTTTGTTTTCTAAATGGGAAGACTTTTCGTTTTTTATAGAAGAAACCTCTGAAGAAACTAAAAAAGAAATGTCAGAAGAAACTTTAGTTTCCGTGGAAGAAAATTTACCATCCAATGAATTATCAGAAGAAATCAGTTTTTGAAGAACACATCGTTTTTCATATCAGAAATTGAAGGAAATATAGAAGACGCATCATCCGAAAATAGATACGTTCTCGAATCCAAACCTTCTAGTGCTTTTTTAAGTCGATCTGACAGCTCTGATTTCTTTCCAATCATCTACAATTTACGTTCTTCTAATTCTCGACGCAATTCAGCCACTTTTAAATCATACAGGTTTTTTAGCGATTTTTGTCCACTATTTATTTACAGTTCCACTTCTAACACCAATGTAACGTTTGTTTAATTTATTTATAATTTAATTATTTAAAACACTTTTTATAATTTATTTATCATGTACTAATTAATTTATATAATACTTGGACATTAACTCACAATTCTAATTTATTTATTTATTACAATTTATATTTACTGTTCATCGACAAGCCCGTGCTATTTGGGGGATGGTTAATTGACCGCTACCTAATTGACCGGTCAAATTCGGTCAAAATATCTAAATTAATTAAAAATAGTATTTAAAGACACGGCAGGGGACCTATTTTCAAAGTATGAGAGCACTCATTTATCTCAAAATTCTCATCAGAAATGTCATACGTCAATGTAAAAACTAGTGATGAGCGTTATTTCACGAACTTACTTTTTCACTGATATTAAAAAGTAGCAGGTAACGACTGTTACTAACGTTGCTACCAAACTGTGACTGCGATTTTTCATTTCCGTCTTCTCGTTATTAGCAATCATTTGTTCGAATATTTAAAAATACTTTATAGATTTCTCAAAACCACCAACAACTTATTATTGAAAGTTTGATCATTAATCGAAAGATAGTGCTGTAGGATAAAAAACAAAATTAAATCATTTTAATAAATTATTTTTATTCAACGACAATATATCTTAATTATTATGTTCCTATTAGCCCCTTAAATTCATTCATAAAAATCATATTTCATAAATAGGTTCATAAGTGTACAAAAGTAACGACGCGCGCCTTGTTCGATTTTGTTCCTATTATAACGACATATCAGGGCTTTGCCTTTGCATCGAAAGTGTAACACTACGCCACTTCTGAAAATATCGTCCCATCCATATAATTTGTATAAATGGAACGATATTTTCAGAAGTGCAGTAGCTCAGTGCTACACTTTCGATGCAAAGGAAAAGACCTATCATTACAGTATAAGGTATCAGTGGAACAGGTCATATAAAACCTTGATCACGTCACGACTTTAAATAACTGATATTTAATAATCACAGTAACAAATAATGCTGTTACTAAAAAATCACGATATCGCTCATCACTAGTGAAAATGCTGTTTTTAAAGGCCTCTAGGATTAAACTTCTTAGGAGAATTTTAATTCTCTCTAAATGGACAGAGAGAAACAGCGAGTTCACACTGGTCCTGATAGCTCTAAAAATACTGTTTTACGTTGACGTATGACATTTCTCTTGAGAGAAATTAATTCTGTCGAGTTTGAAAATAGCCCCCTGGTGGAGAAAATATCCATCAGTAGACACCACATCGCCGACAGGAAGGTCTACTGGGTTTTACACCGGGCCAAACGAAAGGTGTAGTATCCGTTGGTGTTGTTCATTCCTACAACAGTGGGACGACGAATGAAAGAACCTATTGTGCCTTTATTCTGCTTTCAAATTGCAGTCGCACCGATTTTAATTATTGTTAATGTTTATCAGTCAGCTAATTATTCTGTTTTTGTTTTAGATTAAGTTTAAATATAAATATGTTTTCAATTTTCTTTAAATGTGAAAATAAAATAACGATTTTTATTTGTTTGTTTTATTGTATTTATTTTTTAATTTATTTTAGTCAATTGACAAAAATGGATTGACTGGTGAAATCCACAACCTTAATTATAATATAATTTGATCATTTCAATATTTTTTTGAAATTTTAAGGTGAAGGGGGAGAAAAAGTCCTTTATATCTCACAAGGAAAGTCAATGTTTAATTATTTAACAAAACATTGAGTGCGACCGGTTTCGAAGTGTCATCACTTCATCTTCGGGCTCGCCTCGTGGAAAGGAGAATATGTGGTGTAAGGTGTGTTAACTTGGAGCAAACGATATATAAAATAGTAAAAAAGAGAAAACTCACCATACTCCCCATCCACTAGGGAATACTACAAAACAAGTTTCATCAAATGTGGGGTGAAATAAATTGTAAAATGAACAAAGTTTACAAGTAATAAAAAGTTAAAAATATTTGAAAAAACAAATATTAGTCAATTGAAATAGTAAAAATTTAAAATATTCAAGACCATACAAAACAAATCACATACATTAAACAGATTAAAAGATAAGGCTTATTTTAAACAACCTTGTTGTTTTTTTAAAAAAACTAACATTAGTCAAAGGAGACCTGTCAAGTTAAGGCCTCTACAGGTGGTAATAAGTATTAACAAAAAAATTCTTCGGTAAACCCATGACAGGGTATACGTAATAAGATGTAAACCATGAGTGAAGAAATATTTATTATATAAGATTTGGGCCATGAACCAATCACCAAGTGTATGTGATGTTGTAGGAAGAAGAAATGACTGGGTTAACTGTTGTGAAGCAACTGAAGAATAAAGAAGAAAATGACGGATGTGAATATCACACAATCTAACCTAATCTTTAAACATGCTCGTTGGTTTCTTGTGGGAAAAAAATTACTGAAATGTACCCCTTGCAAGAAAATATGTGAATAGAAATAAAGGGGGAGGTTAAAAAGGAAGTTAGAACGATAAATTTAGATTAGTGTTGAGAAAACAGGAGGAGTTTCTGACATTATCTGGGCATTTAAGCAACCAACAGGATTTAATTTTAAATTTCTCAATATCTCGAGGCTTTCGAAGCTATTAAGAGTAAATCTATGGTAGGAACTATGTAGGATTTCGAAACCTTCAGTTGAATCGAAGTCGTGATTCGAGTCCAGTAGGTGGTTGGCAAAATGTGAAAAACCTGTTGTATTTTGGTTAAGACAACGCAAATGTTCTTTTAAACGGATCTTGAAATTTCGAAATGTGCGTCCCACATAGAAAGAATGGCAAGATTTACAAGTTAATTTATAAATTCCAGATAAGTCAAAGGGATCTAATTTATCTTTTATTACATAGGTTATTTGTTCATAATAAGACTACTAGTTAAAGAAAGAATGAAGTCAATAGCAGAGCAAATGCCCTTTGTATACCTAAACGAAACAAAAATGCTTAGAAGCCAATTGCGGATTTTTTAAACATTTAATAAAAGAAACAACGCTATGATTAAGACAATGTTAATGTATGCAATTTTTTTATTTTATTTTTACGTGTATATTACATTCCTGGAGTTTGAGCCGTTCTGTAGACTAACCTTATATATTTACTTTTCATATGAGAATTACATATAAAATCTTTGCGTATTTTAAAAATTAAATTCTGTATCGCAATGCATTGATTGCATCTTGGATTTCGCGAGTGTTTTTTTCTGCTGTTTACATTTACGTCGCTAAAAATAGGGCAGTCTAGCACGAATGGTTGATAACTTTGTTAAAAAGCGCGTCGAATATTGGCCGTGGATTAAATTTTCATTCGATAGGATATTATTATTCAAATTTTGTTCAGGATAATATTATTTGGCAACAACATTCATCACATAATTATAAAAGAAGTATCACACTGTACAATATTTAACAGTTTTATCTTTCTAGAGGGCGCAAAAATCAAAAGTATCGCTATTGTAACCTACCTCAACCAGGTACATATCTTTTATAAACATCTTTAGGTAATTAAATCCTATCTATGATGCTTAATAAGTAAAAGCAATATTTCTGTTCGAGGGGTCTCTAATATTACAGAAAAGATAAAAGTTATCCCATGAGAATTCGATCCAAAAACCTCCATGAACATATTTATTTTCACGAAGTAATAATCATTAAAACACTTAACCCGCTTATCTTTATAGTTTCGATGTTAAGACCAATTTTCGACAATATTTCGATACAAATTTCCTACTACTAAGTGTGGTGGTACCGCTACAACTAATAAGTGATATAGTACCGCGCGGACTAATAGCTGAGATAGTGCGGGGTGCAGGTGTTCGGGAAAGAAGAAGACAATCGGCGACACGTGCAAAGGTCATAAAGGACGTTGCGAGTTGCGAAATCAGTCAGGTTTCGACCGGTGGCCGAACCATATCGATAATTAATAAAGGGTTGTTAGCCGACGTTTCTGTTGCCGGCTAACATTATTGTAATTTTGTTGCATTTTATTGCCTGATCGGCATTGTATTTTGATAAATATATTAGTGTTGCTCGAATAGTGTTATTATATCCCTAAACTGAACCCCGTCTGAGCTAGCCATCGCATAAGGCCATTAGACTCGTGTTCTTTGTAGGCTTTGTTACTGTTTCCCAGCGCCACTTTAAGAACAGCACTGTTAATTAGAACCCAACAGTGAAATTAAAAAATCTTACTATCCTTATTCTTATATTTTGAAGTGAATTGTGTATAGTACTTTGTATACATGTAAATGGTGATAAAACCGTCACAAATTTGATTACAGTTTGATTCTAAACAAAATTTTGCAAAATCTCAATAATATAAATTTGTAGATATCCATTTATCGTAAGAAACAAAATTTTACGACTTGCGCTTGGAAAATATTGAATACTTCAGTTTTGATTTTAACATTAAAACCATATAGATTGCAATTTTCTGGGGGCTTTTTCGCAAATTTAATTTTTAATATAAACACTATCACATACTATAAGAAATTTAAAGCTCACAAGTAAGAAAAACTTCGAATTACAATTGATACAAATTAAAATATAAACAGTGAACAGGAACGCATAGAGAATGATTACATATTACTACTTAAAAAAAGGTCTTATCCACTTTTTCAAGGACTAAAAATCTAATTCTCTAACACGTGATAAAAAAATCAAAACATCTTAGACGCATCCGATGTGGATATTCAAACGCAGCAACACTGTATACCGGCAGTGTAGGTGAGTTGATCTGTGAAGGGTGGTCCCTTGGAAAAATCAAGAAAAGTACGTACTTCCGTTGAGAAAAACACGTCTAGTAAGATGTTATGTATTCTACCCTTAAGTCTAATGTCAATCATATAGTGTAAGAGAGGCCTAAGGATGTCATGTCATACGTCTCCCTGACAGTTGACACAGTTCTTGGTTATGTTTCTTAAAATAGATGTTTTATAACACTTTTGGTAATAAAGATTCGTTCTTATATAAAATATTACTTTTATTATTAATATTATTTTTGTCACAGTTATTGGCCATATTGTTCAAGGCAATTTATCTAGTCTCTTGTAAAGTAGGGAAATGCTTTGATCTACGTGTTTTTTTTATGAAACATTCTATTAGCAACTTTGGGCCGATTCTGCAGATATAAAATTGAGATTCTTTACACATGGAAAAGATAAGTCAAGAGCAACTAACTGCAGAGAAAATCTACTTCCTAGTTATGGAGTCGACTATAAAATACCTACTTAATGATCAAAGGATATTCACAATAAATCTGAAAAGGTGAAGATGGGGGAGCTTCATGGCCTACAGTCCTAATTTAGTAACTATTTTAGTAACTTTAATGAATAAATTTGTAATTATGTTTTGTAATGCTTTTTTTCTTAACTGTTGGGAAATTATTATTTTGATGAGAGTAATTTCAATGTCTGGTCGCCTTCTTAACAATCATGCAATTAATAATATTGCCAGGATATAATGTACTCTCTGAAAAAATGTCATGATATAATATATAACGTATTCTGTGAATATGGTATTACTGTAATTTAATAATATAAATACGTTGCTCAATAATGCACGTAACTGTATAAAATTTCTATTCTTGATATCAGTACCTAAAGCACTTCTGTAAAAGGACTAAATATATTCTATACTCATGTTTATGTTATATATTTCTTTTACAAACTAAAAAATAAAATCAGTCGACTGAACGAATATAATTTCAAAGCCAGTAAGGATATAAAATCCTCCAATCACAGGCTAATTATACTTTTTCAAATTAGTGACTAATGAAAAAGTAATTGTCAGTATTTATATTTTTCAGTCATTAAGTAAAAAAATTAAATAATGAATGATTCCAGTGAAGAATCGATAAATGACAAATCTAAAAATATTTTTCTATATCTGCAAAAAAAAACAGAAAAATAAGTTTGATAAAATGTTTTAAAACCAATTTAATTGTGGACGTTAAGTAAAAAGAGCTTAAAAGGCTGTTGTGGCACATTAGTTTGGGTTTTGGATTCCCACAAAAAATCTGGAATCAATTCTGACGCAAAAAGTTCGAGGTTAACCTTAAAACAATTTATTTTTCTTTTTATCAATTTGATATACCTATATCATTTTACAAATTAATAAAAGATATCAGTGACACCTGATGCATAAGTGCTGTAGAGTTGCAAATGCCAAAAAAAATGCAAATATCTCATCTACATTTTACAGAAGTTATTTTAGAAATTCTAAATTATTGTCCGTTCATAGCTTCGGAACGGTCAAAATAACGCCGAGACACGTCGTGTTTGGGCTGCATTTTTGTCAGATCGGTGAGCTTTGTCGGTGGTTTGTCACATAATTTATGATTGGATTTTGTAGTCGTAGATTATTAGTTTGTGTTAATTGGTCAACGCGCGCTTCCATTGTACATGAAAGACGAAAGAGATTTTAATTACGCGTTTAAGTTTTCTGCTAAAATAAAGGACAGCAGAATAGAATTAATGTATAAAAAGTAGGTAAATAAAAACTGTAAAATAATTGCTTTTTGGGGGGAGAGGGAGGAGGCAGAATATTACAGAACACCAAATGTATTTAACCACGAGCTGACACTGAAAGTCATAAATATAAATCTCTTGTGTTATTTTATAGTGTACTGTTTATAAATAAATTTGACAGTTTTTCTTGCATGGATTGTCCGTATCGCCGTCTACGACGTCGTACTTGAACTTCGTCCTCCTGTCGTATGACTATCATATTCACTGTTTTTACACAGCTATAATCTACATATTGCAATTCGTGAATTTCTGAAGGATTTTATAAGAACATCCAACTCCGTAATCCTAATTGTCTCAAATTGTGTATCGTTGAAACTTTTAAAAACAACAGTAAATTTATTTGTTTATCAATAAGTATTTATATTTTTGCAGTTTTATGAAAACATCACAATCTTTTGTTTTATTTTGTATACTACCTATTTAAATAAAGACATTTATCTTGTTTACTTCTTTATTAATACCTATTTTTATTTTATTTGTAGTATAAAATACAGCTATTCTTTTAAGAACACATTATTTCACATCTAGTTAATCTGTTATTTTCCTTAACATTAGAATTTTTTTAATAAAATATTGTATAGCTAGAAAATTAGGGCGGAGCCGACTCTGTGGCTGTAGTCCAAAATGGCCGCATTCTATAGTCCGCCAGTAAGTTCGGTTTGGAACCCGACGGATCGGACAGAGCGCGAACGGAGTGGGTGACGTCATAGACAGAGTTCGCTCTTTTTACAATCTCAAAACGAACACAAGGGGAATGACAAATGACACTAGTGATAGTTTGCACTTGAATACTCTTTTGTGTGTGTGTATGGACTGTAAAAAGTAATTTTAATCAAATAGGAAATAGTTATAACAAAAACAAACAAGAAATAATACGTGTAAAACTGATTAATCGCCGATTAGAATATTGACATTTTTGACACATTTCTACAGGAGTGCATTTAGAAACCACGCAAGGCGCGTCTGGACCCTATTCTAATGTATGTGGTGAGACGCGCCGTGCGGGGTTTCTAAACGCACTCCAGATACCCGCTGATCTCCATCGGCCAACTCGGGGAAAAATGAGCGCGCTCCGAGTACGTGATCTGTGGCAAACACAAAAGAGTACGCTCTGAGTGCCAAGACGTCGACCACAATTGAGGCATATCGAGTGCACTCTGAGTACAGCGAACGCCAATACGAACTCAGCCCGCGTGTCGGTTGTCGGTCGTCTCTCTTGCGAGAGGCGAGTTCGGTCAGTCAGGGGCTGGAGCGGGACAAATTTTAGGGTGCTTTTAAATGACATTTAAGCGTGTTAAACTGTCACTAATCGGACTTAACCTAACGGTAAAAGGGTCGTTTAGAGTTAAAAGTGTTAAAGGAGTTAAAGGAACTTGTCAGACCGAACGCAATGGAGGTATATTATTAGGCGTTCCAACGACCTGTCAAACAATACCTGCCAGTGGGAAGGTCTCGTATACCTAAGAGGGTAGCGACATAGTCTTGCATCTTGGACGCTATTTTTATTCGAAATATCAGTCGCCAATCATGCCAGTTTTTAAAAAAATGTATAAGCAGTTTTTTTAATTAAAATTTTTATAGTGTTCGATATAAAATATTTAAATGTAATCCATTATTCATGATTTTACGTATTGTAGATAGAATACATCGTATGTCGCAACCGTCAGATCTACCAAACCTGCCCACTGGATCATACATTCATTTGTTTGGAATGCCTAATTAGAAGTATGTGGGTCTATCCTACAAAGGTCGAAGATTATTGACATGTGACATGGTGATTGACATTGACAAAATGTAAATGTCAAGAAATTGTAAACATGATCGAGAAAAGAGAAGTAAAAATACAATACAAATTTATAAAAGTGGATTATCACTCAATTATATTGTTGATTTAGCTCTTTTTAAAATTAAATCATCGAATTGTTATATTAATTTGGTAAAAGATGGACGAACGACTCCAAGACCATTTTGATGTTATTAAAACAGAACCAGGAATTGGTAACAGTCAAACAATGCACAACAAACCAAGAACGTTTAAAAACGAACTTTCTGATGTGCTTGGTGATAATACTGATAATACTACATTGAAAGTTTTTGAATATCAAACTACGGAACAATTCGGACCTGTTGAAGTTAAAGAAGAAATTGTCGAATGTGAAGTGTTTAAAATTGAACAATGTTTGGATTTACCGACAAAAATTGATCAAGGTACGGTTACCGAAAATGTGCAAATTTTTCCTAAAACTATTAAACAAGAATTCGAAAACACTACTGATGTTAAAGTGACTGTTAAGGAAGAAGTTAGCGAATATATGCTACCAATAACTGAGGGTGTAGTGAGTGAACTGTTGACTTCAGAATGTGATTTACCTACTCTAAAAATTGAAAGTACTGATTATTATCCGGATAACTATTTGGGACATTCCAGTGATAGGAAATCGTTAAAAAATAACTCTCACGTTATTTTAAAGAAAAAGAGGAGGAGGTACGAGTGCCCTGTCTGCCAGAATAGTAAGTCAATTTATAATATAATTTAATGAGTTAACAGAAGCTGTTTTTGTATTATTAATAAAGATCAGTAAGAGGATAGACAGATGAAACTGATTTAACATTGAAAAAACACTTTCATTAACTACAATATAAATACTAACATTAACACATCATAAACAGTAAATAATTATTATCATAGTAGGGGAAAGGGGGTAGAGTTTTAACACTTTTCGGTCTTTTGTATATAACTTTTTACTTAAACATTAATAGTTTAATAATAATAGTTTAATAGTTATAAGTTACAATGAGTTACAATAATAAACAAGTTACAATAAAGTAAAATAATGGAAACCAATTATATAATAACAAGCACCTAGGTGAGAACAATAAAAATTTGATTTTAATTATATTTAATGAATTTAGTATAAAGGAAATAAAAAATAAAACTTGAACAATTTATGCAAGAAACAAAAAAAATCCATGTATTAAATCCGTTATTCTTGGAATATTCTGATAAACTTTGCATTATTTTGGAAAATGTATATTTTGCTAACTTTACAGAATTTTTTATATTTATGTGAAGAGGTAGAGCGTTAAAGAATTTTGTCCCTAGATAATTTTCACTGTTTTTGAAAAACTCACTATTTGGTTTTGGTACTTTAATGCACATGTTCGATGCAGTTTTAGTGTTATGTCTATGTTCTAAAGGGTTTTTTAACAACCCACTTGTGTGAATATAAAAACATCTAACATTGCTAATTTTTTCATTATATAAAGTTATGGTGGGACACAATCTATCATCTCTTTTATATATTAACTTCATGCTTTTGTTTTGAATAACATTTAACTATTTTAATGTAGTTCCATACATGCCTCCCCATACTAAGATTCCATACCGTAGTATAGATTCTACTAGACTGTAGTATAATGTTATTAGTAGATCCTGGTTGAGAAATTGTTTTAGAAGATAAAGTTTATAAATCAGAAATCTATTTTTTTTGCTATATATATTATATGGCAATCCCATTTTAAGTGCTGGTCTATAATTATACCTAAATATTTGGATGTTTCTGTTTCCTGTATGTCTAAATATTGACATGTTAAGTTTCTAAATTGAGGTCGATCAGCCACATGAGGCTGAAGCTAGCAGACAAACCGCGCGGCGGTCCCCAAATGTTTTAATGTTGTTATTCGGCAAAATCTTTGGTTTAGGTAGACTTTAGTATCATGAAAGTTTAGAAATAAATAAATATTAGTGTATTTATTGAAAAAAATTGATTAATTCAATTTGAATTATTAATTAAAATAAGATAATCTTACACAAAGACGGGGAAGAAACAAACACATTTACAATGCGATTATAAATATAATTTTTATACCAAATATTCATTAAGTTTTTGTTAATTGAATAAACAAAAAATTATGGCCGAACAATGATTTAAAATATATTTTTTTGGTCTTTATAAAGTCAGGTGTTTTGTCGTCAAACGACTATACGAATTAAGAGTCCAAAAAAACACATTTAGCACGAGATTACAAATACAATTTTCATACCAATAATTTAGTACACCACTAGCTATTAAATAAATAAAAAATCATTAAATAGCAAGACCTCTAATTACATTTTTTAGATCTTTAAAAATGCGTGGTTTCGCGGAAAAACATTATTCTACCAAAATATCAAAAACCAATATTTAGCACGAAATTCTAGATATAATTTTTAATACGAATGATTCAATAGATTAGTATAATTCAAAAACACAATAAATCATTGCATAGCAAGACCTCCAAATATGTTTTTTAGGTCTTTAAAATGGCGCGATTTCGTGGATAAACCTTACTTTATCAAAATGACAAAAACCAATATTTAGCACGAAAATTCAGATAAAATTTTTAATATGAATGACTCCATACATTAGTATAATTCAAAAAAATAATAAATCATTACATAGCAAGACCTGTAAATACGTTTTTTAGGTCTTTTGAAAAGAGCGGTTCCGCGAAATAACCTTACTTTATCAAAATGACAAAAACCAATATTTAGCACGAAAATCCAGGTATAATTTTTAGTATGAATGATTCAATACATTATTATAATACAAAAAAATAATAAATCATTACATAGCAAGACCTCCAAATAAGTTTTTTAGGTCTTTAAAATGGCGCGATTCCGCGGATATACATAACTTTATAAAAATAAAAAAAACTAATATTTAGCACGAAAATCCAGGTACAATTTTTAGTATGAATGATTCAATACATTATTATAATTCAAAAAAATAATAAATCATTACATAGCAAGACCTCCAAATACGTTTTTTAGGTATTTAAAATGGCGCGATTTCGCGGATAAACATTACTTTATCAAAATGACAAAAACCAATATTTAGCACGAAAATCCAGGTATAATTTTTAGTATGAATCATTCAATACATTATTGAAATTCAAAATAATAATAAATCATTACATAGCAAGATCTCCAGCTATGTTTTTTAGGTCTTTTGAAAAGCGCGGTTCCGCGGAAAAACTTTACTTTATCAAAATGACAAAAACCAATATTTAGCACGAAAATCCAGGTATAATTTTTAGTATGAATGATTCAATACGTTAGTATAATCCAAAAAAATTATAAATCATTACATAGCAAGACCTCCACATACGTTTTTTAGGTATTTAAAATGGCGCGATTCCGCGGATAAACATAACTTTATCAAAATGATAAAAACCAATATTTAGCACGAAAATCTAGATATAATTTTTAGTATGAATGATTCAATACATTAGTATAATTAAAAACAATAATAAATCATTACATAGTAAGACCTCCAAATATGTTTTTTAGGTCTTTAAAATGGCGCGATTTCGCGGATAAACCTTACTTTATCAAAATGACAAAAACAAATATTTTGGTATGAAATTTTCTAAATCCCTTATAAATGCTTGTGCAGAGGTTTGAGGAGACCTGTATACACCTGTAATGCCAATGGTCCGATGATTGACTTTTAGATTTATTTTAGTGACACAAATATCAGAATATTCCAGTTTAACTATATTTAATTCTGCATTTAGATTTGACCTGACCAAAATTACACCATCATTTCTGTTAATGTTGCCATTGTTTTAGTGGGTGGTGAAGCCATCTAGGTTAAATTGAGAAATAGATTCTAATTGGAAACATTCAGTCAAAACTATTATATCACAATAATTAATTTTATAACTTTCTAGAAATACTAACACCTCAACAAAATTCTTCTTAATGCTCCTAATATTGAAATGAAAGACATTTAGGAGTTTTACATTTAAATTAATTTTATTTGTTATATTAGCAGCATCAACGACTTCATTAATCGAATCAATTTGAATAGAATTTAATAGATTATTTTCTTGATTAATAATCATGAACTATTTGAATGTGTGTACAAATATTAGTTACGTTATGTTATTGATCTGTATACTCGGTTTTATTTTGCAATACCATTTGATGATATTTCAAAGAGGGACAAGTCAAATCCAGTGCAGAATGGTTGTAGTCGTGTACTCAGTTTTATATTTTTCGTTAGAAGTTTTACAGTTCTTACAGTGTATTTTATTCTTTGGACACAAGCTAGCTTCATCTTCTTTACTACAGATGTGGCACACGATTGCATTCTTACAGTTTTCTTTTTTATGGTAGAAACCTTGAAATTTAAAACATCTGGGTATCTCCAAATTTTCATAAACTGGAAGTCTTTCACATTTTATTTAATTCACTAGTTGTTTTTTTTTAACATTATATAGTTTATATCGGTAGAAATATAGATTTATTTGCGCAGTGAAAGGAACACGTCTTCTCACCTTGAATAAAAATATACAAGTGGTATTAGGTCTTTGTGTGTTAAGCCATACAGTGTTCTTTAATATACATATATTTTTTATTAAACCAGGGTTAACTTTTATAAAATTTTTAAAACAATTATCTGAACAACTTCACTACATTTGTTCAAATCCTCTCTTGGCTGATGTGCCTTTGAACAGAAAAGGGGAGGGTTTGAACACGTTCAGAATGAGCTCTAAAATTAAAAAAATATGCAGGAAAAGCCAAATATATTTATTTACTTAAGGTAAGTAACATTTAGGTACATATTTTATCTTAAATCAAATTTATCAAAACACACATCGTTAAATCTGAATATTTTTGTAGCTCGTAATGTGCCACCAGTGATTGAGGGTTGAGGTAACTTTAAAATAATGTCTGACAAAGAAATAAGAGATAGTCTATTTCAGGAAAACAAAAGATAATAATAATATTTATGCGGCTTTGAGACATACATATTTAAAATATTTTAAAAAGGTTAAAAAATGAATAAACATAATTAGTCCTATTAGCCTTGTCAACACATACAATTTTAAAATGTAGAGACATGCTACAATTGAGTTTAAAATAAAGTACAAACTAAAAATAGTATACAATGGGGCAAAAAGTGTCTATAATCTGATAGTTGGGATTCCTCTTTTTTATATTAAGTATTAGTAAGTATACATACAAAGATGGAAGTGTTAGAATTTTAAAGTCATGAAAAAGTTGTTTGCAGCTAGTTGTTTTTGAAGCCCCAGCCATGCATATTATAACTGATAAGCAGAGCAGCTCCTAAAAATTAGACTGTTTGAGATAATTGATTCAACCAAAGCAAAATATGTTAATTTACAGTGTTTTTTAACTGCCTCATTAGAAAACATACACTACTTAGTTTATTTGATACATGATCTACATGGTTCTCCCACGTTAACTTGCGGTCCAGAATTAGACCTAAGAATTTGCTCAAATTTGTTTGTATCAATGATTGATGATTTAGTTTAACAAGTCGTTTGTTATATTTTTTGGTAGAAAGATCATGATTTCAGATTCATACACTATAAAAGAACTTATTTAAATCTACCATCTCTCCATCCAAGATCCCCTCTCCTAACCATATTTCGGTAACCAAAATTACATCATAATCGTTTTCTGCAATATTATTCGCTGTGTGCATTTGGCTTGGAGGGGATAGATTGAGCTATCGCAGCGCCTATGGTGGCAGGAGTTGGCGATTGTCCACATCATCGTAGTAGCGCGGCAGCGTGTTGTGGGTCTCGTGTTGGGTATTAAAATGGCTCGTCGTTATTGTAGTGTTGTCGAGTGTAAAAACACTAGCAAAAATAGTGCGTGTAAGTTTTATACGTTTCCAACCGCATCACATAAATTGGAGCAAAGAAAGAAATGGATAGCAGCTGTGAAAAGAAAAAAGTGAGTAACATAACCTCTGTCGTATATATATCATAAACATCGAAAGTAGGAGCGGTATTTGAATGCTCAAGTAATAGTGATAAATACATTATTTATAACGTAATAGATAATAGACAAATTACATTGATTTATGACATTCAAAACGCAGATACTTCGTATGCATAACCTCCAAATATTTTTATGTCATTTACTTTTGTTAGTCTATCAACTAACAGCGAACACAAAACTTGTTGCAACACTTAATTGTTGAAAAAGAATTTTCAAGTTCCGCTGTTGGGTGTGAGGTGTATAGCAAGTATGCGGGAAAGAATGAGGAGAACTGTCGCTATCCCGTCACCAGAGAGCGCTACCAGTCTTGCACACAGCGAATAGGCCATTTCGAATACTTTAACCAGTTGACTTTAAATGCAGATGTTCCTATAGTTTGCCATGTCATTTACAGACCCTTTATTTTTATATATAGGAATGGATTTTGATTTTTTAATATGCTAGGATAGTCATCACATTAAAAAGACTCGTTTGTAAGGGAGGACATAGGTACACTAATATCTTCAGCAATAAACGACAATATTGTTCCATCTATTTCATCTATATTGGCAGATTTTTGCAAGTTGTATTCTGTATAAATTGTGTTAATTCCTTTGGGGTAGTTGGAGTTAAAAATAGAGTGCTTATAAAAAAATCTTGAAGCCTTGCTTCACTATAATTTGGTAGAAGATAGTCTACATCAGTAAACTGATTATTAAAAGCATTACATATATTTTGTACACCAGAAATTTTGCATTAATTACCCTTTTATTATTATAGGAATGTTAGTTTTGCTGATTTGACTTTATTATCATAAATTATTTTGAGTTTTTTTATATCTATCCCTAATAGTACCATTATTACTAGTTATGTATATACTACGTAATTTACACAGCATCTCATGCAGTGCACTTAGTTCAGCGTTATAAAAATTATTTTTGTGTCGTTTAGGTCAATAAATTCCAGTAATAGTGTCAAGATAGATCATTACGAGTGTTTACAATACATATAGAAATGAAAAAAACACATACACTTGTAAGAATTGTTTAATTTTAATTTTAAAATCTTTTTTTTAATTTACGTTAGGAATGAATTTTGATTATTATCTGTCAATAATGTATAATAATAATAATAATAATAATAATAATAATAATAATAATAATAATAATAATAATAATAATAATAATAATAATAATAATAATAATAATAATAATAATAATAATAATAATAATAATAATAATAATAATAATAATAATAATAATAATAATAATAATAATAATAATAATAATAATAATAATAATAATAATAATAATAATAATAATAATAATAATAATAATAATAATAATAATAATAATAATAATAATAATAATAATAATAATAATAATAATAATAATAATAATAATAATAATAATAATAATAATAATAATAATAATAATAATAATAATAATAATAATAATAATAATAATAATAATAATAATAATAATAATAATAATAATAATAATAATAATAATAATAATAATAATAATAATAATAATAATAATAATAATAATAATAATAATAATAATAATAATAATAATAATAATAATAATAATAATAATAATAATAATAATAATAATAATAATAATAATAATAATAATAATAATAATAATAATAATAATAATAATAATAATAATAATAATAATAATAATAATAATAATAATAATAATAATAATAATAATAATAATAATAATAATAATAATAATAATAATAATAATAATAATAATAATAATAATAATAATAATAATAATAATAATAATAATAATAATAATAATAATAATAATAATAATAATAATAATAATAATAATAATAATAATAATAATAATAATAATAATAATAATAATAATAATAATAATAATAATAATAATAATAATAATAATAATAATAATAATAATAATAATAATAATAATAATAATAATAATAATAATAATAATAATAATAATAATAATAATAATAATAATAATAATAATAATAATAATAATAATAATAATAATAATAATAATAATAATAATAATAATAATAATAATAATAATAATAATAATAATAATAATAATAATAATAATAATAATAATAATAATAATAATAATAATAATAATAATAATAATAATAATAATAATAATAATAATAATAATAATAATAATAATAATAATAATAATAATAATAATAATAATAATAATAATAATAATAATAATAATAATAATAATAATAATAATAATAATAATAATAATAATAATAATAATAATAATAATAATAATAATAATAATAATAATAATAATAATAATAATAATAATAATAATAATAATAATAATAATAATAATAATAATAATAATAATAATAATAATAATAATAATAATAATAATAATAATAATAATAATAATAATAATAATAATAATAATAATAATAATAATAATAATAATAATAATAATAATAATAATAATAATAATAATAATAATAATAATAATAATAATAATAATAATAATAATAATAATAATAATAATAATAATAATAATAATAATAATAATAATAATAATAATAATAATAATAATAATAATAATAATAATAATAATAATAATAATAATAATAATAATAATAATAATAATAATAATAATAATAATAATAATAATAATAATAATAATAATAATAATAATAATAATAATAATAATAATAATAATAATAATAATAATAATAATAATAATAATAATAATAATAATAATAATAATAATAATAATAATAATAATAATAATAATAATAATAATAATAATAATAATAATAATAATAATAATAATAATAATAATAATAATAATAATAATAATAATAATAATAATAATAATAATAATAATAATAATAATAATAATAATAATAATAATAATAATAATAATAATAATAATAATAATAATAATAATAATAATAATAATAATAATAATAATAATAATAATAATAATAATAATAATAATAATAATAATAATAATAATAATAATAATAATAATAATAATAATAATAATAATAATAATAATAATAATAATAATAATAATAATAATAATAATAATAATAATAATAATAATAATAATAATAATAATAATAATAATAATAATAATAATAATAATAATAATAATAATAATAATAATAATAATAATAATAATAATAATAATAATAATAATAATAATAATAATAATAATAATAATAATAATAATAATAATAATAATAATAATAATAATAATAATAATAATAATAATAATAATAATAATAATAATAATAATAATAATAATAATAATAATAATAATAATAATAATAATAATAATAATAATAATAATAATAATAATAATAATAATAATAATAATAATAATAATAATAATAATAATAATAATAATAATAATAATAATAATAATAATAATAATAATAATAATAATAATAATAATAATAATAATAATAATAATAATAATAATAATAATAATAATAATAATAATAATAATAATAATAATAATAATAATAATAATAATAATAATAATAATAATAATAATAATAATAATAATAATAATAATAATAATAATAATAATAATAATAATAATAATAATAATAATAATAATAATAATAATAATAATAATAATAATAATAATAATAATAATAATAATAATAATAATAATAATAATAATAATAATAATAATAATAATAATAATAATAATAATAATAATAATAATAATAATAATAATAATAATAATAATAATAATAATAATAATAATAATAATAATAATAATAATAATAATAATAATAATAATAATAATAATAATAATAATAATAATAATAATAATAATAATAATAATAATAATAATAATAATAATAATAATAATAATAATAATAATAATAATAATAATAATAATAATAATAATAATAATAATAATAATAATAATAATAATAATAATAATAATAATAATAATAATAATAATAATAATAATAATAATAATAATAATAATAATAATAATAATAATAATAATAATAATAATAATAATAATAATAATAATAATAATAATAATAATAATAATAATAATAATAATAATAATAATAATAATAATAATAATAATAATAATAATAATAATAATAATAATAATAATAATAATAATAATAATAATAATAATAATAATAATAATAATAATAATAATAATAATAATAATAATAATAATAATAATAATAATAATAATAATAATAATAATAATAATAATAATAATAATAATAATAATAATAATAATATTTATTCATACAAAAAAAAATACAATAATAAGTAGGATATAAACGCAGCTTGTCATATTTAACTAATATTATAAACAACAAAAAGAAAAAAAGGTTTAAATACCTACACAGATTTAAAAAAATATATATATAAAATTGTATAAATAAATAAATTACTCGATAAGCGAGTGAACGCTTGTTTCGAAATAAAACAATAACTAAAAAGAGATACTTAACTAATAACTAAAACTAAATTAAAATTACAGAAAGAACATTCGAATTTAAAATAAACTTATTTATAAAGATAGTTAAATTTAGTTTTTTTTTTATTATTTTTATTTTATTTATATTATTAGAAGTAACGAAGTGGTAATTTCAAACTCCTAATTTACGAAGTGATTTTGAATCAGGCTTCGAGCATTTTCAAGAATAAACTCTTTCAATTTTGTTTTAAAATGGGTTGTATTTTTTATGTCTTTAATGTGTTCTGGTATCATATTGTAAAATTTGGGTGCCAAATATAAATATGACTTTTGTGTAATTGTTTTGAGCATCAGTGGGGACACAAAATGATGTTTCTGATGTGTATCATAGTCGTGGCTTGGAAGATGGGAATACTGTTTGTTTACATGATATTTTGTTGTGGTACAGAAAAAATAGAGTTGTCTTAAATCAAGAATCTGTGTGTCTTTATATAAGGCATCGGAGGAATATCTGGAATTTTTACTGTAAATTAGCTTTAAAAAGCGTTTCTTAGTGACTTCTAAGGAATGTATATGGGTATTCAACGCTGCACCCCAGATAACGATGGCATACCTAAGATGGCTTTCAACTAATGAAAAGTATAGTGTTTTTAGATACTTTAGCGGTAATAATTTTGTTAATTTTCTAAATTTATATAGGATACTTCTAAGTTTATTGACTAAGTATGTAATGTGTAAATTCCATTTTAAATGTTGATCTATTATTACGCCTAAGTATTTTATTTTTGATTCTGGTGATATGAAAAAGATTTCCTTGTTAACCTTGATTTTTAGTTGGTTAAAAGGTGGAGCGCCGGTTGAATTGCAACTGAATGGCAAGTAGTTTGTTTTTTCAAAGTTTACTGTTAATATTTTGCTATCGAGATATCTTTTAATATTTGAAAAGTCTTGTTCCGCTTTAACTTTTACCTCCATCCAGCTATTTGCATTATAAAAAATTGCCGTATCATCCGCAAATCCAATTATAGTA
Organism: Psylliodes chrysocephalus; assembly: GCA_927349885.1. Lineage (NCBI taxonomy): Eukaryota > Metazoa > Arthropoda > Insecta > Coleoptera > Chrysomelidae > Psylliodes > Psylliodes chrysocephalus. Next base: position 18,537,477 of record OV651827.1, read on the forward strand.
CTACATGTATAGGCGTGTAACTTTGAAATAAATAAAAATCAATATGCAATTTTTGCTTTCTTTTTTTACTTAAAAAGAATACTTTATGCTTCTAAAATTTAAACATAATAATACGTGACACCTTGTATACAGAGCGGACTGAAATGGACATACATGGACTAGAAAAGAGCAGGATTTTTTTATTTTCACCTTTTTCAAAAAAATGTTATTCTTCATAAAAGCTTTTGCTTGTTTCAAAACTTATAAAAATCCAAACAGAAGTTTAATATTACTTTGCTTTACTTAGTGAAATAATGACAAAAATGTAAAAAAAAACATTTTATATAAAATAGAATTTTAAAGTAGGAACTCATGTTGAACCGAAAATTCTGAAAATCAATTGGGTTCTAAGTTAGAAAAAAATATTTCACTATAACAAATAGATTTAACTTCTATTTGTATTATTATTTTTGAAATAAAAACTTTTTCAAAAAGCTGAAAATAAAAAAAGTTTTTCCTCAACTTTTTAAGTTTATATGCGCGAGTCGCTACTCGTTATTCATTAGCTGTAGGACTCAGAAGTACTAAAATGTAAAGTACTGGAAACATTTTGAGTATTGAGTCTCATCTGAATGAAGTACTTACTGGTATCAAATACTGAGTACTTTGAATGTTTAAGTACAAGTTTGAGGTACAATTTACTCGAGTACTGCTCAGCTCTGCCGACATGCACTGTATGTTGCTTACTTGGAAAGTATGTTGATCTAGACCAGCCATACTCAACCTGCGGCCCGCCAAGCTTTTATGTGTGGTCCGAAACACTATTATTGTAGTCTCTTTTATATATGTTTAACATTATTTGTTCCAAAATAAAATCTTTAGTTTTCTTCCGAACATTTTTAAAAATACCACTTCATTTCAATTCTTATTTTAAATTTTTTAGTCATTTTAATCAACAAAAATAAGGTAAGTATGTAATCTCTACAGGTAGAAAATATTTACAATTCAAGATCAATTTAAGTAGCCCTCAACTTTCTTAGAAAGGAATAAAATTTCTAATCGGCAGAAGTGTTATGTGTATTGTAAATTATTTTAGTTAAGATTTACATTTCTGTTTGTATAGTCCTGTAATTGTAACAAGCAGAGTTGTGATCAAGTGAATACTTATGTGCAATAAAAATAGCACAAACCTCTAATAATTATACTTCTGTGAAATTAAAGTGCAATTTAACCGTGCATATAAAAACTTTTGTGTTAAATGTATATGACTATCTTGTACATGAACATTTCAATAGTAATGTTCGGAGGGCTGTAACGTTCATTTTTGGCCCCACGAATTAATAAAATTGTTTTGGCTTACCTGGTTAATCATACGAAAAAAAAGGGTAAAATCGTATTGATGATATCACTATTATTTTTGTCATTAACTAATTTCACCTGTATTCTAACTTTCGGACATCATTATTACAATTTATTTCATCTCACCACTTAGTAAAAGGGTGGTAGTTCTCCTAAAAATAGACCAAGTTTCGTTGTAAATTTATATATATTATGTATTATAGTCTCACCTTGGGTAATTAATTATTTACGATACAATTCTTTAAGAATTTCATTGCTTATTTTTGTTATTAGGTTAATATTTTTTAATTGTGACAGTGAATGACATAAACGTCACTGGACGACAGAACACCGACAAGTGTCATGTTTGTAGGCCGTTCCAATATCGGGCTCAGAACCCGAGGTAAGGTAGTTTCACAATGAGCGATTTTCAGTCGTGAGGGATTTTTTTTGCGATCGCTGTTGTATTAATTTTTGTCGGGAACAGTTTCCCAAATGTAGTTATACTGTATATAAATATAGTTTTTAGGGTACCTTTCGTAAATTGTCTGTTAAGTTATATAGTGAGGAATTCTTGAGGATGAATTTCTGAACCCACTTGGCTTGACATTTATCGGAAAGGGATTTCGGCCATTTTGGACGGCTGACGTTTTTTTTAGTCAGTGGGTGTTGAATCACGAGAAAGACGAATTTTGCGTCGAAGTAGAATTTTGTTAATATTTAGCCCCATCGGCTTACCTAATTAAAGGGGATTTTAGATTCTACTTCATGGTTAATTGTGGGTAAATGGACATTTCGTATTTTGAGAGGAATTTTAGTGTATTGGTAAATTCCTATGGTCATTGGTCCAGCCCATATCTATTATAGGATTTTAACGCAATAATTGGAAGTTCACAGCATTTGGAGTGTGGAATATTGTTGTGCTGTGGATCATCTCACATGTTTCTCATCCTTGGAAGGCTACCAAGTTAACCCTTTACGAAAAAGGTATGTTTTGTACATATTTGGTTATGTTACGCACCATGTGGCTGTCAATTTCTTTTATGTTATGACATGGTGTAACAGAATTTTAATTATTTGAGCTCATAATACTGTTTATGACTCACTGTTGAGCCAATGTAATTTTTCTTCATCCTAGATGCTGAATAGTTTTTAGTTTATGAACATTTTTGGGTAATCCTATAGTTCGGGATACTTGAGTCAATGTGTATTGACATTTTTCTTTGTAATATTTTAAGGGTTTCACCCAGGGGGTTGTTAACCCAGGATTCGACAACAATTTTTACCCAGGGTGTAGCGACTCAGGATTTCAACAGTTGTACACAGAGGGTTATATCGTCCGGAGTTCAACGGTTTCATCGAGGGAACACAGAACATTGGTATGCTAGCCGCCTAGCTTACTTGTAGCTAGATTTACAATGATGATTCTCGTTCTGGATAGGAAGATGGGAATGCTGTGAAAGAAGACACCCTACTATCAGGTTTTTTTTATACGTTATATTGAAGGTTTCATGTGTGCACTGTTAAACTGTACATTCACTTTCAACCGAGTGTTGTCAAGGTATTCTCAACATTATTTATACTTTTGAACACAGAATGTTCTAGGGTTCTTTCACTCATAACTTAGGTATTATCAAATATTACATCGTTTAATTGATTAATATTTCAGACTTTTTCTTAATTTAAGCACTTAATGCTGATGTAGTAATCCTTCGGGTCGCAGAACACTTGGACTGCTTCCACGTTTAAGTTGTAATTCTTCAGTTATTAAGGGCTACTGTCTTAATTTTACTTTTTCAATTTATTCATAATTAAATGGACCAGACTTAACATATAAGTTAAACAATCTCAGAAGACCCGTGTGGGGGCAGAGATTAAGTAACCTCTTCCAACCTGGGAGTTTAAGTAAATAACCTCTGTGTCTAAAGTCCTTTGTGTATCTTTCATTTATTATTATTTTTTTTTTAAATAAGCACTTAATGCTGGAGTAGTGATTCTTCTAGTTGCAGAACATCTGGACTGCTTCTACGCTTAAGTTGTAAACCTTCAGTTATTAAGAGCTACAGTCAAATTTAACCTTCTTCATTTTTATATTTTATTTATTTCTTTTATGACAAGACTTAACTATAAGTTAAGCAATCTCAGAAGACCCGTGTGGGGGCAGAGATTAAGTAACCTCTTCCAACCTGGGAGTTTAAGTAAATAACCTCTGTGTCTAAAGTACTTTATATGTTCATTGTATTTTTATTTTATTTTTATATTTTTATTTAGTTATATGAATTATACTTAATTATAAAATTTCATGGTTTAATAATTTTCTTTTGGGTAGTTTGGTCTTAACCAAAAGTTAAGCAAATATCGCCTTCCAATTTGGAGAGGGTTATAAGCTTATAAGGATTATAAGTTTACTGTTTAGTTTATAATATATGATGTAGTATAGGTGCGGTTATGCACAAGATTTAAGTTAACTATTATTTTATATTTTATGTAAGGTGGAAATTAATATTTTGCGCAAGCGTCATGCCTGGTACCAAGCTAACGACGAACCGTGCCATATTTTGATACGTTTAATAATTTATTTTGGGTTATGCATATACATATATGGTGTAAACTTTCCTTTTAATTTCCTCCAACTTATTTTTTTTTGGATTATCTAAAGCCATTAGGTAATTAATTAGTTTTAGTAGTTTATCGAACTCATAATAAATTGTTGATATATTTAGTAAATATTTTTCCTTTTTTTTTACTTTATAAAGGAACATATGTTGAGGTTTGTCTTTTATTTCTTTCCTCATTTACTGGGTTTTTGGGGAAATAGGATCATAGTTTGGCCACTATATAGACCCAGTTGGCGCCTACTCATTTGTCTACTATTTCCGGAATTCTTGTAAGCTATCCACCCCCTAGCTGCCGTCTGAGCAACGTCGAAGGCCCGAAGGTTGACACCGGAACAGCCGAAACTTGTGTAACCGTAGTAGACAACATTTTTGATTGTAGTTAATACTTTAATAATTTTTTTAAGTTTAAAATTTTGGTGGAATCACCGAGTTCATTTGGTAGGTTACAGGGCTTTGCATACTATGGAATCTATATGGTTGTTAAAAGATATTGTGGTATCAAAAATATTACCCGGATCAATAACTGTCGAGGATATATCTAGGTTGACGCTGTCAATACTGTAACAGTTAAGAGTAGGATTGTGGGATCTTGTAAAATGCACGGTTGTGCACTTAGAAATATTTATAGAAAGCGTTATTTTTACATCAGGTAGCAAACCTGTTTAGGTCAAACTGTAATGCGGAGTTATTACCAGTGTTTCTTCTAAAAAACTATAAATCATCCGCGAAAAGAAGGCTTTGGCTATTAAGAAAGTAGGACGTAACATCATTAAAGAATAAGGAAAACAATAGGGGACCTATATGTAGGGTTGCCAACTTTGTTTTTTAATTTTTCTGGTGAAGATAATAAAAATTCAGGACATACGGTATAAATTCCGGACATTTTTATAATTTCAAAAAAAAACATAACAAACTTAAATAAACAATTCGACAAAAAAAAACGAAGTAATAAAAACCAAAAATTCTTTGGGTAAATAGGAAATAATGATTAAACATTTTATTTAAAAAGAGCAGAAAAATAAAATAAAAAGTTACAGCTACTTAACAGCGTTTAATATCATATATTTTTTTTACTTTTTGCAGCTACTATTAATTTCTTGTTACCTTTTACAAAATTATAAAATTCTTTGCAAGTATAAGAATAATTAATCTTTATTTGAAGTCCGGCCTTGATGTGTTCAATGGACAATCGATAACGCGAGTCAGTCCACGAAACTGAACACATTGAAGTTCATTCTCTTATCAAGTTGCTCCTGTCAGTCATCTGCTCAATATACCTAACTTTAATTTATCCTTTAAAGCATTTAAAAACAAACACAGGAAACAGCTTTATAACAATCAATAATATACATATTATTATTTTGTTATTGCTCTTAAACTGCTCTTCTATGAGGATATTATTACTAATTTAAAATGTATTACACAGCTCTGTGTTTCTGTATATCTTTTTGTTATTTTACACTGAGTATTTATCTGTATGCTAATGTTCTTATATTTTTTCTTTGCATTTTGTTACTGTACCATATATGTGAGAATCTTAAACTTTGTTTTATACATACGATATATAAGTAGGCATATATTTTTTTAATTAAGCTTAGAATAATTTAAAGAAGGGTGGTGTGGAAGAATTGGTCTTAATGAAACACCATACCCAATATTTGCCGATTGTTGTTGTAGTAATGTAAACTTTATTATTGTACTACATATTTTTTTACTGGCAAATAAGAAATATTATAAAATTATTAAAATTTAATTCATATTTTTAAATAATGTGTTTTTATGAAATGTAACTGAGTTTTCACTGTACAAATGAACCAATGGAGAACCCGCCTCTGAACCATGGTCTGTATCTACCTTTGCGTTTTCGATATATGATATTACAAAACAAACATTTTATGTAGTGTATGCAATGCTTTAATAATATATTTTTCTAATTTTGTAATCGCAACAAGTGTCTAAATGATCTAGTTTACGCAACCATTTGCATAACATGAAACTGGTTTTGAAATAGCTATTTATGCAACCAGTTACAAAATGTCTTATTTTATGTAACAAGTGAATATTTGCGGGACGAGCAGAGCACTTCAACTCCTAAGTTGATACATATACATATTTATATAAATAAAATATATTTTTATTTTAAATTGAAATTATAATGTGTATGTATAAGAAAATAAAATCAGTAACATTAGAAATGAATGAATATTAGAATTAGAAATTCGTAGTATTACAATATATTTTTTATTTGCAGATTTTTCTTCTAAGTCAAGATCGACTCATATTGATGGACATTTTGAAAAAGGCTTCGTAGTTTGTCAGTTTTGTGGAAGATTAATGAAAAAAATAGAATTTTTTCAACATTTTTTTACTCATGCAGTGAAAAATAGAATGCAAAATAATATTCATAACACACATTTTAAATACAATATTTCTTCTAAAAAGTTAAAGCGGAAACACATTGATGACAAATTGTATAAGTGTGGTACTTGTTTCAAAACATTTAATCTAAAATCCAGGTTAAAAAGACATTTAATGATTCACTGTGTTGAAAAACCTTTCAAGTGTGACATTTGCTCAAAACGATTTAAACGAAAATATAGCTTACATGAACATTTAATAATTCACAGTGGTGAAAAACTATTTAAATGTGAAATTTGTAGCAAAGGTTTTAATCGTAAATCTTCCTTAAAATTACATTTAATTATGCACAGTAGTGAAAAACCATTTAAGTGTGAAATTTGTTCAAGAGGATTTAATCGGAAACCACACTTACAGCAACATTTAATGATTCACAGTGGTGATAAACCATTCAAGTGTGACAAGTGTTCTAAATGTTTTAATCGTAAATTTACCTTACTAACACATTTAATAAGTCACAGTGGTGAAAGACCATTTAATTGTGACATTTGTTCAAAAGGATTTAACCGAAAACCACACTTACAGCAACATTTAGTAATTCATAGTGGCAAAAAAGCATTCAAGTGTGAAATTTGTTCTAAAAGTTTTTATGATAAATCAAGTTTCCATCGACATTTATCAATTCACAGAGGTGAAAAACCATTCCCGTGTGAAATTTGTTCAAAAGGATTTAACCGGAAAACACACTTACAGGCACATTTTATGATTCACAGTGGTGATAAACCATTTAAGTGTGACATTTGTTCTAAATGCTTTAATCGTAAATTTACCCTATTAACACATTTATCAATTCACGGTAGCGAAAAACCATTTAATTGTAACATTTGTTCAAAAGGTTTTGCCCGGAAAATACACTTACAGCAACATTTAATGATTCATACTGGTAAAAAACCATTCAAGTGTGACATTTGTTTTAAAGGATTTACACAAAAATCTTGCTTAAATAGACATTTAATTAGTCATGCTAATAAAACTATTTAGTTAATCTTTCACATTTGAAACAAAACGGAACAAAGATTTTGATAAACGTATTTACACCCTGCTAAAACATTTCGTTTTGTTAATTTAATAAAAAATTGTTAATAATAAATGTTTCATTGCAAATACCCAACATGTTTCAAAAGTTATCGAAGACAAAAGCAGATTAAAAAGTGGGGATGGCTCGACAGCAAAATTAAACAAATTCCCAAAGTTCAATAAAGAACGCGAACAATATATCATCGCACCGAAGCAGAGATTGCGTTTTTTTAAATAATTTGTTGGAAAATGGTACAAAAATTAAAAAAACAACTCATTTACCCAACCTGTGAAGCCATCGCGGATGCTTTGCAAAAAATTATACATGAAATGAGAAAAACTAAAAAAAACTTATATGACTTACTTATCAAAATAATTAACTGACCTACATAAAAAATTCATAATTCCTATATTCACTATCGCCATCACCATCATCGTTTTTTCCAATATAATTAGAATGCTCCAATGCTATAAAGCCAGAATCAAAAAAAAAAAATAACCATCACATTTTTATCCACTAAACATTTTATTTCATTATTTTCGAGTATTACACCCATTTCGTTATTATTACGCCATGTACTATCTAAATTTATAAAATCTGCTGTCACTATAATAAAATTAACAATCGCAGTAAACTAGTACAAAAACATGACATCACCTACATTGGTAAATAGGGAAAAAGTAAAAATTTTAAAAGTGAGTAAATTAATTAAAATAAGTGATCGCCAAGATTTTTTTTAATTTTCAAACTTCCAAAGACACATCTTTATCTTTGTCGGTTATAAGCAGGTAGGGTTAGGTTTGGCCCAGAACAGAGCTGGGCGAAGTCCTCAGTGAAAGGGCTTGAAGCACTAAGGCCTAAGCCTTTTTCATTTTGAAGCACAAATTCCTTTTTAATTTTTTAAAGTGCTTCCCAAGCACAAAGTCCTCAAAGTGATTTGAATAGTTCTTGAAGCACATCAAAAGTGCTTGGGGCACCTTTAGAAGTACTTCAAGTTCTTGAAATGTGCCTAAAGCCCTTTAAATATGTAATAAAATTCTTAAAGTGTCAGAAATCTACAACGTACTTCAGTCATCAGCTTAATGCTGTATAATACATATAAAAATATTAAAATAATGAAGCATGTACAGAAAAACTACAGTAAAATTAAGACGGAAATATTTAATGTTTTATATTAATTTCATGCTACATAATTACATATTCTTCAGTATCAGAGAGTAGCCTTTCTTTTCTTTTTCTTTATTAGTCTTGTATTTTATATTTTTATAATTTATAATTTTTATTATTTTTACTATTTTTATAATTTCTGCTAATTTTTATTTGTATAATTGTTTTGATTTTTGTATTTCCATATTTCTCTATCTTTTTCTTTTTTTTTTTGTTGTATTTTAAAATTCTAAATTCTTTGTTTTTGTTTCTATAGTATATACTTAGATACAATTTAAACAGCATTTATAAAACGTAAAAAAAAACTAATATAAAGATTCCGCACACAAACTTTGTTTAGGCGGGTCTTAAAAAATTGTTAAAAAATGTAAATTATTTTAATGAATAAATTTGATTTGATGTAAGCAGGTGGTTGGGTTGATGTCTGTGGTAACGATGGGAAATTTTGTAGATCATTAAATATCGCAAATCGGTTATTTGTTACTACTTTAGAGTATGGGGGATTATTAACTTTATTTTCTTCCTCCTTAAATGATATATTACGAGTAGCCATTTCTTTTTTAATATTGAACTGTTTAGAATACATAGGACACCCTTTAGATATGGTCAGATGTTTGACAATATACGCCAAATTTTTCTTGGCAATTCGTGTTTGTTTCATGAAGCTCAGAGCATTTTTGAGTTTTTGATTTACATAACTTGACTGTGTGTCCGTATCTCAAGCACTTGAAACATTGGACAACAGGATGTACATAGGGATCGATAACGAAATAACTTAAATTTATTCCTATTTTATCTGGCATGAAATTACCTATAATCATCTGGCGATCTACTATAGTCTATTTTTATGTATGAGAGAGTAATAAAACAGCATTTCTAATGCAAACCTTAGTACGGTCATTTTAAATATTTTTACAGAATAATCTAAATATTTCCTAAAATTGTAATAAATGTACCTGAGCTATTACAAGTTTTGGGTCTTTTATTGGTCCTTTATAAACATAAGCTGTACAGAACAATAGAAAAAGGTTTGGACAGGCCAAAATCCCTGTGTATTAAAGATTACATAGTCGTATCTTAAGAATTTTTTCAATAAGTACCTATTTGCCAATTTTGTTTTATTTTGATTCCAAGAATTTCTTACAGTAATCGAATTATAAGTAAATAAATACCTTCCCAACAAATTTCACCGAAAATGCGATTATAGGTTTTCCATTTAGTAAGGAGGTCCAAGTTGTGTATTCTTGACAGTTTACTAAATGTCGTTTAGTTGCAACTTGCAAGGTGCAGTGTGAATTCTAGTGTGATCATGGAAAATTTGGAAGGGCCGCGTAAACGACAAAAAATCGGTCCTATAACAGTTAATGAAAAAACATTAATATTTAATTGTTTTAAATCATTTACAGACAAACATTTATGTAAAAGTGTTGATGACACAGTGAAATTAGTTAGTAGTACGCTTGGTGTTGGGAAATCTACGATTTACAGAGTTGTTAAAGAAGAGAAATCTGGCTAGTTTCAAACAGCACGTAAAGCTCCAGGAAAACCAAAATTTCAATTAGAAAATCTTTTGAAAGAAAGACTTCGAAGGAAAGTGCATGCGTTCTTCTTTAGAAAAGAATTTCCGACAGTAGACAAAGTTCTTGCCACAGTTCGAGATGATAAGGATTACCCTGAAATGAGTCGAAGCACACTATGGAAACTTTTAAAAGAAATAGGTTTTCTATGGAAAAAGCATTCCAGAAAGTCTATTTTAATAGAAAGAAGCGATATTGTAGTATGGAGAAGAAATTACCTAAGGACTATAAAAGAAATGAGAAACCAAAGAAGAAATATATTTTATTTAGATGAAACATGGATCAACGAGGGACATAAACCAAATAAATTTTGGCAAGATGAAACTGTTACAAGTCGAAGATAGGCTTTTTTAAATAATTTATCTACTGGTTTAAATCCACCATCAGGAAAGGGGCGCATACTAATAATAGTACACATCGGTAGTTCAAACGGATTTGTTAAAGGTGGTTTATTGACTTTTGAATCTACTCGTACCGGTGACTACCATGAGGACATGAATGCTGATGTCTTTAAAGAGTGGTTCGAACAAATTATAGATCTTCTTCCTCAGAACTGTATAATAGTAATGGATAATGCAAGTTATCACTCGAGACTTATAGAAAAAATGCCCACAACCAAGTGGTTAAAAAAAGATTTACAGAATTGGCTAAATTCAAAGAATATTAAGTTCCATCCCGGTTCTGTGAGAAAAGAACTGTATCATTTGTGTTCCCTTCATAAAGAGAAATTCAAAAAATATGAAATTGATGAAATTGCAAAAAATCGTGGGATGACGGTGGTTAGATCACCACCACATCATTGCAAAGTAAACCCGATTGAACTGATATGGGCACAGATAAAGGGAGAAGTTTCAAGAAAAAATAATTCTTTTAAAATGAGTGATGTTAAACAGTTGTTTTTGGAGGCTGTAAATAATGTGAAGCCTGAAAACTGGGAAAAGGCAGTAAATCATACGATTAAAGAAGAAGAGAAAATGTGGAAGTTGGACAATATTACTGATGAAATGATCGAGCCACTCATTGTAAATATTGGTTGCGACAGTTCATCTTCTGATTTCGATTCTGATTTGGATTTGTAGGTAAGAAGTAGTTTTTATATTAAAATTATTATTTATGAACGTAACGTTGTTTAAAAGTCAAAGTTTAAACCCTTATACCTACATAACCCGTTTGACACAATGTTCTTAACATACCTTGTGGAAAAATAAAACATTTTAGAAAAAATTGCACTTTTTACCTTCAGCAGTTTAGAAGTTATAGGCAGGTTAATTAGGTGAAAATATAAGTGTATACTCGAGGAATAACTTCAAAAAATATTTTAACTGTCTACTAAAAGAGGTGGTACGCACTCTTTATTATTTTAATACTCTCTCATACATAAAAATAGACTATAAGATGATCCGTTTCGGTTACTTTTCTTTTCATTCGTTTTACTTCAACGACTTTAGTGTTGTGACATTCTATATTATCAAGTAAGTAATCCTCGTTAAAATATGTATATACCATTCTGATCAAGCCTTTACGGTGGTTATAATAAGTAGGAATATAAGCAATAAGTTGGTTATTTTTAATAATTTCATGATCTACCAATGAGTTTGCTATATCATAACTTTTAAATACTACCTTTACCCTGTTGACACCTACTGGTATTATATCTTGAATATCTGATTTTAAATTGTTATCATTTAAGAAATAAAAACCCATTTTCATAGGAAAGAGGTGTCAGAAGTTTTTGTGTAGATGCTCTACAAAAACAATATACGGTCCATGATCTTTATTTGTGTATTGATTTTGCAAATTAAATAAATTTATACCTTTTAATTACGGCTGATTTTCCAAATCCATAGCCGAAGTACAGGGCGGCCCTTGGCCGCCCGACAGTTCTGACATGGTGTGTGTTTGATACTAAAGTGTATCTTGCTACGAGTTATTTTGCTGTGTAGGTAGCTGTGAGCATTAGACTATGCAATGGGTTCTCCTAACTTTAGTTGGTGTACTAAAGGTCGGGCCAGAATTTAAGCTTTCCAATACCTAAATATAAATAAAACTATAATAACTGTGCAAATCAATCAAATTTATTTTAACCTTTTTAAAAATCAAACTTCAGCAAAGAAACTTAAGAGACATGAAAGTCAAAGATAGAACCGATTAGTTCTCGTTACAGAAAATAATTACAAAATATATACATTTATACATTAGTTGAGTGAATACAATAAGTCCTATACAAAGGATCATCCAGCCGCTTAAAAATAAAATATTACACCAAATTCTGTAAATAGATAAGTTATTTAAAATGATGACAGCTGGATTTAACCAGGTTAAAGCCAAAAGAACAAAGTATAACTTACCTAAATAAATGCAAAGTTAAGAATCGAGTCAACGTATAACATCGATGACCTCTTATATAAGTTGCAACTTATTAAATCATAAAAATTATCAAGCCTATACATGGACATTGATAAAGTTCAACAGTTCAAATTTAAATAGGATTTCAACTCAAACGAATCACTAAAATTTGACAAAATAATTTAGAATTAAATGTAATTAATTCGTTGGAGCCAATACAAAATCTATGAGTCTATGCTCAAGACCACACTAAAATTATATAAATGAAGTAAAGAAAAATTACTTAGCTTAAACAGTAGATAAACGATCCACGGAGCATCCGAAGATTAAGGACTCTGTTTTCATTAAGTATAGATACGTAGGTGGAACATCAAGATGGTAATGTTGGTGGCTTTATGTGAAATATGTAAACCGCAAACTACATGGACTCATTGTACACCTCTCGACAAACTAAACTCTTAGACTGAACGACATCCATCAAACTCAAAGAAAATCCCATCAAAAGGACATCAAATGTGCATGGTACAATATCACATATATGGTCAAATTCCATAAGATATTTTCCATTATCATTAACATGGTAAACATCAAAGAACAATTCATGGCACAAATCATTGCCGTACACATCGTAATCGTACATATCTTGGTACAAAAACTTGGCATAAAACGCTCCTAAAAACACATGTTCTATGAAGATATACAAAAAAGTAACAAAAAAAAACTTACCGGCCGCTTTCTCCAACTGCGTCATTAGCCAAATCCAGAATTCAACTGTATTATTAAAAAAATATGTATGGTGTTCAAATCCCGCAATCCCAACACTAAGGGCGGTTTAAATTATTATGCAGTACCAAAAATCTCCAAATGCATAAAATTATAACTACGAACACTCACACAGGCTATATTAATGACCTTCTACGTTGGCTTTTAAACTTGGAAAAGAATGAAATATGCGTAATTTCTCCTAACCAAACATTCGATATCTACAAATCGAATAGTTTCGAATCTGACCACGGTACAAATCGATAATCGATTTACATTCCGATACATCACGAGTTATTTACAACAATTAATATTGTTATCTGCTGGATCAACTAAATCCTAATACAGATGAACTAATTATTAACCTCTTATAAAACATTTACTAATTATAATACAAAATGTACATCCTTAAAATTACAATCATATCGAACGCTACTCCATAATCGATTTATAAATTTCAGAGTTACTAATCATCAACAAAACGTATCCATCATGTTACAATCGTCTGTCGGAACCATAGATATATAACCAAGACAGATAGGATTATTTACAAAAATTTTGAAGAATGAACGTTGGTGTCCGCGGTAGAAACCCAATAATCTGATTGAACATTAATGCCAAGTTTACGTGCTTTTAACTATAGATATATATAACCAAGACAGATTACACAATTTCTCAAGTCAACGCGAATGATCCTCGACATAAATGCAATATTTGGATAAAATTAAAATATTGATGCCAAGTTTGCGATGTTTTTAACTGTGGTAATGTTATTGCGTTTGCTTGAAATACTGTTAGGTCTTTAAATTGTCCAAAAAAAAATAACGTCTGACAACAGCGGAACTAGAGTAGACCGCAATTGTGGAGGGTCGTATATTGTTTCATTCATAAAATTCCTTCGAAACAGTACTAGTCCAGGAGCCAGTGAATTTTTTTCGTACTTGTTTTCCCGGTCCGTGTATATTTAAATAATCTATTCCCAGTGAACTGTATATTTAAAATGGAACGCCAATCTATTAACAAAAGTAAGCCAGATTGAATTCGCGCATTACGTCACATCGATACAGGTGTGTATTTGTTTTTAAATCATGTTAAATTACTATTTTTGAAACTCAACAAGAAGAAAATCCAACTAACTCTTCCGTTGTGTGTATATATAAGATAAATTAACTGTTGTTTTATTAGTAAAGTATTAAAACTAAAATTTTCCATAAAAACGACCCCATCTCAAGCAACTTATTTTCACTGATTTAAGTTATCGAGTCAGGTTTTATTTTTGTTTTAATAAATTAAAAGTATTCTTTATCGTTAATAACAATTTAATAGATAAGAAATACGTTTTTTACATTTTTAATGTAATTTACAGAAAATAGCTAGATATGTATTTGTTTTTAAATAATTTGACAATTTATGAAAAAAGGGAGTAAAAGTGGAATGACCAGTGGCCAGTAGGTCAATACAATGTATCATATATTTCTATTATAACATAACTAAAATACCTACATCTTTTAATCATAAGGGCACAAGTTAAAAACCATTTTAATATATGCATTAGAATAAAGTAATAACTTAAAGAGACGAGGTCTTAAAGTAATAGCTGGTACAGCATGTTTTTTAAACGTTTCCTACTTCCTGCTAGAATGAAATCACTTTCTATGAAATGTGCTCTAAAAACGGCATTTAAAGCAGTCAGTGTTTCAGTCTTAGGTTCTCTTCCTAAAGCCCTCATCCAAGCTGTATACCTATTAAAAAAATAATTTAAAAAAAACATATTATATAACTATATAGTTTTCGGTTCTGGGTGCCTCAAAAGAGGACACTTAGCCGATAATTTGGCTCAGATAGCTAAATCCCAACAGTCACACCCCGAACCAGGACGTAATTCTTTTAAGTAAAAAATAACTTAAAAATAACTTACCTGAAAAATGAAGGCGTCTAACTTTACACCAAAAAAACCATACACTTTTTCCCATTGTTGCAAGCACCCGATGACGATTAGGTAGATATCAACTAGAAACATGTACTTAATGGTTATAAAGCTTATTTTAACACAGAAAGAATAAAGCACTAGTCGAAAAGCAGCAACCAAATATAAATAGACCACAATATTAAAATTCAAATTAAAAACTATAACTATAAAAGACAAATACTCTAAAAGCGCAAAAGATCAGAACCAAATAAAATGAATAACCATAATAACCTAAAAATCACACTAAAATTGCAAAAACTATTACTGTAAAATTATGAGATTACATCAATAATGCATATGCGTCGGAGTATCGCAAATGTCAAAAGTACAGTGTTTCCATGAAAATTTAGCTATGTTTTTAGCAGTATTATAGGACCATTTCTACCACGCGCATCCAACGATATTGGCGTTCCACAGTTCACTGTATTTTCCTCACATCTCTAGTATAAATGATTTGACATAACGAAACTAACAATAATTATAATTAATGTAGAGTAATAAGTGTTTCGTGAATTTTAAATAAAACAATTATTATATAAAAGTGTAGAAGGAAATGTAATTTATTTCCCTATTTTCTTCTGTAATATCTTCAATTAATATGTTTTATTTCTATAAATAAACCAACTGGTTAGGTGAAACATTGTGATATATGATTTTATTTATGTGTCCTATGCGTACACTTTAATATACAAAACACCAGGAACATTCTTTAAATAATCGTGGTCGTAGAAATAATTGTGTACATAACTTGTTTGAAAGTGTATTTTATGCACTTGCCAAATATATTATCCATACTCACAGATTAATCAGACTATATCTCTTACTACTAGAATTATTTCTGTCACTGAAAAAAACGATCCGTGTTTTCATATGTTCTGATGCATTTTCGGCTTCAACCCATCGGACCCCCCCTCATAAATAAATTTTGCTTAAAATTGCTAACCCTACAATTCTCTATCCGTGTTTGCTGACTGGGAAAATAAATACCGAAAATCATCACTGTCTCCTGGACTATACAGCAGATGATGATGAGGACTTCACAACAAATACACTTTTATGAATGGCTAGTTGGGGATGTGGTCGGAACAGCTGATGTGAAAATATTTTAATTAACAAGAAATTACTCTACACTCATAAAACAAAAGTAGTAAAAATGAAATATTGAAAATGTGTCAAATAAATATTATTTGTTATTTCAGAGAAATGAAAATAAACGAAATTGTTTAATGAAGTGACGTAATTAAAAAATTGTAAAATCTGATTGTAACAATCTATTAACAATTCAATCTTGATTTTGGAGTTAAACAAAATAAAGAAAAAAGAATCTAATCAAATAATGATAAAAATTAAAAATAAACTTACTATTCTAATTAATTACTATTATAATTAAAGTAATAAATAGTACTTTCCTGTAACTATAAACTTATCGCAACACAAAACACACGTGTAGACAGATCAACTGCCGATACGCGAATGTGAACTTGATACTGAATTTCTTTTTAAAATGACACCAAGTTTTACATTTAATAGTACAACTCATTCTATTAAAAGATCCTATTTAATATTTTATTTGAAAAGAAAAGTCACCCCTATTAATTCCATTACAATGTTATAACTAAAGCATTTTATAATAAATACATATGAAATCAAATCGGTAATATTAGAAATGAATGAATATTAAAATTAGAAATTCGTAGTAATATAATATTTTTTTTCAGATTTTCTTTCTTCTAAGTCAAGATCAACTCATATTGATGGACATTTTGAGAAACGCTTCGTAGTTTGTCAGTTTTGTGGAAGATTAATGACAAAAAATGAATATATTCAACATTTTTTTATTCATGTAGTGAAAAATGGAATGAAAAATAACACACCTTTGAAATACAATCTTTCGCCTAAAAGGTTGGAGTTGAAAAACATTAATGACGTTGACGACAAATTTTTCGAGTGTGGTACTTGTTTCAAAACATTTAATCGAAAATCCAGGTTAAAAAGACATTTAATAATTCACAATGGTGAAAAAAAATTCAAGTGTGACATTTGCTCTAAAGAATTTAATCGGAATTTTAACTTAAAGCAACATTTATTAATTCACAGTGGTGAAAAACCATTTGAATGTGACATTTGTTCTAAAAATTTTAGTCGGAAATCACACTTACGGCAACATTTAATAATTCACAGAGCTGAAATGCCATTCAAATGTGACATTTGTTCTAAAAGTTTTTTGAGAAAATCACACTGGCAGCAACATTTATTTATTCACAAAGCTGAAAAGCCATTCAAATGTGACATTTGTTTTAAAGGTTTTACGCGAAAATCAAACTTGCAGGAACATTTCATAATTCACGGTGGTGACAAACCTTTCAAGTGTGACATTTGTTCTAAAGCATTTATGCGAAATTGTGACTTACAGCGACACTTACTTATTCACAGTGGTGAAAAACCATTCAAGTGTGACATTTGTTCCAAAGGGTTTACCCAGAAACACCACTTACAGATTCATTTAATAGTTCACAGTGGTTTAAAACCATTCAAGTGTGACATTTGTTCTAAATGTTTTAATGGTAAATCTAACTTAAAAAAACATTTAATAATTCACAACGGTAGTAAAAAATCTTTTAAATGCGATATCTGTTCTAAAGGATTTAAACAAAAACCTTACTTACAGCGACATTTGAAAATTCATAATTTAAGTTAGTCTTTAATAATTTATTTTTTTCATTTATTTATAAAGTACAAAAATAGTTACATAATTATGTTACAACCACTTAATCTTATCTTAAGTTATACACATTTTCTTGTAGACACCTAGATACTAGAAGCATCTGTTTGTATCTAGTTACGATTTGTACATTTTATATGTAATTTTAACTCTTAAAGCCTATTACAATGTTTTAAATTATTTCTATATAAAGAAGACTAAAACGTTCTTTACTGTATTTATATAATTCTTTAAACAAATTATAGTTGTTAAAGATATATGTATTCTTTTGAAAACAATTAGTTTTTCTTTCTTCCTTTTTATTTTGCTTGGTAGCATATTATAAATTTTCGGTGCTAAAAAATTTAGGTTAATGTTTCTGTGACTCACCGGAATACAAATTTTTTTATTCACTTTGTTTCTTGTGTGATATTTACAATGTTTTGTAGGGAAATTAGAATATGTATGTAACTGCATGTTATTAACATGTAGATGGTTCTGATATTACAAGTATAATTTGTAAAGATCTGTTGTGTTGGATACATTTTATTCTTACCATATATGATTTTTAGTATTTTCTTTTGTATTATATTTAATTTGTATAATGTATTAATATATGAACCTTCCCAAACCAAAATTCCATATCTTATTAATGATTCAATAAAAGATTTATATATTACCTATGACTAATTTTTTTTTATTTAAAACGTATATTAAATAATACAATCTGTAAATTTGATTAGAAATATAATTTGTATTCATGCTACTTCATGTACTGATCTACAATAACCCCTAAATACTTTATTTTTGAGACTTTATTAATTTTTTCGTTTTCAAGCATAATGAAAGAGTATCGTGGGCGTGTTGATACTGTTGAGCAATCTATATAACTATATACGAGTATGTATCATTGGCTGCGTTCTGCCACGCCATTTCAAGGAGCGCTACAAAAGTAGCGATCACTTACGCTACCTGATCGATCTTTATGCACGGATGAACCATGTTTAAAAGTGACATTGGATTTTGGTTTATTCATTTTACTTTTGAGTTGAATGTCTTTTTATAAAACCACTAGTAACCGTTACTTACTTAAAGTTTTATAAAATGGTGATGGAAATAGTTCTGTTACCTTGGTATATACCCATAACTGCTAGTAATGTTATAAAACCTAGTTACCAAAAGGTACAGGTCATAAAACTACGAAACCTTCTTATATAAATTTGTTACTATTATATATCTATTATAAAAATTCGGATTACCGTAAATGTTTATTGGGGTATAATACTTAACCGCACTATACTCTGTTTTAATCTAACATCACTGAACTAACTCAAAAGGCCTGGTTCTCTTGAGTCTTCTTATTAGATTGGCATTGTTGGGGAGCTGGATAATCTCAAGGTTTTCATCTTGGAGCAGTCGTTGTTGGGGACTACTGACAAATTTTTGTATTGTATTTTCAACAGTCTCCAATTTAAGGTCCCTATGAAGATCAGTATTACGGCAGTACCAGGATGCATCGACGATGTTCCTTAATACTTTCTCCTGGAAACGTTGAATACCTTGGATGTTATTTTTACTGGCACAGCCCCAAAGCTGGCAAATTGATTCATTTCCACCAATTGCTTTAAATGCACTAATCTAAAACAAAATATAGGTAATTAAAAAGGATTGATACAAATTATTTCATTAACAATAGTTTTATTAATATTGTTTTAAATTTACTATAATAAAACAATACTCATGTCTAAGCAAAACACGAAAATCCACCTAAGCAATGCATTATTTATGTAGTTCTCACCTTAATTTCTAAAGACATATTGTGTTTCCCATATAACAAGTTCACAACTCATGAATATCAAAAACCAACAACTCAAATCTATGATTATTTAGAATATAGGCTTGTTCCCAGCTGGTGGCTGGACAGGGACATGATGAAATAAAATCCCATATCCCATCTTCTTCTTACAAATCAGAAATTCTTCATTAATTGTTGGCCTTTTACAACATAACCCGTTTAGTAACCTTTTGTGTAACATGTATACCATGTTTCAGAAACATTTGCAGTGAAATATTTAACTAAAATATTTCAGAAACTTGTGCTTGAAATGTTATATGTTCGAAACGTTTGAAATATTTCTGAAATAACGTGTGCTGTATGGGTACTTCCTCTTTATTTTAAACCTCTTTTTTCCGATAATTTTATATTTTCTTTCATTTAAACACTTGAATAAAAGCATGTTTCTACCAAAATGTCCCTAAATGTTTGATCTTATATTCACGTTTCACTGATTTTTGTTTACAAAATGTCCATTTACCATAATGATTTTACTAAAACTAATAAAATATTCTTAAAACCGTTCTTTTACACTGGTTTTACTAAAAACTGTTCAATTGCAAAATGTCTTGGTTCATAAATACCTGTTATTATCTAACTTTAAATACTATACCTACTTATTTCTATAATTATTTAAATTTGATACTGGGTTCCTTTTTAAAATGATACTTTGTTTCACATTTAATAGTACAACTCATTCTATTGAAATATCCTATTCAATATTTTATTTGAAAAGAAAAGTCGCCCCCAGTGATACCATTACAATGTTATAAATAAAACATTTTATAATAAATATGTATGTATGAGAAAATCGGTAATATTAGAAATGAATGAATATTAAAATTAAAAATTCGTAGTAATATAATTTTTTTTTTTTTCAGATTTTCTTTCTTCTAAGTCAAGATCAACTCATATTGATGGACATTTTGAGAAACGCTTCGTAGTTTGTCAGTTTTGTGGAAGATTAATGACAAAAAATGAATATTTTCAACATTTTGTTATTCACCTAGTGAAAAATGGAATGACAAATAGCAGACCTTTGAAATACAATCTTTCGCCTAAAAGGTTGGAGTGGAAAAACATTAATGACGTTGACGACAAATTGTTCGAGTGTGGAACTTGTTTCAAAACATTTGATCTAAAATCCAAGTTAAAACAACATTTAATAATTCATAATGGTGAAAAAAATTTCAAGTGTGACATTTGTTCTAAAGGATTTAATCGAAATTTTAACTTAAAGCAACATTTAATAATTCACAGTAGTGAAAAACCATTTAAATGTGACATTTGTTCTAAAAGTTTTAGTCGGAAATCACACTTACGGCAACATTTAATAATTCACAGCACTCGAAAACCATACAAGTGTGACATTTGTCTAAAAGTATTTAATCAAAATTATGATTTACAGCGACATTTAATAATTCACAGTGTTAAACAACCTTTCAACTGTGACATTTGTTCAAAAGCATTTAATCTATATAGTGACTTACAGCGACATTTATTTATTCACAGAGGTGAAAAACGATTTAAGTGTGACATTTGTTTCAAAGGTTTTACCCAGAAACACTACGTGCAGCAGCATTTAATAATTCACAGTGATTTAAAACCATTTAAGTGTGACATTTGTTGCAAAAGTTTTAATTATAAATGCGGCTTACAGTATCATTTAATGATTCACAGTAATCAAAAACCATTTAAGTGTGACATTTGTTCTAGATGTTTTAGTGTTAAATCTAACTTACAAAAACATTTAAAAACTCACAGTGGTAAAAAACCTTTTAAGTGCGATATCTGTTCTAAAGTATTTAATCAAAAATCGTACTTAAAGCGACATTTGAAAATTCATATTTATTATTAGTCTTTAATAACTGAAACGAAACTGTGCAAGAAAGTTGATAAACTTGCTCCGTGGTAAAAAATTATATTTTTTGTTCTGTTCTTTATGAAGTAATAAAAACTGTTCTTCATTCTACTTTTGAAAACACTTGTTGATAAAGGGATTTGCCTTGGAAAACCTTAAACGAATATTAAAGTTGTAAAATTTAAAAATTTCCAATATACTTCAGCATTGGACGGAATATTTATTGAATAACGTAAATCAAAATCAATTAAAAACAAGTGCAATGATTTAAACACGAGGATATTTTTTAATTTCTATCAACATTTTCAAAAAAATATTTTGTTTAACTGATTATTATTTTACTTTTCTTGTAGGTATAACACCTAATTTTTAAAAATTTGATACTTGATTATGAATTTCCAAGTGATGCAGAACATTTTATCGAGAATAATTTTGTGAAATGTAAGATAAACTTATTCCAATTTATATAAAACTTTTTGGAAAACCCTATATACAGTGCCGTTTTAAACATAGTATTTAATGGTTTAATACATTGTATGAATAAAGGAGTTTTAAAAAAGTACACATTTTTTAAATACCTATATTGTTATTATTACTTTGATTTTTAAATAATGAAATCCTCTAATTTATTACCACAAATGAACTAAAGATCAGAAAATGCTCCAAAACCTATAAAAAATACTAACCTGGAGAGCTAGTAAGAAAATGGTAGCATATTAATCCGTAGAAGCAGTTTTAAAGTTAAATTTATGCACACATTAATGGCTAATAATTAAAAAACTACAAACAACTCGACTTCAACAAGAAAATAGCGTTTTTCTACTACCGTGCGGAGTAAAGTAGTACTTTTTTTTCACTAGTGCGTAAAGTGAAAAATAGTAACTTTTATATTTCTAATATTAGTGGATAATGTGTATGCAACAAAGCCCCGGTTTTGACTTATGTGACAAACATTTACATTCGTCAAAAAAGAGTAACTTTACACACTTGTTGCATAAATAACTATTCTTTAAATTGAGAAATCCTTAGTTTTTATGTTTAAATTTCAATTCTCTTTTTTTATCCGCTAATGACAAAGGGCCCTATTCAGTAATTTATCGTTTATGGATGACATCGTTAAGCTAACGACAGTTCAACTCATAACTTTTATAATGTTAATTTTTAAAACTCTATTCAATAACAGTCGTTACGTTGTTTCTAGTTACCAAATTTGAACGATGATTTCTAGTAAGTTGGTATTATAATTTAGTATTTTGTGATTAAAGAACGCACGTTGATGATAAGAGGCGAGTTCGGTCAGTCAGGGGCTGGAGCGGGACAAATTTTAGGGTGCTTTTAAATGACATTTAAGCGTGTTAAACTGTCACTAATCGGACTAAACCTAACGGTAAAAGGGTCGTTTGGAGTTAAAAGGGTTAAAGGAGTTAAAGGAACTTGGCAGACCGAACGCAATGTATATATTTGACATTTTAGGTTCTTTCGTTCGCTATTGGTGTAGTGTCCACCAGTGTAAATTACACCACCTTATTTACCCTAATTTACTTCCTCCTTATTCCTTATACACATCGTCAAGTGTAATTCACTCCTGCTAAATAGCTGGTGGAGAAAATATCCACCAGTGGACACCACATCGCCGACAGGACGGTATAGTGGGTTCTACACCGGGCCAAAGGAAAGGTTTAGTGTACGTTGGTGTAGTTCATTCCTACACCAATGGGACCAACGAAAGAACCTTTTTTGAAACAAAATAAAAATTCTACTATTAAGCATTCCAACGACCTGTCCAAATGGCTACCAGTGGGGACTGACAGTTTAGATATGGCAACCCTGTTGTCATGTCATTAACAGGATAAATGATAGATACATACATAGTTATATAGATTGCTCAAAGCTGGTCGTTTGCGAGCGGTCATATTGCCTGGCAAATATTTATTAATTTGAATCGGTTTAGCAAAAATGTGTTTTAAAACCAATTTTCAGCCTTTAGATATTTAAAAAATAATTTCTTACATTTTTACTTCAAGGCATAAGCGTATGATTATTTTGAAAAATATGGATGATCAACTATCTATTTCATTGACCTTGGCAAATCACCAGGCCTACAGGGTTGCCATAATTTTGCTATATCATAACCTGTCAAAACCCACTTGTAGCCATTCAGTTTGGAATGCCTAATTATATTCATCTTGTTCTTCATAATATACCTATTTGTTCTTAAACTACAACACGATCAGAGAAGTTTACTGCGAGATGCGTACAAGATAAAAAGAAAACAACTAGGGAGAAATATATTATTTGTAGAAGTGACATATCGCCTCCAATGTTTACATCTATTTTTCGCATGCCATGTAGAGTTTATTTAAATGAGTATGAATATATTAGAAAAATATAGAACTAGGTATTCCAAAAGAATATATAAAACACCTCCAGAACAGTACGAGTTGTATTTATTGGATTAGAATGAGAGAAACCAAATTGGATACTGTCAATTCTGATTATCTTTTTTGTTGGTGTTATCGCAGTTGTCGCTTTGACAAGTCAGAGGCCATTAGCCTCGTTTTCTGTGTAGGTTATTTTATTACTCCATAATACAGGTTATGTTACTGTTTCGCAGTGCTACTTTATTAGGAATAGTACTGTTAATTAGAATCCAACAGTAAATGGTCGAAAGGGCAATCCTACCTGTGAATTAGAATTATTTTTTAAATAATTAGTTTCCTTACAAATTTTACTTGCTGTACTAGGTTGATGACCATTTAGTTGTAAAGTTTGTAACAAAAAAGTGCTTTTATTATTTAGAACACATCCTGGCCCACGGTGAAACATAATAAGTATTTAAAAACAGAAGGCGGGGATGGAAAAGTCACTCTAACGACACTTCATAATATTAGCGATAGCTCTGTGGCTATCGTTGATGAGCGATAATTTTGCAACCATCTTTAACGACAATCGTTGTCTACTGAATAAGAAAAGTCGTCGGTGAATGATTTTTGTTTATTAATGACGTCGTTCAGAGTTACTGAATAGGCCCCTATAGGTAAGTTCGATTTGGAACTCGACGGATCGGACAGAGCGCGCACGGAGTGCGTGACGTCATAGACAAAGTTCGCTCTTTTTACAATCTCAAGACCAGGGGGTCGATTCTCGACTCGTAGGAATATTTTCCTATAGGAATTTTTGACATTTTTATATACATCGAAAATTTATGACATTTTCCTACATACAGGAAAGTGTCACAAATTCCTATAGGAAAAGGTTCCTACAAGTCGAGAATCGACCCCCTGGGCTGGTAACTCAAATGGAAAAACATGAGGCTGGTAATTTAGTACCACTCCAATTAACGGGATGGTGCTCGTATCAAAATGTCATGTCAGTTGTCAGCTCGTCAAAACTTCAAACTCAAAATTAAAATGGCTATTGGTTATTGTATTTGAAGGTGTATTGAATTTTGATTTATTTTTCAACACCTTCCAATTTTAAGCATGATTTGAAACGATGGAAAGATGGATTTCAGCAACAAACAATAAAGCACTCCCAGATATTGGTAGTGATGCAATTTATACCACATTAAATATGCAGTCGTCATATTAAGGATATCCAAATAGTGTCTTAAGAAAAATGCACCATCAGTGTTTGGTAAGTAATATTTACAAACTTGTTTTTGATTCAGTGTTAAAATAATTGGTTTGTTATTTAAATTTCTTTTTGTTTTCAGTTTTTAAATGATCATTGTTGTAAAGAAAATGTTGGCCCTCCAAAATACCCTGTCGATTGATGAAATTTTTGAGCCTCAGCTATCAATATCAAAAATTGATTCAATGCCATTGACATCAAACAAGAAAATACCCTAAAATCGTCAAGGGTCCAAACGTGTGTAAGTTTATACTCAAAAGTTAAATTCATTTATCAGGGTGACCACATAATGAATAAAAATTTGTTAACTACAAGTGCTGTATAAATGAATCACGAAAACAATTATCGGATGAAGAAATGCTCCTCAACCTAACTAGTCGACTCAATAACCGTATGGCAAATTTTATCCACACTCAAATTTGCCTCGATAGTAAAAAAAGGATGATTCTTCGCTTCAATTTTTTCAAACTTATTTGCCACTCCAAGTCGCAAAACTTTTATAAAGATCTTGAGCACTTACATATACTGATTTTGTTACAAAAAACATTTTTGATAGGTTTGTTTTATAACTATTTAATTATTTAAATGTTGTAAATGCATATTTGTTTTAAGTATTTCCATGTTTAAATAGACAAATTATATGATGCGGCTATAATTTACTGTAATAAAAAACAATAATAAATTGCATTTTATTTCAAGTTTGAAATTAATACAAACATATAATGAAGTAAAATCAAATAAAGATATAAATTGGCAAAATATTTCAAATCACAAAACAGTCAATATGGTTGTTTTATGATTTGAAACTAGTCAAATATTTTTCCAATTTTTTTACTTTATTTGATTTTCTTCATTACATTTTTGCGCTACTACAAAGTTAAATTTCAAAAAGCCCGCTCGTGACGGCCATATTGAATTTTAGTACCACTCCAATTTGATAGATGGCAGCACATCGACTCAGAATTTTACCATTGTGTTTCCCATCTAATCACATTACTAATCTATGCTCAAGACGAACACAAGGGGAATGACAAATGACACTAGTAATAGTTTGCACTTGAATACACTTTTGTTTGTGTGTATGGACCGTAAAAAAATAATTTTAATCAAATAGGAAATAGTTATAACAAAAACAAACAAGAAATAATACGTGTAAAACTGATTAATCGCCGATCAGAATTTTGACATTTTTGACAAATTCTTACAGACACCCGCTGATCTCCATCGGACAACTCGGGGAAAAGTAAGCGCGCTCCGAGTGATCTGTGGCAAGCCGAACACAAAAGAGTACGCTCTGAGTGCCAAAACGACCACAATTAGGCATTCCAACGACCTGTCCAAATGGCTACCAGTGGGTAATGACAGTAAAAGGCATTTCTTTATAAGCTTACTACAACATACTTGGTTACAGTATTGTGGTTACTGTGGTAACATTACGCATACCGGTTTCCCTATTATTGAATGTCAAATTTAATTTAAGTTTGGGGATTTCTAAACGGAATTTGAATTTTAGAAATTTTAGGATGTTTTGACTTTGTTATTTTTTATTATAGTATGTTCTAGTAAGCTTATAAATAAATGCCTCGTTAGATATAGCTACATATGCTTTGGTAACATGTAACCAAAGCCGAGTAACCAAACGTTATAAAGAAATGCTCTGGTTACAGAAGTATGTTCTGGTAAGCTTATAAAGAAATGCCTTTAGATATGGCAACCCTGTTGTCATTAACAGGGTCAATGATACATATATAGTTATATAGATTGCTTAAAGCTGGTTGTTTACGAGCGGCCATATTGCCTGGCAAATATTTATTAATTTGAATCGGTTTAGAAAAAATGTGTTTTAAAACTAATTTTTAGCCTTTAGACATTAAAAAAAAATAATTGCTTATGTTTATTTTGAAAAATATGGATGATCAATCTATGTAACTATCTATTTCATTGACCTTGTCAAATCACCAGACCTACAGGGTTGCCATATCATAACCCGTCAAAACCCACTGGTAGCCATTCAGTTTGGAATGCCTAATTGAGACATACCGAGTGCACTCTGAGTACAGCGAACGCCAAACCGAACTCAGCCAAAGTCATTGGAGACCGGAAACACTTATCCGCCATTTTCACTTACCCCTGTAATTCCATGGTCGTTCAGAATTACCCATTGATTTGGCAACCTAGGGATACGACATGCGTAATCGAAAAGTGGGACCGGGTCCGCCATTACTGTGAGTGCAACTTGTCAATTTTATAGGTTATATTTTTAGTGTCATTTGTGTAATTAAATTTGAATTTAATTTGTGTTTGAGCAAATTTTGAGTGTTACCCACTTATAAAGTATATAATGCCTTGATGTGTTATACGTTCCTGCTCTAGCGATAGACGTTTTTGTGAACAATCGACTGGAATAAAGTTTCATAGGTTAGTATCAAAATTATAAATATTATACAGGACAGTATTATTACAGGTTTGTATAAAAGTATCCTTTTAAAAATGCAAAAAAATCATCTATTAACTTTTGGGCCTACCTATATTGGAATAATTTTTCATACGAAATAATATTTATAGATTTCCAAAAAATCCTGAATACCGTTTGTCAACAAGCATAATTGGGAACCTTCTAAATTTAGCTGTATATGTTCCAAGCATTTTCTTGAGAAGTACATTAATCGTACGCCATTTCGTTTATCAAATTTATAGGCATTTTTATATTCTTATTTCTATTTAAATATAACCTACATTGGCTGTCCTTCCACCAGTTTTATTTATTATTTCTACAGCTGATTGAAAAGTAGAACTCCATGTTTTGTGTATGCATGAGTATTGTTTGTTTTATTAGGGTTAATTTAAAACAATATTAATAGACCTTTTTAATTACCTATAGTTTGTTTCAGATTAGTGTGTTAAAAGGAATTGGTGAAAATAAAGTGATTTGCCAGCTTTGGGGATGTGTCAGTAAAAGTGACATCGAAGTTATTCAACGTTTCCAGATTAAAGTATTAAGGAACATCGTCGATGCACCCTGGTACTGCCACAATACTGATCTTCTTAGGGACCTTAAAGGGGAGACTGTTGAAAACAGAATACAAAAATTTGCCAGTAGTAACCAACGACTACTCCAACATGGAAACCTCGAGATTATCCAACTCCTCAACAATGCCAATCTAATAAGAAGACTCAAGAGAACCAAGCCTTTTGAGTTAGTTCAGTGATGTTAAAGCAGAGTAAAGTGCAGTTAACTGATTTAAACTCAAAGCGGCAGTTTCACATGGCAGTTGAGTGCTATAGCAGCGACTGTCAGGTAGGCGTGGTCACACTGTTATCTGTGAAACATACCACTGTTATAGAAGCTGAATGATATACCAGTTACTGTTATAACTAGAAATATTTCAACTTTTTGTTATAGCAGTCGTATTTAGGTTAAAATAAAATGGCGAAATTTGTTAAAACTATCAAACACATTGCGTTCTCAGATGAAAAAATTATAGAATTAATTGAATTATATCGGGAAAATGAATAAAACATTAAGTCTGCTGAATTTAAATATTATATTAAAAGAAAAGCTGCAATTACTGATATTGCCAAAAAATTGTGTGTCGAAGAGGAAATAATCAAAAAGAAAATAACTTCAATACGATCTTTTTACTTGATGGAAAAAAAGAAAATTTCGGATAGTCACAAAACAGGTTCTGGTACAGATGAGTATCCTGCTTTGCAATTAAAGGTCCAACCTAAAATTTTTTACTTTACTGTTGAAAATGTACAAGAATTATAACATACATACCTTCTCGTGCAGTTCTAAAAATTTTTCGTAAGGTAAACGAGTAAAATTTTGAAAATCACCTTCTACATTTAACAATTCAGTTAATAAATTATTGTCCATGTCAAACTGTGGCCTGTTTAATAAAGGTGTCTTTACCCAGTACCTTTTCTCGCTATATCTTCTTCATTTGGCTTCAAGATTTTTCTCTAACATAATTTTTTTCTTGGCTAATAAACAAATAATTGCACAATTTAACAGTTCTTTTTTAGTCGGCACCATTTTGAAGCAAGCGATTAAACTCACTTTGTGAATCAAGTGATAACAGTAAAACTATCGCAATAGGAGTCATCCCCACCAAACAGTACAATTGTTATAGCACTCAACTGCCATGTGAAACTGCCGCATTGGGTATACTAGAAAGTAGAATATCAGTTTGTGAAGTTTTTCATCCCTTGATAAGTTAGAATAAAATTTCTAATTGATCTTAATGATTAGATTGTAACAATCGTAAATGTTTCTTTACTTGGGGCATTTATTAAAAAAAACTTTGTTTCAGATTAGTGCATTTAAAGGACTTTGTGGAAATGAAGTGATTCCTTTATATTTTTTGAAATAATGTTTTAAGAATCAATATTTGAGTTTTGTGTATTTTGTATATTTATAAATGTCTTTTTTTTAGTCTAATAATATTTTAGAGAAAAAAAGCTAGAATACATTTCTGAAATATTACTATTTAATATCTCTAAAAGATTTAAAAATTTTATTTCAGAAATATTACTGTGTAATATTATATTTACTGGACATTTTTACGTTGTTTACTATGTTTGATATTTAAACTCTTGTAGTTTGGTAACCATGCGGAATTGGATATTTGTTCATAGGACATTTTATGCTTGAAATGAATTCAGGAATATGATATTTAAGTTTGTATAGTGCATATAAGTTCTTATAATAATAAATATTTAA
Source organism: Psylliodes chrysocephalus (assembly GCA_927349885.1). Taxonomy (NCBI): domain Eukaryota; kingdom Metazoa; phylum Arthropoda; class Insecta; order Coleoptera; family Chrysomelidae; genus Psylliodes; species Psylliodes chrysocephalus. The sequence continues at coordinate 18,567,424 of OV651827.1, forward strand.
CATCAATACTCACTTAGTTTTTTTTTAATGAGACTAGCAATAAAACCATAACCGTTTGTCTAGTATTAAAAATAAATATCACTCCTAGATATGGATAAGAAAATATTAAAACTTTATTCCTTGTACACTTTTATTTAATCACAGCACACATTATTTTCATTTACAATATTTGCTTGATGTTCATATGCCCCAGTCTATTTTGTTCACCTTTTCTAGTGGCTTTTTCTGCTAAACTTTAGTCCCTATTCTACCTCCACGTAGGTAATGAATTATTCAACCATTTAGTCAACAACGGGGTTTTACTTGTTTTACAGTAAGATACTTATCTTTAATGTTCAAGTTTTAGAATTTGAACTTGGATTAGGCCATTTTCGTCAATTTTGTTCTTAGAGCTTTTGTAAAAACACTTGGGAAGTACTCTCACAAATTTATTTCTTATTTTGCCTAGCGAAGAAAATGTGTATTAGGAAATATTCTGGTTTTTACCTTAGTGGTCAAGAAAAGCACTTACAGTGGATACTTTTCCTAACTCGATAAACATTTATTACCTAGATGTTGGCCTCCCTTTATCACCAGCCTACAATTTCAACTCGTTTGCTGTTAACTTTAACTTCATCTGTGACTTTAACTATGGTTGAGACTTCAACTTTATCTTCACATTCTTTGTCTGACTTTCAATCATACACGCTTGTGGTGCATGTTATGTGTTACTACGGTAGGCCTTTACATAAGTAGCCCTAATCTCTGCAGATGGTGAGAAGCCCAGCTCAAACCAACTACCATAATATCGTCATTGGATCTATAGGTCTCAAGTAAGATCACTTCATATTTTACATTTGTTAGAAATGCACCTGCACACCGCTTGTTATGGCTTCGCTGATTTAGTGAATGTCTTGCATGAAGATATACACCTTTCAGTCTGAATCTACAAAAGTACCAAGACCAAGTAAGATTAATCCACATTTTGATTTCCTGAATAGTGCATCTACCTACACAGAGATTGCTTATTAGCCATTTTCCGCGAGCCTTGCATTAAGTTTCGTATCTGATTATCGAGCTTTTAGTGTATGAACATTTGTTCTTAATTTCGAGAAAGCTGTTAATTAAAGTAAAGTTAGATTACTTGACCTAGTACTTTCCGATTTAAAGACAGAAAGCATTGGGCTCATAGAAAAACGAAAAACTAAAGATTGAGCTATTTATGTGCCCTAGTGCAAACGTGTGACGACTGATCCAATAAATCGAACTCTGTTTACTTTTGTCGCTTATGTGAACCAAATATGTATTATTTATTTTTTCTGTGAATGATTTCAACGCTTTAGGGTTAATTTTACCATTGTGTTAAAGTTTAAACTATTAATTGAAGATTAAAATTACATTTTATGTAAAAATGTAATTTTAAACTTCGTTAAGCCCAATGGTGGAATCGGCTCCAAGTTAGTTATATCATGGTCATTGATTAGTTGCAATTTTGCAAATAATATATTCTTCAGCGCTTAATAGCCACTTGAGTGATAATTAAATCAGTTATATTTTATTTCTTTCATTTACTTTATTCAGCACCTCTCGGCTGAAAACCGGGCATATTTAAGCTTTTAAATCCCCTTCTTTTATAACCTCGGCCTTCCACCACCTTTTAAGTCAATGTCAATAAAAAGAAAAATAATTTTTTTATAATTCAAATAATGATACTTAACCAGAAATAGTAGGTACTATTGCTGCGTTTGAGAATCCACATCGGATGCATTTTTTACATCTTGACCGTTTTTTTATCCACATCGGACACATATGTCCCATTACATTTACGTATACTGAATCACGTGATCAAAGATCTTTTACATCTCAGATGCATCCGATGTGGATTCTCAAACGAGGCAAATAAAAACTTGTAAATCCGGTTCTGCTCTTCCGCCATTTTAGTGAGTGCAAAAGCCACGCCTACCGGTCCCACTTTTGTATATCAAAAATAATACATATAACGTATCCTTACGTTGTCTTATCAATGGAATTACCTTATCTGAACTATTTATATTCTAAGATCTATCCCAGTATTATCACTAATGAACTGGAGTGGGGTACAATGCTTGTCAATGGGCTTGAGATGCGACTCTATGGGCAAAGACAGGTTATTTTTCATCTCACTCGGGTGTATTTATAACAACCATTTTCTATTTCACTTTGTTATTGTCTGATCTACCAGCTTGTGGATTAAACAATAACAATGTGAAACAGAAAATGGTTATTATAAATACTTCCGAGTGAGATGAGAAATAAAAATGGCTGCGCCCATAGAGTCGCATCTTGTTCTATTGATACAATATGCACATTGCACTCCAATATGCACTCCAGTTCATTGATAATCACCGACCTTGATATTAAACTGGATGGCTATTCGCGATTCAAATTAATTTTCGCGCGCCTGTCATTTGTCACGTATAAGTAGGATGTTTGTTTATTTACGTGTTGTGGGATTTTGTATTTGTGATTTTTTAACTGTTTTTAGATAATATTCTTATTATAATAGTGTTTTTGAGTTTCATTTAGTGTTAATTTAAGTTTAGTTTTCGTGCTTTCGTTATAAATGTAATTTTTCATGTGTAGTACGAACTAATTTGTTGGAAATATTGACCTATTGGTTGCTACAAGAACATCTAGAAATATGTATTTACTAAACCCAGGACATGTTTTATTATGTGGTTTAAAGGACATATCAGGTACCAAACGTTTATTATTGATGAACTTCTTTAAAAATCTTACTATCCTTATTCTTATATCATGAAGTGAATTGTGTAGTACTTTGTATACATGTAAATGGTAATAAAACCGTCACAACTCATATTGGAGTTTGACTCTAAACAACGTTTTGCAAAATTTCAATATTGTGAATTTGTAGATACCCATTTATCGTAAGAAACAGAATTTTATGACTTGCACTTGAAAAATAATGAATACTCCAGTTTTGATTTTGACAATAACACCATACAGATTGCAATTTGCTGGAGGCTTTTTCGCAGATTTCATTTTTAATTTAAATACTATCACATACTATAAGAAATAAACAAATTTAAAGCTAAAAAGTAACAAAAAACTCCTAATTGTAATTGATACAAATTAAAATGTAAACAATGAACACGAACGCCAATGTTGCCAAATGAACTGATTTTGTCTCTGACTGATTTTAAAACTAAAATTAATAAATGAACTGATATTTAAAAAAAAAAATCAATATAATAAATCGATTTTATAAAAAAATCCTTAAATAAATAGTATGATTACATATTACTAGACACAAAATTTGATTCTTAAATAAAAGGTCTTATCCATTTCTTCAAAAACTAAAATCCGACGACGTAACGAAATTTTGCTGCTTCTGGCAACACTGAACGTCATCCTACTTATAGGGACCTTTTACTAATTTCCTCCAGAGGGCGTATCACTTAGCTTGAATCGCGAATATGACATAAATCCTACTCCTAATTTCTAAGCCGACATGGGTGAAAAAAATGGTCGGTGCGCATGACAATTTGGATGGGGCTTGATTTTGTTGATCGGCTTTGTTCTTCCAGTTTAATATATAGTTCAGTGAGTATAATTAATAATACAGTTTTGCCATAGCTTGAGTTGGTTCTTTTGATGTCGGAGTGGTGAGATTTTTAATGACAGTTGACTTTTTTGACGCTTATTTCTACACTGAAAAAAAGTAACTTTAAAATATCTTGTCCCTTTTTTTGAATAAAACATTACACAATAAATGGAAGATGAAAACTAAGTCTAAGGACCGATTCCACCGTTGTGTTAAACGAAGTTTAAAATGACATTTTTACATTAACAATGTCATTTTAATCTCCGTTTAACGACAACGGTGGAATCGGTCCTAAATATAATAAAAAGTTTTAAAATGTGCATTACAGCCAATCAGATAATCAAAACAATCAACTACCAATAATCCATTGACAATTAACATATGCTAGTTTTGACGTATTTGCTGCTTATTAACGGACATGCGCAGAAAAATATGGAATCTTCAAAAACAATTAACTGTCGCTACTGTTTTATTACTTATGATAGGCGAGTTCGGTCAGTCAGGGGCTGGAGCGGGACAAATTTTAGGGTGCTTTTAAATGACATTTAAGCGTGTTAAACTGTCACTAATCGGACTAAACCTAACGGTAAAAGGGTCGTTTGGAGTTAAAAGTGTTAAAGGAGTTAAAGGAACTTGGCAGACCGAACGCAATGACTGCAGATCTATCTTAAAACGATGGTAGAAGATTTAAAAATTTATTGACAATGACAAGTGAAAACGTCAAAAAATTGTAAACATTGATAAGTTCTTTAAAAATAACATTAGATTATTATTAATTTGTATGTTTCTTAAAACGATGGAGCAACAAGATCAAAACTCTTTAATTCTTTTTGACGATTTTGTTAAAACAGAATCAGAAATTGGTACCAGTCAAACAATGCAAAACAAGTATTGTCTTAGAAAACCAAAAAAGTTAAAAACTGAAGATGGTGATGTTCTTGGTGATACTACATTAAATGATTTCGAATATCAAACGACGGAACAATTTGCACCTCCTGAAATTAAAGAAGAAAAAATGCTCGAATGTGAAATGCCCAAAATTGAATTATGTTCAAATTTGCTGACAGAAATTGACCAAAATACGGTTTCCGAAATTGTGGAAATTTTTAAACAAGAACTTGAGAACACTAACGATTTTAAAGTAACAGATATCAAGCAAGAAGTTAGTGAATATGTACAACCAAAAACTGAGAGTGTAGTGAATGAACTGCTGACTTCAGAATGTGATTTACCGACTCTAAAAATTGAAAGTAGTGATTATTATCCGGATAACTATTTAGGACATACAGATAGTGGGAAACTGAAAAATACTTCTCACGTTATTTTAAAGAAAAAGAGGAGGAGGTATGCTTGTCCTATCTGCCAAAATAGTAAGTCAGTTTATGATATGATTTAATATACCTAACAGCTTTTTGCTTACTTTTAAATACATAAGTCAACCACCATCGCTCCACCTACTGATTTCGTTTGCCTATCAGGCCTAAAAATTACTTTTTTCTATGATTCTATTAAAAGATATCTTTCCAATTAGAATACTTCTAGCGAAAATATGATTTTCGTCACTACTGAGAAAAAATCCAGTTATTATCTAGATTGACCCCTTTTTGATTAGGAGAAAACAAAGCATATGTATACCTACTTACAGGTATTACTATTATAAATAAAAAAACCTATCAGTCATTTAGTTAAGCTCCTCCCTGCTCAGATGCAATGTGACAATTCTAAAATGGTACTATGGGCTGTTGAATGTTGTTTCCAAGTGCCACAAAATGTTGACTTACAAGTAACATACACTAAAGTCAGATTTGATGAAAAATCCATAAAGTCACTTACTGTATTGTTTTTTGAACAAAAAAATGCTATGATAGCCTTAATGAATTTGAAAATAATTTAAAAATATGGTTATAATTCTTAGAGAACATTGGATTTTACCAATAAGTATATATTTATTTATTTATTTATTTCACCTCATAAGAAAATTGTACAAAAAAATTATACAACGTTTATCCTGAAACATGTCATGGTAATTATAAAAATACATAAAATTATATACCTAAAAAAATTTAGAAAAAGAACATATCTAACGATAACATGAATTATTATATAAAATATTCTTCTATGGAATAGCAGTTTTTTACATTAGACTTAAGACCACAGTACCACCCCCAATATTCGTAACATGAACTAATTTTGATAGATGTCATTTATGTGTCATAAATTAAGAATCCTTTTGTTCAGCAGATGGAGCAATATTCCATATTTAATAGTTCTTTTGTTCAACAGATGGCGTAATAATTTTATTAGTTCTAAACGGTAACTGTTATAAAATACCTAACAAATTCATCACCCCTAGCTACTACGCGATAACATTGTATAAAGAACTAAATAGTAGTCTCACCTTATGGAAGTTTCATTGGAGCGAAATGGATACTGCTAATAGATGGCGCTAGTGAATATGGATAAGTCGATATTCCTTTGCAGTGGGCGGAGTTGAGGGTCCAGCAGAAATTTTTAAGAATGACTGAGACCGATCGATAAATTTCTATTTTTAGCTCTTGGATGAAATTTTATACACTCGTGATTGAATGTTTGGACTATTTTCTGTTTGTTATTGTGCGTTAGTGCGTCTACGGGTAGTAGGTATTGTGAATGAGTTGTGTTTATGTTTTATTACTGAATTATTTTACTGTTAATAAAGGAACGAGTTCCCAAAAAAAAATTGTGTATTTATAACTGTTTTGAAATTAATAAAATAGAAAATATGCTTTTGTTTTTCGTTTTCTTTACAGGTTTTATCCGAATTAATTTAAAATAAATTATATAATATTAATAATAATAATAATAATAGGTACATTTCTTAAGTGTTGCAAAAATTGTATTTTTAATTTAAATACCTAAGTACTTAGCATAAGTAATTATAAACAACAGGTTATTTCTTTAATCTGGTGCGTAACAATGTAATAAAAAAACCCTTAAGATGGATGGTAAATAATATAAATGAATTCTTAATATTGAAGTAAATAACACAATGGGTTCTATAAGGATTATTGGTTGGGGTTCGGCTTTGGGGGATAGGGTCGAAATATTAAAACTAAACTTGGTATATGGATGTATTATCCCATAAAAATAAAAATCGCTTTAAAAAATTCACCCCTCCCCACTCCTATCTGATATGGTGAGGGTGGCATTTCCAAAAAATCAAGTCAAGAACTTTTTAAATAAAACAGTTGAAGACTACGATTTTTTATACATAAAAACACAAAATTCCAATTTTTTTGAAAAAAAATTTCCAAATTTTTTTTGAACTTAGAAAAAATTTCGACTTTAATCTTCATAGTTCGGAAGTGTGGGCTGGCATTTAAAAATAGTTACAGACGAGATAAAAATCTTATTTTTGGCATATTTACAATAGAAATGATTTGCAACATTTTTGTATAAATATCTTACCACCACCATCCCCTAGAGGGAGATGGAGGGTGTGGCATCCCCAAAAAATCAAGTTAGAACAAAAAAAAAGCAGTTAAAATCTACAATTTTTTATACATATAAACCCAAAATTTCAATTTTTAAATCAAATTATTAAATTAAATTATTTTTTTAATTTCTTTATTATATTTAATATTATTTCTATTTTTTCTAACAATAATCAATTTAAGATATCTACTTTGATTGAGCCAAAATATTTAGTAGGGGAAGTTTTTAATATTATACAAACATACTGTGTGTCCAAAAAAAATATATGAATTTGGCTAAACATTAACCTTTATTTCTAAAAACAGGAGAACAATGTTACTTGAAAAATGTATCTAGAATTAATATTACCACCATCAAATCCTGGACCTGGACACAATTTTTTTTAGAAATACGGGAGAAGCGGAAATGACATTTTTACAAATGAAATTAATTTCAACAAATTTATTTGAGATCATGTACAAGATTATTCATTATTAAAGACACCTTTTATAACCACTATTGCATATTCAAAAAAAGCTTTAAATAAAAGTTTGTGAATATGACTGACTTTTTTTAAATATGCCATAAAAACACGTATTCAGATTTCACGGAATACACCACAAATAAACTTTTTTAAATGGGATACCCTCTATGTTATTAAATTTCTGGGATATTTTTTTTCTAATTTCACAAATGTATATTATTGATAACCCTATCTTATACCGTCTGTTCTCGAGTAATTTAACGTTGATAATGTAAACATGAAAAAGTTAACATTATTAAAGTAAAAGCTATGAAAATCACAACTATTATGTTTGATAATAAAATAATCCAAATAAGTAGTTTACAGTGAGAAAGAAAAAGTGTAAATATTTATAAGATATTCGACATAGATTATCTATGATATTCGACGTTTAATTAATCAGTAAAGAATAAAGATCATTTCGAAATTTGAATAATATATATATCCTGTGAAATATGCACACCACTGATATGGCCATTTGATGACATTTTTACAAAATTCGGTCAATGTAAACATTATACAATAATAATTATAGCATAAAGGGAGGATAATTTATAATGAATAACCCTGTTAGGTACCATAAATTTTCAGTAAAAAAAATTGAATTCGCACTTTTTTACGTAGATTAAAAAAAATTTAATTTGGTGCGTTTTTATGGTGCAGACATTTTGCGACACACTGTATATTCAAATCCAAAATGATGTATTTTCTTTTAACACATACCTAATACAAATTTATTAGCAAAATTTAAATACTTGTTATTTTCGGTATATTTCTCCTTTAGACACACACATTTTTAGTTTCATTGTCAAAAGATTTAAATAAAATTACCGGACCTTATAATATTCTATTATAATTTGATGATCCCGAGTGGCCATAGCAAAAAGACGAAATTTGAGCATGAAGATTTAGATGTTATTAACGTAAAATTAATGTTTTGAAATTAATTTAAGTTTTAAGAATTTAGAAAATAAAATTAAATAATAAAAAAAAAGTATCCACTCGGGGGTTTGAACTCAGAACCCTTCGATTCGTAGACAAGTACTCTAAATTTTCGTTATGAAGGCTTATGAAAAAGTTTTACTTTTTAACGCTGATAATCAGACTGCTTTTAGTTTCATTAAAATCTCAGTTTATTTCTAAATATAGACGAATATCTTGTGGAATGCTATTATTTATTGATTCTTTACAAGAATCACTAATTTTTATTTATATTTAATCTAAATAACTAAAAAAATATATACTGACAATTAATTTGACGAAATTGTCACTTATAAAGTTCTAACATCTGACGTAGAGGGCGTATCTAACCAGTAAATAAAATCGTTAGTTCAATGATTTTACCAATAGATGTCGGGCGCGATTGCCTCCAATAACTTTTACATGGCGATTATCCTACTATATAGTTCTTTATACAATGGCGATAATAACTAAACGAGTTATTGACCTTGACAAATATTTTCGATGAAACAGGTATAAAAATAAAACTTTTGCATTAGATTCGGCACGTCGGTATATTTATTTAGTAGCAGCGTTGGGTTTATTAGTACAATTGTACTAGATTCAGTACATTTCAACCATTCATAAATGCTAGTACCACAAAAGACAAAAGTATCTAAATCTAGTACATTTTAAATATTTCGCTGGATCTTCTAGAATAATGATATATGATTTCCAATTTCTATGCTAGACAGTAGATACTTCTGATGCGATACTTTATACCAGGGAGGCTATTTTCAAACTCGAGAAAAGTCATTCCTCTCAAGAGAAATGTCATAATATGTCAACGTAAAACAGTATTTTTAGGGCCCTTGGGGCCAGTGTGAACTCACAGATTGTTTCTCTCGGTTTATTTAGAGGGAATACAAATTCTCGTAAGAATTTTAATCCTCGAGGCCTTTAAAACAGCGTTTCCACATTGACGTACGACATTTCTGATGAGAATCTTGAGAGAAATGAGTGCTCCCATACTTTGAAAATAAGGGGTAAGAGATAAGGGAGCATGAGTCTTCATATAAGGGACATAAATATAAGATACGCTCCTAAGCATATGCTTAACAACCACCAGCTCGAACGCAGTTAACATCTGGCCCACTATGTGTCGCTATCATCGATATCAAACAAATAACCCAGCGGGAAATTTATTATATTTTTTTGTTTAAAATAAAGTTTATTTTGGTTTCTTTTTAAATTTTTTATTTACCAACGTAAGAATATATTTTTGTTATACCCATTTTATTTATTTTTTGGTTTAAAATGAGTTTGTGTTCTCATTTGAAATTTATCGCCAAATCTAGTACGTTCTGGTACAATCACGATCTGAATTTCAGTACAAGCTGTTGCTACTAAAAACCCAACGCTGTTTAGTAGTTCATTCTTGTGTCCAGTCAACAAAGGACAACGGTCTTCGTATCATTACGTAGGGACCATTTATACTATACATAGTGTCGTTAAGAATGGGATATAGAACAACTGACGATTCTCTGATTAAAAATAAGACAACTAAACAAATCATGCTTAGATAAAATGTTTCTTGGTACCGAGTTAAGGTGTTAAAATCCAAAAAATATTTATTGCAACTTATGACATATTGCTGAGATAATGTTTTTGTAAGAAAAAAGAAATTAATCATAAAATTTTACTTCATTTGTAGAGTCGTAATTTATGTTTTCATATTTCTACTTTTTTTGTCAATTTAGAATTCCAGTACTATTTTCAATTATAAATAAAAATTACGTATTTTAGATTAATCAATAAGAAAAATAAGCATTTTTGAAATATTAATAACTAAATACAAATTAAACAACAAATTAATAAAAAAGCATTTAAAACACGTTGACTGCCGAAGCAAATGTTGTGGTTGGGTCTTCGTAAACTACAATATCTAATAGACGCATGAATAAAATATATAAACGCGGCGCGAGATTAAATTATTACAAACATAGGTCGCGTGCATATATTGTGAATAATATATTCAGGTTGTCCCATTAGTGCGTAATTGTTCAATATTTTAATTTGTGTTGTAAACACGTAAACAATTTCTAAATAAAAGTTATATGCATTTCAAAAATAGGTATTTTTAAGATATTTTTAGACATACAGGGTTTTGCGTTTTTGTCTGACAAATGAAACGGTATATTTTTTAAAAAGAAATCCCTGTATTTTACTTCAGTTTTTGAATGCTTTGGTAATGCTGTATTTAACCCTAGAATTTTATTAACAAATATTGCAGGGTTGCCAATAAATTAATTTTTTTATGAAATTAGAGAATGATTCAGACCCCAAATTAAATTATCATTATTTAGGTAGGTTTAAAATAATTTCAAATTTTTTTTAAATGTAGTAATAAGATAGTAAGCTAACGAATAGTGGTAATAGAACTGGATTATTTTGTACAGTGTGTTTTGAAAAACAAGTCTTAAATATGGCTAATTCCAAGTTAAATTTATTTAATTTTTTTCAAATGCCACACCCTGTATATTATTTAAGCATTCAATTCCTTATAAATTAACATATCCAACGATATCAATAACACATATACAGGGTGTCCCACGAGTGCGTAATTGATCGATAGCACTTTTATAATAGGAAATACGAAAAAATTAATATAAAAGTTGTATGACCATAATTAACAATTATTTATAAATATACAGGATAATCCATAAACGATTGTCTGACCAAACCTATACATTTTTAAAGTAAAACACCCTGCAGGTGCATATTTGACTGTTTTCACATCGTTTCAATAATTTCAATTTCATTCATTTGCTATGTTGTATATAGGATGTGTGAAAATGGTCACGATTTTCTTAATTTTCTAAATGGAACACCTTGTATGTTATGCCACCAATTAATATATTCCATTGAAAAAAATTTAAGCATTTGTAACCTCGCGTGTTGACACACTCTATATAGAACATAGCAAATGAATAAAGTCAATTAAAATTATTTGACGACGTGAAAACAATCAAATATGTATAACTACCTGCAGGGTGTTTTGATTTAAAAATGTATAGGTTTGGTCAACATCTCGTTTATGGACCACCCTGTATATATAGGAATAATTTTTAATATGGTCATATAACTTTTATATTATTTTTTTTTTCTTATTTCTAATAATAAAACAGCTATCGATCAATTACGCACTGATGAGATGTTATTCTCTAACATGTTGGTATCGTTGGATATGCAAATTTATAAAGAATTGTATGCTAAAATATTATATCAAATGCTGCCTTTGAAAAATTGAGTAATTTGACTTAAAAGTAACCATTTTAAGACATGTTTCAAAACACTCGCTATAAAAGAATCCAGCACTATCACTACTATTCGTAATCTTAATCTTACTAATGTGCTATAAGTTAGTATATTAAACAATTTTGAATTATGATAATTTAATTTAGGGTCTGCATTATTTTCTAATTTTATAAAAATTTAATTGCTTGGCAGACCTGTAATATTTTTTAAAATTATTCTAAGGTTGAATACAGTATTACCGAACCATTCTAAAATTGAAATAAAATACATGTTCTATTTTAAAAATATACCCAGCAAAAATGTAGCACCCTGTATATATCTAAAAATATTTTTAAAATATGTATTTTTTAAATCCATATAACTTTTTTTTGAAACATGTTTGCGTGTCTTTAACATAAATTAAAATATTGAACAATTACGCACTAATAGGACATACACATGGGTACATACACATAGCAGTCAACGTGTTAACTCAGAAATAAGATTCCTTATAAAGATAAAATAACATTCAGGAGAAAAAAGCAAAGACCGCCAATATTACGTGCGTATCATACAATGATGCCAGGTGATTCGGATTTAATTTACATCGGAATGCAATAAAGTTCCTTCCCTTTCCTGCATTTCACTATTGTATATTTCACCCACTTTAAAATCAAATTCGTCCTAGAAAGAATTGTGAAATTATCGTATAAATCGATAATCTGGCAACGTGGTCAACACTTGTTCATACACAGGCAAAATCAATCGATAATTTGGAACCAAACGAGACAAATATATATGAAAATCACGAAACAATAAAAGACGGCATACACCTGTATCACTGTTTCAAAAATTGGTACCTCTAAACAATCATTTACCTATTAAAACCATCTCTAAAACAGAGTAGCTATATTTTTTTTACGGTGACATCTTCTTAAAAATAGATGAACTATATGAACTATACACAATTACAGGAATTCATAGAAAATCTCTAATTTGACAAATAAATTTATCAAATATTTGTTAATCGTATTTCCAGTTAGATTTGAAAAATACGCAATAAAATTTAGAAGTATTTTGGCGGGATACTTGGAAAAATATGTAGAATGAAATCTCCTACTTTTTAGCCTCTGGTTTTAAAATCACTTTTTATGATTTTTTTTTTAAATTCAGTGTATAAACAGGACAAATAAAAAATAGGAGATTTCATTCTCCAAACCTTATACTTTAAGCTGGTAGAAGATTTATTTTAATTCATTTAGCGGGATTTAAATGCAATCGGAAATGGTGAACCCTTGCTTCTTATATGAGAAATACAGTGATACTGCGGCCTTAAAAGTAAAGAGATTACTGTTATTCTTTATGCCCTCTGGATATTATAAAAGTTACAACTCATATACTCTAGATTCTTTTCAAAAAGTTCTGTACGGTGTCTAGGTATTAGTAATTGGCTTTTTTTTTCTTGTGTTATACTCATGAGAAGCACGCTCAGCAACACATATTGATCTGTTCTTATGAATGAAAGTAAATGCTTCTAACTCAGCTTCTAATATATATACCCCAGCCAGTGTCAACATTTTAAATTTTTTAAAAAAACTACATGTATCTCTTATTCTCAGTTTCGCAATAATTCTTGTGGCATATTTTTGAAGAACAAAAACTATGCTTGGTAGAAGAGGTACCCCAATTAAGTATGCCATATTTCAAATGAGAGTGAAAATTTGCATGATACACTGTTAAGAGTGTACTTTTACTACAATGATTGGCAAGAAATCTAAGACTAAAGCAACTTTTTCGTAATTTATTACACAGGTTATCAATATGTGAATTCCAGCTTATGTCATGATCAATAGTGATTCCTAATATTTTAATATTTTCTTCAGATATAATTGGATTATTAGTGTTTTCAAATAATTGGTTATGTATAAATTGTCCATTATTATTAAATAACATTATATTAGTTTTAGTTTTGTTTAATTTTATGTTATTTTTTTTTTCAACCATGATCAAACTTGATTATATGTTCTCCTCTGTTGCTATTTTTAGTGCATCTGCATTATTTTCGATAATTAAAATATCTGTATCATCAGCATAACAAGTTGGGTATATTCCAGTAATAGCATTCAAGGAAGTGATTAGGTTGTTGGCAAAGACTAAAAATAAAAATGGACCCAAAATCGATCCTTGGGGAACCCCTTGTGAAACTTCCAGATCCAAACTAGGAACATTATTCACTTGAACAATTTGTCTTCTATTTGATAAATATGATTCCAATAAGTCAAGTGGTATACCTCTTATCCAATATTTAGACAGCTTAAGCAGTAGAAGTTTATGGTCCACACAGTCAAAAGCTCTAGAAAAATCAATAAATAAACCCATTGCATGCTTCTTACTATCAAGAGATTTTACGATTTTAGTATGGAACTTTATCAAAAAATTACATAATTGATTTTTGATATTCAACCCATATACTTTGGAAAAAGTTGACAAGATACTTATTGGTCTATAGTTATTAAAATAATTTGGATTTTCCTTTTTGTAAATAGGAATTACTTTAGCTAGTTTTAAAAATGTGGAAAAATACCTTTCTCAGTTGATAAATTCAACAAAAAAACTCAATGGTTTAGTCAATAGAGCAACACACTTTTTAATTAACTTATTATTTAAGCCATCAGTGCCAACTGAAATAGTGTTTTTTAAAGACTATTAATTTTAAAACATCCTCATCTGAAACAGGAGCCATATAAAATGTTTTATTATTAGATCTAATATGTAATGTAATGATGTAAATAAGTCAAAAATGAGAAAATCTGACTCCATTTCTCCACTGACAATGTTATTTTAAGCTTCCCTCACTTCTTAACTACCAATGGTGCAAATAGCTCTTTTTTTGCTTGTAAACCGACAATTTGTTCAATTTACTAACATTTATTTTTACATAGTAAACTTATTGCTTCTGTTTTTTATTGTTGCACCGACAATCAGGCCTAGGTATGATTGAATACCTCGGTTATTGTATAACTGAGACCGGTTTAGTTATGATAGCTGGGCAAGAATAACTGCCTTGATAACCGAAATTGAAACATTGGTATAAATGAAATCCACCAATCACCGTTCATATTTTAATCAACCAACTGCTATTATTTTTAAAATTTTAAATTGACAATTCTGTCAAACTAATTGTCAGTATATTTTTTAGTTATTGGGATTAAACATACATGAAAATGGGTTATTCTTGTGTAGAATCGATAAATAATAGCATTTCTGTTATTATTTCGGATGTATAATTATAAATAATTTGTTAATTTAAATAAAACTATATGAGGCCAATTTAATTACGAGTATTAAAGCAACAAAAATAAAAGAATAGATTCTTCCCAGCAAACATTTTGGTGTAATTTGACGTCGATACTACCTAAATTATATATAATAAATTTGGTCGCAAAATCAGATTTAACAATAATTAAGTAAAATTTACGTTGGCTCGACGTGGATTCGACATAAGTGGAGAATAAGACGACGTCGAAATTTGGTTTAATTTACCAAAATAGGTAGAATTACATCTAAATCCACATTGTAGTAGCCCAGTACGTTTGGTTAGTAATACCTCTCTAGGGAAATTTGACGTCAGTATAACGTTAATTCGACGTTGATTTAACTAAGTTTAGGTAGAAACTACCAAAATATTTGCAGATGACGTACGCCTCCAAGTGTACGAAAAGAAATTTTATACTTTTTATCTATATACAGGGTGTTATTGAAATACACGTACATATTAAAATGGGGAATAGTATGTAATGACCAAAAACGATTGGCACCAATTTTAACTTCAAATTCTAAAATTTAAATATTGGGGAAGAGTCCCCTTTTCCGACCTACTAGTTTCCATATTTAAAGAAGTAACATAAATCGAAATTGAAATTACCCATAGAAATTGCACTGTTGCCGTAGCAAAACCAATTAATTCAAAATAAAGTTTATTACAGTAATTGTTCAAAATGCCGTCCATTATTATTTACACACACTTGCAATCGTCTTTCCATAGAACTTTGAACATTAGAAATTAGTCTTGGATTTTGTCGTAGTTCCTCGGCTACCGCATTAACTTTATTGGTTAATTGTTCAACACTATTAATAGGTTCATTATAAACCAGTTGTTTCATGTGACCCCACAAAAATAAATCGCATGGATTTAAGTCCGGAGATCTCGGAGGCCACTTAGTAGGTCCATTTCTGCCTATCCACTTTTGAGGAAATCTAATGTTCAAAAACTGCCGTACGTTTAAATCAAAGTGAGGAGGAGCGCCATCTAGTAGGTACCACATCCGTTGCCTTAATTGTAACGGTATCTCTTCTAGGAGTACTGGCAAAATATCTTCTAAAAAGTGGAGATATCCTGGCCCATTTAATCTGTTCGGGAGAACATAAGGCCCGATTAAATACTGATCTATTATGCCAGCCCAAACATTTATTGAAAATTTTCTTTGATGCCCAGTTTCCCTAATGGCGTGAGGATTTTCATCACTCCAAATATGCGTTTTGTGCATATTGAACACGCCATCACGAGTGAATGAAGCCTCGTCAGTATACAATAATATTTTTAGAAAATCAGGAATATCAACACATTTTTGAATCATCCATTCACAAAACTCCACTCTCTTTTCTTCATCACCTGGATATAAGGCCTGGACTTTTTGGATGTGATAAAGATGTAAACCTTGTTCTTTAAGTGTCCGCCACACAACAAATGAGGACACTCCAATTTCAAGACCTAGTCTTCTACAACTTAATTGAGGCCGGTTTTCAACAGCTTCCAATATTTCTTCTTCGGCCGCCAATGTTCTTTGTGTTCTTGTTCTCCCTCGATCTGCATTGACACTCTCAAATTTTCCATGGTCTCTTAGATGCTGAACAGTTGAAATAAACGTACGACAGTCCGGAATTCTCCGATTTGGAAACCGTTCGCGATACAGGATTTGTGCTTGCCGAGAATTTTCTCCAGCTGCCCCATAAACCAGCACTATATCCGTTAGTTCAATATTCGTAAATAGTGGCATCGTAAAAAAATATTTAAAAGTAATCGTAACAACACTTTTTACCAACTTGGAAATGACGCGCTCGTGTTAGCCAGATTCGTAAATCAACTAAAATTTTAATAATCTATAGTTTCAAAAATGTATAGTTTAAAAACAATCATTTATCAAATATTCTAGTTTTTTGATAACGAGGGTAGTAAAAACCAGTCTTCGGAAATAGAAATTAATTCGAAAATCTTGGCAACATGGTTATTTCTTACAAGACTAGTTTTCTTATCATCTGACAAAAACTTGCATATTAATTACTGTTGATGTTTAAAATAGGTAAATAAACCTAATTTATATAGGTCATCCTCAACATATCAGTGAAGTACGTTTGTTTTAGAATTAATTTTCAAAAATTAATAACTCCCTTAATAAGGGGTATTTTTAAAAAATAATATTTTTCTACATTCAGTGGGGATCTGCGCAATACCCAGTTTTAATATGTACGTGTATTACCTGTATAAGTAGAAATATTGTAAGAAGTCACCAACACAACTAAAACATATACCTAATTCACATGAAACATTGAAAATAAATAAATGTCGGTGACAAAAATATGTGTAATGTAATTGCGGTGAATATACAGTTCACGCTTGTTGAAATTAATGCGAAGAAAATTTTGTCGTGCATGTTAATAGTTCCACTTAGAAAAATAACAATGCCCTTCCAAAATACTCTCTAATTAAAAAAATATAAGAAAAAAATATGATCGTGTAAAAAAATAATAATAATATGAGCTAAAACTATGTTACGTTTGTTGTGTATAACTTTAGAAAATCAATAATGTTTCGTTTTTCGGTATTTTCATTCGTATGTTCTAGTTATGGTCATTTTAAAAATTTAAAATTTGGAATCGTACTTCAATTACGTTAAGAAAATATGGCGTATTGTGCGAATTCGACCTAAAAGTTATTATGACTAAGGAAATCTACGTATTTTACAAATACCTTTTTATTAAGTTGAATTAACTTCAATTTCACGACATATTAGTTAACTTTACCTATTTAAAGGAATAATAACTTATGTTTTATAAAAAATTTACCTATAGGTAAATATAACATATTTAGGTCACGTTGTTCTGCACTTGAGATTTTAGACGTTTCACTTTACAATAAAAATCGGAAGTATAACGATATGATTTATTATTTTTCGAACTCATTTTATTAATTATTTTTCGCACTCATTTAAAGCTCTATCTACACCACACGTAAATTAAGATTACGACTTTAATGGTTTTTTTAAAATGGCCGAAATTCTTAAGAATAATGACGAAGACAGTAACTGAACAACCTAATTGTTAAAATAACCTAAATAATATAAATTTTACAAATAGGTCATGTATGACTCATTTTAAATTGGTGGTTTTTAGTCGAATTTACTTTGTGGTAGATTTTTCAGGTAATTGCTACAACAAAGTTAATAATTATTTCTTCAAGATGACTTATAGGTCAACTAAATGAGTATTCGACTATTTGGTTGAAATTAGGTAGATAAACAGGTAGAATTTTGCTACGATCTCGACCTAATATTACTTTAAAGGAGAGTAAATAAAAGCGGCCAAATAGGTTACTATGGAGGCATAAAATTACGTAGAATTTTTAACCAAATCTACCTAGTTGGATATTTTACTATAAAGACGATTTTTAGTTGCCAAACAGGTAGATATTACCTAAATATGGCACCTAATTTTACTACAAAGGAAATTTAACTTTGAAGTAATTGTTGGTTATTTTTTTTAGTAGTTTTTCCCTTGCTGATATGGTTAAAGTTACTTTTAAGCAGATTTGTGTAAAAGGTAGATTTCTTGGTATAATTTACGTAAATTTAAATATAAATTAAAACCGTTTGGTAAATTTACATTGGAGGTATATTTTTCTAGTCAATTTTACGTAATAATTACCTCAATAAGTAAATTCGTCTTTAACAAAGTCGAGTTATAACTAATGTTATAGAAAATGTTTGCTGGGTTGCCTTCCACACGGGAAGACTCGAGTTCGATTCTCGGATGGGGAAAAATGAAATGAACTCTTTTTTCTTTTTCGTTTATTTTATTTTAAAAATTATTAAAAGACATAAATTATTTTAAAACTAGTTATTTTGTCTTAATAACCTAAAATATTTTTTTATTTGTAAATTTTCGTTAGCGGATCGTAGAAAAAATATACTGTACAACTCCAATGTATTGTCCATATCCACTCTTGTTGCACAAACTACTATCTTAGTAAAGTTTATAATATTTCAAGGGCCTAAAAATGTGGCGTTTGTTTTTAGAAAAAATATTTAAAAAGCAAGGTGCACTGCTGGCTTCATTCGAAGTTAGCAAAGCACCCTTAATTTTTTAAAAAATATTATTTTATTTCGAAAAGTTTTATAATATTTTAAAAGCCAAAAAATAGCCTAAAAATGTGGTATAAGTACTTTTCAGAAAAAAAATTAATGAACTGCTGACTTTGTTCCAACAAAGCATTCTGTATTAATTAAAATTAGCAATTTTTTAGTAAAATTTTATAATATTTCAAGAGCCTAAAAATTGCCTAAAGTTGTGTGGTTGTTTTTAGAAAAAAAAAACTTTAAAAAACCGAGGTGCTCTTCTGGCTTCATTCAACGCTAGCAAAGCCCCCTGTATTTTTTAAAAATATCAATTTTTTCTAAAAGTTTTATAATATTTCAGGAGCTTAAAAATATGGTGTTTTAAAAAAACTCTAAAAACTGAGTTGCACTTTTGCTAGCAGAGCACCTTTATTTTCGCAAAACACGAGGAGCTTAATTTTTTTAAATATGGTATAAAAATAGCCTAAAAATGTGGTATAGGTTTCAACTCAAAATTCCCTAGGTGCTCTGCTGCCTTCTTTGGCATATAAAACACTAAGGTATTAATTTAAAGCAGTGGTCGCCAACCTGTCGATCGCGAGCTACCGGTAGCTCGCGGAGGCAATTCTGGTAGCTCTCACAACGATTTTAATTTAATAAATACAAACTGCAAAAATCAGAGAAGCTTCCGAAAATTCCACAAAAAAATCTAATTGTCATAATATTAAACATAAACAGCGGCAACATTGCGGTGAGCGATCTGCCGCTGACGCCATCAAGCTAGAATCGGCTAGAACTGACCAGCCGGACCAGCGCGTTAGTGTTCGATTTAGTGATTTTACGATTAAAGAAGATCTTTTGAAGTTTATTCCACTGAAAGGACACACTACTGGACAGGAGTTGTTTTCTCATTTAAAAAATATTATTTCTTCCGAGAAAATTCCAATATCGAAAATGGTAGGCTTGACAACCGATGGCGCTCCAGCTATGGTGGGTTGTGATAAGGGTCTGGTGGCGTTATGTCGTAAAGATGAAACTTTTCCGCAATTTCTCTGTTACCACTACATTATCCATCAGCAAGCATTATGTGGAAATTTCCTGAAACTAAACAACGTTATGAAACTGGTGGTAAAAATTGTTAACAAGATTAGAGCTCAAGCGTTACAAAGAAGATTATTCAAAACCTTGGCCGATGAAGTTGACTGTCAATACGGGGACCTACTCTTTCACTCTGAAGTCCGATGGTTAAGTAGAGGACGGGCGCTGAAACGTTTTAATGATATCCTATCTGGCATAGTTCAATTTTTCAAACAACGCGATGAACCGACTCCGGAACTAGAAAATTCAATCTGGCTTAGAGATTTTGGTTTTCTCGTGGACATTACAGAGAAATTAAACGAACTTAATTTGCAGCTTCAGGGGAGAGACAAAGAACTAGCGGAAATGATTTCTGATATAAAAGCATTTATCAAAAAGCTGGAGTTTTGGGAACAAAACCTAATTAATAGCAATGCCAAGCATTTTCCTATTCTTTCAGAAAAAATATCTCAAAATCCATTAGAACCCTATGACAGCAAATATGTAGAAATAGTTTCTACCCTGAAGAATAACTTCAAAAATCGTTTTAAAGATTTCAACGAAATGGCTTTAGTAGCGCAGTTTGTTGTTTCACCCTTTATGGAAATTGATATCCAACAGTTTGCATCTTGTGTTATGCAGAACTTTGGCGAAGACATCGCTGCAACCGAAATGGAAGTAATTGAGTTTCAAAATGATTTAGCCTTAAAATCGTTAGTCTCAAGTACCAAATGTATCTGGCCTATTGTAAGTAAAGACAAATATTCAGTTCTATGCCGTGTTGCCTTGAAAGTGAAAGCATTATTCAGTTCAACCTATTTGTGTGAATCTTCTTTTTCCAATATGAAGTTTATTAAGAACAAATATCGCAATCGACTTAGTCGACTGAGTCTGAGTGTCAGCTTTCTCATTGAACGTGCTTTTTTATTTTTCAATGTTTATGTTCATGATAGTGCGTTACTTTTTTGTTATTTTAAATCTTACGTGACATGCCGTTGTGGCTGGATAAAAGTTTGTGTTTATTTTTCAAACACCTTCGTTTGGTAGGTAGGAATGTAGCTATGAACAAGTACGTACTAGTAATATTAGTTATTTTGTTATTAGTTTATTATTAGTACCTATGTATTACCAGTTAACCCTTTAGCGGGCAGTGGTTGGTATTTAAACCACTTAATTTTTTTGCTTGTACGATTTAGCGCGCAGTCTGAATTTAGACCAGATCTCTGCTAGACACTTACCGGTAACGTTTTCAGGCGAAATATCAACCCGTAATAAAATTTGGCGCGCTATTTAGTGCACGTCCCAGCTTCGTCCCTAACAAGTGGTCGAATATCTGCCTCTGTACGCATACAGTTAGTTATTATTTGTTTATTTGGTTGTGTATTGAAGTATTGATTTACTGTTTTTTTATTTTAAAAATAAATGTTTATATTCATTATTTTTTTTTTATTTTGAAAAACTGAACTGGTCGATATTTTGAGTACGATTCGAGCCCAAAGTGTGCCATCCTGAACGTGCGCTGGTCGAAACATCGACCACCTTCTACAACTCAAAGTTCAAACTTGTAATTTTTTTAAGACACAGTAATATACTTAGTTTTACTTATATAACCCACACATATCGTTATTTTTTGAAAACCTGGCAAAAAATAGTTTTGCGCGTTAAAGGGATAAATGGTAAAATAAATACATATAATGATAAATTAACTGTGGATTATTTCATTTACGTTGCGTTACGTGGCTTCCGTGTGGGTAGCTCGCTGTTTATTCCAAAATTAACAAAGCAGCTTAACACATTGAGAGGTTGGCGACCACTGCCTTATACATTTCAGCAAACCCATTTATTTATGATGGGATGAATAATTTTAAAAATCCCACAAGGGCTTTAAGAGAGGTTGGCGACCACTGATTTAAAGAATTTATTGAAAGATTTTATAATTAAACAGGCTCTAGTTGAGTGGAAACAAAATACCAGAAAGAAGAACAGGAAGATTCACTAGGAGCTTCTTGGCACAAGGGGTGAATCACATTGTGGTTTAAAATTAACCTCGCTAAAGGAACAATTGCTTTCCTTGTTAGGAAAAATATGATACACTTAATTTATAATGGCAATTTTTAGAGATGTGCCACTATTGCACCCAGTGAGCGACATGATATCATTAAAATGGTTCGTATTCGAGAAAGTTGATAGAAAGTAGAAATTTTGAATTTTTAAGAAAGTTGTTCCAATGCAAGCTGTCATTCTCTATAAGTTTTGTTCCATATTATATGATTTCCCTATAAGGGACCGTATATGAGAAATTTAACAAAAAGTTTATAATTCGTTTTAAGAAAATTGTTAAAATAAAAGTTTTAAAATATTTTTTGTTCTGCGTATACCTACATGATTTCTCTAAAATGGACCTTAATGGAAAAATGTCAAATTTTAATTTTTTTAGTATTTTCATAGGCAATGAATATATTAGTAAAATGTGTGAGGAAAACGTATGTAGTTAGCTCATCCTCTAAACATTTACAGGGGTGATGCAATAAGTTGTACAAAACAACCGGAAAAACCTTTTATAACTAAACAGGAACGTTATCTGTTGGAAATATCAGATTTTTTTTATAAAATTATCCATTAAAATATTAAAATTACCGAATATATCTGAAGACACGTGTGGCTTATGCTAATTTCTAACATATATTTGTACTGCGGCGGCGGTAGTGCTATTGAGTGTTATGAGCCGAATGAGGCTTACACGCTGCGGCATATTTACCTGTTTTATGTACTCTATATGAAAATTTGAATTTATATGTGTGTAAAAATTAAATAATTAAAATTGGATATATAGAGAAAAGCCACTGTTTTTGAATTGGCTTTTTTTATTTGCAGATTTTCCTTCTTCTAAGTCAAGATCAACTCATATTGTTGGACATTTTCGGAAACGCTACGCAGTTTGTCAGTTTTGCGGACAATTCATAACAAAAATTGAAGTTTTTCAACATTCTTTTATTCATTTAGTGAAAAATAAAACTAAAAATCACATTAACGACATGGAATACAATGTTTCTTCTAGACAGTTAAACCAAAATAGGTTTGATAACGCTGACCACAAAATATTTTATTGTAATATTTGTTCAAAAGGATTTAATCAAAAATTTATATTACGGAGACATTTAGTAATGCATAGTAGTCATAAACCTTTTAAGTGTGACATTTGTTATAAAGGATTTAATCGAAAT
The DNA here is from genome assembly GCA_927349885.1 of Psylliodes chrysocephalus. Classification (NCBI taxonomy): domain Eukaryota; kingdom Metazoa; phylum Arthropoda; class Insecta; order Coleoptera; family Chrysomelidae; genus Psylliodes; species Psylliodes chrysocephalus. The sequence continues at coordinate 18,590,911 of OV651827.1, forward strand.
CATAACTTACAGCGACATTTATTACTTCACAGTGTTGAAAAGTTATTCAAGTGTAACATGTGTTCTAAAGTATTTAATTTTAAATCTAACTTAGAGCAACATTTAATAATACACACTGATGAAAAACCATTCAAGTGTGCCTTTTGTTCCAAAGTTTTTACTCAGAAATCACATTTACAGCAACATTTCATAATTAATAGTGGTGGAAAACCATTTAAGTGTGACATTTGTTCTAAAGTTATTAATTGTAAATCTTCCTTACAACGACATTTAATAATTCACAGTGGTAAAAAACCATACAAGTGTGACATTTGTTCGAAAGTATTTAATTGCAAATCTAACTTACAGACACATTTATTAATTCACAGTGGTGAAAAACTATTTAAGTGTGACATTTGTTTCAAAAGTTTTAATCGGAAATCTAACTTACAAAAACATTTAATAATTCACAGTGGTGAAAAACCATTTAATTGTAACATTTGTTCTAAAGGTTTTACTCAAAAATCGCACTTACAGAAACATTTAATAATTCATAGTCCTGAAAAACGATTCAAATGTGACATTTGTTCCAAAAGTTTTGCCCAGAAACCACACTTACAGAAACATTTAATAATTCACAGTGACGAAAAATCACAAATGTGAAATGTGGCATTTGTTCCAAAGAATTTAATTCTAAATATAATTTATAAAAACATTTAATAATTCGTACTAGTGACAAACCATCCAAGTACATTTGTTCCATTGTATTTAATCGAAAATCTACCTACAGCAACATTTTAAAATTCACAGTAGTGAAAAATAATTCAAGCGAATTATGTCGACGCCTTGTTAAAAGAGATTTAAAATGCTCATCGGTTAACTTAGATCTATAAACATTCTTTGGGTACTTCATTTTAGAGAATGTTTTCTCACACAAGTAAGTAGTACCAAAAACAGAAAACAGCCCACGAGCAAATTATCAAATTGTACCAGTGGAATTCCAACAGATGATTATTGTTATTTGTTCTTAATTATATCACTGCACTGTAAATCAATAATTTCCATTTGAAGTTCCGGGGGCTAGGGTTTCAATGTCAGTATTAAAAGGATTTTGACATCAAAGTCTGAGAAACGAGTATCAAAATTTATCTCCAAAGCATTAAAAGCTTGGATTGCAAAATCGACGGGAAACTCAGTCCCAGTATTGTCCGAGTCGCGGAATTGTCGGAGATTCAGCCCAGTAGATCTGATGAAATTAACATTTTCCGCACAAGAACTGTTGATGAATGATACAATGTTTTGACCCACCATCATTTTCTACAGCTTTTGACACAAGTGCAACCACTCCTTTATTTTTACCACACATGTTTTTGCCTCCATCAGTTGTAATAGATTTCAAGTTTTTCCATCGAAGATTCTGTTTATTAATGGCATTTTCAACTCCCTTAAAAATATCTTCCTCAGTAGTTGTGCCATGAATACTATCAATATCAAGAAGTTCTTCATAGCTTTTATCTACTCTTCGAATGAAAATCACCTGAGCAGTATCTGACACATCCGTTGATTCATCCAAGGCCAGAGAAAACCACCCAAAATGTCCATTTTTCAGATGATATATTTTCTGCGATGTCTTGTACCCTCCGGGCAACAGTGTTTGCTGACAAACTGACAGTTTTAAATAAATTTACCTTTTCGGGGCACATTCTTCGGCTACTGCAATTACGCATTCTTTGAGCATTTCTCTATCAGTGAATTTTTAGTTAGTTAGTTTAACACTGTATAGGGCTTATTTATGCAGAAATATCCATGGTATAGGTCATTGGGTAAAGGCGGAAACATTTTTAGAGATATTTTTTTATAAGATACATGATCTGGGAAAGCTTAGAACTCAATTTGTCGACATGCACCTCCCAAGTTAGACCTGGATCCAAGTACACACCAAGAAACTTGGCATCCTCATTACAAGGGTGCTTCTAAGTGAAAAATTCAAGTTTTCTGTCTTGCTGGAGTTAAGGCTAAATTTATTTACCAAAAACCGGTTCTCAATTTTAACTTTTTTGTCATTTACAATGTTGTCAATTTACTTAGCACAGAGCCCTGAGGAACCCCATGCCGAACCTTCTGCTTTTCTGAGTTAGTTTTTTTGAAAAACACATTGTTCTCGCTCTTCCATATAGGATCTAACTATGGCAATACTGCTTGGGTCAAAGTTGTAGTACTCTAGTTTTTTAATAATTATTTCAAAAGAAATACAGTCAAATGCCTTGGTTAGATCTGAAAATGACGCATAAGTGTCAAGCTTATTTTCAAATCCGTTTGCTACAATTTTAGTCAATTGATTTATAGCTAAGGTTGTTGATTCTTTATTTCAAAAAACCAAATTGGCTGTATGTAAAAATGTTATTGCATTCAAAATAGCTACTAATCTGAGCTTTCATCAGCGATTCAAAGATTTTGGAAACTATTGGCGGAAGATTGTTATTGTAGTCGTTAGAAGTACTTTTCTTTTTAAAGATTATCTTTGCTATTTTAAGAAAGCTTGGAAAGCAGCTATCATCAATACACAGATTGATAAGATCAATAAGGGGATCAGATAAAACCATCTTTCAAATATTTAATAATTTTTGAATTAAGATCAAAATAGCCCTTACTGTTGCTATTTTTTAAGTTTGATATCTTCTCATCTACTATTTTAGAACTTTTTTAAATTTAAAGGAAATATTAAAATTACCAGTTAAGCAATCATTAAAGAATTTAGGAGAGTTTGGAAGATTTTTAATGAAGTCCTCGGCAATGTCAATAAAAAGTCTTTAAAACTCATAGCACTAAGATTTTTAGCATTTGGGCTTGTAGTGTGAGTTTTAATTACATATAGATTGTGACTTATTACTGACAGTGCCGATGTATTCATCGTGACCGGTTTTCTGGCTTTGTATATCTATAAAGTCTTCTGTAATCATTAACGTGTCTGGGCACTAAGACAGAGTTTTGTTTGTTAAGAATGCCTAATGTTTGAAGTCTTTCCCTCACATCCGTCAGGGAAAATCGACCAGATTTTGATTTAATATGTTTATTTGAATTTGCAGTATATCATATACTTTATGCTCGTTATACAAGTTTGAAAGTTAATACGGGTTCTATGACTGGTTAATAGTTCAATTGGTGTATCAAAAGTGATCCGAGAAACCCTCCAAATGATATGATTTTATTATAGGAGTTTTAAAAAAGTTTAGACCGTTTACTTCTTTGATTGCTTGCTTGTTAGTAGAGGAAATAAAAAACAACGACCCGTTCACTTCATCACAAATATCTCGACAATAACATAACAATGACAAGTGACGCCGAACTGACTCCATATGTGTAATGTACGAATTAAATAAATTAGAGGGATGCTTTTATTCAATGTAGGAACGAGTCAACCGGAACTGTCCGGTACTGAGCACTATCCGGCACAGAGGCAACGTGCCCTTACTTTCACAACGACGCAGCTTCTTGCCAAATGCAAATATTGCAAATGGCATGTGTGACTTGTGCCCGGCGACAACAGGCGTGTAAAAATTCGCAACTGTACTTATTTATTACTTGCAAACTAAATATTTTAAGAAAAAAAAAATAAATTTAACTATTAAAATTATTTTGTTAGTAGCTAACAGAATTTATCTCTAAATTTACTTTTTAGTTTCTAAAGCATTCTTTTTTATTTCTTGCTACCAAAAAGATTTAATTTTAATGAAATATCATTTTAAAATGACATGTGAAAAATTCCATAATTATTTATTAGACAATAAAGGTTTACTGAAAAAAAAAAAAACATTGTAATACAGAACATATTTCGTCTGATCTCAAATAATTAATATTTTTAAACAAAAGTTTGCTTGTTTGTGTATTCATATTTGGTCCGTTATACGTACCAAGGTATCCATACTAACATTTTAATTATCTTGTAAATCCATCTAACAATATTTAAATTAAAATGAGGATACTTATGTCAAAAAATGTACACACTTAATAAACTCGTCTTATTACTTTTTGTTTAGTGAGTACACCATTTCTACTTGTTATATTTAAATAATATTTTGTTTTATAGTTAAATAAATACATAAATGAAAGTGTTTTTTATTTAAATTGAAATAAGGATGCTTATATGGGAGGAGATGAAATTTTTTTTTTTTTTCGAATTGCTCATAGTCAAAAAATGTTTTTTATTTGCAGATTTTCCTTCTTCTAAGTCAAGATCAACTCATATTGATGGACATTTTAAGAAAAACTACTCAGTTTGTCAGTTTTGTGGAAAATTAATGAAACAATGCGATTTCTTTCAACATTTTTTTATTCATATAGTAAAAAATAGAATGAAAAATCATATTGCTGGCAAACTTTTGAAATACAATCTTTCTTCTAAAAAGTTGAAGTCGAAAAACATTGATGACGTTAAAGACAAACCGTTTAAGTGTGGCACTTGTTTCAAAACGTTTAATCTAAAATCCAAGTTACAAAACCATTTAATAATTCATAGTGATGAAAAACTATTCAAGGGTGACATTTGTTCTAAATTTTTTAATGGAACATCTAAATTGAAAATACTTCACAATAGCAAAAAACTATTTAAGTGTGACATTTGTTCCAAAGTATTTAATCGAAAATCTCACTTGCATGAACATTTAACAAGTCACAATGGTCAGAAACCATTTAGGTGTGATATTTGTTACAAAGATTTTGCTAGGAAATCATCCTTACAGAAACATTCAATAATTCACAGTGGTAAAAAACCATTCAAATGTGACATTTGTTCCAAAGGTTTTACTCAAAAACCGCACTTACAGAGACATTTAAGAATCCACAGTGATGAGAAACTATTTAAGTGTTACATTTGTTTTAAATATTTTAATCGGATATCTATCTTAAAAACACATTTAATAATAATTCACAATAGTAAAAAACTATTCAAGTGTGACATTTGTTCCAAAGTATTTAATCAAAATTCTCACTTACGTGGACATTTATTAATTCACCGTGGTCAAAAACCATTTAAGTGTGACATTTGTTCGAAAGGATTTACTCGAAAACAAGACTTACATCGACATTTATTAATTCACAGTGGAGAACTACCATTCAAGTGTGACATTTGTTCTAAAGGATTTACTCGAAAACGTGACTTACAGCGACATTTATTAATTCACAGCGGTGAAAAACCATTCAAGTGTGGAATTTGTTCTAAATGTTTTAATCGTGAATGTACCTTACAAAAACATTTAATAATTCACGATGGTAAATATCCTTTCAAGTGCGCCATTTGTTCCAAAAGTTTTACCCAGGAACCACTCTTACAGCAACATTTAATAATTCACAGAGGTGCAAAACCATTCGAGTGTGTTATTTGTTGCAAAGGTTTTGATTATAATTCTGCCTTACAAAATCATGTAATAATTCACAATAATGAAAAATCATTCAAGTGCGATATTTGTTCTAAAAAATATAGTCGAAAATCTTGCTTACAGAGACATTTAAAAATTCATACTAAATAGAAATTTCACGTTTGATACGAAAGTTAAGTCCCAAAAATACCTCATTCGCTTCTTAAGGTAGTTCACTCGCGACAGTCGTACACAAAAATATTGCCCTATAGTGAATACCAACCGTTCGAGATTCTTAAATCTAAAGAAAGGTTATTTTTGTAACAGATTGTACACACAACACATGTGATCTTATATACAAATATGTTATTATATCGCGTAAAATCCATCCGGCAACGTCGCAAATATATTGTGAAACGTCAACTGTATTTCTAAAGTGAAATAAATGTAAATATCAAAATGTTTCATTCTCAGGATCAATTAATTGCTAGATAAAGGAAAATTTGTTAAGCAGAACGTCCTCAACAAACGCAAATATGAATTTTGGCTATGAATAATGCCAAAAAATTAAAAAGGAAACCCCAAACGTGGAAAATAACCTGTGCAGTGGTCGACGCATCGTGGAATTACAGGAGTTGGGAAAACATTTAAAATGTTGCAGGTGTGAAAGAGTTCTTTCTCTTGAAAATATTACAAAGAGCCTTTATTCAATTTTAAATGTAATGAATGTAATATTGAAACTATAGTACCTACGGACAAAGTTCATGCAACAAAAAGTGAAGTTAAGCATTCAGATGTCAACACTAAAGCAGTTCTAGGTAAATTTAAAAAAATACATAAGTATTTGTTGTTTATAATTTTTTTATTATAATTAATATATTTTTATTTATTTAAAGGTGCTGTCTATTCAGGGTTTGGTCAAACTGCTTTAAATAAATTTCTTGCTGTCGTGAACGTTCCTACATCATCAATACTACAGAAAATCACTACTTTTATTTGTATTTTTTTATGACTTCCTCATACTAGTAAGTTAAAATTTTAAATTATTTTATAGTCATTTTTTTGTGTAACTGTATTTTATTTTGAAGGCATGTTTAAATAAAATTATATTCATCTTTTGCATATTTATTTAATTTTGAAGACATGTTTAAATACAATTAAATTTAAATTGTTAAATCATATCAACCTAAAGTATAAACAACGTCCTTTCCCAGAAGGCCTCGATAAAGTGATAAACTTGACCTGTCCGCGGCAATAAAAAGGTTGGGAAGCACTGATCTAACAGACATTTGAATTAGCGGGCGTTGAGTGTATCGATTACAACGTTGCCAAGTTGTAATCACAATACGCCACTATGCGTCGACTGTTTTAAGAACATTTTTATTTTAAAAATCTATATTTCTTTATCAAAACGGTAAAAAAATTCAAGCGTTTTTTAGAAAATTTTATAACTTATAAACTCGTCTTATTCCTCACTTTTTGTTTTATTTAAATAATATTTTGTTTTATAGTTAAATAAATACATAAATGAAAGTGTTTTTTATTTAAATTGAAATAAGGATGCTTATATGGGAGGAGATGGAATATTTTTTTTTCGAATTGCTCATAGTCAAACAATGTTTTTTATTTGCAGATTTTCCTTCTTCTAAGTCAAGATCAACTCATATTGATGAACATTTTGAGAAAAACTACGCAGTTTGTCAGTTTTGTGGAAAATTAATGAAAAAATGGGAGTTTTTTCAACATTTTTTTATTCATACAGTAAAAAATAGAATGAAAAATCATATTGCTGGCAAACCTTTGAAATACAATCTTTCTTCTAAAAAGTTGATGTCGAAAAACATTGATGACGTTGAAGATAAACCGTTTAAGTGTGGTACTTGTTTCAAAACGTTTAATCTAAAATCCAAGTTACAAAACCATTTAATAATTCATAGTGATGAAAAACTATTCAAGTGTGACATTTGTTCCAAAGTATTTAATCGAAAATCTCACTTGAATAAACATTTAACAAGTCAAAAACCATTTAAGTGTGATATTTGTTACAAAGATTTTGCCTGGAAATCATCCTTACAGAAACATTCAATAATTCACAGTGGTAAAAAACCATTCAAATGTGACATTTGTTCCAAAGGTTTTACTCAAAAATCGCACTTACAGAGACATTTAAGAATTCACATTGATGAAAAACTATTTAAGTGTGACATTTGTTTTAAATATTTTAATCGGATATCTATCTTAAAAACACATTTAATAATTCACCATAGTAAAAAACTATTCAAGTGTAACATTTGTTCCAAACAATTTAATGAAAAATCTCACTTACGTGGACATTTATTAATTCACAGTGGTCAAAAACCATTTAAGTGTGACATTTGTTCGAGAGGATTTACTCGAAAACAAGACTTACAAAGACATTTATTAATTCACAGTGGTGAACTACCATTCAACTGTGACATTTGTTCTAAAGGATTTACTCGAAAACGTGACTTACAGCAACATTTATTAATTCACAGCGGTGAAAAACCATTCAAGTGTGGCATTTGTTCTAAATGTTTTAATCGTGAATGTACCTTACAAAAACATTTAATAATTCACGATCGTGGTCCTTTCAAGTGCGCCATTTGTTCCAAAAGGTTTACCCAGGAACCACTCTTACAGCAACATTTAATAATTCACAGAGGTGAAAAACCATTCGAGTGTGTTATTTGCTGCAAAGGTTTTGATTATAATTCTGCCTTACAATATCATGTAATAATTCACAGTAATGAAAAATCATTCAAGTGCGATATTTGTTCTAAAAAATATAGTCGAAAATCTTGCTTACAGAGACATTTAAAAATTCATACTAAATAGTTAGAAATTTCACGTTTGATACGAAAGTAAAGTCCCGAAAATACCCCATTCGCTTCTTAATTGTGTTACGACGAAGGCGGCAACATCGTCTGATAAAACACCGGCGACAAAAACTAACTACCAAACCGATGAGTCAACTTTTTTTGGATAAAATAAGTAGAAAGACTATTTTGTAATAAACAGGCAGAATAAAATTAATTCTTGTTAGAGAAGTATCGTTTTATTTTCTTTATTGAAAAATATAGTAATGGATGAAATAAAAATTTACTAGATTAATTATATCATGTTATTATGTCAGGTGGCAGTTATCAAAATAATTTTGAATTTGCCAATTTGTTGAAAATTTGTATATTTTGATGCTTCAAAAGTTTTTATAAGTATTCAACAAAATGGTGAAATGATTAAGTGCCATTCGCACCGCTAATAGTTAAGAAATAAGCCAAGCTTAAAATGACATTTTTCCGTGCTGTTTGAAACTCGCCACATTTCTCTTCTTTAACAACTCTGTAAATCGTAGATTTCCCAACACCAAGCGTACTACTAAATAATTCCACTGTGTCATCAACACTTTTACATAAATGTTTGTCTGTAAATGATTTAAAACAATTAAATATTAATGTTTTTTCATTAACTGTTAAAGGACCGATTTTTTGTCGTTTACGCGGCCCTTCCAAATTTTCCATGATCACACTAGGATTCACACTGCACCTTGCAAGTTGCAACTAAACGACATTTAGTAAACTGTCAAGAATACACAACTTGGACCTCTTTACTAAATGGAAAACCTATAATCGCATTTTCGGTGAAATTTGTTGGGAAGGTATTTATCTACTTATAATTCGATTACTGTAAGAAATTCTTGGAATTAAAATAAAACAAAATTGGCAAATAGGTACTTATTGAAAATAATCTTAAGATACGGCTATGTAATCTTTAATACACAGGGCTTTTGGCCTGTTCAAACCTTTTTCTATTGTTCTGTACAGCTTATGTTTATAAAGGACCAATAAAAGACCCAAAACTTGTAATAGCTCAGGTACATTTATTACAATTTTAGGAAATATTTAGATTATTCTGTAAAAATATTAAAAATGACCGTATTAAGTTTTGCATTAGAAATGCTGCTTTATTACTCTCTCATACATAAAAATAGACTATAGTAGGCTAAAAGTAACATTAATAAATTTAACAGTAACTCTAAAACAATGGCACTATTGTATTTGATGGGACACATATATACAGATTACCTATTACTAGAGATAATGCGTAACATTCTAAATTATACTCTTCACACTTTAACAAACCCCCCCCCCTCCTCCTCTAACTCCCATTTTCAATCAAATTTTTTTTTTAGAATCAATAGGCTTCATCCCCTTATTACGTTTGATTTTTCCAAAAATTTTAAGATGGATATTATTGTTCGTTTTTTGAGTTAGAATTTTTTTAAATATTTCAACCTGCCTTAACCCCCCACTTTTATTCAAATTTTTTTCACAGTCAATAGGCCTCATCTCATAAAGCTTGATTTTTACTAAAAATTTCATGTTGTTATCTCTTTTTGTTTTTCGTTTTTAATTTAGGATTTTTCTTAATATCAGCCCATCTTAACCACGGGTGTGAAGTTATCCACATCCACAAATGTACACTGAGAAAAATACAGTTCCATTCTAATAGTCATTTAACTTGGTTTATATGACATGTAGAGGCTTTTCATTTGCAGATTTCAATTGGGGAGGTTTCAATACATAACAATCATACCCACAATTAACTTTTGTTCCGTTTGAGGGGGTGCAATTGGGGTGAAATTTAAAAAAAAAATCATAGAAGCCACATATGGCTTTTTACACCTTTCTGCTTGGGATATTTTATGTAGTTTGCTCTTTTCTTTATCCCTGATAACATGCTGGAGTTTGTCGAGCCGTCTGAGAGGGTGCATTTAAGAGTGAAATTAAAAAAATCATAGAAGCCACAAATGGCATTGTACACCTTTCTGCTTGGGATGACTTTGATTTTAATATTTAAAAAAAATAAAAAAGAGCTTTGAAGAGGAAGTGTCTTGTGTCTTTCTACTTTTCAAAAGTATTTAAAGTTTTTTTTTTGATAATTTTATAGTTTTTTACTTTTTTTGATTTTCTTTTATGAAACCACCTATTTTTTTATTTTTATTTCTTAATTAAACATGTTTTAAGATTAACATTTAAATAGTAATTTTTAAGATCCAAATGATTAGTCACAAAACAAATTCTATTTATACCCCTCATTTTATTATTATTTAACAATATTTATTTTTAAAATTTCAAATCATTATGCTGTGGAAATAAAAAATATCACATCCGGAAAAATCAAAGTGATTCTGAGCTGAAATAATAAAAATATGGACAATATGTTCTTATATAAGTATTCCGAAATTCAAAATTATATCTTTAAAATTATGAAAGGTATTGATTTTTTTTTAAATTTCACCCCCTCAGACGGCTCGACAAACTTCAGCATGGTATCAGGGATGAAGAAAAGAGCAAACTACATAACATATCCCAGAAAGGAGTACAAAACTATCGTTTAAAAATGTTCTTTGTGGATCCATTTGAATTCCATGCTGTAAAAGACGAGTAAGTCATTTTTAAAAAAGGAAACTTATTTCTTAAGTTCTTGATACCCAATTTTCTATTTTATACTTTGTCAAATATTAAAAATTCAACTTTTTATAATAAATAAGTTGATAGGCATATAATAAATAAATATTGTAATGGTATTAATGCTGGCAAACAATATTTGAGAGTTAAAAAAATGAAACTAAAATAAATTGAAACCATAATATTATTGATAATTTTGATAAATAAAACAAGTATTTAGTACAGAACTAACTATATGATATCAGACAACATATTTGCCGGAGAGGCTAGCTGCGAGCTTAATGTGCATCCACTTACTCGCAACAGTTACAGTGATCTCTCCGGTCACGTCGTGGATGGGTGACCGCTGGGAATGAATGAGGGTGTGAATGGGAAAGTAGTAGGACCTTCAAATGGTGGTACAATAAGCCGCAGGCTGCAGTGCTGCCGGACTACAGACGGATTAGGGTGTAGCACGGGAGGTCTGAAGGGAGTAAAACTAAAAAAAAAAAAAAAAAAAAAAAAAAAACTATGATATCAGACAACATATTTGAATAATTAAATTTAAGGCAAACATAAAAATAATAGAGAAATTTTACAAGTCAAAAATAACATGGATTTCCCATAAGAAAATTACTCTAATAGAATTCTCAAAAAAGACTAATATAATGACCAAAATTGTACATGAAATAGAAAGTTAATAGGCCAGACACAAAACTGATATGATAAATAATACACCATTGTTGTAATTAAATAAATTAAATGAATTTCCAAAAATGACTTAACCTCAAAATTAAATTAAGGGGAAATTATAAAATAAAATGCTTTTATCTACTCCTAAGCTTAACTAAAAACATAAAATAAACTAGAAACATGATTTGGCATAATAATTACATAGTTCTACTTGATATAAATCAAGTTAAAGGCATTTTATAGTAACGAAAAATGTTAAATTTCATTTGTTAATAACAATCTTAATAGTGGACTTTATGATGAAAGAAAAATACCAAAAGACTTTAAAAATAAAGCTCTTTTAGAGACATACAATAGGAAAACAGTGAGTGAATAAAAAAATTTAAGAAGATTTTGATTTAACCTGTATATTTCTAGAACAATTTTCCAAAAATTCTATCTAGTTGGCTGTGAAATGTAAGTTCTATAAAACCGATTTCGCCGGCAAAAGCGAGGAATTGGTCAAAAACACTTGTATGGATAACTAGTTAAAATATTCAAAAGAAAAACAATTGCAATCATCTTAGAGAGAGATAGACAATAAGAAATTCTTAAAAAAACGGTGAAACAGTTATTAAACACTAAACATACTTACAATTTATAATAGTATATAAGCAAGAAAATATAAGGGCCTCAAGAAAAACGACGAACGTTGAAGGTTCCTGTATGTGTGTATCAACAAGGACTCCAGTGTGATAAAATTACTCAAGTCTTGTGTGCAAAATAGTGACATCAATCCAGTATCGCAGTGAAGTTAGTTCTTGGATCAAGGTACCTAAAATTAAACTTTAATTAATGATATGATCATATCCAAAAGACAAAGAAAAAGAATTTAAATAAGTATTAAATCTAATAAGATATTTTAATAGGTTATATTTAGTTTTAATATTTATAAAGATAGTACTTACCATGATATTGTAAATAACACCTTCATGAATTATTGTCATTGATATATTATAATAAAGCTGAGTCATTATTAGTAGTTTTCTTTTTACAACTAATCTGAGCTAACTTACATCGACTAAGCTGAGATGTACGTTCTTTTTATGATTGTAAGTCAGAATCTTTCTTCCCCCCTTACCGATGCTAAGGTGCACGGTACTTGACGTCAACCATAAACCATCACAGAAAGTGACTGTTCTGTGCATCATATGAACAAACATATCCCACGAATTCATTATTTTAGAGAGAATAAAAGACTATGATAACAGGGGGTGCGATTTGTAGTGTTGCATGTTGAAAAAATTATAAAATTTGATTAAAATATGGATTGTTTTTAAACGGATGACATGGGGCACGTCACCTGTCAACCAAAATTCGCGTTCTTTTTACAGTTAAGCTTAGATCAGAATCTAACTTTTAGTTAGTCAAGTATGCTTGTAAAAAGAAAACGACTATTATTATAAGATCTAATCACATTTTAGTTGGAGAAGTTTAATACAAATATATGACTGTTGACTGTCTGTCAAGTCATATGTTGAAAAGTTTTGACAGGGAAAATGCGGCAAATTTGAATACAATTAGGCATTCCAACGACCTGTCCAAATGGCTACCAGTGGGTACTGACAGTTTAGATATGGCAACCCTGTTGTCATGTTGTCATTAATGATCAATGATACATATATGTTATATACATTGATCAAAGCTGGTCGTTTGCGAGCAGCCATATTGCCTGGCAAATATTTATTAATTTGAATCAGTTTAGCAAAAATGTGTTTTAAAACCAATTTTCAGACTTTAGATATTTAAAAAATAATAATTGCTTATATTTTTACTTTTAAAAAATAGGAATGATCAATCTATGTAACTATCTATTTCACTCACCTTGTCAAATCACCAGGCCTACAGTCATTGCGTTCGGTCTGCCAAGTTTCTTTAACTCCTTTAACACTTTTAACTCCAAACGACCCTTTTAGCGTTAGGTTTAGTCCGATTAGTGACAGTTTAACACGCTTAAATGTCATTTAAAAGCACCCTAAAAGTTGTCCCGCTCCAGCCCCTGACTGACCGAACTCGCCTAGAGTTGCCATAACTTTGCCACATCATAACCTGTCAAAACCCACTGGTAGTCATTCAGTTTGGAATGCCTAATAATTGATTTTTTTACTTGTATTGTTTTTAATAAAAAAGGAAAGCATTTAATTTATTCAATAGTTAAATAAGTACAATAATGTAATGGTGTGTTTTAATCATAATAATACATTTTGAAGAAGTATTTATTATTAATCAAATTAGAAATAATAAGCAGGCTGCCCCATCTACGAATAACCAGTGTTGTTCCTAGGGATTTTTGAATTGTACAACTTTCAGTGTCAAAATTGTACACTTTTACTTTCGATTGTACAACCTCTAATTAATCTTCTTCTTTTTTATTGACAGATTATGCCTACTACTTTCCCATGCTTAAAATTCTTCTTTTTTCCAGTTTAAAATATATTTTTGATGTAAAACGGTGTACTAATTAGTCGCGAATGGCGCCAAATTTAAACTTTTATTTTTTTATTAATTTTAATACATGCTATTTAACAAATCGTAGACTTTTTGAGCGAAGAAAACCTTTTATATACCTGATTTTACATAAATATTTAGCAATTTCAAATTGTACATTTCTGTCTTTTTTCAAAAGTGCGTACAACAGTACAACCACGTACCTGATTGTACTGTTTCAACCCTACCTAGAGATAAAACAGTTTGCTCTAAAAATATTTCAGTCAATAGTAAGTTCTGTCTATGAATACGCTATCCGGGAAGATAAAATAAATAATTGGCACTCTTTTTCTTTTAAATTATATAAAAGATATGGTTTCACTTAAGTCATATAAAACAAACCATATCAATATATAATATATGTGTGAAAATTTAAATAAGTAAAAGTAGATATATAGAGGAAAGGCACTGTTTATAAATTTGTTTTTTTTTTGCAGATTTTCCTTCTTCCAAGTCAAAATCAACTCATATTGATGGACATTTTCGGAAACGCTACGCAGTTTGTCAGTTTTGCGGAAAATTAATGACGAAAATTGAGTTTTTTCAACATTTTTTTATTCATATAGTGAAAAATAAAACTCAAAATCACATTAACGAAATGAAATACAATATGACTTCAAAAGTTTTGAAGCAAAAAAGGATTAACGTTGACGACAAAACGTTTTGTTCTAAAGGATTTAAACGTAAATTTATATTACAGAAACATTTAGTAATTCCTAGTGATGATTTAGCATACAAGTGTAACATATGTTCGAAAGTATTTAATTTTAAATCTAATTTTCAAAACCATTTAATAATTCACACTGATGAAAAACCATTCAAGTGCGACATTTGTTGTAAATGTTTTAATCGTAAATCTACCTTACAGCGACATTTAATAATTCACAGTGGTGAAAAATTATTTAAGTGTGAAATTTGTTCCAAGCGTTTTGCTCATAAACCACACTTACAGCAACATTTATTAATTCATAGTGGTGAAAAGCCATTCAAGTGTGACATTTGCTTGAAAAGTTTTACTCAGCAACCACACTTAAAGAAACATTTAAGAATTCACAGTTGTGAAAAACCGTTCCAGTGTCATATTTGTTCTAAAGTATTTAATTGTAAATTTAACTTACAGACACATTTAATAATTCACAGTGGTGAAAAATCATTCAAGTGCGATATTTGTTACAAAGGTTTTGTTCGGAAATCAACCTTACAGAAACATTCAAGAATTCACAGTAGTAAAAAACCATTCAAATGTGACATTTGTTTTAAAGATTTTACTCAAAAACCGCACTTACAAAGACATTTAAGAATTCACAGTGATGAAAAACCATACAAATGTGACATTTGTCCTAAATATTTTAATGATAAATCTACATTACGAAAACATTTAATAATTCACAGTGGTGAAAAACCATTCATGTGCGACATTTGTTCCAAAGTATTTAATCAAATATCTCACCTATACCAACATTTTAAAATTCACAGTGGTGAAAAATCATTCACGTGTGACATTTGTTTCAAAGGTTTCGCTCAGAAACATCACTTACAGCAACATTTAATAATTCACAGTGGTGAAAAACTCTGTGAAAAACCATTCAAGTGCAAAATTTGTTTTAAAGAATTTAGCCAAAAATCTTGCCTTCAGAGACATTTAAGAATTCATACTGTAAAAGGTTCAATAAATCACAAGAAAGATTGAATAAAACTTCTTTTATAGAATGTTATTTTATTTATCTTTAAATTAACTAAAATATAAGATGTAAGGATCTAGGAGCTTAGGTTCAGTCAACCATTAAACAAGACAGTTCGTTCTAGAGTGATCTTTATTCGTTCTGTCCTTTGACATATGACTTGACGTGGCACATGACTTACAAGTTACCAACATCTGCCACATTGAACCTCCGAGCAAATACTAGTAGAGGGAATCTTCCCCCCTTCCATGCGCTAAATTTTGTTAGCAACATCTACTCATCCGAGGGGGAAAATACCTCTTCTGTAATTGGCTTATTTAATCAACATTGCCAAGTTTGACACATTGTCAATTTTTTATTTGTATTTTACGTAAAATATAATTATATCCTTGTAAGGGTTTTAAATGTATATTTAAGATTTATTATCTGTAATAATATGGTGAAAACATGCTTTATGTGTAAAAGACCTGTTGAAAATGCTTCTTCAAGATTATATCATAGGTAAGTACAAATTATCAGAAGCGTCAACCTCTCAATGTGTTGAGCTACTTTGTTAATTTTGGAATAAACTGCGAGCTACCCACACGGAAGCCACGTAACGCAACGTAAATGAAATAATCCACAGTTAATTTTTCATTATATGTATTTATTTTACTATTTAACTGGTAATACATAATACATAGGTACTAATAATAAACTAATAACAAAATAACTAATATTACTAGTACGTACTTGTTCATAGCTACATTCCTACCTACCAAACGAAGGTGTTTGAAAAATAAACACAAACTTTTATCCAGCCACAATGGCATGTCACGTAAAATTTAAAAATAGTTAACAATGACAACAAAAAAGTAACGCACAATCATGAACATAAACATTGAAAAATAAAAAAGCACGTTCAATGAGAAGGCTGACACTCAGACTCATCGATAATTTTTTTAATGTTTGCAGTATAATTTGATACAGCCATTCGACTACAATTATCCAAATGTTCATCTGTAAGTCGATTGCGATATTTGTTCTTAATAAACTTCATATTGGAAAAAGAAGATTCACACAAATAGGTTGAACTGAATAATGCTTTCACTTTCAAGGCAACACGGCATAGAACTGAATATTTGTCTTTACTTACAATAGGCCAGATACATTTGGTACTTGAGACTAACGATTTTAAGGCTAAATCATTTTGAAATTTAATTACTTCCATTTCTGTTGCAGCGATGTCTTCGTCAAAGTTCTGCATAAACAAGTTGCAAACTGTTGGATATCAATTTCTATAAAGGATGAAACAACAAACTGCGCTACTAAAGCCATTTCGTTGAAATCCTTAAAACGATTTTTGAAGTTATTCTTCAGGGTAGAAACTATTTCTACATGATATTTGCTGTCATAGGGTTCTAATGGATTTTGAGATATTTTTTTCTGAAAGAATAGGAAAATGCTTGGCATCGCTGTTTGTTTTGTTCCCAAAACTCCAGCTTTTTGATAAATGCTTTTATATCAGAAATCATTTCCGCTAGTTCTTTGTCTCTCCCCTGAAGCTGCAAATTAAGTTCGTTTAATTTCTCTGTAATGTCCACGAGAAAACCAAAATCTCTAAGCCAGATTGAATTTTCTAGTTCCGGAGTCGGTTCATCGCGTTGTTTGAAAAATTGAACTATGCCAGATAGGACATCATTAAAACGTTTCAGCACCCGTCCTCTACTTAACCATCGGACTTCAGAGTGAAGGAGTAGGTCCCCGTATTGACAGTCAACTTCATCGGCCAAGGTTTTGAATAATCTTCTTTGTAACGCTTGAGCTCTAATCTTGTTCACAATTTTTACCACCAGTTTCATAACGTTGTTTAGTTTCAGGAAATTTCCACATAATGCTTGCTGATGGATAATGCAGTGGTAACAGAGAAATTGCGGAAAAGTTTCATCTTTACGACATAACGCCACCAGACCCTTATCACAACCCACCATAGCTGGAGCGACATCGGTTGTCAAGCCTACCATTTTCGATATTGGAATTTTCTCGGAAGAAATAATATTTTTTAAATGAGAAAACAACTCCTGTCCAGTAGTGTGTCCTTTCAGTGGAATAAACTTCAAAAGATCTTCTTTAATCGTAAAATCACTAAAAACCATCCTGACGAACACGGCCATCTGAGCAGCGTCAACGACATCTGTTGATTCATCCAGTTGAAGTGAAAAATAAACACAGTTATCTAAGTCAGTTCTTAACTGTAAAAAAATATCATTGCTTATTACTTCTACACGTCTCATCACTGTATTAGCAGAAAGTTGCATAGATTTTATAGCTGAAACTATCTCGTCTTTATTTCTAAAGTTGGCAAATAACGAATCAGCAGCTTCAAAAAACGCCTGTTTTATCATTTCTCCGTCTTCATAAGGTTTCTTTTTTTATGCAATTATCTGGGACACACGGTACGATGCTTCAGTTGCAGCCTTATTTTTGTCGACTGTTCTTAAAAATATTGATTGTTGTCCAATTAACTGCTTTTTTAACTATTTCAGTTTCTCCTTTCTGGCGGCAGAATGTAGTGGGAATGATTTTTCAAAATTAGAATGTACAGTTTTATGTCTCTCAATATTTTCTTTTTTAGCAACGGAGACCGAAGTATTACATAACAAACACACATTTTTAGTCTTTACCTTCTTACAACTGCTTGCCATAATATTGTTTTTTGTTGTTCTCTACTAACTTAACCGCTGGACGTTAGTTACGCGTTCAGTTTTAAACTAAGCGCAATGTCGCCGCGCCGTGCGTATTTATCCCGTTCAAAGCAATCCTGATCGTTCTCGAACACTAACGCGCTGGTCCGGCTGGTCAGTTCTAGCCGATTCTAGCTTGATGGCGTCAGCGGCAGATCGCTCACCGCAATGTTGCCGCTGTTTATGTTTAATATTATGACAATTAGATTTTTTTGTGGAATTTTCGGAAGCTTCTCTGATTTTTGCAGTTTGTATTTTTTAAATTAAAATCGTTGTGAGAGCTACCAGAATTGCATCCGCGAGCTACCGGTAGGTCAAATTTTAATAATTTTTGTTAAGCCGGACGTGGATTTTCAAATTTTTTAATGTATCGATAAATTATCCTATAGGTGGAGATTATCTGTGCCAAATATCAAGAAAATATAATGAGTGATTCAAAAGTTATGGAGCACGGAAGAAATGGTCCAAATTCAAAAAAATCTGTTATAAAGGTCACAAGACCCATACCATATGGGTTTTTTATGTTCTCCTGGGTGACCTCTATATAGGGTTAAAACATTTCCCTTTCTTAATGAAACGCCCTGTAAATAGCATATTAACTAAAGATATTACCAGAAAATGCTTAAAACCCCTATTAAAAACTAGTACCATCTACATACATAAGTAATAAATCTAGTATAATATTTTATATACAATCCCTAGAAGCAGTTTTAAAGTCAAATTTATGCACACATGTAATGGCTAATAATAAATAAAAAATACAAAAAACTCGACTTCACAAGAAAATAGCTATTCAATTGCCGCGTTTGAATATCCACATCCAGTGCATTTTTTACATCTCGAGCGTTTGTTTATCCACATCGGACACATCTGTGCTACTACATTTACGTATATTTGCCACGTTTGAGAATCCACATCGGATGCATTTTTTACATCTCGAGCGTTTTTTTATCCACATCGGACACATCTGCCATTACAATTGCCGCGTTTGAGAATCCACATCGGATGCTTTTTTTACATCTCGAGCGTTTTCTTATCCACATCGGGCACATCTGTCCCATTACATTTACGTATACTGAATCACGTGATTAAAGATTTACTACATCTCAGATGCATCCGATGTGGATTCTCAAACGCAGCAATTTACGTATACTGAATCACGTGATCAAAGATTTTTTACATCTCAGATGCATCCGATGTGGATTCTCAAACGCGGCAATTGAATCACGTGATTAAAGATTTCAACATCTCCGATGCATCCGATGTGGATATTCAAACGCGGCATTTAAAATGAGAAATCCTTAATTTTATATGTAAATAAATCATCGAAAATTCTCTCTTTAACCTTCCAATGACTACGTCACTGGAGACCGGAAACACTTATCCACCATTTCCACTTACCACTGTAATTTCAAGGTCGTTTAGAATTACATTATTCGGACTAATGATATTCTATGGTCTATAAAACTATGGTTGAAGTATTTAAAAGTTTATTGACAATGACAAGTGAAAACGTCAAAAAATTGTAAACAAGACGACAAAAATATAAAAAATTGCTTACTTGTGTTCGATCTGATGAATTATCAGTGATAATTATAAGTAATTTATTAATTTCTATGTAGTTGTTAAAACGATGGAGGAACAAGATCAAGACTCTTTCGTTCTTTCTGACGATTTCATTAAAACAGAACCAGAAATTGATACCGGTCAAACAATGAGCAACAAGTATTGTCTTAGAAAACCAAAAACGTTTCAAATCGAAGTTGGTGTTGGTGATACAACATCAAATAATTTTGAATGTCAAACGATGAAACAGTTCCCATCTGTTGAAATTAAAGAAGAAATTATCGAATGTGAAATGCCTAAAATTGAACGACGTTCTAATTTCCCTACAAAAATTGACGAAGGTTCGGTTTCCGAAAATGTGCAATTTTTTCCTAAAAGTATTAAACAAGAACTTGAGAACACTAGCGACATTAAAATAACAGATATCAAACAAGAAGTTAGTGATTATGTACAACCAAAAACTGAAAGTGTAGTGCGTGAATTGCTGACTTCAGAATGTGATTTACCAACTCTAAAAATTGAAAGTACTGATTATTATCCGGGACGTGCATATAGAAGGAAACTGTTAAAAAATACGCCTCACGGTTTTTTAAAGAAAAAGAGTAGGAGATACGCTTGTCTGATCTGCCATAATAGTAAGTCCGTTTATAATTTGATTTAATATAACAGCTTTTTGCTATCTTTTAAATACCTAGGTCAGTTACCATCACTCTACCTATTGTTTTGTTTCGTCTATCATGCCTAGGAATTACTTTTTTCTATGACTCCTTATGAAAAGACTTCTTTCAAATTTAGAATACTTCAAGCGAATACTTGATTTCCGTCACTAGTAAAATAAAATCTTATCATTAGCTAGTTTGACCACTTTTCGATTAGCAGAAAGCACCATATGTACTTATACTTATAGATATCTATTGTAAACAAAAACTAAATAACATATCTTGTGCAAATGCATAATAATGTCACAATTTATTTTTGCAATAAAAAAATGTCGACCATATTAGATCATAATTTACGAAATTTTAGTATTTCTACCTGCTCATATGCATTGTGACAATTCTGAAATTGTACTATGGGCTGTTGAACGCTGTTGCCACACAAAATGTTGTAGGTATATTTGGATATATCTAATAATATTAGTTCAATTTACTAATATTTATTTTCACATAAGTAGTTACCTACCTACACTTATTGCTTGTTTCTTATTGTTGCACTGACAATATGTTTATTAAGATCACAAATATGAGCTTTTATTATATTGAATGCATTATAGCAGCTATGTCAGTTGTGATCCCATTTCTGGTGTTATAAATGTGTACTAAATTTTCTTTCATTATTTATTTACTTTCTTATTCAAACAAGCCTTTCGGGCCTAATTACATGAATAAACATATATAATTACAAAAATACAAAGTATTTACATTTAAGGTAAGAGGTAAAGCTATCAAAAACTATAGAGGTATGTTTACTTCACTTCAATTAATTATATTTTTATGTCAACCACATAAGGTTAATATATGATTTAGTATGGTATCGCGAAAAATATTTTGTGAACATTCCAGTCCAATTCAATAAGAGAATTAAAATTATTGGCCAAACGAAACATGGTCACTAGAGGATATCTGTTCATTAAATGTATTGTCGGTATATTAAACATGGCTGACGTCCTAGTTCTGTGTGGTGGAATATTGAATCTAATTAGAGAAAGAATATCAGGGGTTTTGATTTTATAATTAATTATCTTATATAAAAATATAACTAAATTCAGTGTACGTCTGTTGTCTAAAGATACAATTTTAAATTCGTCTCGAAGTTGACTAGACCTAATCAAGTTACAATCAACTCTGATATGATACTTTTTGTAATAAAGATATCTAAGAAATTTATTTTTGATCTTTTCAGTTTCATTCAAATGAGTGATACTCACTTGACCAAATCAGATCTGACTAAACTAGAGAGTTTTATTGTGTTGATATCGCTGTTGCTAGATACACGCTAAAGTGTACACAAATCAAAAAATTATATACACGCGAAACGTCATATTGCTGTGGTGGGAGGTGTTTGTGTGAATGCGCCTTGTTTGTTTTCGTTTACGCCGTGACTAGCACAGTAGTATTTTATGAACCATAGAAGCAAATTTCACATACATGAACAAATAATAATAATAATAATAATAATAATAATAATAATAATGCCGTGACAACAAGAAAACGAAGTAACAACTTCTTGTAGGGTGGCGGCTTCGCCGCCACAAAAAAAAATTAATCCATACCCAGCTACGACCGGCGTAAATACCAACGGCCTGCACACAGCTCATCTACTCTGTCAAGACGTTTCGCGTGTATCATCATCATCTGAATTAGGGCGTGGTTCAAAGCCCACTTGTACTTAAGCTCTAGGCTTATTGTACCCCTCACAGTTTATATATACATTTTTGAATTGCGTACAAGTTAGCGTGTACCTAGACACTGTGTAAAAATATCTAAGTTTTGTATTGATACCTCTGCAATTTTAATAGCTTACCTTTACATCAGCACATGCGGTGGACATTGATATAAAAACAAGTTTGAGCTCTGTTATTTGAATTACATATCTACTAAAAAAAATAAGAAAGATAATGGTATATTTGTAGTTAAAAAATTGATATATATTTTTCAATATATAGCTGCATTAATATTATTTCGTAAATAATAAAACCCAATAAGTAACTATAATACAATAATTTTGCGACAATGGAAGTCAATTTTTATTGTACACTTCGCGTCATATAAAAGTGGTACACTTATTTTTCCTAATGTAAAACCAACTTTAGTTTTGAAAATGACAAACAGTAAGATTTGTCAAGTTTGCCAAAGCGCATTGTTACGATGTCAGATCATTTGAGTAAGTTTGATAAAATGCTTAAACCACGATTAACAGCTTTGCAAAAATGGGATAACAATTAAATTGTAACCGGAAAAAGAGAGACTGGGAGACCAATTATAACTAAAGCACAACAAGATGAAACATTAACTAATTATTTACGGCAAGATAGGCAAAAGTTGAAACAAATTTTAATGCTTCAGTAACAACAGTGTTAAGAATAATTATAAAAACTGATTTAAAGAATTGTGAAGCCGAGCCGATCCGAAAATACACATTAGCAAAGTAAACACGCTAATTAGAGTTATCTTCACCTTAAATTTTATTATGTTTTAAATGAATCAGTAAAGCTTGGCAGAAGATGAAAAGTTAACAATAAATTTAATTAACTCAGTGCTTAGAAGATTACAAGAAATTATTAATAATGGAGCTCTATATATTAATTATTTATTTCATCTGTTCCGCATTGTCAAATGCATTTAAATTTCAAACTTATTCATTTTAGATTGCATTAAATTTTTAATTTTTCCATTGTGTTTTATTGCTTTACCAAATTTATTTGTATCATTGCATCTACTAATATTTTCGTTGTGTTGGCAACGTTGTTCTAGAAATTATAACCTAAAAAGTAGTTTAACTTTGACACATTTTAAAAGATCAATTTACACAGCTTGAAAAGCACGATTTTTTGTTATAAGAGTTGTACCACTTTTATATGACGCGAAGTGTACATAATTAGGTATAGTTCTTCCATTATCAATTGCAGAACATAAAAACTCGTTCCGAACCTTTACCGACAATTATGTTTGGTCTGCCATAGGCGTAGATACCTACCTCATTTTATAAATTTATTTTATAAATACTTTTAAAATATATCATATGCAAGAAAGTATTCGTTAAAAGGAAATCGAATCATTATAAATTGGACGTTATTATACGCCCTTATTTAGACAGATGTACTTAATTGTAGTCTTACTTGGAACTTTAAAAAAATCATTATTCGCGATCCAAATTAATTTTCGCGCGTCTGTCATTTGTCACGTATAAGTAGGATGTTTGTTTATTTACGTGTTGTGGGATTTTGTATTTGTGATTTTTTAACTGTTTTTAGATAATATTCTTATTATAATAGTGTTTTTGAGTTTCATTTAGTGTTAATTTAAGTTTAGTTTTCGTGCTTTCGTTATAAATGTAATTTTTCATGTGTAGTACGAACTAATTTGTTGGAAATATTGACCTATTGGTTGCTACAAGAACATCTAGAAATATGTATTTACTAAACCCAGGACATGTTTTATTATGTGGTTTAAAGGACATATCAGGTACCAAACGTTTATTATTGATGAACTTCTTTAAAAATCTTACTATCCTTATTCTTATATCATGAAGTGAATTGTGTAGTACTTTGTATACATGTAAA
Source organism: Psylliodes chrysocephalus (assembly GCA_927349885.1). NCBI lineage: Eukaryota > Metazoa > Arthropoda > Insecta > Coleoptera > Chrysomelidae > Psylliodes > Psylliodes chrysocephalus. Next base: position 18,615,184 of record OV651827.1, read on the forward strand.
TGGTAATAAAACCGTCACAACTCATATTGGAGTTTGATTCTAAACAACGTTTTGCAAAATTTCAATATTGTGAATTTGTAGATACCCATTTATCGTAAGAAACAGAATTTTATGACTTGCACTTGAAAAATAATGAATACTCCAGTTTTGATTTTGACAATAACACCATACAGATTGCAATTTGCTGGAGGCTTTTTCGCAGATTTCATTTTTAATTTAAATACTATCACATACTATAAGAAATAAACAAATTTAAAGCTAAAAAGTAACAAAAAACTCCTAATTGTAATTGATACAAATTAAAATGTAAACAATGAACACGAACGCCAATGTTGCCAAGTGATGAACTGATTTTGTTTCTGACTGATTTTAAAACTAAAATTAATAAATGAACTGATATTTAAAAAAAAAAAAAATCAATATAATAAATCGATTTTATAAAAAAATCCTTAAATAAATAGTATGATTACATATTACTAGACACAAAATTTGATTCTTAAATAAAAGGTCTTATCCATTTCTTCAAGAACTAAAATCCGACGACGTAACGAAATGTTGCTGCTTCTGGCAACACTGAACGTCATCCTACTTATAGGGACCTTTTATTAATTTCCTCCAGAGGGCGTATCACTTAGCTTTAATCGCGAATAGCTCGTTAACTTGCTACAACTGAATATTAAATTATAAAACGTAAAAACGAGTAAAGTGTACCTGTCTGTAAGGACGTTTGGTTTAAACAGGGTACCAGACATGAACTGAGCCCTTTTTGTACCCCATTCGTTTTTTTTTTCTGGAAAACGAAATTTCAAAGCAAAAACCATAAAGGAAAATAAATTCTTTGCAAATAAAACAAAAGAAAAAAACCATTTCAATTCTAAAGTATCTTAATAAATAATCATGGCAGTCTAAATCCTCTGAACTAGAGTCATCATTTGGTTGAATTAGGATGGGTTGTGAAGAGGGTAATACCACATACTCATCTTCTTCTTTGATAACATGTTCAACACAGTTTTTCCAAAGCTCTTGGCGGTCTGCTGCTAGAACTTTACGAGTTCTACAACCTCTTTACTCAGTTCTGGAGACTACATTTTCGTAATTATGATTTTACGTTTGCCCATATTAACTCTATAGGGTTAAATATGCAATAGTAAGGAGGTAGTCTGAGAAGAGTATGACCCTGTTTTTTGCTTGTCAATATAATAAATTTTTTCTAACTTTATACCTTTAATAACAGTAAGCAATTCTTTGTTTGTTGGTTGGGCCTTTTTTACGATCACTGCCAGGAATAGGAATATTTTTTTCAGACATAAACGCTAAAATTGGAGCTTTGTTACTGCTACTATTTGGTATTTTAAGGAGTTGTCGCGAGTGTTAGGATGCGTTGTCCATAACGATTACTGACTGTGGTGGAATGTTAGGTAAAACCTGTTCATTAAACCACTTTTTAAATATAATTCTGCTGTCATATCTTCATGATAATCAGCTGCACAGTTTTTAATTTTTTTAGCAGATAATAATAAAGCATTAGGCACGAAACCGTCTTTGCTTCCAGCGTGTACTATTATAATGCGTTTCCCTTTAGAACATGGCGCATTCAAACAGCAATTTTTACTACTGTCAACCCAACCGAAATTTACTACATTGTGACTGTCAAACCATGTTTCATCTAGATAAATTATGTGTATATTAGAACTTCTGTAGTGTTTTATGTGACGCAAATAATCTTGTCGCCATTGAACTATCCTTGACCGGTTTCAGAGCAATAAACAAATCGTCAGTTTTTAAGAAAAACTTTAACACCCCGTATTCGGAAAACGAAGCATTTTCAGACATACGTTTATATAGCAAACTGTCATTATTTTTTCATGCTGAATCACCCCTTGAAGTTTGTCGCACTTATTTACTAACACCCTGATTAAATATTGATAATTCCCCACATAACTGTGTTCTGCAATTGATAATGGAAGGACTATACATAAAGGCGTAAGCCCAACTTTAAATTCTAAATCTATTTGTTAAACAAATAAATTAAAAAAAAGCAAAGCAAAAAGCAAATGAAACAATGAAAAAGCCAGTTAAACGGCAAATATAAAAATTAAACCTTTTTTGCTATATCGCTACAACTTCGTCTATGATAAATCGGTTTCGGTATTTATAACTTTGACAATGTTGTCACTCTTCACAAAAATTCTACCATTTCGGGACCAAGCTGTATATTTCTTTATCTCCGCTGCCATTAACAAATTATAAAACTTTTCACCGAGTTTTTCGTTAATAAAAATATCCGTACCTTTAAGAGCAGATCTGGAACCATAAATAATATTTCTTTTTATAGTGGATATATAACTGACTATAATTTGTCTTGGTTTGATCGGGTTGTTATCGAATTTTTCGGCTCGATAAATATTATTTATTTCCTATTCCGAGGGTATTTGTCATAAAAATATTGTGTTTGTAGTGTTCATAGTAAATTATTACTAGTAAATTATTACTATGATAAAGTCTATTCAAATTTAATTTGCGCCTGATGTAAACAGAAGCAGGTGGACGCTAAAATTGAGCAGGGCCGTATTTTACTTTTCCGTCTTGCAAAAATGTAAAATAAAAGAGTGTAATTGTGAAATTATTTTTTTCTACGACCGTGTATTTTTACCCACTTTCCCGCACGCATTTTAGTTTTGAAAGTGTCACTTTCCCGCACTAGTGCGGGAAAAAATCACTTTCCCGCACTAGTGCGGGAAAGTAAAATTATGAATATTTAGCCTTACCTATTGTATAGTTTTTTTACCTCGGATGTTATAACTATTGTTACAATAGGTAATTTAGTATTTTTAGTAATATACCTTCTGTATATTTTTAAAAGTCAGACTAGGCTGTGACATGTATGGCTTGATATGGTTGCTATATGGTAACCAAGGCGTGTTATTGTTACAAAAACGTCAAAGTTGTTTGTTGAAGCGTCAACTGAATTAAAATAAATTAAAGAAATAATGGATTCATCGGATGAAGAGCTGCCCGAAGCCATTTTAAAAGCTGCAAATGAAGCACATTTGGAGGTGTTACCTGCCAAATCACGAGGAAGATATGAAAAACAATACGACCATTTTGTCACATGGTGTAAACAGGAAGGGGTAAAAACCTACAAAGAAGAGGTGTTTCTGGCGTATTTTTCGCACCTAAGTAAGTTTTTGAAATCTAATACTTTATGGTCTCGCTATTCGATGGTGAAAAGTTTAGTAAAAATAAAACAAAATTTGGATATAAGCCAGTTCCATAAGTTAACGTCATTTCTAAAACAAAAAAATGTTGGTTTTCGAGCACAGAAGGCGCAGGTTTTTACCAAAGAAGATATATCCAGGTTTATGTTAGCCCCTGATGAGGTATACCTTATGATTAAAGTGAGTACCATTTTTGCTTTAGCTGGTGCTCTCCGCAGAGTGGAGCTTGTAAATATCACTCTCGATGATATACAAGATAAAGGCAATCTGATAGTTGTGAAAATTTCCGATTCCAAAAATCATTCTTCAAGATCATTTGTTTTATGTGAAGAAATAAATAATGGAAACTTTCTGAAGCTGTACACCTACCACTCCGCATCGCCGCTTTTTTATTAATTATAAGAAGGGAAAATGCCCAATTCAGTGCGTTGGCGTAAACACCTTTGGTAAGATGCCAACAGAGATTGCTGCATATTTGCGTCTACCTAATCCTGAACGATATACAGGACACAGTTTTAGACGTTCTTCAGCAACATTCCTAGCAGACTCAGGTGAAGCGATAACCAATATAAAACGTCTCGGTGGCTGGAAGTCCACTACTATCGCTGAAGGCTATTTGGAGGACTCCGAAACACAGAAGAAAAACATTTCGAATAAAATTCTTTCAAATAGAAATGACTTGCAACCTTTGCTGCCACCGTCATTTTCACCTTCATGCGACCTGCAACCGATGTCACTCCCGTCATCTTTTCAATCTACGAGCGTTACGACTATTAACAGCCAATTAACACCAACTAATTCCTCTGTACCGGCAATTTTACATAATTTACAAAATGCTACAAATTGTGTATTTAACATTAATATCCATAATAATTAGTTGTTTTTATTTAAAGATTTGTAAATGTTGAAATAAAATAATTTTCCAAAAATAATTTTTCCTACTTTTTTGTATATACGGTCTTAGAAAAAATAATGTTCCTAACTCATGCGTAAAGTGTCTTTCCCGCACTTGACCGCTTGCCCGAACTCCGCTTCGCGTCGTTCGGGCCAACTGCAGTCGCGTGCGGGAAAGTAACACTTTCCGCACTTGTTAGGAAAATAACTATTTTATTACGATAAAAACATATTTTGTAAAGTAAAACTATAAAATAAATGCCATACACGGTCTCTCAGACTTTAGTGACATTTCTGGACGAAGATAGTAAGCGACATAAACTGAGTTAACCTGCAATACAAATTAATAAGTGTATTTGACTTTAAAAGAGATGGTTGCATTATATTTAGTTCATTACATATGTCTACTGTGATACAGAGCATTAAAACAATCATATTATAAAATTATATTGTACAGGGTGTCCAAATAATTGCAAATTCTTAATTAGCTAATATATATCTACTAAAAGCATTAAAAAAACTTTAAATATAAGAGGTATTTGAATTTGGTATTTGATTTAAAATTGTGCATCTTAAAAAGAAACCTTTTGTATTTTTGATAACTTTTGTTCTTTATTGTTCTTGTTCTACTAGTATTTAGATTAGACAACTTGTACTCTGTACTATAGCAATCTTCCTTACTTGTCTTAGCACTATTCTGAATCGGATAAATTAGTTAGACTTGAAAGGCTATCTTCATTAATCAAAATTACAAGTGGTTCTACCTGAACCTCTATAATATTATCCAACTCCCACATTTTTACTTCAACTTTTTGGCGAACATGGTCGATACACTTTTTCCATTTTTCTGGAGAAATTAATAATATTACTTCTTCAAAAAGAATTTTAATGTCTCCAGATTTAAATGTTGAGTTTTTATCTGCTACGTATTGTTTAACGTCAACCTAGATTAATTCAATAGGGTTAAGTTCACAATGATACGAAGACATGTGAAGTATTATGTTGTTTTGCTGCTTAGCCATTTCATCTTTTTACATACCTATCATAATGTTTATGTTGCTTACCAAGTTTTAGAAGTTGGATCTTAACCATTTGGTAGTCGAATTTAATTTTTTTCCCTTATAGCCATTTTTAAATATCACCTTTTTTAGATGTCGTAGATATTTTTTCCAGCTTTCTCGAATAATAATGCAGTTATCTTCTAATTTTGTTAGGGTGTTTGAAAACCACTCTTTGAACGATTCTCCACACATTTCTTCATGGCAGTCACCGGTTTTTTCAACTCAAATACATAAAGTGCATTAGAGACAAAGCCTTCTTCACTTCCAATATGGCATATAATGAGCTGTTTTTACGCACATACCTGATGGGTTTTTAAAACCAGTTAAAAGTTCATCCAAAAAGGCTTGTCTGGATGAAAAAACCGACATATCGAAACATACTTTTGATTTGGTGTGGCCTGCGTTAATCCAAGTCTCATCAAGATAATATATTTTTTGCTTTTCTTCTCTGTACCGTTTTATTTTTTGTGGCGTAGGACGAAACAATTTCATTTTTGTCTAAAAGCAAACTATTTTTTCCTCGAGTTTTAAATTTAAAATTAAGGGTTTTGAAAAGCTTGTAAAATGTAGCTCGCTTAAAAGTAGACAAATATGGATCATCGTTGACTTCTTATAAAACCTTATCAATTGTTGGAAGTTAATTTCTAAAGAAGAATTGATGTACTTTGCGCCTTATTGCATTTTTATCAAAATAATCCACAGAGCCACTAATTTGTTTATAACGTAGCTTTCTTTTTGGTTCAGAAAATTTATGAATCTGCCTATACTCCTTCATAACATTAAAAACGGTTTTAGCACACATCCCTGTTTTATCAGCAACTTTCCTTTCAACATCATGTACCAACATATCAGGGTTCTATAAAATTTAATGCTTATAAATATTAAGAACCATTTCTTTAGTACGGATGACCAAATGTCCCTTTTTCAGTCGCTTTTTAGAAGGAGTAAAAACATTTTTCTGGACTTCATCTGCTGTATCTGTGGAGGACATAGCAATTACAAAATATAGTCAATTGAATGTCCATAAAATAGAGTAAAACATGTTCAAACTAACAACAACCACAAAAACAAAAAAAATAGATAACACAATACAGGGTGTTATTGAAATACACGTACATATTAAAATGGGGAATAGTATGTAATGACCAAAAACGATTGGCACCAATTTTAACTTCAAATTCTAAAATTTAAATATTGGGGAAGAGTCCCTTTTCCGACCTACTAGTTTCCATATTTAAAGAAGTAAAATAAATCGAAATTGAACTTACCCATAGAAATTGCACTGTTGCCGTAGCAAAACCAATTAATTCAAAATAAAGTTTATTACAGTAACTGTTCAAAATGCCGTCCATTATTATTTACACACACTTGCAATCGTCTTTCCAAAGAACTTTGAACATTAGAAATTAGTCTTGGATTTTGTAGTAGTTCCTCGGCTACCGCATTAACTTTATTGGTTAATTGTTCAACACTATTAATAGGTTCATTATAAACCAGTTGTTTCATGTGACCCCACAAAAAGAAATCGCATGGATTTAAGTCCGGAGATCTCGGAGGCCACTTAGTAGGTCCATTTCTGCCTATCCACTTTTGAGGAAATCTAATGTTCAAAAACTGCCTTACGTTTAAATCAAAGTGAGGAGGAGCGCCATCTAGTAGGTACCACATCCGTTGCCTTAATTGTAACGGTATCTCTTCTAGGAGTACTGGCAAAATATCTTCTAAAAAGTGGAGATATCCTGGCCCATTTAATCTGTTCGGGAGAACACAAGGCCCGATTAAATACTGATCTATTATGCCAGCCCAAACATTTATTGAAAATTTTCTTTGATGCCCAGTTTCCCTAATGGCGTGAGGATTTTCATCACTCCAAATATGCATATTGTGCATATTGAACACGCCATCACGAGTGAATGAAGCCTCGTCAGTATACAATAATATTTTTAGAAAATCAGGAATATCAACACATTTTTGAATCATCCATTCACAAAACTCCACTCCCTTTTCTTCATCACCTGGATATAAGGCCTGGACTTTTTGGATGTGATAAGGATGTAAACCTTGTTCTTTAAGTGTCCGCCACACAACAAATGAGGACACTCCAATTTCAAGACCTAGTCTTCTACAACTTAATTGAGGCCGGTTTTCAACAGCTTCCAATATTTCTTCTTCGGCCGCCAATGTTCTTTGTGTTCTCGTTCTCCCTCGATCTGCATTGACACTCTCAAATTTTCCATGGTCTCTTAGATGATGAACAGTTGAAATAAACGTACGACAGTCCGGAATTCTCCGATTTGGAAACCGTTCGCGATACAGGATTTGTGCTTGCCGAGAATTTCCTCCAGCTGCCCCATAAACCAGCACTATATCCATTAGTTCAATATTCGTAAATAGTGGCATAGTAAAAAAATATTTAAAAGTAATCGTAACAACACTTTTTACCAACTTGGAAATGACGCGCTCGTGTTAGCCAGATTCGTAAATCAACTAAAATTTTAATAATCTATAGTTTCAAAAATGTATAGTTTAAAAACAATCATTTATCAAATATTCTAGTTTTTTGATAACGAGGGTAGTAAAAACCAGTCTTCGGAAATAGAAATTAATTCGAAAATCTTGGCAACATGGTTATTTCTTACAAGACTAGTTTTCTTATCATCTGACAAAAACTTGCATATTAATTACTGTTGATGTTTAAAATAGGTAAATAAACCTAATTTATATAGGTCATCCTCAACATATCAGTGAAGTACGTTTGTTTTAGAATTAATTTTCAAAAATTAATAACTCCCTTAATAAGGGGTATTTTTAAAAAATAATATTTTTCTACATTAAGTGGGGATCTGCGCAATACCCAGTTTTAATATGTACGTGTATTTCAATAACACCCTGTATATGTATATCTAAACTATAATATAATGAATTATAATCAATCAGACATACAAAATGTCCAAACTAACCAACACGGTGAATGCTACCAAAACGCCGTTTATAATTATCCAAATTGAACTGAATTCGACTCTGACAAAAAATATTTGCTCGTCGTCTAAATGACTAACGACCGATTAACCAATAGAAGCGCAAAAAAATGTCACGTGAGCTGTTGCTGGATGGGAGAAATTGTTTTGACGCGGCGTAAATGAAATCTGAATAGACTTTAGAGTAAATGTTGCTCATCGACCTCTAAATTATAACTAAAGAATAAATGTTTTGATGCTAAAAATATCTTAATTTTTTTTAAATTTATAATCTCAGGAAGTGACGCGGTCTCCTTCAAGTCAACTGACATAGTGGTAGGAGCCAATGGCCAACCATATGTCCGGGGGACATTTTGTGAAACAATTTTTATGAGTACACACCTGTAGTGGTAGATTGATATTTTTGGGAAAATTGTGTTCAGCCCTTTGGGGGATTTTTTATAAGACCGTCCTAGTGTTCTAACAGCTGGTTAGTTTGTATCTAAGTGATACTTTGGATATTTATTGTTAAAACACGCTCTCCAAGTGAGGATTTAATTAGTGCTTGTGTATAATTCAACTTTGCACCATTGAAATTTAGGTATGTATTTAGATTTTATTCATTAAAGTTTTTTTGCGATATTCATTCGAGCAGTTTCTTTGGATTGTAAAATATTCCAGTGATTCTTTTGTTTTTTGTTTACTGATTGTTCTTTTTTTTTTCGTATATTGTAGGATTTCACCATTCCGAGGGCTTTAATCGTTATATGACAGCTAAAACAACTGTTTGTGTGAACAACGAAACCCCATTGGCCAGGGTGAGTAAATTTTTTAAATAATATACCGATAATTCAGTTCTTTCAACCGTTATTTTTAATAATTTAAATTGGAATGCACCCACAACTCTATACCAAGCAATGGCGGCTGGTGGTAATTTCCAATATCGCTGTTTTTTTATTATTTGAGTTTGTATTAAATTATTATCATCAACATCATACTGTTTTCAAGCACTACAACTATTAATAAATGAATATTTTAGTTAGTGTGATATTTGTTTTGTTTTTAATACATTGAAAACCATCTATAAACATTATTAGTTAGTAAACTGACTTTTCTTCATAATTTGAAATTATTTTTAAATATATATCAGGTTATGTAGAAAGCTTGACATTGATTTTTGTGTAAAAAATATTATATGAAACTTTACTTACCATTTTTTAGTTTTTATTGTAAGTTTAATCATTTTCACAATTTGTCACAGATGTCAAATAAAAAATATATTTTTTAAATACCTTTTATTGGCAAATAAAATAAGAGAATTAAAATGTTTTAAATGTTTATTTTATAAGATCAGTCCCATCACAATACAAACAAGAACAAAGATATAGAATGCCTGGCATTCTAAATAATACTCTTCGCAGTTTAACAGACCCCCTTAACCCCCATTTTCAACCAGATTGTTTTCACAATCAATAGGCCTCATCTCCTTATAGGGCTTGATTTTTACTAAAAATTTCATGTTGATATCGCTTTTCATTTTCATAATAATTAAAAATAATAATAATAATACCAATAACAATACAACAATAGTAATAATAATAACTATAATAATTAATTATTATAACTTTTTGGGACACGTAATACATGATTATAAGAGGAACAAAAAAAATGATTTTTTTAGATTTTCTTTTTTTTGTTTCTTTTTATTTTCAATTATTTTTTTTTAATTTATTTATTTACCCTCAATTAAGACGTGGATATCTGAGCAACTTAATGTATTACACCACTTTTTGACAAGTTTTTTGAATAAGTTAAAGTGATTAAGATTTTTTATTTCTGAGGGGACTAGATTATAACATTTTGGCCCTAAATATAGATATGATCTTTGTAATAAATCCTTTTTTGCCCTAATGACGGAGAAAACATCATTTGACCTATACCTGGTAGGGTATTGGTGATGAATTTTGGTTAATTCCTTTCGATTTTTGTGTTGATGTATAACGAGATTTACAAAATATAATTGTCGAATATCTTGAATTTTGGTTTCACTATAAAGTGTACTACTAGTATATAATCTTGGTTTTTTGAATATTATTTTGAGTATATTCTTTTGAATAACCTAATTTGTGTATGTGTACCTTATATGTACCTCCCCAGGCAACAATTCCATAAGATAAATTGCTTTGAAATAGTGAGTAATATATTATTTTCAGTTGCTCTGTATCGTAATACCTAGTTAAATATTTTAATTTATAATTGACTGTTCTTAGTTTTTTTTAGTAAATATTCGATGTGTATATCCCATTTTAGGTGTGAATCTAGTATTAATCATAAGTATTTTATCTTCGAAACAGATCTAATGTCCACCCTTTCTCCATCCAAATCTATTGACAAAGTAGTATATTGGGGCAAATAACTGGAATATGAAGCAAATGCCATGAAGTGAGTTTTGTCTGTATTGATTGTAAGTTCTTTTTGATCAAACCATTTGATTATGTTTGCGAAAATTATTTCTACTAGACTTTTTAGATCTTGCTAATTTTTGTCTAGATAATTAAAGATCTCCTTTTAGAGCTTGATGTTTGCTAAAAATTTCAAGTTGATATCATTTTTCGTTTTTCAGTTAGGATTCTTTTTTTATAGGGTAAGCCCGGTAGAGATGCCAACCTTTCTTAAATGTTTAAATAAAAAAATTATTTTTCGTTATATTTATTTAAATTTATTAATGTTAACACCAAACAACATAACTAAAAGATACATTAGCGTAAAAAAATGATAATTCTTATAGAAAAAGGTACATTGTAAATTAAAAAAAATAATTTAGTTTGGCATCTCTCCCATATTGACTGGGTGAGATGCCCATCTGTGGCGGTACAGATGCCAATGATTATAACTGTCTACTTTTTTTATAATTAACAGTTTTCCACACCGCTGGCAAATGTTCCTGAATCCAGTGCATCCCTCATGCAACCACCGGTTACAATGGATGCACTGGACCCAATCGTTTTTTTTTCTTAGTTAGACTCCACGGCTCTCCACAGCCCACCCATTCGTCATCTTCATCTTGACCAAAAGGAGAATTACTCTCGTGTGTTGAAAGGTCATCTGAGGTGTCACTTGAATTACTCTCCCTTCTATTTTTGGTTTTCCTAACTATCACCTTTGTTTTGGAATTAATACCAGAAGGGCCTGCTTCATTTTCTGAAATAGAAATCTTTGCTTTCTTTACGGGCTTGTTTTCTTTATTGTTGCTTGCCCCTGCTTTCTTCTTTCTGCTTTTTTCAAGTTTCTTAACTCTTTCTAAATTTTCAGGTGATGTCAGAAGTTGAGCCACTTTACCTCCTCTACTTTTAACATTGCTGATAGCTTCAGATAATGGCGCTACAATGTTAAGCAGCTTTCCTGGCGTGTTATTATTTTGAGTATTGTTTTCACCAGTTTGATCTGCTGAACTAGGATGTGACTCATCAGTGGATGAAGTTGGCATTTTCCTTGAGACTTTCTAGGTAAAAAATGCTCCTTTAGCCAACGATGAAACAATTCTGCGTTTATGTAAGCCGACTTTTTTGACATATAAACAACGGATCCTGGTGGCATATCATTTAGAAATTCAGGTTTCTTATTAACACCTTTAAATATGCAGGGAGGTAAAAAGAAATCTTCTGCATTGCAGCAAGCCACAACTGTTATAGTTTCACCTTTTTCTTGAGGCGTCGGGGTTGTTACAACCTTGAAACCTTTTTCAGCTATTAGTATTAAGTTGTAGACCAGTCTCGTCTACATTGTAAATAGAACCTGGTTTATCGAATAAATCATTTTCTTGCAATACTTGATGCAATAAATCAAAATAATTCTTTACAGCCTCCTTTGTCATTCCCAACATTCTACTTCTTGATAATCCCCCCGCTTTTCTTATTGACAGTTCCGGATTTCTTCTTAAAAATGACTTTAGCCAGTCATACCCCGCTTTTTCTTCTTCTTTGTTAAATTTGTGTTTTATTTGTAATCTTTCAGCTAGTTTAAATGCCATTTCCTCACATCATCCATAGTAGGAGAAAAACCAAACCTCTGAAGCTTCTTTATATGAGCTACCGTTTTCTTTTCGGCTTCGTCACCAAGCGTGCTCGCAGGACCCATTCTTCCTTTAGTTACATTATTATTTTCAATCCTTCTTTTTAAGGTTCTAACAGGAATATTGTACATTCTCGACGCCTCGCCAACTCTCGTTCCATTACTAACGGCTGCAACTGCCAACTTTAAGTCGGCCTCTAACCAATTTCCACGGGTGGCAGATTTTCTTTTGTAAAAGGAAGGCATATCTGCAAAAAATATGCAAAAATAATATTGGCATCTCTACCGAATATGTGTAGGCATCTCTACTGAATATGTTTAGGCATCTCTACCGTTTATAAGGTAGAGATGCCACATTTTCCAAGAAGATTGTTTTTTAGTTGCCGCTAGCAAAACGTACTTCAATATAACCTCAAATAGTGTACTTTTAATAAACTTAATCGATTCGCAAATAATCCCAAAAAATTATGGCATACTTATAGTCTGACCATTATGTCGATAAAATTTTCGATGCACTCAAAACTTTAAAATTGATATAACTTACCGTTAATTAGTGATGTTCACTTTTTTCGCTATACACGTGACTAGCGTACCGCTCTAGTCAACAGAACACAGAATAATTTATTCTAACAGCGCACAATCGGGTTATAAGAAAACGGCATCTCTACCACTATGGCATCTCTACCGGACTTACCCTATTTTAACCCCCCTGAACTCCCCAATATATTCATATTTTTTTCAGTATCAATAGGCTTTATCTTCTTATAAAGCTTCATTTTTAGTAAAAATTTCATGTTGATATCGCTTTTCGTTTTTAATTTAGAATTTTTTTTTTTTAATTTCAACCCCCTATTTTTAACTAGATTTCTTAAAAATCAACAGGCTTTGTCCCCTTATAGAGCTTGATTTTTGCTTCATATCATTTCTCGTTTTTGACTTATCGTGCAGACAAAAAACGTGACATCGGACAGACGGACAAAGTAAGCCTATAATACTCTTCACAGAATACTGCATGAAGAGTAAAAAAAAATGTATAAGGTAAAATAAACAGTTTAAAGAGGTCAACAATAATATTCAACTTCTTTTATTAAAGGATACTAAAAGTTTGAAATAGCAGCACATAATTGAACATTTACAGAAATCTGAACTAAAATAGTGAGATACGCATCGTAAAATGTTATCACACTTAATTTTCCGTATGACCCTTTCCAATTGTATTTCACAGCACATTCCAAAGTATTTTGGTTTTCGCTACTGTCCTACCCTCATGGCAGACTTTTGCATGTACATGTTTACTAAAAAATAATGTGTTTTAATAAATAACAGAATAATAGTAATTTTGTCTAAATGTAAATCGGCTTCATCTGTATTTTCAAATTATTTTTTAATTGTAGATGGTATATTAATGTTTTGATATATACTAGGATTGATTTCCCAGAGCATGTAGATATGTGGGATGTGACTTATTAAGTGCCAAATCAAACTTTAGGTTTGATACTTATTGGCTCTTTTCGAGACATACTTTATTACCAACTGTAAACTAATTTACCAACAGCCTTATTTTTATTAATTACCTGCATGATCCAAATTACCAATACATCTAATATTTTTGAAAATACTAAATTTTACAAACAAGGCAATAAAAAAATGTCATTAAAATAAAAGATTTCAGGGTAGCACGATTGATAATTACAGGCAAACATAACTGTATATAAATTATTTAAATGTACATACCATTTCTTAAGGAGGTCCTTTCGCTACCAATGTTAAATAAAAAAATATTAGATTATGACTAAAATTTATTTTTTTTCTAATAGTTGAGGTCCTTATTTATCTAATAGTGAACTTTTAACTATACCTTACCGTGCAAATTTTTGAGAATTTTTTTTAAAATGTGAGTATTTGTACAGTGTCTTACGAGAAAGTAAGACATCAACAACAATTTTCGAATTAATAAATAACTAAGATACATGGATAATGCTAAACTAGTGATTCGCGAAAACAGCCTTAAGGCAAATTAATTGCTTTTAAGTACAACAATCTGTAATAATGTAACGTTATATATCTACATAAAATATTTGACTAGGTGTCTTACCACTATATGAAATCCATGGGTTAAATCAGTGCAATTAATAGCTTCTTTTGCGATAACAATCCTGAATCGATTCAGAGCTACTAATTCATACTTTGAGCGCATGTCCGATTCATTATCAATTCTTAATTGTTACCGCGAACGCAACCTCTATTATATATCGGTATTCCAGGTAGGGGTGGGCTAAATCGATTAATTTTTTTTTTTTTTTCGAAAAATCAATAATTTTTAGTCTACCAATTTTTAATAATCGGTTATTTTCAGTTAATCGATTATTTTAAATAACCGATAATCGAATGTTTTAAATAATCGAAAATCGAATATTTTATATAAAGGTTAACCGAATATTTATTTTGGTAACCGCCCAGTCCTAGTTATATGTAAGGAAATCGAATAAGTAATTATTTTTGGATTGAATGTTAAAGCCATAATCATGTCTTTTTAATTTGCAGATTTTCGTTCTTCTAAATCAAGATCGACTCATATTGATGGACATTTTGAGAATCGCTTCGGAGTTTGTCAGTTTTGTGGAAGAATAATGAAAAAAATTGAATTTTTTCAACATTTTTTTATCCATATAGTGAAAAATAGATTGAAAAATCATATTGACGACACACCTTTGAAATATAGTTTTCCTCCTAAAAAGTTAAAGCGGAAAAACATTAACGTTGACGACAAATCATTCAAGTGTGGTACTTGTTTCAAAACTTTTAATTTAAAATCCGAGTTACAAAAACATTTAATCATTCACAGTGTTAAAAAACCATTTAATTGTGACATTTGTTGCAAAGGTTTTATGCATAAACATACCTTACAAAATCATTTGGCAAATCATAGAGGTGAAAAACCATTCAAGTGTGACATTTGTTCAAAAAGTTTTAACATTAAATCTGTATTAAAACAACATTTAATAATTCACAGTGGTATAAAACCATTCAAGTGTGACATTTGTTCAAAATGTTTCAATGATAAATCTACCTTGCTAAAACATATATTAATTCACAGCAGTGAAAAACCATTTAAGTGTAACATTTGTTCCAAACGTTTTACTCGGAAATCACACTTACAGCAACATTTAATAAGTCACACTGGTGAAAAGCCATTCAAATGTACCATTTGTTTAAAAGGTTTTACTCATAAACTTTCCTTTAAGCAACATTTAATGTTTCACAGTGGTGAAAGTCCATTCAAGTGTAACATTTGTTTCAAAATCTTTACTCAGAAAGCAAGCTTACGGCCACATTTATTAATTCATACTGATGAAAAACCATTCAAGTGTGACATTTGTTGCAAACGTTTTCGTAATAAATCTACCTTACGACGTCATGTAAAAAGTCACAGTAACGAAAAACCATTCAAGTGCGATATTTGTTCTAAAGGATTTACTCGAAAATCACACTCACAGCAACATTTAACAATTCACAGTGGTGAAAAACCTTTTAAATGTGGCATCTGTTTTAAATATTTTAATTTTAAGTCTAACTTGAGAAAACATTTAGCAACTCATACTAGCAAAAGTTAATCATTCACGATTGAAACGATACTAAATAATGAAATTGGTAATAAATATTATTAATACAAATTATATATTGTTAGTACAAATATCTTTAATGTATAGAAAATTTTAAAATAATAGTTGTATTTGATGACAAATACAATTTAAAAAAAAGTCTAGTTTTAATTTTTTTATAGAAAATTATTTTTTAAAAAATTAAGAAGTCTTTATTGAACAAAGTTAAGCTAACGAATGAAATATATTTTACATTTAATCCACATCTATTGTTTATCTCTAGGAAAATTTATAAAAGTATGATAAGATAAAGTTATTTACAGGAAGTTATTTATTGTCTATATAGCTATTTTAGCAACACGTAACTCTCCCTCCTTTTATAATTGAAGGGAAGTTTTTATAAAAAAAATTAATTTAAATCACAATGTATTTCTATAGCAGTTATTCGAAAGTCAACTGTTCGAAATCGATTATCCGAAATCAATAATTATTTGAACAGAAATTTTTAAAGATATCAAATTTCATTTGGTGTGGTTTGACTACATGCTAATTCTACAGCAGTGTTGCACTTACTTCGCTCAAGTAGTATTTATTCTTATGTCGCTTTGGAAGTATCTACTCCATAATTTCATAGCATATCCTACAAATGGGATGCTTAGTAATATTTGCTTCAATTCGAAATATCCATATCTCAATGTGGTCCGTAATGGATTAAGTAGAAAATTAAATTACAAATTCTGTCGACCATAGACCATTGCAAGCGCTTTCGACCCATGAGGTCAACTTAAGGCTGTTCTACCGCTTTCCGTTCAGTCGAAGTTGAGAGGTACCTCATCCATTTCATAGAATATCTCTGTACGCAACCCTCTCTTTGTTTATGTAAAGACAATTGTACGTATAATAATTCTGTCTTTCTCCGTTCAGTCTAATAGGACGCCTATCTTTCTCAGTATTAATCTCCACCTGAAACGCGGGCTGGCCAAATTTGTTGGTATATTGTAACTATTATGTTGATAGTAATTTCTTTGCATTAAATATTTTTATTTATTACTTCGACGACGGATTCGAAAGTTTTCTTTCTTCATCTAGTGATATTATTTTTTTAATAAATGGTTAACTACATTTAAATTGATTTTATTTATATTCTAAGGTGAAATATTAAAGGATTTTTATACATATAATTATTGATTGTATTTTTTGTAATTAAACATTGTTGTTATTATTACTAATATTTGATAATATAAACTCGAAAGCTTTATTTATGGTATATTTAAAGTAAGAAACTAATTTTTGGAAAGTATATAATATCAAATATTTGTTTTTTAAAAAATCGCATCAATCTCACAATTAATTTGTAATGTAGACGAAAACATTTTTGAAAACTATTTTATCGTAGACATGTTTATTTATTTTATTGTACATAATATGTATGCTTTGTTTTAATTTCATAAAAAATTATAATCTATTGGTTTTATCTTTTCTTCGTCCACTGAAAGTAAAAATAGGTCAAAATAAATTAAATAAATAAAAAAATTACCTGCTATTTTTAATGAAACATTTTATTTCAATCACAAAAAAAATAAATTAGATTAATTTCTTCTTACAATTTCTTTTGTCTTTTGAACCGGGGGTGGCTGGGGGCGGCAGATATCACATTGGAGTGGTATCTTATACACTATTAATTTACCCCCTACTTCCTTAATGACCTTCCAAAATTTCAAGTCGATATATTTTAAAACCCCAGAAATAATTCCATTTAAAGTTTTCGCGCGGACACCCGGTATTAATTCTAATGCATAGGTAGGATTCCCCACTCGACCATTCACTGTTGGGTTCTAATTAACAGTGCTGTTCCTAAAGTGGCGCTGGGAAACAGTTACAAAGCCTACACAGAACACGAGGCTAATGGTCGTAGTAGTCGACGCCGATGACACCAAATTAAAAAAAAAAATAGATAAACTGTCATCCATTAGTCCGCATTTTTTCATTTCTGTCACATAATCTCTGTCGTTTTGTTCTCTTTTACAAAAATATTGTGCACAGTTTGAATGATTTCCAAATGTGTGGTAAGGAGAGTTTTTAATGTCTGCAGTTAATTGCTTCACGCTGTAAACAATATCACTGGTATTTTTTTAACTTTATTTTTTTGCAAGATCACGCAAATTTGGGTAATAATTCCTGAGAAGATTGTTTATGCATTCTACTTTGCGGACCATTGTTCTTCCGTAGGGTCTCTCTAAGCAAATTTTTTTGTAAACACTGCTGTCTCCATCGCCAATAATTTTTACATATTTTAATTTGTGCATTTTTATATTATGGAATCCTTCTAAAATTAGTTCCGATTCCATAGAAGTCGACGAACCATCCCAATTTTTTTGAATATTTATGAGTTGCAGCTTTTATGTTTTTAGTTAAAGCTCGAGCACGAATAGGACAATACTTACTTTTAAAAGAAACATACAAAACTTTTCCAATTTTCGCCCCAATAATGCAAGCCTGTAAAAAATAAGTACATTTAAAAATAAACCCTTTATATGTTATGTCAAATATAAAAATGTTTCTAAAGTAGACCATGGAAAAATCACGCATGATGGACTCTTCACAATTCTGTCGGTCATGGCTTACTTTAGAAACATTGTTTTTGGATCACACGTCATAATATTAAAATATTAACTTACAACTCCAGATAAAGCATTATAATTAACTTTATATGACCGCTTAGATCATGCACCGTCAACAATCACTGCATTTAGACTATTTCCTTGTTCATTTACTTCTTCAATATCTTTTGCTAATTGCAATTCTTCCAGTCCTGCTTGTCCCATGGCCTACCAAGCTGCTTCGAAAATACTTTTACTTATTAACTCATTATGAGCTGAGTATTGTCGAAAAGACATTAGGATATGAAATTAGCAAAATAATAAAGGTTACTTTTATAATATTTCCAATAAATTAAAAATTAATATAATCTGTTTTTAGGAATATTTTGAAAATTTTCCATTGTTTTCGACTCGAGATATTTCTCAAAATATTCATGAATTCCCGTGTAATTTGGAAATTAATAAAAATCATATTCGCATATCAAATTATATTTTTTTTATTTAGTAAAATGTATAATAAAAATAGTAACTGCTAGTAACTGCACAACTTTTCTTTCATACTTAGTTACACAATACGTAAAAAATAAAAAAATAATAAAATTTATATTATACTAAATGTTTACAATCAAAAGACCGAGTTAGACCCTGGCCGAATCACTTTATATTTGCTAATCCAGGCTACAGTTGGTTACAGGTATATGATAAAAAGGGAAATATTTTCACAAGTTCGAAATAAAAATATTGGAAAACGGTTTACTACAAAACTCAATTAGTTTTTGATTTTGGCAAAACTTGTAAATAGAAGAAAAAAAAATGAAAAAAATCAGCTACAAACTCCAGTTTTCCAAAAATTGATAACTGCAAATTGATCTAATTTAATATTTATTTTTAATTTTTATTTAAATACTAAGGTTTAACAAAACAATTGAAAGAACTAGAGATTATTTGGGTGTTTCTTTTGAATCCTTCAGAAAAATGAAATTATACTGGTGATAAATAACTAAGATACATGGATGATAATAATAGTGAACCGCGAAAACAGCCTTAAGGCAAATTCATTGATTTTGAGTACAACAATTTGTAATAATGTAACGTTAGATATCTACATAAAATATTTGACTAGGTGTCTTACCACTATATGAAATCCATGGGTTAAATCAGTGTAGTTAATAGCTTCTTTTGCGGTAACAATCCTGAATCGATTCAGAGCTACTAATTCATACTTTGAGCGCATGTCCGATTCATTATCAATTCTTAACTGTTACCCCGAACGCAACCTGTATTAAAATCGATTAATTTTTTTTTTTTTTTGAAAAATCGTTAATCTATTAAAAACTGAAAATAATTAAACAAATAACTATTTAAATATTCTTGGTGCAAATGGCTTTTATTCGTACATAAA
Source organism: Psylliodes chrysocephalus (assembly GCA_927349885.1). Lineage (NCBI taxonomy): Eukaryota > Metazoa > Arthropoda > Insecta > Coleoptera > Chrysomelidae > Psylliodes > Psylliodes chrysocephalus. The sequence goes on from OV651827.1 coordinate 18,634,989, forward strand.
CAAACCAACTAGAGTTACTAAAAATACAAAATCAACTATAGATTACATATTTATTAGAAAAGAAAATTTATTTAAAAACAAAATATCTATTTCTCCAATAATTTTTACAACAGACATAACGGACCATTTTACACCGTTTATAGAAATTTCTTATATAAAGCAACCTAAACAAACTTGTAGTATAAATGATAAAGAATTTTATAAAATTGAGTACAATAAATTAAACACATTACTAACATCTGAAAATTGGGAAAGTCTTTATGATTTAACAAATCCACAACACTGTTATAATATTTTTATTGATAAACTTAACAAAAAAAGCTAACTAAAATCAAACCCTGGATCACAAATGGTCTTATAAACTCTATAATACAGCATAATAACCTAAAGATTCAACTTTTAAAAAACTTTTCACTACAATTGGAATTCGAATATAAAAACTATAGAAATAAATTATATACACTACTCAGAAAAACAAAAAATAACTTTTACAAAACTAAGATCGAGGAGGCTGGAACTAATTATAAAAAAAATTGGAATAATATTAACAATATAAGTGCAGATAAAACTAAAAAAACTATTGAGAATGTTACTTGAAGATGGTACTATAATTACTGATAATATTACTAAAGCCAACGAGTTTAATAAATACTTTATAAATATAGGAAAAGAAATGAGTAAGAAAATCCCAAATGAAGAGTTGCCAAAAAAACTTCTTAGTAGATGTAACAGTTCGCAGCTCACTATTTCTAGAACCTATTACTAAAAATGAACTGACAATTATCATTTCTAACTTAAAAAAGAATGCCTCACCAGAGCCAGATAATATAAGTGCAGTCATATTATTGACCCACTAGTATACATAATCAATCTATGTTTTTTAACAGGCCAACTTCCTCAGCAATGGAAAGTTTCAAATGTTACACCAATATTTAAAGTAAGGTAAAGCTTCTCAGTTAAATAATTATAGACCCATTTCTGTAATAAACAATATTACAAAAATTTTTGAACATTCCTACAAGAGAAGATTAATGGAGTTTCTAAATAAAAATGATGTGATAACAGAAAGACAATTTGGGTTCATAAAAAAATCAAATACCGAAAATGCCATAATGGACCTTGTCAATACCACAGTAGAGACCTTGGGCAGATCGGAATAAAGCTTAGCTGTTTTTCTTGATCTGGCTAAGGCTTTCGACACGGTTGATCACGACTTATTAATTAATAAGCTTAATAACTATGGCATCCGGAGTGTCGCTTTAGAATTAATAAATAACTACTTATCTAATAGAACCCAAAGAGTTAAAATAGGGAATAAATTTAGTTCAGAGTCTATGATACAATTAGGAGTACCACAAGGCACAGTATTAGGACCTATTATTTTCTTAATTTACATTAACAGTATCAGTAAAATAAATAATTTCGAAGGTCATATAATATGCTATGCAGATGATACTGTAATAATTTTTACTGGATCTACATGGGATACTGTTAAATCTACCTCTGAACATAACATGAAAAGCGTTTGCAAATGGTTAAATAATAACACAGTTTCTCTAAACATGAAAAAAACTAAATATATAACAGTATGGGGTGCAGCATTCAAATCAACTCTATCACCATTACAAATTTCACAAAATATTCTCCTTAAAATAATTTTTAGAAAGAGTAAGTATCATTCTACAAATCTTTTATATCAAGAAACTAAATTACTAAATATTCACTTAATATATGTTTACAACTGCCTAACCAGGATGTTCCATGATTCATCAAAGTTCACTACCTTGAATCATCAGAGGGATACTCAGTCAAAAACTAACTTTGATATTAAAACTGAACTTTTTCATAAAACTGCTACCCAACATTCCTTTATGTACTATGGACCTAAATTATTTAACAAGCTTCCAAATAGCCTAAAACTAACAATAAAATTTAATTTTTTTAAAACTGATGTGAAAACGTTTATACAAAAAATGCAGATATATTTAACATCCCTTAACCATCTTGAGTACTACTCTTAGGTGATCCGCCCAGTATTTTCTTAGCAACAAAAAAAAAGCACAAGAAAAAACGGAAAATTTGTTTATTTTTAAATTTTAGAGTTTGGAGTCATGCAATGCAGTTCACGAAACAGACTTTCAAGCCTAATGTGATGCTGCGTTTGTCTGACTTCCATTTGTATTTAATATTTTCATTCTATCATTATGTCATTTAACATTGTATAGAATATTGTAATGTATTTAAACTGAATAAATTGAATTGTATTAATTTTGTTTTAAATAATGGATAATCGAATATTTTAAATGTGAGAGAATCGAATCAGTAATTATTTTTGGATTGAATGTTAAATCCATAATCATAATATATTTTTTTAATTTGCAGATTTTCCTTCTTCTAAATCAAGATCGACTCATATTGATGGACATTTTGAGAAACGCTTCTTGGTTTGTCAGTTTTGTGGAAGAATAATGAAAAAAATTGAATTTTTTCAACATCTTTTTAACCATATAGTGAAAAATGGATTGAAAAATCATATTGACGACACGCCTTTGAAATATAGTCTTTCTTCCAAAAAGTTGAAGCGGGAAAACATTAACGACATTGACGACAAATCGTTCGAGTGTGGTACTTGTTTCAAAACATTTAATTTAAAATCCAAGTTACAAAGACATTTAATCATTCACAATGTTAAAAAACCATTCAATTGTGACATTTGTTGCAAAGGTTTTAATTATAATTACTCCTTACAATATCATCTGACAAATCACAGAGATGAAAAACTATTCAAGTGTGACATTTGTTCAAAAAGTTTTAATATGAAATCTGTGTTAAAACAACATTTATTAATTCACAGTGATACAAAACCATTCAAGTGTGAGATTTGTTCCAAATCTTTTATTAATAAAAGTAATTTAAAGCAACATTTTATAATTCACACTGATGCAAAACCATTCAAGTGTGAAATTTGTTCGAAATGTTTTAATGATAAATCTACCTTGCGAAAACATTTACTAATTCACAGTAGTGAAAAACCATTTAAGTGTAACATTTGTTCCAAAAGTTTTACTCATAAACCATACTTACAGCAACATTTATTAATTCATACTAGTGAAAAACCATTCAAATGTAATATTTGTTTAAAAGGTTTTACTCAAAAACATTCCTTTAAGAAACATTTAATAATTCACAGTGGTAAAAAAGAATAATAATAATGCAATGTAATAAATAATAAATATCTCCTTATTTCACCCCCTTTTGAGTGAATTTCAACCCCTGAAGTCGACTGAGCGACTTGTGTAGGGGAAAGGACGGAAATTACATTTCTGCTAATACGGTATCTATCAAATCCTACAGGGAACCATGCAAATACATTCACATGGTCTTCTGTGGGATTCGAAGCCCGATGGCATATTCGGAAACCGCCGATACGTTAGGCATTTGTTCAAAAAGTTTTAATGATAAATCTACATTACTAAAACATTTACTAATTCACACTAGTGAAAAACCATTTAAGTGTAACATTTGTTCGAAATGTTTTAATCAGAAATCAAACTTACAGCAACATTTAATAATTCACACTGGCGAAAAACCATTCAAATGTAATATTTGTTCCAAAATGTTTAATTGGAAATCAAACTTACAGCACCATTCAATAACTCATAGTGATGAAAAACCATTCAAGTGTGACATTTGTTTCAAAGGCTTTAAACAGAAATCACAGTTACAGCAACATTTAATAAGTCACACTGGTGAGAAACCATTCAAATGTAATATTTGTTTAAAAGGTTTTACTCATAAACTTTCCTTTAACCGACATTCAATGTTTCACAACGGTGAAAGTCCATTCAAGTGTAACATTTGTTTCAAAATTTTTACTCAGAAAGCGCATTTACAGCAACATTTAATAATTCACAGTGGTGCAAAACCATTCAAGTGTGACATTTGTTCAAAATGTTTTAATAATAAATCTACCTTACTAAAACATTTACTAATTCACAGTCGTGAAAAACTATATAAGTGTAACATTTGTTCGAAATGTTTTTTTCAGAAATCAAACTTACAGCAACATTTAATAATTCACACTGGCGAAAAACCATTCAAATGTAATATTTGTTCCAAAATGTTTGCTTGGAAATCAAGCTTACAGCACCATTCAATAACTCATAGTGATGAAAAACCATTCAAGTGTGACATTTGTTGCAAACGTTTTCGTAATAAATCTACCTTACGACGTCATGTAAAAAGTCACAGTAACGAAAAACCATTTAAGTGCGATATTTGTTCTAAAGGATTTACTCGAAAATCACACTTACAGAAACATTTAACAATTCACAGTGATTAAAAACCTTTTAAGTGTGGCATTTGTTCTAAATATTTTAATCGTAAATCTTACTTTAGAAAACATTTAGAAATTCATACTAGTGAAAGCTTTTAGTTAATCTTTCACTATTGAAACGAAACTAAACAATGAAGTTGTTAATAAATATTATTAGCACATTCAACAAGTTACAAAAACCCTTAGAATAATATTGTACAAATATAGATACTTAAGCAAAGTACTTACTAGGAGTCAGCTAAAAACACTGTATCGTGCATTAGTGGAATCACGCCTTCAGTATTGCTGTAAGTAAGTAAGCTGGGGTGCATGCTCATACACTCATTTACTCAGATTAGACATCCTGCAAAAGAGATTTTTAAAAATAATAATACTAAATAAACCAATTATGTACTCGTCTGACTTACTTTTCTATGAAAGTCACGTCCTGCTTATTCGGCAACTATATTAATTTAATGTTGCTATTGATATGAAAAATCTTATTTGTTATAGAATTTAAAAAAAATAATGTTATGAAAATCAATTTGTAATATAAAAAAAATTAACTCACCCTTTATTCTCCCAATATAATTTTAAAATCCCAGGGTTCGTGGGTTCACACTAACAAGGATAGCAATTTGGATTTCAGCACACAGAAAATTCTTACCTACACCTTAATCTAACCAATTTCAATGTTCCATGGGTTCACAATATTGAATTTTGAAACAAAAAAATAAAAAAAAAATATTAATTTAACAATTATATTAAATAATATGTTCTTTCTTCTTTCACTTAAAAATCTCTGTCTATGTGCTATCGTCTCTGTCCGTTCTCCGTGTCCAACTGTCCCTAGCCTGCACCTGTCTCTTCCTGTCTGTTTGTATTTACCTGCTCCTACTCCTCTCTATTGTCTCTACTTATGCTTTTTACAAACTATCCTCCTGCCAAATCTGCTCTCACTTCGTTGATTTTTTTTTTTTTTTTAATAAAAATTTCTTTACCTTTTACTTTTAAATCTTTTTATTTCAACTTCTAGTATTTTCCCATCATTTCAATCACATCAATATTCCTTTTCTTTTCATACAAATTCCAACTACCTTTTCCTTCAAAATTTCTAATCTGACAATCTTTTTTACAATTTTCTGACCACCCTCAAATTCTCATGACAATTCGATGTCCTGATTTTCTTTTCATTTCGTTTTTCAGGACCGACCTTACCCATGAAACATTGATTAAAATTTTTAGAAATGTAAAAACCCAAAATACATATAACTTCTAATTTTGAAATAACATATAAAAATAAAGCTATTCTTCAATATATTGCTCATTGCTATAATACATGACAAAAACACAATAATTACGTAATGTCAAATAGAGCAAATAAAATGATTGGAACAAAATGCTATACTCACCTTTCTGCTAAATTCTTTAACGAGCTACCTGATCTTTATAAAAATTATTTTTTAGTGATAAATAATATTGACATGTTCAAAAAATACTTTAAATCATTCTTATTAGAAATAAATAGACATACCATTCATCAACTTATTGAATTACCCTGAAACTATAAGCTATATAGAAATGTGTATATAGGTGTGTGTATATATACAGGGTGTTCCATCTCAAACGAGCCACCCCGTATATTTCTTATCCCATAGTAATTGGAAGAATTTCCCGAAACACGTCTTATGATTTTCTTTGGGGGACATCTTTTGACGTATATTTGAAGCTTGAATGAGAACCCCTATCTTTACAACGGTGTATGAAAAAAATCAAATTCTAAAAAAAATTAATTGTTTTATCATGCTTACAATCAGAAAAATCAAAACTGCGTTTTTAAATCAAATGTTCAAATTGTCCTTCATTGACTTCCATACAATAATAAATTCTCTCGAACTAATAAATAAAAAAAATCAAAACATTTTCTTATCTTGCCTTCATTTTTTGTTCTTAGAAGATGTTTATCATGTTTCTTCGATCATTTCATGTATTAAAAATCAATCTGTTGAGTTACTACTTTACTGATTTGCTTACAATTTTAAAAATAAATTATGGTATACACATTGCAAGAACGTGTTGAGCTGGATTGAAAGAAGAGGTCCTATGGAGTGGCCTGCTCGCTCTCCTGACCTGAACCCTCTGGACTTCTTCTTGTGGGGTAGACTGGGCCAAAAAAATAACAATTTTTTTTTTTTTAAAGATATATTGAGAATATCATTCAGAATGATGAAAAAAAAAATTCCTAAAAATTTGAGCCCTTAATATTAATTTTAAGAGGTCTATCATCGCTATTTTGATTTTTAGTCATAATTTGATGTTTTACGTTAGAACTGTCAAAACATTAAGGTGAAAAAAAAATCCTTTTTACTTATTCTTATGTAAAATTAAATTCTCTACAAAAAAGGCCCTATTAAAATTTTTGTCAGACGAGCCGTTTTCGAGTAATTTCGTAACTAATGAATCAATGCATATTTAAAAAAGCCCACGTCGGATTCTTAAAGGAAAATTAATGTTCTACAAAAAAGGTCTCTTAATATTTTTGCCTAAATTTAATTCTTCAAAAGTTATTTATTAGTTACGAAATTACTTGGAAACAGCTCGTCTGACGAAAATTTTCAATCAGACCATTTGTGTAGAGAATTTAATTTTATATCAGAATAAGTGAAAAGGAATTTTTTTCACTTTAATGTTTTGACAGTTCTAACGTAAAACATCAAATTATGACAAAAAATCAAAAATAGCGATGATAGACCTCTTAAAATTAATATTAAGGGCTCAAATTTTCACGAAATTTTTTTTTATCATTCTGAATGATATTCTCGATATATCTTTCAAAAAAAAAAATATTTATTTTTTTGGCCCAGTCTAGGGGACATCTTAAGTCTAAGATTTTTGTGACAAACTACGCCAACGAATTGTAAATGAGTGTCTTCAAATAACTCCAATTATGCTGGACCATGTTAGAGATGGTTTTCAGTCAAGATTGTATTATTGTATGGTAGACAATGGAGGACAATTTGAACATTTGATTTAAAAACGTAGTTTTGATTTTTTTATTGTAAGCATGATAAAACAATTAATTTTTTTAAGAATGTGATTTTTTTCAGACACCGTTGTAAAGAGGCTTCCAAGACCTAATATAAGGGTAAAACCGTGGTTTGATAAGCTGTCAAATAGACCACTAATCCAAACGATTAGCAGAATTAGAACTAATCATGCTTTATACCCTCAATATATGAAGCGAATAGGTATAATAGATAATGATTTGTGTATTTGTGATAAGATTGCTGATTTACAACATATATTTTTGGATTGTATTCTAAACGATTTAGAAATTAATTTATTATACCAAAACTTAATTAACAACAAAATTCAGTTACCTATAAATTTAAAATCTACTAACATTTGACACTATATATAACATACTCTATAATTTCGTCAAAACACTCAAATTAAAATTGTAATTAGGAAATAGAAATAAAACATGTAAGTAGCGATGCTACCAATAAAAAAATTTGTACACCTGTTTCGAAAAAATTGTTAAGAAAAGAAAAAAAAATTAAAGACAAGAGAAAAAAGAAAAAATAGAAAAAAAAAATAAAAAAAAACAAAAATAAAAAAAACAATAAACAAAACATTTAAACCATATTAAGTTCAGGTTATTTTAGTTATTAAGGTAGAGCAACTTTAATATAATTTGTAAAATAATAAAGTTTGTTATACAGGATGTTATTGAAATACACGTACATATTAAAACTGGGTATTGCGCAGATCCCCACTGAATGTAGAAAAATATTATTTTTTAAAAATACCCCTTATTAAGGGAGTTATTAATTTTTGAAAATTAATTCTAAAACAAACGTACTTCACTGATATGTTGAGGATGACCTATATAAATTAGGTTTATTTACCTATTTTAAACATCAACAGTAATTAATATGCAAGTTTTTGTCAGATGATAAGAAAACTAGTCTTGTAAGAAATAACCATGTTGCCAAGATTTTCGAATTAATTTCTATTTCCGAAGACTGGTTTTTACTACCCTCGTTATCAAAAAACTAGAATATTTGATAAATGATTGTTTTTAAACTATACATTTTTGAAACTATAGATTATTAAAATTTTAGTTGATTTACGAATCTGGCTAACACGAGCGCGTCATTTCCAAGTTGGTAAAAAGTGTTGTTACGATTACTTTTAAATATTTTTTTACGATGCCACTATTTACGAATATTGAACTAACGGATATAGTGCTGGTTTATGGGGCAGCTGGAGAAAATTCTCGGTAAGCACAAATCCTGTATCGCGAACGGTTTCCAAATCGGAGAATTCCGGACTGTCGTACGTTTATTTCAACTGTTCAGCATCTAAGAGACCATGGAAAATTTGAGAGTGTCAATGCAGATCGAGGGAGAACAAGAACACAAAGAACATTGGCGGCCGAAGAAGAAATATTGGAAGCTGTTGAAAACCGGCCTCAATTAAGTTGTAGAAGACTAGGTCTTGAAATTGGAGTGTCCTCATTTGTTGTGTGGCGGACACTTAAAGAACAAGGTTTACATCCTTATCACATCCAAAGAGTCCAGGCCTTATATCCAGGTGATGAAGAAAAGAGAGTGGAGTTTTGTGAATGGATGATTCAAAAATGTGTTGATATTCCTGATTTTCTAAAAATATTATTGTATACTGACGAGGCTTCATTCACTCGTGATGGCGTGTTCAATATGCACAATACGCATATTTGGAGTGATGAAAATCCTCACGCCATTAGGGAAACTGGGCATCAAAGAAAATTTTCAATAAATGTTTGGGCTGGCATAATAGATCAGTATTTAATCGGGCCTTATGTTCTCCCGAACAGATTAAATGGGCCAGGATATCTCCACTTTTTAGAAGATATTTTGCCAGTACTCCTAGAAGAGATACCGTTACAATTAAGGCAACGGATGTGGTACCTACTAGAGGGCGCTCCTCCTCACTTTGATTTAAACGTACGGCAGTTTTTGAACATTAGATTTCCTCAAAAGTGGATAGGCAGAAATGGACCTACTAAGTGGCCTCCGAGATCTCCGGACTTAAATCCATGCGATTTATTTTTGTGGGGTCACATGAAACAACTGGTTTATAATGAACCTATTAATAGTGTTGAACAATTAACCAATAAAGTTAATGCGGTAGCCGAGGAACTACGACAAAATCCAAGACTAATTTCTAATGTTCAAAGTTCTTTGGAAAGACGATTGCAAGTGTGTGTAAATAATAATGGACGGCATTTTGAACAATTACTGTAATAAACTTTATTTTGAATTAATTGGTTTTGCTACGGCAACAGTGCAATTTCTATGGGTAAGTTCAATTTCGATTTATTTTACTTCTTTAAATATGGAAACTAGTAGGTCGGAAAAGGGGACTCTTCCCCAATATTTAAATTTTAGAATTTGAAGTTAAAATTGGTGCCAATCGTTTTTGGTCATTACATACTATTCCCCATTTTAATATGTACGTGTATTTCAATAACACCCTGTATATTTTTATTTGTTCACCTGACAATTGACTGGCCTGTTGGTTTATATCCAGCGCCACTAACTTAGTTAAAAAAAAGACCTTACAAACGAAGTATCACTCAACCCCTCTTCCCTATTCAATTTTGAGGGGTTGAAGCGCTCCCTCATAGGGGGTTGCTCGTTCAAGCCACAAATATACGTCAGAAGATGTCCCCCAAAGAAAATCATCCGATGTGTTTCAGGAAATTTTTCCAATTACTATGGGATAACAAATATACGGGGTGGCTCGTCTGAGATAGAACACCCTGTATGTATGTGTGTATATATTATACCCTTTCCTATCTTAATAAAAAAAATCATATCATATACATAACAATTTACAATTAAATATCCCTTGCATAACCATACGGTTTCTTAGGAATTTCTCTGTTTATTTCAATGTATACTTAAAAAAAAAAACAATATTCTTACTCACTATTGTTCGTTTTTCTAGTTTATTTAATCTTAAGCACCTATAATTGTACTGATTGTATTATAATAGAATATATTGAATTAATTTAATAAATAAACTCTGGACTAAATTAGGAATTTAATTTGTAAAAAACATTAGTGTGATTATTGATTTATTGTACCTAATGTAATTATACTCTATTTTTGAAATAAATATTATTATATATTGTTATTACAAATATCTCTAATGTATACAAAATTTTAAAATAATAATTGTATTTGATGACAAATAAAATTTTTAAAAAAAGAAGTGTCCTTTTAGGATTGAAGTGAAATTTTTATAAAAAAAAAATTAATTTTTCTATAGCAGTTATTCGAAAGTCAATTGTTCGAAATCAATAATTATTTGAATAGAAATTTTTAAAAAAACCAAATTTCATTTGGCCCGGTATGCATAACATACTACATGCTAATACTTTAAATATCTCCTTTACATCTGGAGTATCTACTACGCTCAAGTAGTATTTATTCTTATGTCGCTTTAGAAGTGTCTACTCCATAATTTCATAGCATATCCTACAAATGGGATGCTTAATAATATTTACTTCAATTCGAAATATCTTTATTTCAAAGTGGTCCGAAATGGATTAAGTAGAAAATAAAAACACAAATCCTGTCGACCACAGAATCTAAAATAGTTTAAATTGATAAGCTTGCAAGCGCTTTCGACCCATAAGGTCATCTTAAGGCTGTTCTACCGCTTTCCGTTCGGTCGAAGTTGAGAGGTATCTCATCAATTTCACAGAATATCTCTACGCAACCCTCTCTTTGTTTATATAAAGACAATTGTACGTTCAGTCTAATGGGACGCCTAGCTTTCTCGGTATTAATATCCACCTGAAACGCGGCCAAATTTGTTGGTATATTGTAACTATTGTGTTGATAGTAATTTCTTTGCAGAGAATATTTTTATTTATTACTTCGACGACGGATTCGAAAGTTTTCTTTCTTTATCTAGTGAAATTATTTTTTAAATAAATTACTAACTACATTTAAATTGGTTTTACTTATATTATAAGGTGAAATAGTAATGGATTTTTATACATATAATTATTGATCGTATTTTTTGTAATTAAACATCAATCTCACAATTAATTTGTAGTGTAGACGAAAAAATTTTTGAAAACTATTTTATCATAGGCATGTATATTTATTTTATTGTTTTAATTTCATAAAAAAATATAATCTATTGGTTTTATCTTTTCTTCGTTCATTGAAAGTAAAAATAGGTCAAAATAAATTAAATACTTAAATAAATAAAAAACTTTAATTACCTACTATTTTTAATGAAACATTTTATTTCACATAACAAAATACAATCACAAAAAAATAATTACATCAATTTCTTCTTACAATTTCTTTTATTAAATATTTTAAATAAAAATCAACTAACTTTGGTTCAGCACATAACCAAACATTTTCTCTCTTAATTTTCTCAAAGGTGAGTCTCTGAAATTAAACATGTCTATGCTTTCTATATCTAAGATCGCTTGCAATTCTTGTTGGTGCTGCAGCAGTCCATTAGCATTCCATTCCATTATTATTAGGCTATTAATTATTATACTGTCTCTTAGATATAGCTTCTTTACTACTATATTCTAACATAGCAATTCGTTCATCCATTTTGTTCAGATTTTCCAGTATTTGGTGGAGAGTATTGGTAATAGATATCTACATAAAATATTTGACTAGGTGTCTTACCAGTATATGAAATCCATGGGTTAAATCAGTGTAGTTAATAGCTTTTTTTTTCGGTAACAATCCTGAATCGATTCAGAGCTACTAATTCATACTTTGAGCGCATGTCAGATTCATTATCAATTCTTAATTGTTACCGTGAACGCAACCTCTATTATATATCGGCATTCCGGGTAGGGGTGGCCTAAATCAGGCTGAAATACATGCAATTGAATTGTGTGTACGAGAGAATTTAAGAAGGAATTACAAAAAACAAACCATCCTAATTCTCTCAGATAGCCAGGCAGCTCTAAAGGCTCTTGATTCAAACAGAATTAAGTCAAAGCTTGTCTGAAACTGCCTTGAAATACTAAATGATTTGGCAACCCACAACAAAGTAAAACTGGCGTGGGTACCAGGGCACAAAGGTATCCAAGGAAATGAAAAGGCTGATGAACTCGCCAAAGAGGGATCAGATCTACCATTCACAGGATCCGAACCTGTATTTACAAAGCTCTTACTTGGCGACGTTTAATCCTTTTCGGCCTAGAACCGGAAAGAACGCCCCAGGAACACTTGGTAGGAAACCTATTAAAACTAACCAAAGACTATTCCAAAGATAGTACCTGAATACGGGGAAAGCAGGGGAATACAATAGACCCAAGAGGCCGCAGTGTTCTGGGCCAAACCTAACCCTACCTGCTTACAACCGATAAAGATAAATCGATTAATTTTTTTTGAAACATCAATAATTATTAGTCGACCAATTTTTTGAAAAATCGATAATCGATTTTTTCAATATAATCGTTTTTTAATAATCGATTATTTTCAGTTAATCGATTATTTTAAATAACCGATAATCGAATGTTTTAATTTATCGATAATCGAATATTTTAAATAATGATTAACCGAATATTTATTTTGGTAACTGCCCAGTCCTAGTTATACAGTATGTCGCTAATGTATGGAATAAATTCATTATAATGGAAGTAGCTGGTTTTTCGAAAAAATGCTCGGACAGGTCAATTTTGTTTACTTAAAGCGCAATTTTTTAAATAAAATTCAATTTTCCCCCACTTCCCATTTTTGGGCAGTGACGTCATTGACAATTTTTTTAAATAGCAACCCCAATTTTTTTTTCTTGATTTTGATAGATCTTGCAATTTCGTACTCGGAAACATGATATTTGAAATATCTGACATAACAATTTTTTTTGAAAAAAAGTCATTTCAAGATCAGATACATAAATTTTATGTTATTTTGAAACACAATAAATTAATAACAGATAATTATTTGTAATTAAATGTTTAATCTAACAAAATAATAATAAAAAGAATTTGTGAAATTGTCATTAAATTCGTTTTATTATTATTATTATTATTATTATTATTTTTTAAATTAAGCACTTAATTACAAATAATTATCTTTTATTAATTTATTGTGTTTCAAAATAACATAAAATTTATGTATCTGATCTTGAAATGACTTTTTTTCAAAAGTAATTGTTATGTCAGATATTTCAAATATTACGTTTCCAAGTAGGAAATTGCAAGATCTATCAAAATCAAGAGAAAAAAATTGGGGTTCCTATTTAAAAAAATTGTCAATGACGTCACTGCCCAAGAATGGGAAGTGGGGGAAAATTGAATTTTATTTAAAAAATTGCGCTTTAAGTAAACAAAATTGACCTGTCCGAGCATTTTTTCGAAAAACCAGCTACTTCCATTATAATGAATTTATTCCATACATTAGCGACATACTGTATGTGAGGGAATCGAAGAAGTAATTATTTTTGGATTGAATGTTAAATCCTTAATCATAATATCTTTTTAATTTGCAGATTTTCCTTCTTCCAAATCAAGATCGACTCATATTGATGGACATTTTGAGAAACGCTTCTTAGTTTGTCAGTTTTGTGGAAGAATATTGAAAAAAATTGAATTTTTTCAACATCTTTTTAGCCATATAGTGAAAAATGGATTGAAAAATCATATTGACGACACGCCTTTGAAATATAGTCTTTCTTCTAAAAAGTTGAAGCGGGAAAACATTAACGACGTTGACGACAAATCGTTCGAGTGTGGTACTTGTTTCAAAACATTTAATTTAAAATCCAAGTTACAAAGACATTTAATCATTCACAGTGTTAAAAAACCATTTAATTGTGACATTTGTTGCAAAGGTTTTAATTATAAATACTCCTTACAACATCATCTGGAAAATCACAGGGATGAAAAACTATTCAAGTGTGACATTTGTTTAAAAAGTTTTAATATTAAATCTACTTTACTAAAACATTTACTAATTCACAATAGTGAAAAACCATTTAAGTGTAACATTTGTTCCAAACATTTTACTCGGAAGTCACACTTACAGCAACATTTAATAAGTCACACTAGTGAAAAGCCATTCAAATGTACCATTTGTTTAAAAGGTTTTACTCATAAATTTTCCTTTAAGCAACATTTAATGTTTCACAGCGGTGAAAGTCCATTCAAGTGTAACATTTGTTTCAAAATTTTTACTCAGAAATCATACTTACAGCAACACTTAATAATTCACAGTGGTGCTAAACCATTCAAATGTGACATTTGTTCAAAATGTTTTAATGATAAATCTACCTTACTAAAACATTTACTAATTCACACTAATGAAAAATCATTTAAGTGTAACATTTGTTCGAAATGTTTTATTCAGAAATCACACTTACAGCAACATTCAATAATTCACACTGGCGAAAAACCATTCAAATGTAATATTTGTTTCAAAAATTTTACTTGGAAATCAAGCTTACAGCACCATTCATTAGTTCATAGTGATGAAAAACCATTAAAGTGTGACATTTGTTGCAAACGTTTTCGTAATAAATCTAACTTACGACGTCATGTAAAAAGTCACAGTAACGAAAAACCATTCAAGTGCGATATTTGTTCTAAAGGATTTACTGGAAAATCGTACTTACAGCAACATTTAACGATTCACAGTGATGAAAAACCTTTTAAGTGTGACATTTGTTCTAAATATTTTAATTTTAAATCATACTTTAGAAAACATTTAGAAATTCATACTAGCGAAAGCTTTTAGTTAATCTTTCATAATTGAAACGAAACTAAACAATGAAGTTGGTAATAAATATTATTAGCACAAATTATATATTGTTATTACAAATGTCTCCAATGTATACAAAATTTTAAAATAATAATTGTGTTTGATGACAAATAAAATTTAAAAAAAGAGGTCTCTCCTTTTATGATTGAAGTGAAGTTTTTATACAAAACAAATTAATTTAAACCCCAATGTATTTCTATAGCAGTTATTCGAAAGTCACTATCATTGTGCTAGAAAAATAGTAGGTAGGTACTGAGACAATTTAAAAAAGTTATTTCGAGGAAATCAACTTTTAATGTCATCATTGTACTTAACTTTTTTATTGCTAAATTATTAATAATGTCATTTTGTGTAGTTCGTTGTGATCTGTATAATATATATTATAAAAACCTATCGTCAATGTTAATGTGCCGACTTTTTTTTAATAACTGTCCTTGTTATAGTAAAAACACATTTAAACATAGTTTTATAAGTTTTCTGAATTTCTGCTTTAAATTATCGTATAATTGAATTGACTAATTGTGTGTTTAATTAAAGGTATATATCTTTTTTTTTGTTAAAACAGTCTTTGTATTGTTCTAAACTTTTTAGATAATTAGAGAAAACAGTAGGACATCTTAAAATATCCTATTTCACCAACAAAAATATAGAATATTGAATCTCACATCAAAAGAAAAAGTCATTTTAGGATGTCCTACTAGGTATTAACTTAAAAACTAAATAAAATGTATATTGCAACTGTGCTCAAATAAATGAATGTTTTTATACCTGACTATAGTACCAGACAGACATTTTTTTAGATCATAATGATCTGGATAAGTCAAAATAGTCAAAATCCACATCATTTAGTTGTTCTAGTATTGGTTTAGCATAGCGATATAAACTACAATAATAAATATTCAATGTTTTTTGGGGCGTATTATAGTAAATTAAAAAAAATAAATAATGTGATATTCTTGTTTAGTTTGTTACTACATAATATAGTTCATTAGGTAGTGATTTAGAAGCAAATTATATTCCATTTATAGAATAAAAAATCACTCATAATATCCAAGTATTTATACCTATATCTGTATATTTTGGACACGAAGACTATTTTATGTTTTTGACTCTGAATAATTTTTTAAAGAATTTTAAATCTTCCTTAGCTCTTTTGGGATATTCCATGCATATCTTTGAGGTTCATTTTGTTTAAACCTAATGAATTAAATACAAAATATGAAAATTTAAACAATACACAAAATTAGTTAAAAAAAAGTGTCAACAAAAAAATGGCTTTGCCTTTTTCCTTAAACATTCTTTTTGAAAGAAACTTAAGTTTCTCTACTTACTTGCTGTTTTTGTATTTTAGTAGCAGATGAATATAGTGTAGAAGTAGTGACAGGATTGATTATTATACTTCTTTCGTCGAAATTGCATTTTTCTTTAATATTTTCCTCCCCTGAGGTCTGTAATAAAAATGTTCATTAGCATAAAAAGTTATTCAGGTGGTCACTTGTTGAATTCCTATATTTTGGAACCATGTATTTCTTTCTCATATCAAAAAAAGGAAACCTAAAAAAAACAATAATAAACTTTACAATAATAATAATGATAATAATAATATTAAGTATTAACCTTTTTTATAATCATTATGAGATGGATGAAGACGAACTTAGCTGGGGGGTTTATAATAATAATAATAATAATAATAATAATAATACTCTCCCTAATTCACCCCCTTACGAGTGAATTTTAACCCCAAAAGCTGAGCTTGTCCGGGGAAAGGGACGGCTATTATTATTATTTGCCGTGGCGCTCCGGGGCGACTTAAAGATGATTGATGGTGCCATTTGACTTACAGGTGAGGAAAACCCGGAAAACCTCACCCACCATCATCGAGACGGTAATGTATGGCGAATTTTTTTAATCTGCATGTCATATCAACAGAAATTGAATTTCTATTAATACGCCACACATCAAATCCTAAACCGAACCATGCAATTTAATTAAAAATCCACATGGTCTGGTCTGGGATTCGAAACCCAGCAGTCTCAGACTCATAAACTTGCCTATAAATGAATATAAGCGCGATAGACCGCTACACCACCGTGCCCGATAATGTTACGTGAAATTAATTTTAAATTAATTTCAAGTTTATTTTTAACAACAACCTCTCCATAACCCCTCGTAACACAACGTAAACGACCACCGCTCGCTTCCTTCTCGAAATTTGGAAAGCACCGTTTGCGCACGGTCCATAGGGCAACCATTCATCATAAAACCGATTCGTTTGGATTCAACCGGTCTTTTTTGGTGTATCGAATTCAACGTGCTAGCTTGTGCCGATAAATGTATTAAATTAGTTGCTAGTAATTATCTGTCTTTTATGTGTTTATTGTGTGTTAACGTTGGGATAACTGTCAGGTAATGTTTCCATCGCCTTATATTATTCACATTTTGCTGGATTTCGTTGGAAAACGGAAAAGATCGACCATTTGCTTTTTTTTATTACCACCATGCCGACGAATGCCAGTTTATTATTACTGCTTTATTATATTTTATATAGATTATAGCTACCTTAACTAATAATATTTTTAAGCTTTCTTAGATACTTTGTTATATACGCGGGGAGGCAAATTTCAGGTCAGTCTGGAAATACAGTTTAAATGGAAATTTATGGCTCTTAACTTATTTTGGCCTTATAAATAGCTTATATTTTGTTCAGATGATGTAAAACTTATTGTTATAACTTATTTTGGCCTTATTAATATTTTATATTCTGTTCAGATGATGTAACTTTAATATTTGTCGTGATGTTTTATATTCTGTTCAGACGATGTAACTTTAATATTTGTCCCATTTCTGCATAAATTTGTTAGATTTCCACACTGGCATGTATATGTACTTTCCACGTTACTGAGGTTCTTTTTATTTCTAAACCTGTAGTGGCTCCAAGAAGCCCCAAGAAGTCAAGAAGCTCTTAGAAACAGGAAGTTCCGAGTTACTTATTAGCTCCAGGTAGCTTTAAGATTTAAGCTCTGAGAAACAGGAAGTACCGAGTTACGTAGTTGCTCCAGGAAGCTCTAAGATCTAAGCTCTAAGAAACAAGAAGTCCGAGTTACGTAGTTTCTCCAAGTTCCGAGCTCCAAGCCCCAAGTATCGAAGTACCTAAAGGCGGATTGCCCACGACATGACATACAAAAGCGAAGTACCGTACTTACTGTACTAGAATGCCACATGGTCGGGACAATTAATAATTCTCTAATTATCCAACAGTAAATTTTATTCATTCATATAAACTATCAATCAATTTTAATTCATTTTCTATTCAGATTTAATCACTAACTATTAATTTATTATATGTAAAATTTTACTTTTTTTATTAAATGTATTAAATTTTCTCACTTTCTTTTATTTGCCAGAACTCATACAGATAACTTTAAGTACCAGAGATTGACTCAATTAAACGGGACATATCAAATCAGATAAGTTTTCCAAGTTACTCAAAAAACTTGGTGGCGCTCAACATTTTTTTGTCGTTATTGTTTTGTAATATCTTTCATTTTATCGTAAACTTTGGCCCGCGAACCGGTCAAGCTACTCTGATTTCATTTGTCCTGGTCAATTTGTGAATCCACGCAGTATCAGCAATTTGAGCTAAATCACCTAGTACAATTTACATCGTAGAAATCTAAAAGAATTTTACTTTTTCGATAAGAAAATAAGAAAGTTTAATTCCAAATTAAAGATGATTGCCTAATGCACCGCATCTGATAATTAGGTTGTGTCGTCTGTACTTATGATATCTTGAAGAAGCATTTTTAACAGGCCTTTTACAAATAAAGCATGTTTTCACCATATTATTAGAGATAATAAATCTTAAATATACATTTATAACCCTTACAACTCTGTAAATAATTATATTTTCCATAAAATACAAATTAAAAATTGACATGTGTCAGAAAGCGTCAGAACTGACGCTGTTAAACTTGGCAACGCTGGTTAAATAAGCTAATTGCAGGAGAGGGATTTCCCCCTCGGGGGAGTAAATGTTGCTAACAAAATTTAGCGCGGGGAAAGGGGGGTGACTTCCTTTAGTAGTAATTGCTTGGAGGTTTAAATCGCAAGACCAAGTCTTCCTGCTTATTATTCCGTCATCCAAAAATTAAGTTATTGAGTGTTTTTTTTTTCGTATGTGCTGTATTTTGTTGGAAATGTTTATTTTTTAATTCCTCATCATCCAGTTGTTTTATGAATGAGCTGTGATCTCATTGCGATATCGTGCAGCAGTAAGTGTGCCTTCAAAAAAATAGGACACACCCATCTTCTTCGACATATTCCAACCAAAACATCATCTGCGAAAAAACTGCGTAAGGATATCTTCATTGCTTAAATTATTTTGGAACCATTGACAAAATTCCAATCGTCTTGGGCAATCCATTGGAAAATGTAAACATGAAAACATTAAGGTATGACATTTTAAGTCTTTGTTTGGTACGAGTTGGCATGTGCCAGAATGACAGATTTGTTGGGCCACTACTGAAATCGATGTTTTTGGATTTTCATCAATATAAACATAATACCTAATAAAAATGTCTAAACTGCTTTTTCAATGTTTTATTTCACGATCAAGTATTCTCAATTACAATGTTGCTGTGGTATTGCCACTGTCTATTCGCGTACTGCTCACTGCGCTGGTCTGCCTTCTCCCGCTCGTCCATCCTGACACGCATGAGTATGGACTTTAAGAATGTGTGGTGGGGAGCAGAGGCACACCGCTGCTAACATCAATAACATGTCAAACGGCTTCAATATTTCCAGCTGTACGCCCACTTCGAGTTTTTCTGTCCCTCTAAATAACTGCACAGAATTTGTCAAAACATTGTAAAAACCATTGTAGTCAAACGCTAATTCAGGATGTTGTTCAAGAAAATCAGCCTCGCATCATGGAATTAAATACTTTTTGCTCTGAAAACGTTTTTTATGTTTAATTTTCTGTATAAAAGTATTTATCATTTAAATTAAAAGTAAGATGGTCAAAATAATCAATTATTATTTTTTTTAAATCGATTGTATTCGATTATTTTCAATTCATTGATTCTTTTCGATTAATCGATTATTTTAGATTTTTTAAAGATAATTATTATATGTGATTTCAATTAATCGATTAGCTAAAATAATCTAATGATCGAATAATCGCCTTAAAGGGAAATACAAAAAAATCAATTAGACGAATAATTTTTTTTTGAAAAATCGATACACTCTCAGTCGACCATTTTTTTTAATCGATAATCGATTAATTGTTTTTTTTTTTAATAATCGATTATATACAATTTTTCGATAACCGATTATTTATTTTGTATGTGAGGGAATCGAATAAGTAATTATTTTTCAAATGAATGTTAAATTCATAATCATATCTTTTTAATTGCAGATTTTCCTTCTTCCAAGTCAAGATCGACTCATATTGATGGACATTTTGGGAAACGCTTTACAGTTTGCCAGTTTTGTGGACGAATAATGAAAAAAATTGAATTTTTTCAACATTTTTTAATCCATGTAGTGAAAAATAGATTGAAATATCACATTGACGACAAACCTTGGAAATGCAATTTTACTTCTAAAAAGTTGAAGCGGAAAAACATTAATGACGTTAACGACAAATCGTTCAAGTGTGGTACTTTTTTTAAAATATTTACTCTAAAATCCCAGTTACAAAAACATTTAATAATTCACAGTGTTGAAAAACCATTCAAGTGTAACATTTGTTATAGAGGATTTAATCAACAATATCGCTTGCGAGAACATTTAATTTTTCACAGTGGTGAAAAACCATACGAGTGTGACATTTGTCGGAAGGGTTTCATTAATAAATATACCTTTCAACAACATTTGACAAATCACAGTGGTAAAAAACCATTTAAGTGTGACATTTGTTCGAAAACTTTTAATATTAAAAGTAATTTAAAGCAACATTTAATAATTCACAGTGATGCAAAACCTTTCAAGTGTGACATTTGTTCAGTATGTTTTAATTATAAATCTACCTTACAGCAACATTTACTAATTCACAGTGGTGAAAAACCATTCAAATGTAACATTTGTTACAAAGGTTTTACTCGGAAATTAACCTTACCGCAACATTTAAGAATTCACACTGGCGAAAAACCATTCAAATGTAAAATTTGTTTAAAATGTTTTACTTAGAAACCTACCTTTAGGAAACACTTAATCATTCACAGTAATGAAAAACCTTTCAAGTGTGAGATTTGTTCCAAATCTTTTAATAATAAAAGTAATTTAAAGCAACATTTTATAATTCACACTGATGCAAAACCATTCAAGTGTGAAATTTGTTCGAAATGTTTTAATGATAAATCTACCTTGCGAAAACATTTACTAATTCACAGTAGTGAAAAACCATTTAAGTGTAACATTTGTTCCAAAAGTTTTACTCATAAACCATACAGCAACATTTATTAATTCATACTGGTGAAAAACCATTCAAATGTAATATTTGTTTAAAAGGTTTTACTCAAAAACATTCCTTTAAGAAACATTTAATAATTCACAGTGGTAAAAAAGAATAATAATTAATAATAATGCAATGTAATAAACAATTACTAAATCTCTCCTTATTTCACCCCCTTTTGAGTGAATTTCAACCCCTGAAGTCGACTGAGCGACTTGTTTAGGGGAAGGGACGGAAATTACATTTCTGCTAATACGGTATCTATCAAATCCTACAGAGAACCATGCAAATACATTCACATGGTCTTCTGTGGGATTCGAAGCCCGATGGCATATTCGGAAACCGCCGACACGTTAGGCACTCGGGAGATTTCAATGCCGCGAACAAAGTCTTAAAATACCGACGTGTTAGAACTAATCCCAGATAACAATTATACATTCTTAGCATATACTTTTTAAGAATACGCATATGCTGAGAATATACTGTATTTGCATTTGGTACATTCTCAGAATATGCTAAGCATATGCTACGTGACGTTGTTTATACGTGCTATGCAGATACTGAGAATGT
The DNA here is from genome assembly GCA_927349885.1 of Psylliodes chrysocephalus. Lineage (NCBI taxonomy): Eukaryota > Metazoa > Arthropoda > Insecta > Coleoptera > Chrysomelidae > Psylliodes > Psylliodes chrysocephalus. Next base: position 18,657,127 of record OV651827.1, read on the forward strand.
ACTTCAAGTATGTGTACAGTATGCAACAGGTATCTACTTTAATTTGATAGTACGTTCTAAGTATATGCTAAGTATTTAAATATAGCATATGCTAGGCATATACTAGACACCTTAATACAGGATGTTTAATTAATATTGAACATTAAAGAATAAGTGTATATAATGAGTCTTTATTTCAAAGAATTCATACTTATTTTTATTACAAATACTATCTTTGGCCTTAACCAATCAATATTTTTTTCTATCAATGGCTTGAGTTTCATTTGCTTGATTCCATTGGATCTTCATTGAACCTAAAAAATAAAAAAAAATTAACAAACTTGGTACATATACAAATTAAGTTGTACATAGCTAATGAAATATTTTAAATATTTTTGTTGAACATAAAACATTAAAAATTGTACATGGCATTCCACTAACAAAAACAAGAGTTACATAAATGATTTGATGTTTACTGAAAGTTTAAATATATTTTTGTTAATTACTTACCACCATTTTGTAGTTTTCGTCCTCCTCTAGCTAACTTTTCCAGTTCTTCCAGGTCAATATCTGACCTTATAGGATTTTTTTCATAGAAAGTGTGTATGTAATTCTGGTAACTGTATTAGGTGAATTGAATTTTTTGAAAATTTTTGAACATAAGATTAATTTTTTGATTGAGTAAGATAAACCTTAAGTGTTTCACCATCTTGTTAACTATTAGAATGTCATCACTATTTTAAATTTCATGTTATGATATATAAGTATCAACTCAATCAATATTTTTGTTAAAAATGTTTTCACCTATTTCTACATTGTTATTTACTGTAAACATATTTGTAGTCTCTGTGAGCTCTTTAAGTACTAAGTTAGTATTTTGATGGTCATAAAACGTAATTTTTTATTTTTCATGTATCATTAACCCATAGATTGTTTAATTCTTTTCATTATAATACAATTTTCTTAATTACGCTTCATCAATATACTCTCTTACATGCCTGATGATGGTCGCTTCCCCTTGTTTTCAATAAAAAAAATGTGGTTAAGACTTGAGTTTTTCTTTTCCTTTTTTACTTTTATTATATACCGTCAGATAGTGACCGATTTAGGTGGCCTCATTTTCGCATACAATCCTCGAAGAGGGTTGAAAAGTACATCGATTTTGAGTATAATGAAAAGAAATTTACGAGTAGCTCTTGGGGATAACACATGGAAAATTGGATTTTACTTAACATAAAAAGAACCACGCACTTTTCTTATGCAAACGGGAGTACCGTCAAAATGTCTGAATTTTTGATATGTTAAATTACTTGATGTCCTCATCAAAAGTGTCCATGGGCCCAATCGTATCCTATGACTAGATTTTGAGATACAGGGTGTTGAAGTTAGAAATCCCTAATTCTTTTAAATGGACACCATAAATCACCCTAAAATATATTTGGAAGTTATTTGCTCATTCTGGATAGTCAAAATACATACTTAACTACTATAATTAAAATATTGTCCCTTACAGGGTGATTAATGATTCGGCAGATCTTTTTTGGTCAAAGTAGGTATTTCCACCGAACAAAAATAGCTGAAATACCGAAAAAAAATATATCACCGTCAAAGTTTCTCAATATTTGATATCGTATAGTACTCGATGTACTCGTTCAAAATTCTTATTGGTAAATATAGATCATATGACTAGTTTTCCAAATAACTTAATATGTACCAAATATATGAATTTTAAACAATAAATATACTGACATAAGTCGATATGTTTCAGGGAAATACTGTATATTAGATAATTTGACACACAGTGTTGGATTATAAATATACCCCTTGTACTATTTGAGGGCAGCCAAAATTATTTCGTAGTTACAGGGTGATTGCGTTTGAATATGTAAGATGAAAAAATCAACAAAATGTTGAAATTGTTGGCAAAAAATAGAAAATAATTGCCTTTCAACTCTGGAGTTGTTTATCAAAAAAATCTTATTAGTTCACATACAGTCATACATTATTTCATTACAAAAAAAGGTCGTTATACGGTACATGAATATTTGAAACTAAAAAGATATTTGCTCTGCATACTGCCGATAGTTTTCTTACATTTACTTGTGCGTTACAAATTATACAACCACCAACTAAGTGTGGTGTTAAAACATTAAGTCTTAGGCAATTTGGATCATTTTCAATATTGTAATTGCGTGATCACAGTTTAACCATAATCTTACTTCTTGTAGATTATCGATTGCAGGATGTCCGGCAGCTTGTCTTCTTAGATTAGCAACGTTAAGCACATCTATATTATTGTCTTTGTTTGAACGAATAGTGAGTCAAAGTTGAAAGTGTCTATTGCAAACATAACAGCTTATCCTATTTGCAAACGCCATACTTGCAACAATACTTATTTAAAACACTAATACAGAACGGTCTAATGCTCACTTAAAGTAATACGAACGTCATTTATTATAAAAGTCAGCAATAGATGGATGTTCAATTATTATTCGGAAAATATTTAATCATGAATATATATAAATCAAGTGTAAGCATGTTTATATATCCTATAAGGTTTTTGGAATATTCACCACTTTTTAGAATGTACTAATAAAATCTATCAATCGTCTAAAACTCATAGGTTACAAAATATACACGGTAATCAATTTTTGTGAAAATCTTCGGAAAAATTATATATTACCACAGTAGATATAAAAAAGCAAAACTTCAGGCATGCAGGCAGTCTTAAAGCTTTATATTTTATCATTACGAATATACAGGGCGATTCTTAACACGGTACCAGACCAAAACCGATTTAAAATGCCTTGGTTGTGTCGATTACAACAAGCTATAACACTTTACGTCTGAAGTGAAAAATTACGGAGTTACAGGATGTTAAAGAATAACTTTATTTCCAAGTTTAAATATTTATGGCGTTATAATCATTAAATAGGTACTTAACAAAACCACTTGCATGTCTTTGCATAATGACAATATAAAAACAGGCCGGTGATTCGAAAATTACGAATATTTTATCACCCTGTATTCATATCATATTGTTTTGAGAAGCCCTTGAAAAATCAAGAGCTGTAAACTATAAAAATATCAACAATTGTTTCGTGAAAATTAGAATAATATAGCTGCTCGACTTATTTTAAATGTTTGAATGACCAATAGCATGAAAATACTATTTCTTATATGAATGTGTACCAATAAGTAGATATGACATTTATACTTCATTGTGTGCCTAACTATTACTCAATGGATTTCATAGAAGAAAACTCGCAATAAATAAGAAGACAGTTAAGAAGTTGATAATTTCTCAGATTTTTCTGCTCATTGACTACTTTATTCTGAGGATCCATTAAATGTTTTTAATTTCTAGTTATTAAAAAACTATGTCAGTTTGACAAAGTTTGTTATTGCCTATTTAAAATAATAATGTATGCATATTTATAATCTTTTTCAATAAAGAGCTCACAAGCAATTTATTTTCTAATATTTGGCAATAATATAATATATATTGTTGATTTTTTGACCTTGCAAGTTCAACTGTAACCATCTTTTAGGGTATGCGACTTAAAACAAAATGTATTGGGGGCTTTACCTCATTGGTGGCGTGGAATGGAGCTTATAATCTTATTTAAATATACAATACAAATAGGCATTTACGACAATACTCGAGCCAAATAAACCTGTAATCCGATCATAATTTTTCTACATCCTACTTAGACCTTCTTTGTACCTGAATAAAGTATGACCCTGTATGTGGAACTATAATATTTTTTTGATGAACAATTCATAAGGAAATTATTTTCTATTCTTTGGCAATAATTTCAACATTTTGTTGACTTTTTTATCTTACATATTCAACCGCAATCACCCTGTAAGTACGAAATTTTTATCTGTTTCCAAATAATACAAGGGTTATATTCCTAATCTAAACACAGTGTGTCAAAATATTTAATATAAGATATTTCATTTGAAAATATCTACGTATGTCAGTATATATTTTTTTGTTTAAAATTCATTTACATATTTGGTATCTACTTGTTATCTTTTGTGAACCAATAGAACAATATTATGGTAACTTAAGAAGCATTGCTCGAAAAGCTTTACTTGCTTTTCTTGTTAAACTAAGACATGTATTGTCAGATGAGTTCCCAATCTGATAAAAATATACACAAAGAGGTGGTGTCTATGTGTCGTACAGAATAGACGTGTTTTGCACTGCTCTGCGTAAATAGTTAATAAATCTTGAACCATTTAGAGCAAAATATTGTAAATTAGTGAGTAACACAAGTCAGTGTCATTGATTTGATTTTTGTGAATTTTTCAAGTTAAGGAATTACGAATAAGCTGTAAGTTACGTTTGTTTTTTCAAAATGCCCAAAACTAGAACTGATAAAGTCGAGGACGAACTGCACTCGTCGATTAAAAATTTAATAAATAAACTTGTAACGTCTGAAGAATTTGTCCTCCAACTTGCCGATGCTATAACTGAAATAATTTCAAAGAAATATGACAAAGAAATATTTTTTCTAAAACAAGAAAATAACGGTCTTAAATCTCAGCTCCATGAACAAATTAATAAAATTAAAGTTTTAGAAGATAAATATAAAATATATGTGACCAATTTAGGAGACAAAAGAATGTTTTACTTTATGGAGTACCCGAATCTGAGCATGAAAACTGTGAAGTTACTGTTTTAGAATTAATTAAATCTAAACTGAATATTACTCTCGATGTAGGTAATATTGACAGTTGTTACCGCATAAAAATCAATGATAAAAATAATATTCGCCCAATTTTTGTTCAGTTTGGTACGGCTTACTTAAAGAATCTAATATTTAATAACAAGAAGCACTTAAAAGGAACTAATATAGTGATGAGAGAAGATTTGTCAATTGAAACATTAAAGGTACTCAAAGCTGCAATAAGGAAAATTAGCGAGAATGGTTTAGTATGGACAAATAAAGGAAACATCTTCGTTAAATTTAACGGAAGCAAAGATGTTATCAAAATCAGTGAATTGAAGGATGTTGACAATTTAAAAAAAAAGTGATGTTATTCTCTTAATTATTAAATTCTAAAATTAAATTGTATCTGCCTAATCTCTAAAATTTATCAAATTATATTGCTTTGTATTGTTTAAATTAATGATCAAATATTTGTTTAGTTCCTTCAAATAATAGATTTTAAGTTAGCACAAAAGAGTTCGGTTTAAATAAAACTACATTTGTGCAGTTAGTTGCTCCCATTTCTAACTAGTTTTTGGACTTGCTTATCTTGTATATCAGAAATCGATATTCTCAGCTTAGTATTTATTTTATTATTTAGAAATAGGATTTTATATTATTATTCTGAATCGCTTTAGAGAGGATAGTTGAACTTTTACATTTTTTTTTTTTTTGAGTCGAAACATATGGATCATTTTAATATAGCTTGTTTAAATGCTCGATCTTTATTACCATCGCTACAAAATTTTAAAAATTTATTGGATGAACATTCATTTGAGGTTGTTTTAATATGTGAAACATGGCTGCATAGCTATGTTAGGACCGATTCCACCATTGTGTTAAACGGAGATTAAAATGATATTGTTAATGTAAAAATGTCATTTTAAACTTCGTTTAACACAACGGTGGAATCGGTCCTTAGTAATGATGATTTAAATGTTAAGGGTTATACATTATATCGTGGGGATAGAAATGCAAGAGGAAGGGGTTTATGTATCTATGTCAAAAATAAATATGTTTGTGAACTTATAATAAAAAATGAGGGCTATTTATGGGAACAAATGTGGATAAGGTTAACTCTAAATAAAAAGAATTTAGCTGTAGGGGTAGTTTATAAGCCTCATGCACAGAATTCATTTGACTTTTTAGAGGAGTTCGAGGATACTTTGGCGTCTATTTTTTTAACAGTTGATGAAGTAGTTTGTTTAGGAGATCTTAATATGAATTTTTTTAATAAAAATGCTTCGTTTCACAAATTTAATGAAATTCTAGAATCTTTCGACCTAGCGCAAGTTATTGATGTTCCAACAAGAGTAACTAAATCTTCTTCGACTTTACTTGACTATGCTATAGCTAGGAGGGAAAACTTAGTGGATAAGGGTATCATTCATCATACAATCTCGGATCACTCCTTAATTTTTTGTAAAATTAATGTTAAAGAACAAAAGGAACCTAAAATGTATACCTACAGATCTTTTAAAAATTTTGATGAAGATAAATTTCAAAATGATTCAACAAGTACATCATTTTTTCGCATTTTTGATCAAGATACTGTCAATGAAAAGGTGTCATATCTTGTAAATTGTCTAGTTTCTATACTTGATAGACATGCTCCCTTAGTTACCTCCAGATTTACAAAAAAGAAAGCTCCATGGCTAACTTTCACTATAAGGCAAATGATGAATGAAAGGGACAAGGCATTAAAAAAATATAAACGTACAAAATTGGAAGGTCACTTACAATCTTATAAAAACCTTAAAAATTACACAAATCAAGCTATAAAAAGAGAAAAAAGAGCTTACTTCTTACATCAATTTAGTAAGTGTACTAATAAAGAAATATGACACACTTTAAAATCTAATAATTTTGTCAAAAATAAAAATCAAGATATTCCCGAAAATTTAAAAAATCCTAACCACATTAATAATTTTTTAGTGAACTCAATTTCAAATATTATTCCGCCCCAGAAGTTATTAAACTTTTATAATACTAATAATGTTGTACCTTGTACATTTAAATTCAGAGATGTTGACGAAACATTTATATTTACCAGTATTTGCAAAATGAAATCAAATGCGATAGGCTGTGATCATTTGAACAGTAATTTTGTTAAATTATGCTGTCCGCATATTGTTCTATACATTACGCATATTATCAATTTTTGCCTTTTAAACAATGTTGTGCCTACTGTCTGGAAAAAAGCAATTGTAAAAGTGATACCCAAAAAACAAAACCCAACTGAGTATAAAGACCTTAGGGGGATCAGCATTTTACCAATGCTATCCAAAATTTTAGAAAAAGCAGTGGAAAAGCAAATAACAGAACATTTATCAAATAACTCATTGTTGCCCCCTGTTCAATCAGGTTTTCGCAGAGGGTATAGCTGTACAACAGCACTTCTGGAAATATTAGATGATATCATTACTGCAACTGACAAAGGGCATTGTACTATCTTAACTCTATTAGATTTTAGTAGAGCTTTCGATACGATAAATCATAATTTATTATTAAGCTTCTTGCATTATATAGGTTTTGCTGACAACGCTATATTATTTATTAAAGATTTTTTGGAAAATCGCAAACAATGTGTTAAAATCGATGAACATAAATCAGAATTTTTAAATCTTCACTCGGGCGTACCCCAAGGTTCCATTTTAGGCCCTCTGCTTTTTTCAATATACACTTCGAACCTTATTAATTCTTTAGAAAACTGTAAAATTCACCTATATGCCGATGACACTCAGATTTATTACAGTTTCCCTCCAGATCTATCACAAAATGCGTGTGAGATAATTAATCGTGATTTGAATTCTTTTGTTGGATCAGCAACTGAGCACTGTTTACTAATTAATGCTTCAAAATCTAATGTGATGTTGTTTGGATCAAGTCGTAATCGTGACAAAATTATTGAAGAATTAGGTATTGAAATTAATAATGATAGACTAACCATAGTAAATGAAGCTAAAAACTTAGGAGTTTTAATTGATTCTGAATTAAGGTTTGAAAAACACATCACTAAATTAATTCAGAGAGCTTATAGCTCATTAAAATTGATATACGGTAATCGTAAGTTGTTGCCTAAAAGTATTAAAATATCACTATGTGAATCACTGGTACTAGCAAATTTTAATTTTGCTGATTCTGTCTATGGTCCAAATTTAACAGTAACCTTCAAAAAAAAAATACAAAAAATACAAAACAGTTGCTTAAGACTCATATACGGTATAAGAAAATATCAAAGGATATCACATAAACTCAAAGAAATCGGTTGGCTAAATATGGAAAACCGACGAATTCATCATGCAACTACGCTATACCACAAAATTGTCTTGTATAAAATCCCCATTTATCTTTACAAAAAAATATCCTTTAGGACAGATGTTCACAACTTAAATTTAAGATTCAAAGGTCTACTATCACCACCTCAATTTAGATCCGAACTATTTAGACGTGTTTTCATATCAAATTTTTCAATTGTATAATTCTGTTCCTATTATATTTAAAAATCTTAACCCTCTTACTTTCAAATGTAAATACAAAACCTTGTTATTTAGCAAGCAATGCACTTAAATCGTAATTGTTCTACCTGTCCCCTCTAAAATATAAAAATATAAAGATATAGTTTTTTGTTTTTTTTGTTTTTATTTTGATTTTTCAATATGTTTAGATTTAGTTCATATACCTACTCGTATTTACATATGTATATAAACACCATCATTGGGTTAAGTGGAAGAACATTTTCCAAGTGTTTTTTTTAAACTTTGGAAAGTGAACTTCGCCTTTTGTTTTCTTTAATAAACTATTAGTAATATTAATTTTGTAAAATGCTGTAATGAAAACAATAAAGACCTTTATTATTATTATTATTATAAAGAGCCAATGCTCCAGTCAAAATAAACATGTAATCCGATCATTATTCATTTCCCTAAATCCTACTTAGACCTACCGTATAACGAACTTTTTTTGTAATGAAATAATCTACGACTCTGTCTGTGAACTAATAAGATTTTTTTGATAAACAACTCCCAAATTAAAAGGCAATTATTTTCTATTTTTTGCCAACAATTTCAACATTTTGTTGATTTTTTCACCTTACATATTCAACCGCAATCACCCTGTAACTAGGAAATAATTTTGGCTGCCCTCAAATAGTACAAGAGGTATATTTCTAATCCAACACAGTGTGTCAAATTATCTAATATACAGTATATCTCTGAAACATATCTACTTATGTCAGCATATTTGGAAAACTAATCATAGGATGTAATTTTACGAATAAGAATTTTGAACGAGTACATCGAGCACTATGCAATGTCAAATATTGAGAAACTTTGACGGTGATATATTTTCTTTTTCGGTGTTTCGGCTATTTTTGTTCGGTGGAAATACCTACTTTGACCAAAAAAGTTCTGCCGAATCATTAATCACCCTTTAATGGACAATATTTTAATTAAAGTAGTTAAGTATGTATTTTGACTATACAGAATGAGCAAATAACTTCCAAATATATTTAAGGGTGATTTATGGTGTCCATTTTAAAGAATTAGGGATTTCTAACTTCAACACCCTGTATCTCAAAATCTAGTCATAGGATACGATTGGGCCCATGGACACTTTTGATGGGGATATTAAGTAATTTAATATATTAAAAATTCAGACATTTTGACTGTACTCCCGTTTGCATAAGAAAAGTGCGTGGTCCTTTTCGGACTCCAAAATTCGGGTCATTCAAGCCAATATGTTTTTCGGCCTAGTGACGATATATGGGCGTGTGGAAAAATCGGTTAAAATCTCGATTTGTCCTTACAAGATTACGTCCTTATTTCAACCCTTTGGCCTCTTGCAACATTAAAGCCTTTGGTTTTCCAAAGCCTAGTTCTATTAGTTTATCATTTAGTGAATACGGCAACAAATACCTTTAATTTTTGTTAAGGAAAATCGAATTTTCCATATGTTATCCCCAGGAGTCACTCGTAAATTTCATTCTACTCAAAATCGATGTACTTTTCAACCCTCTTCAAGGCTTGTATGCGAAAATAGGGCAACTTAACCTGTTACTATTTGACGGTCTATTACACCCACTGGTAAGCAATTGTTGAAATATGACAATTATACAGTGTATAAAATGTTAGTAATTTGTTGAATTGTAATTTTTAATTTTATTAGCGACATTTTTTTATTTGCAGATTTCCGTTCTTCCAGATCAAGATCGAAACATATCGACAGACATTTTGGAAAAAAATTCGTGGTTTGCAAGTTTTGTGGAAGGTCCATGACAAAAATGAATTTTTTTCTGTACCATTTTATTCATGTAGTAAAACACAGTTCAAGAAAAGTGTCTTTGGAAATCAACGACATTTCCAGCATACAGCAACAATTAAGTATTCACACTGATGAAAAACTACTTAATTGTGACATTTGTTTCAAAGAATTTAAGCAAAAATCTCTCTTACGGCGGCATTTAATAATTCACACTAATAAAAATTCATTTAAATATGACATTTGTTCCAAAGAATTTAGTCAAAAATCTAACTTACAGCAACATTTAATAATTCATAATAATGAAAAATCATTTAAATGTGACATTTGTTCCAAAAAATTTAATCGCAAATCTAACTTACGGACACATTTAATAATTCATAGTAATGAAAAACCTTTTAAATGTGACATTTGTTCCAAAGAATTTAACCAAAAACTAATTTTACAGCGGCATTTAATAATTCACACTAACAAAAAACCATTTAAATGCGGCATTTGCTCCAAAGGATTTAATAAAAAATTTTACTTTCAGACACATTTATTAAATCATATTAATGAAAAATCATTTAAATGTGACGTTTGTTCCAAAGAATTTAATCTAAAATCTAGCTTACAACGACATTTAAAAATTCATACCTGTGAAAAATCATTTAAATGTGACATTTGTTCCAAAGGATTTATTAATAAATCTAGCCTAAACAAACATTTAATAATTCACGGTAAAGAAAAACCATTTATATGTGACATTTGTTTCAAAAAATTTAATCGCAAATTTAATTTGCAAAAACATTTAATCATTCACACTAATGAAAAACCATTTAAATGTGACATTTGTTTGAAAGTATTTAATAGCAAATTTAACTTACAACGACATTTAATAATTCACAGTAGTGAAAAACCATTTAAATGTGACATTTGTTCCAATGGATTTAATCACAAATCTAGCTTACAAAAACATTTAATAAATCACTAACAAAAACCATATTAATTAATAAAATTAAAATGTATTAGGTACTCCTAGATCTAAAATATTTTAAAATACATAATTACGATAAACATTCGATTTTGTTCTTAAATAGATTTTTAATTTTTAATAATATGTACTATTGAACCACCTCGTATAGGGTATAACTACTTCATATAAATATTAACTGAAATTGGTAAATTTCAAAACCGTTCTTGCAAAAAAAATGGAGAGGGGTAAACCCGCTCAACTGCCATTTCATTTGTACACCTAACACGAAAAAATGTTAAAAAAATAAAAAAATAGAAAAAAAACAAAAAAAAAGGAAATTATAAATAAGCAAAACATTTAAACCATATTAAGTTCAGGTTATTTTATTTAGTAAGGTACAGCAACTTCAATCTAGTTTGAAAAATAATAAAGTTTGTTATACGATATTTTTATTTGTACACCTGACAATTGAGTAGCCTGTTGGTTTATACAGATCCATCCACGATACTACGAACACGGTCAAACTGATGACCAATTTACCCTTGTCCGCTACTGTCATTCCAAAGCTTTCGCATGTGACATATTTGGAATAACTTTATACATTTCACGACAGAGTTGAGTATTAATGAATATTTTATAAATAAATGAAGATAAAGAACAAACATAACATATTCAGACATGAAAATAGCGAAATTTAATAATGCAAACATCAACCAGAATTTGTAATAATAGACAAAATTTTGAACAACTTTAATAGTTGTTGACGTAGCGCAGTGGGTAAGGTGTTGTACTTACAGTCTACCTACGCGGATAGAGGTAGGATCGAATCTCGCGCCGATGTTTTTGTAATTTTTTTTTATTTTATTAATTTTCATTTTTTTTTTCTTTTTTTTTGAGACCCTCCACAATAGTAAGAACAGCAACAATTTAAAATTTATAAAAAACAACTTTGATTTTGTTTTCAAATGGAAAAAAATTCAATACAAACATTAAAAAATAGAGAACAAACATTGAACATTAAAAAAAACAAAACAAACTTTAAAAAATTACATAACTAAGATTAAAAAAAAATACAAAACTAAGATTAAAAAATTACAAAAAAATAAAAATTATAAAATGGAATCCAATAGACAATAATAAATTACAATCAATAATAAAAGAACACGAATTTATTTTTAACGTAATAGGTGCTCAAATAGACCTCCTTCTTGGGCAAGACAGTACCCCAAGCGATCGTAAAATGATCGCCTTACTTCAGCCAACATATTGGGACTAATAAGTTGAACGGCTTCTGAAATTTTCACTTTCAGCTCATGTAAGTCATTAGCTCTTTCTTCAATGAATTTGTATATCTGAGACTTTAAATAACCCCACAAAAAAAATCACAAGGTGCGAAATCCGGCGATCTAGCTGGCCACAGAATTGTACCTTTCCCTGATAATAATCTGTTGGGAAATGTTTCATTTAAAAAGTGCTGCACCGTCACACGATTATGCACAGAACATCCGTCTTGTTGAAACCAAATATTGTTAAATCGAGCTCCTGCCAATCGCCGTATCTCAGGGACAATATGGTGTCTGAGTAAATCCAAATATTTAACACTATTTAAATTACCCATCCAAACATTCAACTTTTGCGGGAACTGCGTTCGAACTGTTACAAATTTATGTAAATTTTCTCGAGACCAATATCGGACTTCAATCCACATGCTGGTGGATCAGACAATAACAAAGTGAAATAGAAAATGGTTGTTATAAATACTCCCGAGTGAGATGAAAAATAACCTGTCTTTGTCCATAGAGTCGCATGTCAAGCCTATTGACAAGCATTCTACCCCACTCCAGTTCATTGGTCGGGCTTGGGTAAGTCGTCCTTGAACTAAAATCGAAGTTCGGTTACAACGTCTCTGAAGTTCTAGGTGGTTCTGGTGTTAAACTAGAATGTAGAGATGGATAATAGCAAATCTGTAACTGTTATGTACATTTACGGATTTGTTACTACCCATCTCTAAATTCATGCGATATAACCGAACTTCGATTTTCGTTCAAGGGCGACTTACCCAAGTCCGACTCACGTAAGTTCTGTTTATAAATACGGGCCTTACTTTTACGAGTCAGGCCTATATATCCCAATACATGTTGGAATATTTGAATATCCTAAAATAAGATACCTATAGGCTTGACAAAATAAGCGATACGCCACCTACAGTTTTAATTTGAAACCTTCCAGTGGGCCATTAATGTTTTGTTTACTCATGTGATTCAAGCATAATATAGGTTAATCTTACGGTTTCTGTTTGTATATGGTGTTTTAAAGACGTTTAATTGATAAAATTATTGTTTATTTTATCAAAATAAACCATCACTGTTGTGTTACCATGTGTTCCTCTTGGGTAAAACTAAATAAAGAACTTAGTTTTCATACATTTCCCAAAAAAGGACAACGTGTTTTGGTAGAAACAAAATTAAGGAAACGAGAAGCTGTTGATCGGAGGGAGGAATGGATAAGAAAATTAAAAATTGGAAAGCCTGTGAGTCCGTACATGAGAGTATGTTCATTGCATTTCTCTGAAAACGATTATTTTTATAGAGGTTAGTATTTAGTCGTTTTTTGTGATTCCGTATTAATAGTTTTTGTTTGTAGGAGACAGCTCTAAATTACATAGATTAAAATTTAATGCAGTACCGTCTAGGAAGTTACCTTTGGAAGATAAAATAGTATTATGTATTTAGATTATGGGTTAATGTAATATAAGGTAAACATACCTTTGCTAAATAAATACACTGCCACTATCTATAAAAATGTTTAATTAATACATATATAACCAACACTAAAACTAACAAAATCCTTTACACACTTAACGAAAAATTCAACACCTAATATCTTACGAAAAACCTATGGCATATCATATGAAAACAAATGTAAACAAACTATAAATGGCCCAGCGGAGGACGAAAAAGTGACCGGTAGAGGCGCTGGAGTCTAAGCTTTTTTCGCTTATAGTCCCATTTTGGATTGTTTAATTGCCTCGAGATGCTTTGAGCAATACAATAAAAATAGTCTTTGAAGAGTTCTGGGACTGCCCGAAGTGAGTAAATTGTCTCATGGACACAGGCGAGGAGGACACACATTATAAAAAAGAAGAATAATTGTAATGAATGTAAGTTAGGTTATGTCTAATTCAACAAAGAAGACAAAGTAGAAATTATTAACATGGATGTTAAACAAGAATCCTTCGTTCCTTATGAAGAGGTTGTTAAAACGGAACAAAATGTTTCCTGTCCAATAGAAGGAAAGTATTGGTGTTCTACGAAAGAACAACAGACTACAAATGTTGGTGAAATTAAACAAGAAAAAATCGAATGTGAGGTGTCTGAAATTGTGGATTTACCAACAAAAACTGAACATGATTTAACACAGTTTGCTTCTACACCTATCAAAAAAGAACTTGATGTTGGCATTGGTGATATCAAGGAAGAATTTAGTGAATATATCGACTCTGAAACCAAGAAAGAACTTTTGACTAGTTATTGTGATTTACTGACTTTAAAAAGTGAAAGTATTGATTATCCAGACTATTTTGTACAGCCATGTAGTAGTAAATATATCGGAAGGACACTTAAAGCTTTAAAAACTACCACAAATGTTTCTAAGAGAAAGAAGCCTTACCCATGCCTTGTGTGCCAAAAAAGTAAGTAAATACATATGAAGTCACATCTATATTATGCTGATGATACTGCCTTATTTTAATGATTTATTGGGGCAATGTGAAGCTATACCTGTTTGTTAATAACCGGCATGGGTTCTTTGGTGGAAAATCCACAACTATTAACTCATGTTGCTCCCTACAAATTTAAAATATCTCCTGTGCAAAGTAAGCTGTTAAAGAACATTATTGCTCAATAATTAATATTTTGTATGTATGCACTTCTACAAGAAGTTCTAGGAAGTTTTTTGAATCTATGGAAAATTTAGTGATTTTACATATACTTAGGAGATGTTCCTAAACCAATGATGTTATGAAGTTACTATTTTGGATGTTGAATGCCTTGGGAAGTGGTAAACAAGTCAATGCTATCTATACTGACTTCTCCAATGTATTTGAAAGATTTGATCATGAGATACTTTCAATGCAATTTGTTATGTTCGCTGAAGATTTGAAGTCTTTTAAAACTAAGGAAAAATTATTATTACTATGCTGTTGCAATCAGATTTAAATAATTTAGTAAATTGGTGTCAGATGAATGGGCTTTCTTAAAATACTAACAAATGTTCAGTTATAAGATTCTATAAATTAACTTCAAAGACTTTCTCTAAATAATGAAGCTGAAGCTAAAGACAAACCGCGCAATGGTCGCTTAATGTTTTGATATTATTTGGCAAAATATTTCGTTAATATTAATAACAAAAGTTATGGTTTTTTCAACTTTATTTTTTGTTACATTGTAAGAGTGTGATATTATCATAAACATAAACTATTATGAGGATATTTTGGTATTAATTGCAGTTTAGAGATTAAATGTAATAGGATCTCCTTAAGAGTTAGTGTTTTATAGGGCGACGTTGCCAAATTAAAAAACAAAATCATAATTTTTGGTTTTTTAACCAATAATCTAACTTTTTTTACTAAGTGTGATACATCGTTAGGAAAGTAAAAAATGGGCTTTTCAAAACAGTAAAAATCCAATATGGCGCCCATATGAAAAAACAAAGTTGATGATGGTTCCAAGAAACCGAAACGTTGTGAATAAAATCTGACAACACATGCGTTTTCTACGTAAAAAGTTGCTCTAAGAAAGTTTTTACAGATTTTAAAAATTTTCATAAATAAAGAAAATACAGGCTATTTTCTGAAATGCGTCATTTTAGTTTTTTTTTAAAATATCTCAAAAATCAAAAGAGAAAAAATCGTTTAACCGTTTTTCTATCTCTAATAGTTTCGGAGATCGCAATCACCAATTTCGGACACACTGTATATTTAGAGGAGGGTCCGATGGGTTGAGGCCGAAAATGCGTCAGAACATACGAAAACACGGCCCCTTTTTTCCAGTGATAAAAATAGTTCTAGTATTAAGAGGTATACTGAAGTTAAGTAAAACATAGTCTGATTAATATGTGAGTATAGATAATATATTTGGCAAGTGCATAAAATACGCTTTCCAACGAGTTATGTACACAATTTTTCCTACGACCACAACTATTTAAAGAATGTTCCAGGTGTTTTGTACATTAAAGTGTACTCATAGGACACAGAAATAAAATCATATATCACAATGTTTCACCTCACCAGCTGGTTTATTTTTAAAAATAAAACAATCATTGAAGAACTTACAGAAGAAAATATGGAGATAAATTACATTTCCTTTTACACTTTTATATAATAAATATTTTATTTAAAATTCACGAAACATTTAAGAGCAAACATGACGGGCGCTCCTCCGCCAAAAATCAATTTTACATTTGATGCAGTTAAAAAAAATT
Organism: Psylliodes chrysocephalus; assembly: GCA_927349885.1. NCBI lineage: Eukaryota > Metazoa > Arthropoda > Insecta > Coleoptera > Chrysomelidae > Psylliodes > Psylliodes chrysocephalus. The sequence continues at coordinate 18,673,522 of OV651827.1, forward strand.
GTAAAAAAAATGGTTCAAGCCAATCGAAAAAATTAACCAAGAATGACGCTAAACCGCGAAAAACTTATATTTTTAAAGGAAAACAAAAATTTCAACTTTTTAACAAATTTAATTTTTTAGCTCTTTAGCGTCATTCTATAACAAATATCTTAACTATTTTCTAAATAACTTTTTTTCAAAAAGATTACCAATTTTAAACAGCACCGAAGATTAACATAGTTTTCATTCCGATACTTATTCTATTAAAACAATGATACCAGTGAATATGGCAACGCTGCTAGTCTACGAAGCCCGTGGTTAAAAGGGTAGCTGCTGTTTAGTTAAATTTGTTAATTCCTGTGTCGAAAAATAGGTAGTTGTTTTTGAAGAGGTGTCAAATTATTGTGATCGTCGTTTAATTTAGTTTTTAGTTAATTTATGAAATGAAAAATTCTGGAAGGCAAAAATGCACAGCTGACAAATTTCTATTTTAAGTATTTGTTTGCTGCCAGAGTTAGTAAATCCTAGAGAAATACGACATGTGCCAATGAGGGAAAAGAGATTGTCAAGAATTTTGCCCGCTTAAAAAAATGTGTAATATACAGGGTGTTTCTAAATACACGCGACAAAATTCAGGAACTGATTGCTCGAATGAAATTAAGATGGGTCTTTCCTATAAAAAAAGTTTCTCAGCCCACCCCTTTTCGAGATATCACCCTTAAAAGGTGGTGACTAAAATTGAGTTTTTATTTTTTTCTAATATTTCAGTAAAGCTAGAAACTTGAAATTCTGTAATCGCAAAGGACTAACCACGGGTATTTTTTCAATATTTCTATTACATTATAGGGGGGTGAAATTAGCAACACTTACTTTATTTCATATAAAAACTTTTTTTCGAGATGAACTTTTATGAAATCCTTGTTTTATTTAATTTTTTTTTATTCTTGAATTTTTTTCCCAAAACCAATAGCTTCAGAGAGAAAAAAATAACACCCTAATTTATCATTTTTTTTTTAATAAATTGAGTGGAAAACAGTTTTTTTTTCTATGAAGGTATTGGTTTTGGGAAATTTTTTTTTAAATAAAACAAGTATTTCAAGTTACAAAATTATTTCATAAAACTTCATCTCGAAAAAAAGTTTTGATATGAAATAAAGTAAGGGTTGCTAATTTCACCCCCCTATAATGTAACAGGAATATTGAAAAAATAACCGTGGTTAGTCCTTTGCGAGTGCACGAAAATTACAGAATTTCAAGTTTCTAGCTTTACTGAAATTTTAGAAAAAAAATAGAAACTCAATTTTAGTCACCACCTCTTAAGGGTGATATCTCGGAAAGGGGTGGGCTCAGGAAATTTTGTTATAGGAAACACCCATCGTAATTTCATACGAACAATCACCTCCTGAAATGTGTCCCATGAATTTTGAAACACCCTATATGTTGGTATATTAAGGTGAATGCAGCAGCCTTTATAATTTTCGGACCAGGATATTTCAAAAAGTAATTTTGTTTAAAAATTAAAATTTTGTCAAAATAAATTAGGAAATATTAACTATATATATTTTAAAGTTTTAATTCCTTTCAGTTTCCGAAAAAAAAAATCAAATATGATAATGAAAATAAATGCATTCTTCAACAGCACTATTCTTAATATAATCCCGAAATTTAAACTCTTAATGTCTTGGCAATTATTTTTTAAAATTCGCCAAAATTAGTGGCTAAAACGCCTCGTTATGTGCTGCCTTCGGGTGTAACTATCGTAACTATTGTAACTATCGTATCGTACACTCGTGTCATTATTCGTTTCTTGCAATAATTTACACCAGTTTACACCAGAAGATAGCACTTAACGAAGCGTTTTATCCACTAATTTTGGCGACTTTTAAGAAATCATTAACAAGACATTAGGAGCTTAAATTTGGGGATTATATTAAGAATAGTGCTGTCGAGGAATGCATTTATTTTCATTATGATATTTCAAAATTAAAGCCCTTTTAGTTTTTTTTTGGGAAACTGGAAGGAATTAAAATATATGTATATTATAGATATTATTGCCTAATTTATTTTGCCAAAATTTAAATATTTTGAGATATTCTTGTCCGAAAATTATAAGGGGTATGATCACCTTAAGATTGAAAGAAAATTAGCTTTAATTCATGAGATGCAAAGCATCATAATTGTCGCGTCACAAAAACCACCTGCTGCCAAGAGAAAATTTTGATTCAACAGTATTGTATATTTTGTGTTGTAAAAGAGAAAAAATTAACATTTCGTGTTTTAATAGTTATTTTTTTAATTTAATAATCTATGTGAAAAAAAAATTTTTTAATACAGACTTTAAAAAATTGTTATATTAATATACTTATTTAATTGTACTTATATTTGTTGTTCCTTTAATACAATAAATACAATTTACCTACCTATCTCCAATTCATCACTTTCCGTATCCATATACCTAGGGTCCGTTTACAATTAGAAGAACACCGCTATGTCATAATTATTATTTCGAATTTCCAATATACAGGGTGTCCCGAAATTAGACGGTCATATTTTAACAGCGTAATCTACATCCTACAAGTATTAGAAATTAAAAATTAAAAAAAAAACCGAATTCAAAAACGTGTAGATGCCGTCACCACATCTTAACCAAATTTATATAGGATCACCCCTGAGGTACCCCCTTACTACCAAAAAAGAATCATATAAATCGGACAATTATCGCTAAACATACATAAAAAATGAAGAGTTTGAGGATTTTCTCATGGGCCCAATTATTAGATTTTGACCAAATTTATATGGAACCACCCCTGAAGTACCCCCTTTCTAACAAAAAAAGAATCATTGAAATCGGTAACCGTGTTAAAGAATTATCGCTGAACATACATAAAAAAAAATATTGCGACGAATTGAGAACCTCCCTCCTCCTTTTTTGAAGTCGGTTAAAAATAGGAGTAAAAGTTTATATAAACATAGGTCCGAAAACGTTTCGTTTTCGAGATACAGGGTGTTACAAGTGAAGTCCAGATGAAACATTTTTGTAAATATTTTCTAAAATTTCTTTAGTTACCGGTTTTTCAAAGTTAAAAAAAAATAAAATTTCTAATTCTACAGACCTGCTAATTATTGTTTACACTTTCGAATAAGGTAACAGGCTTTTCTCTTGAAAATGGCGCGTCCTAGCGAGATGCAACAAATGTAACTTTATTATACAGAAAATATTGGTTTTCCAAATTTTATAGTCAAAAAATCTGATGTGTCCAACACATGACTTTCCTATCTAGTTATTATAAACTTTTTCTGGTTATTTTGTACAACTTATTGCAGTACCTCTATAAATGTTTAGAGGATAAACTAAATATATACAATTTCCACATACATCTACCTCGAAACATTTTTCTATATTATTCATTGAAAACGAAAATACTGAAAAATTTAAATTTAGCAATTTTCCTACAATTTTTCCATTACGGTCTATTTTAGAAAAATCATGTATAAAAAAAAAATTATAGAGATCGATATCGCAAACAACTTTTAGGAGTAACTTTTATTTGAACAATTTTCTTTTCCAAACATAAATAACAGATATATTCAATAAAATATAAAAACGGCCTCCCATAAAGTACCCTCCCAGATGTTCCGGCTTTGTCCAAAATCTAATCATTTCACGTCAGGCCGAAATAAAACTTAAGTTTAAAATTTAATGTTTTTTCTTTATCCGTTTTTGAGTTTTATTCAAAATTTACACATTTTCTCAAATACTTCGAATACGGTCCATTTTAGAGAAATGATGTATAGAATAAAAATTATAGAGAATTATATTTCAAACAACTTTTATCTGAAATTTTTTTATAAAAAATAATTTTTTTTACATTTTGTCAAATTTTTGGAATACAGACCATTTTAGAAAAATTTTGTATGGAACAAAAATTATAGATAATAATAAGTAAGTTTTATTTGAAGAATTTTCTCCTCCAAACGTAAATAACAGATATATTCCATAAAATATAAAAATGACCATCCATAAAGTACCCTCCAGATGTTCCGACTCTTCTCAAAATCTAATCATTTCATTGAACGCTGAAATAAAGCTTAAGTTTAAAATTTAGTGTTTTTCTGTATATCGGTTCATAAGTTATGGTGGATATAGACACACAGACACACACGGCAATTTTACCCTAAGCTCCCCCTAAATTACCCACCTAAGAAGATGATCAATAAATGAAGCGTAAAAAGGTAAGTATTTGTAACAAATTTTACCTAATTATCTTTAAACGTTTAGAAAATATTTACAAAAGTGTGGTATCAGGACTTCACCTTTAACACCCTGTATCTCGGAAAAGAAAAGTTTTCGGACCTATGTTTATATGACCGTCTAATTTCGGGACACCCTGTATATCATCTATAACTATCAATAAATAAAAAATATTTAAGTTGTTTGGTTTAAAAATAGTATTCCTATAATATTAACAAGCCACTAACCCCCAGTAGGCGGCGATAGCCAACGAATTATACCTGAATTGTAATCGGACCCTACCCAATATGATTAATCTTCAGCGCACGACACACAACATTGCCAAATTTATGTAGCAAACAAGGTTCCAAATACTTTAAGGGGCGGTCGTGAGATCCTTGCGGTGTGACGTCAGAAGGGACTGGATTGCTCTTAAGTATTACTGTTTAGATTTAGAATTTCTTTACAGTTTTGACACAAGCCTACTCTACATTAATTATAATTATTGTTAGTTTTATTATGTCAAATCATTTATACTAGAGGTGTGAGGAAAAGACAGTGAGCTGTAGAACGCCAATATCATTGGGTGCACGTGGTAGAAATGGTAATATAATGCTACTAAAAACAACTAAATTTTCATGAAAACACTTTACTTTTGACATTTGCGTTACTCCGACGCAAATGCATTATTGATGTAATCTCATGATTTTACAGTACTAGTTTTTGCAATTTTGAGTGTAATTTTAAGGTTATTACGGTTATTCGTTTTGTTTCGTTCTGATCTTTTGCGCTTTTAAAGTTATAGTTTTTAATTTGAATTTTAATTGTGTGGTCTATTTATATTTGATTGCTGCTTTTCGATAAGTGCTTTGTTCTTTTTGTATTAAAATAAACTTCATAACCATTAAGTACTTGCATCTGGTTGATATCTACCTAATCTAAGAAAATTACTTTCCAATGAAATGTGTTTGAGGAAATTTTACTTTTGAACAATATGTATTTGAACTAAATAACTTTCGAACAAAATGTTTTCGAACTAAATAACTTTCGAACAAAATTCCTTTGAACAAAATTTCGCTACCCTTTTTTCACATAAAATGAGAAGAACAAAAACTTAACCAATTTACCTAACCTGCATAGCCTGGAGATATCGCGGTTAACTTCGCAATTTTTTTTACATAAAAAGAAAAATTTAAAAGAAATTAACTAATATACCTACCTCACCTGTGCGGTCTAGAACCATTAAAACTTTTCTAAACCAACTTTGATAAAAATTAAATTTACGTCCATAAAAAAATAATATTCTTTTTTTAATTACTTATATTTTAATAAACATTAAACAGATCAAACGAATCAATTTTTTAAATACACTATATAAATTTGACATACAAGATTTAAAAAAAAATAGACACGTACCTTTTAGTGTGTATAAATATTTAATAAAAAAAAGCGAGCGCTTTCACAAAGTCATGTTCGAAATTCACTAAATTTTTCCTAAAATAGTGTTAGTGAATCCCTGCTTTAGAACATTCACATTGTTCCAATTGTTTTTACTTTTATTACACCCACTGGCGAGGAATTGTTGAAATATGTCAATTATACAGTATGAACAGCGTACTTAATAAAATGTTAGTAATTTGTTGAATTATAATTATTTCAAATTGTAACGGTATTTTTTTATTTACAGATTTCCTTTCTCCTAAATCAAGATCGAAGCATATTAATGAACATTTTAGGAAAGGCTTCGTTGTTTGCGAGTTTTGTGGAAGGTCCATGACAAAAATATTTTTTTTTTGGCATCATTTTATTCATGTAGTAAAACATAGATCAAGAAAAGTTTCTCTGGAAATCAACGACGTTTCCAGCATACAACATTTAAGTATTCACACTGATGACAAACTATTTAAATGTGACATTTGTTACAAAGGATTTAATCACATATCTAACTTACAACAACATTTAATAATTCACACTAATGAAAACACATTTAAATGTGACATTTGTTCGAAAACATTTAATAAAAAATACAAATTACAACATTTAATAATTCACAGTGATGAAAAACCATTTAAATGTGACATTTGTTCCAAAGAATTTAATGTAAAATGTAACTTACAACGACATTTAATAATTCATAGTAATGAAAAACCATTTAAATGTGACATTTGTTCCAAAGAATTTACTCAAAAAACTAGCTTACAAACACATTTAACCATTCATAGTAATGAAAAATCATTTAAATGTGACATTTGTTCCATAAAATTTAATCAAAAATGTAACTTACGAAAACATTTAATAATTCACACTGATCAAAAGCCATTTAAATGTGACATTTGTTCCAAAAAATTTACTCAAAAATCTAACTTACAACAACATTTATCAATTCATAATGAAAAATCATTTAAATGTGACATTTGTTCCAAAGAATTTAATCGCAAATGTAACTTGCTGACACATTTAATCATTCATACTAATGAAAAATCATTTAAATGTGACATTTGTTTCAAAGGATTTAATTTGAATTATAGCTTAAAACGACATTTAAAAATTCATACTAGTGAAAAATCATTTAAATGTGACATTTGTTCCAAAGGATTTATTATCAAATCTAGGTTACAAAGACATTTAATAATTCACAGTAAAGAAAAACCGTTTAAATGTGACATTTGTTCCAAAATATTTAATCTAAAATATAACTTACAAAAACATTTAATAATTCACAGTAATGAAAAACCATTTAAATGTGACATTTGTTTCAAAGAATTTAGTCAAAAATCTAACTTACAACAACATTTATTAATTCACGGTAATAAAAAACCATTTAAATGTGAAATTTGTTCCAAAGGATTTAATCACAAATCTAGCTTACAAAAACATTTAATCCTTCACACTAATTTAAACAATTTAAATCTTACATTTGTTCCAAAGGATTTAATAGCCAAGGAGAATGGGCAGGTTAGCCCCACCTCCCAATAGGGGTAAGATACGAGGTCTGTAAATTAAGTAATGAGACTGGCAACGTTGCGTTTGATCTGGAAGCGCGGGGCTTAGTGGGGCGGCAGAGGAACATGTGATCCACCTTCAGTACGAGTTTGACCTTGCTCGAGTCATTTGGTTGTGCGTAGCGATTGTTTTTCTGAAACAGTTTTTTTCTATTGTGTTCTAAAAATGAATGACATCAATTTCGAGCAACGGTGTGCTATCAGGTTTTGCTTCAGACTTGGGCACAGTGCAACGGAAACTCTTCTGAAACTTCAGCAGGCCTACGAAGATAGTGTTTTGTCAAGGGCCCAGGTTTTTCGGTGGTTTATGGCATTTTCAGAAGGAAGAGAGTCGATTGAAGTTGAACCACGAAGCGGGGCCTTCATCTTCAAGAACCGATGAAAATGTCGACAGAATCCGGGATCTTGTGCGTTCAGATCGTCGGTTGACAGTCAGAATGATAGGGGAAGAGTTAAATTTGACTCACACCACCGTTCATCAAATTTTGACCAATGAATTGGGGATGAGAAAAATCTGCGCAAAAATGGTTCCAAAAAACCGTTCGCAAGACCTGAAGAACATCAGGAAGGAAAGGTGTCTTGACTTTTTGGATTCAATTGAACATGGAACGTGTCATTACTGGTGACGAGACTTGGGTGTTTGAGTACGACCCAGAAACCAAGCGCCAGAGCATGGAGTAGCACACTTCAACTTCTCCAAGGCCAAAAAAGGCAAGAATGGCGAAGTCAAAGATCAAATGCAAGCTGATTTGTTTTTACGATATCCACGGAATCGTCCACAAAGAGTTTGTACCCCAAGGTCAAACGGTCAATCAACACTTTTACCGAGAGGTTCTTGAAAGACTTCGAAAAAGGGTCATTCGTGTGAGACCAAACATCAAGAACAAGTGGGTGTTGCATCACGATAATGCTCCTTGTCACACAGCAATTTCAATAAACGAGTTTTTAGCCAGTAAAAACATTCCTGTGGCTCCTCAGCCTCCTTATTCGCCTGACTTGAGTCCTTGTGACTTTTTTCTCTTCCCAAAATTGAAAAGTCACCTCAAGGGAAATCATTTTGGCACAGTCGAAAAAATTGAAACGGCTGTAACCGACCAGCTGAAGGTTATTTCAGTATCGGAGTTCCAGCACTGCTATGAGGAGTGGAAGAAACGTCTCCAGCGCTGTGTGGCCTCAGAAGGAAGTTATTTTGAAGGTGACAATATTGAATTGTAATTCTTTTTGTATAAAAATTTTTAAAAAAATCAGTCTACTTAATTTACAGACCTCGTATATACCAAATGAAAGATATTGGTAAGAACATTTGTTTTTATTATGACTTCTCTCAATTGTCTGTCCGTTCCGAGTTATACAGTGTGTCTACTTAAGTTGAAACCATATGAAAAACTTTTTTAATATTGGTTTTATGAATACATTTTTTCTTGATAAAAAGTTTTATGTGGTTTAAAACTTAAAATGCAATCATCAAATATCAATTGTTTTAAGCCGTATACGAGGTTTGTCAAAAAATATGAATGTTACCCAAAAGTGAAGTAGGGGAGACCGGGGACAATTGTAACAATTTTTATATATGGCGACACCACTTTATGCATATTGGACATAATGCTCTAAGGTTTCGGCAATATATAAACCTAAGATTAGCCTTTGTCTTACCAGAGACTGGAATGCACTGGCGGTTTTATTTAGTAAATAAAAAAAATATTTTCATACTAATGTCACCTGTTACAATTGTACCACCCGTGGAGACAAATGTAACAGACTGCGAGACAATTGTAACAACATTATAAATAACATTAAAACATCAATAAAAAACAAAATATATTCGTTTTAATATAAAAACACAAATAAAACTAGAACAAACCCTCCTTAAAACTATAACATAATAAAATAAAACAAAGAGAGCAGTGTTGAATGATACACTTATTCCCTACAATTAATACAAAAGAAAAAAGCCACCATCATCGTCTCTGCATTAGGAATGAGCCCAGCCTTTACACTTTTGGCATTTCACCCATTCTTCTCCATGCTTATCGTTAGAGTATGCCTCTAGGCAATACAAACACAAGGCGTCGTCATCATCTGACGAGCTTGACTCAATGTCCTTTTTTTTGCAATCACCCTTTTTACTTTTTTCGCATTCTGCTTCTTTGCTTTTGCTGCCTCCTCTTCGAGTGCAATCTTCTCCGGAGTTTCTGTCAATATAGCTGATTTCCTTTTCCTTCTATTGCTGACATTTTTCTTGGCAGTCATAGGAGCCTTTGGAAAGGGTCGAATGTATTCTAACAATTCCTTGGAGGCATTTAATTCATCAGTTTGCCTAGAAGTTGATGGCTTCGAATCGTTATTTATTTGAACAGTTCCGGTTTCGGGCAACGTCATGTCTTGGTCAGGTTTTTTGGACGTAGATGGTATCGATACATCATCAGAAATAATATCTGGAGGTGTTCTGTTTCTGTTCGGCTCTGCTGCTAAATCATCATCAATATGATCCAATGGCTTGTCAGTTGGTAAAGACGGAGCAAACTCGTGATCCTGAAAGACATCCCGGTTGAAAGGATAGATTCCACTCACTTTGAATTCATTTATTACGTTGACTGGTGCAGTAGCTTTTGGTAGTGCTTCAGCAACAATTCCAGGTAAGTCATAAATAGTCATAGTTTGACCGGGATTATTTTTCATCCAAGCGTCCATACCGCTGTTCAAATATGATTTTAGTGGCCCATAAACACTCCGATCTAAGGGCTGTAATTTATGAGACGTGTAGGGCGGGAAAGATAGAAGAACTATGCCATGTTCTCGGCAGAAGTAATAATAATAATACTCTCCCTAATTCACCCCCTTACGAGTGAATTTCAACCCCTGAAGTCGACTGAACGACTTGTGTAGGGGAAGGGACGGCTATTATTATTTACCGTGGCGCTCCTGGGCGACTTAAGGATGGTTGATGGTGCCATTTGACTTACAGGTGAGGAAAACCTCACCCACCATCATCGAGACGATAATGTATGGCGATTTTATAATCTGCATGTCATATCAATAGATATTGAATTTTCTATTAATACGGCACACATCAAATCCTAAACCGAACCATGCAATTTAATTAAAAATCCACATGGTCTGGTCTGGGATTTGAAGCCCAGCAGTCTCGGACTCATAAACTTGCCTATAAATGAATATAAGCGCGTTAGACCGCTACACCATCGACCCGAGTCAATTGTTTGTAAACCCAAGTGAGATCTATGATTATCTAGTAAGAGCAAAATCTTATTTTCAAGTGAAGGTCTAGTATGTTTTGCAAAATGTTTTATAAAAGTGAAAAAAGTTTCTGTGTCCATCCAACCAGACCCATTAGCTTCTCCAATTGAACCAACTGGAGCATTTGTCATGAAGTATGGCTTAAACCGCTTCCTGGGGAATATAAACATAGGCGGGATAGCATTTCCTATGGCATTCACAGCTATACAGAGGGTAACTAATGTTCCTCTTTCCGCAGATATAACGGCTCCTACCTGTTTGGTGCCCTTGGTAGTAACAATTTTATTAGGTTTTTGGACAGTAGTTACCCCTGTTTCGTCCACATTATATATGTTGGCAGCCTCAAACTGATCTCTTTCCATTACTCTGGTAAATTGTCGAAAAATTGACCAACATTAAATCTGTTGAAATTCACAGCCCTAGCGTGACTTGTGGCTTCTGGATTTCTCTTCATAAAATTGGAAAACCAATCCCTTGACGCCATTTTTGTTAAGTGCCATTGTTCAGGAACATGGATATTTTTCCCCTTGCAAAATTCGTATGCAAGAGAACGAATATCAGAAGGTGTAAGGCCGAAGTACATGTCAGCTGAATTGCGAATGTAATCACAAAATATTACCTCGTCTTCTGAGGGCAATATTTTATTATGAGAATTGTAACCAACTTTTGGCTTTTTATTACCACTTTTAACTTTTTTGATATATCTGTGTAGGGTAACATGATAAATTTCAAATCGTTTTGCAGCTTCCCTTTCGGAGACACCTTGGTCTATTACCAATGAAGTTGCCTGTTGTAGATCAATACTGGAAGGACCCCTCTCAGTTTTTCTCATCCTCGAACGTGGCATTTTTCTGAAAAAAAAAAATTCAAACCTTAACAAAATTAATTTCATTAAATACCTTGCGGTGAGAGACAATTGTAACATGTTACAACCGTCCCCCAATTGAGTGTTACAAATGTCTCCAGCTACCATTTTATTGTTTAAAATTAATCTAGATAAACCTTCAACATCTATCATTATTTCTAATTTTCACAACTATTAGAGCCATGTTTAAATAAAACGTTGACGAAATTTCAACGTATTTTATACATATTTACTATGGTTCATAATAAAATAATTAAAGTGCGAAAAAATTACTTACGGCTTAAAAAATACACTAACTGCACGTTAAGACGATTCTACCAGTACTGGCTCGCTGAAACCAGTGTTGTTCCTAGGGATTTTTGAATTGTACAACTTTCAGTGTCAAAATTGTACACTTTTACTTTCTATTGTACAACCACTAATTAATCTTCTTTTTTATTGACAGACTATGGCCTACTACTTTCCCATGCTTAAAATTCTTCTTTTTTCCAGTTTAAAATATATTTTTGATGTAAAACGGTGTACTGATTGGTCGCGTATGGCGCCAAATTTAAACTTTTATTTTTTTATTAATTTTAATGCATGGTATTTAACAAATCGTAGACTTTTTGAGCGAAGAAAACCTTTTATATACCCGATTTTACATAAATATTTAGCAATTTCAAATTGTACAACATTTCTGTCTTTTTTTCAAAAGTGCGTACAACAGTACAACCGCCTGACATGGCAACGACTAAACAAACACCCAAATCCTGTGGTGAGGAACTCACTTAATTTTCATTTTTGTTTAGTTAAAATCCGTTGTGAAGAAACTGTTGCTATGGGAACATTTGTCAATTATAAGGTTCTATGTCATGTGACATGTGATTTGAGAAAAAAGGATCTGAAGTTTCGCGTATTGTAAATATTGGGATAACGAATTATTTTTTGTTTTTAGTGTAGGGAAATAACTGAGGACATCATTTGAATAAACTGTCAATGTTATTTTAAATAATCGATGTTAATTAAATTAAGATATAGTCAATTAAAAAAAAGCAGAACTTTGTTTTGAAAAAAGTTTTTTGTTTACATACATACCCAGACAGCACACCAAATCCTTTGGATATCTACTGAACATCCCAATATCCACTGAATGTCCAGTCCATGGTGGATATCTATTTTATATCCATGAAATGTAATTTATAGACATGCAAATGTCCATAAATAATTGTAATTATATAGCAAATTATTAAAAAATTACGCCATTGTACTCGCCATTGTGGCTAATAGTACCGTTGAGATATTTAAAATTAATTTTTTTTTAGGTGTATTCAATATCCCATGGACATCCACTATAAATATAAATATATCAAAGTCTAAGCGCGGACGCAAACCATCGTGGATATCTACTAGATGTAATTTTTGATTTTGCTTCCTAAGTATAGATGGCGATACCACTTTCGTATCTACTCATGCTTAACCCGCCGTAATTGAGTTTGATCGACATTGTTTCACAAACAGACTTCATTAGAGACTGAAGTTGAGAAGTTCCATTTATTGCTGAAGATTCCTAATAAGGATGATTTTCAAAATCAAAGGCAGATTGTTGGGAATATTTTTTACATCTATTTTCTTTCGACGTTATTCAATAACCATTGGTTATTTATGAACCTCTACTAAAAATAATTATAAAATATTTATCTGAATTTCTATATCCTGGGATATAGACGGATATTTGGTTGGATATCCACAAAATATATTCTATGGATATATCTGGGATTCCTTGTATTGTCTGGAGATACTCATTAGATATTTTGCTGAATATCCATAGGATATCTTCTATATTCTGGATATAGACGGACATTTGGATATATATTAGTTCCACGGAATAATTCTGATATCCTGTGGATATATTGTATATCCACAAAATATATTCTGTGGATATCTCTGGGATTTGGTGTGTTGTCTGGGTAGTAGTTTACATAGGACCTTATTGGTTTATTAAAAAAACAAAATATAGCATAATATTATTTTTACTAAGAAAAACTATCAAAACAAACTGAAAATTAAGTAAACCTTGAGGAAATAAAAATTGATTAATTTATTTGCCTTTAATTTTGTGACTATCCTTCTTTTTCATCTTTTTTCTCGTTTGGAAACGCAGCTGCATAATATTCTCGGTCTTGTTGTGCATATAGTGTTACAGGATTATAGGGACCGTGCGTCATGACTTTAACGCCAACTGGTGACAAAAATGTGAACTTTATGGGGGGGATTTAGATGTACAAACACATCACTTTGGAAACCTGGATTTGATTCGATAGTAAAGAAATTTTTTAACTTTTCACAGAGCACACTGTGTCTCACACCCAATGATATACATAATTACATATATTGCTTATCCATACGTAAATCATACGACGAAAAGCGTATTTCATTGCGCAAAGTTTTTTTTTTATCTATAATCAATTTTGAGCACTTAATTGTAAACAAATCATTTACAGAACCGGTTTAGAAATTAGAGTCTTTCGTGTTTTCTTGTCATTAAGATTTTTACATATTTAAATAAACATTTTATATAAATATAATTTTACAGATAATTAATGGTTTATTATATTAATTAAAATTAATGAAGAATGTGAAATTAGAATGTCCAATTTGACAAATCTTGGCCCTCTTTACAATTTATTAACTATTTCTCATTTATCGCTGAAATAAACAAATCATAATTGATACATTTTAATTACTGTCAAAAGAGATTGCAACAAACTTTAAAATATTAAAAATCCACTGATTTTTTGTAAATTTTTTACTAACATTACCATTACATAAACATTACTCAGAATAATAGATAAATGTCCAATTACAACACTTAACAAAGGTATTTATTATCTCATATCAAAGTTGTTCACATTAAATTTAAAAGTTGTATTACATATTGAAATGATGTGTTTCATATAGTGTTATTTCTGAAATTAGAGTGGTCTAAAATTATTTACATGCATATAAAAATTGTTTAGATCTCTTAATAGTATTTAACTACACGGAAACTCAACTTTCAAAATACATAATAACGTGTCTTGAAGTAAAACTTTAATTATTTTTTTCTTCTAAATATTAAAATGCTTAATTTTATTTTAAAACACATTTGGGCTAGAACGGCACTAGGAAAGGCAATACATCAATACGCTTTTCGTAATCTTTTTTATAGGTGGATGAGGAATCTATATAATTATGCATACATTGGGTGTCTCATAAACGTCAAAGATGGTTGAATGACATTTCAACTGACATAAAGCTAAAAAGATTTATTATTATTATTCTCAATCTTTTTTTATTAATTTACATTTTTTAAATGTTATTGTAATACTTTTAAATTGAGTGTTACTAAATACCGATATTGTGACATTGGATACACTTGCTTAAGGTACAACTTTACAATTTATTGTCACTTAGCCATTTAAATTTTTTTGCTCAAAATGTATATACATGTCCAGATTTTAATAATTTTTCACATTTTATATCATTTTGACCATGTATATGGTTGTTTGTTACGGGCCGGTATCTATATTTAACTATATTTAATATTTTAAAAAATATCCTTTATTAATTACCTGCGATGTTTACCCCAATTAATTCTAAGATTAAACACTAGAGAGGGCTACCTTCGGCAGTAGTACTGCCTCTATATTTCACGCACGGTCCCATAGCGCTCTTACAATAAATAACCTGATTATAAGAATTTATGTACCAAGTACCATTATTTATATCGTAATAATTACTTAATATTTAGGAAAAGAGAATTTTCATGAAGATAAATTTATTTTACTGGAAACTAGTTGAACATTCGGAGTTGAAGTCTTTAATAAAACATTCTTCTTAGTCCTTGTTTTTACTTTAAATATTATGGTAGCCGATTTTCTTAATGTATTTTCCTGAGACGATTCACTAAAAGTAAGAATACAATACAGAAGTATGACGTAAGTCTTCAAGATGTATATATTTTTATTACCTAACTAAATTAGAAATTAATTTCATATTTATTATTTCAAAAACGGTGTTTTTAACATTATTAGATATATGACAAGGATGACAACTGATATGTGTCAATCATTCTTGTGCAATAAAACTTCTATGAATTGATTCTTGGAGTAACTTAAAAATCTATTTGGTACAGAGTATGTAATGAGAAGTTTCTTTCTTTTTTTTTTCTCTACACAAAGAGACATCTATCTCACTTCTTGCCTAATTAATTCAATAATAGGTAAATTAAGGAATGAATCAATGAAACTAAGTTCTGAAACAGGAAATACCTGAGTAAGGTTAAATCTGACATTCTTTTTAAGGAGTTCATGAGATCCACATGGCAGACTTTTAATTTCTTACAGTTTTAATTTCGTAAACTAAGTTATCAATACCTACTAACCCAGCTAGCACAAAAACATCCCATCTACGTTAATAAGCTGCAATTTTAAGCTCGCATGCGATGTACTTTTACTGTAACCCTATTATCCCTGCAACCACCGAATGTCCGCAACGGCAAGACTTTTATAGCACATCTCACAGAGGTTACAAAATTGAAGTTCGGAAAACATCACACTAGCACTTTTACGATACTTACCCCGAAAGTTGCTCTGAAACTTTCTATAGATGTTATAATGTGAATTCATTCTACAGCATTATACAGTGTGTCTACGGATGGATTTAACAATACTTGTAAAAATATTTATTTTAAATTTAAAAGTACTTCTTCATAATTTCTTTTGCTTGTTAAATAAATACGATTAACGTTGAGAAATTATGAAAAAGACCTCTTGAAAAATTTAAAATAAATATCTTTACAAGTATAGTTATGTCCATCCTTGGATACACTATATTCAAAATAGTATATTGAGGATATAGTAAAATCTGAAGAAAACAAAATAAAAAATTGTATAAATTTATTATTAAAAAGCTTTTGAAATCAAGAACCAATATCATACAAGTAGAGGTAGGTATTAATAATATAGGTTAAAAAAAACACTGACAAATTGGACAAAAGTAGGTATAAAGGGTATATAAGTAATATCTCAAAGGTTCACTAGAATCGAAAACACTGAACGCTTGCACGAAAGAGTATAATAAGGTACCTATATTGCAAAGGTTCACTGGTAGCTAAAATGGTGCACGATTGTACAAAAGTAGTAAAAAGTGTATTTATATAAGGTATATTTCAAAGGTCACTAGATTTTTATTAAGATGGCAGTTGTAGGATGCTAAAAAAAATATATTTGCCTACAATTGGTACTAATCATAGTTTTAATATGATATAACTTGCTTAAACTGAATATTGATAAATGTAAAGTCATAAGGTTTAATAAAACAGCTAATATCATTATGCATGATTGTCATTGCAGGTTCTGAACTAAGTTTTGAGCAAACTATAAATGATCTTGATGTTATTTTTGAGAGGGACCTATAAGAGTTTGGAATGCAGATGTCGAGAAGCATCATTTGTTTTCCTGTATAAGTTATTGAACGGTTTGATTGATAGTGACAGCCTGGTACACTTTATTAGATTCCTTGGTCCTGCCAGACTTACTAGGCATATGAAACTATTTTATGTAAATGCTAATAGAACTAACTATGGACAGAATTTTTTTAATTTATGTGGAAATAGTTTAAAATTTAATTTAGATTATCTACTACTGAGAATTATAATTTGAATTTACCGCCATCTGTCAATTGTCATTTTAGTTCCTGCTCCAAACTCAAGGTGGCGCTAATTTGGTTTAAGTCTATCATTGGCGTGGGGTCTCTAGAAGATACGTGCTTTGTGACATAATCCGTTTATGTCGCGAAAAATACCTTTATGTTATTAGGTCTTTTCCTTTGCATCGAAAGTGTAGCACTGAGCTACACCACTTCTGAAAATATCGATCCATTTATACAAATTGTATGGATGGAACAATATTATCAGAAGTAACGTAGCTCAGTGCTACACTTTCGATGCAAAGGAAAAGACCTATTTAGACCAAACAGAGGTGTCTGAATAACATAATTTATCATAAACGTTCATGTTGGTTTATGCCGCGAAAAATACCTTACGAAGATTTTATAAAGTCGGACTTGGGTAAGTCGTCCTTGAACGAAAATCGAAGTTCGGTTATATCCAATGAACTGGAGTGGGGTAGAATGCTTGTCAATAGGCTTGAGATTGCGACTCTATGGGCGAAGACAGGTTATTTTTCATCTCACTCGGGAGTATTTATAATAACCATTTTCTATTTCACATTGTTATTGTCTGATCCACCAGCTTGTGGATTGAACAATAATAATATATTTATTGCTTTTAAAAACAGATTGTTTTACAGCAAGGGTTTGACATACAAAAAATATACCTGTTCATATAATACAAATTAATCACACACCTAATTAATAATACAAAAACAAAAAAAAATAAGAGGAAGAAAAGCAAAACAAAAATACATTATTTGGTTTATGCCTATAGCTATCCTATAAAATAAAAACACACAAAAAAAGATCATGTTGATTACCATCTTTGTTTAAGTTATTCATTTATTTTGAATGATTTAAGTTTTAGAACGTTCCATATAAAAGTTGCAATAACAAAGTGAAACAGAAAATGGTTATTATAAATAGGAGTGAGATGAACAATAAAAATGGCCGCGCCCATAGAGTCGCATCTTGTTCTATTGATACAATATACACATTGGCTTTCTATCCCTCTCCACTTCATTGGTTATATCTCGTGAATTTAGAGATGGATAGTAACAAATCGGTAAATGTTCGTAACAGTTACAGATTTGTTAATATCCATCTCTAAATTCCAGTATAACACCAGGGGCCCAATTCTAGAAACATGCGTTAACTGCCGCATGCGCTAAGTAACGCATGGTTGTTAACGCATACGACAGCAATTTAGTATTCCTGAACACCATGCGATAATCGCGAATCAAGTCGAACATGTTAACGAAGAGTCTTTGATTATTGCATAGTCTTAACCAATGAGGATTGAGAATACCAAAGATGGTATCACTGAATATGAGATAATTGCATTGACATATGTCAAAATTGCCAAAAATGCAAAAATTATGTCTAATAATTTTTGGTTTTTGGATGTTTTAACTGTGATTATTTGTATTTTGGACTTGAGAATTGGAGTGGTTTAGATTTAGAATATTAAAAATGGAACAGCGTGGTTCACGAATAACGGAAAAACAGCGTGAAACTTTAGTAGAATTTATAACATTGTAGTGCCTGTAAAACTCCTATGATAAAGCAGGATTAATTGACAATTACAACAGAGACAACCACATACAAAAGAAAATCAAAGTATGTGGAGACAACCCTCTGATTATAACCTTACTTTCACCTTAACGAATGCGATAAAGTGGTTGTCGAACGGTCATGAGCGCTCTTTGAAAATCGGCATTTTTTAGCGCATGCGTTAATAAATTTGACGAATGCCGCCAGTTCAGGAATACACTTTCATCAAGTCGCATACGTTATCGCATGCGATAACGTATGCGACTTGATGAAAGTGTATTCCTGAGCTGGCGGCATTCGTCAAATTTATTAACGCGTGCGCTAAGAAATGATGATTTTCAAAGAGCGCTCATGACCGTTCGACAACCACTTTATCGCATTCGTTTAGGTGAAAGTAAGGTTATAATTGTCAATTAATCCTGCTTTATCATACGTGATTCTGATTCATGTTTCTATGTATTGGTTTTGGTTATGTTTTGTGATTTATTGGGAAATATTTATTTTTAATTTGACTTTTTTGAACATTTTATTAGTTACTATAGAATATAAAAATTAAACTTTTTGTACCGTGAACTCTTTTATTGGACGCTTAAGTGCCAGTTTATTTTGGTATATTTTATTTAGTATGGATGATGTAGAAGAAATAGGAGTTTTACAGGCACTAAACAATGTTATAAATTCTACTAAAGTTTCACGCTGTTTTTCCGTTATTCGTGAACCCCGCTGTTCCATTTTTAATATTCTAAATCTAAACCACTCCAATTCTCAAGTCCAAAATACAAATAATCACAGTTAAAACATCCAAAAACCAAAAATTATTAGACATCTGCAATCCATTTAATTTTATAATTTTTGCATTTTTGGCAATTTTGACATATGTCAATGCAATTATCTCATATTCAGTGATACCATCTTTGGTATTCTCAATCCTCATTGGTTAAGACTATGCAATAATCAAAGACTCTTCGTTAACACGTTCGACTTGATTCGCGATTATCGCATGGTGTTCAGGAATACTAAATTGCTGTCGTATGCGTTAACGACCATGCGTTACTTAGCGCATGCGGCAGTTAACGCATGTTTCGAGAATTTGGCCCCAGGGGCCCAATTCCTGACGCCTTCGTTAACTTATCGCATGCGATAACGTATGCGACTTGATGAAAGTGTATTCCTGAACTGGCGGCATTCGTCAAATTTATTAACGTATGCGCTGAGAAATGGTGATTTTCAAAGAGCGCTCATGACCGTTCGACAACTACTTTGTCGCATTCGTTTAGGTGAAAGTAAGGTTATAATTGTCAATTAATCCTGCTTTATCATATGTGATTCGTGTTTCTATCTATTGGTTTTGTTTTGTGATTTATTATTGGGAAATATTTATTTTTAATTTGACTCTATTGAACATTTTATTAGAATATAAAAATGAAACTTTTTGTACCGTGAACTCTTTTATTGGACGTTTAGGTGCCACTTTATTTTGGTTTATTTTATTTAGTATGGATGATATAGAAGAAATATGAGTTTTACAGGCACTAAACAATGTTATAAATTCTACTAAAGTTTCACGCAATTTTTCCGTTATTCGTGAATCACGCTGTTCCATTTTTAATATTCTAAATCTAAACCACTCCAATTCTCAAGTCCAAAATACAAATAATCACAGTTAAAACGTCTAAAAACCAAAAATTATTAGACATCCAATCCATTTAATTTTATAATTTTTGGCAATTTTGACATGTGTCAATGCAATTATCTCATATTCAGTGATACCATCTTTGGTATTCTCAATCCTCATTGGTTAAGACTATGCAATAATCAAAGACTCTTCGTTAACACGTTCGACTTGATTCTTGATTATCGCATGGTGTTCAGGAATACTAAATTGCTGTCGTATGCGTTAACGACCATGCGTTACTTAGCGCATGCGGCAGTTAACGCATGTTTCGAGAATTGGGCCCCTGAACCGTGGTGTGAGTATATTCACACCACGACCGGAACCACCTAGAACTTTAGAGACGTTGTAACCGAACTTCAATTTTAGTTCAAGGACGACTTACCCAAGTCCGACTCAGGTAAGGGGTAGATAGTGCAAGCTAGGTCCATAAAAAGAAGAAGAAGACTACTGGCCCACAGGTTTGCCATCAGGGGTGGGAAACTGGTATGCGCAGGTCAAGGATCAATCAACCACGTCCGCGTGGCGCTGCAGTCGGGTGGTGGGGTAGGTGGTGGGAGTGTAAATGACAGGTGAATATTGATTTTGGGGGGGTGTCATGGCGTCTTGGCTTAAACCAAACGTTTTTATTTATATTGGTGACTTGGTTGTGTTCAGTTGTGTTTTCATTTCCAATTTGCTTAATTGATTTAGTTGACCACTGTTAGTGAGCTTGTTTTTCCATTATAAATTTGTGCGTTTTGAACTGTTATCTTGTTCTTTTTCCGCTGTTATTTCGTGCTTTTCCATAAAGATGCGTAATTATAGAAAATGTTGTGTACCGAATTGCCTTGATGTGAACAACAAGATGCATCGCCTGCCCCACCCTAGGAATGAACCCGATTTATTTGAAATTTGGGCACTTGCTGTTCGTTGTCCAAGATTTAATAATAAAACAAAACTACAAATTTATTCCACCTTTGTAGTATGTCATAAACATTTTGAAGAGAAGTATAAAGTAGTTGGCTCTCGTCGAGGTCTAACACCTGAAGCATTTCCAACGCTATTCCTACCAGCAGTTCCTGGAAGAGTAGCGGATGGACTTTCCTCAAATAACGTAGAAATTGAATATGTTGATCAAACACCTTCTACTTCAAGTAAAGGTTCGAAGAAGAAGCAGACTAATAATATATGTTGGACTTCTTTTCGAGAAGGAAAGTTAGTAATCTACTCATTTATTTTATACTTATACTGTGTATTTTCTGTTTCATGACATTTGGGGTTGCAAAGCTGTATCATAGAAGAAGAAGCAGACTAATAATATATGTTGGACTTCTTTTCGAGAAGGAAAGTTAGTACTTATTTATTTTATACTTATTGCTGTGTTTGAGAATCCACATCAGATGCATTTTTTACATCTCGAGCGTTTTTTATCCACATACCTATATATAAAACGTTTATTTAGTCAAAAAAACTATTTTTTACATGTCAATACATCTTCACGTTTAAAATATAAAAAATACCTAAATATAGAATCAACATACATTTAAAATGCAATAAAAAATACATAAGATACAGTACACTTACATGTCAACTATACAAAACAATAAAAGAACAAGAAAGAGAAAAAAAAACGTCAATAGGTGAACAGGTATTCATGCAGTTTTATTTTAAATATTGCCACATTTGAAGAACATTTAATATCCTCAGGCAAATTATTAAAAGCCTGTACACCTTTAAAAAACACTGAATTTTGTGTACATTTTTCTTGTTACCTGTTTAGGTTCATGAACATCCTGATTATAACTTAAAATATTTTGTAAATATACTCTGGAGATTCCTGATTTAATTTTAAATATAAAAAGCAGGGAATAGAATAGCAAATATTTTTTAACAGTCAACCACTGAAGCACATTCAACATGGAATTGATTGGTTCCAATCTCGAACAGCTCAGTATTATCCTCAGACCTCTATTCTGCAACTTTTGCAATCATTGCAACTCATTCTGGTTGAGCAAATATAGTATAGTGGCACAATAATTAAAATAAGGTAATATTAAGAGTATTATAAATTATTATTTTAGTCCATTTGCCGAGATGTGGAGAACAGCGCCTCAAATAGTTTATTTTAAATCGGACACATCTGTCCCATTACATTTACGTAAATTGAATCACGTGATCAAAGATTTACTACATCTCAGTTGCATCCGATGTGGATTCTTAAACGCTGCATATACTGTGAAATTTGTGTTTCATGACGTTTGGGGTTGCAAAGCTGTATCGTAGATGTTGGACTTATTAAAAAATAAAGTATTCCTCGGACTTATAATTTTTTATTAATACATTTATTTTAATGAGATTGTACTTATACTGTCTTTCTTTTTTCACAGCTAAAGTTCTTCACAAAATGATGGACAGTGTTGTATCCTGGAATATGTAGCAGCCATCCAGCTACTTCATACATAATACAATTTTCATATACATTACATTTTTTAAATATTGGATTTGTATTATATATATTCTTTAATAAATTTATTTTTTGAATATTCTTGTTTTTTTTATCTAAAAACTGTTAGCCAAATTAAGATTTGTTCACACAAACTGCATTTTTGCTTTATTATAGCGATATTCGCTATAATAAAGCAAAAATGCAATTTGTGTGAACAAATCTTAATTTGGCTAACAGTTTTTAATGCGGATAATTTTTACTGTCAAATTTGAATAGCCCCGCGCTTTTCTTCTCTTCTTCTTTTTATTATTTTCTCTTCTTTCATATGGCCTCTTACCAGACAAGGACTTAATTGAAAAAAAATCAACCACGTCCACCAGGTGCCGCTAAAAACTCTATCATCCTTTTTTAACATGGGAGTTACCGTTCTAAGAGTAAGTGTTCTGTGGTTTGCCATATCTAAACATTCTGCGTTTTGACAGGTCGTTGAATGCATAATATTATTGTTATAATTTTTATTAATTTATTTAAACGATGGAAGTAAAACAAGATCTTCAAAAATTTAAAAGAGAACCAGAAATTGATTCCGATGAAACAAAACAGAATGAGTGTTGTTCCAGAACACAACAATCGTTTAAAAACGAGCACGGGAATGAGATCGGTGATGTATTTAATACTTTTGAATCTAAAACTACTGAACAATTAACACATCTTGAAATTAAAGGAGAAATTATTGAATGTGAAATGCCTAAAATTGAACGACGATCGGATTCGCCGATAAAAAATGACCAAGAAACGGTATCTGAAAACGTGCAAATTTTTCCTAAAACTATTAAAGAAGAAATTGAAAAAACTAGCAGTGTTATACTAATAGATAACAAACAAGAAATTAGTGAATATATACAACCAAAAACTGAAAGTGAGTTACGTGAAATATTGACTTCACATTGTGATTTAGCAACTTTGAAAATTGAAAATACTGATTATTATCCAGATCCCGAACATTCGGGGCTCAAGTATATCAGCAAACCATTAAAAAATACCGCTCAAGTTATTTTAAAGAAAAAAAGGAGGTGCCAAAAGAGTAAGTATCATTATGTTTTTATACAACTCCTTGCTAGGATATAATTATCTAAAAATTAAAAATTTTTCAAATGTACATTTAAGCTTTAAAAGGCCAATAGGTACAAAAATATTTTTAAATCAAATCAAAAATAATAATAAGTACATATTGACAAATAGGGACAAAACACTTAAAAACAAAAAATATAGAAATACATACTTGGTATTCCAGATTTAAACTGAGCTAGTTAAATGGGAGGTAAAGCACACTTAACCGACTTCAAAACACTTCCAGGCATTTCTTAACAAGTTTACCCATAGAAACAATAGAAGATTTGAATATAAGGTGGGAATTGTTTCCTTGTTTATAGTTTATCAAAATGCACTTCGCATGCTGCAATCGCTAAATATAAAGCCATTTTACACCCATATAATAAAAAATAAATATTAAGTATATATAGATAGATAGATAGCTTTATTAAATAGGTACATCCTAATCAATCCTAATATACAACAAAAACATAGAATAATTATATAAACATAACATACTTATAAAAAATATTAATTAAAGTATTTGTTTTTTAATAAAAAAAAAAAATTTTCTACACAACAATTTGGTATATCTCAATTTTGCAATAAATGACCTAACAAACTCCTTCTAAACAGAATAAGATTGTATTATATAATAAATCATTTAAAAATTAATGTTTTATTATTGCCTAAATGTTTTTCTCTGATTATTTACATATAAATTACTACCCATTTTAATTTTGTCTGATGAATTAAATTATTAAAAATTACAAATTTGTTGAAATATGGTAAAAGTTATGTAACATTATGTAAATGTATAGAAATAGAAATATTTTATTCCCAGTAATACATATATAAACATGCATTAACACAGTATATTCCTATAAAATTTAAAATAAAATAGGATTTTAAAAGATCATGGTTGGTAATAGTAATAAAAAAATACAATATTAAAAATATTAGGTGACATGTTTCACTCTTACAAAATAATTGTTAGTGTTATATAGACACATGTCCAGTAATATCTTTTTAATTTGATGTTTAAACTTTTTTCCTGGTAGATTACGGATATGGAGCAGAAGTGCATTATAGAATAAAATGGCTATTGTTCGGGACTTGTTTATTCTACTTCTCGTTTGGATTAGCTGATTTTTCCCCATATGTATGATTGTCTGAGTGACATGTAAATTTTCCCAAATTATTTTTTATGGCTGGCAAGTTTTCAAATACTATTTGCGAAAATAGGGTCATTATGCTAAGTTGCTTAAATAATAGTGGACATGGTTCATAATAATTTACCTGCAGAATAGAGCGAACTGCTTATTTTTGCAAAATGAAAAGTCTTTGTAGTGAAGTAATAATAATAATAATAATAATAATAAATAAGTTTATTCATTCACATTACAAATGGGGGTATAATATTATAAAATGATATTGAAAATTGAACAAACTATAAAACTGCATAAGCATAAGCTTATTTGCAGAAAAATACGAGAATATATTGTTATATACATAATATACAATATGAACATTTAAAATAAAGTAAAATAAAAATTAGCAATTGAAAATTAAAGTTTATGATTTAAAGTTTGGATTAAAGATTTAAGATTTTACATATTTTTTTCTTTTCTTTTTTTTTGTAGACAAAAGTAGATTAGAATAAAATATTGAATTCAGTTGAGTTGTGGTACAAAGTATAAAGAGGTACATAATTTTAGGATATTTGTTAATGTTTAGAGAGCTATTATTTTTAATTTTTTCTTCCTAAAGTAATTATTCCAACAGATTTGTAATGAACTTTATACCACTCTCTGAGACATATTTGTGTATTTTTTTTTTAAATGTGTAATTGTTGCCTATTTCTTTTATATCTTCAGGTAGTCTATTATAAAATTTGGGACCGACAATTGCATAAGAACGCTGTCCAATAGCTTTTTGCATGAGAGGTAGTATTTGAAATTGCTTTTGTCTGGTATTGTAGTCGTGTATTGGAAATATATATATATATAATATTGACTTATGCTCCCTTGTCGAGCAAGGATTTATTCATCCAGTTTATTGTAAAATTGTAACAAAAAATCATTTGTATGTATTTATTTGTATTGTATTTTTTGATTTTGTATTATATTGTATTTTTTTGGCTGAATAAATTATTTTTTTTTGTCACGCACTTAGTACGGCTTGAATATTTCTGTGCCGGTGATACAATATCACAAAGCACAGGCATTACAGATATTCTTCTATTTTAATTTTTTGATTTAATACCTTTCGCATTATGTTGCAAGTTGACAGAATGACTGCCTTCTGTAGTTGCATAGAGATACTGTTATGTAGTCCAGCAGCTTCGAGATTCTTTGTTAGTTTTATTGGTATCTCTCCTGTTGCTCCTACCACTATTGGAACGATTTTGATTGACTCAACTTCCCAAGTCTGTTTCATGTCCTCAGCCAGCAATAAGTATTTATCGACCTTTTCCTGGTGTTTTTTTTTTCAATGTTGAAAGGTGAAGGCACGGAGATGTCTAATAAGATAATAGCCTGTTGGACTTTGTCATATACCATAATATGTGGTCTATTATGCTGAACTGGTCTATCTGTTAGGATTTGTCTGTCCCAATACACTTTGTGTTGTACATTTTCTAAGATCGCCTGTGGGGTATACTGGTAGTATGGCAGTTTATTTTCTATAAGTCCCAGTTTGTGACAAATCTCACTATGGATTATTTTGACAACGTTGTTATGTCTAGTTGTATACTCGCGCGGCGCCATCGTCTTACAGCCGCTTAGGAGATGCTCTATGTTTTCATGACCTTCGCCACACATACGACATCTTATGTCGGTTATTCTTGCGTCCTTGACAATGTATTTCAGGTAAGATTTTGTCGGAATAACT
This sequence comes from Psylliodes chrysocephalus, assembly GCA_927349885.1. Taxonomy (NCBI): domain Eukaryota; kingdom Metazoa; phylum Arthropoda; class Insecta; order Coleoptera; family Chrysomelidae; genus Psylliodes; species Psylliodes chrysocephalus. Next base: position 18,700,186 of record OV651827.1, read on the forward strand.
TGGTCTTGTATCGCACATAAGAATCCTTCAGTCTCTGGGAAGATGTTGCTTGATGTCAGCCATTTAAAAGTAGCTGCGGTATCGATACTTCCATTGCTAAGGAGGTTGGGGTATCTGCCATGCAGCTCTTTTTGCTTCCATCTGTTCTGAAGTATACCTGTGGAGTATTCTGGGTCGCATCGATATCGCCTGTCATTAAGTTTGAGGGGCGATACGTTTTCATCTAGGTTGATGACTGCTCTGTGTAACGCGGACTTGGTTTCTTTATTGTAAAAGTATTTTCTGAGCAGCTCAACCTGACTGGTGGCGAAGGCGCATGTCGGTTATTCCTCTTCCTCCCATGGTTCTGGGCAGGTGGAATCTTTCAATGCACGCTTTGGGATGATGTTTGCGGTGCTTCGTGAAGCAGACTCTTATACAGCGATTTAGTCCATCCAAGTCCGTTTGAGTCCACGAAACAACACCAAAGCTGTACGCAACAACTGGGACAGCGTATGAGTTAATTGCTGCAACTGTATTTTGTGCAGACAGCCCTGTCTTTAAAATTTTAGTGGTTCGATCTTTGAATTTTTTCACCAGTTGTTGCTTCACATCGTCTGTTGCAATTCCTCGGGCCTGGGCGAATCCTAGGTACTTGTAGGTTTCGTCCTTCTGCATGGCATCAATGACTCCGCCTCCTGATGCTTGGGTTAGTTTGTGACCTTCCGATTCGTGCCATTTTCCTTTCTTTATGCTGTTGATTTTGCATTTGTCAAGACCGAACTTCATCCTGATGTCATTGGAGAAGTTTTCAACAAATCTTGTCTCTTAAGTCCTTCCTCCGATGATGAGAATATCTTGAGGTCATCCATGTATATAAGGTGACTAAGTACGCTACCGTTTCCAAGTTCGTATCCATCTCTCAATTTGTTCAAAACGGTCGACAGTGGGTTAAGAGCGACACAGAACCAGAGAGCGCTCAAAGCATCACCTTGGAAAATTCCACTCTGGATCTTTATGGTCGGTTGTTCATTTTGTGTCTCTCCATCATTGACAATGAGTCTTGTTTCCCACTTACTCATCATAACTCTGAGCAGGTCAATGATTGTGGTGTCGATTTTGTATATGGAAAGACATTGTAAAAGCCAGGAGTGAGGCACACTGTCAAAGGCCTTTTGGTAATCAATGTAGGCGGTATAAAGATTTTTCTTATTCTTGACAGCATGTCGAGTAACTACCTGGTCAATTACAAGCTGCTCCTTACAACCCTATTATTATTATTATTATTATTATTATTATTATTATTATTATTATTTATTATTATTTTTTATTATTATTATTATTATTATTAATTATTATTATTATTATTATTATTATTATTTTTTTTTTTTTAATTTGGTGTCATCGGCGTCGACTACTATGGCCATTAGCCTCGTGTTCTGTGTAGGCTTTGTTACTGTTTCCCAGCGCCACTTTAGGAACAGCACTGTTAATTAGAACCCAACAGTGAATGGTCGAGTGGGGAATCCTACCAAGGCATCAGAATTAATTTTAAATAATTAAATTAAATGAAAAAATTCCGGCCAACGGTGGGATTCGAACCTGAGACCTTCCGATCTCAAAGTCATGACTCTAACCACTGAGCCAACCCACCCCCCTATTATTATTATTATTGTTATTATTATTATTATTATTATTATTATTATTATTATTATTAATATTATTATTATTATTATTATTATTATTATTATTATTATTATTATTATTATTATTATTATTATTATTATTATTATTATTATTATTATTATTATTATTATTATTATTATTATTATTATTATTATTATTATTATTATTATTATTATTATTATTATTATTATTATTATTATTATTATTATTATTATTATTATTATTATTATTATTATTATTATTATTATTATTATTATTATTATTATTATTATTATTATTATTATTATTATTATTATTATTATTATTATTATTATTATTATTATTATTATTATTATTATTATTATTATTATTATTATTATTATTATTATTATTATTATTATTATTATTATTATTATTATTATTATTATTATTATTATTATTATTATTATTATTATTATTATTATTATTATTATTATTATTATTATTATTATTATTATTATTATTATTATTATTATTATTATTATTATTATTATTATTATTATTATTATTATTATTATTATTATTATTATTATTATTATTATTATTATTATTATTATTATTATTATTATTATTATTATTATTATTATTATTATTATTATTATTATTATTATTATTATTATTATTATTATTATTATTATTATTATTATTATTATTATTATTATTATTATTATTATTATTATTATTATTATTATTATTATTATTATTATTATTATTATTATTATTATTATTATTATTATTATTATTATTATTATTATTATTATTATTATTATTATTATTATTATTATTATTATTATTATTATTATTATTATTATTATTATTATTATTATTATTATTATTATTATTATTATTATTATTATTATTATTATTATTATTATTATTATTATTATTATTATTATTATTATTATTATTATTATTATTATTATTATTATTATTATTATTATTATTATTATTATTATTATTATTATTATTATTATTATTATTATTATTATTATTATTATTATTATTATTATTATTATTATTATTATTATTATTATTATTATTATTATTATTATTATTATTATTATTATTATTGTTATTATTATTTATTATTATTATTATTATTATTTTCGTTGTAAATTCCAGACCAGGCTATCTCGTATCTCCGACAACACGAGTCCTGACTGGCAAAAATACTCACAACTTCTCCCTGCTACCTGCAGAGTAAGAAATTATGAGTTCCGATTCTCGTGAGTTCTGAGCAACCTGAGTGAGCCCAGGATGACAGCCTTCTGCATTTCGGCGGCTATGTTTTCGGGTCTATTATGGCACGCCACCATTAATCTTAAATTAGGAACCAGATTATTTGTGATACCACCCAAGCAGCCAATTACCAACACGACAATTTTTACTGAAAGCTCTGGGTATAGTCTGCGGAGGTCGAATAACAAAGGTTGCTAATTTGTCTTTTTTTCCTCATCCTTGATGTTTATGTTGGACTCTGCTGGTGCCGAAAACTCAATTACGCTCATGGTTTTTAGTTGGTGATCAATAAGCACCATATCGGGCTTGTTAGCCTGAATTCGATGGAGGGTTGGGAACGGGTAATTCCAATATATCCTGGCTCTTTCATTTTCGACAACAGACTCCATATCCATTTGAGCGTATGGTAGTAGCGGTGCCTCATCTATACCGTAGAAGTGCCTCAGGTGATAGTATAGCACTTTTAAAGCCGCATCATGGCGATGGATATAATTAGTGCTAGCATAGGTCTGGCAAGCTGATAGAAGGTGCATAACAGTTTCGGGTGCTCTATGACAAGCTCTGCAACTTACGTCTATCAAATTTATACCCATCACTTCTCTACGATATACTAAAGTGTTATAAACACCATCTTGCACCGCCACAATAAATCCTTCCGTTTCGGACTTAAGTCCACTAGACCTTAAGAAAGCAAAGGTTAGTTTCTTGGACAGCCCGCGATCCTCAATGTTCTTGTAGAAGATGCTATGCATGGGCTTATCCATATGAATGCGAAGGTTAGTGTCACATTCAGCTTTCTTTATATGGGACTTAAGTCGAGTAGGTTCAAGCTCTGTTATGGAGTTTCGATTTGCTCGTCCTGGATCAAAAGCGAGTCCTAGATGTTCAGAAGCTCGACGAGCTGCTCTAAATAGAAATGATCCTATTCCTTGCTCCTCATGGCTTTTAACTATTTGGAGAAGCGGGTCCTGGCTCCTAATAACCTTACAGGCCGCACTTAGTACCATTCTATCGTGCATACACTCCAAACTTAATAGCCCTCGGCCTCCCAGATGACGGGGAACATAAAGCCTAGGGACGGACGATTTGGGATGTAGACTGCGGTTCATATTTAGCATCTTTCTTGTCCCTCTGTCGAGATTTTTCAGCTTATCTACCGTGTACTTAACTACTCCGAATGAATAGAGTAAAATCGGCACGGCAAGCATATTGGTTGCGCCTACTTTATTTTTGCCTGACAGTTCTGATGACCATATCTGTCGAAGCAAGCGTCTGTACCGGCCTCGGAGAGACTCTTTTACTTGTTGTGATGCTTGGATATGGTGTTGATCCACACCCAAGTATTTATAAGTCTCTCCGATATCCAGATGCCTAAGGATATTTGCATCTACCGGCTGAGCATCATCTTCAAAATTTAAGCAGCGTCCTCTCTTAAGATGAACAAGAGCACATTTGTCGAGCCCAAATTCCATACCAATTGCCCTCGTATATTCCTGAACCATTCTGATAGAGATTTGAATGTCCTTTTCCCCAGAGGCATATATTTTAAGGTCGTCGAAATAGAAAAGATGTGTGATCTTATGTCTCCGGTCTCCAGGAGGTCCACAGTGATATCCCCTAGTATTACGAAGGGCGACAGATAACGGTAATAATGAGATGCAAAATAGTAGCGGACTTAAGGAGTCGCCTTGAAATACCCCCCCTTTTTTTATTATTTATTTATTTATTTATTATTATTTATTTTTTATTATTATTATTATTAATTATTATTATTATTATAATTATTATTATTATTATTATTATTATTTATTATTATTATTATTATTATTTATTATTATTATTATTATTATTATTATTATTATTATTATTATTATTATTATTATTATTATTATATTATTATTTTTATCTACAATAGTCTCACAGTTATTGGAAAAAATAGATTTTTTTCTGAAAACTTTACCACCTTGTAGCACAAAAGTTAAGAGGTTTAGGACACGTGTTCATATGAACTTTTCGCCTTAAAATTAGTCAAAGATTCACTATTTAAAGTTTGTACAAGTACTTAATAAACACCCTGTATATAAAGAATTAAAATAAGTTAGTAATGGCGCAATAAAATTAATATATGTACTTTGTTTTAGTTTTCAGGTCGTCTAGAAAACAATTCAATGCCCATTTTGGAAGATCTTTCGAAACTTGTTACTATTGCTGCCAAGTTTTTCTTACAAAGTCGCAGTTTATGTCTCATTTTATTGTTAATCATTATTTAAAGAAAGGAAGAAAATTTTGTAAACGAAAATTTGGACAAGATGAACATTGTCGGTGTGAAAATTGTTTACGTACTATATTTAGACATGCCTCTACAGCAAATATTAGATTCAATTCCAGTGAAGAAGCGTTGCAGTGCGAAATTTGTTCTAAAAAATTCCTAACCGAAACAAATTTAAATATTCATTTGAAAATACACGCTGGTAAAAATAAGTGTAAAATTTGTTTGAAACAGTTTGCAGATAAAAGTAAATTGAAACGGCACTTAAAAATTCACACTGGCGAAAAAACGCACGCGTGTGAAATATGTTCGAAAAGGTTTCGACAGAAAAGTACTTTAAAAATTCACTCAATAATCCACACCGAGGAAAGATCGTTCATGTGTGAAATATGTTCGAAACAGTTTTTCCGGAAAAGCGATTTAAAAGAGCATTTATTAATTCACACTGGAGAAAAACGGTTCGCGTGTGAAATATGTTCGAAACAGTTTAACCTGAAAAAAGCGCTACAAAAGCACTTTGCAATTCATACTGGAATAAAACCGTTCGCGTGTGAAATATGTTCGAAACGGTTTATTCGGAAACGTGATTTAGAAAGTCACTTTAAAATTCACACTGGAGAAAAACTGTTCTCGTGCGAAATATGTTCGAAACAGTTTACACAGAAAGGCAATTTAAATTTGCACTTAAAAATTCACACCAAGGAAAAACAGTTTATGTGTGAAATATGTTCGAAACGGTTTACACAAAAAGGCAGCTTAAAAGATCATTTAAAAATTCACACCAAGAAAAAATCGTTCAAGTGTGACATATGCTCGAAACAGTTTTTCCGAAAAAGCGAATTAAAAGACCACTCAATAATTCATACTGGAGAAAAACCGTTTGCTTGTGAAATATGTTCGAATCGGTTTGCCCGGAAATTTCATTTAAAAAGACACCTGTTAATTCATACTGAAGACCATTTCGCGTGTGAAATATGTTCGAAACGGTTTACACGGAAAAGCAGTTTAAAATTGCATTTATTAATTCATACTAAAGAAAAACCGTTCGCGTGTGACATATGTTCTAAACGGTTTGCACAGAAACTCTATTTAAAAAGACACTTATTAATTCATACTAAAGAAAGACCGTTCTCGTGTGAAATGTGTTCGAAACGGTTTATCCGGCAAATCGATTTAAAAAATCACTTAATAATTCATACAGTAGAAGAAATGTTCGCGTGTGAAATATGTTCAAAACGGTTTACACAGAAAGGCAGTTTAAAATTGCATTTATTAATTCATAATAAAGGAAAACCTTTCGCGTGTGAAATATGTTCGAAACTCTTTGCTCAGAAACTACATTTACAAAGACACCTATTAATTCATACTAAAGAAAAACAGTTCGCGTGTGAAATATGTTCGAAACAGTTTGCCCGGAAAAGCTCTTTAAAATTGCATTTATTAATTCATACTAAAGAACAACCGTTCGCATGTGAATTATGTTCGAAACGGTTTGCACTGAAAGGCAGTTTAAAATTGCACTTATTAATTCATAATAAAGAAAAACCGTTCTCGTGTGAAATATGTTTGAAACGGTTTACACAGAAAGGCAGTTTAAAATTGCATTTATTAATTCATACTAAAGAAAAACCGTTCGTGTGTGAAATATGTTCGAAACGGTTTGCACAGAAAATCCATTTAAAAGGACACTTATTAAATCATAGTAAAGAAAAACCGTTTACCTGTGAAACATGTTCGAAAAGGTATAACCAGGAATCCAGTTTAAAAAGGCATTTAAAAATTCACGCAGGAGAAAATTCGCAGTGAAAAATAATGAAAATTTATTTATAGTCCAATCAAATAGACCTTTAAATCAAAATTTTGGAGGAAATACAGTAATTTTTTATATAGTATTTGAAAACGATGTGTAAAAAAAAATTGTTTTTCAGGCACCGGCAAATGTAAAAAAACAAGAAAATAAAGTTCTGAATAAAAATTGTAAAGCATAAAGTTTTACATAAAAATGATATATGACATTTTTTGCTATTATTAAAACTGACAGAGTGGTTAGAAATTAAGAGGAGATATACCGGGTGTTCAATTTAAAGTGTTACAGTTAAATACCTCTGGAAAATATGCATTTTAGAAAAAAAGTTTCAGACAAAAGTTTTATAGTTTTTTGGGGGAAACATTTAGGCTAAATTCATTTTTTTATAGCTGACCATAATATGGCCATATCGAGGTGGACTTTGTTTTTTTAAATTGGAACCCCATTTTTTCTTACATATTCTTAAAATACATAAAAAAATATTGAGGGAAATAATTTTTTTATTGGACTTTTACTTATGGAGTAACAGCTACTTGAAAATTTTGCTGGGCGAAAAAAAGTTGGCCATATTATGGTTAGCTATATTATGGTTAGCTATAAAAAACTATTTTAGCCAAATTTTTTTCCCCACAAAACTATAAAACTTTCGTCTGTAACGTTTTTTTTTTTTTTTTTTTTTTTATAAAAGGCGGTATTTAGCTGTAATACTTTAATTTGAACATCCGGTATATGAAAAATCATAGCGAACTGAAAATTCAATGATTTTGTAGTTTCTTTTTATTATTAGAAAATTATAGATTTCTTTTAGGAAATATTTTTGTTTTGTTTTTTTAAGTTATATCAATTTTAATTTAGAAATGTTCAATATATTAAACGAATTTCTATGGTAAAATAAATTTTGAAGTAAACTTATTAGCTTGACTAATAAAAAACGACATCCCGACAGTTTGATCCCCACTTGAAGTTCCATTAAATAAATAAAAATAAAAACAAAAAAGAACTAAATAAAAATATTAAAAAATAAATAAAAATGAAAATAAAAAAAAAATATAATAAAGATAATAAAAAATTAAAAAAAATATATAAAAATAAGTACCTAACTAAAAATAATTATATAAATACCTAAAATTAAACAAAAATAATTAAAAAGATAAAAGTAAAAGAAAATAAATAAATATAAATAAAAAAAATAAAAATAAATGAAAATTAAATAAATATAAATAAATAAAAAAAAATGAAAATTAAAAATAAATAAAAAACTAATTAAAAAAGTAAACAAAAATTAAATAAACAAAAATAAATAAAAATAAATAAAAATAAATAAAAAATAAATAAATAAAAATAAATAAATAAAAATAAACAAACAAAAATAATTAAAAACAAAAAATAAAAATACTTACAAATAGTTAAAAAAATTAAATAAAAATAAATAAAAATGATTATTTTTTATTATTTTCTTTTTTATTTTTAATAATTTACCTATTTTTATTTAATTTTTTTTTTAATTTAGTTTTTTTTGTTTATTTTGTAATTAGTTTTTATTTTTATTTTTTATTTTTTTTTATTTATTTTTATTTATTTTCTTTTTTTTATCTTTTTAATTTTTGTTTAATTTTATTTATATAATTATTTTTATTTACTTATTTTTTTATTTTTTTTAATTTACCTATTTTTATTTATTAATTTTTTATTATCTTTATTTTTATTTTTTAAATTTTTATTTTCATTTATATTTTTTTTTAATATTTTTATTTAGTTTTTTTATTTGTTTTTATTTTTATTTATTTAATGGAACTTCAAGTGGGGACCAAACTGTCGGGATATCGTTTTTATTATTTCACTCCTCATATTTTTCATGTCAGTCAGGTTAATATGTTTACTTCAAAATTTATTTTACCATATAAATTCGTACAATATATTGAAAAATTCTAAATTAAAATTGTTATAACTGAAAAAACAAAACAAAATTTTTCTCAAAAGAAATTTATAATTTTCTAAGTAAATATAAAAAAAAACTACAAAATCATTAAATTTTCAGCTCGCTATGGTTGGTTTCATATTTATTTCATGCTTATGTATTAATAACTTACTTATACAATATCTATTACATAATTAATAAATATACCGTTTTCTATCACTGATTAAGTTCAAAGTCAACCCCCTCACTCACATTCTCTTATTTCTAATATTTTTTATTTATGAAATTAATTTATTCAGCATTATTTTATGTATGTCACATGTACAATTTAAAAATTTTAAAGCCAACCCTGCTTACTTTTGATGCGTATTGCGCATGTGCACCAGTCTCCCGAAGCTTACATGTGGAATCAATTTTATTATGAAACGATGTCATTCTAGGTGTTCTGTGCATTAGGATGAATGGTGTGTGGATGTTATTTTATAACAAATTTGTTTAATTTGGAGTCATGTTTCATGATTTCTATTGAACCATATTTGTAATAATAAAACCCAAGTATAATAGCAAGTTGTTTATTGTTTATTCTATTAAAAATGACAGATACTGATAAGAGGAAACAATGAAATACATTAATAATTTAATATAAACTTAAAACAATTTTTTTTAGAATAATCTTAAAAAAAATAAACTAAATTATTTTTTATAAATTAAATCAAATAAATTACTAATATTATTATTATTTATATATAAGTAATGATAAATTAGTTCATTCAATATAATATTTGGATCCTTTTAACATTGTATCGGGTTTGCAACTATAAAATAGATTTCTAAAATTATAGTCACATTTACAGATTTTGAACCCTCAGATTACTTTCTATAAACTAAGCTGAAACCTTTTTCTCCACTTGTCATTCACTTTCACCTTGACATCAAAAGTTAAGCTAGGTATACTTAATAGTCAAATTTAAAGGTCTTGAAAAATATTTGTTATATACCTTGTTGTTAATTTACTCAAACAGATAACAACTATTTACATAACAATTGCAAATAACTCAAAAAACGTTATAAAGTACCTACATACCAACATAATACACAATGGGTGCGTTCAGCCGACGCAACAGTTGAGTATGGTGACTTGTTGGGTCTTCTGAACGTCACTTGTTGAGTTTTGGTTAGTTTCAACCATTGCTCAACTTTCGGCACCAGAAAAATTTAATGGTGACTTTTGTAAACGAAATATTGTACTCAGTGTTACAAACTAAAGGAATTTTTAATTTAGAGATTTATAGTGATTTTTTTTTATTGATTTTTAACCACTCTGGGAGGACAAAGCTGATTATGTGATTATAACCGCACATTTCTTAACTTTGAACATGATTTTTGTTGTTTTTAAAATTTTAAAGTTAAACCACAGCTTATACAATACAGCTAAAACACTCTCTTGGCGGCAACGGTTTGCGTCGATGTCGTCGCGCATCGCTTAAGCTCCGCCTTCGGAGGGAAAAGACTGTTTTGGCGTTCAGAAGCGTACTTAGGTAAGGTGTTGAGTCCTGCGTATAATTTCGTTGATTGTATAATTTCGTGGAGCCTATAATTTCGTTGATTTTGTTTGAGTTAAAGGTACTGTTATTATTTTGGTGACTCTTTAGCTGTGAGTAGAATGAGTGAAAAAAAAGACATCGTTCTGTTTGTGCAGTCAAAAGCTGTTTTAATAAGGGTTATACCTGCAAGAAGACATTCTTTAGTTTTCCCAAGGACCCAAACCGATAAGTATCACATTATAAGAAATTTTCATTGTTAAAAATATAATTTATGCAGGGTGTTCCATTAGTGCGTTATTGTTCATTATTTTGTTGTAGACACGCAAAAAAGTTTTAAATAAAAGTTATATGGATTTAAAAAATAACTACATATTTTAAAAATATCTTTGGATATACAGGGTGTCACGTTTTTGCCTGGAAAATTAAAATGTATGTTTTTTAAATGGAACACCTTATATTTTATTTTATGATGAAATTATTAACACCCTAAATTATTGTAAAGACGAGTTGCTACAAAAAATTTTTATCAGGTATGTGTGTGGTTACCTTTTAATTAAAGCCTTGCAGATATACTCCTGTGATACCTGTCTTAAATATAATAAAGATCACGTTGAATTAGATGATTTTTCTTTTTATTGCTTTTTAAAGGCATATGATAACGCCAATTCAGATACATTTGGAAATCTGCAACTGTCAAATGATGAATTTGTAGAACTTATATTCAATATTGAAAAGATATTTCAAAATAATTTTGAAGAATTGGCTACAAAAAATAACATTTGTACCACACTTTTAGAATTAATTAACCCAATACCCTTTAGTCATCCATGTTAACGTTTTACAAAAGAAAAACCTATTTTAATGTATGTTTAATCTCAATAACTAAAAAATATACTGACAATTAGTTTGACAGAATTGTCATTTATTTAAAATTTTAAAAATAATAGCAGTCGGTTGATCAAAATATGAACGGTGATTGGCGAATTTATTTTTTTGCAGTGTTCTCACTACCTAGAATGGATATGAAATATATTCGTTCAATTGAAGACAATAGCATACTTTTTCGTTTTGTAATCTGTGCATGGATATTAGCCAATCTACGAACATACTACAAAACGAAAAAGTAAGCTATTGCGTTCAACTACGAATATATTTCATATCCATTGTAGGTAGTGAGAACACTTTAACAAAATTAAATCTACAAATCACAGTTCATATTTTGGTCACCCAACTCCTATTATTTAAATTTTTTTAAATAAGTGACAATTCTGTTAAACTAATTGTCAGTATATATTTTAGTTATTGATATTAAATATACATTAAAATTTTTGTGTAGACTCGATAAATAATAGCATTTTTATTTTTATTGTGTCCACATTTAAAAAAAATAAATTTTAATCAAACTACATGATACTAATTTAATTACGAGTATTAAAACTAAAGTCCTGAAAGTTTCGGTGAAGATGAGGATAGAACATATGCCTTCCACGCGAAAAGCCCGGGATCGAATCTAGGCCAAGGACTAATTAATTTTTCATGTTTATTTTATTTTATAAATTAGTCAACTTTATAAATTATTTTAAAATTAGTTATTTTGTCTAAATAACCTAAAATAATTTTTTAAATTTGTAGATTTTCGTTAGTGGGTCGTAGAAAAAATATACTGACCACATCGAGTGGATTGTTCATATCACAATCAGACGATTGAGTACTCCGCCTACGACGTCGTGCTCAAACTTCGTCTTTGTGTGATATGGCTATCATATCCACCCTTGTTGAACAAACTACTATTTATTTGTTTTCTTGGTTTAAGTTTTACATCAAAAATAGGAACTAAATTAATTTACTTTTCAAGTTTTCTTGTAAAAATCGATATTACTTTCTCCAAGTACAAATTTAGTACCTACCTAAAATAAGTATTAATTATGTAATTTCGTGTAATATTGTAATTCAAATTTCACATTACTATAAAGTTTCAAAATTCCCTACTTCGGTATGGTCAGATAAAAATTGAATATATTATATTAATAAAAACTGTCAAAGTATTACTTCTACAAATCTGTATTTCAATTAATAAGAATACATCTAAATATAACCAATATTGTTAAAATAAAAGCACAAATTCTTTATAATTCCAAAATACCATAGAGTTCCCAGACCTCAGTCGAAGCATTCGTTTATCTAGGTATTAACCCTTTGCACGAAGAGTAACACTTGCCAGACACACGGGGTACCACTTGATTTGCATCCACGAGCGTGACAAAATTCTTTAACAATTGAAGCCCTTGGTGTAAAAAGGATCCAAGCCACAATTTGTCGTGAAGTGACTGTCTTAGCCAAAACATTTGTTAACGAGGATTTTACTAGCGACATACAAATTATTTTACCTCTAATCCGAAAGATGTGCTATTTTTCGTAATATTTATATTTTAATAATTTTTTTAATTATATTTGACAGATTTAAAACAAATTAAAAATTTAATTTCCCAAAACTTACTTAATATGGCATGTAACCAACCTTATTACGTGCCAAGGTTTTCAATTTTTTCAATAATAAAAAAATTGTTTAATCCGGGCCCGACTTTTCCTTCGAATCTAACAGAGATAGCACCATTCCGTCTTGCTTGGTTCTCGACCGCCAGATCAAAGACGCCGACACGGAGTTGTGGAGCTGTATTGTATAAGCTGTGGTTAAACCATGATGAAAAAATGTCCATTATGATGAACAAATTGCCAATTATTAGTTATTTTCTTTTTTTTTAAGTTAATGATTTTTTCCGTGCATGTATTAATTCTTAAAATAATTAAATTTCAAATTATTCAATTTCTTTTTTATACTTTGGAAAACCCAAAGATCTATCATTTTACAAATATCATGTAGAATAGAAATTTATACTTTAAAATAAAATATAAAACATTTTTGAATCCAAAACATTCCATAGAAAAATTAACATTTTTGTGGCTAATATTTCGGTAAATTTTGCAATTAAACAAAGATCAGCAATATCAACATGGTAAAATTTTGTTAAATTAAAAATTAAGTTATGAAAACCATTATGAAATTACATTTTTAAAAGGAGGCTTTAAAGTGAACTTTAAATAGAACCTTTCTTTGTTTAAATTCGCCTTTAGGAGTCGATTATGAAATTGGCCCTTAGTTGCTAATTGCAAATCTTTCATGTATTTTTTTTACGTAATAATAAAAATATATTTTCATTAATAAATGAATGGTTCTTTTTTGACCATCCTCAATTAGATCCAATTCGAGAATTTACAAATTTAAGTAAATAAAAAATTGTATTTGTTCACCATACTATTAACAGTATACAGCTGTGATGCTGTATAAAACTAATTAAGATAACCTTAAACAATAATGAAAAAATACTTCAATGTATTAATAATAGAGGACTTCTATACAAGGGAAGTGCAACCAACTTAATAAAAATGACATTAATGACATTTACATACCATGTTGTACCCGTAAGGTAAAAAAGACTTAAGTTTAGGGTATTTTACATCTAAAGGTTGAAAAAAATTGTCAGTGTCAGCTGTCAATTATGTTGATGGTAGAACACAGGCGTAACCATAGATGGGCATAACGTAACCAGTATTGTATAAAAATTACTACAAACAAATTAATAACAAAAAATTATTAGAACATATACAACATATAAATTGGTGTGAATTTATAAATATTTAAAATATTGATTTGTCAGTTGAGAAACTTGTAGACTATATCCAAGATGCTATTAAAAAATCTGAAATTAAAATAAAAAAAAATGAACGAAAACGAAAGGCTTGGATAACTGGATCATTGATTAAACTGATCAATAAAAAAAATAAAATATAAAAATGATCCACAAAATGCAAGTTTATATAGTGAGTACAATAACTATAAAAAAATTGTAAATAAAATTAAATTTTGTCATTCTGCAAATATCAATTTTTTAAAACCTACCAATTGTAGCTAATTTTTTTTTCCTAACTTTTTTATTTACAAGTTTTTGCTAAAATTAAAAACTAATTGGGTTTTGCGGTATGCCGTTTCTCAATATTTTTATTTGGAACCCGTGAAAATATCGCTCTCTCTTGTCTCCCTACCTCCTCTGCTGAATCATCTCAGTTGGGGATGGCAAATACAAAGTGAATTGGCCAGAGTATAATTTGCCTTTTTGAGCGTGTTATGTTAGTGTCGTTTGTTTTTACTGTTTTTTTGGATTGTTGTATTGTACAAATATGGGAAAAGGGAAGTTGAGTTATAAAAGAGAAAATCGTGCAGTTGCTAGTAAAAGGTAAGATTGTATTTTATTACACATTTTCATATAATTATGTTTTTACTAAAGAAATTACATTGAGTTTCGGAATATTCGTACTATCAAATTATATTAATTTTTAATTTATTGTAGATATAACAATAACATTTATTATTTTTTATTTGCAGGAACCTACATAATAGGTTCAAATTGTCGAAAACATTGTATTTTATTACACATTTTCATATAATTATGTTTTTACTAAAGAAATTACATTGAATTTCGGAATATTCGTAATATTAAATTATATTAATTTTTAATCTAGGCTTTCTGAGAGCTATGGCCGAATGAATTAATAAATGTTTCTGTAAGTCATATTTGCGGGTTAATTCTTTGGAACAAATGTCACATTTGAATGGTTTTTTATTAGTGTGAATTATTAAATGAACGTGCAGATCAGATTTTCGTTTAAATTTTTGGAAACATTTGTCGCAATTAAATGGTTTTTCATCAGTGTGAATGATTTTTAAATGTTCTTGTAAACTAGATTTACGTTTAAATTCTTTGCAGCAAATGTCACACTTGAATGTTTTTTCATTGGTGTGAATGATTAAATGTGGCTTTACGTCTTTCTTTCTTTTAAATCCTTTAAAACATATGTGACATTTAAAAGGTTTTTCGTCAGTGTGAATTACTTTTAAATGTTCCAGCAAACTAGTTTTACGTTTAAATTCTTTGGTGCAAATATCACACTTAAATGGTTTCTCATTAGAGTGAGTGATTAAATGAATGTCTAGGTTAAATTTTCGTTTAAATTGTTTTAAACAAATGTCACATTTAAATAGTTTTTCATTAGTGTGACTTATTAAATCTCTGCTGTTGCTGTTGATTTTTAGAGATACTATTCTTGGTCTATTTTTCACAACGTGATTAGAATAGTGCCGAAAAAATTCAATTTTGTTCATTAATTTTCCACAAAACTCGCAGACCATGAAGCTTCTTCCATAATGTCCGTCAATGTGTTTCGATCTTGATTGAGATGAAGGAAAATCTGTAAATAAAAAATAGCATTGAAAGAACAAAATATCTACAATTCGGTAACGGATTTAGAACTAGGCCCGCAAGGCCTGACCCTAGGCAACAAAATTTAAAAGATGGATAAAATTAAAAAGGCACCTGAAACTAACATATTTTTTCTTGGGCGCTAGAGAGTTTAATTTTATTTTTTTATAATAAAATAACAAAAACATACCACATATTCCTTAGACCAAAATAAGTCGATTTAAGTAAAATTACCTTAGTACAAAGTTAGTGAAATTTGGTATATTGGTAGAGTTTTATGTGGCAAAAAAATGGTATTAAAATTTTGTCCGATAATAATACATAGGCGTAGAACTTGATTTTTTAAATAATTGCACCCTTAAAAATTCTACGCCAATGGAAGAAAAGGAGTTTGAGTATGAAATTTAGATTGCGCAACTCATTTACTTTAAGAAAGGTACTCTTGATAAGACTCGATTACTCTCATGGTTTTGACAAAATTTGCATTTTAGTAATTTTAGAACATAAACAATAATTATTAAAATACAAACTTTGTCAAAACCATGAGAGTAAATCGAGTGTTATCAAGGTTACTTTTTTGTAGTAAATGAGTACCCAATCCAAATTTCATACTCAAACCCCTTTTTTGCCATTGGCGTAGAATTTTTAAAGGTGCAATTATTTAAAAAAGCAAGTTCTACGCCTATGTATTATTATCGGACAAAATTTTATACGATGAAAAACATAAAAATGTACTTTTTTCATATCTTCTTCAACACCTCTAATCGAGACTTTTAACAAAAATACTCGATTCTTGCCATGTACGATTTTTTGAGGAATATTAATTATTTGCCTGCAATACGTATACAAAAACATTTATTGTTGGTTTCCTTTGTTTCATCTAAATAAAAATATTGTCAAGTTTTAACACTTAATCTCTTGTTAACGATTGAAAGTGTTCTATCTGACTCAATAATTAAAAAAACAAATGCGTGGTTTATTAATATGGCTGTATAATATACCAATGCAGAATATACCGATATGTTACTGACATTAGGATTTTGTGAAGGAAATGCTCGAGAGAGTGTCAGGGTGTACTCTGAAAGGTTTCCAAATCGTCGTGTACCTAGCCACCCAACTTTTGCTGCTGTTGAGAGACGTCTTCGGGAGACCGGTTCCTTTGCTCCCAACACTGTTGATAATGGAAGAGAACGTTTTGTAAGGATTCCTGAAGTTGAAAAAGACATTTTAGAACGTGTTGAAGAAGATCCAGAATTAGGCACCAGACGAATTGGAAGGGAACTAGGAGTAAGTAAAGATGTCGTTCATAAAGTGCTTGGTGAACAATTGCTATATCCATACCATAAGAAGCCAGTACAAGAATTATTAGTCCATGTTCCTCAAATTCGTTTGGGTTTTTGTCGATTTGTTAATATGCAAAGAGAAAGAGATCCAAACTTTGTCAAGAAGGTTCTCTTTACCGATGAAGCGGGTTTTACAAGAAGAGGTATAACTAATACCCATAATGAACATGTTTATGCCGTTGAAAATCCGCATGCAATAAAGGTAAACAATTTTCAGCACGAATTCAAAATTAATGTGTGGGCTGGAATAATTGGTAATTTCATTGTTGGTCCTGTCATACTTCAACGAAGATTAACTGGAGAAAATTATTTGGATTTTCTACAAAATACGTTGCCAGAATTGTTAGAAGATTTACCTCTCCAACTTCGGAGAGATATGTGGTTTATGCAAGATGGAGCTTCACCACATTTTTCTTTAAACGTTAGAAACCACTTGAATGAACAATATCCACAAAAATGGATAGGCAGAGGTAATGACGCACCTGTAAACTGGCCACCACGTTCCCCAGACCTAACACCGATGGATTACTTTTTATGGGGACATCTGAAATCCACAGTTTATAGGGAACCTGTAGAAAATGAGGAACAACTCTGGCAACGTATTCAAGATGCAATAAACAATCTTAGAGGTGATGAAGAAGTTATGGAAAGATACATTTTAATTTTCTTCTAAATTTCATACTCAAACTCCTTTTCTTCCATTGGCGTAGAATTTTTAAGGGTGCAATTATTTAAAAAATCAAGTTCTACGCCTATGTATTATTATCGGACAAAATTTTAATACCATTTTTTTTGCCACATAAAACTCTACCAATATACCAAATTTCAGCAAAATCGCATATGCCGTTTTTAAATTTATATGGGAAAAACGATTTAAAAATTGTAACTTCAAAGCCCTCTGGAGCCCAAACGATGCAACTTTGTACTAAGGTAATTTTACTTAAATTGACTTATTTTGGTCTAAGGAATATGTGGTATGTTTTTGTAAAGACCTTTTACAGACACCCTGTAGAATAAAATAATTCATGTGGTATCATTTTCAATATAAGAATATACGAAAACTTTATTGAATTATTGTGTTTCTGATGATAAAACTAGAAATTTTCAGATACAGTAAATTACTAAGTTCGAAAAATCATAAGTTAGTCATGGAAATACTTATTCACAACATTTTAGTTAAATTAAATGCTCAAAATATTCAGCGTTTACATTTAAACTAAAACAAAGTCTATTTTCAGAAGCATTTCTAACATTTTCAAATACTTGTTGCGTTAAATTACGACATTCCTCTGTTATTCTGTTACGTAAATCAGTTATTGATTGTGACCGTGTCTTATAAATAACATACTTCAACTGTTACCACAAAAAAGAAACCTATGAGAGTTAAATCGAGGGAGTGAGATGGCCATTCAATAAATCTCCATACATCATCTTATCCAATGTACTGGAAAAACATTATCCAAATAATTCCTGACTTCTAAACAGCAACTCAGTCTTGTTGGAAGTACAAATCCTTGTCCATTTCATTCAGACACTGTATGATAAGAGGATGTTTTAACTCTTACAAAAAATTCACTTAGGTCCAGTTAAATTTTCCTGGAAGCATATTGGGCCAAGATACGACCGTATGATTTCTCTACTCATCTGTTTTTTAATCAAAATACAATTTATTGATAGAGAAATACGACTGCCTATCAAAATATGACCCCAATTACTTTTTTCTCCTTTAATGTTATTAATAATTATAGAAGAAAATCCATCAAGAAAAGTTGTTTGGTATTTTATTCTCTATACTTTTGGCCATATGCAAGATTACTCTAAAATAGACCGTAATAGAGAAATTTGTGGAAATTTTAGGGCTCCCTTCCAGAGTGTAAACTATTTTAGCAAAAAAGCTGAAACTTTAAGTATAATTTTATAGTATAGTATTAATATTAATGAACAAACGTCACAATTTTGACAATTCCAATTTAAAACAATTTCCATGGCTAATTTGTTTTTTTTTTTTGAGTTAATAATTTCTGATATCTTAGGGTCTATTTATACTCCCTT
The DNA here is from genome assembly GCA_927349885.1 of Psylliodes chrysocephalus. Classification (NCBI taxonomy): domain Eukaryota; kingdom Metazoa; phylum Arthropoda; class Insecta; order Coleoptera; family Chrysomelidae; genus Psylliodes; species Psylliodes chrysocephalus. The sequence goes on from OV651827.1 coordinate 18,719,356, forward strand.
ATTATTAGTATTTGCATTAGTATCATGATTAGGGATTAAGTTGAACCTCCACGATGTAATGGGGACATTTATACTCGTATTATGACTAGTATTAGCATTAATATTTAGGCTTAATAATTGACAGGTTCAACTTTTATATTAAATCTTTCCTATCAAATGAATAATTGACCTATTTGGCCTTTGTTTTTAATAGACAATGGATAATGAGAATTGACAATACACATATGATTATGTTGTCAGATGTTGTTTATAGATTTGTTCCAACACGCTCAAAAACGATAATATTTCGGTACAAAACATGCGCTGCATACAATTTTTGTGTATCAGCAGTATAAAGTTGACAAATGACATGCCAACCACGAGGAAGCAAAGGCCTCTTTTCTATCTGATTTGTCTCAAATTTCTTCTTCTATTTATCTGATATAAGTTTGAGTAAAAATTTAAGTAAATAGTTTTTTCACATAGGGATAACAAGAAAATTGCGTTCTTTCAAAATCAATAAAAAAATACAAGATGTCAGTTAAAATATTGAAGTGGGAGAGGCTGGGCGCGGCGGTTGACCCAATTGGACGGTATGAGATACATTATTCATTGTTTCTCCTGAACAACTACCCAAAAATTTATATCTTAAAAAACACCAGAAATAATTCAATATTAAATTTTCGTGTGGACAACTGATAAATTCGTTATATTCTCTATTAATAGTAGTTTATGCAACGATTGAGCACTACGGTGTCTTCGTGCGATATGGACAACCCACTCGAGTTGAAGAGTATATTTTTTCTACGACCTACTAACAAAAATCTACAAATTAAAAAAAATATTAAGACGAAATAATTTATAAATTTTATTGATTTTTAAAATAAAATAAACTTGAGAAAAAGATTTTACTTAATTATTCCCCAGCCGAGATTCGACCCCGGTCTTTCTTAGGATACTTTTAGGATGTTGATTACAATACTCGGTAATTAAAATAGTTTCATATATTTTTTTTTAAATACGGACCAAATAAAAATGTTATTATTTATCGATTCTACACAAAAATAACTCATTTTTATTGTATACCGTAAAATGGGGTGAATAGAAACAGTGGGGTAATTAGAAACAAAACATTGCTAAATTTTTGGCGGGAAATAATAAATAAACAATAAAAAAAAGAAGAAGTTTATGGTCATCGTGAAGTTGGCTATACCTAAAACTAATAGAAAAATTGTAATTTGTTATGTTGGCACACCTGTAAATTCCTTCTGTTGACAGTTGACTTTGAGGTTAAGATTTGTGATTTTTGGAGCTCCCAGAACTTTTTATGTAAGTACCAAACTACTGAATGTAATATATCACTGGTACGTTATAAACGTTACACACAGTGTTTTAGCAATAGGTTTATGTTTAATTTTTGATATTTCATATTAGTTTGTCAGCAATGATTTTTTGTTTTTTGTGACGTTTCTATTTAGAATCTGTGGGGTGAATAGAAACAGCGTTTCTATTGACCCCACAAGTAATAAACTTATATTAGTAGGTTTGTAACTAGATGATCTGTCATAAACGACGTTTGTGCAGTCATTTATAGTTTGTTGTATCCTTATATTATAGATAACTATTAAATAATTTGTTGTTTTTTCAGATTGTACCCGATACATGCCTCGAAAATACAAACGAAGTAGTGAAACTACTAAACAGTATAAAAAGCACTCCGAGGAAAAAATCAAAAGTGCAATTCTAGATATACGGTCAGGGTTAACTTTAAGAAAATCGTCAGAAAAGCATGGCATTCATTTCAGCGTGCTTTACAGACATTTCAAACGGGGAAAACAAATGAAAAAACAAGGTGGACAGACGGCTTTATCTAATATGGAGGAATCCATTCTTGTAAACAGACTACAGGTATGTGGAGACTGGGGTTATCCCATTGATTCCCTGACATTAAGACTCTTAGTGAAAGAGTTATTAGATCGTCAGGGAAAAAGCATAAAAGTGTTGCAAAGACAATTTACCTGGTAGGGACTTCGTATATACTTTTATCGAAAGACATAAACAAGCCTTATCTTTAAGGATGTGCCAAAATATAAAAAGAAGCAGGGCTGCTATTTCTCCGGAGGTGATAAACGAATACTTTGACAACCTCGAGGTGGAATTGAAAGACGTACCAGCTGGTAACATCGTTAATTATGACGAGACGAATTTATCTGATGACCCAGGGAGGAAGAAAGTTATTACCAGAAGAGGATGCAAATATCCGGAACGTGTAATGAACTCTACCAAATCTTCGGTTTCTGTGATGTTTGCTGCTGCTGGGGACGGAAATATATTACCTCCTTATGTGGTATATAAAGCCCTACATCTCTACCAAAGTTGGACTGAAAATGGCCCTAAGAACTCTCGTTACAATAGAACAAAATCGGGCTGGTTCGATGCCTTCTGTTTTCAAGATTGGGTTGAAACTGTAGCAGTCCCCTATTTTCGAAGGCTTGAGGGACAGAAAGTTTTTGATTGGTGATAATTTAGCATCACATCTGTCATTGGAGGCAATTAGATTGTGTGAGGAGAACAATATTAAATTCATTTTTCTCACAAGCAATTCAATCCACCTGACCCAGCCACTGGTCGTGGCTTTTTTTCGTCCAGTAAAGATATCTTGGCGTCATATTTTAGAAACTTGGAAAAAAGGTCCAGGTAGAAATGAGTCGACTGTTCCAAAAGACAAATTTCCTGGTTTGCTAAATCAGCTATGTTCAACATTTAAACAAGATAATATTATTTCCGGTTTCAAAAAATGTGGTATTGTCCCTATATGTCGAGCCAAAGTATTGTCAATGTTACCTAATACTGACCCCATCAGACATTACAGATGTGTACCGTTGAATCAATCGACGACACTTTTAAAGAATTATTAAGAAGTTTATTAAGGAGACACCCCAAAACCCCGGAAGACTAGGAAAAAATGTGTTGTTCAACCAGGTAAAAGCATCGGCATACAGGAATATCAAGCAGATATCGACCCTGCAGATTTCAACCAAGCTGTAACACCGGTAGCTTCTTCAAGCAAACATCCTACTCGTTCAAAGAAAAATACAAAAACGAATGATGAAGATTCATCGTCAGTGAGCCCTAAATATTCCCTTCAAGACAGTGATGATGAATTGGACCTATCATTTTCTGAAGATAAAGAAAATTCCTTCACGAATAGTCCTACACGTAAAAGTACCGAGACCCTTCACCCTGGAGATTTTGCAATTGCGAAAGTCTACGGTAAGACCAAGCAGTCTGTTAGATTGTACGTGAGCAAAATTTGTTATCTCGTTGATGATGGGTATGTGGAACTTTTTTATAAAAAGGGCGGCGAGACAATGAATTTTTCTGTAACATGCTGATATAGTTCGAGGGTTGTCTTCTCCCACTGTTTTTTCCTCTGGTCGATTCAAAGATATGCTTTCTTTTCCGGATAATCTCAGTGATTTGACAATATACTAATTTTATTTACTGATGTTTTTAATTTTTATGTTTTTGGTTTCTTCATCTGTTTATATTTCCATATACTATGTAGATGAATATATTGAACTTTTTGTTTTTAGTTCGTTTTAAGGTTTTTGTGTTAAATAAAACTGATTTAATCAAACTGAATTTTTCTTTTGAAGTCTCTAGACACCCCACAATGCTATGAATAGATACAAACGCTCAATTGAGTATGTGTTTCTTTTGACCCCATTTGTAGGGTGAATAGAAACAACGAAAAAAAAAAAAAATTAAATACAAATTAATTTTTTTTTAATAATTTATAGTACACTTCATCTAGAAGAGACTAAGACCCAAGTTTTACACTAATTTAAACTACATTATCTCATCAAACATCGCAGTAGCGTTACACAATAACATGAACCCTGTTTCTATTCACCCCATTTTACGGTATTTAATCTCAATAACTAAAAAATATTCTGACAATTAGTTTGCCAGGATTGTCCAAAATATGAACTGTGATTGGTGAATTTTTTTTGCAGTGTTCTCACTACCTAGAATGGATATAAAATAAAATATTCGTTCAGTTGAACGCAATGACATATTATTTCGTTTTGTAGTTTGTGTGTAAATAAGCTAATAATATCCAGTAGATGTAGAAAAAAAAACAAATCTTTATAAGTAAAATATTATTTTTTGTATGTTTGCACCAATGTAGGGTGTCCTCAAAAAACTAATAATAAACTTTGTTGTTTCATGCAATTCTAGACCATTGACCATTTTTGAATATTGATATGAGCAAATAATTTTAATAAAATGTATCCCTGAGATCAGCCAAAAACAAGTTAAGTAAAAGAATAAATTAAAAACTACTTTATAAATAAATTTAAGGTAATACATTTTATTTTAAATTACAAAATAATAATTGTATGATATTTAAAAAATATAAAAATTAAATAACATTACATAACAATTTCAAATATACAAAGAAAAACTCTAAAACAATTTTTATTCATAAAAAAATAATAGTAGCTATAAATTCAGAACATAAATATTCATAATAAGGTTAATAGAGGGATGTTTGGCTGCACATATAGAGATAAAAACCATAAAAATAAAGTGAATAACACCATACCATTACATATATACTTAAAGCCCTATTCAAAACTAAATCCAGTCGGACCGTAGACTGAGCGGTGGGTGGGCCATTGTAGAAATGAACCATCATTGGTGCTTCTCTGGGATGGAGGGGCCAATCAGAACAGTCTATTTTCAAATAAATCAAACAGACGGCGAATTTTTTTATTCATGTAGCAAAAAAAACAATCTTGAAATAATACAGCAAAAGAATATCAAATATTTCTGCCTAAATTTTATAGAGTGTTGTATGACGTTATGTACAAACTTAAACAACATGTTCTTTAGATCATTTTAAGCACAAAATGTCTTATGAACAAATATGCAATTCTCCTTGGTTACAAAGCTATGAAAGTTTTGAAATGTATACTATGTCGGCATATTCTTCATTCGAAAACAGCACAGGCATGTTGCAATTTTAAATTTATCACATACAGAAAACGTAGTTGAGAAATGTCGGACTGACTAGTCAAATGACGTTTATATTGTAGATAAACAAACAACCAAAAATTTTTAAAACATGACATACTACGTTTATTTGTCTTCTGATCTTTGAACGCTTTTAGCTCGATAACCATGGAGAATTTAATATTTGTTCACAGTACATTGTTTGTTTGAAATAAGCTAAGTAATATATTTAAGTTTGTACAGTATCTCATGAAATATCCTGTATAATTGGTAAGTGGGAAATGTCAGCTACTTTTTATATACTAATACTTTTCTGGAAAATCTCTAATGTATGAAGGTACATTTTCAGTGCGTTACCCCAGATGGGTTATATATTTTTTTCAGTGAATTATTAAATGATTTCGCAGATCAGAATTTCGTTTAAATTTTTGAGAACATTTGTCACACTTATATGGATTTTCATCACCGTGAATTCTTTTTAAATGTTCCACATATTTAGATTTAAGACTAAATTCTCCGAAGAAGCAAATGTCGCACTTAAATGGTTTTTCATCAGTGTGAATTATTTTGAAATGTTTCTGCAAACTATACTTACGTTTAAATTCTTTGAAGCAAACGTCACACTTAAATGGTTGTTGGTTAGTGTGAATTATTAAATGCATATCTAAGTCACGTTTTCGTTTTAATTGTTTGAAACAAATATCACATTTTTCATCTTTGTTTGTATGAATATTTAAATGACGCTTTACTTCGCGCATTCTCTTGAATTCTTTGCAGCAAATGTCACACTTAAATGGTTTTTCGTTAGTGTGAATTATTAAATGACGATTTAGGTCAGATTTTCGTTTAAATTGTTTGAAACAAATGTCACACTTAAATGGTTTTTCATCATTGTGAATTATTTTTAGATGTTCCTGCAAACTAAATTTACTTTTCAATTTTTTAAAGCAAATGTTACACTTAAATGTTTTTTTATCAGTGTGACTGCGTAAATGTTGCTTTACTTCGGCCTTTTTTTTTAAATCTTTTGAAACATAAGTAACATTTAAACGATTTTTCATCAGTATGAATTGCTTTTAAATGTTCTTGCAAGTTAATTTTACTTTGAACTTCTTTGAAGCAAATGTCACACTTAAATGGTTGTTCGTTAGTGTGAATTATTAAATGCATATCTAAGTCACGTTTTCGTTTAAATTGTTTGAAACAAACATCACATTTAAATGATTTTTTATTTTTGTGAACAAGTAATTGAATATTTACGTCGCCCTTTCTTTTAAATCTTTTGGAGCAAATGTCACACTTAAATGGTTTTTCGTTAGTGTGAATTATTAAATGATAGTTTAGATCATATTTTCGTTTGAATTGTTTGAAACAAATATCACACTTGAATGGTTTTTCATTAGTGCAACTTATAAAATGTTGATGTATGCTGGAAGCGTTGTTGATTTTTAGAGATACTTTTCTTTGTCTATTTTTAACTACATGAATAAAATAGTGTCGAAAAAATTCAAGTTTTGTCATTAGTTTTCCACAAAATTCGCAAATCAAGATTTCTCCAAAATGTCCGCTAATATGTTTCGATCTTGATTTAGAAGAGGGGAAACCTGTAAATAAAAAATACTACTGAAAAATAAAATATTTCCAATTTAAAAATACCTAATAGTAATTTATATAAATGTTATCAATGTTTTAATAATAATTATTGTCTTTTGTTATAATGAATAAACTGTTTAAGCCTTATTTGAATTACTGTTTTTTATCCATGATTTCTTTTTAATTTCCGTATTTTTAAGGTTAATAGTTTTAGTTGCATTTGTAATATATTTTTTAAATTTATTTATAAATTTTTCATATTATTCAGAATTAGGGTTATTAAGCGAATATACATCTGACTAGTTTTTTAAATTTAAACTTCTTTTAAGTATATCAAAGTTTAGAAACGTTTTATAATTATTACGAACTGGTTTAATGGTCAGACAGCAGAGTTCTTTGATGAAGGGATCCAAAAGCTGGTGCCACGGCTTGACAAATGCTTGAAAATTGTTGGCGACTGTGTTGAAAAGTGAAAAAATGTTCATATTTTAGTTTTTAATATAATTTGTGTTATTAAATAAAGCTTCTTGTACTCCATTATAAAACGGTTCTTACTTAAAAAATGGCCCTCGTATAATGCGTGTCATTCTAAATTATACTCTTCACAGTTTTTAAACTTTTTTTGCATTGTTTTTATATTTGATTTTGTGAATGGAGAACCTTTTAAGAGTATTGTGTGAAAATTTGAGATGAATCGGAGCAAAACTAACGAAAATACAGCGGTTTGAGTAACTGCGCCTCATTCATGACTCAGCGCATCACAAAACACCTGTCCCGCCCGAGCGCGCTATTGTTACCTGACAGCTGTTTCGCTCTCTATATAATCCTTAATCTTACCTCCTACCAGTGTTGCCAACTATTTTTTTTGAGAGATCGTGCAAGTATAGTAGAAAAATTATATATTAGCCAATTTTTCGTTAACAAAATCGTACAATACAAGAAAAAATTAAAAAAACTTGACATGATAGATTTGTTTATCTATTATTTATAACTCATTATAGTACAGGATACGAAGTAAGGTCGACCAGGACTAAAGATACCTGGGACATGCCCCAGGATGAAATGCAAAAGAAGTACAGTTTTGTGAAAAACTTCAAAACCACAGAGCTGGGCTGCAAGAAAGAATGGAGCCAAGAATCCATCGCGCTTGCAACCGAAAGACGTGCTATTCAGTGGTACACGGACGGTTCCAAAACCATAGAAGGAACTGGAATAGGAGTGTATGGGCCGAGAACCAAGCACTCCGAAAGCTTGGGAAAATACCCAAGCATCTTCCAGGCGGAAATTCACGCCATCGAGAAGTGTATCCAGTTTAACATCGAGAGAAACTATCATAGACAAGAGATTATCATCATGTCCGATAGTCAAGCAGCCATCAAAGCGCTGAGTTCTTACGTAATCAGTTCAAAAATGGTATGGAGATGCCTAGAACAATTGAATGAGCTAGGCGAGAAAAATAGAGTTACTCTCACTTGGGTCCCGGGACATAACGGGGTACAGGGTAACGAGATTGCAGATAGTCTTGCAAGGAAAGGGGCTCAAACACCCTTTGTAGGACCTGAGCCGTTCTGTGGTATCAGCAGTAACATAATATTAGAAGAGATTAAAAAAGAATTGGGTAGTAGAAGAACCGATAATTGGAACAATCTCTTGGGGCTGAGACAGGCCAAGATACTTCTGGGTGAATATAACCAAAAAAGATCGGAAGCCTGCATCTGCCTGAGCAAGAACAGGCTACGTATTGTAACAGGGATCCTTACCGGGCACTGCCGAATAAAAGGACACCTAAGTAAACTGAGAGTAGTAGAGGATAGTGAGTGCAGATTCTGTGAGGAGGAGGACGAAACCTCCATTCACATCCTAACTGAATGTGTAGCACTCCAGAATCCAAGGGCACTATATCTAGGAGGATATCAAATAGAAGAGGGAGACTTACCTAACTTGAAGCCACTTCAAATCCTACACTTCCTTGAGAAAATAGGATTGGAAGGGTCGCTATAGGCATTGAGACATTTCCTTAGTGCAGTGGCGACAGAAGGGGGCACAATAGATCTTTTAGGTCGCATTGTATTAACACCCCATTATCAACATAACATAAGGTCGACCTTCGCCCATCTGCTACCCGGTACTTTTTATTAAAGAAAATATATTAATAAATATACCGTAAATGGGTTGCCTAAAAAATACTGTCAATGCTATTTTTTACTTTCCTTATCTGAAAAAGTTAATAAACATTTCATGTTGATATCGCTTTTGGTTTTTAATTTAGGATTTTTTTTTTAATTTCAACCCATCTTAACCTTCTATTTTTAATCAAATTTTTTCAAAATCAATAGGCTCTGTCCTCTTATAGAGCTTGTTTCTTGCTTAAAATTTTCAAGTTGATATCATTTTTCGTTTTCGACTTATCGTGCAGACAAAAAAACGTGACATCGAACAAAGTAAACCCATAATACTCTTCACAGACTACTGTCTGAAGAGTAGAATAATAATATAATCAAGGCTAAAACAATAACATAATAGTCTTAAAAATAGGTATACTAAAAGAATGAAAAAATCAATGTTTTAAAAATTATTTAAAAGGTATATCAGTACCTCGGAGATAAAATGCACTGTCATTCTAGTCAACTTTTTAGTAGAGCAGACTGAATGTTGTTTGGACACTTTTCGTGTTCCATATTTACATATATTATAATATTTATATTTCGACAAGAAATGCAGATAGTCCCAATTATTGTCACAATATGCATTGTTTACTAATAACACAGCCCCATGGGCGTCGTTTGGGGGGGGGGGGGGGCAAGGGGGGGCAGTTGCCCCCCCCAAACGACGAAGATATGCCTTACGAACAACAATCTCATATAGAAATAATAATATTCAGGCTAATATAGTTGAAGAATATTATAGGTTGAATATATTTATTGCATATCTGGATTCCCTTAAAATGTCGCTTACATCACGCTTTTCCGAAGACTCTGTTAGTGTTACATCCCAAAAGCATAAAAACAATACTTTTTTCACTACCTAGAAAATAAAAGTAGTGGAATAATTTGGAATCGACAATTTTGAAGCTGAATACCAAACTGGAGTACGAAAGAGCTTTCTACACACAATGAGCTCTCCATTAATGATATAGCATCCAAATATTGTGAATTTTATCCAGACATACAAAGTGGTTTAAAAAATATTTATGGCTCTTCCACCAACGACAGAGTTAATCGAAAGAACGTTTAGCTAAGGCATGTTAAAACATGGCTGCAATCTATTCGAACAGTGCGAAGTCATGGTAGGGAAAGCAAAAGCGATACTAGCGCAAGCTGCGGATAATTCGAGTACTTTAGGGCGATATTTTGTAATTTTGGCGTATCAAATACACGTATACATTTTAATTTTTACTAAAAAATAGATTAAAAACAATAAAATGAGCAACCGGAGTTGCTATGTTACAATTTTCAGTATCAAAATAGAAATTAAATCAAAAAATGAATAGATAGCTGTATAATAAGAAGAAAAAGCCTTTATTTTTGTAATAATAACAGTAATACTGGAAATAATAGACATCAGAAAAGGTTTTAAATAAACAATAAATTATTATTTTATGATATTCTTTAACATCCCTTAAGTCTTAAATGTTTAGCAAATGATTAGATTTCTGCCTTTAATTATTGTATATGGCTGAAATGCAATCTTGTGACTTATTGATAGGAAACCAGTTTTAATCATTAATTTCTATGGGTTCTTTTGAACTAAAAATGAAGAAAATATAAATTAAAATTGCAAATATACCAATTATTTTTGTTAATACGTTTTAATTCTACGTTATTATATAATAGTGTTTTTATTTTGACATTATTTAACCTATTCTTCAATGACAACTTATTAGGCTTAGGCAAGATCTCATACATTTTCTCGTAAATACCTACCTATGTTTTATTATTGATTTGTATTGATTATACTACTTTTTTTAGCTGACGTAATAAAAATATATAATAATAGTATTATTAATAATTTTTTCACTTGTTTTATAAATCTATATACTTTTATTTTGTCTTTTTTTGTTGGGTTATTTTATTTATTAGAGACTTGTTATGACAACTTAAGTATCAGTTCTGTCAAATAGGTCGGTGACATTGTTAGGGTTACTACTACAGTTTCACTCCCCCTTAGCTTCGCTATTCAGTGAGATATCGGATTAATTTTGTTCCGTTTGAAAGACTCTCTTATGATGGATTCAATTGTTCTGTGACGTCATGGCTTACTTCCGATTTTTCCGAAAATAACAGATTTTCTTTTATTTTTTATTGTAAATTTAAATTTCTGGGACATTTTTGTATAATAATCGTGTATTGACAATTTTCTGTCAACTGTCAAAATGGTTGCCATATTGGATATTTTTTTCTAAATATGTTACTTTTAATTCGTTTATGGAAAAACATATAGGAATGTACATACTTCATAAAATCTTTTTAGGCTTCAAAATTCCCATTGAGACCCATTTACCGTATACCAGTGGCGCATCTAAGCATTTTTATTATTAGCCAACCGATTAATAATTCTATCCGCTTTTATCTTCGTTGATAATTGAGATATTGGAATGAAAACTTATTTGTTTAAAAGCTTGGGACAAATAATCTCATATACTGGATTCAATTGGTGTGTGACTTCATGCCTTACTTCTGTTTTATCGGAAATAAGAAAATCTTAATTTATTTTTAATGTTTAAATAGAAACCCCCGTTTTTATTGAACATTTGAATTTTAGGGACATTTATGGATAAGAATCATGTATTGAAAATTTTTTGTCAGCTGTCAAAATGATCATCACATTGGAACATATTTTTTTTAATATGTTACTGAGAAAATTTTCAATACACGCTTCTTATACAAACATGTCCCAGAAATTCAAATTTTCAATAAGAAAAAGGGTTTTCATTTAATAATAAAAAATAAATTGCGATTTTCTGTTATTTCTGGAAAAACCGGAAGTAAGCCATGACGTCACAGAATAATTAAATTCATCATAAGAAAATTCTCTTCTCTGTTTCTTTTTTTTTGTTTTCCAATAAATAAATATGCTAATTTTTTTCTAAATTTTGCCCCCCCTATAGAATTGAGTAACGACGCCCATGCACAGCCCCACAAATAAAAAAAAGTGTTGAGACTTGGCGGTCGGACATATGTATTCCCATGTATTTTTCGACGCTGAATCCGATCCCGAGCTCAGAAATGGCCCTCCACGTCTGGAATAGGCCCCAGGGGCCAAAAATGGTCTCTATATGGCATGATAGGTGGTTTTCGAGATGAGGCGTGATTGACGGTGCATTCTAAAGCCAAAATCGGGTTTGTGGTCGAAAAGTTCACGGACAACTGGAATTCACCGTGCGAGCCGGGAAAATGACCCGGTAGGGGCCGGAAAATCTTGTTTCGGACGTCGCAATGGCATTGGTGGTATTTTTATGTACTTTTGAATTCTGAAATGAATACCGTGCTCGAAAAGTTTATGGCCAACTGGAATTCCCCGTTTGGGACCGGAAAAATGGTCTCTTAAGGGCCGGAACATCATGCTTCGGACGTTCCAATCGCTACAATGGTATTTTTATGTCCTTATTTATGTCCTAGTTTTCGAACTCAAACTGTGCTCGAAAAGTTAATGGCCAAGTAGAATTTCCCCTTTGAGACCGGGAAAACGACCCCTTAAGTGCTTGAAAATCATGTTTGGGACGTAATAATTGAGTGATAGTGTTGGTTGTTATACAAAAATAATATTCTGTTTGTTTGGTATATGGAGAATGGCCTTCTAGCAAGCTGAGTCAGATATTCTTTATATTACTGTCAACAATATATATGTGTATTTTTAAGACCGATTGAAACCAATAACATCCAGTAGAGATTAGTTATATAATAGCACTCGACTAAGCATCATTATAATTACGGCTCGTTTAATAAATGAACTATAAAGGATATTCACTGTGTGTTTAATATAAGGACCTTTCATACCTTCCAACAGATAGTTTCATTAAAATTGAGTGGTCAATGTTCTTCAACTCTGCGAATAGATTTGACGTCGAGAAGGTTTCATCACGCTCGATTACGACCTAAATCTAAGAATTACTCCTATGTGATAGTTTTCCACGGTATCTAAGAGATCCCGAATGCTCCATCCACCGATTCTAATGCGTCTATCCTTTACCCATGTATTCCTCTACACTCGATTGTCCAGTATAAAAAGAAGTTTAAACGATACAGTATAGAGTCCCCGACTTTACTTCCTCATACGGAAGTATATACACACAGTGAGGTATTCGGGGATCTCTAATAAGACACAGTAGTCTCGATTGTGTGAGGAAAATCCTCTCAGATGACGTTTAGGCCGGATTTCCGGTACACCAGATCTCCGGAGGTACGTTTTCGTGATAAAATTTGGATTTCGCGTGCCTAGAAACCCCCATGACGATTTTCGGTTTGTTTTTAGCGATTGTGTCTAGAGAACCCTCGGAGACGACGTTTCAGTGCACTAGGTGTTCGGGGATCGTTTTCGATGTGAAATTTGGATCAAGGGTCCCAAAAAATGCCCCTACAAGGTTTTTCGGCTTGTTTTTGGCAATCTTGGCAAGAAACTTCTCGGACGTCCACGTGCCGGTTCCAGCGCACCAGGGGTCCAAGAGATGTTCGCCGATGTTATATTTGAATTCAACAACTCAAAAAATCCCGGAGCGCGAGTTTCTCTCCTTACCCGTGTGAATTTTGGGATAGCCCCCGTTCCTCAGCCCCAAGTCGTCTGTAGTTCAATTTGAACATCATAATCGTGATCAGCGACCTCGAAAACTCTCAGGAACTCGATTTGGGCCAGTCCTGACTCTTCCACCTTTCAGGCCATATAGAGGCCATTTTTGGCCCCTGGAGTTAATTCCAGACGTGGAGAGCCATTTCTGAGCTCGGGATCGGATTCAGCGTCGAAAAATACATGGAACTACATATGTCCGACCGGCAAGTCTGAACATTAATTTGTAATTGGATGAAACAAAGTGGACTTATGTATTTTGATGTGATCTTTCCGAAAAAAAGCAAAAAAAGATGTAGCTGTTTTTCAAAAGTTGTTTTTTCGTTTCTTTGATCAGAACCACGGACATGAAATTTGCGATGAATTTGTGGCGAAATTATAAATGTTAGACATATGTGCCCATGAGAGAAGTTGCGTATTTTTGTATTGGTTCTCAAATAAAATAAGTCCCGCGGCGAAATCTGCCATAATTTTTCGGGAATTCGCAGGAAACCGGAAGGCGTAGTTTTTTTAAATTTTTTCCCATATGATTTTCTCATGCAATATAAAACCTAAAAAAATCATCCTCCCTCTCTTTGCTGACCATCTGCAGACCTTTCAATCCTATCGGTCTAATTGAGGTAAGTTCACCCTCTGCAAGTGTCTGATGACATAATAAACACAGGCCAGCCATTGCAACCTGGAAACAAAAAAATTATAGCACTGTTATAGAATTTTCTTAATTTAGGAAGGTACTTACTCAATAAATTGCTGAAGAAGTCCGAAAAACCACATGTACACAGAGCTTGCTGAACACGGTTATTAAAAATCTATGCCGATAAATACTATCAAGCGATTTAATTTGTAATAATATGACCGTTTGAAGTTTAAACTTGTCGGATAGCGAACGCCGAGACCATGGATATCCTTGATGCGACGTGCGGCTAATTTTGCGGTAATTCTATATTTTGCACAAAACTCAATAAACGTCTTATAACAAGTAAGTAAAATACAATTTAATAAATTTTAGGCCTAATAAATTTAGGTATGTAAGAAATTAAAAACTGGAAATCGCAAAAAAATCAAATTACAGAAATGCAGTGTCTACACGAGTTTTGGATCCCGCGGAGCGTGTGTAATGGGACTTTTGTTGGAAGAATTCTACAACTTAGAAGAAACATGCACACTTTAAACTTTATATACACATTCAGAAGACATGAAATTTGGGTTTGCTCAATTTTCAGACAAAAAAAATTGAAAATCGTCAATTTTAGGCAACTTTTCTCAAAAACCGTGTTTTTTGGTCGTCACTCAATAAACAGTGGTCAAAAAAATAAATAAATAATCGTATTCTAGACACAATAAAGTACTCAAAAAAATGTTTTGAGCCATTGGGTGCATTTTTAGCATTTTTGTGCCACTTCAAACTTTCGAAAAAAAATTTAGTTTTTTTTTAGAGAAAAAAATTTGTTTAATTGTTTTATATCTTGGCCAATTATAGTCCGATTTTGGTGAAATTCACATGCACATAAGATTTCTCATTCAAGAGTAAGCTCTGTAAGTGACATTAAAAAATTCAAATAGTTTGGCCTTTGTAGGCAAACAATGAAATTAGGCCCGCGGTACACTTTCCCCTTCCACCATATGCCCAATTTTGGGATTTCTCTTGCCCCCTTCTGGGAATCAATAGTCACATCCCTTAAATTCAAACCGCATTTTTGCTTTTTCAAATATCTTAATTTTTACCAAAGTTATGAAGAATTTAGTGTTTGAACATTTAACAAATTAAATTTTTCGACCTTCGCCGCACACTAGGGCAACAAACCATCAAAGTTGGCAATAAATCACAGACTCTCTTTATGAATTTGTAAGTTAAATATTGCTTTGTAGAGGTGTCAGTATTACAAATGAAAATACATAGAGGGCTTATAATGTGTTTGTTTGCTAAAAAAAAAAAATAAAAATTATTAAGAATATAATATAATAGAAATGTATATTCTATTCTTAATATCTATTTTTTTTTTTAGCAAATAAACACTTTATAAGCCCTCTATGTATTTTCTTTTGTAATACTAACATATAATATAATAAAAATGTCATGGGCCTAATGAGGTCCAAGTGCCGGGGGGGTAATCCACCCTCCACACGTTAAAGATACAGATAATAAAAATGTTATATTATAATAATTTGATTTAGAAAAGCTATGATGATTGTAATCAAATTTCATCCTCTTTAGAATGTGATGACATTTTCTTCATCGTCTCCACGGTCATCATCAGTGTCATGAATATACCATGGCTATGAAGCTGGACGAGTCCAGATTTAAACATATCTACTGCTTCTTTAGAAAAGTGCTGCAGGCTTTTTCTTTTTTAATTTTCGTTTGCTCGTGATTACAAGGTCGAAACTAAGTAAAAACGAATTAAAGACGTCCATATTAGTTTTCTCTGTTATTGGTCTATAGGCAACAAAGCAGAAGATATTATTTCAGGCCCATGTATAAAGTATTTGTGCAATGTCGGAGGCATATTGACCGTGGGTACTTTTCAACAAAATATCTAGCGGTGTTGTGAGCAAATTCTATTAATTTCGTTCTTTCCAGAACTTCTCATGATATTAAGAAGTTTCTATCTCGATAAAAATATAGTGTTCAACCTCGTTCCTGAAATAAAATAAAAAATAAATTAAATTGTTATGTGCAAAACAGTGTTGTTTTATTTATACCGGGTGGGCTGTAAAAAACTGTATTTGTATTTTGTTTTTATTTTCATTTTTTAAATAATAAACCGATTTTGCTGTTCTTAGGCTCATGCTATGTTCTAGAGATGTGTTGTGATTTTGCTGTCAGCGATTTTGTCGCCGCTACTTTCCTGTCGCTGGAGCGAACAGCTCCGGTTCTTTCAAAATCACTGCGACTTTTTGGAGCTGGGTTTGATTTAGGCACGTTTTCATTCAGGCTCTATTGCTAAAAATAAATGTCGCATCGCATATTTATCTAATGTGAACTGGAACTGCGATCAGAACGAAATTTATTATTTATTTATTTATTCAAAATCCATACAGGCTTTTCAGCCTTATTACATGGATAGTATATTATATGCTTCTAATCGCAGTCGTTGAAATTTGTATAAAACAAATAGGACATCTACAATAGGGTGGCGCAAAAAAACGACTATTTTTTTTGAGAATCGTGCGAAAATATGGTAATTTATCATGTTTTAAGACCCCTCCAAAAGGCAGCTCACGATTTTTAAAAATTTCAAAATTAGACAAAATTGGATTGTTTTTCAAATTTTTTTGCTCATGACGGTAGAATTTTGTGCTCTAAAAAAGAAAAAAATCTCAAATTTTTAGCTCATAATATTAAACTGAAATTAATATTCTTAATATTAAGATTTAAAGGTCGCTCGAAAACATCAAAAGCAATAATTTTGTTTATAAAAAAAATCTTGAACGACCTCTAAAAAATGTTTTTTGAGCTGCCCTTTGGAGGGGGTCTTAAAACATGATAAATTAACATATTTTCGTACGAGACTCAAAAAAAAATAGTCTGTTTTTTTGCGCCATCCTAATCTACAATTCTTAAAAATGTATCTTGGCGGCAATAGTAATTGATCGTTTTTTAAATTTCCAAAATTTATTTTATGAAAATAAAATTTATTATCTTTTAAAAAAAATATTGCACAAAATAGCGTAGCCACAGACATAAAAAATTACGGTAATTAAAACTGTTTCGAAAAAAATGCAACGATTTAAAAAAAATTGCAGCTATTTCTTACGTGAGGACGTGACACAGGTCACAAGTTGCGATCTAGTTTACCGCTCCGAAAAGTCGCGGCGATTTGTCACTGCGACTTTTTCGGAGCAGTCGCTGTTTGTCGCAGCGACACAAAAATTTCGTCGCAACCCATCTCTACTATGTTCCTAGATCTACCAAAAATAAACTAGCTCCAAATCAAGTCATATTTCAATTAGGTTCGCCATCCTGGAATTTAAAATTTCCGCCATTTTAATTTAATGGTCGGAAAGTATATTTACATACCTACCAAATCAGATCCATTGAGTCCAAATCGGTCAAAAACTAAAATAGCAGCGTTGCAAAGCATAATAATGTGTTATTATAAGCTTATATGAAAACGTAAAAACCAGACAACTTTGATTGTCTGTATCTTACGATTGAATGGACCAATCGTGTTCGGAGAGGTCTTAAAATAAATAAAATAGGTTAGGTATTAAACTTTTGTTGTTAGATTTTATATTTAATTTATAATTATTACGCAAAACGAGCTTAAAATGGGTTACTTTTAGGCTCTTTTTTTTTTCTTCAATTAGGTCGGCCATCTTAAATTTTACATTTCTGGCATTTTGTTATGTCTGTCTGGGAGCATATTTAGTTGCCTATAAAATGAGCCTAAGGACAATAAAATCGATTGATTAATAAACGAAATATATTAAAAAACCAGAATTCGTTTTTGACGATCGTCGCGCCATATATTTATATACTTTGAAAAAATCCAAATAGTGAAGAAAAGTGCAAATAAGTGCAGAGAAACTAAACGATTTCAAAAAGTACAAACAATATTCATTATGAAAAGTCGAAATTTAAAGCTTGGACTGCTTTGGAACACAACAAATAGCCTTCATGTATTTAAGAATATTTTAAAATTTTAACGTTTAACCTTCATTTTACTTAACCCCAATATTATATGATTACGTTTATTTTTCTACAACTTCTTACTTATTAAAATAATAATACATAGCTGAATTTGAAGGTTCCGTGGCGGAAATTTAAAAAAAAAATCAAAATACAGCTTAAACACAAAAACAAGTTAAAAACTACGAAATAACAATGAATATATACTCGCCTCAGATAAGTAACTTCGACTGAGGGTGGTGATGAAACGCGTAAGACAGAAGATCGCACTTGTTCGTTTTATTATGTAGTGGACAGTAATACATCAGAAAAAAATTTGAGGTAGAGTGTATATGCTATTTAATTTTTTTATTTATTGCCAAATTTGAGGGCTTGTTTCCCCAGTGTCAAAATATTAAACAAATTTAAATCGTCCATACCGCGAGAACGATGCATCGGATCAAAATTTCTCAAGAGACATGAAAATTAGCATTTTTTCTAAGCTTTCAAATGTCGTAAACTGTGTTTTGAAAATATTGATTTATTTCCAACATGCGCCTGCGCAAAATTGAAAAAATCCAAAATTTCGTCACTTTCGAAAAACAGCTACATTTTGTTTTGCCTTTTTTCGAAAAGATCATCTCAAAATACATAGAATCCATTTTGTTTCATCTAATTACAATTTAATGTAAGCTCAAAACCCGTAATTTAATTCGATTATTAATGTATGCCCATATTAATTCTATCGGATTAAATATGCAATAATAGGGAGGTAGGCGAAGCAGAGCATAGACGTGCGTCTTACAAAGTTCATCTATATAATACTCCTTTTCAAATTTCTGTTTTTCTATAATTTCTAGTAAAACTTTAATTGTAGGATTTTTTTTTCTCTTTCATAAATTCCAAAATATCACTTTTTTTAGTTCTTCAGTTAGGAATTGTTCTTGTTTGACGCGAATGATAAGAGGCATTGCCCATGACGATAACGGTTTCCTTAGGAATATTAGGTAATAGCTGTTCTTTAATCCACATTTCAAATAATGGCGCCGTCATATCCTCATGATAATCAGCACTGGAATAATTTTTAACTTGTTTAGCTGATAATAACAAAGCATTAGGGACAAAACCATTTATACTTCCTGAGTGCAAAATAATTATTATTTTTCTTCTAGAGGAAGGCGTTTGCAAACAACAATCATGACTATCAAACCACGTTTCATTCTGGTATAATAGGATATGTCGATTACTATCACGAAAATTTTTAATTTTGCGCAAATAATCCTGGCAAAGCCTAACAATTCGCTGTGATTCCATTATCGCCATTCGTTTGTCCAATTTCTTATGTCTAAATCCACAATCTAATAAAATTTGACGCAATGTTTCTAGGGACTTGTAATTATAGTCGGGGTAACCTAATAATTTTTTTTGAATACACTCTTAGGGGATTATGATTGAAAACCGGTGTTATTTTTAACAGGTGTTATTTTATAAACACACAGAAATAACAATCTGTTCCCAAATAACGTGTCTGTTAAAAATAACATTATTTGTCGATCATAACCCCGTAAAGTAGTAACTTGATTTTCTTGATACATATTATAAATTGTCCTACGTATAAATTCCTTTCCACTTGTATCAATTTTCGTCTTTGATGATGCAGGGATACGGGGACTCCCATACAAATTTTTCGAAGGCTACTTAACTAACCGAAAACAACATGTTAGGATAAATGGAGAACTCAGTAGAGAAAAAGTTGTATCGTTTGGAGTTCCTCAAGGTACCGTACTGGGACCAATTCTCTTCAATTTGTACATTAATGATATATTTTCTTTTAACTCTTCGGGGAAGGTAATTGGTTTTGCAGACGACACTGCTGTAATATATAGTGACAAAACGTGGGAAAATTTAAAAAATAAAATAGAAACAGATGTAAAAAAAATATTTGATATATTTAGACACAAAATGCTTACGGTTAACTACAACAAAACCTATATTGTTCCGTTTACCAGTTAAAAATACAAATTACCACTTTATAATAAAATTATTATTACGGACAACAATATGGTTACTGAAATTTCTTTAAAATCTGAAATTAAATATCTTGGTGTAATAATAGATTCACATTTAAGATGGACCTTACACTTATCGGACGTAGCTAAAACATTAAGGTTTTTATTATATAAATTTAAATATATAAGAACAATACTAAACTTACCACATCTAAAAACGATTTACCATGCACTTGTGGAATCGCGTCTCAGATATGCCATTATAAGTTGGGGAGGTACATTGCCAAGTCATCTAGAACAGGTCGGATTTCGCTGTAGGATTTCTACAGCGAAAAATTTTAAAAATTATATATTGTAAAAATCTAAGATTTAACACTAATCTTCTTTTTAAAGAAGCAAATGTAATGTCTTTGAGGCAGCTATATCTTTTTAGTCTAATCATTCATTTATTTCAAAATGGCACTTACCTACAAACACCTGGCCATTATTATTATACTAGAACTAAAACAAAAGATTATATCCTAACAAATACTGCTAAAAAAAAACCATAGGTACGAGATATTTCGATTTTGTAGCACCCCGCTTGTTCAACTTCCTACCTGATATGTATAAAATTTATATAAGAAAACTAAACTCAACCAATCTCTTAAAATCGATTTTTAAAACTTATATAAAAACATTAGGATCTAAGGAAATAGATAAAATAATTGAAAATGAGTAAAAAAAAAACCAAAATAAATATTTAAAAAAAAAAAACTTTAAGATCAAAATAAAATAAATGTAACAAACTAAACACTCAGAGAGAAGTATGTATACTAGTTTTAAGTCTAGTGTAGAAAAAATTGTATATTGTATTATATTTTTAAGTCATCCGTGTACTCCATGCTCAACCTTTATGGTCTTAATGGATTACACTCATAAAAATTCTTAAATTGATTGTTATGTATTCTGCATTTGAACAGTATGTTCTGTCTAAAAAATTAAAATGATATAAACTGCAATCGTAAAATATACTATTACTTTTGTTTTTAACAATTAGATATTTATTTAAAGAAAAAATTACTTAAAATGGATAAGAAAGAAAAATGTTAATATTAAAATAAAATAAATGCAATAAACCAAATTAGAGTAGTGAACATTATCTATATTTATAGGTCTAGTGTAGAGAACATTATGTAAAATATTTTTAAATCATCGGTGTACCCCATGCTCAACCTTTATGGTCTTAATGGGCTACACATATGAAACATTTTAAATTAGTGTCATGTATTTGAACAATATGTTCTGTTTATTTAGTTGTATCGTGTACCTTTGTTTGAGGCATTTATTTACGTTTGTGTTCATAATTTGTAATGACATTTAAAAAAAAAATAAAATACATAGTTGTTCGTTTCAATTTCGTTAGTTCACATATTCTTCTTATTATAAAGTTGTCGGATTTTTCACAATTTTCTCTTTCCAAACATTCAAAAATATTTAAAACAAGTCTCTGTGTTTGAACATGCAAATCTTTATTTTTAAATTCCTAATCACCTTCTTCAGTATTCTCTGAATCACAGTCAATGTTCTCATTATCCTGTGACATTTTACTATTTGCCTCAAACGGTCCCCAAAATACAATATTAAAAGTGTCACAGATTTAAATAAACTTCCACTTTTAGTTCAATCAGATAAACTGATTTTTTACGCAATTATTAAATTCACTTAAAATTTTAATATATATATATATATATATATATATATATATATATATATATATATATATATATATATATATACAGGGTGTCCTTTAAAATGTGTCCCAAAATTCTCAGGCAGATTCCTTAACCAAAAAATGGAAAAAAAGTTCCTATAGACCTATGTCCTAAAGTGCCCCCTAAGCGAGCAACAGCCTCTCGAAATCATTTTTTTTATTTTGATTTTTTGAATTTTCTTAAAAATGGAAACAAATAAAAGAACCAAATTTTGACTGTTAAATATGATCAATAATAGTGACCTTTTGACACCTTCAAAAAGAAATTATTTCGTCAGGGGTGTACTTGGGAATTTTTTGAAAATTTTGATTATTCATAACTTTTTGTGTTTTTGGTAATGACTTATCCATATTTTTTTTTACATTCTACATTGAAAACTACGTCAAAAAGGAATACTTGTTTGATCTCGATTGGAGCAGCCGTTTCCGAGAAAACATCATCCAAAGATATTCGTCCACTTTAGCTTAATTTTCAATTTTCCTAAATTACCTCGGTGAATCTCGTAAATAAAAATAACTTTTTTAGCTCTCTCTAAATAATTGTAGTTCAAATGTCGTGGTGGGACTATTTTTATTTAATAATAAGAAACGGTTTAAAAAAATATTTATTCTAAAAAAACAAATCAAAAAAAATTAAAGCAGATGCTCAATGTGGCGACCATTGGTTTCCACACACAAGCGCAACCGTCGCATCATAGACTGTCTTACACGAAAAAATACTTCAGGATTATTCCTAAGAACTTCGCAATGATGAAAAACTCGTTCTTCCAATTCTTCAACTGTTTCAACAGGACTGGAATAAACCAATGATTTTAAATAACCCCAAACAAAAAAATCCATTGGATTTAGATCTGGTGAACGAGGTGGCCAGTTAACAGGACAACCTCTGCCAATTACTCTACCCTCAAATCTTTCGTTAAGGTGCTGTCTAGCTTCAAGGCTGTAATGTGGTGGAGCTCCATCATGCATAAACCACATGTTATGTCTGATTTGAATCGGAATATTATCAAGAAGCTCATGTAAGTTATTTTCCAAAAAAAGCCTGTATGCTGCTCCATTTAACCTATTCGGCAAAACAAATGGTCCAATAAGGTAATTATCAATAACTCCAGCCCAGACGTTTATTGAAAATTTATCCTGGTGGTGACGTTCAACAACCGCGTGAGGGTTATCTTCAGCCCATTCATGCATATTTCGAAAATTTATTATACCATCTCTAGTGAAACCAGCTTCATCGGTAAATAGCACTTTATTAAGAAACATTGCATCTTGATTACATCTTCCAAGAAACCATTCAGAAAAGATAACTCGCGGCTCATAATCAGTAGCTTTAAGTGCCTGAACTTTTTGAATGTGGTAAGGGTACAATTGTTGTTCAAGCAAAACTTTCCATACCGTGTTACGTCCGACTCCCACTTCTGAAATTAAATGAGAGAATCTGTGTAGTGAATAGTTAAGAAAGAGAATCCATTGATTTGGGAAATCAGATTTTTTCTGCATAACGCAACTCTTTTCGATACGAAAAGTCGTGAAATGTAAGAGAAGCAATAACAAGTAAAAAAACTAGTTTTATACGATAAGGTACGGGGTAGCTAAAATAATAAATAAGTAATTACTTACCATTTGCTATTTTTCTGGTACTTGTCGATGGGGTTTCAGCTACCCTATCCAAAATTGCTTCTTCCAAAGCAGGAGTTCTCACATAATTTTGTCTTCCACTGTTACTAGAGTTTTTCTTAAATGTACCAGTTTCCCGAAGTCTATCGTCAATTCTAGAAAACGTCTTAGCGCATGGAAGATGCCTATTTGGAAAGCGCTCCTGATAAAGTCTGCGAGCTTCATTGGCATTTCCAGAAGCGAGTCCAAAACATAAGTGCATGTCCGTCATTTCGCCGAATGTGTAATCATTATTGTAGTTATTGTGAGCCATTTTAAACAAAATAATAACAATACAACGAATCGCACCAGAACACTTTTAGAAATAATGTTTAACTGAAGAAACATTTTTATCAGTGAGCGAAAAAAATTATCCATGAAACACAAAAAAATACATATTTTTACTTTTTTATTCTAAACAGCTAAATACAAACCTTATGGTCTTCATAATATATAAATGGGAACTAAATTTTTAAATTTTATTTAGAGAGCTAAAAATAGTATACAGGGTGATTGATTAGTGTGAGGAAGCTCTGTAGATCTGTTATAATAAAAGTAGGCAGCTTTAAGCTTCACATTTTAAAATTAGTTACGATGTGACAGGGTGTTGCATAAGGCCGTGCCAAATCAAAGTTATGTTTTTTAAATGGAACACCCTGTATATTTTTAGAATCTGCTCGATAATCTGATTTCAATGATATATCACACTTGTTATCTAATATGAATAGTAAAGGATCTACAGCTACTCAAAAATCACATTTTTTTCAAATTCAGGTGGCTGTTGTAGCCAAACAGTTGGAAATCGAGGAAAACGGCTTACAGTCCCTATCCTAACTTTTTAAGGTCTATTCAGTGACATAAAATACATATTATTTGATACAGGGTGATCAAAAATCCAAAATCACATCCGATTTTTGATCACCCTGTATCAACTAATATTTTTTGCCACTGAATAGACCTTCAAAAGTAAGGATAGGGACATGTAAGCCGTGTTCCTCGATTTCCAACTTTTTGGCTACAACAGCCAAAATTGAAAATTAACCTAAACTGCACGAATATCTTTGGATGATGTTTTCTCGGAAACGGCTGCTCCAATCGAGATCAAACAAGTATTCCTTTTTGACGTAGTTTTCAATGTAGAATGTAAAAAAAATATGGATAAGTCATTACCAAAAACACAAAAAAGTTATGAATAATCAAAATTTTCAAAAAATTCCCAAGTACACCCCTGACGAAATAATTTCTTTTTGAAGGTGTCAAAAGGTCACTATTATTGATCATATTTAACAGCCAAAATTTGGTTCTTTTATTTGTTTCCATTTTTAAGAAAATTCAAAAAATCAAAATAAAAAAAATGATTTCGAGAGGCTGTTGCTCGCTTAGGGGGCACTTTAGGACATAGGTCTATAGGAACTTTTTTTCCATTTTTTGGTTAAGGAATCTGCCTGAGAATTTTGGGACACATTTTAAAGGACAACCTGTATATAAAGATTTGTTATCTGAAAAATAAGAAACTATCAAAAAACCCAAACACGCGGTACTGAAATTTGAAATGAATAACATTGTCCATGTCCAAAAGATTTATTACCTAGCGACTCAATTATTGTGATGATAACATGGGCAAGATAATGCGAAAATACAGCTGGTTTACTGCTTTGTCAAATGATAAAGTGTCCCAATACTATGTAGCTTCAGTATTAGCGAAATATATAAACGGAGTACTCTTTGTACGCTAGTTATGTTTTTCACTATTCCAACTGACTTTGGAAATACTATACCTGATCGATTCTGTCAATAATTAATCTAGATTTTGTTTGGCAAGCTTGCTTATGCTCGAAAAAATCTTAGGTTAGAATCACCAAAATTCGCAAGTTTTAACTCAAATTTCTCTGTTATTTATGCGTAACCCGCATTTTTTTTTTTGTTATTTTATATATACACTTAATATTATTTTCTAGTTCAATTTTGTTTTTTTTTTTTTTCGAAATTCGTGTGTCCGTTACGTTTATAGGCATCGAGGTACTCATCGTATTCAGGAAAAAGAATATATAGAAATATTTTTCAAAATTTTTGGACCATAAACGAAATCGGGGTCACCAATATATTTGTGGGAGTATGATGTTCCTTGTCCC
This sequence comes from Psylliodes chrysocephalus, assembly GCA_927349885.1. Taxonomy (NCBI): domain Eukaryota; kingdom Metazoa; phylum Arthropoda; class Insecta; order Coleoptera; family Chrysomelidae; genus Psylliodes; species Psylliodes chrysocephalus. Next base: position 18,744,892 of record OV651827.1, read on the forward strand.
ACAAATATCTTCGTTGGAATATTGATATTCTTAATTGATGGACGTACAAATTCATATTTTTTTATTTTACAATATTCTAATCTTTCAAAATTATTTTATAAATCTATAGTTACCCTTATAAGTTTAACATGCTACAGTTTTTTTATCCTTCTGACTGAGTAAATGTTGATTTACATCGCTTTCTTTTAAATCCTTTGAAACATATGTCACATTTAAATGGTTTTTCATCAGTATGAATGTAGTGTATGTGAATCATCTTAAGTAGATAATTAAATGTAGGTATGTTTGCCCCTGACGTAACAGTTGACTCACGGGGTAGAGAAAGTCAGTAAAACATGGCATGAACAAGCGTGCGGTACTAAAGGAAACAAAAGTGTTTTATTTCAAAATATAAATAAATAATAATTAGCGATTATTCCAAAGAGACTAGACAATACAATGAATTACTTTTAAATGATTCTGCAAACAATATTTACGTTTTAATTGTTTGAAACAAATGTCACATTTAAATGGTTTTACATCTTTCTTAGCATGAATCTTTAAATGACGCTTTACTTCACCCATTCTCTTGAATTCTTTGCAGCAAATGTCACACTTAAATGGTTTTTCGGTAGTGTGAATTATTAAATGAACATTTAGGTCAGATTTTCGTTTAAATTGTTTGAAACAAATGTCACACTTAAATGGTTTTTCATCATTGTGAATTATTTTTAGATGTTCCTGAAAACCAAATTTACTTTTCAATTCATTGAAGCAAATGTCACACTTATATGTTCTTTCATCAGTGTGACTAAGTAAATGTGGCTTTACGTCCCTCTTTCTTTTAAATCCTATGAAACATATGTCACATTTAAATGGTTTTGCATTAGTATGCATTGCTTTTAAATGTTTCCGTAAATTAGATTTACCTTTATATTCTTTGAAGCAAATGTCACACTTGATTTTTTGATCAGTATGAATGATTAAATGTGTCTTTATATCTTTCTTTCTTCTAAATCCTTTGGAACATATGTTACATTTAAATGGCTTTTCATTTGTGTGAATATTTAAATGATCCTTTACGTCGGCCTTTCTTTTAAATCCTTTGGAGCAAATGGCACACTTGAATGGTTTTTCGTTAGTATGAATTACTAAATGAATGTCTAGGTCACATTTTCGTTTAAATTGTTTAAAACAAATGTCGCACTTAAATGGTTCTTCGTTAGTGTGATGAATGCTGGAAAAGGTGTTTATTTTTAGATATACTTTTCTTGGTCTATTTTGAACTACATGAACAAAATAGTAGTGTCGAAAAAATTCAAGTTTGGTCATTAATTTTCCACAAAATTCGCAAACCACGAAATTTTTCCCAAAATGTCCGCTAATATGTTTCGATCTTGATTTAGAAGAAGGAAAATCTGTAAATAAAAAATACCACTGAAAAAACAAAATATTTCCAATTCAAAAATAAATAGTATTAATTTATATCAGGGTTTTCCACAATTCTAAATAACCGAAAATGTCTCAATACGACCCTGTGCAAAAGTATAATAACTATTCGACTGTCACGCAAGCATCGGCGCGCCGACTTTGGGATTCCCAGCTTCGCCACGAATTGTTTAGTTTTTGCTGTTTAAGGCCAAGTCACATACTTTGATTACTATACGAGGCAAGAGAGAGGTCCGACACGCCCAACATAGGGCGCGGCCATTTTGAACCCTGTGACACAGTTTACATCTAAAGAATCAGATCGCTCACTCTGCGTCGGCACTTTGGATCTCAAAGTTTCAGTTTATACACTGTGCAACTCGGATAATACAATATATGACAACGGCCTATAATAAAACAGCAGTCTTCTGCGTATCCTGAATTTGTATCCCTGGAGTGGATGTTATTTTGAAACTTTCAACTGGTCCGAGTGAGCTAACTGATTCTTTAGCAATAAACTGTGACTTCAAAAATAATATTCACTGACACTGACAGCAGCAAGCAAAATATCAGGTGCGTTTTAATCATCCGCTTCTGCTTCCGGAATTGTCGGTTTAGTCGTTTTAACCTGTCAGATTAAAACAAGAAAACTGACAATTCCGAAGCAGAAGCGGATGATTAAAACGCACCTATTAAAAATATTGCGCCAAGATGTAGGCAACACGTAATAAGGGTTCAAAATGGCGGAGTTTTCTATCTCCTTTTAAAATGCACTCAGAAAGCTGCGCAGTGCGACCATTCTCCGTATAGTAAAAGAAAATCAAAGTATGTGGGCCAAGTTCAACGCGTTGTCAATAACAACTGACGGCGACTTTTTAATCACAAAAATACAGCTCTGAACGATAATATTTTCAAAAACTGTTTTCAAAAATGGGTCAATTTACCGTCATCTGCTAAGATGCGGGATCTTTTATATGTGTTACAAAAAAACTGTCCTGTGTCCCACTAAGCCGACACAACGCACTTTTGAGGTGAGTAAATAAAAACCTTACTCTGACTATTTGTCAATTACAAATACAAAGTTTACAACTAGGTTTCTTTAATTTCTTGATAACTGATCGATTGATTCTTTTCTTTTATAATTTTACGGGATTCAAAAATGTTTCATACATTTCATCTTTTATCAATTTTCTACCACCAATTTTTTTTTAATCAACAACCCCTTAGTTACCAATTTTGATCAAGTAATAACTTTTTAAATTTAACCAATTAAAACGATTTGCTTTTAGTGATCTATTATTTATTTGATTTACTATTTTAACTAAAAGATTTTATTTAAAATATCACTGTCCGATTATCTTTGTGAAATAATTTCATACTACTGTTATTATAATTTCTTTATTCTGGTTGTCAATTTTTATTAATTTAGACAAATCTCTTCATATAAAATCATGTTGGCAACAATTTTACCAATTTTTTTGAAAATTGTCAAGTTTGTCAAACTTTCTTGATAAGCTTGATGGACAGGGTGATAATATAATTATTCGAGGAAAAAATTTGTATTTTGATTAAAATTTATTTTATTTTATTTTTAATGATTGTTATTTTATTTTAGGTAATGACACATAGATTTTCATGGAATCATATAAGTACAAGGCTTTATAATTTATAGAAACGAGTATTCTTTTTATCGCTTTATGAAAATTAAGTTTCTGATGGTTTTAATGCATTCTTACTGAAGGTAAATTTTTAATTTGTGTTATTTTATCTAGCTAAACATATCTTTTTCTACACGATACTTTATTACATTACAATATATTATTGTAGATCCAGGTATGGTATGGTTTCGGTTTTTATTTTATTTTTATTTTCTTTATTTGGCTAGTTTGCTAATATCACAATATTCAAATTTAGTAGCGATTCTTAGTAGCGATTCTTTTGTGCGAACTCGACACATTACATACAGAATAGAGAGAGACATTACATTAAAATCGCTGTCTGTCGAACGAAGATAGGAGTCTCGATAGGAGACGTACTTAAAGATGAGAATCCCACTGCATATGTTATTTAATTTTAACCTCTCTGATCTGTTACTTAGATAATTTACATGCTACTCCAATGCATGCATCCAAAGCATAGATTTAAAAAACAACCTTTATACCCATACTTTTTAATTTTTTTATCGAATGGTTTTGATCAACAGAATCAAATGCATTTTAAAGAAATACAATTAATTTTTAATTATACATATGGCGGGTTGTACAATAGACAGTTAAAATGTAGACTTAGTTTAAACTGTGAACCTTGTCGCATACTCATCGGTTATTGTTAAACATAGTTTTAAAAATGATATTTGCTTTTGAATATAACTAGTTAAAAATAAAACTCTTGTTAGTTAAAATGAGTTTAGAATATTTTTTGTACAACCTGTCCATAATGTATTTTGTAATAACTATAAATCTATATAGTTAACTATTATTTTTATTTTTTCAGTAATACTTTCCCTGTAACTTCTGAACTCTGTTTTATTATATTTTTAGTTGTAAACAAGAATCTGATGAGTACCTACATTGTACAGATTTAAATATACAAAGGGTCCTGTAAATATACCAACAAACTTTTAGGGGTAATAGTAATAAACTTTTTTGCTTAATAAATATGTGTTTCAAAAACGAAGCATTTTCGGACATATGATTATGTTCAGATGTAGACGATCAGAAAGGTCATATTGACGTAATATATACAGCCTTCTCAAAGGATTTTGATCGAATTGATCATAATATTCTTGTAAGGAAGTTGGAAAGCTTAGGGTTTGATCAGTCGCTCTTGAGATTATTTTCTTCTTACCTAAATCATCGTTTTAATTATGTCTTTTACAACGGATTTTCATCCTCATCCTTCACAGCAACATTTGGAGTTCCACAGAGCTCCAATCTGGGGCCACTATTATTTAGTATATTTATAAATGACTTGGCAATAAACTTAGCTGCAATCACCTGCTGTTCGCTGCTGACTTAAAAATATTTACCTCAATCTCATCAATTCAAGACTGCCACTTTTTACAGACCCAACTGGGCATCGTTGAAAATTGGTGTAATGAAAACAAGCTGTTTATGAATGTGTCTAAATGGAAAGTACGTTCCTATACTAGAAGTATTAGCAAGGTGGAGTTTGATTATTTATTTAACGGCCTAACTTTATCGACTTGTGCACAAATTTAAGATTTAGGTATATTATTCGACCAAAAAGTTACTTTTTCGGATTATATTGATAATACCGTTGCTTCTGCACTTCTGCGTTGAAAAGCTTAGGGTTCTTAATTCATAATTCTCGTTCTTTTACAAACTTTCAAAGCTTAGAGATCCTTTACTTTTCTTTAGTTTGTTCCAAGCACCTCTTATCTGGAACCTTATTTACAATATTCATAAAAGATCATTGAAAAATGTTCAGCGGCTATATCTCAAGTACCTTTCTTTTAAAATAGATGGGCTGTATCCCATTCGAGCTATTGAACAATCTCTGCTGCTTTCGAGGTTCAACATACCATCTTTGGAAAATAGAAGGATAGTTTCTAGCGTGACATTTCTTTGTAAAATATTACATAACACTATTGATGTACCATTTTTGATAAAAAAAATAAATTTTAATATTCCTCAAACAACCATTAGATATCATAAAACATTTTTTATACAGCAAGTATTTGAACTAACTTGAGAAGAAATTCGCCTATAACGCTAATGTGCTCAAATTGTAATTAATTTTGTTCTGATTGGGATTTTATTTCGACCATTAATTGTACTTATTTGTAGCTAATGTATTTAGGATTCTTTCTTTTCTTTTTTTCTTGCTGTTGTTAAAATTATTTTCTGTCGAAATATTATGTTTAACATTTATTTCATGTATATTGTCCTGTAAATGGATTAATTTGGTGGGCAATAAAATTATTTTTATTTTATTAAGCAAAAAATTTTTATTTTGATGCACCTACCACCTTTAAAAGTTTGTCAGTATATTAACGAAAAATCCTATATAATTCCCAAAGAAAAATGTTTTTGAAATAATTTCCGAATTCTATTTATTAATATTTGTTATTTTTTAGGTTCAATGATTCGAAATATGATGATGAGCTACGCCAATAATATCCCTGATACTTAAAAAAAAATAGTATGATATTAAGCAGATTTGATGCTACGTCACATTGTGGTGCGAAGACGTGGCTTGTATAAATTTGTGGTAACAGTTGATCGAAAACAGTGCGCAAAAATAAATTTAAATCTGCATAGACATCATAGGTAGCCACATTCCGTACCACAATACGTCATGCGTGAACTCGATGAGATTTCATCGGCTAAGTATCATTCCTCTGTAATGTTTTGTATCATTAGGAACATCAACATTGCAAACAATTATGACCAGGGTTTTCTAACCTTTTCCCTAGGTCAGAGAGAATAAATGAAAACTAAATAATGTATAGTAATAAAGATTGAAAATATATATACTTTTAAAGAGTTTTATTATGTCAGCCATAGTTTTATACCAAAAATGAAAATTATCTGAAATTATACATTAAAAATACATTCATAAATTTACTATATAACATTCAACGACTCTCTCCTGGCTAAAATATTACTTATCTATCTATTCAGCTCTCTTCCGTCTATTTTTTGCCTTTAGCCTCCTTCTGACACTTCCATTCGTTCTTATTCAGCAATTACTGATGCCTACCAAGAAAACTGTCCCGAAAAAGAGAGATGCCAAACGAGAAAAACAGTCTGGTGGAATAAACACCTAGATAGCCTGAGAGGCGAGGTGCGAAGGCTATTCAACAGAGCCAAATCCACACAAGACTGGACTACTTATAAAAATAAGCTCACAGAGTATAACAAAGAAGTACGCAAGGCTAAAAGAAACTCATGGAGGAAGTTCTGCGAAGAGGTCTCAGAGACCACCGCCAGCGCTAGAATCCATAGAGTTATAGCCAAAGACAGTACATCTAGTCAAGTGGGATTCCTCAAAAAAGAGGATGATACCTACACCACGACACTAGAGGAAAGTCTGGAGATACTAACTCAGGTGCACTTTCCGGCCTCAACTATCCTAACAGGACTAGACTCAGGAGACCAAGAGAGCTACAGTCACAAGGGGATCAGACCAACTCCAATAGACTGGAAGCTGGCCTCCGAAATCACAAGACCACACAGGATTAGTTGGGCTATCAACAAATTTAAGGCATACAAATCCCCGGGGCCGGATGGAATATATCCAATTCTGCTCCAGAAGGGAAAAGATGTGTTAATGCCACATTTATGCAAAATCTTCAGAGCATGTATTGCCTGGAGATATATCCCAGCAATATGGCAAAAGGCGAAAGTAGTCTACCTTGCCAAAGTAGGTAGGGTCACAGACTAAACGCCAAAGTCATATCGCCCCATAAGCCTATCCTCCTTCCTACTTAAAACACTAGAAAGATTAATAGATAGGTATATCAGGGACGATATACTAAAAATAAATCCGCTCCATCCCAACCAATATGCATACCAGCCAGGAAAGTCAACTGACCTAGCGCTGGACGATCTAAACAGGCTACTTTCAAAGTCAATAGATGACAAAGAAATCGCAATAGCCACTTTCTTAGATATTGAAGGAGCTTTCAACAATGCCTCAACCAGGTCAATAACCAAGGCTCTAGAAGGGAGAAACGTCCCAGTAACAATATGCCAATGGATCACTGCCTGTCTAGAGAACAGGATTATTTTATCCACTCTAGGAAAGGCAACCATACAGGCAAAAGTTACACGGGGCTGCCCACAAGGAGGAATACTATCTCCAATGCTGTGGTCAGTTCTCGTGGACGACTTACTCAAAATATTGTCCAAAGAAGGCTACCAGTACCTAGGATACGCAGACGACCTAGCAATCATCGTCAGGGGGCGATTTGCAGGTACAGTTTCGGAACGATCTCAAACAGCTCTAAACATAGTGAACAACTGGTGCAAAAAGGAACAATTGTCCATCAACGCACAAAAAACAACAGTTGTACCATTCACAAAAAAACGGGTACTCACAGGTCTAAGACCACTAGTACTAAACAGCACAGTTATCCCATTCGTCACAGAAGCCAAATACCTCGGAGTCATATTTGACCAAAGGCTGACATGGAATCAACATCTCAAAAAACTCACACATAAAGCTACAATAGCTCTCGTAAGCTGTAGAAGAATATGTAGGAAAAACTGGGGTCTAAACCCCAAAATGACCATATGGTTATACACAAGGGTAATAAGACCCATGATAACCTATGGCGCAGTGGCGTGGGTAACCAAAACTGCGCAGGCAAGTGCAATAGGCCAACTCACTAGCATTCAGCGGCTTGCCTGTCTAAGTGCTACTGGGGCCATGCGCACTACGCCGACCGCAGTAATGGAGGTATTACTAAATCTCACGCCATTGCACATCTTCATACAAGGAGAAACCAGGTCAGCTATTCACAGACTAATGCAGGGACAAAACCCAATAAGCCAACTACATAGCGCCGACCACACAAGGCTATATCAGCAAGTACAAAGGGATAATATTCTAGCTATGCCTACTGATAGAGCCATAACCACATACAAATTTGAAAGAAATTTTCAAATTCAAATACCAGCCCGAGAATCCTGGAAACAGGGACCTCCCGTACAGGCTGAACTCGTCTGGTACACAGACGGTTCAAAAACCAAGGAAGGAGCCGGTGCTGGAATCTATGGACCTAAGTCGAAATCAACGATTTCACTAAGCTTAGGAGAATATGCAACAGTGTTCCAGGCTGAGCTAATAGCCATACAACACTGTGCAAGAGAAATATTAAATCAGCAAGTATCAGGCAAAACTATTGCCATATACTCTGATAGCCAAGCAGCTCTAAAGGCAATTCTCTCACCAGAAATCAAATCACGACTGGTGAAAGACTGTCTAGAAGACCTGACAGAGCTAAGTAGTCAAAATAAGGTGACCTTAGCCTGGGTTCCAGGCCATGAGGGATATCAGGGCAACGAAAAGGCCGACGAATTAGCCCGAGAAGGCTCAGATAAGGCCATGACAGGCCCTGAACCCTTTTGTGGAGTCGCTAAGGCATTGTGCAAGGCATCCATTAAACAATGGATGCAAAAAGAGTCTCAGGAATGGTGGAACAACTATCCAAGACTGAGACAGGCCAAACAGTTCATCAAGGAACCATCGGCCAAGTTTACGAAAGACCTACTGGATCAAAAACGTCAAATCGTTAGGATAACAGTAGGCCTTCTTACTGGACACTGTCGCCTCAAAAGGCACATGAGTGTCATAAATCCAGCAGAAGAAGCAACTTTGTGCAGGTTCTGCGAAGAAGAAGAGGAAACATTATTCCACGTCCTGTGCCAATGTGAAGGCTTGGCTGGAATGAGGTTTCTAACATTGGGCGAAGAAAAGCCAATTGCATGCAACTACATGCGGGAGCCACTGTCAAAGCTACTAAGTCTAATAAAAAAGACCAGGCTAGACGACATACTCTAAAACAAACGGAGTCCCACAATAGATCTGAAAAGGTCGCGGTGGACAAGGACAAATAACGTCCAACTCCTAATCTAATCTATTCAGTGTAGTATGCAAAGTAAAAACCTTTTATAAAGTAGGTATTACATATTTATTTTGAGAAGCATAATATATGAACTACTATTTTAAGAATATCAATCCAGGTTATAGATGCTTATGTGGCCTAAAATTAACTGCTTTAAGTCTGATAGGCGATGTGGGATAATTAAGTGCATGTGGCAACACCGTAAAGAAAAAATTATAAGCATTGATGTAAGACGTGTTTAGTTGTTCGAAGTTTTTATTACAAGAAATTAAAGTTTACAGTCCATTTTGATTATTTTATTATTAAAACTAAGTTTACGTTACATCATCCATAACAGGTGAAATTTTTCATACGGGTTTGTATACACCATTTGTTCTACTACCCCTTGTATGCATTTTCCTAATAATCACTTGTCGCAGCATTTATGTGCCCTTAAACTAAAGATGAATTCAATTCAAGTCCGAATGAGTTGCTAAATGTTTTTGTAAGTCGTATTTTCGGTAAAATTCTACAGAACAAAAATCACATATAAATGGTTTCTCATTAGTGTGAATTTTTAAATGAACGCCAAGGTCCGCTTTTCGCTTAAATGCTTTGGAACATGTATCACACTTAAAGGGTTTTTGATTACTGTGAATTATTTTTAAATGTTTCTGAAAACTAGATTTACGTTTAAGTTCTTTGAAGCAAATGTCACATTTAAATGTTTTTTCATTAGTGTGAATGATTAAATGTTGCTTTATGTAATTTCTTTTAAATCTTTTGGAACATATGTCACATTTAAAAGGCTTTTCGTCACTATGGATTACTTTTAAATGTTCCTGCAAATTAGAATTACGTTTAAATTCTTTAGAGCAAATGTTACACTTAAATGGTTTTTCATTTGAATGAGTAATTAAATGAACGTCTAGGTTAAATTTTCGTTTAAATTCTTTGGAGCAAACGTCACACTTAAATGGTTTTTCACTAGAATGAACTATTAAATGAATGTCTAAGTCACATTTTCGTCTAAATTGTTTAAAACAAATCTCACATTTAAATGGTTCTACAATAGTTTGAATTATTAAATGTTGATTTATGCTAGAAACTTTGTTGATTTTTAGAGATACTTTTCTCGGTCTACTTTTCACTACATGATTAAAATAATGTCGAAAAAATTCAATTTTTGTCATTAATTTTCCACAACACTCACAAACCACGAAGTTTTTCTCAAAATGTTTGCCGATATGTTTCGATCTTGACGTAGAAGAAGGGAAATCTGTAAATAAAAAATATCACTGAAGAAACAAAGTACCTATTCTTAAAAACAAATAGTTTTAATGTTTTATAGCTGACCCTATTATTTCAGTATTGTTATGCAAACCATTTGCCATTATTTGCCATTTTTTCGTAACCAAGAACATTCGATTAAATAAGTCAACTTGCAAAACCCCTATGATACGCCTATTTTTCGTTGTCAGTCGAAGAAACCGTCGTGTCTGTTGGAGGTGTCGATTCTTAGTCTATACTCGGAAAAAATATTGAAAAAGGTAATTCCTCCCTGTTCACGTACAACAATCATACTATACCAGAGCATAATGAATGGAATCACGCGCTTAAAACTGCAGAAGTTATCGGTATCACGTGCCAACTAGTCATAAATGCATTTTTATTGCCAAAATGTATTACGCCAGTGACGTATAAAAACTATTGGCAAATTAAATGCGGTAATAGTAAATAATATTAGATGAAAGTAGGTTGGTTACCTATTTTTGTAGTAATAATCATTTATGTTTATAAATTTGTTTTCTTTATTGTTAAAATATGTAAATATTATGCTAGTGGCGTAGAAACACTATTGGAAAATTAAATGGGGTATTATACTAGAACAAAATATTGAAGAAGGTGCGCCTTAAAACTGCAAAAGGTATCGTTATCATATCAAAATGCACTCTTCCAGTGTCGCAGAAATACTATATTGGCAAATTAAATGGGTATTTGTGAATATTACTAGATGAAAGTAGGTTGGTTATCTATTTTTGTTATAATAATTCATCTATGTTTATAATTGTATTTTGTTTATTATAAAAATATGTAAATTAAGCTTGGTATCACTTACTTGAATTCTAAATCTATGAAGTTTCGTAATCCATTGATTCTGCAGAACTATCACTGGAATCGTCTTTATCGTCGGAACTTAAAGTTATGACTAAAGGTTCAACTACCGTTTCGATCATACCGTCAAAGCGCCACATATTATTTTCTTCCTTAATTACATGGGAAATAGCATTTTGCCGATCTTCAGGTTTTATACGTTCTATACCGGTTTTTAATAAACTTTGAACATCGGCTAATTTTAAAAGTTTTATTTTCTCGAGCTACAAACCCTTTCACTTGCGCCCAAATTAGTTCAATAGGATTAAATTCGCAGTGATAAGGGGGAAGTCTTAGTACCGTAATACCACGATCACGAGACATTGTATCGACAACATATTGAATATATTTATGGCGGTGTTCCTTTATTAGGTCCATTAATTCCACTTTAAGCATCTCCTCAGTAAATGTTATTGCTTTTTCCCGCAACCAGGTTTGCATATCCGCTTTCCTACTGGACATTATCGGAATGCGTTCAACTCGTCGACTGTGATAAGAAGCGTTATCTAGTACAATAACTGAATTTCGTTCTACACGCTGTAATACTTCAGTAAACCATTTTTTAAAGCATTTCGCATTCATGTCCTCGTGATAGTCTCCTGTTTTTTTCGATATAAACACAAGAGCGCTATTTTCCAAAAATTCACTGTCACTTCCGATATGGGTAACAATTAGGCGCTGTCCTTTACCTGATGGTGCTTTCAAACCTGTAGATAATCCCTCTATAAAAGCTTGGCGATGACTAGTTACAGAAGTATCTTGCCATATCTTAGATACCGTGTGTCCAGCATTCACCCACGTTTCATTGAGATAGGGGCTTTGTTTTCGAAAAAAAAAAAAAAAGAATGTACAGTTCTTCGAATGATTTGTTTTTGGTTATCGTCCAATTTCAACCATTTTCGACCACGGGTATGCGTTTTAGGGGCTTCTAAGGAGCCTTTTTTGTCTTTTCGCGTACAATACGTTCAATTGTTGAAACAGATACTTCAGTTAAAAAAGAACTGCGGTTTACAGCTTCATTTGTAGCAAGTGTCTGTTTCAGCACATCATACACTTTCCATATAATGTCCTTTTCATCCTTTGATAAGGGCTTACGCCGACGTAATTGGGTTTCAATTGGACCCGCCTCTGAATCCATTACCATTGTAACAATATAATTCTACTATTAAATTGTTTTTATTAAATTTAATAAACTATTAAAGTACCTACCTAATATACTACACAATAAATATAACTCCTCGAATATGCACTACCACTACCAAATTGTAAGGCACAAACATGAACACCTACTCGTATATCAGAAAAGAGCACTTATACAAAAAAGTGTTTATAAAATATAAAATAATTATCGTAAATAGTTAAAGCGATACAAAACTAACTTTGTCGAAAGTTAGTTTTCAACTGTCTTTGTGCATGTGCTGACAATATTCAATCTGTAACCCGTCTGTCGTTTATTTACTTGAAACACATTCATTTGTCATCGCCTCCAAATATTAGGGTTTTATCTTACAAAATTTTACGTCATTAGGGAATAAATATATTCATTTCTTGAAAACTATCAAAAACGTATATTTAACGCATCATAAATTTAATAAAGTTTACTAACAAATACCTAATAAATAATAAATAATTATTTGGTATTTGATACGCCGCCTATGCTGACTCTGTTACTTTCTGTGGGAATTTTCATTCATAGACAACAGTGTTGATCATGCATATGACTCACCTTCTCCAATATTTTGTTCTAGTATAAGTAAAAGACGTTTAGAACATTCTAGAACGTCGCATATGTGTATAAATAGCCTGAGTTGCCGTTAAAGAACAGTTTTAGTTAATATACCGTTCTGTTCACTTAAATAAATTTTATTGTCAATGCAAATTAGTGTATCAGTAAAAGAGATGTAAATTAGTGTTGTATTTAGTACGAATAAGTTAAATTTATAAAATAAATAAGTGTGAAAATAAATTAAATAAACTGTTTAAACAAATAAACGTTATAGTATTATAAATACAGTCAGATTAGTTACAAATTGTCGCGGATCAATTAGAGCTGGGTCTCGGACAGGGGATGGTTAAAGTATCGTTAACTTTTACATGATTTAATCTATCACAATTCACAATGTGCTCAAGATGGACGCAGGACACCACGATGAAATTTGTAGAACTATGTAGAAATGAAGAATATCTATGGAATTTACATCTTCTAATTTGCAGAAATTAACAAACTCGTGAGGTGGCAATAAGAATAATTATATATAAATAAAAATTTTCCTTGGTTTTATCGATTAAATGGTTTTATTTTTATTGTTTAGCACTCTACATATGTTTCGGAAAGTAAAAATTTTTCTATCTTCAGGTGGAGTCAATTTATAAAATTATAGGGACGAATACAAACACTTTAAAATTTTTAAAATAAAAGAACGCCTTCTTTCTAGTTCTAGTTTTAAAAACGATGTGAACTAGAAAGATGTTTTAAATTGTTGTTGTAATATTTCTTTGAATAAACGTTATTGCATTAAAAAAATATAACAATTTATTTATATTTTGTTTTCCTCTACGAGGTGTAATCAAAAATAAAGTGAGTTACATTATATATTCTGGCGTAGTACATTGCGGTCAGTATATGCGTTTATTTTGGAATTGGTCAGTTTTCCAGGGTCGACGTACCATGGTTAGTGCAGGCTAGTGAAATTGCGGTGAATGTGCTAGTAATGACTTGATTTGTATATCGATCGATAGTTTGGCCTTTGCGCTCAGTGTCAACAGAATGGAGAATCTAATATGTCAATTATATTTTTTGAAAGTAATATTTTAATATAAAGAGTTATCAATATAATTTTCTTGTTAATTAAAAGGATAATAAGTATTTTGTTTACGAATGTCACCTTTTCATAACTTTCTATAATTTAAAACTACTTTTGGTATACTTGATTGCTCATAAGAACAATAAACACTTTGTAACTATTAGTTATTTAATTAATGGAAGTACCTATTACAATAATACATATTTTTTTAAATAAACGTACCTATTTAGGTATTTGATTCTTTTCAAATTTGAAAAATAATTGTTATCTACAAATGAGAAAAATACACATCAATATTAATACAAATTTTCATTTGTGATTTAATCTGTATTTGATATATCACGTAAGTATTCGTTAAATTATGAAATTACTGCGATCAACTTGAACTCCAAAAAAATTTTACCAATAAAATATCACACGAAGACGTTTGAACATGATGCCGAAGGCGGAGTGAGATACGGACAATTCATTCGAGTTGTACAGTATATTTTTTCTACGACCCACTAACGAAAATCTACAAATTTTAAAAAATTAGAGTTTATATTAAGATAAAATAACTATTTTAAAATTAATTTATGACTTTTACTAATTTATGAAATAAATTAAACTAAAAAAATATTTTATTTTTAACTAGTCTTCATTGCTTTTTAGAGTTTTTTGTTATTTTTGTTTTCTTAAATATAGTTAGTTTGAGTTTGTTTTATTTTTTCATAATTTGATTACTTGCCGATTTTTTTAATCCGCATCCCCTATATAGATTATTAAACTCTGTCAACATTTAATATCATGGTAAGTACTCAAAAAATTTAAAATCTCCAAATTATCATTAATAACATATATTAAGTAGGTATAGACTATATTAATTATTGATAACCAGGACATATTATTTACATCAAAATATTTCAAACACTAAACTATAATATAAATGTTTAATGAGTCAGCACATGTGCAGAATCTTCTTATGAAATAGTAATATTGAGATGTTTGATATTTACACAAAATCCCTAAAATTTACAACCTTATTAGTAAAACATACCTACTTTTTTTTTCATTTTTTAAAGTGATAAATAGCGGGTACTTGGAGTTTTACTGCACATGATACTGGAATTCCATGGAAATTTAGTGGAAGTATGTGGAATTCCAATGGAAGTACGTGGAATTTTGGTGGAATTATTTAAGGAAGTAAGTGATTCCAGTGGAAGTACGTGGAATTCCAGTGAAAGTACTTGGAAGTACGTGGAATTCTGGTGGAATTATTTAAGGAAGTGGAATTATGGTGTACAATTTTTCTCAGGTGGTTTGCTCCTCGATAAATGATCTTTCATCACAGATGAAAGCAGATTATACTGTTATGTATGCTGATGATACCACATTGGCAGCTGATGCTGAATCTCCTGCGGAGCTTCTCTTAAAACTTAATAATTTAGCATACCAATTTACTGTATGGTGCAAAAGAAATTCCCTAATATTAAATTCTAGCAAAACTGTTGTTATGTAATTTTTTTCTAGAAATAGGATAACTGATAATATAAGTGTAAAAGTTTTATTGGAGGACATTTCTTTCTCTCATATAACTAAGTTCCTAGGAGTTATGATTGACAGCAATATGAATTGGGATTTAAATGTCAATTTTATCTGTAAAAAGTTAAACAGCGCTTACTATGCAATCCTACAGCTAAAAAAAAAATATTTTCAATACTAATCAACTTTTTTAGGTATAGGTACTATGCTCTTGTTTATTATTATCTCTTTAAGAGTTTTTATTGATCAAAAAAGAATTATTAGACTAATTTTCAATTTAGAAACAAGAACTACACATAGGGATCATTTTAAAAAATATAATAGACTCACATTCCAAGCCATATGCATTTTTAAAAGTATTCTGTATGTTAAAAAAATAATTCATTTTCTAAAAATCAAGATAATCATAATTACCCCACTCGAAACAATGAAGCAATTTGTATTCCAAAACATTCATCAGCTCTATTTAAACTCAGCCCACACTACTCTGGGCTTACTCTTTTTAATCATCTTCCATCCTCGATTAAAACAACTATCCCCTATATGTTTAAAACAAAATTAAAAAACTATTTAATAGATAATTGTGTGTACAGTATAGATGAGTAACTACCTCAATAATGCTATGTTGTTTATACCTGATTTATTGTAGTTTTAGTTTTATTTATATACCTGACTTATCCTATATCATGTACTATGATCTAAAAGGACAAATAAAGATTTATTATATTATTATTATCATGCTAGAAAAGGTGGTGAACTTCATACACCTTTCTCAAGATTAGCAGTGGCCCAAAACTCTCCCTATTATCAAGTAACCATCTAATATAATCATTGTGTTAAAATTCTAGGCAACATAGGAAACTACAAAAAAATTAAAATTCATGCTGTTTCGGTTTCTAGCAGGTAATGCCTTCTATTTTGTAGAAGAATTTCTAGACACAATTCAACGTTTGCATGTGGTAATATTGTCAGTTCATATATTCGACAATATCTGCATCTCGTATATATACTATATGGTACTTTCCTACTTATCATAGTACAAAGTAAATATAAAATACAGTACATTTTTAAACATAATACTAATTTAAATTGAAATATTTACATCCAGTGTTTAGTATTTCATACTATCATATTGATTTTATATATTATACAACCAGTGTTTGCATCTTTTTCTACAATCACATTAAAGTAAAATAAGTATAGCAAAACAACACTTTATTTTCGCACTGATTCAAATTCGTCAATATTATAGAGCAATTAAGTATCAAGTTGGAATCATATGAAAGAATCTTTTCAAATCTGATGATTCCTATGATCCATATCAGTACATTGATCCATATAATTTATAAGAATCATAAGGATTCAAGCTACCTCTAATTTGAATAGCTGTTTGGTATATTATCCCTCTCTACTACCTTTAAGGGGTCAATAATCTGTATTTAAAGAAAACACTTACTTTTATTGCAGACAAGGCACGGGTATAACTTCTTCCTCCTCTTAGAAACAAAATTTGTGGCAGTTTTTAACGATTTCAATGTCCTTCCGGTATATTTACTGCTACACGGCTGTGCAAAATTATCCGAATATTCATTAATTTCATTTTTCAAAGTCGGTAAATCAATATGAGTAGTCAGGTCTTTCTCAATTTTAGCTTGTAAATATTCACTATCACTAACTTCTTGCTTGATTTCGCTAACGTCAACGACATCCGGAATATCAAATTCTTGTTTACACTCAATTTTTACTGGCAAATCCGAAAGTTTATATTCAATTTTAGGCACTGCATATTCGACTGTTTCTTGTTTAATTTCACCAACATTTACGAAACACTCAGTAGCTTGGGATTCACAATTATTGTAGCCAAGTTCAAGAAGATGATCGTTTTTAAAGGGTTTTTGTTCTATAGGACAATAATTTTCTTCTTTTTGCCCGAAAACAACATCTGGTTCCGTTTTAACAACCCCTACATATGGATCGGAGGGTTCGTGTTTGAAGTCCATCGTTTTAAAAATGAAATAACGATAATTATAAACAAAAACAATAATTAACTTTCTAATAACCAACAAACAGTTGACGGTTGACGTTGACATTGTAGATTGCCAAATGACAATCTACCAATAATGCCAATAGCCCAACTTTAAAGTTCCGAAAATCAACATTTCACCAGAATTCTCCAGCTTTATGAAAACGAATTCTCCAACTTTTTCCATTGAGACAATGGGTTGTATGGGAACAAATCGAAAAAAGTTAATTGAATCTACTGTTGAAATTGTTTTTTATTTAGAAGATGAACAAACGATAAAAATGCATCTTATACATCTATCAATAAAATAAATTTTAACTTTTACGTTATATGGACCGAATCCACCGTTGCTTTAAACGAAGTTATATGGTAAGATTCTGGGAAATATCCTATAAGCTACAGAATCTGTAAGATATATATGGTAGGATTCTGGGAAATATCCTATAAGCTACAGAATCTGTAAAATATATTAGGGCCGATTCCATCGTTGTGTTAAACGGAGATTAAAATGACATTGTTAATGTAAAAATGACATTTTAAACTTCGTTTAACACAACGGTGAAATCGGTCCTTAATCTAACATATTTTTTACAGATTTTGGCTTACAGATCTTATATATTACTCAGAATCTACCAATAGTAATGTAATTTTGTACAGATCTTATAGATTGTCTAAGAATCGACCCATAAATTACTGAACAAAGATTAAAATGACATTATTACATTAAGGGTCGATTCCACCGTTGTGTTAAACGGAGATTAAAATGACATTGTTAATGTAAAAATGTCATTTTAAACTTCGTTTAACACAACGGTGGAATCGGTCCTTAATCTAACATATTTTTTACAGATTTTGGCTTACAGATCTTATATATTACTCAGAATCTACCAATAGTAATGTAATTTTGTACAGATCTTATAGATTGTCTAAGAATCGACCCATAAATTACTGAACAAAGATTAAAATGACATTACATTAAGGGTCGATTCCACCGTTGTGTTAAACGGAGATTAAAATGACATTGTTAATGTAAAAATGTCATTTTAAACTTTGTTTATCACAACGGTGGAATCGGTCCTAACAAGTTTATTTTAATCTTCGTTTATTAATTTAAACCTCGTTTAATACAATAATCTAGTCGGCGCTATGCCCGTTACACAGATCTTTACATACGAGCACGTAGAGATCAGGTAACGGTCGTATAACGTATAATATTATACTGCAATTGCCCATAAAGCACACATTATTTCAGAGTGCCTATTCTTGAAATCGGAGAGTGAAAAAAAAAAAATTCTCACTTTCTACTCCCTTGTAAAAATTCGGATTTTTGAAATCGAATTCACCAATATTGGTGGAGAATTTTCTTTCAAACATTTCTCCTACTTTTAGGTAGAGAGAATGAAAATAACGAGAGAATTAAATTCACAAGCATGCGCAGTCTATGGAGTGTAGAGGAAAGGGACAATCGCATACGTTTATTTCAAAAAGTGACCCGCAAAATGTATAAAATTAAGATGGCGCTTGTGTACAAGATAGAAAAGATCCAATGATATATAGTTATATAGATGGCTCATCCATATGTAAATTAGACGACTATTATCAAAATTTCTCTACGATTATAAACTGTCGCTTTTCAAGACGACTTTTCATAGTTTTTAGGCTATACCCTTCGAGCATATATGCCCTTCCCTCTACACTTCATATATATGGGTGAGCAATATAATTAACTATATATTATTAGCGCCATTGTGTGATCCGAATTATCGACTGTCGGCGTCCCTCTGGTACAGGTACAGAAGCGCCATCTTAATTTTATACATTTAGAGGGATACTTTTAGTATACACAGTTCTCCTTACTCTACACTCCATAATCCAGCCAGAGACATATTCTAAATAATTATAGGTTTGCGTTATGAGTTTTTGCCATTTCATTTTTTTTTTTATGTGTTGTGCTGTTGTTATATTCGAAGCAAAATATGTCTTTGGAAGTTGAGGTGTTTACTTCAGAAATAATGCTTGTTTCTGAGACGAGTGACTCCATTTCATTTATCAAATTTACAGAGTTTAGCCTTATTTTTATCTAAATATAACCTACACTTGCTGTCCCTCCACCTCTAATTTTATTTATTACTTTTACAGCTCCGATTGAAAAGCGGAGCTTCGTGTTTTGTTTAGGCATGAGTATTGTTTGTTTTATTACAGTTAATTTAAAACAATAAATTATTGTCAATTAAATAATTTGTACAAAATCCTATTTTAAGTACCTATGATTTATTTCAGATTAATGCATTTAAAGGAATTGGTGGAAATGAAGCGATTTGCCTTTATATTTCAGAAATAATGTTTAAAAATTATTTATTTTTTTTGTTTAATAATCAATGTTTGTGTTTTGCGTATTTTAAATAAACATGTATATTTTTAAATATAAATATTTCTTTTCGCGGGATCTTTAATATTACAGAAAAGATAAATGCTATCCCATGAGAATTCGTTCCAAAAACCTCCATAAACATTTCTTTTCATGAAGTAATAATCATTAAAACACTTAACCCGCTTATCTTTCTAGTGCCGAAGATTTAGACCGATTTTTGACAATATTTCGATACAATATTCCAAGAAGTTTTTAAGGAACATAATAAATTTACCACCCATTTTTCCACCCAAAATTCTTTCCCAGCGCAGCTACGAAAAACTGACGTCACAAAAAGCCACTAAAACGAGTATAAAGACCCGAACCCAAAGAGCCCGAGATTAATTCATTATGATTTTATGTAGAATTCAGATTATTATTTGATATTCAATATTCAGTATCTTTCCTAAATCGACATTCTTTTTAACCGACGTTTATCCTACAATACCTCCTATCCCCCGAACGTCAACGTCCCTACGCCCAACGTCTCGACGCCCAACGTCCCGATGCTCAACGTCCCGCCGTCCTACTTCCCTAGCTTTCCACGTCCCAACGCTGTCACTTCTTGCACCACCTAAGTATTTCCTACCTTGTATTCGTTCCGACGACCTATCTCCCGAATACTGTCACGTCCCTCACCAGTTTAGTATTTCCTGCCTTATATTTATCCTGTCTCTCAACGTCTCGACGCTCAACGTCCCGACACCCTATTTCCCTACCTTTCTACGTCCCTAAAGATGTGTGCAACATGCAGTACCATGCATATCCGTATAAAGTGTAAACTTGTCGATTTTTCCTGTCCAGACTCGAATATTGTACGACGAGTAAGTTTCATATTAGATTTTGTCGATTTTTCCTGTCCAGACTTGAAGACTCATCTACGAACCACGACTATAAATAAAACTGCAGAAGGCGTCGTAATCCAAATAGGTAATATTTTCTTTGGCTACGTGAAGGTCAAAAACCAAGACACAAAGTTATAAATATTCGACGAAGTGCTTTATATTTTGTGTTAATTGTGTTGTAATTATTACATTTTGTCAAATTTCTCGAATACGGACCATTTTAGGAAAATTTTGTATATAACAGAAATTATAGATAATAATATAAGAAGTAACTTTTATTTGAAGAATTTTCTTCCCCAAACGTAAATAACAGATATATTCCATAAAATATAAAAATGACCTCCCATAAAATACCCCCGCAGATGTTCCGACTCTGCCCAAAATATAATCAGCTCATGGGACGCTGGAACAAAGCTTAAGTTTAAAATTTGGTGTTTTTCTGTGTATGGGTTCATGAGTTATGCGACACACAGACACACGCACACACAGACACACACACACACAGATATCATCGCGAAAATAGTCAAAACGGATTCAGGGGACCTCAAAATGTAAAAATCCGTCGAAAACTCGAGGTCGAAAAAAATCATGATTCCTATACTTTCCTTATATCTGTATACAGATAGGAAAGTAAAAAGGGAGAGGCCAATAAACAAAATATAAATTACAGTAGTAAAACTAAATAATTTAATGTTTGCAAATAAATCACAAGGGGGACAAACACCTCGTGTAGCGGCGCCCATGCAACAAAGCAAATTTTGTTAACTGATTTACTGATTTTAAAACAAAATATGATAAATGAACTGAAAATTAAAAAAAAATAAATATAATTAAATCGGTTGAATTGCGGATACCGAATGTATATGGTGTCCTCCCCCATCGCTGTTCTTGTAAAAGTCCTGCAAATGTTAGATATCAATTTCGCATGTTTTGTGTAGCTACAATATTTTCTATAAAATACTATTAAAAAGTTATATTAAAAAAAAATATCAATATCTTCAAAAATTTATTTTCAATTTTATTTTAAACAAATTTTACATCATATATTTATTACCCAGCTATACATAATAATTTCTTAAAATTTAAATCTATTTAATTAACAAAAATTAATATACTTAAAAATATGGACGCCACCAGAATTTTTCGGTTTTGAATGATTTTTAATTATTAAAAATAATAATGGATTAAAGGCGTTTAGTCTAAAACTAGTCATAGGATGGAGTTTTGCCCATAGATAATTTTATTTTGAAATTTAAAAATGTTAACCATTTACCATAAAGAAAGTGCGAAGACCTCTGCAGAAAAGGTCTACTGTCACCTTTGCCACCCTTGCGACTCTCAAGAATGGTTTTTAATTAGTATGAACGATTAAATGCAAGATTAAAAGTGACTTTAAAACAAATGTCACATTTAGATGGTTTTTTCATCACTGTGAATTATTTTTAAATTATCCTGGAGATTGGATTTACGTAGTACATTTTTTTCATGCATTATTAAATGTCGCTGCAAAACAGAACTTTGAATAAAACCTTTTGAACAAATTCCACATTGAAATGGTTTTTCATCAGAGTGTAGCATCATATGTTGTTTTAAAATATCTTTACGTTTATATTCTTTAAAGCAAATTGCACACTGAAATGGCCTTTTATCAGTGTGGACTGTTTCTAAATGTACTTGTAAACATGATTTTCGCTTATATTCTTTACAACATATGTTGCATTTAAATGGTTTTGCATTAGTGTGAATTAATAAATGTCGTTGTAAGATAGACATTTGATTAAATCCTTTAGAACAAATGTCACATTTAAATGGTTTTTCGTAAGTATGAATCATTAAATGACGTTTTAAGGTATGTTTGTCATAAAATTTTTTTACACATATTGCACACTTAAGTTGTGTTTCGTCAGTGTGATTTATTAAATGCCGCTTTATGTTATCTTTGCGATTAAATTCTTTGGAACAAATATGGCACTTAAATGGTTTTACGTTAGTGTGAATTACTAAATGCTGACGTAACAGAATTCTTTTTTTAAATTCTTTGGAACAAATGTCACACTTAAAGGGTTTTTCATCGTTGTGACTAAATTTTAAATGTTCCTGTACACTAGATTTAGATTTATATATTTTAGATGTTTTTTCATTAGACTGAATTGTTAAATGCTGCTGTATACTGGAAACGTGGCCTATTTTCAAAGATACTTTTCTTGATCTACGAGTACGTTTCACTACATGATTAAAATTGTGCAGAAAAAAATCAATTTTTGTCAATAATTTTCCACAATATCCACAAACCACGATGCTTTTCCCAAAATGTCCGTCGGTATGTTTGGATCTTGATTTAAAAGAAAGGAAATCTGTAAATAAAAAAAATAGTTGAAAAAAGAAAATGACATCAATTTATTTTTACGTTGCTGTTTTTGTGAGCCGTAATAATATAACCGCAAAACAGTTACTAGGGGCCTATTCAGTAACTCTGAACGACGTCGTTATTAGATAATAATCGTTTACAGACGACTTTTCTTATTCAGCAGACAACGATTATCGTTGAACATATACAAATATGGTTGCAAAATTGTCGTTCATCAACGATTACCACAGAGCTATCGTTAATATTATGAAGTGTCGTTATAGTGACCTTTTCACCCCCTTTCTTTTTTAAAATTGTACTGGCTAGCCGACCGCCGGCGGTAGTTGAATTTAATAAAACGAAAACCGTCTTCCGGCGGCATGGTCTTATCACATATAAAAAAGCCGCCGAAAATCTAACCTGATTTGTTGATCAGGGATCAGGGCGGCATGATATCAGTGCATTGATTAATGCCTCCGGACGACGGTCTACTTTTATTTGAAACATTGAATGCCGTCGGAAAAATTGACATAACCTTATTTCTTCCATTTCTATGTGAATTTTCACTTGTTGAATATTAATATTGTGGTGATAAAAAACACTTTTAAAATCGCGGTGGCATCGATTTAAATTTACAATATGAAACAGCCGGCGCACACTGGGGTAAGAAGCCCTCAAATTTGGCAATAAATAAAAAAATTAAATAGCATATACACTCTACCTCATATTTTTTTCTGATATATTACTGTCCACTATATAATAAAACGAACAAGTGCGATCTTCTGTCTCACGCGTTTCATCACCACCCTCAGCCGAAGTTACTTATCTGACGCGAGTATATATTCATTGTTATTTCGTAGTTTTTAACTTGTTTTTGTGCTGTGTTTAGGCTGTATTTTGATTTTTTATTTTCAAATTTCCGTCATCGAGCCTTTAAGTTCAGCTATGTATTATTATTTTATTGAGTAAAAAGTTGTAGAAAAATAAACGTAATCCTATAATATTGGGGTAAGTAAAATGAAGGTTAAACGTTAAAATTTTAAAATATTCTTAAATACATGAAGGGTACTCGCTTCGGCGGTACATATACTAAAATTGGAACGATACAGAGAAGATTAGCATGGCCCCTGCGCAAGGATGACACGCAAAATCGTGAAGCGTTCCACATTTTTAACTTTTATTTAAAAATAAAAAACAAAATAGCTGGAAACAATTCATAAGCAGTTTAAATAAAAATACACCAATTTCCGAAATATGGAAATACATTAAAAAAATTTCTAACAAAAACTTTACAAGTAATAAAACAGTTCTACCACAGGATCTAATAGAAAAGCTATTTGAACGAATAGCTCCTCCATTTGTAGTTAATGAACCCAAAATATACTCATCAGAAAATTACGAAATACAAAATAATGTTTTGTCTGGCCCTTTTTCTATAGAAGAACTTGATTCTGCGATTAAAATTTCACGATGTACTTCTCCGGGGAAAGATAGTTTCAGCTACAACATGATCAGGAACTTACCCGAAACAGCAAAAAAATACCTTTTAAAAATATATAATGAATGGTGGATAAATGGTAAATTTATTCAGGAATTCAAAGAAACCATACTAATATTCATATTAAAACCAAAAAAAGATCCTAATGATCCCACTTCATACCGTCCAATATCATTAATGTCATGCTTAGCAAAAACATTCGAAAGAATCATAAAATCTAGATTAGAATGGTTTCTAGAATCTAAAACACTACTTCCTCCCTCTCAATACGATTTTAGAAAAGGCAAAGGAACTGCAGATGCCCTAATACATTTAGTGTCTGATATTCAAAATACCTTTTCAGATAATGGATATCTTGCTTGTTTTTTCGTAGACCTCAAGGCTGCCTATGATTCTGTTAATTTGGACATCCTAGAATCAAAATTAATTTCTTTAGGGCTACAATCAAATGCTTCCGCCAATATTGTACAATTATACAGAAACCGCAAAATTTTTATCAGAGACCACGCTAATAACCTACATGGGCCAAGAATTGTAAACTGTGGAATTCCACAGGGAGCAGTTCTGAGCCCACTACTCTTTAATATCTATACCCTAGATTTGCATAAAATATCTCATCAAAATATTAGAGTCGTTCAATATGCTGATGATATCTGTATATATACAATCCACAAGTCTTATAACCAATGTATTAGTGATCTGCGTTATATAATGTACTGCCTCCAAGGATGGTTAAACGAGCATTCATTGGATTTATCCCCGAACAAATCGGCGGTGATGGTTTTCACACGTCATCGGCTGGTTATGGGGGATACAATCAAATTATGTGAGAATTACATTCCCGTTACAGATAATTACAAGTATTTGGGTGTCTTTCTTGATAAAAAACTAACTTGGAAAATACATATAGAACATATTAAAAGTAAATGTGAGAAAGGTATAAATGTTTTAAAATGTGTGGCTAAGAGGAATTGGGGCGCCGACCCCACAACCTCACTTTTGTTTTACAGATCCTATATACGATCTATAATTGACTATGGATGTATTATTTACGGATCCGCATCCAACTCTAATTTATTAATTATAGACAGAATTCAATTAAAAGCAATAAAAATTTGTTTAGGTGCGTTTAAATCGTCGCCCTCGCCGGCAGTTTTAGTAGAGGCTCAGGAACCTCCCCTTTCAATCCGCAGACAATTTTTGGCCCAAAAGAAAATAATAATGTTAAGGGTTTCATCCTGTGAATACATAACAGATTCCATATATAAACTATCTATCGATAACCTCATAAACAAGTATTGGACATTTAAAAACAGCCCTCCTTTGGCAGAAGCATTTGTTTCTACTAACCACCTAGTAACAAATATTAAAAAATACAGCCCTTTAGTTAATACAAATTCTGAATATTATAAAAATTTTTTTAAACCAACAGTGATTACTAAAAAATTTTCAGATATTCCACTAATAAATAATTACATTTTAAAAAATATACTTACTAGTTTTGAAAGATATAATACCATCTTTTGCGATGGTTCTAAGTCCCAAAAGGGAACTGGTTGTGGGTTCTATGTTTCCGATCTTAATCAAACATCTAAATTTAAAATATCGGATATATGTTGTTTTTACGGCAGAAGCAAACGCAATTTTACATGCGCTGAAATGGATAGAAAATAATAACGCTGGTAATTCCGTAATTCTAACAGACTCATTGTCGGTATTACAGTCTATCAAAAAGCATCCTACAAACATAAATTCCAACCACTTAGTAAAACTAATAAGAGAAAAACTCATCAACCTTAAAAATAGTGATACAAATATAGTTTTTTGTTGGGTTAAAGCTCATGTGGGAATAGTTGGTAATGAAATGGCAGATCTCGCTGCAAAAGACTCCACAAACTTAGAGTATTGCGAGGAACTTTACACGGTTCCCGATATTATCAATTGCTTTAAAAAAGAAATAAGAATCAATTGGGAAAAGATCTGGATTGATTTCAAACATAACAATAATTCAAACAATCATTACACACAAATTCAGCCTAATACATCTAATACTGTTTCTCACATTTCTGAATTTCAAGTATCCAGACAGTATTCTATTTACATTACTAGGATGAGGTTGAACCATGGTGGGTTTCCTTCCCACCTATTTAAGATCGGTGTCCTAAGGACACCCTTCTGTTCTTGTGATAATAATTCAGTAGGAGATCTTAATCATTTGATATTTGCATGTAACAACCACAATAAATATAGAAAAAAATTTTTAACGAAGTTATTAGATATAGGGATTTCTTTTCCAACCAATATTACGTTGCTATTGATCTCAAACAATAAAAAAGTATTTATTACATTGATAACATTTATTAAAGAATCTAAAATTAACATATAAACCAATAACAATTAACAATCAGTGGTAACAATTGTAATAAAAATAATAATGTCTGTGGCAAATGGGTTAATCCCGATGCCAGTCAACCACTGCACACACAAATACATGAAGGCTTTGTTATGTTCCAAAGCAGTCCAAGCTTTAAATTTCGACTTTTCATAATGAATATTGTTTGTACTTTTCGAAATCGTTTAGTTTCTGTGCACTTATTTGCACTTTTCTTCACTATTTTTGTTTTTTCAAAGTATATAAATATATGGCGGGACGATCGTCAAAAACGAATTCTGTCTTTTTTAATATATTTCGTTTATTAATGAATCAATTTTATTGTCCTTAGGCTCATTTTATAGGCAACTAAATATGCTTCCAGACAGACATAACAAAATGCCAGAAATGTAAAATTTAAGATGGCCGACCTAATTGAAGAAAAAAAACGAGCCTAAAAGTAACCCATTTTAAGCTCGTTTTGCGTAATAATTATAAATTAAATATAAAATCTAACAACAAAAGTTAAATATCTAACCAATTTTCTTTATTTTAAGACTTCTCCGAGCACGATTGGTCCATTCAATATAGACAATCAAAGTTGTCTAGTTTTTATGTTTTCATAGAAGCTTATAATAACACATCATTATGCTTTGCAACGCTGCTATTTTAGTTTTTGACCGATTTGGACTCAATGTATCTGATTTGGTAGGTATGTAAATATACTTTCCGACCATTAAATTAAAATGGCGGAAATGTTAAATTCCGGGATGGCGAACCTAATTGAAATATGAGTCGATTCAGAGCTAGTTAATTTTTGGTAGATCTGGGAGCATAGTTAGTTATCTATAACATGGAGCCTAAGATCAGTAAAATCGGTTTATTATTTAAAAAATGAAAATAAAAACAAAATACAGTTTTTTATAGCCCACCCGGTGAAAATAAAACATAACAGTGTTTCGCACATAACAATTTAATTTATTTTTTATTTTATTTCTGAAACGAGGTTGAACACTATGTTTTTATCGAGAAAGAAACTTCTTGATATCATGAAAAGTTCTGGAAAGAATGAAATTAATAGAATTTGCTCACAACACAGCTAGATACTTTTTTGAAAAGTACCTACGGTCAATATGCCTCCGACATTGCACAAATACTTTATACATGAGCCTGAAATAATATCTTCTGCTTTGTTGCCTATAAAACAATTAACAGAGAAAACTAATGAGGACGTCTTTAATTCGTTTTTACTTAGTTTCGACCTTGTAATCACGAGCAAACGAAAATTAAAAAAGAAAGAACCTGCAGCACTTTCCTAAAAAGGCAGGAGATTTGTTTAAATTTGGACTCGTCCAGCTTCATAGCCATGGTATATTCATGACACTGATGATGACCGTGGAGACGATGAAGAAAATGTCTTATCACATTCTAAAGAGGATGAAATTTGATTACAATTATCATAGCTTTTCTAAATGAAATTATTATAATATTACATTTTTATTATCTGTATCTTTAACGTGTGGAGGGTGGATTACCCCCACGGCACTTAGGCCTCATTAGGTCCATGACATTTTTAT
The DNA here is from genome assembly GCA_927349885.1 of Psylliodes chrysocephalus. Taxonomy (NCBI): domain Eukaryota; kingdom Metazoa; phylum Arthropoda; class Insecta; order Coleoptera; family Chrysomelidae; genus Psylliodes; species Psylliodes chrysocephalus. The sequence continues at coordinate 18,773,422 of OV651827.1, forward strand.
TATATTATATGTTAGTATTACAAAAGCAAATACATAGAGGGCTTAATAGAATATAAATTTTTATTATATTATATTCTTAATAACTTTCTATTTTTTTTTTTTTTAGCAAACAAACACTTTAGAAACCCTCTATGTATTTTCATTTGTAATACTAACACCTCTACAAAGCAATATTTACCTTACAAATTCATAAAGAGAGTCTATGATTTATTGCCAACTTTGATGGCTTGTTGCCCCAGTGTGCGGCGTGGCGGTGTTTCTTCATACCAAACAAAATACCGCCTTTATTTTATACTTTACCACAACTTATGAGTCAGTAAAAAAACAAGGCAGAAACAGTGTTGAAAAATGTTGCTTACTTGGCATAGACAACTAACCTGTGTATACCAGCTAATTCATAAATGTGATGTGGGTATAGAATAGCTTTTCTTTAAGTTAATAAACGTTTCGCTAAAGCCCCTTAAAAACATAATAACATCATCCAAGCTTTGAAAACTTGTATAAAATGATAAATTGTTGTCTTTCATTCAACAGTTCTAATTAAATCCTTATGAGAAGTTAGTAGAAATTATTATGAGGAAGTGAAAATAATTATCACTTGCGTGCTGATTAAGCATGATTTATGCGCATCTCGGGCGTCGCAACTCGAGCGGAATACTTAATTTTTCGCATTTCGGGCGTAAGGCTACAGGTAGATTAAATACCCTTCGCAACTCGGGCGTTCAAGGATCAGTATAGTTCGTTGCAAATTATAAGAAATGGAATTCCCAAATCTCACTATAGACAGGGTCGGAATGAAAATGAACAAAAATGTTTTTTTTTTTACATTATTACGTGAGAAATTATAATAGAAGGAATATCCAGCGTTGCTAATATATATAATAATTTTAGACAATTTTACAAGTACCAAAAGAGACTGAGACTTTTAATTTTTTGGCTACAAAATTAAACAAAATAATTCATACAAAATCTCTGATTTAAAGATTATCATTTTCACTAAAATCTCCGTCATTACTTTCAGCTACGTTAATGATGAATCTTTGTGGAGTCCTTATTAAATATTTATTATCAATAGCAATAACATGTTTAATCACGTTTGCCCAAAGTACATTAGTAATTTTATTAAATGCATATTTTATTAAATTAATAACATTCTCACTTGATTTACGAGTAATATTATTATCATGAAAATCTTTTTTTAATTGCGCTCATAATAATTCTATGGGGTTAAAATTGCAATATTAAGAAGGCAACCGCAGAATGTTGTGTCCATGACTTTTTATAACGTTATCTACTACGTACTCATTTGTAAAATGTCCAACTTCTAAAACTTCTAGTAGCTGCTTTTTAGTACAAGTAAATAATTTTCCATTAAAAATTGTTGGATCGCAGGTTTAGTTTTGGTTGGAAATTTGCGAACTAATCTGGAATATTATCTAACACAATAACACTCTTATTTTGTATTTTTGGAATCGAATCATATTCTAGCCATTTTTCAAATTAATCTTCATCAATATCTTGATAATAATCTTGACTTCTTTTTTTTGTATGCTTAGCTGATAATAACAGAGCATCCTCCACCCAACCATATGCTCCTCCACAATGTAAGATACATATTATTTTACCCCCAGTAGATACATCAGCTACGCATTTTTTACTATCAGACCAAATAATATAGTGTTCGTTCTTCACTACGAAATTGCCGAATTTTTCCAATATAATCCATGCCTCTATTTTACTAATCGACAAGATAGAATGATTCCTTGTCGTTTGTCCACCACTTTAAATCTAAAACCATGTGATAATAAAAATCTCTACAAATTAAGTAGTTTTGTGGCAATTTTCAATTATCATTTTGTTTTTTTTAGTTTTCATTCGTTTGCTTAAATTTGGGAAATTGTTTGCATCATTCATGTCATATAATGTTTGTCTGAATAGTTCTAATAAATGCTTTGGTATACAACGAGAAGAACTGGAATCGTTTCTGGAATGTTGAGGTTCTCCTCCATTTTTTATAACTTAAGCTACTAATGAAGTAGAAATATTAGTAAAAAATATTGTCCACTCCATAGCGGCAGACTGCGGTAACTCCAATTTAAGTTCTACAAACAAATTGTTAAATTGTTAACAGGGAATATTGATTCTCCCCAAGCAGTAGGTCTTATTAATTTTAATACCTTTAGTAGGACTAGACAATTCGACTTATTTAATATACCACTACATACCACTAATTATGCCTTTAATTCACCAGTAAGTCGAATGTTACGTGAATGTAATAAGTTGAAATGTAAAAATTGTGATATTTTTGGAACTATTAATGCTCTCAGGACTTATTTAAATAATATGGAAGTCTAACATTTTTTTTTGTCTTCATTTTCTAACTGATTTTATAATTGTTATTTGATGCCGTTATATTTTATATTTTGTATAGTATTTTATATTACCTATATTAGTATTAGTTTAGTATTTTGTTAAGTATTTATTTTGCTGTTTTTATTCTAATTAATATTGTATTTTTTTTTAATGGGGTTACCCGTGAATAAATAAATAAATAAATAAATAAAATTGTATTTATCAACAAATCCTGCCAAAAAACTATTTATAACATATGCATACAGTTTAGTAAGAAAATAGATAAATCACTATTGTATACGTTCAGAACAACTTGTTTAGCATTTACCAAAGCCGGCACATTCACGGACTTAATAATTTCATGACAGTTTGTTAAGTCTTCCACGATGGCATTTATTTGTCGGTCGAGATTACTGTATTTTGTGGCTCTTTTATTTAACTATATTTTAATATTATATTTAAACGTTGTTATGTAACTAAAAGTTAATCATTTTGTTAAATATATATAATATGTAAAAGATTATTGTATTTCAACCTTTTTAACGTTTGGTTAATGTAAACCAAATATCTACGTTATTTTAATATTAATTATTCTAGTTTATTTTAATATTCTTTTTAAATGTTATTATGTAATTGTGGTTCAACCGAAAGTTGGATATTAAGATACATACACGTTTAATATTAACGTTTCTTTAAATTACATAAAACTCGTAATAAAAACGTTATTGTATCGAAACACTTTGACGTTTTGTTTATATTTTACCTAAAAATATTAATTATTCTACTTTATTGCAATCATATTTTTAAACATTTTCATTGATTATACTTAGAATATTAAGTTGGTTTATGTTTGTTAAGTTGTAAGTGGCCAAGATTTGAAAAATTTCTCATTTGTAAGAAGAGAAAGAAGATGGGTTATGTTGTAGTCATTTTATTTTAAGTAATATAATTTTATTTTAGAGACAACCATATATTCTAAATAAGTTTGCGTCTGTTGTTGGATACATTTCTGAAATATCATGTATGTTATATTTCTGATAGGTTTCAAATTATTATTTATAAAATATATGAAATATTACATTTACAGGATATTTTTACATTTTAGGAATGTTTTAGAAATGTTTCTGAGGCGTTTCGTAATATTTATATATTATTTTATCATATTCATGATTTCCTTAAAATGGTCCGTATTCGAAAATTTTGACAAAAAGTGCAAAATTCGAATTTTAAAGAAAATTCTTCAAATAAAAGTTGCTTACAATGTAATTCTCTATAATTTTTGTTCCATACATTTCTCTAAAATAGACCGAATTCGAGAAATTTGAGGTAAAGTGCAAAATTCGAATTTTTCTCATTATTTTCACTTATAATACCACTAGTGACCAAATTATTTCCGGAAATATTTTAGAAATCGCGAATAATTTGAAAATGATCGCGATATCATGCTCTATATTTTTTATTCTACACATGATTTCTCTAAAATAAACCGTAATGGAAAAATCTTCAATTTTTTTACATCAACTAACTTTTCAATGCTCGCTATCTGTTAAAATCAAAGCTTGTTCTGCGATGTTATTCATTTCTCTTAAATTTTCGATAATTCATTACTACCTGAATCAGATTGTAATCAGAATCAGGGTACATAAACTATGGTCAAATTTCATATCCCGTCGACGCCCGAGTTGCGAACTCACAGGTGCACAATTTTGGAGGGCGCCCGAGTTGCGACAAATTCAGGTAGTTTTATATTACGCCCGAGTTGCTAACGCACGAGTTGAGAAAGTACCTTAAGCACAGTGTATTAATGCATGTATATTTAATGCATGTATATTTCAATTGGTAATATTTTAATTTTGGATCTAGAAAACGATCGGTTTTTTTCTGGCTGCTGAAATTGTTCTGGCATCTCTCTTCCAAAAGGATACAAATTCTCGTTTGGAATAAGGACCGATTCCACCGGTGTGTTAAACGAAGTTTAAAGTGACATTTTTACATTAACAATGTCATTTTAATCTCCGTTTAACACAACGGTGGAATCGACCCTATGTAGTTCAAAAAGTCTCCATAAGAAATAAGGTTATGTCAATTTTTCCGGCATTCAATATTTCAAATACAGTAGACCGTCGTCCGGCGGTATTTATCAATGCACTGATAGCATGCCGCCCTGATCAATAAATCAGGTTAGATTTTCGGCGGCTTTTTTATATGTGATAAGACCATGCCGCCGGAAGACGGTTTTCGTTTTATTAAATTCAACTACGCCGGCGCGGCGGTCGGCTAGCCACTGCGTTTTAAAATACCTATTAGGTTTCACCTTAGATAAAAGAGACCAGAGATATAACATACACCGGTGTTTAACCTGCGCAAATGTTGCCAATTTCTAAAGAAAGGTTAACGGAGTGGGGGAACTGGGCAGGGACCCGAACTCTGTGACAGGGACCGGACTTTGTTTATTAGCATCATAATGAACTATTAGATTTATTTAAAATATACGTTTAATGGAATTTTGTATTATGAAATAAATTTAACGTGATTTTTTGATATCAAACAAATGCCACGACATTTTATGTAAAGAGAGGACCTTTTATAGAATATTTCGTTAGCTATTATTTACTACGGAGTTTTCTGTAAGAGACTACAGTAAAATGTTGAAATAGAATATTGTTAATCGAGTAAGAAATGGTACTCATTGTCTAAGAGTATTATAAAAAAAGCATGTGCGCAGGCGAATACTGCAAATCAAACCTTGTGAGTTGAACATTATATTTTTTCTACGACTATCACATAATATTAAAAATTAGTCAAAATGAGAAAATGCTGTTTTGTATTATAACCTCAGAAAAATATATATTAAAGCTTGTTTCTTTAGGAATATTAATTAATATAGAGGACGAGTCACATAAACCTCTAGAAATGTATATGTCTGAGACCAGATAACATTTGGCTGGGTGATTATCGAAATAAACTATCGATCATTGAAAATAATCGATTATTTTCGATCGATCGATTATTTTCAAAAAATATATTTTTTTGTCGTATTTCCTTTAAAATCGACTACTTGATTATCTTTGAAAAATAAAAAATAATCGATTAATTAAATAGCCAATTAACCGACAAATCAGTGTTTACAAAAAATAATTATCGTTTATTTTAAATAATTGATTATTTTCAAATATTTTTTTTTCGTTCATTGGAACAGATTATTTAAAAAGTCAATTCCTGATAAATCGATTTAAAAAACCGAATTATCGATCAATTGATTATTATCAAATAATCTATTTTTATTGTATTTCCTTTAAATTCGATTATCTTTGAAATACCGAAAATGATCGATTATTCCAAAATAATCGATTAATTGAAAATAACCAATTAATTAAGAAGCCGATTCTATGATAAAACGATTTTCCAAAAAATAACCGAGAATTATCGAATATTTTCTAATAAACTATTTTTTTCATATTTCTTTTAAAATTGAATAATCGATTATTAAAAAGCTGATTAACCAACAAATCGATAATTCTAAAAAAATAATCGAAATATCGGTTATATAAAATAACCGATTATATTTCGATCAATCGATTATTTTCATATAATACCTTTGAAAAATCGAAAATAATCGATTAATTAAAAAGCCGATTAAACGATAATTCGGATTTTTCCAAAAAAAATCGATTATTTTCAATCAATCGATTATTTTGAATAAACCTACTTTCTTTTTGTATTTCCTTTAAAATCGATTATTACATTCTTAAAACGAAAATATTTTATTGAAAATAACGGATAAATTCATTTTCCTTAAAAATATCAGAATAATCGATTATTTTTGAAAAACCCCTATCGGTCGCTTGCTTTTATCCTAGCATTTAGCTCTAAAATTTAGAGATTCGGATTTTTGATCCCGTTATCTTTGAAACCGCATTCGATTGTATAATAAATAATAAATATTGCTAGAATTAGGATTTTTTTAGTAAACAAAAAACTTGGTTGGAATTGTTTAGGGGTTTATAATGTAACATTTTATTAACAATCTGACTAACTCCGGTAACTTTAGTATTTTTTTGGTAATACTAGATTAAATTGTGCGTTTTACCTCGTTTTAAGACTTTAGATTCAAATATCACTTCCGATTTGACCACAAATAAGATAATTCTTGAAATTTTAAGTAGGTCATCCTGTATTTCATCTAATATTCTTATAAAAATAAAATTTAGCTGGCAACTATACCCCTTAATGCGGATTTGAAGTATTCAGCCCAAAGGAGCATGGCGCTTAATGTCAAAACGTTAATAAATATTTACCGCTGTATTATAAGTATATACAACAAATAAATCAAAAAACAGCTGTCAATGGTGAGGTGGAGGTGAGCGTTGAATAGAAATATCGGAGCAATTCGAGTGGCGTCGTGCAAACAATGATTTTCAATTGGTGGGTTACTTGGAGTTAAAATAGACAACCTTGCGCTGTGTGCAATGTTACATCCTCGGTCTCTTTAATCTAAGGGTGTTTCACACTGTATGGTGTCGCTGGACTTGTGACAGTCCTGCAAATGTGAGATATCATTTTCTTATGTTTTGTGTACAGACACTATTTTCCATAAAATACCATTAAAAAGTTATATTTAAAAAAACTATCGCTCAATATCTTCAAAAATTTATTTTCAATTTTATTTTACATAAATATTATAATCGTATATTTATTACCCAGCTATACATAAATATCTTAAAATTTCAATAATCTAACTAATTAATATATTTAATAATTATGGACGCCACCATAATTTTTAATTATTTAAAATAATAATAATAAATAGACTAAATAAGGCTTCTAGTCAAAAACTAGTCATAGGATGCAGTTGTGCACGTAGATACTTGTATTTTTAGAATGCGAAGCCTCTGCAGGGAGGGTCTACTGTCCCCTTTGTCACCCTCACAGAACCCTTGTGACTCTCAAGAATGGTTTTTACTTAGTGTGAACCACAGAATAAGCTACCTATTACAGAAGCGAAGGATAGCTAATTTTTAAGGTCCAAAATTTTTTACGCATGATCAGTGCCGCCATTTTATAACCGGCAAAACTGTCATGTCACATGTGAGTGTTGTTTTGATATGTCAGAATCAGTAATTTGTAATTTATTTTTTTTTATAGAATTTAGTGTGTCTTAGTGTTTTCCTTTGTATATTTTTTAACAATTATTGAATAAATCAGTGTTTAGTGTTTTCCTTTGTTTATTTTATGAACATTGTTTAGTAAACATGTTTTTAATCGAAGGCTTTTTGTGGTATGTGCTGAGCTATTTACATATTTTTATTTATTTTATTAAAGCAAAATAATTTTTTAGGGAACTGATGGTATCTAAAAGAAAGAGATGTGTTTATCGCCCTTGTCTACCTCGAAAGGATTCGAATACTAGTTATTTTTCATTTCCCAAAGTTTCAGAAAGGTATGCAAAATAAATTATGCAATTTAAATAAGAAAAACTGATAGCTCTACCTAACAAATAGTTTAAATTTTGATCCAAATATCCAAATTTACCAACGTTATGCGCTCCTGGAGCGGAGTAGAACTAATAGATTTTTTAATCATGTGATAATCGAGCTTATGTGGAATAAAAGAACAGCTGTAGATTTGTTTGTGTTTCCAGTTTCCGGTTTCCATTAAAATAAACTAAAACCTTTCTTTTAAATCAAATTTGGTTTTTGTTGCAAGTTGCAAAATAAACTTCATTTTTAGCTGTGATATTTTTCGCTTTATGCCATCACTAGAAAATAAAACATGTCCTCATTTTCGTCTAACAATTTTTATAAATATTTTTTGCTCTTAATAACCAGATATGTAAATAAGATGAAAAAGAATAAACTGTGACACAAGGGACAACAGACAACTGTCTGTACATCTCACAAAAGTACATCTACAACTTCAGTTGCTTTTTTCCAGTGAACTGTATAGTTAAAAACAGTTTTCTGCTTTTTTCTTTGTCCATTGTCACATAAATTACATTTACTCCGAAAGCTCTAAAATTTAATTCGAAGAAAATAAATCTTACTTGACTTACCAGCTCTGCATTAAAAGACCACGGAGCAAATCCCATCGAGAAACCACAGATGTATTAAAAGAACTGCTTCGAGTAAAATGAGTAAAACGAGATACTTAAGAGTATATTATTTATTTGGCTATTTAATCAAAACAATTATTTTATTATCATTTTTAAATCAAATTATATTTATGTACCTATGTATTTTGTAATTTTTTAGGGTTCCCATGTGGTTAAGACCCTGCAATCGAGAAGACTTGATTAATATAACCAGTGAATAATTACACAAAAGCTACCAGTTGGATAAAAAACATTTCCAGCCCAGTAGTTTTTCAGTTGGATCAACTCGGAAACGTTTATTTGAAAATGTACTTCTGACAATATTCTGGCACACATCCGCCAACAAATGAAAACATTGATCATTCTGAATGAATCTGTACCTTCAACATCTACTACTAAATCCCACGACGATTTTCTCAGTACACCAGGTATTAAAAATAATATAAACGAGATAGATTTTCAAACACCGAAAATACTTTTTTAAAAATTTTATTATTTATTATATAAAATACAAAGCTTGTTTATTGCCCAAATGCTAAGCAAAGAATGAATCTAGATACAATATAAAAGGTAAAGTTAATAATAATGCAACAAAGAACTGCTATCTTATCTATGCAATTATGCATAAAATATGTGGACGTCGGTAAATTGGCCCCATGTAACTCCTCCATCCTTAAGCTGAAAAAATACAGGAAGTATTTTTGACATTGGAAAGTGATATATTTTCTTCGGTACTTTCTTTTTCTTTCTTCATTCGGTATTTTCTAAAACGTTTTCTAAATACAAGATATGCAATAGTTGTAATACAGATGATTGCCAAAATTGGTACCATTACTGACATCGAAGTTTTATACAGGGTGTCCTTTTCTTCTATGATGGGTTTAAGTTCATCTGTTAATTTATTAATTTCGTATAGATCGTCGAAGTTAATTTTGGTAATATTTGAGACTTGGTAACTCTTTTGAATTTTTAATAGTTTTGTTTCAAATTTTGGGAGTATCAGTGGTTTTCCTTTTCGGATTAATTGATTGTTTGTAAATTTCAATTGTTTTATTTCAATTTGACAGCCTACAGGAATTCTAATTAAAGTGGGTGTTTTGATTTCTAAAAACTTGTCTGTTTTGCATTTTGACAGTATTTTTTCTGATTCCACAGGAATTATTAATACGTCGTTATTAGTTATTTGTTCAATAATTGGTTCTCGAATATTGATTTCCATAGCGTGACATCCCTTGGGTAATTGGCCATCAAGAAGTTGAAGTGTGCAGTTGTCTCGGGATATAAAATCTTGTGTGCAATAGAATTCATTTTCTAATTTTGGGCATTCTTCTCTGTGCATCTGGGATTCTTTTTCGGCTCGTGCCAAGTATGGGTATACAGGGGTATACATTATATTGTTCTGGGTAATAGGATATAAATGATAAAATTCTAATGAAATAGGTTTAAGGATAGGAATGTGGATAGCGAAGATTAATTTTGATTTGGAAAATGTGACTTGTGTTCCAAAAAATAGATAGTAATTCAAAATGTTATTGAATTTTGGGATTTCGTTAACGTCATAAATTTTACTTAAATAATTTATCATTTCAGTAATCTCTTGACTAGGTATTATTGAACTATGAAGCGAGTTCTGTTTCGAGAATAAAATAGCATTCTCGATATTATCTATAAAAGATATCAAATTTTGACAATCGAGATTTATCTGACTGATAGTACCTTGGAAAATAATGTAGTTACTTACATCATTGATTTGATTTTGAATTGCTCCTTGAAATCTTTCTAAATTGTAAAATAGCTTTTCTTGATTTTTTGCTAAAATTGTTAATGTTTGATTGTAATGTTTAATTAATTTTTTTGTATAATGAAGTTTGTAGATTTTGTTCTTTCTAACATGTTTTCGCTTAATCCGTGATAAGAAAGTGGGTTTGAAGCATTAGTTTTTTCAACAGTTTCCCTTACTATAGAAATATGATATTTTAAAGTGTTTATTTGTCTAACTAGTTCTCCTAAATCTAAGTAGTGAATAAAAGTATGCTTTGTATATATTAATCTACAACTACCTAACTGTATTGGGAGAAGAAGGTTTTCCAGAGGTGTAATACCAATGTCTTCTTGTCCGCTTTTTACTTTAACTACTAGAAGTGCCAGGAATAGCGGGATCGTCAATGATTTCATGGTCCTGTTCTTCCTGCAAAACGTTACTTAAATTAACTCTAGGTTTTCTAATGATACTTTTATGATATGTGCCTTTATTTGTATCTAACAAGATACCATTATCATTTATTATTTCTGTCTTTTTAAATTTTGGTAGCTTTTTGTCACGAAATTTAGTTTGGACATAAGCTGTTTCCTGATTAGAATAGTCTGGGGGATCTGAACGAGTTTCGTTAGCTTTAGCAATAAATTTTTCTTTAACTTTTTCATTTCTTTCTTTAATAGTATTGTATAATTGTTTACTTGCTTGTTTATGATTTTGGACATAATAAGATAAGATTAAATGATCGTCTAAATCGAACGGATCTGGATTATTAATGTGTCCTTTGATAATTTCGAACGGTGTAAACTTTGTGGCTGTATGAATTGAATTATTATAACTAAGAACTGAATGTTTCATTAATTGATTAGGGGTTAATTCTTTATTTTGTTCTCTCAAACATCTAAAATATTCTATTAGTGTTGAATGAAATCTTTCAACGGGAGAATTGGAATTGCTATTTTTAGCTGTGGTATAATGTAGTTCGATTCTGTGTAATTTGCAAAAATCTTCAAGATCTTTATTTTTAAATTCCGATCCACAATCGGCTGTTATTTTATAGGGTAGTCCATGATGACTTACAAAATTTAAAAGATTGTCTACTATTGATATACCGCTAATACTATCAATTGGGTATGCTTGTCCATACCTGGAAAATGAATCAATTATTGTAAGAAAAGGTGAGTTTGAAATTCGGAAAACATCAATGTGAATGTGGTCAAACGGTTTAGAAGCAGTGGGGGTTAAATTGAACTTTATAATAGGCGGGTTTCGATCATATTTGTTTCTAAGACAAATTTCACAATTATTAATGTATTTCTCAACGTCATCTAACATTTTTGGCCAATAGTACCTCATACTTAAGGAAGATCGAACTTCGTTAATTCCACGATGTCCTTTTTTGAAATTGTGATAGTATTCTAGTTTTTCTTTTTGTTCATCAGTGGTTAATACATCTGTTAATAATGTAGTACAATGTACAATTTTAAATGCTGAATTTCTAAAGTACTTTTGTAGTGTCGTTACGAAAAGTTCTGGTAAAAATTGATTTTTAAAATATATTGCATATGTTCTTTTGGGGTCAAGAAAGTCTTTTACAAATTTTAAAATGCTTTCTTCTAATCTTCTTTGGGGAAGAGTAACGTTTAATCTATTATTTTCAAATATTTTTTCTTGTTTACATTTTGTTTCATTTATTTCGCCACAAGTTAAGAGGATTTGGTTTTTATATTGATTTATAGGTCGTTCTGAAATAGGAATAGATAATATCGGATTTTCTACCGAAGTATGTACAGTTTCTATATCGATTTCTGGATTATTTTTATTTTGAGGAGGTCTTATTTGTATATTTTGTAAAATATTGATTTTAGGTTTTTCGTTTAAAATACTAGAAATTTCGTTTTCACTTAAATTTGGCAATACTGTCATTCTTTCAAGTTCATCATTAATTATTTGGTCTATATCGTCTATATTTACATCTAATGATGCTGTTTCTAATGCATTTAAATCTATATTAGGAGGTATGCGTGATAACGCATCAGCAATTTGATTATTTTTTCCTTTTTGGTATTCGATTTTATAATCGAATTCCTCTAATTTTAAGCGCCACCTAACTAATCGCGAATTGGGTTCTTTAAGGGAAAAAGGCCATTGTAATGGTTTGTGGTCCGTTTTTATAATAAAAGGGTGACCAAATAAATAAGGGCGGTGGTACTTACATCCCCATACTACCGCGAGTAATTCTTTCTCAATAACTGAATAATTAATTTCAGCTGAATTTAAAGTTCTGGATGCATAGCATATAGGGTGACCGTCTTGGCTTAAGACTGCCCCAATTGCATACTTTGAAGCATCAGTCATAAGTTCAAATGGTTTTTCAAAATCTGGATATGCCAGTATTGGCTCAGAAGTCAATAAATTTTTACAGTGATTAAAGCAATTTACGAATTCTTTTGTATGTTCAACTTTACGGTCTTTTTTTAAACAAGTTGTTAAGGGTTTTGTTATATTCGCAAAATTCTTAATAAATTTTCGGTAATAACCGAGTACTCCTAGAAAGGATTTTATCTCTTTCTGAGTTTTTGGAATTGGAAAATTTTTTATTGATTGAATTTTCTTAGGATTGGGTTTGATACCTTGTGGTGTTACCACATGGCCAAGAAATTCGACTTCTTTTTGTAAAAACTCACACTTGTCGAGTTGTATTTTTAAATTTGCTTCCCTAAGTTTGGAAAAAACTAATTTAAGATTATGTATATGTTCCTGTAAACTTGTGCTAAATATTATTATATCGTCCATGAAGACACAACATATTTTATTTTGAAGTTCTTTCAAAACTTCGTCCATCGCTCGCTGAAAAGTACTGGGTGAATTTTTAAGACCAAACGGCATCCTCAGAAACTCGTAGTGTCCATTGTCTACGTTAAAAGCAGTTTTTTCAATGGAACACTTACTCATCTCAATTTGATGGAAGCCGCTAGCAAGATCAAGGGTAGTAAAATATTGGGCTCTACCTAATTTGTCCAATATATCAGTAATATTGGGTATCGGGTACCTATCTCCGATGGTTTTATCGTTTAGTTTCCGATAATCTATAACGAGACGCCATTTTTGTCGTCCCGACGCATCCATTTTCTTTGGTACTATCCAAATTGGAGATGACCAAGGACTGGACGATGCCGCAATTATTTTATTTTCTAACATCTCATTAATTTGTCTACGGACTTCTTCTTTATGCGCGTAAGGGTATCTATAAGATTTAACATGAATGGGAATTTCATCAGTTGTTTTAATTACATGTTTTATTTTTGATGTAAAGGTCAAAGGGTCTCCAGGTTTTAAAAATATATCAGAAAATTGATTACATAGTTTAATAATGCTTTCCTTTTCCTCGGAATTCATATGTTCCGTTCTCAATAATTTATTTATATTGATTTTCTTTATATTTGGTTGAGGAGAATTAAAACATTCAAATTTATAAATTTCATGATTTAATGAATTAAAAGGGGTAGCTGGTATTGGTTCATTTAGCGTAACACAAATATTTTTATCTGTTTGGTTTATTATTTCGAGTGCAGCAAACCCGTTTTCCGCAAAAGTTAATGTTTCAGGTATATGAATTTCGCCTAATTTTATTTTATTTACTAAAATATCACCGTCTGAAATACTGACAGGTAATTTTTTCAATAATTTTTCACTTGGACCTATGCAAATTTCAAATTTTATTTCATTGGATTTTCTGTATTTTATTGGTATTATAGCATGATCACTAATCAATTTTTTATTAATTAAGTCGATATTAAAATTCATCGCTAATAAATCATTAAGGCCAATGACTCCATCATAAAATTCGTGGAAATCATACAAAAGGAAGTTAATATAGTGATTATCATTAAATTCTTGGAAAGCTGGTATCTCGGCTTGATACCTGATATTTTGACTACCAAGGGAAGTAGAAAGAAAAACATTTGATTGATAAATACAATCGGGGTAATATTTTTCCATAATAGAAGGTTTTAAAATTGATTTGGTACTGCCCGTGTCTATTAACAATTTTAATTTGGGGTTTTCTATTTCTATGTATGGGAGTGGATTGTTTGAAATGAGATTAAATTCTACTAAGTCATTTCTTTGTTCGAGGCATTTATTCGAAAATTTGCATTTTGGGAATACTCATCGATTTGAGTTTCATCTTCTTCATTATTTTTGTTTAAGGTTGGGCGATAATCAAAATTGTCTGTATTTTGATTGTCATCATAATTATTAACAAATAATTCTTCAGAAGTAAAGTTAGGTTTTTGATTACTGTTATTTTGGAAATAATTAAATCTTCTGTTGTTATTGTTATTATTAAATCTATAATTCGGATTAAACTGCTTTCTATTGTACATCGAGGGGTTTCTCGATGTTGTCGACATTGGCTCAGGTTTGGGAAGTTGATTTTGGGGTATTTGGTTGGGTTTAAAAACGTTACGGGGAGGTCCAAAAACTTGAGCATTTGTCGGATAATTTCTATTTACCTGACGTGGTTGGACATTAATGGGTTGACTAGACCAAACTGGTCGAAAATTGTGTGGTTGTAATTGAAAATCTTGGTATTGCCTTTGTATTGGCTGATTAAAATTTTGATGATATTGATTTGGTTGAAAATTATTATTAAATTGTTTTGGAACAAAATTATTATTAGTATTATTTTTAAAATTAGTTTTTTGAAAATTGTTTCTTGAAAAATTATGTTGGTCATTAGTGTTGCCGTATAATTTTCCGAAATTTTCGTAATCGGTTACGTAAGCCATAGCATCTTCCAGTGATGCTGGTTGTTTTAAATGCATATTATTCTTTAATACACCTGTGCAACCTGCAATAAAGGTGTTTAGGGCTGTTTTGTCGCAATGATTTATTTGACAAAGTTTTTCTTGCGCGTTAAGATTTATATCATTACTTATTCTTTGTACTGCACTGCTACGTAATAATTGTAGTCTCGTGCCAAAATCTATTAAGTTTTCATTTTTATACGGGGTAGTTCTAGTTAATTCTTGCGTTATACAATCTAAATTCCGTCGATCGGAAAAACACTGCTCTAATGCATTCCTTAATGAACGCCAATCACTAAGTTCAACCCGGTTTCCTACCATGGCTTCAGCCTTGCCTATCAATTTTTCTTGTATACACTCAAAAATGTGACCATTAAATTCTGGATCATTATAATCTCTATAAGTTGCTATTAAATTTTCACAACGAGAAATAAATTTGTTCAAAGTATTACTATCGCCATCATATGGCTTAATATTTGACACTTTGGACCTAAAAAGATCCCAGTTAATAGCGCGAGGTGCTGCTACAGGCACGGGGGGTATTGGAGGAACCATATTGTCAAAATTTAAGTTTTCACTTTCACTTAAAATAGTAGTATTATTACTTTCTTCAGATTCAATATTAAGATTACTGAATTGATTTAATATTTCATCAATTTCATTCATTAAATTCTTAATAAATTCATTTATTTAAAAATAAATTGAAAAATAATATATATTTAATTACTATCTGTTTCTAGATATAAAACTTTTAGGAAGGTTAAAAGGAACTTGGCACTCACCCCTTTGAATGGAGTTCGTCGAAGCTTCTTTTCTACTGCTAGTGATTCTCTGCAACTTGAAGTCTTGTCGGTGGTTGTTGTTTCTTGAGGGTAGATTCGTATCGGATTTGCACTTAAAACGTTAAAACGTTAAAGTCCGGAAAGAGTTCTGGTAACGACAAAAGCGAATTTTCAGTTCTTTTCGCGACTCGCACAAATCCTACTGACTGCGCCAGATAGATTTTCAAACACCGAAAATACTTTTTTAAAAATTTTATTATTTATTATATAAAATACAAAGCTTGTTTATTGCCCAAATGCTAAGCAAAGAATGAATCTAGATACAATATAAAAGGTAAAGTTAATAATAATGCAACAAAGAACTGCTATCTTATCTATGCAATTATGCATAAAATATGTGGACGTCGGTAAATTGGCCCCATGTAACTAACGTGTTGTGTTTATGTATTTTTTTAATTTAAATATTTTTTTTTAGGTCCCAGCAAAAGAATGATTAACTTTGAAGATTGAAAAAATATTGTTGTTTCTATTTCGATAATGCATGTGCCAGTCCCAAAAATATCCTTCGGTTGGGCCACAATTTTTAAACCAACCATTTGCAGATATAGCTAAATCTCAAGCGGAATTTAAAAACAAAAAGCCTCTAGCTAGAAGACATTCCAATGAATACAAGCAGTTTGCGCTTACCTTGTATTTTTTAGAACCTATGACATATTTCTTTGTCTAAAATTTTGTGCCTTTTGGTGTGTATTTTTCATATTGAGATTTTAATTAATTTGATTTTTGTAATACGTGTTTTTCGTATTTTGATTTATTAAAATTAATAGTCAGTATTAGTCCATTTAAAATAACGGTAAAAGGTCGGGAAACGCCGCACTTGACGAGACCACTTGTCCCCTACGTATTTTGGGGCGCTGATTACGAAAATGAGGGTTAAAACTGGCAGCAATGGTTGGAACACCCCTAAATAGGGGTGTTTATCGTTTGTACTTGTTGTTTTGCAAACTAAGCCATCTTATATGTTTTTTGGGGCGCTGGTTCGAAAATCGGGGTTAAAACTTGCAGCAATGGGTGAACCACCCCTAAAATTGCAAAAAAACATCCCTGAATAGGAGTGTTTTTCGACTGTACTTGTTGTTTTGCAAACTAACTCATCTCATATGTTTTTTGGGGCGCCGATTACGAAAATCGGGGTTCAAACTTGCAACAATGGTTGAACCACCCCTAAAATTGCAAAAAACACCCCTAACTAGGGGTGTTTTTCGACTGTACTTGTTGTTTTGCAAACTAACTCATCTCATATGTTATTTGGGTGAATTTTCAGAAAAAATTACCAGTCAGGATGTTTCGCGAACTAAGTCATCTTATGTTTTTTGGGTGGCTTAGTTTGCAAAACAACAAGTACAGTACAGCAATTTTAGGAGTGTTCCAACCATTGCTGCCAGTTCTAACCCTCATTTTCGTAATCAGCGCCCCAAAATACGTAGGGGACAAGTGGTCTCATCAAGTGCGGCGTTTCTCGACCTTTTACCGTTATTTTAAATGGACTATATGGGTACGTGTTTTATTTATAACAACCTTTTTCCTACAGTACTTTTCTTCAAATCTCAATTTAATTCAAAGTTCTAATAATTATGCATCCAAAAATGCAAATTTATGTGTACAACAAATTCATATGATTCATGAAATACAGCTACGAGGATGTGCCATAATATAAGTTTTCCAAAATAAAGGGTTAAGATGTATCATTGATGCACTCTGGCTCTATCTAAACGATTATCTTCATACAGACAAATAAGAAAAAAAAGGTTACTGCAAAACATGAAGGTCGACTCCACTCACACATTAACACATTCGCTGCCCAAAACGCGCCAGGCGCGTTTTTTTAAATTTTGCTATGTGCCCAGACCGCACCTCGTGCGTTCGTTGCAGGCATGGTTTTCAAGGCCTGTAATTTAAACGGTACGGAGTTTTTGCCGCTCAGTCTTAGGTAGCGCGTTTGGCACATGTTCAGGAGTAGCGCCGCAGTGTTGGTTCGTGACTTACGTATTTTTTGTTGCTCTGGTGTACTGCTAAACTTTAAATCAATTTAACTATGTTTGCAAGCATTTCGTTAGTAAGTACATTATTTTGTATGTTGTTAGTTCATTAAAAAACGTCATATCATGATATTACATAGTTTTCATGATTTGCACGTGCTGCAAGTTGTAGGGGCTGTTTTTTTTTCTATATTACAGGCATGAACCAACAACCTGGGCGATCTAGAATGGATGAACCACCCAAAAAACGGAATAAATATGACCCATATAAAGAAAAAGTTTTGGCGGAGAAGGAGCTACAAGAGGAGCTGCGTGCCATTTTGGAGGAAGCTGCAGGCGAAGATAAACCGTTTCCTAACGACAGTGTCATTGTAATGGAAGATGAAGACGAGGAAGATCCGTTTCTTAACGAAAGCGAGAACGATCCAGATTATGTGGATGAAAGTGAAACTAACAGCGATTCAGACGACGATGAAATACTTGCAACAGCTTCCAGGCGGATCTCACCGACAACTCCCGTGCCGTCTTCCGCTGCACCAGCTTTTAGAAAACAAAACGTATGTTACTGGAACCCTTAGGCTGAATCGTAAATGCAATCCATCGGAAGTTGTCAGTGAAAAACTTAAAAAAGGAGAACTGATTATTATGTATAATGAAAAAGGTATCTGCTTGTTGAAATAAAAGGACAGGAGATAAATTTTGGCAATTTCTAGTGAATATGGTGGCCAGCTACAAGAAGTCACAACTCGGCGAAACCAAGTGAAGCAGAAACCTGAACTTATAAACAGATACAACCAGTTTATGTCAGGTGTAGACCACGGCGACCAAATGATGGCATATTACTCCTGCGAGCATAAAACAATTATTTGATACAAAAAGTTAGGAATCCATGTTTTCCCGATGATGCTGGTTGCCTCCCATCATCTATATAAAGAAGCTATCAATAAACAAACTGATTTGCATGAATATAGGCTGCCGGTTATTGCAAATTTGTTGGGTCCATTTCCACAACCATTTCCACAACCATTTCCACAACCAGTTCAAAAATTAAAAATTTTTCATTTACCTGAAATATGCGAAAAGGGTGCCAACGGTAAAAACAAAAGACGTCGCTTATTTCAAGGTTTTTGGCGCGAACATGTAATATTTTTATGGAGTTTGAATTGTTCCTACTTTTATTTTATAGTATTACAATGAAGTTTTATAATTTGTGTTACTTATTGTTAGAAATTTTATGTTTTTGTTCATTTCTTCATGCAATATTTTACTATTTTTAATAAAATGTTTGTTTTAAAAGGATTTTTTTGTTTTTTCTGGTGGTACACGCCTGGCGCGTTCAGTGGCACAGAAGGCAAGAAAGTGCATGCCCCGTGCCCACACCGCACTAGGAGCGTTTTTTTTTTTTTTTTTTTTTTTTTTTTTGTAAAAAAAGCTTGAAATCAATTAGCTATAATCACTTTCTAACTTAGGTCATATATATTTTTTAGTTTTAATAAAATAGAGAGTGGCACGTAGGGTACTGCACGGTATTTTCTAGGCAGCGAATGTGTTAATGAAGAAGTGCTGCAGTTACTGGACAACTCTGCTCAGAAGACTCGAAAGAAAGAAAAGCCATTCGAGCTAGTGCAGTGAACATTAGTGCTAGTGTAAAACAATGTAATAAACCGTTACGCCAATTATTGGTGATGCTTTTCTATCAACGACTACTAGATTCATTTTGTTTACAAAAATAGAAATCAATAAATCACGGATTTATCCTCAGAGTAAGTAAGTAGTAAAGAGAGGACAGTAAACAATGTTTGTGTCGCCATGATAATATGGTCGAGAATTCTAATTAGAGAGAAATAGATTAATATCTCTATCTCTTTGTTTGTATTTGTCAGTTTTACAAAGCTTTTCTCAGACAATTATTTCAGCGTTTAATTTAAATTTGTTCGTGTTGTGGTGTTAAAAGTAATTATTATTAATATTATATTCATAACAAAAAAGTCATATTTTGTTTTCACTTCATTAAAAATGCACCTACCTACCTTTTAAAACATTTTATTTTATATTCTATTTGGTCAACATTTTCGCATTTAAAATGACCCAGCGAAATTGTTTTACGGTACACTACTGCTGAGAATTCTAAAACGAGTGAGAAAGCCTTCATTAGAAAGAGAGATACTGATTATATGATAGCGAGATTAATATTGTATAACTTTATGCCATTGATAAGGCAACGTAAGGATACGTCATATGTATTATTTTTGATATACAAAAGTGGGACCGGTAGGCGTGGCTTTTGCACTCACTAAAATGGCGGAAGAGCAGAACCGGATTTACAAGTTTTTATTGTACTATTTCTGGTTAAATATCATTATTTGAACTATAAAAAAATTAATTTTCTTTTTATTGACATTGACTTAAAAGGTAGTGGAAGGCCGAGGTTATAAAAGAAGGGGGTTTAAAAGCTTAAATATGCCCGGTTTTCAGCCGAAAGGTGCTGAATAAAGTAAATGAAAGAAATAAAATATAACTGATTTAATTATCACTCAAGTGGCTATTAAGCGCTGGAGAATATATTATTTGCAAAATTACAACTAATCAATGACCATGACATAACTAACTTGGGGCCGATTCCACCATTGGGTTTAACGAAGTTTAAAATGACATTTTTACATAAAATTTAATTTTAATCTTCAAATAATAGTTTAAACTTTAACACAATGGTGGAATTAACCCTAAAGCGTTGAAATCATTCACAGAAAAAATAAATAGTACATTTTTGGTTCACATAAGCGACAAAAGTAAACAGAGTTCGATTTATTGGATCAGTCGTCACACGTTTGCACTAGGGCACATAAATAGCTCAATCTTTAGTTTTTCGTTTTTCTATGAGCCCAATGCTTTCTGTTTTTAAATCGGAAAGTACAAGGTCGCAAATGTCAAGTAATCTAACCTTACTTTAATTAACAGCTTTCTCGAAATTAAGAACAAATGTTCATACACTAAAAGCTCGATAATCAGATATGAAACTTAATGCAAGGCTCGCGGAAAATGGCTAATAAGCAATCTCTGTGTAGGTAGATGCACTATTCAGGAAATCAAAATGTGGATTAATCTTACTTGGTCTTGGTAATTTTGTAGATTCAGACTGAAAGGTGTATATCTTCATGCAAGACATTCAGTAAATCAGCGAAGCCACAACCAGCGGTGTGCAGGTGCACTTCTAACAAATGTAAAATATGAAGTGATCTTACTTGAGACCTATAGATCCAATGACGATAGTATGGTAGTTGGTTTGAGCTGGGCTTCTCACCATCAGCAGAGATTATGGCTACTTATGTAAAGGCCTACCCTAATAACACACAACATGCACCACAAGCGTGCCGGTCCAATTTAATTGGTCTAATCATCATGCATGTATAATTGAAAGTCAGACAAAGAATGTGAAGATAAAGTTGAAGACTCAATCATAATTAAAGTCACAGATGAAGTTAAAGTTAACAGCAAAAGAGTTGAAATTGTAGGATGATGATAAAGGGAGGCCAACATCTAGGTAATAAATGTTTATTGAGTTAGGAAAAGTATCCACTGTGCTTTTCTTAACCACTAAGGTAAAAACCAGAATATTTTCTAATACACAATTTCTTCGCTAGGCTAAATAAGAAATAAATTTGTGAGAGTACTTCCCAAGTGTTTTTCCAAAAGCTCTAAGAACAAAATTGACGAAAATGGCCTAATCCAAGTTCAAATTAAAGTTAAGTATCTTACTGTAAAACAAGTAAAACCCCGTTGTTGAATAAATGGTTAAATAATTCATTACCTAGGTGGAGGTAGAACAGGGACTAGAGTTTAGCAGAAAAAGCTACTAGAAAAGGTGAACAAAACAGACTGGGGCATATGAACGTCAAGCAAATATTGTAAATGCAAATAATGTGTGCTGTGATTAAATAAAAGTGTACAAGGAATACAGTTTTAATATTTTCTTATCCATATCTATGAGTGATATTTATTTTTAATACTAGACAAACGGTTATGATTTTATTGCTAGTCTCATTAAAAAAAGACTAATGTTATTTTTTTTTTCGACTTATGGCCAAGGTGTATATACCTAATATGCCAGTCTCAAGCTTGTGTTTAAATTCTTAATAATTGTGCATGTTCTGTGTAGGCTTTGTCACTGTGTTCTGTGTAGGCTTTGTTACTGCTTCCCAGCGCCACTTCAGGAACAGCACTGTTAATTATTAGAACCCAACAGTGAATGGTCGAGTGGGGAATCATACCAAAGCATTAGAAAATATTTTTATTATTATTAGAACTTATATACAGTGTGTTCATAATATGCACTGTACAAACTTAAATATTATATTCCTGAATTTATTTCAAGCATAAAATGTCCTATGAACAAATATCCAATTCTACATGGTTACCAAGCTGCAAGAGTTTAAATATCAAAAGACATATTAACACAGTATGCCATGTGTTCCAATATGTCGAAACACAGCACTGAATGTTTGGAACTTGTCGGTATGGAAATCGTCGCTTGTTGAGGAGCTGGATAATCTCGAGGTTCCCATGTTGGAGCAGTCGTTGTTGGTGACTACTGGCAAATGTTTGTATTGTATTTTCAACAGTCTCCACTTTAAGGTTCCTATGAAGATCAGTATTGTGGCAGTACCATAGTGCATCGACGATGTTCCTTAATACTTTATTCTGGAAACGTTGAATAACTTCGATGTCTTTTTTACTGGCACATCCCCAAAGCTGGCGAATCGCTTCATTTTCACCAATTCCTTTAAACGCACTAATCTGAAACAAATTATAGGTAATTAAAAAGGTATATTAATATTGTTTTAAATTAACTATAATAAAACAAACAATACTCATGCATACACAAAACATGAAGCTCTACTTTTCAATCAGCTGTAGAACTAATAAATAAAATTGGTGAAAGGACCGCAAATGTAGGTTATATTTAAATAGAAATAAGAATATATAAAATGCCTATAAATTTGACAAAAGAAATAGCGTATGATTAATGTACTTCTCAAGAAAATGCTTGGAACATATACAGCTGAATTTAGAAGGTTCCCAATTATGCTTCTTGACAAACAGTATTCACGCGCTACGTTTTTCAGGATTTTTTGGAAATCTATAAATATTATTTCGTATGAAAAAGTATTTATTCCAATATAGGTAGGCCCAAAATTTGATAGATGATTTTTTTGCATTTTTAAAAGCATAATTTTACACATTTTATACAAACCTGTCATAATACTGTCCTGTATAATATTTATTATTTTGATACTAACCTATGAAACGTTATTCCAGTCGATTTTTCACAAAAACCTCTATCCCTAGAGCAGGAACATATAACACAGCAAGGCCTTATATACTTTATAAGTTTTTAACATTCAAAATTTGCTCAAACACAAATTAAATTCAAATTTAATTACACAAATGACACTAAAAATATAACCTATAAAATTTGACAATTTGCACTCACAGTAATGGCGGACCGGTCCCACTTTTCGTTTACGCATGTCGTATCCCTAGGTTGCCAGATCAATGCTTTATGCAGTGGTGGCCTAAGGATTTATCCACCGAGTTGTCAAATTATTATAAGAGAGTATAGGGACCGTGCGTGAAATATAGAGGCAGCACTACTGCCGAAGTTAGCCCTCTCTAGTGTTTAATTTTAGAATTAAATGGGGTAAACATTGCAAGTAAATAATAAAGGATATTTTTTAAAATATTAAATATAATTAAAAATAGATACCGGCCCGTACCAAACAATCGTGTACATGATCAAAATGACGTAAAATGTGAAACATTATTAAAATCTGGACATCTATATACATTTTAAGCAAAAAGATTTAAATGGCTAAGTGACAATAAATTGTAAAGTTGTACCTTAAACAAGTGTATCCAATGTCAAAATATCGGTATTTAGTAACACTGAATTTAAAAGTATTACAATAACATTTAAAAAATGTAAATTAATAAAAAAGATTGATAATAATAATAATTTTTTTTAGTTTTTATGTTATTCGAAATGTCATTCATCCACTGACGTTTATGAGACGTCCAATGATACATAATATAGATTGCTCAGCCATCTATAAAAAAATTATGAAAAGCGGGTTGCAATGTGCCTTTCCTAGTGCTCACTAATGTTGCGTTTGAGAATCCACATCGGATGCATTTTTTACATCTTGAGCGTTTTTTTTATCCACATCGGACACATCTGTCCCATTACATTTACGTATACTGAATCACGTGATCAAATATGTTTTACATCTCAGATGCATCCGATGTGGATTCTCAAACGCGGCATAAATAAAGCCGTTCTAGCCCAAATGTGTTTTAAAATAAAATTTCAGCTTTTTAATCTTTAAAAAAAGAAAATAATTAAAGTTTTACTTCAAGACATGTTATTATGTATTTGGAAAGTTGAGTTTCCATGTAGTTAAATAATATTAAGAGATCTAAACAATTTTCATAGCAGATGGATATAAATAATTTTTTCTACGTTCATGCAAAAAACAACTTTATTGAACTATATTTAGTGAAAAAACAGGGTCTAAAAATTTTATTGCACTCATCTGTCATTTTACTACAGCGTTTTATGATCATAACAAACATAAATATTCAAATCAACGCCAAATATTTAGTCCATTTTCATTTTCTGTGTTACGTTTTAAAATCAATTGCATATTTTATATTTTTTTCAATCATTTAATAAATAAATTAATAAAAAATGTATTTTATTAAAAATGTCATTACAAATTATGGACACAAACGTAAATAAATGCCTCAAACAAAGGTATACGATCACAACTACTATGATTTGGATAATACAACTGCAGTCCTATAAAACATTTTTTGGTTTTTGCATGAACGTAGAAAAAATATTGTATGCAACTCGTGCAAAAAGTGTTTATTGCACTCGACATGTTGTCGACAATTTCACGTCGCGTGCAATAAACACTTACTTTTTGCACTTGTTGCATAAATAACTATTAGCCTACTCTCATTTCAGAAATAATACTACATCAAATACATAATTGTAATATGTAATACAATTTTGAAAAAGTAATGTAAACAACTTTGAGATGAGGTATAAACAACTTTGGTAAGAGTTGTAATTGGACACTTATCTATTATTCTGAATAATATTTAATGGTAATGTCACTAAAAAAATTTACAAAAAATCACTGGATTTTTAATATTTTAAAGTTTGTTGCAATCTCTTTTGACAGTAATTGCAATGTATTATTTATGATTTGTTTATTTTAATAATAAATGAAAAATGGTTAATAAATTGTAAAGAGCGACATGATATTTTTGTCAAATTGGACATTCTCATTTCATAATAAACATTCTACATTAGTTTTAATCAACAGAATACACCATTAATTATCTGTAAAATTATATTTATATAAAATGTTCATTTAAATATGTAAAAATCTTAATGACAAGAAAACACTAAAGATTCTAATTTCTAAACGGGTTCTGTAAATGATTTCTTTACAACTAACGCCCGTATGCACCGTACACGTTTAATCCAGATCAAGGGTTTAATCGAGTTTAGTACCATAACTAAATATGGTACTAAACGCGATTAGACCCTTGATCTGGATTAAACGTGTACGGTGCATACGCGCATTAGTGCTCAAAATTGATACAAGCTAGATAAAAAGAAAACTTTGCCCAGTGAAATACGCTTTTCTTGGTCTGATTTACATATGGATAAGCAATCTTTGTAATTATGTATATCATTGGGTGTGAGACATTAATTGTTGTGCTCTGTGAAAATTTATAAAATTTCTTTACTATCGAATGAAATCCAGGTTTCCAAAGTGATGTTTGTACATCCACGGATGCAACAAGTTTTTCCGATAATGATATTACGAAAATAAATCGACTTTATTTAATTAATAATTATTAAACAATAAATGCCGTATAAAACATTAATAAATACCCCCCATAAAGTTCACATTTTTGTCACCAGTTAGCGTTAAAGTCATGACGCACGGTCCCTATGGCGAAAGTCTTATTACAGGGATTGTCTATGGTATTATTGACATATAAGGCTCTAAATCACATAAAAGGCTTTCAAAATTATAGATGGGAAGTATATTTGCATTTTTAATGCCAGTTATTATTAGTTTAATCTATTTTTTTAGATCCAACTATCATAGTTGAGGGTGTTTTCCAGGAAAGTACACAATTAATTAATACACATTAATACATCGATTAAATGCGAGATTAAAAGTGTCTTTCTCAGATAAACAAATAAATAATAGATAAGTAACGGTCTGGATGTGTTTGAAGCTAATATGAACCGTTTTATCTATTACTTTCTCTTTCTTCGTGGTCTTTGATGTGATTCGTCTATTTTAAATAACAGCGCCATTTACTCACAACTGTCAACAAGCATTTGGGAACTGTCAGTTTTCTTTGCACATTTTGTGTGATTTTATATTCCCAGGGCATATTTTTAAAGTTTTTAGAGTGTCTAGAATGTTTGTTTAACGAATTTTGTTAGTTGTAAGTCTAAAAATTATTATTCAATGTTTGTTTGCCCTAAAACAAATTTGGAGAAGTTCCACGTCGTTTCAAAGGTAAGTAAATAAAACACATGGGCGGTACACCTATATTGTAAAATATTATTAGTATTTTTTTTACGCAGGCTTCCTACAAACTGAAGCAATGGAAATTTGTATTCAAATCCTAGAATTAGAGAAGGTTGAAGTTGATAAAATTAACATAAATTGGAAATATAAAATATATTGGAAACATTTTATAATATTATTTTGTTATGAATTCTGCCGGAAAAGACGAATTTAAAGCTGGAAGCAATTCCTATTTTATTCACTTCTCAACTTGGTCCGTCTTCAAGTAAGTTATACAAGTAAGTTATAATAATATTATGTAATACAATACCTAATACAAATTATTCATACATTATAAACTTGGGAGATTAAATTTAAAAAATAAATGCTGTATTGTATTCTCCTAGACAAAGTAAAATAAATCTTAGTGCTTTCTGGAAAGAAAACATTTTATGAAAATATAAACTACTCCAAAGAGTTTCTTGTATCTTAGTAATGAAATGAATTATACTTATAGAATGATTATGTTGTAAATATTTTATAATTCTTTTTAGGGAAAATTTACTTCCTAGTGAATGTAGTGAAAGACAGAGTCTAGAAGTGATTTATAATATGCACATACTGGATCAGAAAATTTAAGTTGTTCCACCGACATTGCTCCAGAAGCTATAGAATAGGTTATTCAAATTATAAAGACATCTATAAAAATGCCCAACTTCAGAGTCAAAAAGTTATGCTAAAAATAATAGATACATTTAAAAATGCCCGTTTTTAAAAAATATTTGTCACATATCATTTTGGAGATTATTAAAATAACTAAAATTCCAAAAACTTTTAAAAACATGTTAAAAGTTTATAAATGAGAAGTGTGTTAATCTAGAACAAGTCAAAGGGGGTTATTTTCTAACTTTCAGCTGAAAATGCATATCAACGAAGTTCGATCACCAAAACAACAAGCATGTGATTATGGTATTCTCCAATGCTAGACGATTTTGCTATTCGTATGTAATTTTAATTTTTATTGTAATCTGTCATAATAATTATAAATCGTAAATGTTGATTTGTCTAAATATTTAAGGTTAGTATTTAAATATCATTTTGACATTATTATACTTATAAACTCAATTAGAATATATTAAGGCCAATTTCAGAATTGTAAGGAATCAAAAACAATAAACATCATACATTTGCTGACATTTTAATATCTATGAAGGAATCATTACAGAATAGACCCCCATTGTCTAATGTAAAAAAATATAATTTTAATCTTTTTACAGCAAATGTTCTTTAAAAGGACCTAAAATATAAGCTCAGGCTTTTATTTTAGAAGTACCAGAGGTTGATTAAAACTTGATGAGGACTTTCTTTTTAGAAGCTAGGTAGAAGGACCAGAGGTTGATTAAAACATGATGAGGACTTTTTTTTAGAAGCTCGAACAAAACGATATTTATACATAGTTTCTCTACAAAATAAAAGTGTACGGTAATTTGAATTGCGCGGTACGGTAAATGGAATTTGAAAAGTTGGCAACCTTGGTTTGTGAAAAGAGATTTATTGTTTCTATTAGGCTTAACAGTCAAACAGTCTCCATTAGATCTTTCTTGGAACAAGATTAAAGACTATAAAGGTTAAATTTCAACAAATTTATAGATTGGTGTCTATCCATTATAAATTACTTTCAAAGTTCCAGAAATATTAATTTCTCCTGGTTTTAAAATAAGATGAAATGATTAAAACGGACCTGCAAAGGCACTTTGTGCACCAATCTCACCAGTACTTCTGTGACCTAATGGGTAAATTCAGTTTGGCTTACTTTTTTCAATAGGGATTGTTGTTCCATTTTAAATATACAGCTTACTGATATCTACCTATAAACAATATTAACAGTGTACCTAATAGTTTGAATTATAAATATCGTTTATTACATTTGAATAAAAAATAGAATTTAATTTTTGTAAAATGAAATTTTATGCATGAGTTGCATTGTTCTTTAAATTTGTTATAGACAAAATATTTACAAAAGAATGCTTTGGATTCTGATGAAAAAACTATTTGATACGCACATTGAGACCACGACTGTCAAAAGTTCGTAGATACGGGCTTCAAACAAAGCCTATGTAAAACTGCGCCCGTAACACATCTATATTTAATTTGTTTATCTGAGGTGTCTTTATAACAAATATCCCATTCAGATGGTTTTTTCATCACTATGAATTATTTTTAAATTATCCTGGAGATTTTATTTACGATGTAAAATTTTTTCATGAATTATTAAATGTCGCTTTAAAGCAGAACTTTTAATAAAACCTTTTGAACAAATTCCACATTGATATGGTTTTTCATCAGAGTGAATCATTATATGTTGTCTCAAAACATCTTTACGTTTAAATTCTTTAAAACAAATTGCACACTGAAATGGCCTTTTATCAGTGTGGACTGTTTCTAAATGTACTTGTAAACATGATTTTCGCTTATATGCTTTAAAACATATGTTGCATTTAAATGGTTTTGCATTAGTGTGAATTAATAAATGTCGTTGTAAGACAGACATTTGATTAAATCCTCTAGAACAAATGTCACACTTAAATGGTTTTTCATTAGTATGTATCATTAAATGACATTTTAAGGTTTGTTTGCGAATAAATTCTTTGGAACAAATATGGCACTTAAATGGTTTTTCATTAGTGTGAATTAGTAAATGCTGACGTAATATAAATCTTTTTTTAAATTCTTTGGAACAAATGTCACACTTAAAGGGTTTTTTATAGTTGTGACTAAATTTTAAATGTTCATGTTCACTAGATTTAGGTTTATATATTTTAGATGTTTTTTCATTGGACTGAATTGTTAAATGTGGCTGTTTACTGGAAACGTGACCTTTTTTTAAAGATAATATTCTTGATCTACGTGTATGTTTCACTACATGATTAAAATTGTGCAGAAAAAAATCAATTTTTGTCACTAATTTTCCACAATATCCACAAACCACGATGCTTTTCCCAAAATGTCCGTCGATATGTTTCGATCTGGATTTAAAAGAAAGGAAATCTGTAAATAAAAAATATAGTTGAAAAAAGAAAATGACAACAATTTATTTTTACGTTGCTGTTTTTGTGAACCGTAATAATATAACCGCAAAACAGTTACTTAGTGTTTGTTAAACATCGATAGTATTGGACTATCGATACTATCATTGTATAAGTAGTTCTAGTAGGTCAGACCCAGGGGCTGGTAACTCAAATGGAAAAACATGAGGACGGTAATTTAGTACCACTCCAATTAACGGGATGGCGCTCGTATCGAAATGTCATGTCAGTTGTCAGCTTGTCAACAAAACTTCAAATACTTGGAAAAATTAAAATGGCTGTCGCATTTGAAGGTGTATTGAATTTTGATTCATCCAGATTTATTTTTCAACACCTTCCAATTTTAAGCATGTTTTCAAGAGATGGGAATATGGATTTCATCAACGAACAATGAAGCACTCCCAGATATTGGTAGTGATGCAATTTATACCACGTATTAAATATGCGGTCGTCATATTAAGGATAAATATACAATTTGTAATAAGTGTCTTAAGAAAAATGCATCTTGTACTGGCATAAAATGCATCTTGTACTGGCATATCAATGGTAAGTAATATTTACAAACTTGTTTTTGATTCAGTGTTAAAATAATTGGTTTGTTATTTAAATTTCTTTTTGTTTTCAGTTTTGTTCTAAAGAAAATGTTGGCCCTTCAAAATACCCTGTAGATCGATGAAATATTTGAGCCTTAGCCATCAATATCAAAATTTGATTCAATGCCATTGACATCAAACAAGAAAACACCCCAAAATCTTCAAAGGTCCAAACGTGTGTAAGTTTAATTTAAGCTCGAAAGTTAAATTCATTTATCACAGTGCTCAGATGATGAATAAGAATTTGATAACTACAGGTGCTGTACAAATAAATCAATAAAACAATATGAGATGAAGAAATGTTCCTCAACTTAACTAGTCGACTCAATAAGCATATGGCAAATTTTATCCACCCTCAAATTCGCCTTGATTGTAAGACACCAAAAGGATGATGCTTCAACTTCAGTTTTTTCAAACTTATTGTAATTCCAAGTTGCAAAACTTTTATATTGGTCTTGAGCACTTAAATATGTCGAGTTTGTTACAGAAAACATTTTTGATAGGTTTGTTTTATAAATATTTAATTATTTAAATAGTATAAATGCATATTTGTTTGAGTACCTACCTATTTACAAATTATATGATGCGGCGTTAATTTACTGTAATAAATAGATAAAATAAATTGCATTTTATTTCAAGTTTGAAATTAATGCAAAAATATAATGAAGAAAATCAAACAAAAAAAATAAATTGGCAAAATATTTGACTAGTTTCAAATCACAAAACAGTCAATATGGTTGTTTTATGATTTGAAACTAGTCAAATATTTTGCCAATTTATTTTTTTTGTTTGATTTTTTTCATTATATTTTTGCGCGACTAGCAGAAAGTTGAATTGTAGTACCACTCCAATTTGATAGATGGCAGCACAGCGACTCAGAATTTTACCATTGAGTTTCCCATCTATTCACATTAGTAATCTATGGTCAGACCAATGCATTTATTTGTTTGAAACCAAAAGGAGGAAACTTTATTTGAGTACCTTTAAGCTGGAGATGGCTGGAGCTTTTGCTAGTTTAAAATAGATGGCAGAATAAACTTATTAAAAGTTGCCATTTTTATTCCGCTGTGTATTGTTTTCATTGGATTAAAAAATCTGCCAATGTAAAGAAAACTAATTTTCGAAATATTTGCTGCGTTTGAAAATCCACATCGGATGCATCTGAGATGTAATAAATCTTTGATCACGTGATTCAGTATAGGTAAATGTAATGGGACAGATGTGTCCGATGTGGTTAAAAAAACGCTCGAGATGAAAAAAATGCATCCGATGTGGATTCTCAAACGCGGCAATTGTTAAGAGTTATTGTTTCGTTGACAATAGCAAGAAATTTGTATAAATAATAGGCATTCTGGTTTAATCCTAGAAGACACAATCTTAAAAATATTACCATAATTTTTTTATGTGCAAAGAGAATAAGTAGCACTAAATTATTAAAATCAATAAATCAGTCTTATAAATAATGATTTTAACAAATTTTTCATAATATATTAATTTACATGTTTTCTGACTTAGGTATCTGTGAATGAAGCGTGGGGAAAATACTTAGTTTTTCTTACAAGTTTTTCTTGATTTTGTTGCTGTCTGCTGTCTGATATTTTTTTTGCAGAAAGATGTCTTCTTTTCAACTTGAAATGAATACAGAAAGAAATACTTAATTTTTTATTCTATACAAATATATAAAATATATTAAATTACATTATTTAACGTATAATAGTATTTTACAATTTTTACAATACTTAGGAATGTTTTTATTCATAACTTATGCTATCAGTTCAAGAGAATGAAATTCAAAATTATTTCGGTCTGTTTACTGGTTGAAACTCAAAATATCTTCTTATATAATTAATATTAAAAAAACCGTTGTGTTTTATTACTCTCCGACTT
Organism: Psylliodes chrysocephalus; assembly: GCA_927349885.1. Taxonomy (NCBI): domain Eukaryota; kingdom Metazoa; phylum Arthropoda; class Insecta; order Coleoptera; family Chrysomelidae; genus Psylliodes; species Psylliodes chrysocephalus. The sequence goes on from OV651827.1 coordinate 18,805,422, forward strand.
TGATTGATCCGCATTTAGTTATGCTGCCGTTGTTGTTGTCAACTTTAAGATATGTTACATGATACGAGTTCGCGCATGACGTATTGTGGTGTATAATATGGATGATTGACCATGAACTGATTAAAATTTATTTTCGCGCGTTGCTTTCGATCACCACAATATTCGCCGAAATGTAGTATCAATCGGCGTAATATAATATTTTCTTTTTATAGTATAATGGATATATTACAACTTTTCTCTTTTTGACTTCAACAATCTTATAAACAGACTGGGATGAGGTATACAAATTCTTTTCAGTTAAAATCTCAAATTCTTGCAAGGTTATGAGTTTCTGCTTTTAAAGAATGTAGCTAAACTGCCAAAGGTAAATTACCGAGATCGGATTCATTCGATCGTTTTCTTTTCACCATAAATTCCGTTATTATTCCTATATTGTTACGCAAACTCAACTTAAATATGTATTAACAGGAAGGCGAATTCAGGATCCTTTAGAAAATCAATTTTCTGTCTATATGCAGGAAGGGGGTTATAATCGAAACCCTATTGTTAACGGTTTCAAAGCAGCTTTTAAACTAAATATCGTTTATAATTTCATGAGGTTTCCAGTTAAAGCAAATTCGGGAACGAATCAGGACGAATACCAAAATCTCCTGTGGTTTGGTAATGCTTTAAACGTATTTAATAGTGCATAATCATAGGGATACAGATAATGAGGAATACCATAAGAGTTCTGAAGTCGATATTTTATTAGTGAAGACGCTTCCTGTAACATTAGAAGTATGTTCCACAATAAACTTTGCCGGATACTTAATAAAAAAAATGCGTAGAAAAATTTAAACGGGATGAGTGTCAAAATTATTTCGAAGAAAAAGAAAATATTTTGATTGATGAATACCAAGTTACTCATTTATTATAAAACTTTTAATCTAAACGAGCAATCCGGCCTAAAATGTCCATCATTACTATTGGGCCAATTTGCTAGGATATCGCTACCAACTGTCACGTAAAACATAAGAAGAATAATTCAAAAAATAGAAACACTTTTACCAGAATGGTGTAAATGTAATAGTAACTGTGTAGAACAAAGACAGTAGTATATGTTAGATTTATTAATTACAACTTAAATTTTCAAATATTGTAAGAACCTGTCCAAATTAGAAGCGGCAAAAAAACGAGGAAACTTCAAGACAGAAAAAAAATGTAAAGTTGTCTATAGTGAAAAATACATGAATAAATTAATTCCTCATTTTATTATATTTTTAATGTACCTACTTATTATACCTAAAAAAATGTTTAATAATATTACATTTATTGTTTAATAATAAATAACCTCTGCACGTTTAGTTATTTCCTCCAAGAAAGCTAATAATTATTATAGGAGGCTGGTACTTAAGTAATTTAAAAATCTTGTCTTTTATTAACCGACTTCAAAAAAGGAGGAGGTTCTCAATTCGTCGCAATATTTTTAATTATAATATTATGTTATGTTACCATTTGTTTTATCCAAACTACCTACCTACATTCTATTAAAAACTATAATACATATATAGATAATTTCGTAAATTATGATCCTGGAGAAGAAAACATTCATACGATTTTATTATTTCCATCATATTTAAGCGAAGATGATTAACAAAATGTGCAATTTACCTACGTAAAAACAAAAATGTTAAATACCTACCTATGGCTTGAATTCACACCAAACATGAAATATGCGTAATATGGTAGACCACCTGCTTAGAGACCATCTAAGCGACTACTAATAAATCGTAATTAAAAAGCTGGTAAACTATTATTCGATAGTTGCCAATTTTGTTAAATTGGAGCGAAACAGAGACGAGTTGCGATCCAAAAAATTCGCAGAATGGCAACGTTATACGGTTGAACAAACAATCGCAACTTCTTTTACCGGCATCTAGAAAATTGTCTTCTGCTTACGACTTTTTTTAATTTGCTCTACTGTCCGTTTGGAACCGCCATGTGAAGAGCATAATTAAATCAAACTTTGTCTTCATAAGCGTTGACTTACTAGATATATTTATACAATGATACTATGGATATTTTTTCACAGTTTCTAAATTGGGGTTAGGTCAAAGAAGTAGAGAGGGTAGAATGATAAGGTACCGTCCATACATAAATTAATAAAACAAGAGGAATTTTTTAAATGCACGCCACTGTCAACACATTGTAGTTCCCAGCATACTATTAGTTAGCGCCACCACCGCAATAGTATGAAAGCGATGTTGCCGGTTTCCGTATACTTACATGAAATGACAGTTATTTCAAATTCATCTGATTTAAATTTTTTATCAATCTACATGCGAACCATACCATCCAATGTCCATACTATTACTGGGATTTTTAAAAGGATTTGACAACCTCGTAAAAAATGAAAAACGGTGATGGCGGAAGGCCAAATCTGATAACGAAGAGATAAAATAAAACTTATTTTATGAATTATGATGTAAGTTCTATAGATAGGCAAGTTATTTTTAAGAAGATAAACAGTGTTGATTTGATGTAATTAGTAAGTATTAGAAATTTAATTTAATATTAGAGGTGTGTAAATAAAAGTTGTTTATGATATAATTCTCTATAATTTTATCCCATAGATAATTTCTTTAAAATGGACCGTATTCGAGATATTTGTGAAAAAGTGTAAATTCTGAATTTTGAAGAAAACTCAAAAACGGATAAAGAAAAAACCTTAAATTTTAAACTTATGCTTTATTTCGACCTGAGGTGAACTGATTAGATTTTGGGAATAGTTGGGATATCTGGAAGTTACTTTATAAAGGGTAATTTTTATATTTTATGAAAAATATCTGTTATTTGCGTTTGGAGAAAATTCTTTAAATAAAAATTACTTCTGATATTATTCTCTATTATTTTTGTACTATACAAAATTTTCCTTAAATGGTCCGTATTCGAGAAATTTTAGAGAATGTAAAAATTCTGATTTTTAAGAAAATTGTTAAGCTAAAAGATGTTTGTGATATCGTTCTCTATAATTTTTGTTTTTATATGATTTCTCTAAAATAGACCGTAATGGAAAAATTGTAAAGTAACCCCCAGATGTTCCGACTCTGCCCAAAATCTAATCAGTTCACCTCAGGTCGAAATAAAGCATAAGTTGTAAATTTAAGGTTTCTTCTTTAAGTATCAGTTTTTGAATTTTCTTCAAAATTTTCTTCAAAATTCAAAATTTACATTCTTCACAAATATCTCGAATACACAAACAACTTTTATTTGAACAATTTTCATAAAAATTAGATTTTTTTACATTTTGTCAAATTTCTCGAATACGGACCATTCTAGGAAAATTTTGTATACAACAAAAATTAACGTTTTTTCCCTTATCCGTTTTTGAGTTTTCTTCAAAATTCGAAATTTACACATTTTCTCAAATATCTCGAATACGGTCTATTTTAGAGAAATTATGTATATGATAAAAATTATAGTTAATTATATTATAAACAAGTTTTATTTGAACAATTTTTTAAAAAAATATTTTGTCAAATTTCTCAAATACGGACCATATTAGGAAAATTTTGTATAAAACAAAAATTATAGATATTAATATTGTTAGTAACTTTTATTTGAAGAATTTTCTTCTCCAAACGTAAATAACCGATATATTCCATAAAATATAAAAAAGACCACCTATAAAGTATCCCCCAGATGTTCCGACTCTGCCCAAAATCTAATTAGTTCACTAGAGGCCGGAAAAAAGCTTAAGTTTAAAATTTGGTGTTTTTCTTTGTGTCCGTTCATGAGTTATCGAGGATACAGACACACATGCACACAGACACACACACACCCACAGATAGACATCATCGCGAAAATAGTCAAAACGGATTCAGGGGACCCCAAAACGTTAAAAACCGTCAAAAACTCGATGTCGAAAGAAATCATGATTCCTATACTTTCCTTATCTGTATACAGATAGGAAAGTAAAACAAGAAATCTAAAACCAAAAGCGATATCAACATGAAATGTTTAGTAAAAATCGAGCTCTATAAGGGAATGAATAAATAAATAAAAAGGGGGTTGAAATATTGGAAAAAAATTCTAACTCAGAAACAAAAAACGATATCAAATTGAAATCTTCAGGAAAAATCAAGCTTTAGATAGGGATGAAACATATTGATCCTAAAAAATTATAATGGGGGTTAAGGGGGGGTCTGTTAAACTGTGAAACATAAAATATAGAATGCCATGCATTATATATCTTTATTCTAGTATTTTTTTAATATTTTGTTTAGTTTTTTCTGTTTATGTATGTATGGTTGAATAAAAATTAGGTAAATTTTGTAGTAACTAAATAAGGTTTTGACTTTTTTTTAATGCATATAATACTTTATTAAGTATACGTTAGGATTGAGACTCTCAACCATCTGCAGTAGGAGGCAACCTGAACTAGGGGGGGCATTATGTTAGATTGGAACAAGGGGCAGAAATATTCGTTTAATTTTGTGTTTTTATTCATTTTGCCTATTCAAGGGGGTACAGATGCCCTCTACTCCCCCCTACTCCCCCTCGGTGGGTACGCAGATTTGTGGCTGCGTCACTGGTACTTTACAGTCCTTAAGATTATTATTTTAATATTATTATTTATTAATTTATTTAAATAAGCCATCAATAGGTATCAATGTGACAAAATTATCTGTAATTAAAGAACACACTTACCTTTTTTACAAACAAGGCACGGGTATAGCGTTTTCTTCTTCTTATTCTTGGAAATACAATTTGTGGCAGTTTTTAACGATTTGACTGTCCTTTTGGCATATTTACTTCTACTCATCTGTACGAAATTGTCCGAATGTTCATTATTTTCACATTTTAACGTCGGTAAATCAATAGAAGTAGTCAAAACCTCTTGTTTGGTTTCGCTAATGTCAACCAGATCCGTAACATCAATTTCTTCTTTAATTATTGAATCAGGCTCAATTTTTTCTGGCAAATCTGAATGTCTATATTCAATTGTAGGCAATGTATATTCGACTATTTCTCCTTTAAGTTCACCAACATTTATAAAATCATCAGGAATTTGATATTCACAATTATTATTGTCGGTATCGACATATCCAAGCACATAAGTATAATTTTCTCCTATATACGGATCAGAAGGTTCTTGTTTCAAGTCCATCGTTTTAAAAATTAAGTAAAAATAATTATAAGCAAAAACAATTAACTTGATGTTAAACTAACTAAACTTTTGTTAACCGTAACAACTAGCGAATAATATGTGGCAATAATATATGTACCTATGTGTATTTTTGTATGAATATTATATAACAATTACTTAATCTTGATGAACGTGCATCTTTACACCGCCGGGCGGTAAATAGCTGACCATACATATTAAAAAATGTGTACCAAATACGAGGAAAGTAGAAAAATTTTAATTTGATTTAAGAGTAAAGAAGCCTTATTTATAAAATAGAAACATTGTATATTACCTTCGCACTTTTATATTATTTATATAAAAAACTGGAAAAAAAACAATGTAATAAAAACAAATAACAATTTCAAATTCCAAAAAGTTTCATAAGCAATATTACATAATGAAAAAAAATAAAAAAATCATCTAAAAATACTACAGATGCAGTATTTTCATTTGTGGAAAAATTGTATCTAGAGTTAAATGAGAAATGTGTAGCGGTAGTAGTAATCTGTGATTTAGGGGCGTTGCATTGAAATGGATTACATCGTATGTATCCGAAATATATTACTGAATGGTAAAGTCTCATCTAGTCTTAACACTTCTGATAGTGTACCACAGGGTTCTGTCCTTGGTCCAGTGTTGTTTTTAATATATGTCATTGATTTGGCTGGGCGGAGGTAATTTGCCCACAAAATATTTAAAGCTGCTAATCCTATAGGTAATTTGCCCACAGCAAGTAAAAGGTCATCTTAATCCTGTTGGTATTTTGCCCAAATTTATTTCTAACTGAATAAATCATAATAGATATATCTTTCATTTATTATTTTTTATATATTATCGAAAAGTAAAAACACATTATTAATTAAACTAAAAATTATATTAAACACTAATTTTTATTATTATAAAAAAGTAAGTATACATAAGTTATATTATATTTTTTATATATTTATATTTTATTTACATATTTTTCAACTGGGAGGGATAAATGTGATACAAATTTTATATACTCTAATCTGCTGATTTGCTGCAGATCAAATCGCTGTATAAATTTTTCTAAACACTGAATTTTTTGTTTTACACTTTTGTCTTTGATTTTCTTAGGTATACTTAAGCTTTGTATTGTGACATACGTGTCGATTTGAAAGTCTTTAAGCTTTTCTATAAAAATATATACAGAAGGATGTGTACAGTAGAATGAAGAATTAAACCTTGAATGAAACGACTCACAGGCATTTGTAGTTCTTGTAATTGAAGCTGTTTTTTCTGCCCATATACTTGGAGGAAATGTAGAATTTTCTTCAATATATGTTTCTAATAGGTAATCGGCATACCTATGGAGAACGGCATTTTCTGGTTTACTTGCCATTAAGTCAAACACAAAACAGTCTCCAACTTCATCGGCGTTTAAATATGTCAACCCAAATGATGTTTTAAGCCATTTTCCGGTATCACTGTTAGTTGTATATTCAGTCATTAATCCCAGAGACTGAATTTTACGATACCACGCTTGATGTAGATGAAATCGGCAGCCATTGATTACAGTATTAGGCCACATATAAATTAACGCCTTATGAATTGCTATTTCAAAATCAACGAACACTTTAGATGGATTTAAAGCAATACTGTAAGTTTCCAAAATTTTATAATGCAATAACGAAAGCAAATGTTTGTATATATCGGTAGATTTGTTTGGTAATAAACAATATACCGGGGGCATATAGTGTCCATTACACAGCCCATGAATGGTAAATAATTGTAGGAAAAACTTTGTACAATACGAAAATGTTCCATCCATATACAAGACGTTCATTTTACACAAAGTACGAATATTTGTCTCACATGTAAATACAATAATATTATTTTCTCTGCTATTTATTAAAAGAAAATGTTCACCTTTACTGGTTTTAAATGTATTAGAATATAAGTCAACTGCATCATGCACTTCTTGTATATTTGTAGGTAATGGACCTGGTAGTATTTTGCGACGACTGTTGTATATAGTTTTTCTTATGTAGGACACATCAATTGTAGTTAGTGACTCTGGTAAATTAGTAGCAAGTACTTTACGGATAATTTTAGAAGGTTTTTCCGAAATATCATCAACTGCTTTTCGCTTACACGAATTAGAAATAATTTTCCTGTTTAATTTCGGTTCATTTGCTTCATGGCTATGAATTAGGTTGCCTCTGGATACTAAAAGTTCAGGACCAATTGTAAATACAGTGGCATTACAAGCATTTGTTTTTCTTTGGGAGCATCTCCAAGAAACTTCTCCACTTTTCATTTCTCTATCTTTGGCAAACGTAAAATTCTCCAAAAGGAGTACATCTTTCCCGCGTGTGCTTTTAATCAATGTAGCTGACATTATAGAAATAATTATTGTTTATAAACACTCGAATTACAATCATCAACGTATAAAAACTGACTGAAATATAAACAGTAAACACCCAAAGTAAGTACCTATTAGAATTATTAATAATCAGGTAGGTACCTATTTGTGGGCGGATGTAATTTGCGGGTTTAGGTACCTGAATGCTACTGTGGGCAAAATACCAGTAAGATTAACGCACCCCTTTACTTACACAGGTAGAAAACAGAGATTTGTGGGCAAAAAGGACCCGCCGTATTTGGCTAGCCTAGGAATTAATTCATAATATTCAGGTGAAGAGTAAAGTATCTGCTATTGGAGAAGGCATATTACACTTGAAGAGTTCTTTCTGGATTCATTTAACTATTTTGCTTCTATTTTAATAACTGTAAACACAATATGTGATGCAAATCATTGATACACCCTTTTTATATACATTTTGTTTCTTCATCTATTTTATAATGAATTTCACTTATTTTACACCTATTTAGCGTCATTACTTAAAATTTCTAATTCAAAACTATTGTTTTCCGTAATTTAACCAGTTTTTGATATTTTTCGAAAAAGATTTTTGGATTGGTTTTTGTCTCTCTTGATTTTTCATTTATTTTATAATGAACTTCTCTTATTTTGCACCTATTACGACAAAAAACTAATTTTAAAATAATTTATGACTCTTGCCAATTTATAAATAAACATGAAAAAAAAAATAGATTTAATTTAATTAGTCTCTAGCCCAGATTTGAACCCAAGCCTCACGCATGGCAGACAAACAAACGCCTTGGTCTTATCTTACCATTTTAGTTTTATTACTCATAATTAAATTAGTTTCATAGTTTGATTAAAATTCATGATTTATTTGTAAATATAGACGAACTAAAAATGTTTAATATTTAACTATTCTACCCAAGAATAACTCGTTTTTACTCATATTTAATCTCAATAACTAAAAAATATACTAACAATTAGTTTGACAGAAGTGTTATCTTATATAAATTTTAAAAAATAATAGTAGCCGGGTGACCAAAATATGAACTGTGTTGCGATTAATAATGAACTACATATTTTTAAATTTTTATTTGAACACCATGTATTTGGTTTATTTTTTATCATTTGTATAATCTATTTGAAAAAAAAATTGTTGATATTACTTACTTTTCTAACGGCAAGGTCTAAATAAAAAAAATTCGAGTTGTACAATATATTTTGTCTACGACCCACTAACGAAAATCTACAAATTTAAAAAATTATTTTATGTTATTCAGACAAAATAACTAATTTTATAAAATAATTTATGAATTTTACTAATTTATAAAATAAAATAAATATAAAAAAAGATTAGTTTAATTAGTCCCTAGCCCAGATTCAAACCCGGGCATTTCGCGTGAAAGGCAGAAAGGCCGCTTTTACGATTTTAGTTTTAATACTCGTAATTAAATATATGTTTTGCGCCAGTATATTAAATTCATGATAGGGGTTAGCAACTGAATCCAGACCTGTAATTTTCGAACACTCGTCGCTATTCCTAATATCTAAAACAATATATTTTTCATAGATTTGAAAAATTACTTTTTTGTCAACACCTGAATAGTTTGCAAAAATAAATTTTGTAATTGCTGTAACTGTCACATGTTAATAATCAATCTCTTTATTTCCCATTTGCATCTAAATTTAAAATATCACAGATTAAACAATATAAAATAACAACTAGCAATATTTAATTTTTAAAAATACATAAGAAAAATATTATTATTCCAATTTCAATCTCTCTAGTTCAATGTTTTGAAATTAATTTTAAAATAAGTACCTAAGCATTTTTTATTATGATTTAAACATCGAACTTAAGCTGAAATTGGATCGTGTTTATTATTAATTGCATGTGAAATTAAACATTTTAATTCAATAAATAATTAATTTCATATACAGGATGTTAATTTAATATGTAAATATAAAGAAAAAAATGTTCAAATCTGAACAATACCCGAGCGTATGGCCCTCGTATACTGTTTGTTTCTTTTAACTGATCATTTGAAAATCTCAGTTGTGCAGGCCTGATTTAAGCTACCACACAATATAGCGGTTTTATCACTTGTTTTATATCTTATTTAAATTTTTAACTAATTGTGCTATCAAAAGTACAAATTTTTTGTTAGAAATTATTAAAGTACCCGTTCGCACGCGCGCCCCTGTTAAACTTGATTAATTTTTTTTATTTGCTAAAATATGTGTTGTTAAGATACATTTTAAAATCAAAATTTTATTTAAACCGTTAAAGCCGTTTCGGAAATATTTTGAAAAAATCTAAAAAACAAATTATTACATTCTGTATTTTTGAAATAAAGCATTAGCCATACTGATGGAAAATATTTGCCTTATTCTTTGGGGGTAGGGAATCACCCCACGAGCGATAGCACATATCTTTTAAAACACTCTGTATGACTTGAGCCTGATGGCTTATTTCCTTCACAAAAAGATATGACCGCCTTTGGCAAAAGCGTAATATGAGTTTTAAGTTTAAAGCCCAGCATCAAAGCAATAATAAGAGGCGTTAAAAATTAAAAATTATTAAATTATTATTGAATGATGTTAAAACATAATATCTAGAATACCCACCACATGCCATTTTTGATCCAATACATTTGAATCATTTAATTAAAACAAGTACATCAAAAGGTGAGATGATAAAGGCCCCAAACCCTCGTTATAATCCTTAATTATGTAAATTATTACATTATATATTTATAAAATTGTCTGTACAAACGTGACGAGTGACAGGTGACAAGCGTACCTATTTTGAATATAGACATAAAGAGAATGGCACATTACAGGTATATAGGAACGTTCGAGAATGGTTCTAGGATCAACCGGGTTAGAAATCATCAAAAAACAATAATATAAATACTGTAAGATGAGGAGGAGGGATATACTAGGTTTCTAAGGATATGCACCATACACAGGTCCTAAGAAACCTAAGTACATTTGGTTTAGGAAACGATTGTGCAACCGAATTTGTAGAGTAGGTACAACTTTTGTTTAAACCTGAATAAAAACAAGTACTAGTAGAAAACGTAAACATGTTTATTTCAATATAAAAACGATTTGCATAAGTAAAAAGACTAATATTTTATACCAATATTCATACTAATGACAATCAAAGTAAAACACAATCTTGGGAATTCAAAAATCAGGACTTACATATTCAAATTCAACAAATCATTTTAAATATTAATAAAAATAATAATAATTTTTATTGCTTTCTAAAAACAAGGTTTTACAAGCAAGAGTTTAGAACAAGTAGAAAGCTGTAAATAGTAATAAATGCACATAAATTAACACTCTGTGTTTATTTGATATTAAGATGGCTACTGAAGAATCAACTATTTAAAAAAAATGGTAACTCGCCACGATTATACCTCAGAGATTGTTTGGAAATATACCAAGAATAACAAACCTCACTTTAATGGAAAAATTTAAAAATAATTTTTGCATTAAACTAAAATGCATATTTGTTGTATTCCTGTAAAACATTACAATTACCAGCCACTAGAAACATTTCCTACTACCCCGTAAGCTCCGGAAATCTACAAATTTTGACGCGATGAGAAATCGACATTTTTTTACACCATTCCCAAAATTTTTCCACTGTCCATTATTTTGAAACCGTATCATAAATTATTTAGAACAAATGTTACACTAAAATAAATGTTTTTCATCATGTAAATTTTTATTGAATATTTGGAACTAACGACACATTTAAGGACGGGGTATCCCTGTGTATTAAAAGTGTATGTATAGACCAAAAGTTAAATCGACAGTTTTCCGAATATGTAGTATTTAAAAATGTAATTTTTGGCCAAATTAAAAATAAAGGTCTAACTTAGGTCACCTTACTATTGAAAATAAATAAATTTATTATTTTCAATAAAAACCAATTATGTAAAATAACCCCCTTTTATTTCATCTCAAAGGTGCCGTGTAGAATTATTTTAACCTCGATGTCAAACAAATAATAAAAAAAAAATGTAATACGACCTAAGTTCAACCTTTACTTGGAATTTGGTACACTCAGAATATTTAAATATTGTATATTTTTCAAAACGTGTAGATTTGAAATTTATAAGTCACTTTCTTTGAAAAAACATATCAAAACGAATTTGGACCAAAAATGGCGTCTAATTTAACTATAAATCAACCCCGAAAATCAATAATTACTTCATGTAATAAAGATGGTGCTCCGATCGATAATATTTTGACTAGTATTTGATTATTTCCGTTTATATTATGTGTGTTTACGGGGGATATACGAGATGATAATACTGCCTCTGATACTGTTTATATGATACAATTGGAAAGTAGTAATTGTCTGCTAATTTATTTTCTATTCTTATATGGATTTTTAAATAGTTTATTTATTAAATATACTACCTAGACCTAAGTAAATTGTGAAATAAATTAATGTTTTTCATTGCGATTAAAAGATAATAATAGAAATATCAATATTAAAGCCTTATATTAACAGATAACGGGGTTCGTCTGTAATTATAGATTTACTTAGAAAAAGTAACCAGTAAGTAGGTAGGTAACCAGCTTATTGGTACCTAATTATCTAAAGTAATAATAAACCAATTGTTTTTTTAATAGGTAAATAGGTAAATAGGTAATAGAGACATACTTCAAAAGGTTACCTGCAATATAAAGATTTTCAAAACAAAATTGTTAGGCGCTATTTTCCTACTCGCACTTTTTTCGAACTCGAGAGTGATAGAAAAAAAAACTACCTACCTTTAATGCAGGAAGTCGATGTCAATTTATCCAAAAATAAAACTGATTGAAATGTACAATGAACCTCACTAGGACACTTGGCACAAATAAATCAATTTTCTATTAAAGAAAATAACACTTATTAAAAACAAACAGCACAATAAAACACTTCAAAAACGTGTGGTGTAATTTTGAAAACTAAATACCCGTAAGCTTGTTTGTAAATTTATAGACTCTTAACTCCTTTCCCCAGCCTTCATTAAGTATATTAAAAGCCGTGACGTCTTATTGGCACAGATACGGTAATGTGTTATTGACAAGCAGGGAAATGTTTCTAGGAAATAACTACCTAAGATAAGATAAATGAATGTTAAATACCTACTCATAATATCTATTGTAGGGTTTTTGTACTTTAATAGGATAAATATTTATGTGGGCCTGGAAATTCCAGGAAATGACAGTCAAAATTACCCAAAAACATTAGGTTACCAACATCAGATAACTTCGGTATTTAACCAATTAATCACAATTAATATTCTTAAACATTCAAATGACAAAAAATTCCATCTTTAACCAATGAGAATATAGTTTTCATTCGATACTTCAAAATCACAATTTATTAATTAGGTAGAATAGTATTAAAATATATTGCGAATTGCGACACGTCAAGCGTCCTACTTTGACTCAATGTGACGAAATTATTGTGGCAATATATTTTGAAACGACTCTGTATTTGTGACTTGAAATTATAAACATCCCTCGTATTACTACCCGTATATAAACCAAATTATTTGTTTTAGGAAATATGTATATTTAATGTGAGGCAAGATATCGTTCTTGTTGTTACCATCTGCATACCTACCTACCTACTACCTACCTACCTACCTACCTACCTATATTCTTTACTTTGGTCCAGCAAACAAAGTCGATTTCCGTTAGAAATAAAATGTAATAGGTAGGTAATACCTTATGAAACAGTACAATAAAAGTATTGAAATAAAGTATGCTCATACTCCAAAATGAGTCCTAGAGTTAACATTTTTATAATATTATAAATGGCATATAAAACGATTGGACCGTTTTCACAATCGCGAAATTATTTTTTTTTATTTGGTAAAATCCCGGCAATTATTGAAAAATAGATTTTATGTTCAGGACTATTATGATCCTTCGAACTCAGTCTACTAAAAACCGGTTTATAATACAATAGAGAGTTATTGCAAGTTCACTTAAGGTCAGTCACTATTAGTGCCGTTCTTATTTTGGCATCTGAGCATGCGCAGATCACTAACTTTAATAAAGATTGTGCCTGTCCTTAATAGAGAGATATTGCAAATTTCTATAAAGCCAGCCACTAATAGTGACATCGTAATTAGAGTCAAATAAATTCTCTAATAGTACCTAATATTAAAGAGGCATTAGAAATTATAATTTTAGAAGGTTTAAATGACGAGCGCATCCGAAAGCTATAAAGTCGCCACTACCTGCTGCCCTTAAACATCCACAATTAAGGACAGGCACAATCCTTAATAAAGTCAGTTTTAGAACATAAACATCTGCGCATGCTTAGATATCAAAATAAGAGCGGTACTAATAGTGACTGACCCTAAGTGAACTTGCAATAACTCTCTTATTATGGACAGGCAAAATCTTTATTAAAGTTAGTGATCTACGCATGCTCAGATGTCAAAATAAGAGCGGCACTAATAGTGACTGACCTTAAGTGAACTTGCAATAACTCTCTAATATCCCCTAATAGCTAGTCGGTCGATATTTATAGTTACTTAAAGATTTCTGTAATAATTTGCACTAATTCAATCTCTAGTCGGTAGGTAACAGCACCTCCTTCATTGAATCTAAATTCACATAATTTCGTTCAGAAATTCCTAGGAGACGCTGTCCTTAAATTGTTTTTCATTGGTGTGTTAATAAATGTTTCTGTAAACATTTTCGTTTAAATTCTTTTGAACAAATGTTACATTTAAATGTTTTTCATCTGTATTTTTTAAATTATTAAGTATAATAGATCTACTTGGCAAATTTTTTTGAATAGTCATGAATTATTAAATGTCGTCTAAAATAGACCTTTGATTAAAACGTTTGGGACAAATGCTACATTGAAATGGCTTTTCATCAGTGTGAATTATTAAATGTTCTTTGAAAACAGGTTTACGTTTAAATTCTTTAGAACAAATTTCACACTTAAATGGTTTCTTATCAGTGTGGCTTTGTAAATGAACAGATAGGTTAGATTTTCGTGAAAATATTTTAGAACATAGGTCACACTTAAATAGTTTTTCATTAGTGTGATTTAATAAATGATATTGTACGTCAGATTTCCGTTTAAATTTTTTGAAACAAATGTAACATTTAAAAGGTTTTTCATTATTGTGAATTACTAAATGTTGTTGCAAGATAGATTTTAGTTTAAATTTTTTTGAACAAATGTCACATTTAAATGGTTTTTCTTCAGTGTGAATTAATAAATGACGCTGTAAACTGGATTTTATATTAAATTTTTTTGAACAAATGTCACATTTAAACGGTTTTTCTTCAGTGTGAATTATTAAATGACGCTGTAAACTAGATTTTAGATTAAATGTTTTAAAACAAATATTACACATGAATGACTTTTCATTAGCATGATTTATTAAATGTTCCCTTAAGCCAGATTTATATTTCAATTCTTTGGAACAAATGTCACACTTAAATAGTTTTTCATTAGTGTGAATTACTATAAATGTTTCTGTAAACTTGTTTTGCTATTAAATGACTTGGAGTAAATGTCACAATGAAATGATTTTTTATTAGTGTGAATTTGAAAATGTCGCTTTAAGTTAAAATGACTATTAAATTGTTTGAAACAATTTTCACATTTAAATGGTTTTTCATTGGTATGAATTATTTTTAAATGTTGCTGTAAACCAGATTTTAATTTACATATTTGGTTGATTGTGGAAGATACTTTTCTTTGTTTATGTTTCACTACATGATTAAAAAAGTGCAGAAAGAAATCAATTTTTGTCACTAATTTTCCACAAAACTCACAAACCACGATGCTTTTCCCAAAATGTCCGTCGATATGTTTCGATCTTGATTTAGGAGATGAGAAATCTGTAAATAAAAAATACTACTGAATCAACAAAATGACTACAATTCATTATTTATGTAGAAATGTTTTTTTAGGTCATAATAACATAAACTAACAGAGAACCCAGAAAAAGTATATATGGAAGGAAGGTAATATACGTAACCCCTGTTTATTTAGTTTTTAACATTTTTTTTAAACAATTTTTTAACAATTTTTTTTACTTTTTTAACAATTTTTTTTACATATTTGTTTTATTTTTTTTAACATTTTTTTAACATGGTATTTAATATCTTTTTTTTACATAGCTTTTTAATTTTTTTTTTATTCTTTTTTATAAATATCCCAGTGCTAGTTAAGAAGGTAAGTAAGACATAAAATAAGGTAATTTAATAATTTTTTTGATATATATTTTATAATTTTCAATTATTTTTATAATTTCTGATTTGGGCAGTGTACTCATAAATTTGTTCACTTTATTTTTAAAAAGGTGTGTTTTCTTAATTTTTCTTACATTATCAGGTAATAACATGTATAGTCGAGGAGATATATAACTAAACGACAGTTGTCCTAGTTTTTTATTCGCTTTCATTGTCGGTAGAGAGGCTTTGTTTTTATATCGTGTATTACATGAATATTTTATCATTTGTAAGGAGTTTTTATTTTGTTGTTTTAAGATGAGCATTTTGTAACATTGCAGTTGTCGAATGTCAAAAATACCTGTCTCTTGACATAAGGCCTCAGTTGGGTAAGTTCGTTTTTTATTACTCATTATTTTAAGAAAGGTTTTTTGAATAATTACTAACCTTTTTAAGTTTGTTTTATATATTCCTCCCCATGCCGTTATTCCATATTGAATAAGCGATTCAACTAAGGAACAGTAAATCGTTTTGAGATTTTTATAGTTGAGAATACCTGCTAATTTTTTCAATTTAAATAAAATATATCGTAATTTTTTTAATAGTTGTTTGACATGAGTTTTCCAGTTATTATCAATTTCAATGCCCAAATATTTAATTGTTTTTACCTCTGCTATTTGAAGATTTGGTCCTATATGTAAACAACTATATTGGAGTATGTTATTATTTTTAGGGACATTTCATCGAACCAAAGTTTAATTTTTTTTTATATCATTTTCTAAATTAACTCTTAATTCTTTCCAGGTATTAGCTGTATACTGTATAATTGTATCATCAGCGAAAGAGGAAATGCTTCCAATTGAGGTTATTTGTAATAGACCGTTTATATATGCTGTAAAAAGTATAGGTCCCAATACAGTACCCTGCGGAACTCCAAATTTAATTACCTTTGAGGTGCTTCGTGGGTCACCAATTTCCACATATTGTATTCTTTTATTAAGGTAATTTTTTATTAGATCTAATGCAACCCCTCTAATACCAAGGTCCTCGAGCACACCTAGCAACTTATTATGGCTCACTGAGTCGAAGGCCTTTGCTAGGTCGAGAAATATACATATTGTAGCTTTATTATCGTCTATAGCTTTGTAAACGTTATTAGTCAGATACACTATTGCATCATCTGTCGATATACCTGGTCTAAAACCGAACTGCTTCTCCGATAGCAACATGTGTTTTTCTAAGTAATTTACTATTCTTTTTTTAATTATTTTTTCAAACACTTTCGTAATATTTGAGACAAGAGATATGGGTCTGTAATTTTCTGAATACTTTGGATCGCCTTTTTTTAACAACGGTTTTACAATTCCGATTTTTAATATATCCAGGAAATCGCCTTTTTCAAACATTTCATTTACAATGTAGCAAAGTGGATGCTTAATGTAGTTTACTATTAATTTAAGAGTTTTAGCACATTAATAATGAAATTCCAATAATGAAATTCAGAATAATGAAGAAGGTCAATTAAATGCAGTACAAATTAATGATGAAATACAATCAAGGTGAAACACAATTTTGGGAATTCAAAAATCAGGACTTACATATTCAAGTTCAACAGCTCATTTTAAATATTAATAAAAATAATATTTTTTACAAGTAGAAAGTTGTAAATAGTAATAAACGCACATAAATTAACACTCGGTGTTTATTTGATATTAAGATGACTAATGGCGAATTAACTATTTAAAAAAATGGTAACTCGCCACGATAATACCTCAGAAGTTGTTTGGAAATATACCAAGACTAACAGACCTCACTTTAATTGAAAAATTTGAAAATAATTTTTGCATTAAACTAAAATGCAAATTTGTCGTATTCCTGTAAAACATTACAATTACCCGCCACTGGAAACATTTCCCCCTACCCCATAAGCTACGAAAATCTACATTTTTTAATCATTCCTGAAATTTTTCCACTGTCCATTATTTTGAAACCGTAGTATAAATTATTTAGAACAAATGTTACACTAAAATAAATGTTTTTCATTATGTAATTTTTTATTGAATATTTGGAACTAACGACACAATTAAAATGTTTTTCATTGGTGCGTTAATTTTCCTGTAAACATTTTCGTTTAAATCCTTTTGAACAAATGTTACATTTAAATGTTTTTTCCATCATTATGTATTACACTGTATTTTTAAATTTTCATGTATAATAGATTTACTTAGCAAATTTTTTTGAGTAGTCATGAATTATTAAATGTCGTCGTAAAATAGACCTTTGATTAAAACATTTGGAACAAATGCGACATTGAAATGGCTTTTCATCAGTGTGAATTATTAAATGTTCTTTGAAAACAGGTTTACGTTTAAATTCTTTAGAACAAATTTCACACTTAAATGGTTTCTCATCAGTGTGGCTTTGGAAATGAACATTTAGGTTAGATTTTCGTGAAAATGTTTTAGAACATAGGTCACACTTAAATGGTTTTTCATTAGTGTGATTTAATAAATGAAATTGTACGCCAGCTTTTCGTTTAAATTTTTTGAAACAAATGTCACATTTAAAAGGTTTTTCATTATTGTGAATTACTAAATGTTGTTGTAAGATAGATTTTAGTTTAAATTTTTTTGAACAAATGTCACATTTAAATGGTTTTTCTTCAGTGTGAATTATTAAATGACGCTGTAAACTAGATTTTAGATTAAATTTTTTAAAACAAATATCACACATGAATGACTTTTCATTAGCATGATTTATTAAATGTTCCCTTAAGCCAGATTTATATTTCAATTCTTTGGAACAAATGTTACACTTAAATAGTTTTTCATTAGTGTGAATTACTAAATGTTTCTGTAAACTTGTTTTGCCTTTAAATGGCTTGGAGCAAATGTCACAATGAAATGATTTTTTATTAGTGTGAATTTGAAAATGTCGCTTTAAGTTAAATTGGTTATTAAATTGTTTGAAACAACTTTTACATTTAAATTGTTTTTCATTAGTGTGAATTATTTTTAAATGTTGCTGTAAACCAGATTTTAATTTACATATTTGGTTGATTGTGGAAAATACTTTTCTTAGTCTATGTTTCACTACATGATTAAAAAAGTGCAGAAAGAAATCAATTTTTGTCACTAATTTTCCACAAAACTCACAAACCACGATGCTTTTCCCAAAATGTCCGTCGATATGTTTCGATCTTGATTTGGGAGATGAGAAATCTGTAAATAAAAAATACCGCTTAATCAACAAAATGACTACAATTTACTATTTATGTCGAAATTTTTTTTTATGCCATAATAACAAAATCGAAAAAAGGGTGAAAAAATTGCCAGAGTATAACAAGTTACAAATTATGAATTTAAATAAAATTGGTTTGGTGGTTAACTTGAAACAATGTTACACTTTGGCTCTTCATTAGTGTAAATTATTAAATGTATTTGTAAACTAAACTTTAGATTAAAATTTTTGAAACAAATGTCACTTAAATAATTTTTCATTAGTGTGAATTATTAAATTTCGCTTTTAACTCAAAATTTCTTTTAAATTATTTGGTACAAATTTCACACTTGAATGTTTTTTATTAGTATGACTTATTTTTAAATGTCTAAATTATATTTACGATAAAACTTCACACATGAATAGTTAATTTATCATCAATGTGCTTTAAAACATAATGTTACATTTAAATGGTTTTGTATTAGTGTGAGTCATTAAATGAGCTGTAAGGTGTATTTGTGTAATATTTTTAGGAACTTATATTACATTTTAAAAGCTTTTTGTTAGCTATGAACCAGAATGTTCAATATTTCATATGATACAAATGTTAAAATCGTTAAATAATAATAATGCGGATCCAAGATTCCCGGGTTCGAATCCCACCGTTGGCCGGGATTTTTTCATTTAATTTAATTATCTAAAATTAATTCTGATGTCTTGGTAGGATTCCCCCACCCGACCATTCACTGTTGGGTTCTAATTAAGAGTGCTGTTCCCAGAAGTGGCGCTGGGAAACAGTGACAATGCCTACGCAGAACACGAGGCGAAATAACCATAGTAGTTAAATCCGATAACACACAAAAAATAATAAAAATAACAATAATAAATGCTTTTATTGGCCAAACTAAATACCTAATACAAAGAAAGAGAAAAAATATAAAAATAAATAGTTTGCCAAACGGCAGAGTTCAAAATCTCTGATAAAAACCAGAGTTTTGTTTTTCCACTCAACCAGTGTGATACATACCTATATATATTCTTCAAATTTAATCTAGCGTACAATATGGCTTAACGAATATGAGAGAAAAAATATTGAAAACCCAAAACTGTAAACAACGCAACATCCTAACTGAAAAATTAAAATCAGCCGCAGGTGGATGAATCAGTATATAAATAATAACATTACAATAACACTATTATAATAAAAAAAAAATGAAATTTAAATTTATCTAAAAACTATAACTATCGACAGTGTTGCCAGTCTAGTACAATTGTACTAGATCTAGTACATTCTCTGAGAATCTGGTACACTCGAAACAAAATCTATAGTACTTTTTTCAGGGTATGTTTCCATTTGAAGTGTAAAATATATTGGTCAAAAATTGCAAGAGAAATTAAAACAATTGTTAAAAATTGCATCAGAGATAAAATAGTAGACATTTCTCGAGAGATAAAACATTGTTTAAAAATTGCACGAGAGATCAAATATTGTTCAAAAATGGCTTGAGAGGTAAAAAAGGGTGTTGAAAATTGGTCGAAGTATAAAATAGTATTAGAAAATTGCTCGAGGTAAAATAGTATTACAAAATGTTAAACCCGTATTCAAAAATTGCTCGAGGAATAAAATACTATTGAAAAATTTGTTGAGAAATAAAATATTGTTCAAAATTGACTCAAGAGATACCTACTATTAGAAATTTCTTGAGAGATAAAACATTGTTTAAAAATTCCTTGAACGATAAAATACTATTAGAAAATGCTCGAGAGATAAAATATTGTACAAACATTGCTCGAGATATAAAACATTGTTAAAAATATTTTTATAAAGAGATAAAAAAGTTGTTAAAAATTGCTCGAGAGATAGAATAATATTAGAAATATATCGAAAGATAAAATATTGTTTAAATATAGCTCAAGAGATAAAAAAAGGTTTAAAAACTGTTCGAGAGATAAAATAGAATCATAAGTTTTAAGGTGAAGGGGGAGAAAAAGTCCTTTATATCTCACAAGGAAAGTCAATGTTTAATTATTTAACAAAACATTGAGTGCGACCGGTTTCGAAGTGTCATCACTTCATCTTCAGGCTCGCCTAGTGGAAAGGAGAATATGTGGTGTAAGGTGTGTTAACTTGGAGCAAACGATATATAAAATAGTAAAAAAGAGAAAACTCACCATACTCTCCATCCACTAGGGAATACTACAAAACAAGTTTCATCCAATGTGGGGTGAAATAAATTGTAAAATGAACAAAGTTTACACGTAATAAAAAGTTAAAAATATATGAAACAACAAATATTAGTCAATTGAAATAGTAAAAATTTAAAATATTCAAGACCATACAAAACAAATCACATACATTAAACAGATTAAAAGATAAGGCTTATTTTAAACAACCTTGTTTTTTTTTTTTTCAAAAAGCTAACATTTTTGAAAGGAGACCTGTCAAGTTAAGGCCTCTACAGGTGGTGGCAAGTATTAACAAAAAAAAAAAAAAAATCTTGGGTAAACCCATGACAGGGTATAGGTAATGAGATGTAAACCATGAGTAAAGAAATATTTATTATTTATTATATAAGATTTGGGCCATGAACCAATCACCAAGTGTATGTGATGTTGTAGGAAGAAGAAAGAAGAAGAAATGACTGGGTTAACTGTTGTGAAGCAACTGAAGAATAAAAGAAGAAAATGACGGATGTGGATATCACACAATCTAACCTAATCTTTAAACACGCTCGTTGGCCTCTTGTGGGAAAAAAATTACTTACTGAAATGTACCCCTTGCAAGAAAATATGTGAATAGAAATAAAGGGGGAGGTTAAAAAAAGGAAGTTAGAACGATAACCTATCCCTTTATTTCTATTCACATATTTTCTTGCAAGGGGTACATTTCAGTAAGTAATTTTTTTCCCCAACGAGCGTGTTTAAAGATTAGGTTAGATTGTGTGATATCCACATCCGTCATTTTCTTCTTTTCTTCTTTAATTCTTCAGTTGCTTCACAACAGTTAACCCAGTCATTTATTCTTCTTTCTTCTTCCTACAACATCACATTCACTTGGTGATTGGTTCATGGCCCAAATCTTATATAATAAATAATAAATATTTCTTCACTCATGGTTTACATCTTATTACCTATACCCTGTCATGGGTTTACCCAAGAAAAATTTTTTTGTTAATACTTGCCACCACCTTTAGAGGCCTTAACTTGACAGGTCTCCTTTCAAAAATGTTAGTTTTTTGAAAAAACAACAAGGTTGTTTAAAATAAGCCTTATCTTTTAATCTGTTTAATGTATGTGCTTTGTTTTGTATGGTCTTGAATATTTTAAATTTTTACTATTTCAATTGACTAATATTTGTTGTTTCAAATATTTTAAACTTTTTATTACTTGTAAACTTTGTTCATTTTACAATTTATTTCACCCCACATTGGATGAAACTTGTTTTGTAGTATTCCCTAGTGGATGGAGAGTATGGTGAGTTTTCTCTTTTTTACTATTTTATATATCGTTTGCTCCAAGTTAACACCACCTTACACCACATATTCTCCTTTCCACTAGGCGAGCCTGAAGATGAAGTGATGACACTTCGAAACCGGTCGCACTCAATGTTTTGTTAAATAATTAAACATTGACTTTCCTTGTGAGATATAAAGGACTTTTTCTCCCCCTTCACCTTAAAATTACCTCAACTCACACATGGCTACCCCCCTTGTCAAAGAATCATAAGTTATTAAAATCTTATTCATAAATTACTCGAGAATTAAAAAATACTGTTAAACATTTCTCAAGAGATAAAACATTGTTTAAAAATTGTTAGAAAGGAAAAATGTTAATAAAAATTGCTCGAGAGATAAAATAGTGTTAGAAATTATTAAAATTTTGCTCAAAAATTGCACGAGAGATCAAATATTGTTCAAAAATAGCTTGAAAAGTAAAAAAGCTGTTAAAATTGCTCAAGTGATTAAATAGTGTTAAAAATTGTACAAAAAATTTTGTACAAACATTTCTCGAGAGATAAAAAAGTTGATAAAATTTGCTCGAGAAATAGAATACTGTTAGAAATTTGTTTTAAATTGTTTAAAAACTGTTCGAGAGATAAAATATTATCAAAAGGTGTTTTATCTTTTTTTAAAATTTTGCTCAAAAATTACACGAGACATCAAATATTGTTCAAAAATAGCTTGAAAGGTAAAAAAGGCTGTTAAAAATTGCTCGAGTGATTAAATAGTGTTCAAATTGTACAAAAATTGCTCGAGGGATAAAAAAAGTTGTTAAAAATTGCTTGAGAGATAGAATACTGTTGGAAATTTATCCAGAGATAAAATATTTTTTAAAAATAGCTCAAGAGATAAAAAAAGGTTTTTTAAAAACTGAGAGATAAAATATTATCAAAAGGTATTAAAATCTTTTTTAAAAATTGCTCGAGAAATGAAATAGTGTTAGAAATTATTAAAATTTTGCTCAAAAATTGCACGAGAGATCAAATATTGTTCAAAAATAGCTTGAAAGGTAAAAAAGGCTGTTAAAAATTGCTCGAGTGAATAAATAGTGTTAAAAATTGTATAAAAAATTTTGTACAAACATTGCTCGAGGGATAAAAAAAGTTGTTAAAAATTGCTCGAGAGAATACTGTTAGAAATGTATCGAGAGATAAAATATTATTTCAAAATAGCTCAAGAGATAAAAAAAGATTTAAAAACTGTTCGAGAGATAAAGGAGTATCAAAAGGTATTAAAATCTTATTCAAAAACTGCTCGAGAGATAAAATAGTGTCAGAAATTTGTCGAGAGATAAAATATTGTTTAAAACTGTTGTGTTCGTGTTCTCTATAAAACTTCTTTTTGGCTCTTTAATGACCATACTTCATATTTAGAAAAATCTGGTACTTTTATAGAATCTAGTACATTTTTATGAAATATGGTACATTTTTTAGATAAATCTGGTACATTACAAAAATATATTCTGGCAAAATTGACTATCGACCTACAGAGTTTTAGTAAGTTTCTCTCTAGCATTACATTTTTTAATAACTAGCTGTTGCCCGCGGCTTTGCTCGCGTCTTTGCTCGCATGTAGTCGTGTTATTAATACAAAAAATACATAACTTCGTTTTTTATTAATTTTTATTAGTTTTATTCATTTTTATCAATTTTTATTAATTTTTATTAATTATTATTAATTTTTATTAATTTTTATTAATTTTTATTAATTTTTATTAATTTTTATTAATTTTTATTAATTTTTATTAATTTTTATTAATTTTTATTAATTTTTATTAATTTTTATTAATTTTTATTAATTTTTATTAATTTTTATTAATTTTTATTAATTTTTATTAATTTTTATTAATTTTTATTAATTTTTATTATTTTTATTAATTTTTATTAATTTTTATTAATTTTTATTATTTTTTATTAATTTTTATTAATTTTTATTAATTTTTATTAATTTTTATTAATTTTTATTAATTTTATTAATTTTTATTAATTTTTATTAATTTTTATTAATTTTTATTAATTTTTATTAATTTTTATTAATTTTTATTAATTTTTATTAATTTTTATTAATTTTTATTAATTTTTATTAATTTTTATTAATTTTTATTAATTTTTATTAATTTTTATTAATTTTTATTAATTTTTATTAATTTTTATTAATTTTTATTAATTTTTATTAATTTTTATTAATTTTTATTAATTTTTATTAATTTTTATTAATTTTTATTAATTTTTATTAATTTTTATTAATTTTTATTAATTTTTATTAATTTTATTAATTTTTATTAATTTTTATTAATTTTTATTAATTTTTATTAATTTTTATTAATTTTTATTAATTTTTATTAATTTTTATTAATTTTTATTAATTTTTATTAATTTTTATTAATTTTTATTAATTTTTATTAATTTTTATTAATTTTTATTAATTTTTATTAATTTTTATTAATTTTTATTAATTTTTATTAATTTTTATTAATTTTTATTAATTTTTATTAATTTTTATTAATTTTTATTAATTTTTATTAATTTTTATAAATTTTTATAAATTTTTATTCATCTTTATTCATTTGTATTCATTTTTATTCATTTTTATTCATTTTTATTCATTTTTATTCATTTTTATTCATTTTTATTCATTTTTATTCATTTTTATTCATTTTTATTCATTTTTATTCATTTTTATTCATTTTTATTCATTTTTATTCATTTTTATTCATTTTTATTAATTTTTATTAATTTTTATTAATTTTTATTAATTTTTATTAATTTTTATTAATTTTTATTAATTTTTATTAATTTTTATTAATTTTTATTAATTTTTATTAATTTTTATTAATTTTTATTAATTTTTATTAATTTTTATTAATTTTTATTAATTTTTATTAATTTTTATTAATTTTTATTAATTTTTATTAATTTTTATTAATTTTTATTAATTTTTATTAATTTTTATTATTTTTATTAATTTTTATTAATTTTTATTAATTTTTATTATTTTTTATTAATTTTTATTAATTTTTATTAATTTTTATTAATTTTTATTAATTTTATTAATTTTTATTAATTTTTATTAATTTTTATTAATTTTTATTAATTTTTATTAATTTTTATTAATTTTTATTAATTTTTATTAATTTTTATTAATTTTTATTAATTTTTATTAATTTTTATTAATTTTTATTAATTTTTATTAATTTTTATTAATTTTTATTAATTTTTATTAATTTTTATTAATTTTTATTAATTTTTATTAATTTTTATTAATTTTTATTAATTTTATTAATTTTTATTAATTTTTATTAATTTTTATTAATTTTTATTAATTTTTATTAATTTTTATTAATTTTTATTAATTTTTATTAATTTTTATTAATTTTTATTAATTTTTATTAATTTTTATTAATTTTTATTAATTTTTATTAATTTTTATTAATTTTTATTAATTTTTATTAATTTTTATTAATTTTTATTAATTTTTATTAATTTTTATTAATTTTTATTAATTTTTATTAATTTTTATTAATTTTTATAAATTTTTATTCATCTTTATTCATTTGTATTCATTTTTATTCATTTTTATTAATTTTTATTCATTTTTATTCATTTTTATTCATTTTTATTCATTTTTATTCATTTTTATTCATTTTTATTCATTTTTATTCATTTTTATTCATTTTTATTCATTTTTATTCATTTTTATTCATTTTTATTCATTTTTATTCATTTTTATTCATTTTTATTCATTTTTATTCATTTTTATTCATTTTGATTCATTTTTATTCATTTTTATTAATTTTTATTCATTTTTAATAATTTTATTAATTTTTATTAATTTTTAATAATTTTATTAACTTTTATTAATTTTTTTTGTATTTTTATTTTTAGTAAAAAATATACAGGGTGTACCAATAAAAACTCCCAGGCCGGATATTTTGGAAAGTAATAGAGATATTTTAATTTTGTAAAAGCCAGTTCATAGAACACTAAGAGAGCTTCAAATTTAGATATAAATTGATTTTTAATGGGTTAATATGTAGATGGCGCTGCGCTGAATATTTTTATTTCGATGGGAGGATCTTTCTTGTGTAGCGCATCTTGTAAAAAATGCATTTTTAAGCAGAGTTTGTTTTATGAAATAATTCGATAAATCTAGCCATTTTTGATATTACTCAAAACAGTTTCATCCTGTTTTTCAGCCAGTGGCGGATCTAAGCAGGAGTGGGCCTCGGTGCAAGAAGTGCTTGTGGGCCCCTCTGGCTTCAAAACCAATATGTAAAAAAATATCACGAATGGTTTGGATTATTTAATTTATTTATAAACTATTAATAACAAATATAAAATAAAAAATAAGTATAAACAAACAGATACTTTCTAAATAAAACAAAAAGAAAAACCTAATAAACTAGTAGTACCTATCTATGTATCTATTATCACAGATTATTAGCTAATCTGTGGTATATAGTATCACAGATTAATTGTACAAATCCGTGAATGTTATTTTTAATATTTTTATATTTATACTTTATAGCGCCCTTTTTCTAACTTTGGCATTTGCAAATCGATCTATTAAATTAGAGATGTCTAAGTTAGATGCCATTTTACTTTCTATAGATAAAATTGATAAATCGCGCAATCGCTGCTGACTTATTGTAGATCGCATATAGTCTTTTATCATTTTAAGCTTACTAAAAGATCGTTACACAGAAGCAACTGTTACAGGAAGGGTAAAAAATAAAAGAAAAACCGTATAAACCTCGCAAAAGTCTGCTTCCATAAACGCATAATTCTTAATAATAAATTCAAAGAGTTGTCTTATGGACATATCTTCTTTAAGGTCATGTTTCATTAAATCTAAAATCATGAGAAACTGATTTACAAAACAATGAGATAAAACTTTCGGATATTTTTCGCAAAATTCTTCACATCGGTGTAATATTTCTTCTGTTGAGCTTACAATTAAATAACGCGGTTCTAAAAATTCAAAAGTTTGTTTCACGGCGAGCATAGCAGAAAATCTTCTAGTAATCTGATTGCGAATAATGCACGGAAGAAAATGTGACTAGAAAATTTTACTACAATGTTGTAGTAGTAGACTTGTAGAAAAATACTTAACAATTTGTAGAAAATTTTACTACAATTTATAGTTAAAAACTATTAATTATTGTAGCAATTGAATTGTCGAATAAAATGCTACAACAGTAGGAAAGAAGTCCACAATGTTTAGTATATTTTACTATTGTTTGTAGAAGTAGAAATTTATTACAATTATCGTAATTACTACTACTAACTTCTGTAAAAATTTGTACAAATATTAATAATTATCTCTACAAAAAATAGTAATTTTCTCTACAAAAAATAGTAATACTTTACATCCCTTCTTCAAAAATATTCTATAATATTGTAGAAATTCTAAGTCATGTGAACAAAACAGAATTCTGCTATTGGCCAACGTTTTCTGACGTCGATCATAAACGGCCAGACAGCAGTAGCCGTTCGCCATGTTTACATAACAAAGCATGGTACATATACGAGTACCTATTATTACAGTACACATTATTTTATTATAAGCACCGATGCGTTTGAGAAAATTTTAATAATAAATTCTATTGGTGGTAAGTACATTTATTATTGTTTCTGAATAATTTACCTTTAGATAACTAATTTAAATAACCTTAGTAGATTATTTTAAAAAAATAGTTGTGGCCAATGATAGAATGTTGTGCCCAACGATCGAATTTTGTGCCAAGTTCGATGATGTTTTTTTGTCTTAATTGTGACATACCTACTTTCTCATTTTTGTTAGTTATCTGACTTAGTCATTTAATATCCAAATCAGTGTAAAGGTGATAAATATCCCCGTTTTAAGGGTATGAACAATTCAATTGGTATTAATTTTTATTTCATATTTTTCAGGTGCAGAAAAGCCAACTGAGACTGAGGGCGCTATTATTACTGTTATTTATTACATAATGTAATTAAGAATTTGTATCTTTTATATTAAAACAATAAATTGAATATTTTATTAAGGAACATTTTTTTCTAGGTCATAATTATAATAATTATGGAATACTACTACAAATTTTATTAAAAATTACTACAATTTGTATGAATTTTTACTATTTATTGTGTAAAATTTTCGTATTTATTTTCATAAAACGCAATACATTTTTAATATAAATTCATACAATGAATAGCAAAAATTATAACAATTTGTAGAACAATTCTTATGATGCATTTGGATCTTTTTACTAAATATTGTAGATAATAACTCTACAATACATTCTCCACAAATATTTGGAAATTTTTACTACAAATTGTCCCTGTCCCTATATATACTATTTATTGTAGAGAAAAAATCTACAATTGTAGAAATTTGTTCTACAATTTTTTTTCCGTGTGTCGATGACAAAGTAATAAACATTAATCTTAAAAAACTCCTCGCTGCTTTCGAAACGATGATCAGAAAAAAGTTCATCAAAGTGTTTTTTTTACTTTTCTTTGCCTTTTTGCCTGAAATGTCGGTTCAATACTTAATTTGGTGGCCAGATCTATGGCTTCAGATTTTATATTGTCGTAAGATTTTGGGTCTCTAAAAGTAGCTATATGTTCACCTGCACGGTCTAAAACTGTCGTTACTTGATTCAAATCAATGTCAACTTTTTGTAAAGTTTTTGATGCTAAATTAATATGATTCAAAGTTCTAAACATAAAAATCGTAACAAAAATAAATTCAAAAGTACTCATTCTTTTTTTTAAAGAAGAAGCATCCGCAATTTCATCTTTTTTCGATGATTTTAGTTCAATCTCAGTAAGAGCTTTTAAAATATCATATAATCGTAATTTAACTGCTAAAACCGACTGTATACGCCCTGACCAACGGGTTGGATTGAGTTTTTTTAATGTTATTTGTGACTCGCCGGTAAACGATGACAAAAGGTCCCACCGTTTAATACTATGTCCAAAAAAACTATATAAGTCTTGAAGTACTGCGAAATATGCGGAGATTTCACTACAACCTGATACGGCATCATTTATTACTAAATGAAGATTATGGTCAGTCAGCACAATGTATATATTCGGCGTTTGGCTGTATTTGTTTAATTTTGGCTTGTACACCGTTGTATGCACCACTCATCACGTTAGCACCATCGTATCCTTGACCGACGCAGTTACTCAAAGGTATGTTTAGATCTTTTAATATACCCAAAATTGATTCAGACATACCTTTGGCAGATTGATCTTGTAGATCATAAAACCCTATGAAGTTTTCCTTTATTTCAATACCTATAGCTATGTTATTTAAATCTCTAATTATTTGAACTGTTCTTATAACAACGCTTAACTGATCTGTTTTTGCTATGTCTTGCGTGGTGTCTAACATGAGAGAAAAAAACGGAGCTAAATTTATACTGGAAATTATTTTTTCTAAAACAAATTTAGAATAACACTGAATAAGTTCATTTTGAGTCGTTTTACTTAAATACCGCACAGAGCCTGAAGGCATGGTTACAACTTGTTTCATAACAGGATCATAGTGTGATAATAACTCTACCATTGTTAGAAAATTGCCACTTAAGTTGTCGCTTCCAAGCTTTTCACGATGTCCGCGAAAAGCTAAAGAACTCTTAGCTAAAGCTAACGTTATACGAAACAGTCTTTCTAAAACTTGCTTCCAAAAAGAAACTTAATATCTTGCCTTTTTTTCTAATTCTTTATCGACAGTCTGGTTAGTTTTCCATAACTCAAAAATACTGCAAGACTGGATATGCATTTGAGCTGTGCTGTGCTCAACTATTCTAGAAGAAATGTGCTGCCAGTCTCTTAATCCTCTTCGCCACTGATTATCACCAGAACCAGAAGAAAACAGCCAGCAAGGAACACAATAAGCAGCATCTAGAACTTTTGAATAGCAGAGCCATGTGCGCGGAACTACACCATATTGCGTTACTGATGAGTAATATTTTTCACTAAAGCGCCTGTTTCCTTGTTTTGGATCTTTTGGGTATGGACCTTTGGGTTTGTTAGCAGGCTGACTGATAATAAATCGCTTATCATCATCACAAAGTTCATTTTTGTAATGTCCTAAATCTGTAGATTTTTCAGACGTTCCACCAGTTTCAATAACAGTCGTAAAAGAAAAGTTTTCCGACTCGTTAGAATTATTTTCTTCTTCTAAATTAACAATTTGCATTTGTATCTCAGGTAGTGGTATGGTTTCTCTTTGTGATGTCTCAGTCTCAATAATATTCGCTTCGGGATTTTCTTGTAATGAAGGTGACAAACTCGAGCTCTGATCGTTTTTTGGGATAAAGTATTTATCGATCTTAGGCAATTTTTTAGATTTATCAAGATTTTCTTGTTTCAATTTACGCTTTTCTGCTCCACTCTTATACTTACGCTTATCCATTTTATATTTGTCTACCTTACCAGTGGTAGGCCACCACCTTTCAGTACAATTTCGTTTTTTTTTTGACAAGCTAAAATTAAAATTAAATAAAAATTGCAGGTGCTAAAATAATAATAGAAAAAATCGGTTTACCTTATTTTTTCTGCGTTTCAGAAATTAAGATGCACGTTAGCACGTTTATTTACTTCCAAATAAAACAAAAAGTCACAACAAATAATATTATAGCCACTCAGCCACTCACCAGTAAATAGTAATCAGTGAAATGGACACATACACATCTCACATCTAATATGCCGACAAAGGGATTTACAGAGAATGAAAACATCCGCCGGAGCGACATCGATCATCGATCGTGTCAACAATAATCAAAATTCTTACAAAAACGGAATAAAAATCTTTATTATTAGGAACAGTTAGTCTCTATTCTTTAATAGATGGCGTTACTAGTGTTATTATATATTATTTAAACAGCCGTAATTTCAATTTACAAACTGTGATTGATTGGGTATTTTAGAACTTTGTGTACGGGAGAGTTGGCCGGGGGCCCCCCTCACCTCGGGGCCCCTGTGCACTGCACCGAACTGCCCGGTGATATGTCCGCCCCTGTTTTCAGCATTAATCATTGAATTTTAAGAAAATGCTAAAAC
The DNA here is from genome assembly GCA_927349885.1 of Psylliodes chrysocephalus. NCBI lineage: Eukaryota > Metazoa > Arthropoda > Insecta > Coleoptera > Chrysomelidae > Psylliodes > Psylliodes chrysocephalus. Next base: position 18,836,937 of record OV651827.1, read on the forward strand.
AAATCGATTTTTATTCAAAATTAAAAACATTTTTTCAATACAGACAACTGTCATGTATCAACCCCCTCCCTTGCACTTCTCCAACATCCTAATTTTAAATAGGAAAGGTACCATGTATGGTACATCATTGAAAAGGTAATTTAATGGGGGATTCAGAAATATTTCTGTACATTGCGTTACTTAAATTGTATCGCCCTCTAGCGAGATAAAAAACTACTACGTATTATAGAGTGTGACACTACAATGTGTAGTACATCAATATAAAGGTAATTTTATAAAAAATTTAGAAATATGACTGTTCATTGCGATACTTTTAATTGTACCGCCCTCTATCGGGATAAAAAGACTACCTTTTATAAAGTGTGACACCTTATTTGAAAGAAAATTTAATTACTAATTCAAAGCACCATATAACGATATAAATATCCTCCATATTGCACTTGCAATATTTTGAATATTTTTAACATTATTGCTAACTTTATTTTGTTGCAATGGAAATATTTATATTAATGTTAGGTGGTGCATTGAATTAGTAATTAAATTAGTTTTCAAATGAAGTGTCACACTTTATAATGCGTTACAGGTTTTTTTATCCCGATAGAGGGCGCTAAAATTAAAAGTGTCGCAATAAAAGTCATATTTTTGACTTCCCCATAAAATTACCTTTTCAATGATGAACCGTACATGGTACATTCCTTATTTAAAATTAAGTCGTTGAAGAAGTGGAAGGGAGGGGACTGACACATGACAGATGTCAGTATTGTAAAAATATGTTTAATTTGGAATAAAAATCGATCTGTTTTAGCATTTTCTAAAAATCCAATGATTAAGCCGAAAAACAGGATGAAACTGTTTTGAGTGACCCACTCTGTATATCAAAAATGGGTAGATTTATCGAATTATTTTATAAAACAAAATCTGCTTAAAAATGCATTTTTTACCAGATGTGCTATATAAGAAAGATCCTACCATCGAAAAAAAAATATTGAGCGCAGCGCCATCTACATATTGACATATTTAAAATTAATTTATATCTAAAACTGAAGCTCTCTTGGCGCTCTATGAACTTGCTTTTACAGAATTAAAATATCTCTATTACTTTCCAAAATATCTGGCCTGGGAGTTTTTATTGGTACACCCTGTATATGTGGAAACTATAGAATTTTAAGAAATTTGAAAATATGTGTAAGATGGAAATGGAAATATTTAAGACCTAATTGCGATACTGAAGGATTGGGCAGTGAATATGAGAAAAAAGATGATACCGACTTAAAGAATGTAGTCAAGACTTTATGGACTGTAACTAGTAAGTTACTTTTTATTAAATAAATGAGTTAAAATATGCAAAAAATGTCTGACCGAATACGCTTCGGAAAGTGATAAATAAATCAAGGTGACTTCCCAAGCAACGTGCTTTCGGTACGTGAAAAAAAAAATATTTCGAATTATCGCTGTCCTTGGGATATTATTACTAAAAATTTTACTCCTCTATTTCATAGCCGATTAAATGATGTTATTTTATAACGTTTCCTTAACAAACAGAAAAAAAATTTACTCTTGGTAGGTACCCTGCATGAAATTACACTGGAAATCAGCACCGGAAAACTATAAAAATTGTCATTCCTTATTTTATAAAGTAAAATTAAAAAAAAAATTAAAAAGTTATTTTTTATTAAATAAACTTATCCTGCGCTTATTTACAATAAAATAATCAAATAACAACAAAAACTAAACAACTAATTCACAATACTACTGTTAAACAAACTCACAATGACAACCAAAAAATCACCTTGATTACAGTAAACAAAGAAACCATCACATTTTGTCAGTATCCATTTGTCTCCAGTGATACTACTAACAGTTCTTTATACAATGCCGATATCTTTGATGTGAATGATTTTAAAACGATCGTGGCCATGGAATTATTTTTTTGAGCAAATACTAACATCAAAAAATCTAGGGAACAAGGATTAAAATTGTTATAACTTTTTTGAGACACCAGGTATTATATTGAAAATTTCTGTAGATATTTTTGATACCTTTTTGTTTGCAATGTACATGATTTTGAAGGTTTAGCAATTGATAAAATGTGCGTAAAAAATATTTGTCTTTTATTGATAAAAATAGATTAGTTATATATTGAGAATATGATATAAATAGAAGTAGAACCTTATTATTGTTGTTATTTAAGGTAGCTTTAGTGTAGGCTTTAGTCCAGAGTTATCTTAGATACCCATTTAAGTGTATTTTCTACTTAATAAAATTTTTAAAAATGAAAAGTTCCGTTTTTGAATTTATAACTCGTATTAGTTTCGTTTGGTTTTTGCTTCTACGAAGGACAAAACGAGATTTTTGGTATTCGAATTAGTGTTTAGTTTAGTTGTTCATGATGGAAAGACGATATTTAAACCGCGACGAACAATTGCGAACAGTAGGGACGGTTGAAGGGGGCCAAAATTATAGAGCAGTAGAGGAGGTCCTTAACACATCAGCTAGTGTGATTTGTCGATTGATGACAAGATACCGTGAGACTGGGGATGTTAGAGAACGACATACTGATCGTACGATAGCAACTGACCCTCTACATTGTTTTATTCGATTACAGGCACTACGAGATCGAACTGTCACAGCAGGACAGTTAGCAAATCAGTTATACCGCACACACCATGAGCGCTTTCTTTTATGTCATCTGGGTTACTCGCGAGCAGTACCAGAGCTGCTCCTGACTCTAATTGACCGTTCTTTTTAACGGGGCTTGTTGATCTGGAGCAACTCCCACATGTTCTCTTCTCCCCTCAAGCACATTGTCACTTGTCTTGTCAATTGTCATTGGGTTATCGGTTTAATGTCAGATAGATTTTATATATCTTTTATATATTATAATAACGAGGTTTTTCGCTGACTAAAGATTAAAATGAATATAAAAATAGATTTATTGAACTTAATGATCTACAACTAAATAAAAAATACCGTCTACTTGTTTCTAATGAAGATTTCGACAGAGCATCCATAGGTAATGAATTAAAATTTAATAAATGTATACATACTGTGCATAAATTTATATTTCAGATGAAGAATTTGCCAGGTCCCTAATAAATCATTGTAGGGTAACTTCAAAAATGCCATTCAATTCACCAGTGGTTGAAAATACTGATGCCCAATCATCTACTTCTGTGGCAAATCAAGTACAATTAGCATCTTCGGAAAAGTGCATTTGGTCATATAATAAAACTATGGCACTTATAAAACGATTTAAATTTTAAATAACTGCACCAACTGCACTGACTTTGACAACTGACAAGTGTCAATAAAGGAGTTCGCCGTAGACCGTTATCAGTCGTTCTTTTTTGACGTCATAGGGTTCCATACTCTAAGAACATTAAACACTTAAAAAGAAAGCACTCCATATTGCTGTGAGCAGCCAGACTGTGAGAAACAGGTTGCACCAGTTCAACCTTTATGCTCGCAGACCGTTCCGTGTTCCCCCGTTAACAAGAGGTAATCGCGCACAAGGACTACGATGGGCACACTGGGGACATCAAGAATGGTTTACGGTACTTTTTACAGACGAATCCTGATTCGGTTTTCATCCGGATTCACGTCGACTTCGTGTGTGGAGACGACTTGGAAATCTGGAACGTCTTGCCGCAGCCCAGGAAGTCTACAGCTACCAGGGTGGTACAATAATGGTGTGGGGGGTATGCGTGTCGCAGGAAGGACTGATCTCCTTTTATTAGACGGCTTTTTGAATGCTACCAGTCATCGTGACAGTATTTTGGAACCTGTTGTGCTTCCATATGCTGCAGAATTTGGTCCGAATTTCCAGGTAATGCACGACAATGCCCGTCCACACACAGCACGGCTCGTTCGTGAATTTCTAGAAACTGAGCATATCAATGTTTTGCATGGCTTGCGCAGTCACCAGACCTTAATCCCATTGAACATTTGTGGGATTCAATGGGACGAAGACTTCTTTGTTAACAAAGGCAGTTTGACACAAGGGAAGAGCTCTTTAATTGTCTTTCTGGCCTATGAAATACTACAGACCAAATGGAAATTAACAATCTCATTTTCAGCATGCCCGACAGATGCCGAGCTTTAATTGGACGGCGTTATGCAGAAAACTACCAACCCACAATATACCAGGTATTAGGTTGAGTGCGGATTTGGGTAATAAAATACAGTTTCTGCATTCTGTAAGAACCTACAAAGTTAAATATACGAGCCCCTTCCCATTTCAGTTGGCCCACCTATTAATATTTTCTTTATATAACGACAATAAGAAAATATTAAAGATTACATGCTTTTTTAAATCATAAATTAATTAACAATGCATTAATTTAGAATTATATTAGAACTAGAAAACATCAATTTTTTTATTTATTTTTAAATTTATTAACACATGGAGCATTATTGCATTATTTCAACTTGAATTCAATGCGTTAGAAAATAAACCAAAATCGAAGGTAGCTTTGAAAAAATAACAAACAATAATGCAAATAACTGTCACAAGACAATTTAACCTCTTTCAAGCTAATTCTGTCTAATAAAATGGGTAGAGGAAAAATCATTGACGAAAAAATACGTTTTCTTGTTATAAAACATTGCAATTCTGGAAAATCGAACTCGGAAATTGCAAATATATTAGATTTATCACGATATAGTGTAAGAAATATAGTTAGAAGATACAAAACTACTGGTTCAATCAGCCCAAAGCCCCGTCATGTTAGAAAAAGCAAGATTACAAATGCCGATAGACGAGCATTGAGAAGAATTATTGAAACTAACCGTCGTGCTAATTACCTTGAATTAAGTGCTCAGTGGAGTGATGCTGTTGGAAGACGAATTTCGAGATCTTCATGTCATAGAGAAGCTCGCAAATTGGGATTTGGGACCTACAAAGTAAGTTTATAATAATAAAAACAATAAAAAACATGGATTGAAGACACTAAATCAAATATGTTTGCTTAAAATTGAACATTTTGTTACAGGTGTAACACATCAACCTCGTCTTGCTCTGTTTTATGAGTGTAGATTTACAATTAACTAATAATATTGAAAGCTCAAGGTAGGCAACACATTTTTCACATCGTTTTGCGCGACCTTATCGCTATTTAGCCAGAGGGGGACCTAGCAAAAAGTTGTGCTTCGAGAAGGTCAGATAATTATTTTCTTGCGCGTTTTGACCGATCATTTTAGACTAGATTTTCAACAAGTTGTTTCTTGGTTTTAATAAGTAATTTTGTTAATAAGCAAGATTAATTTGTGCCTGCAATTTAGGTAGGTAAAACCTATTTTTACTATTTATTATAATCTTATAACTATAATATTAATATTAATATTACTATTATTATTTTGTTGTTGCACTTAAATTGCCACTTTTTTAGTAACTTTTTATAATCATTTTTTATATCGGTCAATGGCGTGGCTTATTTCTTTAGGAATTATTATATTTAGTTGGAATTCGAACTCTGGCTTTGGAATAAATACTTTGGGCTCCATACCGCTTTTTAATCAGTTTTTACCACAACCCTATTTGTGAGTTTCACTACATCTGGCGCCCAACGTGGGATAAAGGATTAGGATAAAGAAAAACCACTACTAACTGCGAAACAGAAAAAAAAAATCGATTAAGATGGTCAAACGAACATATGAGTTGGATCAATGGGATGCAATACAATGGAGTGACGAGGCCCGATTCGAAGTTTGTGTTGGAGATAGCAGAAGTCGAGTTATTCGCAAAAAACATGAAGGGTTCCATCCAGACTGTCTCAAAAGAAAAGTAAAATTTCCCGCATCGGTCATGGTCTGGGGCAGCATGTCATCTAAAGGAATAGGGAAATTGCATTTTATTGAAAAAATTGTAAATACAAATAAATATTTGGACATTTTGGAGGAATCACTTTTACCGACTATGGAATTATATTTGACATCAGGGAAAGATTTTGTATTTCAACAGGATGGAGCAGGGTGTCAAACGTCAAAAAAAGCTCTAAAATGGATAGAAGACTTCGGTGTTCCACTTTTGGAATGGGTTTCTAGTAGTCCTGATTCATCACCAATAGAAACATTGTGGCATGAGATGAAAAAGGTACTTCGAAAACATCCTGCAAGAACAATACCTGAACTTAAACAAAAACTTCAAGATATATGGGATTCATTTACACCAGAATTTTGCCAAGGCTTAGTTAATACCATGCCGCAAAGAATTTCAGCTGTAATAAAAAATAAAGGTGACGTTACTCAATGGTAAACTTTAAAATTGATTAACGTTTGATTCCAACTATTTGTTTATTTTTTTTAATTTTATATTAAATATATTGTTCAATGAATAAAAATTGGAAAGTTCATGCAATATTTATATTTTTAATCTTTAAATACGAATTTCCTAAATTTCAATAGGTGGGCCAACTGAAATGGGAAGGGGCTCGTATACCCTATAAAACTATAAAATGCTAGCCCACATCCTATAGCTTTCTTAAACGAACAAAAACTTTAGAGCTGATTATCTCAGTTTGTCACTATTGAGGGTTGGCAGCTTTCTGCTTAACGCAGTCCAATTAATGGACGGGGAGGTTACAATGCTTATTGATAGAGCACAAACAATCGAGAATTTTGTTTTTGTGAGATTTCTTGTATATCAAGTCATTGAGATTTTTATTTTTATTTTTCTGTAATTGTTGAAATAATTTTTGTTCTTGCAAAATTTTGTTTTTTGTTTGTAGTGTTAAACGAACATTAGTATCATCAATAGCCACACAAATTTTTAAGGTAATATATTATGGCGTCTCCAAAAAGTTATAACAATTTTTATTCTTGTTCCCTAGATTTTTTTGATGTGTGAGTTATATCACCCATACTATAGGAGAATATATAAAATATACCATTTTGCATAGTTAGCATTTTAGAATAGTTTGTTTATATAAAAGTAGTTTAATTAGTAATAAGTTGAGTTCATAGTAAGTTCCTAGTTAGCATTCAAAGCATTAACATCTAAATTTATTGTATTTTAAGTAAAATAAAACTTTTTAAAAAATCATTTTCGGTTCAAGATTTCATTTCTTATTAAGCTCAAATTAATTTTAATTCATGTGAATTTTAATTATATGTCGCAGTAGGTAAGCTTTTACTTTAAATTCTCTAAAACATTCGTCACACCTGAATGGTTTTTCATTAGTGTGAATTTGTGAATGTTGACGCAGCCTAGCTTTAGTTTTAAATTCTTTGCCACAAATTTCACATTTAAATGTTTCATTAGAGCCAATTTTTAAATGTCGCTGTAACTTATAATTATTTTGAAATTTTTTGAAACAAATGTTGCACTTGTATTCTTTTTTATTAGTGTGACATATTAAATGATTGCGTAAATCAGATTTTTCATTAAATTTTAAGGGACAAATGTCACACATAAACGGTCTTTCATTAGTGTGCATTTTTATATGACGCTGTAAACCAGATTTGTGGTTAAATTGTTTCGAACAAGTGTCACACTTAAATGGTTTTTCTTCACTGTGAATAATTAAATGACGATGTAAACTAGCTTTTAAATTAAATTTTCTAAAACAAATATTACACATAAATGGCTTTCCATTAGTGTGATTTATTAAATGTGCCTTTAAGTCACATTTGTAATTAAATTGTTTAGAACAAATTTCACACTTAAATTGTTTTTCATTAACGTGAATTACAAAATGGTGTTGTAATTGAATTTTTAATTTAAATTCTTTAAAACAAATTTCACACTCAAATGGTTTTTCATTCGTGTGAATTTTAAAATGTCGCTTTAAACCGGACTGGTGAATAAATTTTTTGGAACAAATGTCACACTTAAATGGTTTGTCATTAGTGTGATTCTTTAAATGCCGCTTTAAACCAGATTTGTGAATAAATGTTTGAAAACAAATATTACACTTAAAAGGTTTTTCATCATTAGACTGAATTATTAAGCGCTGTTGTATACTAGAAACGTGGCTGATTTTTGAAGATACTCTTCTTGGTCTATGTTTCACTACATGATTAAAAAAGTGCAGAAAGAAATCAATTTTTGTCACTAATTTTCCACAAAACTCACAAACCACTATGCTTTTCCCAAAATGTCCGTTGGTATGTTTCGATCTTGATTTGGAAGAAGGGAAATCTGCAAATAAAAAAAAAACACTGAAACATAAAATGACTACAATTTATTATTTATTTAGCTCACAGGTCACAGGAGAGGTGGTATACGTTGTACACAAAATATTGTAACGGTTGGAACTGTTTTCGTTATTTTGTCTTTTAATATTCTTATTGGCCGTCTGATTTTATAAGCCTGGCTATATCCAGACGGTTTATTTCGAGTTATATTAAGAAGTTTAGTTCAAGCGGTATCTTAGAAGTTTAGTTCAAGCTGTATCTAAGAAGTTTAGTACGAGTTATATCTAAAGAAGTTTATTTCAAGTCCTATCTAAGAAGTTTATATCAATTTTATATCAAGAAGTTGATGAAGATTTATACCTAAGAGTTTGGTGCTATCCGAAGAATATCGTTCAAGTCCCTTTGAAGAAGGCCTAGAAATCGCTCCTTATATTCTACCTCCTGTTACAACAGATAAGTTTTATGCAATAAACCATCTAAATTTGAATTAGTAAATCTCTGTGAATTAGAATTTGTTACTGCCTTATCTAAAACTTTGTTTAAATATATTATCTTAATGGTTAGTGATTTTCTATATTTTTATCACTAATCTATAGTCAAGTATAATAAGTTTTAAATATAGTGGTGCCCAACTTCTTTTTCAAGGTAATACGAGTTATTTAATAACCTGACCCACTCCCAAAATAAAACACTATAACAAATAGATAAAACAACAAGTATCATGTTACAATATAGAGATAGATGTTCACTCGCAGTGCCTGTAGCCTATGGTTCGTGTAATTTTTTCCCAATCTGTATAAAGAGGATGAATGATAGGAGATAGATAAAACAAGTTTAAAAGACGAATGTGAATTAGATAGTTGGAAAGAGTCGACACAGCGAACGTACCTCAATCAGCTTGAGGATGTTTTTAGCAAAGGCCGGCTTAGGAGTACCCTGATTAAGTTAACAACAATGTACCTACCTATATAGTTTAAAAATAAAATATTTAACCTTCAAAAGAAATTTCAGTAGTTTTACTGTTGCTATCTGACTGTTGACTAATAAGTTTGCTGACCACTGGTCTAGTGGAAAGGGAATATGTCTCTCCAAGTATTTGTTTTCACCTTTGTGGTTCCGCAATGGTCTTAATAATTCATAGGAGGATTTTTGAGATTTGTTTGGGAATTTTCAAATTATTTAGCCACTTAAGATATTTCGGATTTGGATTTTACGATAGGGGAAAGTGTCCTAAAATGACACACTTGCTCTATATAGGAAACTAGAAGCGGCATCTCTTATTCGGTAACTGTACTAAGTAACAAACACTCTATTAAAATATACTATAAGTTTACAGATCTCTCCAGGTTTATTTAACGGTTTTATTATGTAGGTTATGTTTCAGTGGCAAGAAAGTTTTGTATGTGTGGATTTTACATTGCTGTTTTTATATCATTCTTCGTGGTATTAAATATTGTGTTGGCATTAATTGTTATATGTGAACAGTGAACAATTGATTGGTAAGTAGGTTTTTTAATAGCAACTTTAACATTATCAATAATAATCTGTATATTGAAAATGTAACATTGCGTTTAAAATGACATTGTGGTTGTTGTTAAAATGACATAGTATGTCATTTTATACGACGCACAGTACAATTTCTAGTCTTTTTGGTACAATGACTTATATTAATTGTAATTCGATCTTTAATTTTTTTTACAGATGACCATGGTTGGAAGGTACGTCAGAAAGACTAATAGACAGTCCTGGGATGAAGCACATATGCAGCAAGCTAAAAAAGATGTACAAGAAAAGAGAATGGGATGGCTAAAAGCATCTAAAGTCTATAACGTTCCCCAAGCAACTCTTAGACGTAGAGCTGCTAATAAGAATAAAAGAGTTAAAGGTGTAGAGAAAAGTGTGGGCCGATTTCAATAACTTTTGATTCCCAAACAGAGAAAGAGTTGGTAAAACACCTAAAATATCTTGAATCTAGACTGTTTGATTTAACCACAACCGAAGTGAGACAATTAGCTTATGAGTTTGCGGAAAAAATAAACTAGATCATAGATTTAACCGTGAAAAAGGAAACGCAGGAAAAGAGTGGCTCAGAGGATTTCGCAAAAGAAATACCGACATATCTCTACGACGGCCAGAACCCACTTCAGCAGCCAGGGCACGAGCTTTTAACAAGCCTCAAGTTTCCAAATTTTTTGAGGTTTTAGATTCTGTTCTACAAGAGAAATCTATCACTGTTGAGAAGATTTACAATATGGATGAAAGTGGACTGTCTACTGTCCAGAAACCTCCGAAAATATTGGCATAAACTGGGCGCAAACAAGTAGGATCCCTGACAAGCGCAGAAAGAGGCCAGCATGTAACTGTTGTTTGTTGCATGAGTGCAACAGGTAACTATATTCCTCCAGCCTTGATCTTTTCAAGAAAAAAACAAAAAAGATGAACGTTTTGATAAAGCACCTCCTGGAAGTTTAGGTTTGTGCCAAGAGTCTGGTTGGATGAACTCAGAACTCTTCGTTCAATGGCTGAAACATTTTTGCAGACATGCTAATCTCTCTCCGGAGAATAAAATACTCCTTCTGCTTGATGGTCATGTAAGCCATACCTCCTTAGCAGCTGTGTCGTTTTGTAGAGAGAATAACATCATTCTCACGTGTTTCCCAGCTCACTGCACCCACCGTATGCAGCCGCTTGATGTAAGTTTTGTTGGACCCCTAAAGGCGTATTAAAATCAGGCTTGTACTACATAGATGAAAAATCATCCAGGTCGTGTTATTACAGCTTACCAAGTGAGTGAACTCTTTTCTGAAGCGTATGGTAAAGCAGCCACAATCCAAAATGCATTGAGCGGATTTGCTAAAACAGGAATCAGTCCATTTAATTCCAACGTTTTTCCCGATTACCTTTTTTTACCAGAGGACACAACTGATATTGCACTAGAAGATACTCAGGCTGAAACACCAAATCCGTTGGGGAGCAGCTTCACGATGACAATCAAACAGAAACAGAAAATCAACCAGATGTCGTTTCTGAACTTTCAATCAATAGTAATGAAGAAGACAAGACAGTAGTCGCAAAGGTGCCATTTTTAGAAATATCTCCACCTCCAAAAGCAATATACCAATCAAGAAAAAGGAATGTAACAAAAAAATACGCGGTCTTAACATGTTCTCCGAATCTTGAAATATAAAAACGAAGAGCAAGCAAAGAAAAAATCAAAAATTGACGCACGGAAAAGTAAAAAGAAGATTTCCTGTGACAACTCTAAAGAACAAAACATGTCAGAAGCACATTGTTCTAAATTACATATGAATTTGCGTGATCAAACTACAAAAAAGAGTCACAAGGCAATAATTGAAGATGAGACAGATGAAGAAAGTGAACCCTTTCAAGATACTGATGATGAAGATGATGCGTCTTGCAACTATTGCAATGGATTATTTAGGGCACCAAAATCTAAGGAAACTTGGATCCAGTGTAAGCTGTGTCAGTTGTGGGCTCATTTGGAGTGTACAGATTTAACTCCAAAATCAAAGACATTTATTTTTGTGACTTGTGCATAAAAAACAATCGGCAGGCCCACTCTCCGCTGATCGCATACAAATATTATACTAAGAAAATTTGACCTTGACGACGCCATTCGGGGGGTATTAGTCAGGGTCGGATTAAAGCGTATTTAAAGATTTTGTAATAAACTAAGGTATTGATAGGCAGGATCGTATTAAAACAAAAAAGCTTCACAGATTGCGCCAAATAATTAGCTTGTTTTTATTGATGGTCTTAAAATTTCTATTAATATTTTTAAAGTGAAATATATGAGCAGCCTTAAATATAACTTAGGATCGATTCCACCGTTGTGTTAAACGAAGTTTAAAATTACATTTTTACATTAACAATGTCATTTTAATCTCCGTTTAACACAACGGTGGAATCGACCCTTAATAACATATATTTATGGAAATCGGGGGCAAGGAGCGTCAAATGTTATCTCGGAATTAATTAAAGCTAAAAAAAAATTACAAACGCCGGATTTAGTGATAAATAATTCAAAATTGTGATGAAAAATTATTTCAATTTTTGTTATTAAACATACAAAACTATTATTTGATATTTTTAAATTGCCAAAAATATCTTTATTTGCTTTTTTTTGTATGCTTTATAATAATAATACATGGAGCTTATATCCAAGTGGTCGTGTGTTAAGGCATATTGTGTACATATGTACATCGCAACGTTGAATTTTAAGACATTTTTTAATTAAAAATCCGCATATATAATAAAATTTTCTTAAAAAATATTAATATTTTGTGCATGCAATTCATTAATATGCTTGTTTATATTTACATTTTCGACAATATTGCCACCATTACACGCGATTTTGGAAAATGGCTCATCCTTACTAGTCCTACGAATTTCATGTAGCCTTACAAGTAAAGCATCCCCACCTGTTTCGCAGTTTTCAGTTCCAGAATGTAATAAATTTAAACATTGCAATTTTTTGAAAGTCCTTTGAATTTTGTGCAATTAATACTCAGTCGGTAATATAGAAAGATGTAATGCTATTTTAGCTTGAAAATTGGCGGGCTTTTGAATTTACTTCGACAAAATATAAGAATTTTACATTTTTAATAGCACTGCTTAAAACACATGATTTTGATTGTGACTCATTACTAATTTACTACTTATAATTTCTTTAATGGCTAATTAAGATTTTCTTGCTTTTTGTAATGAAAATACTTTAGATTTATCAAGATTATAAAGCTTTGTTATTCGCATATCTAGAATAATTATCAAAATGAATCGCAATCTTATATTTTATGGTATAAAGGAGAACGAAGGGGAGCGATGTACCGATGTTCTAATATTTTTTCATGAATAAAATGAAGTTAAAATTAGAAAATTCTTGTATTGAGAGCTGTTTTCGATTAGGAAGAAAAGTAGGCAATAAAGATAGACCAGTGATGGTAAAATTTTCTGTAAAATTTTATAAGGATTTAGTTTTTAAAAACAAAAAACTTTTAAAACAAACTAAAATTGTAATTAGAGAAGATTTGTCTAAAGAACAACAAAATATAATAAAAGAGACTCTTAAGAAGGTGGGAAACAGAGGAAAAGTGTGGACAATGACAGGGAATATTTTTCTAAAACTTAATGATAAAGAACAAATTATCAAAATCAATGAATTGGAAGATACTGAACTTTTTAATTAATACAAACTATTGTTTTTTGCTTTCTTGTTGAAACACAATTTATATTTAGTTATGTGAATAGTTATAAATTAAAACTTTTTGAATTATTTTTTAATTTTTGCAGGTTAAAACAATTACATTATTTAGATTATTTTTCGCAGTACATGTGCAATTGTGTCGCACCTTTCAGGTGTTTTATTTCTTATCGCTAGTAAATAAAGTTGATTTTGCGTTCTGTTAGATTTAAAGAGATAGTTTTTAATTTATTATTTTTATTTTATATCAAATACAGATTTAATAGTATAAATGAAATATTTAAAAATTGGTTGTGCAAATGTTAGATCTTTACCACCTTCTGTTCATGATGTAAATGATATAATCAGAGAAAATAAATTTGATATATTTTTAATTTGCGAGTCTTGGTTAAAAGATTCTATTAGTGATCATGCACTAAGTATTGAAGATTATAACTTACTTAGAGCTGATAGAAATGCTAGGGGAAAGGGTTTATGCATGTATATTAGACACGGACTTCGCTACGAGGTAATGGTTAGTAGACAAAATTGTATTTGGGAACAACTGTGGATAAAATTGGTTGTTAATAAAAAAGTATTGGCAGTGGGGGTTATTTATAAGCCTCATGAGCAAAATACTATCTCTTTTATACATGAATTTGAAGACAGTCTTACCTCTATTTTGCCAATTGTTGATGAGATAGTATGCATGGGGGATTTTAATTTAAATTTGTTGAATTTTAGTAACATAACTGTATCAAGATTTTATTCACTTTTAGAAACGCTTAATCTTTGTCAATTAATAGACGAGCCTACAAGAATTACAGCAACATCAGCTACTCTTCTTGATTACGTGATAGTTCAAGAAGGAGCTCCTGTTGAAAAGGGAATAATACATGATGCAATTTCTGATCACTCTTTAGTTTTTTGTAAAATTAGAGTAAGTACTGAGAAGTTCGCGCCTAAAATGGTAACTTATAGAAATTTTAAACATTTCGACGAATATATTTTTCAGCGTGATCTTTTCAATACTTCCTTTTTCAGAATTTATGATCAAGAAACAGTTGACGAGAAAGTTTCATATTTAATTAACTGCTTAAATGATCTATTTGACAGACATGCTCCTATTACAACATCGAGGGTGACTAAATGTAAAGCTCCATGGTTAACCTATCCGATAAAATTAATGATTTCGGAAAGAGATAAGGCGCTAAGAAAGTATAGGCGAACTAGATCTAATGTTCATTTACAGGCTTACAGAGAACTACGCAATTTCACTAGTCAGTCTATTAAAAGGGAAAAAAGGGCTTATTTTTTACATCAATTTAATAATAGTTCTTCTACAGACATGTGGCGAACTTTAAAAACAAATAAGTTTATTCCAAGTAAAAACCAAAATATACCTGAAGACCTAATGAAACCAAATGAAATTAATCGTTATTTTATTGAATCTATTCCAATAACCGAACCACCTGAAGAGGTCAGAAATGTTTACAAAAATAATAAAATTATTGATTCTAATTTTAATTTTAGAGAAGTTAATGACCTTTTCGTTTTCAAGACGATCTGTGATATCAAAACTAATGCCAAGGGGTGTGATGGATTGAATATAAAACTGATTAAAATTTGCTGCCCTCATATAGTACCCTATATTACACATATACTAAATTTCTGTATTACTAAAAATGTCTATCCTGCAATGTGGAGGAGAGCAGTTATAAAGGTTCTGCCAAAAAAGCAAAGCCCAGTAAGTTTTAAAGATTTACGTCCAATAAGTATTTTACCTACTTTATCAAAAATATTAGAAAAAGCTATGGAAAGTCAGATAAAAGATTACCTACATCAACACTCATTATTACCCACTGTTCAATCGGGCTTTCGCAAAGACCTTAGTTGTACAACTGCTCTGCTCCATATTGTTGATGACGTCATTAAAGCCACTGATCAGGGAAAATGTACTCTATTAGTTATGTTAGATTTTAGTCGGGCATTTAATACTCTTCATCATAATCTACTAATATGTATGTTGTAGTATATAGGCTTTTCGGAAAATGCTCAATTACTAATAAACAATTATCTTAAATTTAGACAACAAAAAGTTTGCATAAATAATGTGTACTCAGAATATCTCAATTTAAGATCGGGGGTTCCTCAAGGGTCAATCCTTGGACCTTTATTATTCTGTATCTATTCGGCTCATATCTTATCACGAATCCAGTTTTGTAATTTCCATCTTTATGCAGATGATACACAATTGTACTACAGTTTTTATCCTCAAAAAGTAGAAAGTGCATGTCAAACTATTAATAACGATTTAGAGAATTTCATAAATTATGCAACCGGCCACTGTTTGATAATCAATCCTGATAAATCTAATGTTATGTTATTTGGAAGTAACTATCATCGTCAAACTGTAGTACAATCAATAACTGTTAATATTACTGCCAAAAAACTGCAAGTTGTTAATGATGCAAAAAATTTAGGTGTAATATTGGATTCCGATTTAAGATTTGAGAAGCACATAAACAGACTATTACAACATGCTTACTGTAATCTAAAAATCATATACGGCAATCGTCATTTATTACCAATCCATGTCAAAAATGCTTTATGCGAAAGCCTAGTGTTATCTTTATTTAATTATGCGGATGCCTTATACGGTCCTAATTTAACGGCATATTACAAACAAAAAGTTCAAAAGGTTCAGAATTCATGCTGACGGTTAATCTATAGCATTAGAAGAAGGCAAAGAGCTTCCCCAAAACTACTTGAAATAGGCTGGGCACAATAGACGAATACTTCACGCTACGTCACTATATCATAAGATAATTTGTAACAAAAACCCCCATATCTTTATCGTAAAATTACTTACAGTACCGATATTCATAATATAAATATAAGGAATAGAGGATTACTGACTGTTCCTTCTTTTAGAACTGAATTATTCAGGCGATCATTTAGTTACAACATTTGCTATCTTTACAATACGGTTGCAACCAATTTTAAACTCCAAAGTGTTTCCAGATTTAAAACGATGTATAAAAACTATCTCTTAGCATCTCAACATTAGTCTTGTAAAATTAAATAGATTCAATTCAAATTTAAACTTTTGTACCTATTATTTCTTTGGTTAGATTGTTAGGTTAAACTTTTGCACATATTTTTATATTTTCATATAAATAATATATATTTCTTATAATTTTTATTGATTGTATTTTGGGTAATTTTAGGTACTTACAAAAAATACAGGTTTATCTAGGGTTAAGTGGAAGAATATTTTTATTGTCTACTCGACAATAAAAATAAACTTCGCCCTTTATTTTCATTTACGCATTTTACGCCAAAGAATATAATTATTATAATTATTGTAATTTATAATTGTTTACTGTGTATTTGAAAATAATAAAGACGATTTATTATTATTATTATTATTATATCAGAATTAAATTTTTGTTAAGCATTTCAATATTTGGGAATAACACAATTACGATTAATATTCATTTTTTTTTTCAGAAAAAAAAAATTATTCCATACAAAAAATTCTGCTTGTTGAAGAAAATTACAAGAAAAAGTTTTCTTTTAAAGTTATGAAGGAAAACGGAAAGGAAAACTGTGACTTTTCTTCGTAAAATCAATAAGGTAATACAGATTTTTTCCTTTTGTCAATTTTAAGTTTCTTTATTTATTAAGACCATGTACACCTCACCTAACATATTAGTATAGTAAACCTATTTTTTCGTCAAACAGAATTTTTTTATAATGACTTTTTCCTTAAAATAAAAATAAAGATTTTTCCATTTTGTCAACTCTATACGGGAGATGTTTAAAATATAACATTTTACTTTAAATCTTAATAATATACCTACATAAGTAAATATAAATTGACGCTAAACTTTAGGTGACGTTAACTAGGCACCTACCTACATCTTACTAATAGCTTTATAACTGACAAACTGACTCATAAACTAGGATTTTTTTAAAAGTATACCATAGATACCTAATAAGATCTTTAAGAAACCGAAAAAATCTTTTAATACAGTTTATTCATATAGTTTTTTGCTGCACAACTTTGTCCAGACATAGTAAAACACTTAAAAAGTTAACAAATTAACACTGGAAAACAAGTACTATATAAAAAGTGTCAAAAAATATCTATAAGAATTGTCATTCCTTATTTTATAAAGTAAAATGAAAAAAAAAATTAAAAAGTTATTTTTAATTAATTAAACTTATCCTGCGCTTATTTACAATAAAATAATCAAATAACAACAAAAAATAGACAGCTAATTCACAATACTACTGTTAAACAAACTCACAATGACAACCAAAAAATCACCTTGGATACAGTAAACAAAGGATGAATCACATTTTGTCAGTATTCATTTGGTTCCAGTGATACTACTAATTGTTCTTTATACAATGCCGATATCTTTGATGTGAATGATTTTAAAACGTTCGTGCCCATGGAATTATTTTTTAGCAAATACACACATCAAAAAAATCTAGGGAACAAGGATTAAAATTGTTATAACTTTTTTGAGACACCAGGTATATTGAAAATTTCTGTAGATATTTTGGATACCTTTTTGTTTACAATGTACATGATTTTGAAGGTTTAGCAATTGATAAAATGTGCGTAAAAAATATTTGTCTTTAATCGATAAAAATAGCGTAAGTTATATATTGAGAATATGATATAAATAGGAGTAGGAGGTAGCTTTAGTGTAGGCTTTAGTCCAGAGTTATCTTAGATACCCATTTAAGTGTATTTTTTAAAAAATAAAAGTTCCGTTTTGGAATTTATAACTGGCGCAGTCAGTAGGATACACGCGAGTCGTGAAAAAGTTTAATCGAGTTCGCTGTTGCCGTGCCGAATATTAACTTTTCGTGACTATGGAATGTTAATTCCTTAAGTGTGGTTCCTAACGAAGAATTGGTGGACATCATCCCTTTTGTGGCGACAGTCTAACCTCCACGTAGAAGAATCGTCGATTGGACAGAATCATCGATTATTGGACATCATCCCATGTTGGGACATTCGAAACGACAATTAGAAAGAAAATAGTAAGTGCCAAATATCCTTTAATTTCCCTTTCCTATAATTTAGAAGTATTAAAAAGATTGTACTATTATATAATTTTGAAACTATTTTTTATTTTATTTTGATTATATTTTATGAGCGAATCAGAAATTTATACTTTGAGCAATTTGTAAATATATCGTTAAAAGTGTAGGAAGTAATTTAATCATAACACCTCCAGTAGTTGAACGTAGACAAGTGAATTGGGACCTTTTTAAGTCCAAAATAGATAACATAAAAGCTTTTGATGGTGATAGTAATTCACTGAATAAATTTATAAATAGATGCGAAAGTTTGATTGATACTTATAGAACATATAATGATACTTTTGAAGAATTGCATTCTAATTTTTGCAATTTAAATAACAAGCATGATTATAATCATAGTCATTTTGAAAATCCTAATAAAATTAAATTTGAAAATGAATCAATTAAAAAAGGTGACTTTGAACAAAACTTTCAGGTACCAGCCTCATTGAAAACAAAAAGATAGTAGAATTGCATAATATTTCAAACAATGCATTGCCTTATATAGAAATACGCGAACCCAAGCTCAAACTGCTTATTGATACAGCACTTTGTAGGTCAATAATAAAACCTTCAGTAATAAACAAATATTTTCCGCAAACAATTTACCATTCAGAACTTATCTTATACACAAGTATGGGAAGTCAAAAGATTGATTACCAAGCCTTAGTGCCAGCGTTTGCAGAGTTTAATTCTGATAATAAATACATAGACTTTGTCTACGATTTTCACACATTTTTTGATGTCATATCAGGTTTAAAAGATATGATAAACTTAAACTTGAATATAGAAATGACACAACAAAAGTTAGTAGGTCATAACATTGAAATACCTGTTAAATATTATAAACGAGTTAATGAAGTAATTTCTTTAGATACAAAAGAAAAAGCAATAAAAAAATTGCCAGTAAATATTAGTGATGGAGATATTTTAGTAAATGAATAAAATATTAACGAATTATTTATTCCTCAAATATTGACTTCATCTAAAAAAGGCTTTGCTTTTATAGAACCCTATAGAAGTTCTTAATGCTAACCAAAATGAATTTTTTAAATTTGAAAATTTTAATAATAATGTACAAAAAAATAAAGATAAAGACATTGCTAATTTTCTCAGAACTAATCATATGAATGAAGAAGAAAAACAACAAATTACTAAATTATGTAAAGAATTTTCGGATATTTTCTTAAAACCCGGAGACGAATTAGGGTTTACATCAAAAGTAAAACACGTGATGAGAACTACTGATGAAATACCAGTATATACAAAATCCTTTAGATACCCCTATGTTTTTAAAAATGTAGTACGTAGACAGATTCAAGAAATGTTAGACAAAGGAATAATTAGAGCCTCAAGTAGCCCTTGGAGCTCACCTATTTGGATAATTTCAAAGAAAAAAGACGCTAGTAATGTTCAGAAATATAGATTAGTAGTAGACTATCGCAAAATAAATGAGAAAACTGTTAATGATAGATATCCTATACCCAATATAACATACTAGATAAATTAGGTCACTCGCTTTATTTTAATACGTTAGATTTAGCCAGCGGTTTCCATCAAATCCAAATGAGCGAATGCTCAATTGAAAAAACAGATTTCACTGTAGATGGTGGACATTATGAATATCTTAGAATGCCTTTCGGCCTCCAAAATGCACCGTCAACTTTTCAAAGATTGATGGATGAAGTTCTAAAAGAAGTTCAAAATAAAATCTGTATGGTCTGTATGGTCTATATGGACGACATTATTATTTTCTCTACAGGCTTAGATGAGCATATTCAGAATTAAAAACTTGTTTTCAAAAAACTACGCGATGCTAAACTGAAAATTCAGTTAGGTGTTACGTGAAATTAATTTTAAATTAATTTCAAATTTATTTTTAACCCGTCCCGTTTATGAATAAATCCTGTAGTGGCTCCAACAAGAAGAGGCCACTTTACCTCCAAGTACTCCAATAAGAAGAGGCTACTCTACCTCCAAGTACTCCAAGTATCTAAGTACTCCAAGAAGAGGCTACTCTAGCTCCAAGTATCTAAGTACTCAAGTACTGTCTCCAAGAAGAGGCTACTCTACCTCCAAGTACTGTCTCCAAGAAGAAGCTCTAAGAGCATTTAAGAAGCTCCAGGCTCTTCTATGAAAACGTATTAAGAAGCTCGAAGCTCCTCCAGGAAGCTCCTAGTTGCCTCTAGCGGAAGTACCGTAACTACGTACTAAAATACCACCATTTATCGAAGTATCTATCAGTATATTTAAACAATCATTGATTCATTCAACTCTATTCACTATTTAATTTGTAGACTTATGTAAACTTAATCTTTAATTTTTTTATTAAATGTATTAAATTTTCTCACTTTCTTTTATTTGCCAGAACCCATACAGATAACTTTATGTACCAGAGACGGACTCAATTAAACGGGACATTTAAAATCAGAAGTTTTCCAAGTTACTGAAAAACTTGGTGGCTCTCAACTTTTTTGTCGTTGTCTTATTTTGAATATCTTTCATTTTATCTTAAAGTAGATCTTGGCCTGCGAACAGGTCAAGCTACTCTGATTTTATTTGTCCTGGTCAATTTTTGAATCCACACATATCAGCAATTTGAGCTAAATCACTTATTAAATAAATTTACAACATAGAAATCTAGAAAGAAGGTAACAAACAGTTCACAAATATCTGATTTGGCAGCGCATATTAAAATTTAAAATACGTTTCCACTTTATACCTGTTAATGCTCCTAATTTTGGTGGCTTATGGGAAGCCAATATTAAAAGCGTTAAACGCCATCTGAAAAGAGTAGTTGGTGAAAAATTACTCACCTATGAAGAAATGCATACTTTTTTAATTCAAATCGAATCAGTACTAAATTCTAGACCACTTTTTCCCCTATCAACCGACCCAAACGACCTTATCGCTCTAACAGCCGCACATTTTTTGATTGGCAGATCTCTATATACGATTCCGGCGGTGGACTTAAGGAATATTCCGGAAAACAGGCTTTCTGTATATCAACACATACAGAAGATGCAGCAGCATTTTTGGGAACACTGGAGCAAAGAATATATTAGCGAATTGCAAGTAAGAAATAAATGGAAGGAGACGCATGGATCACTCAAACAGGGACAGTTGGTGGTGATCAAAGAAGACAATGAACCTGCAACCAAGTGGAATTTAGAGTCGTAGACTTTAAACCTGGATCCGATGGCATAAAGAGGGTAGCTGTTATCAAGACCCAGAATGGTTACAAAACACGGCCAGTATAAAAAAGTTGTCCTCTTCCATTCTCTTCTTCATCTATAGAAGACACTACTAATTGAAAGCCGTCCCTTACAAGGCGGGGGGGCATGTTTAGATTTACCCTGTATATAATATTTTTTTTTATGTTTTCATGGTAACATTCGAAATGGTAATTTAAAAAATAAACGTCTTTTCTAAAAATCCAAACTATCAATCCGTTCCAAAGGTAATATTTATATGGTGTCTCCAAAAAGTTATAACAATTTTTATTCTTGGTCCCTAGATTTTTCTGATGTGTGTATTACGCTCAAATTAATTTTAATTCATGTGAATTGTAAATATATGTCGCTGTAGGTAAGCTTTTACTTTAAATTCTCTGAAACATTCTTCACACCTGAACGGTTTTTCATTAGTGTGAATTTTTGAATGTTGACGCAGAATAGCTTTAGTTTTAAATTCTTTTCCACAAATTTCACATTTAAATGTTTCATTAGAGCCAATTTTTAAATGTCGCTTTAATATATAATTATTTTGAAATTTTTTGAAACAAATGTTGCACTTGTATTCTTTTTTATTAGTGTGACATATTAAATGTTTGCGTAAGTCAGTTTTTTCTTTAAATTTTAAGGGACAAATGTCACACATAAACGGTCTTTCGTTAGTGTGCATTTTTATATGACGCTGTAAACCAGTTTTGTGGTTAAATTGTTTCGAACAAGTGTCACACTTAAATGGTTTTTCTTCACTGTGAATAATTGAATGACGATGTAAACTAGATTTTAAATTAAATTTTCTAAAACAAATATTACACATAAATGGCTTTTCATTAGTGTGATTTATTAAATGTGCCTTTAAGCCACATTTGTAATTAAATTGTTTTGAACAAATTTCACACTTAAATTGTTTTTCATTAGCGTGAATTACAAAATGGTGTTGTAATTCAATTTTTAATTTAAATTCTTTAAAACAAATTTCACACTTAAATGGTTTTTCATTCGTGTGAATTTGAAAATGTCGCTTTAAACCGGAGTGGTCAATAAATTTTTTGGAACAAATGGCACACTTAAATTGTTTGTCTTTAGTGTGATTCTTTAAATGCCGCTTTAAACCAGATTTGTGAATAAATGTTTGAAAACAAATATTACACTTAAAAAGTTTTTCATATTTCTGTAAACTATATTTTGATTCACAAAATATTTTTGATGTTTTCTCATTAGACTGAATTATTAAACGCTGTTGCATACTAGAAACGTGGCTGATTTTTAAAGATACTTTTCTTGGTCTATGTTTCACTACATGATTAAAAAAGTGCAGAAAGAAATCAATTTTTGTCACTAATTTTCCACAAAACTCACAAACCACTATGCTTTTCCCAAAATGTCCGTCGGTATGTTTTGATCTTGATTTGGAAGAAGGGAAATCTGCAAATAAAAAAAAAACACTGAAACATAAAATGACTACAATTTATTATTTATTTAGCTCACAGGAGAGGTGGTATACGTTGTACACAAAATATAAAGATGGATGTTCACTCGCAGTGCCTGTAGCCTATGGCTCGTATAATTTTTTCCTAATCTGTATAAAGAATGAATGATAGGAAATAGATAAAACAAGTTAACAAGACGAATGTGAATTAGATAGTTGGAAAGGAACGTGCCTCAATCAGCTTGAGGATATTTTTAGCAAAGGCCGGCTTAGGAGTACCCTAATTAAGTTAATAACAATGTACCTACCTATATAGTTTAAAAATAAAAAAAATAGCCTTAAAAGAAATTTCAGTAGTTTTACTGTTGCTATCTGACTCTGTTGACTAATAAGTTTGCGAGCACTGGTCTAGTGGAAAAGGAACATGGCTAGCAAACTTGGATATCCGGGTTCGATCCCCGGTTGCGACAGACTTTTTTTTTCAAATTTCCAAGTATTATGTTTACACCATAGATATAGAAACCACAAGATGTAACAACCGTGATCGGCAACAATCAGTCACATTCTAATCTAATGTGGTGGATAAATTACAGTCGATTTACCACATTGCCAAGTCTACCTAAATTACTTTCTAATAGTTGTCAGCAAATACGAAACCTCTAAAATTCCTGTCATAAAATATTGTTAATATTAACCGAATTATTAAATACGTGTAAAATCGGGTTGAAGCTACTTTTGAAAGTAAGATCGGGTTGAAGCTACTTTGGAAATATTACAAACCAACTATAATCTTTGATAATCAATGGGCCATGTTCACATGTGAGATATGCTGTTTTATAAATTATATTGTAATAGTTGCTAAACAAGTTATTCTAAATAGTCAGTTCGTTAAAAAAGCCAAACGTTTTTAAATTAAGCCCAATTGAAATTTAAAATTTGAAATTATACGCCATCGGGAATAGACCAATCATCTTGTGTCGAAGTTTTTTTTGTTATACAAAATCAAGCCAACGAACAAACCGACACACAGAATGTCGAAGTGAACGCACATCTAAGTGACATTAAAATTGACACTACCTAACACCTAACCTTAGTTTTTTGTTTTGGTTTAATTTTATTATTAATATGAATTTATCAGCTGGATTTATAAAAATTGAATCAAGTGTTTTACCCATTGTAAACGAAAATATGATTACTACATTTTTAACAATACTCAGTTTACAAAAGACAGAAAAGTGAGACTTTATTTATAATTTGTTTTAATAGTAGGTAGTTACAGTTTATATGGAGCAATACACCTTATAGTAAAACATATTTATCTCAGGTTTTATTTTTAGATCTGCCAAGCAAGAATATGGAGATAATTACTTTTTCCATAAGAGAGAAGGAGACAAATTACACCTAAACATAAAGTACGGCAAAAACCTTATGATGTGGTTGTTGTAATTAACAAAAATAAAATTTTTAGTGCACAATGCTTAGGATATGCTGCATCTCAAGGTTTGTAATATTTATTATGCTTTTTTGTTTTTATATCACATATAATAAACAGTGTATAAGGCCCTTTAATCCTATAAATATTTTTTTCTAAGTTTGACATATAAAGAGACATTTTTTGTAATCGCAGCAAGTGTTAAAATAATCTAGAAATAGATTTTGTTAGTGAACCTAGTAATAATTATGATACCAAAGAATGCTGCAGAGCACCTATGAAATTTTGAGTTAAAACATATGCCATATTTTTAGGCTATTTTTATACCCTTTTCAAAAATTTTATGCTACTCGTTTTGTGCAAAACTTAAAATGCTCTGATAGCTTCGAACGAAGTCAGCAAAGCACCTGTTTTATAAAGTTTTTTCTGTAAAAACAGCAACACCATATATTTATGCACTTGAAATATTATCATTTTTTTTTTCCAAAAAAATTATATTTTTAAAAAATACATGGTGCTTGCTAACCTTCGAAAGAAGCCAGCAGAGAAATTCGGTTTTTTAAAGCTTTTTTCTAAAAACCACACCCCATTTTTAGAATATTTTTAGACTCTTGAAATATTGTAAAACTTTACTAAAAATATTGCTATTTTTAAATAATTCAGGGTGCTTTGTTAGAACAAAGTCAGCAGGACACTTCAGTTTTTTAATTTGTTTTTTTTTATATATATATAAAAACAACTACTTATGACACATGTTTAGGCTGTTTTAAAATCCTAAAAATGTGGTAAGTATATTTGTTTTCAGAAAAAAAACTTTGAAGTCAGCAAGGAATTGCGAATTTTTTTAAAAATGCCAAATTTCGAATATTTTATAATATTGTAGGAGCCAAAAAAACGTGGTGTGGTTTAAAAAAAAACTGGGGTGCTCTGCTGGATTCGTTTGAAGCTAACAAAGCATCCCGTAATTTTTTATTTTATAACACTCAATAGCCTAAAATGAGACATAGCTGTTTAAACAAAAAATTGTACTTTTAAAAATAGCAGCTTTTTCGAAAATCTCTATAATATTTTAAAAATGTGGTGAGATTGTTTTTTTTAAGTTTTGAAAATCCGAGGTTCTTTACTGGATTCGTTCAGAGCTAGTAAAGCTCTGCTAGTCTTGTTACATAAAATAAGGCATTTTGTAGCTGGTTATATAGTTATTTTGTAACTGCATATCTAACCCTTTTATTTTTTTCAGGTGGTTGTAAACATGTGGCTTCATAGAAGAAGTGAGGAACCACTTGTAACATCTACTCAGTGTTATTGGAAAGGCTCTAATTTATCAAAATGCGTAAATATTGATGTACACTTGGCTAGATTGTTAAAGAAACCTCTTCATCCACTACAGGAAAATAAATCAGTACTTTTATATTCTTAGGATTTGTATATATATTTTTTATTTGTAAATAAATTGTTTTTTACTTCATTTTTCTCATTTTTATTAAAAGGTTAATAAATAAAATTTTCACAGATTTTTATATTTTTGTTTGTAAACAATAATTGAAGAGTTTTTATTAAAAATCACCAATGTTAATAATAATAACTTAAGTCAATATTATTCTTTCTCCTTTTTTAAAGCTACTATCAATAAAGGTATTACTTTAGCTTGACCTATGATCAATTTTTAATTTTGTGTTATATTTGGATTGACAGAAAAAAATTATAACCCTTTGACATTGGTTGTTTTTACTTAGATTTTCATAAAAAATAAACGGAACTGCAAACATGTTTTACTATCGTAATAACGAATAGCAACATAAAATTTTTTTTTTCACATTTATCACTATTGTCATTTTCGTAAAGGATTGATAAGAAGGCACACTTTCTGGTTTTTTGAAAAAGGTGGCAAGAATTGTGATATTTTTAAATTTATCACCAGTGACACCACATATAGTTACCCAATTTATTGGAATATATAGACTTTGCTACCACATTCAACTGAACTTGGTTGTTTTTAATATTTATCACTGTGACATAGGCGTTTTTGTTAAAATGTTTCATTTTAAACTGCTGTAAATAGGTTTGGTAGTTTTAGTCTCAAAAAAATCTATGCATATACAGGTACTCATTCCTCTTTGATTTGCTCGAAAAGTTAAAATTTTATAAAAAATTACATTGGCTGTTTAAAAACTCATTATAATCCCTGAAATGTGATAATTAGGTAAATTAAATTAAAAAACAAATAAAAAAAGTTTATTAAATTAATATTTACTCTTACAAAATAGGTTCTTGTAAGTTAACAAGCAATTATGCAGACATTACTAAGTAAATGTACTTGCTTAAAATTCACACAGGAATGTGTTTTTAACATGTTAAATTAACTAACCCTTCTTATAACTCTTTCCACATGTATTCTTAGAGATGCTATTCTTTTACTTAATTGTACATCTTCTGGAGCACTTTTTTTCATTCTGTGATACACTAGGTGTGGCTTTACTAAAATGCATCCCATGTTTTCAAGTAGCTGAATATTCTGAAACCCCTATCTGCCATTATATGGGATCCAGGAACCAGTTTGTTTAAATACCCACATTTTTCTATTATTTCTTTATCACTAGTTCTTCCACAAAATGATGAATAAATTCGGTATCTTCAAAACTTTCAGGAGATTCTGCATTTTCTTCCAGAAGGGTTTTTAGGTTATACAATTTATAGTAGCCTCATTTTCAATTTTCTGAAAGGGACAATTAGCAGAAATTGCTGCTACATCTTGATAATCCGGTGTATTTTTATTAAAAAGTTCACGAGAAACATCGCTAGTAGAAGGTTGATTTTCTTCTTACCAAATTTCTAGGAACACTAATAAATATTTTTGAAGATGAATGTGAATTATTATCACATTTTGGAACAAAACACTTTTTCGTAGTCATATTTATAAAAAGTACAAAATTAAACACTCAAATTCCAAATAAATTCTTGATCGAGACACTATGATGACAGATGCCATACACAGTGCTGCCATTTTGCCATTTTCTGAATTATTAAGTGACTTTTAAAACAATGAAACTTTAAATATGGTAAAAGTTTAAACAGAAATAATACTTTCAAAAAACATTTGATATTATATATTTAAAAGATATTTGTTTAACGATGTTTTAGAAGTCTAAAAGTAAGAAGGAGTACACAAACGAACGTACATCACTTCTCGTAAACCTTCTAGCCGGCAACGTTGTGGCGCTAGCTCCTATTGGTCTATTCCCGGTGACGTCATAAATTTTAAAAAATTCATAACTCCGTCAAATGAATAGATAAAAAAAAATAAAAAAAATATAATTTTATTTTCAACTCTATTATTCACAAAAAAAATTTCAAAATTTTTGAACATGCCCCATTGTTGAAATAAAAGTTGTTTGCGATATCGATCTCTATAATATTTGTTCATACATGATTTTTTTTAAATGGACCGTAATGGAAAAATTGTAGGAAAAGTGCTAAATTTAAATTTTTCAGTATTTTCATTTTCAATGAATATCTATAGAAAAATGTTTCGCGGTAGATGCATGTGGACAATGTATATATTTAGTTTATCCTCTAAACATTTATAGAGATGCTGCAATAGGTTGTACACAATAAACGGAAAAAGCCTGTAATAACTAGATAGGAAAGTCATGTGTTGGACACATCAGATTTTTTAAATAGAATTGCTCATTAAAAATTGGCAAATTGAATCTATTACATTTCATTCTATCAGCGGAAGTTTGAAATCTTATTCTATTAATACCGTGTGTAGTAAGAATTTTTGCAAGTGGTTCCTTGGTCGAGGGCGCCTAGACTTGAAAGCCTAGAACGACAATGGACGTGTCGTGAGTTCAATACCTACTTAGGTTAAGTGAATTTCAATAAAAAAATTAATAAATGGTGTATAGCGGGTTTCGAAAAAAATAAATAGATTATTAATAATATAAAATAGTGTGTGGCGAGTTGTGGTTTATAGAGAATCGCACCATCTTATATAATTTCACATAAAAAATCTGGAACGATTATTTTACGTTTGAGTGAATGTTATGATACGATTAAAGCTGCCCACCAGAGAACTGGGCATGGAGGTCGTCAAGCAACTATAAAATTATTAAATGAAAAGTATTATATCTTAACACAGGAAACGGAAAAGTTATTTATTGAAACTTGCAAAACCTGTCAGCTCAAACGGAACAAAACTTAAAAAGGTATTGTTGTGAAAGCAATAATTGTATCAAATCATTTAAACTGTCGGTGCCAAATCGATCTCATCCACAAACTAGACCAAATGGTGACTTCAAGTTTATTTTTGCCTATTAAGACCACCTAATCAAATATGTTAGGTTGAGAGCGCTAAAAACAAAGAAGGCTAGAGAAGTAGCTGAGCACCTATTTAAAGTATTTGCAGACCTAGGAAGTCCTTGCGTGTTAAAGAGCGTCAACGGTCGAGAATTTGCAAACGAGGTAGGTATTTTTTCAATATGTAGGTACAGAGTGGCCAAATAACAAATAAAATATATTCCAAATTCCTAAAATGTAATTTTTTAACAATCAATAATCTGTATTTAAATATAACTGATATGAATTAAGTACCTAAGGCAAAATCGAATAGGTGGTTCAGTGGTCACTTGCCATGCGGGCGGCCAATCAATTCATAGCCGATCCATTTCTTTTTTATTTTTTGAGTTTAAATGCCAGTATATTTAATTTTGTTGGGAAAAAATTATTCAATTAAATAGTCGATAAACTAAATTAACCAAAGAGGATTGGTGAGTTTACATACTAACCGACGAGCTGGTTATTATGTATTACTACGAATATTAAGTTCACTCTTTATCCAAATACTGTGGATAGTTTGTAAACTAGCCAAAAATCGGTTAATTTGTGTATAATTTTCTTGTGGTTTTTTACTTTAACGATAAATCTTGTATAGTTTGTAAACTAGCCGGATAATATAGAAACTAACCAACATTCATAGCTATTTTAGTATAAATATGATTTTCCATCAAAATAGCAGAACATTTGGATAGTTTGTATGCTATCCAGCTAGTCTATAAACTAGCCAAGTAAACACTTTAACCGTAACATATATATCATATATATGGTACGATATCACACGAAGACGAAGTTTGAGCATGATGCCGAAGGCGAAGTGCGATACGGACAATTCATTGTACAGTATATTTTTTCTACGACCCACTAACGAAAATCTTCAAATTTTAAAAAAAATAGAGTTTATATTGAGATAAAATAACTATTTTAAAATTAATTTATGACTTTTACTAATTTATGAAATAAATTAAACTAAAAAAAATATTTTATTTAAAGTCTTCTCTCTGGATTTGAACCCCTGATCTTTCGCATATCATCTCACTACTCTTACCTCCAACCTTCAAATTTTGTTCCTAGTACCCTTTCTTAAATAATCGATTTTAGACGAGGGGCAAATCACTCCCGCAATACGTGTACAAAATGTCCGCAATCCCATTGAAAATCGCCGCAGTCTCATCAAAATCAGTGACAATCGCTAAGAAATCGCCGCAGTTGTTCCGAATTCGCTCGCAGTCGTTCCGAATTCCCTTGCAGTCCCCCGAATTATCTAGCAGTCACTGAGCAATCACTAGCAATTGTTAAAAATCGCGCGCAGTAAGGTGACATTAACCAATTAGCCATTGTTGATGTAGGGTGCTTTGATTAAGCCATCTAAACCATTTTGTGTAAAGAAATTGCAGTTTACATTTTGAGGCAAGAACTATTAAGTTAAATTTACATTTTGGAATTTGAAGGTTTTTTAGGATAAATTTAGACACTAAATCTACTTGTATACAACATTTTACAAGGTGGTCAAAAATTGTCCCTTTTCATCTAGTTTTTTTTTTTTAATGTATAACAAAATTGTTGGTATTTTATGGGGGTTGGGGTGATACACGTTTTAATTAGGGTTTTAAATGTATTTTTACTTTCCTATCTGTTTACAGATAAGGAAAGTATAGGAATCATGATTATTTTCGACGGTTTTTTATGTTTTGGGGTATCCTGAATCTGTTTTGACTATTTTCGCGATGATGTCTGTGTGTGTGTCTGTATCCTCGATAACTCATGAACGGATACAAAGAAAAACACCAAACTTTAAACTTAAGCTTTATTCCGGCGTCCAATTAGAAGATTAGATTTTGGGCAGAGTCGGAACATTTGAAGGGTACTTTATAGTCATCATTTTTATATTTTATGGAATATATCTGTTATTTACGTTTGGAGAAGAAATTTTTTCAAATAAAAGTTACTTACAATATTATTATCTATAATTTGTTCTATACAAAATTTGGTCCGTATTCGAGAAATTTGACAAAATGTGAAAAAAAAATATTTTTTTATAAAAATTGTTCAAATAAAAGTTGTTTGTAATATAATTCTCTAAAATTTTGGCCTATACATAATTTCTCTAAAATGGACCGTATTCGAGATATTTAAGAAAATGTGTAAATTTCGAATTTTAAAGAATAATCAAAAACGGATAAAGTAAAAAACATTAAATTTTAAACTTAAGTTTCCATATATGATGTAGATAATGAAAAGAGCATTTTTTATGGATTGGAAGATCTTAATATAAAGGATTTACGAAATTACTACACAAAAAGTGATTCTGATACCTCATTTTTAACAGAAAGTGAAAAAACTACCGGTGAAAACACTTTGCTCCAGAAAAATATCAATGGCATTTTAATTAGGAACGAACAATATTACGCAATTCTTTACGAGTCGTGGTACATAGGTCGGATTTTTCAAATAATTGATGAAACCACTAGTAAAATAAAAATTTTAAAATCTGAACTTGAAGAATATTTATGGCCAAAAAAAGACGACATTCAAATTGTTAAAAATAAATTAATATTTTACGGACCCATCAATTCAATTGGATCTGGTCCATTTAAACTAGAAACAAACATCAATAAAATTTGTAAACGTCTAAAAAAACACTTTTATGAAATTTTTAAATAAAAAACCTCCAATTACTTAACTTGTTTTATTTACCTGTACCTATTTGTTCATTTAGGCATATCAAAGATATCTAATAATGGAGGCATGTAGGTACCTACATAGAAGTTTATATTTCGGGTATCACATCAATTAAAACTGATCTTCTGAATGAATAAAAAACGCACAAAAAGTTGATTTATTGATAAATTTGTCGTACACACTTAGTTTTAAATCAATGCATTGTATTTAGCACCTATACATGCGCTATACAAAATTTAGTTTTTCTGATGAAACACCTAGCTAATGCTTTTTTTACTGGAAACCAACTGGTAAGCCAGACAATATCGTAGAAATCCTTCGGAATGCGTGCAATTTTGCAATACTGACAATCCATACGTACGAGTAAATCGCCGCAATCAATAGGGAAATTGCCGCAATCAATAGAGAAATCGTTGCAGTCAATACATAAATCACCGCAGTCACGGGAAATCTGTCGGAAGTCATGTGGAAATCACCGCAGTCATCCAGAAATCGCAGCAGTCATCTAGAAATCGCCGCAGTCATCCAGAAATCGCCATATGATTGCGGAAATCATATGAATTCGGCAATACATGTACATTTTTACAAAGAGTGATTAGATAATTTTATGGAAAGTTGTGATTTATTTGAAAATATATTTATCAATTTTCCACAAGAATCACTCATTTTATATTATATTTAATCTTAATAACTAAAAATATACTGAGACAATTACTTTGACAAAAGAATCACTTTTTAAATTTAAAATAATAATGGTAATAAGAACTGTTATTGATGGATTTCATATCCATGCAGTGTGCTTACTAGGTAGAATGAATATGAATTATATTCGTTCAGTTGAACGCAATGGCCAAATCAAGCGTGTGAGAAAAGTGATTTGCGCACCATGTTGCACAATACTTTTTCTACGACCACATTTTTTAGAGTTTATAATATGTAGATCTTAGATTTTATTACAGAAGAGTATCAAGGGGTGATTTTGAGGATAAAATCCCTCCCTCTAAGTAATACAAATTATGGGAAAGACAAGATTGGTTGATAGTCGTAAAATGGGCTGTATATTCCATAACAAGTAGGCTGAATTTATGTTTTTTCTTATTATTCAGGACCAACATGGATATATCAGAGCAAAATGCTAACGAGCTCTCTGAAACTGAAAAGACTTTAAAAGTAAAAATACCAAAAGTGTTGAAAAATATCCTAGCAGTAAATGGATATACTTCACTGCGCTTAATTGCGAAAATGACTGACGAAGATGTTGAAAATGTAGAAAAATTATCAAGGGAGGTTTTACCAAATTTAATTGAGCTGGGTCAGCATAAAGAATATTTTGGAATTGTTCAATTGATTGGTTCTCATCAATTCACAATTAGAAGATTTGATGAGCAAGAAATCGAGAAAAAAATACAAGAAATTGAAAAGAAATATAAAATGACTTTTCATTAAAATTTTTCTATATTTTGTGATATATATTTAGTTCTGTTTCTGTTTCATTGCTTTTTAGAGTTTTTTGTTTTGTTTTCTTTAATATAGTTAGGTTGTGTTTGTTTTATTTTTTCATAATTTGATTACTTGCTGATTTTTTTTAATCTGCACCCCCTATATACTTAGATTATTAAACTCTGTCAACACTTAATATCATGGTAAGCCTCTAAAAAATTTAAAATCTCCGAATGATCACTAATAACATATATATTGAGTAGGTATAGACTATATTATTTATTGGTAACCAGGACATATTTACATCAAAAGATTTTAAACACTAAACTATAATATAATATAAATTTAAGAAAGAATACCAAATTATAACAGAAAAATATTTAAAAGAAAAAAACAGCAATCGAATCCAAAATAGCAGCAACCGTATGAAAGAGAGCTGGAATATAATAAACGAAAATCAGGGTAAAATTAAAAATAAATCACTAAATGCAATTGAAACTGAAAAAAATGTAGAAAAAGCTAATTTTATTAATAATTATTTTATAAATGTAAATCAAACTAACACTATTCCTGACTATAATATGAAAATAGACAACTTCCATATAAGTTTCTTCCTCTTTCCAACAACACCGGAAGAGGTAATCTCTATTATCCATAAAACCACCTTGAAATCGGCTGAGGGAATTGATGAAATAAACGGCAAAATCATAAGATCAGTAGCCACTCACATTGCTGAACCTTTATCTCATTTGATTAATGAATCTTGTAAATTCGGAGTTTTTCCGGAATTAAAACAGTCTAAAGGAATTCCTATCTATAAAAATAAAGGTTCACCAAGTGATATAAACAATTATCGTTTAATCTGTATTCCAAGTCAAATTACAAAAATGTTTGAATCTGCGTATTCTATAAGGCTTATAAACTATCTTGAACATTTTAAATTACTACCAGCAATTCAAAATGGATTCCGCAGTAAAAAATCTACTGCCAGTGCTATGGCAGCTTGTTTGGATTTTATTTATAGTGCATTAAATGATAAGAAAAATACTTTGGCACTTTTCTATGACCTGAGCCGTGCATTTGACACGGTGGATCATAATCTCTTGTTACTTAAAATAGAAGGTATGGGAATACGGGGAAAACCTTACGATTGGGCTAAATCTTACTTATCAAACAGAACACAAGTAGTTATAACTGATAACAAGAAATCAACTCCTCTCAAATATACAATGGGAGTACCGCAGGGATCAATACTAGGGCCAGTATTTTTTATAATATTTGTTAGTGATATCAATAAATTTTGTACCAGTCCTCATCAGATTATCCAATATGCTGATGATACAAACATTCTTATGGCGGATCATCAATTTGAACACCTTGTGCAAAGCAGCAATAATGCATCTTTTGAATTTAACAAATATTCTAGAGAAAATGGTCTGGCATTGAATGTATCAAAAACTAACTTCATGCGTTTTCTACCCAAGAATACCACCCCAAATCTTGAACCGTACTTACATATTAATGGTAAATCTATACAAAATAGTGAAAATGTTAAATTTTTGGGAATTACATTAGACCCTAAGCTAACGTGGGAAGCTCACATAGATAATGTAACTAAAAAAATATGCTCCCATTGCTATGTTATTAGAAACTTAAGAGAAACTGTGACTTTTGATGTATTAATAATAATAATAATAATAAACGTCTTTATTATACCAGCAAAACAACATTTACAAAGTATAAATGGCGTAGTCTAGCCAAATGGCCATTCAACTTAACCATATCACTAATCCTAAAACTAACTTAAACCTAACCTACTCTACATTACGCTGAATGTCTACGGATGAATTCAAATTTAAATTAAGAACAAGAATTAAATAAAACAAATAAAATAAATAAAATAGAATATGAATTAAATATTTTCATTTGCTTGGCTACCAAGAAAATATGATTTTAACATTATTTTAAATGAACTAGTACTCAAATATGATTTTAAGTGTGTATTTAGTGAATTGTATACTTTAGCGACATTATAGCTAAATGACCGTTGAAACATGGCAGTTCTATGTCGTGGCATGGCGATAGTATGGCGATTTCGCAAATTTAAGGCATGTGCGTCAATCCTATACGTAATCCGTTCTCTTAAATATAATGGTGAATTAGCTTTTAATAAATTGCTTAAAAATAATAAGAAAAGAAATTTGAACAAAGAATCTATTTTCAACCATTTTAATGAAATAATGTAAGGTGATATGTGGTCATATTTTCTTTTGTTACAAACAAGCCGACAACACGAATTTTGTATTTTTTGTAAACGGTTTGCAGTAGCCCTGTCGAGACAAGGATAGTATACAGAGATGCAGTATGTTATTTTAGAGATTACCAAGCTTTCACATAGGGTTTTTTTCATGTTAAATGTTAAATATTGTTTACTTGCATATAAGAGTCTTAGACGAAAATAACAATTTTTTGACACTTGAGAAACATGTTCAACAAATTTTAAATTTTCATCTAAATACAAACCCAAATTCTTTTCACAAGAAGAAAATTTTATTTGTTCACCATTTACCCTAATCTGCATGCCCGATTTAAGCATATTCTTATATATTTTTGGAGAAAACAACAAAGATTTTGATTTTTTAGCATTTAATTTCAAACCATGCCCTTTCACATATTCGCTTATTTTATGCAAATCTTGATTTATGCGGACATTAGCTATTTCATATTCAGAAGGATTAAAATGAAAATATAATTGAGTGTCGTCTGCAAATAACTGTTTTTTGCAAAATTGTAAATATTTAGTCATATCAAACGTGTATAATAGGAAGAGAAGGGGTCCTAGCACAGAGCCCTGTGGGACGCCAGAGCAAATAGATTTTAATTTGGAACATTTACCACCAATAACGACTCTCTGTTTTCGGTCTGTAAGGTAGCATTTGAAGAAATTAAGAGGAGTATTTACTTGGCTGTAGAGCGGAGCATGCAAGGGTTTCGTAGTACCCCACTTTTAAAGTTTATTTTTGACTTATTCTGAAAGAAAAAAATATGTACGTGTAGGTAAAGGATAAATCTATGCTCCTCTGGAAACACTTTTTTAAAATTTAAAACAGTTTTTTCTAAAAAAAAATACAAAACTCGACTTGTTTTACCCATTTTCTCAATTTTTTTTAGAAAAAACTAAATTGAATTTTGAAAAAGTGGTTCCAGAGGAGCATAGATTTAACCTTTACCTACACACACATATTTTTTTATTTTAAAAATAGTCAAAAATAAACTTTAAAAGTGGGGTACTACGAAACCCTTACATTGCAAGATTTTTCGTCTGGAAAGTGGCGCCTCTATTAGATTTTTAAGAAATTAATATTTGTGAATGAAAACAATTTATAATATATTTTACTGATGTTTTACGAGGGATGAATAAATTTTACGTATTTGTACACCTTATTTTTTACGTAATTTATTTCTGTAATACTAAGATTGGCATATATATTATATGCAAGGGTTTCATAGTACACCAATTTCACGGATTATTTTTTAATTTTATTAAAAAAATTTTTATGTAAGTACAGGTAAAGGCTTAACCCATACCTCTCTGGATTTACTTTCAAAATATGAATCAGTCTCTTTTGAAAAAATCTAAGAAAAGAAACGAAAAGAAATAGAAATGTTAAAAAATGATAGAAGAGAACAATATATTTAATTTTTTCCTACAGGAGCATTTATTTTTATTACAAGAAAAATAGAAATACGTTAAAAGCTTTTTCATCTAGAAGGTGTTACCAACAAAATATATATCTTTTTCTACTATTTAGTGAGTGATTTGAATTCATGTTGTTTATTTTTTACATACAGTAATTTCGCTCAATTATATTAAATTAATTTTATCATTTATTTATTAAAAAAAATACATATATACGAAATTGGAAGGTATACACTGAGATGTGAATTATATGTTTTTGTTTAATGAATACTTCTTCGAGTCAACAATAATTATTAATTCCAGCATGTTAATATCTCTTCAATCCGTTAAAGTAATGTAAATATTTTTTCTTGCTTTCGCGCATGGCTTTGATTTGTCGCACCCTTTGAGGCGCGTTGCAAGAGAACATTTTCTAAAAAGTTAGCCAATGTCTATAAATGAGAAAAACGATTTATTGCATTGTGGCACAATAGAAGGCGGAAACGAGTCACTGCTTAAAAATTTGGAGAAAATAAAAAATCTCGTAAAATCTTTTATTTATTTCTAAAGCCACCCGATATGGCATGGACCATAAATTCAAAACAAAATAAGATTTGGAAATTTATTTGCAAGTAAAAGTTTTTAAATGTGGACATTTTATTGAATTCGAATTTGATTATGTTGCTGTCAGTCTGGATGGAATTAAAAAAAAAAAAAACAAAACTCTATGATAGAGTTAAAATGTCCATATGGAGCTGAAGTGCGGACTGTAGCAGAAGAAATATGCAGTAGAGAAATAACTTTTTGGAAAAAAAACAATTCCATTAAGGAGAACCACTATTGGTATTTTCAAATTCAGGGCTAGCTGTACATAACACAAATGGATTTTTGCATTTTGTGCTTTTGGACTTCAGGAGGAATAGAAGTGGAGAAAATATCTCATATTGACAGCTTTTGAGAAAAAAGATACAAAATAAAATTAAAATTTTTTATATGCAATATGTCTTGCCGGAACTTGTTGACAGCGAAGCAATAGAGACATGGAAGTACGAGACAGAATATTAAATAATTCGTGAGAAATTTTGTTGAATGTTTATTAACATAACGCAAGGAATCAATCTTAAATTATTTTGAATATTTTTATTAATTTAAGAATTAAATTTTATTTATTTCTAAAACATGGTAGTAGGCGATCCATTTAAGATATGATTAATGTCGTATTATTATATTACACTATTTTAAATTTAGGATTTTACCAGTGGCAGTGGTAATTGATGATAGGTATATAATTATTATTACACCAAATGTTTTAAAAGGCTACACCAACTAGTGGACCACGCTTTTAAGTCCCCAAATAATAGTTTCAAGATTTTGATTCGGATTAGAAGTTTTAGTATACAGGGTTTTGTGTCAAAGCCAAGTCATGTAGGTATTGTTATTGTAATACGTAGATGAGTAACTATCATCAATAGACATTTAAAATTCAAACATAAATCTTTGTAACGACGTTATTTATAACTTTATTAACTTCATAACGGTCAAAAATGTTAGTTAACTTATTTAATTTTAAATATAAATTGATTTTAATTTTAACTTAGAAATTTTCGAAAAGTTCACTATATTGTTTAGTTGTTGCAACTTTACTGCGCTTAAGTAGCGTTCAGATTAAAATATAAATTTATGGAGCTTAACTGAAAAACAGAAACTAATGCTTTCATTCCAAAAAAAGTATTATGGCCAATAAAAAGAATTTTGAATTGTGATATCTGCAAGTCATTCAAAACCTTTAAATTTAATATTATCATTATACAAGAGTTATTTTTACAAATTGATACAAATATCGAACATAAGTTTGTTGACATAAACATTATTTCCATAATACAAATAAATATATCTCTGTTAAAGAATACTCATAATTTATTTAATATATTCATTTAAACATGTTTTTGTTTTTTGTCTGGATGATATTGAATACTGACTTTTTCTATATAACTTCTTATCGACACATTGTGAGATAAAAAAACAGACAATTAATTAAAAGCGTACTCACAATTTCAATGCTATACTGTTTCCCAAATTATGAAAATACTAAAGAATATTTAAAAAAAATAAAAAGCAAATTAAACAATGTGTTAATATCTAGAGAAGAACATCGTACTTCTTTTTTAGAAACGAAAAGTAGTCAAAAATTGTGAAAATAACAACATATTTTTATTTCAGAAAAATAATAAGTCAGTTTTTGTTTTTTATGTAAATCATATCATTTTCAAGGCAATGAAACAGAAGAAAAGTCACCGAATACCGATTTCAAAAAGGTCTATTAGTTTTTATAGGAAATGGAAAGAGAAAGAACGCTTTTTAAACGAGTTAAAATTCTTTACATATTTCGATAACTATAAACGGATTAAGGTATTTTGTACCGTGTTAAAAAATTTAAGAAAATTTTTGAAGAATATTTCTTTTTTTTTAAATTAGTAAACTTTGACAAACATATACAATATTCTAAAAGATAAATCACATTTATGTGATTATACAAAACTTTAATTTATTTTTCTAAAATAATATGGATTGTCCTCTAAAATATATATAGTGGCTCGCAAAAAGTCTGCTTTTATGTTACTTTTTTCAGAAAATATTATTCCTGATAAAACTGAGTGTTTAATTAAACCTAAAACTTTATTTATTCAAAAAATTCTGTACCATAAATATAAATTTGGCTGCACAATGAACTAGGTACTCTTCTAGGAACCGAACCCACATTTTTACATATAAGATTAATTTAAGATTTATATAACTCCACATAGTAGTTTTTTAGTTATTACAAATAATATAGATTATTATATCCTTTTTAACCTACTGCAAAAAGGAGGAGGTTCTCAATTCGTCTGTATATTTTTTTTATGTATGTTCAGCGATAATTCTTTAACACAATGTCCGATTTAAATGATTCTTTTTGTGTTGGAAAGGGGGTACTTCCGGGATGGTCCCATATAAATTTGGTCAAAATCTAATAATTGGTTCAATGGGAAAATCCTCACACTTTTCATTTTTTATGTATGTTTAGCGATAATTCTTTACCACCTCGTCCGATTTCTATAATTCTTTTCGTTAGTAAGGGGGTACCTAAGGGGTGGTCCCATATAAATTTGGTTCAGATGTGGTGATGGCATCTGCACGATTTTAAAGTCGGTTTTTTAAAATTACTTTCAACACATCTTACGTAAATTAAAAGTTTAATAATTTGGTGCTTTCTTGATGCGTCGTTTTATGATTTCTTTTTGCATATGTTTAAGTACATATAATTATTATTATTACTGACAGTTTATTTTAAATCATTAAAATATTTTGTTGATCCAAAAAAGGCAAAAAAAGCCATGTCACATTCAGTGTAATAATTAAAATTAGATATATAAATATAGTATATTATGTACCAACAGACTAAACTTTCACTTTCAATCTCGCCTTTTGTCGTAAAAGACTTTTAAATTTTTACCAGTGACGTCCGTGCCGGGTTTGAACTGAATATTTTTGAAAAAAAAATATGGTGCGCCACTGCTTTTTCTAAAAACCAAAATTATCTTTAAAATTCTTATATATTTTGGAACAAATTTGTTTTATGACGTACTTTCGCACGAAGCACCCTTTTCGGGTAAGATAATGAAAACCAGTATATTGAAACTGCTTTTGATATTTTGTTGAAATTTGGTAGGAACCCACCATGAGTGGAAACACTTTTTTTGGGAAAAATTTCATAAAAATATCTAGAGTGATAAGAAACTTATGATAAAATAGTTATTTTTTTTCTTAAAACTTTAACACTCAAAGGATTCACACCCTTAAGTATCGGCACTCAATAAATAAATACCCTGTATTAATTGATATTACCTTATTCGAACCAATCGTCTATTTTTTCGTTATTTGTATTTATATTTCACACCTCTATACTCTTAAATGTAATTTAATCTAACTAAACCTATTCACTAAATTAAAATATAAAAATAATGTAAAACCCTCTAATAAATCGAACTGCGTTATAACAATATCTCGCAATGCACCGAGAAAAGCAAATACGATTCTGGTTCCCCTAATTTAGGTAACTCTGACTCACTCCGTGTTAGGATTTTTCGGTTCCTTTGTCTTAATTTCGCGCGTTAGAGTTTGGAATACGTATCCCTCGTATCTACAGGCAATTGTTAAAATTATGAATGAATGCGGATTTTGTTTAGTCTCGGAAGTAATTTTGTAGTATTTAGGCTCCACCCTAAAGTTGTAATTTTTATACCTACTAAACTACCGTTGCCCCGCAGGTCTTTCAGTTTGTAATGTAAATTTTCCTCTTAAGAGCCATATTATCAAATCCAAGATATTTGCATTTAGATATAAGAAGTTTGTGATTAATCGTATCAAAAGCTTTACTAAAATCTAAAAGAACTAATACAGTTGACATATTTTTATCAAATGAACCGATAATGTCATCACAAACTCTTGTTAGGGCTGTTACTGTACTATGACCACTTCTGAATCCGGATTGATCACCAACTATCAATTTGGAACTGTTTACGTAATCATTTAACTGAAGATAGACAACTTTTTCTAATATTAAAGCTTCTTTATTATGGACTTGTGCAGTCTACTCTTCAATATGGTTTAATATTTTGGGGTGCATCATCTCACGTCAACAAAGCATTCGTGGCACAGAAAAACGTAATGAGAGCTTTATATAATGTATCACCCACAACATCATGCAAATCACTTTTTGAAAAATCTGACATTCTAACACTACCATGTCTTTTCATCTACCAATTAATATTGTACGTT
This sequence comes from Psylliodes chrysocephalus, assembly GCA_927349885.1. NCBI lineage: Eukaryota > Metazoa > Arthropoda > Insecta > Coleoptera > Chrysomelidae > Psylliodes > Psylliodes chrysocephalus. Next base: position 18,878,421 of record OV651827.1, read on the forward strand.
CAAGAAAATGAACATACTCTTAACAAAAACGAAAACATACATTCATATAACACTAGACAAAAAACTAACATACATCAACCTTTCTCACGCCTAGAAATTGCTCAACACTCACCCAAGTATATTGGAATTAAATGCTATAATAAATTCAGGAGCATAATAGATAAAAATAATAGTCCCGAATTAGACAAAATAAAACAGTTTAAGAATAAACTTAAAGTATTTTTAGCAAAAAATGTATTTTACAGTGTGGAGGAATTCCTTAATTTTAATCCTTAATTGTTATCTCTAATATATTATTGTGTTAGTTTAAGTGTATGTATTGCAATTAATCTGTATTATATTGTTTTAATTTTAAATTGACTAGTCTGTTAGTACTTATACATTAAAAAATTATGTTTTGTTTTCTATGTATAATACTTATGACAAATAAAATTCTATTCTATTCTATAAATGTTTAATGAGTCGGCACATGAGCAGAATCTTTTCATGAAATAGTAATATTGAGACGTACATGATATGTACACAAAATCCCTAAAATTTACAAACTTTTAAGTAAAACATACCTACTTTTATTTCATTTTTAAAGTAGGAAATAGCAGGTACTTGGAGTTTTACTGTGCATAATAGTGGAATTCCATGGAATTAAATTTTGTGAAAGTATGTGGAATTCCAGTGGAAGTACGTGGAATTCCAGTGGAAGTACTTGGAATTCCAGTGGAAGTACATGGAATTCCAGTGGAAGTATAAGGAATTACAGTGGAAGTACGTGGAATTCCAGTGGAAGTACTTCTAAGTACGTGGAATTCTGGTGGAATTATTTAAGGAAGTGGAATTATGGTGTACAATTTTTTCCAGGTGGTTTGTCCTTCGACTAAAAATGACATGAAAGTCAAAACTAAAGGTAAGTTTATGTGGTGATCATAATGTCGCCACAGTTTTCAATTTTATTTAAAAGTATTGACAATTTTTACTTTGTTTCCTCACTATGTAAGTATTATTTTGAATTGCAGGCATGAAAATGGCCTTATAGGAAAAAACAAGTTGCACCTTTAATTCTCTGTTTAAATAAATACATTGTGGTACTGATTTCGAGTTTTACTCTTTCATCAACATCTGCAATGTCTGTTCTTTATTTAGCAATAAACAAGTTTATTTTTATTATTTTCACACAATTATATAAAATCCTCTTAAGAAGCTATGCACTGCTAGGATGACTTGGAACACCAGCGCCCTTGCAGTTAATTTTAAAATCTCAAGTTGTTTTTAGGACCATATCGAGTGTATGCCAATTTGCCTCATTCTCTCTAGTCTTCCTAGTCATGTGAATAATGAATACTATACAATACTATATGATATCTAATCAAATAGGTATGATATCTATCAAAAATACCTTTAAACTATGTACCTACTTCACTTCGGTTTCAAAAAATTAAATATTACATCTAAAATTGTTTATTACTATAAATTTCACAATTTTTTTTATTTATATATTTTATTGCGTGTTTTATGATACTAATTTTTAATTATAATTATAAAAAACTATTCTGGCCTCCCTATGCCTAGTTTTTGGAAATAAATAAAGCTAAAAATTAGGTTGAAGTCAAAATATTGAATACTTTTTAGAATCTAATTTTTACTTAAAATATTACAAGAATTGGGTTACTTTAATACACTAGTGTTACTTAACACTTTAAAATTACCACCTCAGGATAACAGGATGAAACTATTAAATCATAAATTATCTTAAAGTGCCATGGCAAATAATAATAATAATAATAATAATAAGTAGCTTTCCATTCCTTGCACAAGATCAATAGGCATCTGGAGTTAAAATTCACTCAAAGGGGTAATTATAGGGAGAAAATAATTGCATGATAAATAGACTTACTATTCTGGCAGATAGGGCACTCGTACCTCTTCTTCTTTAAATTAACACAAGGATTTATAAACTGTTTCAGACTATAAGTATGTCCCAAAGACTTATCCTTATAATAATCAGTACTTTCTATTTTTAAAGTCGGTAAATCACATTCTGAAGTCAGCAGTTCTCCCATTACACTCTCAGTTTTTGGTTGTATATATTCACTAACTTCTTCTTTGATATCTGTTACTTTAAGATCGCTATTGTTCTCAAGTTCTTGTTTAATAATGTTTGGAAACATTTGCACATTTTCAGAAACCGTATCTTGTTCAATTTTTGTTAGCAAATCTGAATGTTGTTCAATTTTAGGGATTTCACATTCGATAATTTCATCTTTAATTTCAACAAGTGCGAATTGTCCCGTCGTTTCATACTCAAAATCCTTGATTGTAGTATGATCAAGCACATCACCATCTTCAATTTTAAAAGTTTTTGGTTTTCCAAGACAATACTTGTTTTGCATTGTTTCACTGGTACCAATTTCTGGTTCTGTTTTAATAAAACCGTCAAAACGATCGAAAGAGTCTTGTTCTTGTTCGTCCATCGTTTTAACAAATAATATACAAATTATTAATTAGCCATATATAATAATCAAATAATTTTATTTTTAAAACGAGTAAAAGCAATTTTTACTTTTTGCTTGTTTACGTTAAAAATGTTTTGACGTTTACACTTGTCAGTTGTCATTGTCAATAAGCTTTCATCGACCTTGGAAATCACAAGGTTCTTTTGTTCGCTGTTGGTGCAGTGTCTACCATTGTAAGTTACACCTTATTTTCCCTAGTTTACTTCCCTACTTATTCCTTACACACATGTCGAATGTAATTCACTTCTGCTAAATAACTGGTGGAGGAAGTATCCACCTGTGAATACCACAACGCCGATCGAAATATTAGTGGATTTTACACTGGGCCAAACGAAAGGTATGGTGTGCGTTGGTGTAGTTCATTCCTACACCAATGGGATGAACAAAATAACCTACAGTGGTATGTACATATGGCGGAGACGTGTTTCCGGTCTTCAGTAAATATTGGGATCTGAAGATAAGCGATACGCCCTCTACTGTGAACTAAAAGTTATGCCATTTGACACTTGACCGTCTGTGTTCTGTCAAGTTTTGTTTATTGTTTATCAGGTCATTTCAATATTTCAAAATTTAACAAGTATTTTGTTTGAAATATCTTATTTAATAATGAGCTAATGCTTTAAATTTATATCATACATCGTCACCCCAATATTAAAGTGTTCTATATCCACAAAATCAAGAATTGATAAAAGAAGCTTTAAAGTTTGGAAGTGTAGATCATTTAACAGATTGAACTAATTTAGGAAATAAGATTATTTCACTTAAGATAATATTAAAATATTCTTGTTCGCACAAAAATTTGTGCATTACGATATCAGAACATCCAATAATATGAAATAATTCCATTTGGATATAAAACAAAAGCGTAAAATTTTAAAACTTCCAATCATTTTGGGATATAGAACAAAAGTTTAGGATAAAGAATACAATAATACTTTCGCCTTTTAGATTTATTTCTCAAAAACTAAATACCTTAAGTACATGATATAGAACAGGAGGTATGAGATACTAATAATAATTAGAGTTTTATTTTGTTTTGTGCCCTTCTTCCAAATTTTTTCTTTTTTTCTTCTTCTTTCTTCTTTGATGCATTAATATTTTTTTTATCGGTCACTTGTTTTTTTGTATTATTTTTTATTTGATTGTTTGCCGATGTTTTGAAAATTACTTTATAGAATTCTCTGTCGACTTCAGGCATATGAAGCAACATTTCCGACAAATGTTTGAGTTTTAAGTCGGATAGTTGTGGCGTTAAATTCGTAATGGCGACTGACCGAAATAATAAGCAATTGCCTTTTCTTCTTAGAGTATTTTTTTTATAATCTAATTTGATGACCGAAAACTGTCCTTCAAAGGAATTTCTAAATTGCACATTATATATATTGGTTTTGTTATAAATAATGTTTTATTTTTGTATAAGGAATCATGCTGTAGTTGAAAGTAGCAGATATTATTTCAAAATTTTTGTAATCCTGTGGGTTCATTTGAATAACTTTAAATGAGAGTTTCCAGGTTTTTGGTATTTGCACTAATGTTTTTAGCAGAGATAGAGGACTCCATATATCCAAATTTCGTATGTATCTTTCAATGCAACTATGTGCATTATCTATTTCCTGAATATTACCATGCCCTGGCTCTCCAAACTTTTGTTCAATAGAGGACTTCTATACAAGGGAAGTGCAACCAACTTGACAAAATAAAAATGACACTAATATAAGAAATCGGGTCACATAAAGAGGCAGTTTTTTTGTTCGATTTTTGGTTTTTCTTATCTACTTTCGTGCCCTTTACATACCATGTTGTACCCGTAACGTAAAAAACACTTTTTATTTTAGGGTATTTTATATTTAAAGGTTGAAGACATTTATCAATATCAGCTGTCAAAACATAAGCGTAGCATTGCGATTTATTTTTTTATTGTTAATGTCTATATGTGTTTTTCCCGGTTTCTTTAAACATTTTTTTCATTTGGTTTTATATATTTATGTTAAATGCAAAAATGCTGCTCCTACAAACACAAGTTCCATACACTATACAACCATATACAATACTAGTTACGTTATGCCCATCTATGGTTACGCCTGTGTTCTACCCAATGAACTGGAGTGGGGTAGAATGCTTGTCAATAGGCTTTACATGCGACTCTATGGGCAAAGACAGGTTATTTTTCATCTCACTCGGGAGTATTTATAACAACCATTTTCTATTTCACTTTGTTATTGTCTGATCCACCAGCATGTGGATTGAACAATAACAAAGTGAAACAGAAAATGGTTATTATAAATACTCCCGAGTGAGATGAGAAATAAAAATGGCTGCGCCCATAGAGTCGCATATTGTTCTTTTGATACAATATGCACATTGGCTTTCTACCCCACTCCAGTTCATTGGTTCTACCAACAACATAATTGACAGCTGACACTGACAAATGTTTTCAACCTTTAGATATAAAATACCCTAAACTAAAAAGACCTTTTTAACCTACGGGTACAACATGGTATGTAAATGGCATAAAAGTATATAAGAAAAACAAAAAAGTAAACTAAAAACAGCCTCTTTATGTGACCCGATTTCTTATGTCATTAGTGTCAATTTTATTTTGTTAAGTTGGTTGCACTTCTCTTGTATAGAAGTCCTCTATTTGAACTAAAGCCTTTTTCGATTTAGGGTCGGTTTTTCAATGTCCAGTCAAAGTGGCTGTTACGTAGCCGACAGCTATATTTAGCTGGCAGTCAAAGTCCCTGTTACCGATGGAATATGGATGGAAGTGTTTTTCATCACGAATTTAACTGCTAGCTACGTAGTCTAATAGTTTTTATTTATTCTTAGACAGGTTGGCATTTCTGCTAATTTGTTAAATGGTTTTTATTGGATAATTTAAATTTTCCGTTTTACATATCGTGTCTTGTGTTGATCGTCACCGACCTTCACATAAAAATTGTTCTATTTTGCTTCCATTTTTCTTTAAGATCTTGTTATTTTCTGTTTTTGGGCAATTGGTGATTTAGAAAAAAGAGAAAATATCTAATTACGCGGAATCAGATAGAGCCCTACTATTGAAATTTGGTCATCTTACAAAATGTAAAAAAAACGGAAAATGCAATATCACGGAAACGAAATGAGAAGGTTGCAGAATAATCTAAAATTTAATAATTCGGCATCAACTGCTATGGTTATTAGCCTCGTGTTCTGTGTAGGCTTTGTTACTGTTTCCCAGCGCCACTTTAGGAACAGCACTGTTAATTAGTACCCAACAGTGAATGGTAGGATTCCCCACTCGACCATTTACTGTTGGGTACTAATTAACAGTGTTGTTCCTAAAGTGGCGCTGGGAAACAGTTACAAAGTCTACACAGAACACGAGGCTAATAACCATAGCAGTTGATGCCGATGACACAAAAAACAAAAAAAAATAAAATTCAGTTTATCGATATCGAAATAAATGGGCCGTTCCCTTACAACACACGGATTACACGGTCATCATTGATTAATATTCAATAATTTATTTTTTGGCATCGTCGCTGTGAATATATTCAAAGAAACCCATTTTTCAGAAATAAAATTAATAAAAATATTAACATCTAAATTTAACAAACATCGTCTTACGCATGTACAATAAATAGCTGGCGGCTATCTGTACGAAATTACCACTTGCAAGTGTCGGTTACGGTTACAGTCAGAATAGCTGACGGCTATCGTATAACTGGAGGTCGATAAACGTTTTGACAGGCAGTGGCTGACGGCTATCTCCGTAGCTGCCAGCTATCCTAAATAGCCGGAGATTGAAAAACTGGACCTTAGCTCGCGCGAGCGGTTTCGGTTGACAAATAAATGACAGCGGTCCTACTAAAATTTGACAGCGGTTGTAATTTGTGACGTAATCTATGACGTTTCTCGAAATGTAAATAGAAAATAGTTGGTTGCACGCTATGGTTGCACGGTTGGTTGCGAATTTGTATTGACAGTTTGTTGTTATTTCTTGTGTTAGCTATTTTAAATTAATATAACACTGTTAGAAAAACATGAAGAAGGACAAAATAAAAACAGAAAGGCACTTTTGAAAGCACAGTTAAAAATACATACTTCAGTTTTCAAAAGAAAGAAGTGTTACTTTTGTCCTCATAAACAAATACTTGTTCAACGTTTTGTAAAGGAAAGACCTTTGGAAAGCCTCCAATAATATCAGAAGCTGTTGAAGATGTGCAAATTCACATGGTTTAAATTCCCAAGGTGCAAATTCCCAATACATCAGTGAGTAATATAAGTTATAAAAGTAAATTTAAAAAACCGATTCTAAAAATGAAGAACGCTGTTTTTTTATGGATCTCATCATCAGATCTTGACCACATTTAAAAAGGGCCAAACTAGAGGTACCCCCTTTCTAACAGAGAAGAAATTGTAGAAAACGGACAACATGGTAAATACTACTGAACATACATAAAAAAATATTCTAATGAATTGAGAACCACTCTATCCTTTTTTGAAGTCTGTTAAAAAAATAGCAGGTAGGAACAGCATTTCGGAGACTGACTCTCGTACAAGTTAAAAACTCTAATCATCATTGTTTTAGGTATGTTGGCAGGAACTGGCCATAAGTAATGATTTTGTTAAAATTATGGAATGTGGTGGATTGTTGAATTCAAAATCGTTTACATGATGTTTATGTACTGGAGGAGTTATATTAAATTAAATACAAATAATAAGTGAGGAGAAACTGTTCAAAAGTATGAAAAGAAGGGTGGTGAACATTTTGAAGAGATACTGATATCCATCACCGATTATCATTCAACAGCCTTGGTCCCATTTTAACATAGACTGGGTGAAAATATCCTTTTAAATAAATTAGTTGATATACTTTTATAATTTAGTATAAATAATAAAAGAAACTTAAAACTTTATTTGTTTATTTCCATTGTTCAGGTTCCTAGTAAAATTCTGTAATTGTTAGAATAAGTTTAATTTGTATCTAATTTGTAATTACTAGTTTGAGCTGCAGTTAACTGTACAACTTTGTAAGTTATTTTGTCATGAATATATTTGATTATCACCTGATATTGTTCCCAATATAATAATTAACTTATTTACTGTATTTTCACAGTGCATCCCCATTATGGTATGCATTGTCTAACTAGTCTCAAAATAAGTCAATATTGTAAATCACACTAATTTCATTATCTTTTATTTGGACTTTAAGCTATGATACTCAAACTGAAATTTTTAATATTACAAAAGTGACTAGATTTTTTTTGAGAGGAAATGAAAAAATTTTAAATGCAATTTTGAAAATACTTTTATTTAACTACACTTAAACATTTGAAAAAACGTACACCTAGCTGCAATTTTTCTGTAGTCTAATTTCTTATACTATAAGGGCAATGTATTCTTTAAGTTTTTTTTTTCTATATTAATATTAAGCCACTGATTTCCTGTGCCACCTCCGTTAAACATAGTTATTTTTTTCTTATGTATTTAATGTATCAAAGGGGGTACTTGTCATGAATGGGGGCCTCTGTCCCTCTCAATGGGGAACCTATGGTCACTTTAAACATTACAGAACAGATGGTCACAATTTTTAATTATAATGAATATCTAATTATTCAGCATTGTTGCTAAAAATCCGAAAGGTTTAATTATTTGTAAAGAGCTTTCTTAAAAAAATCACTTATTATTTTGATTTGACCACAGCACAGATCATTAAATTTTGACACCTGAAATTCGAAATCGAATCGAGGATAAATAAATAAAGGATAGAATTATAATGTGCGATAAAGATGAACATATACCAGCTCTTCGAACCACCTGCGAAGGCCGGTTTCGTTTGGTTTAGGGATGGGCAAAACTGCTATTTTTAAATAACAGTTATAACAGTAACTGCTTTTTCTAAAAAGCAGCTTTCAAATAGCTGCTTTTTAATAGCAGTTTATTAAATCATCGCAACATCTAGTTCGACTACTCTGCTTAAGTGTTTACCGGTATTTCATTATTTACTAGTCGATCGGTGATCGCGCTCAAATCTGCTGTCTTATAATGTCGAGTTAAATATCAACAAATGCCGGTGGTTCCCCAAATTGTCAGAATAAATCGACCTAACGGGAATGGTAACAAACAAATTAGTCTTTATATACCATCGCGTCCTCTCTGACGCAAGTTTTGTGTTGTGAGTTATTTTCTTAAAACAAATTTATTTGCTGAAAATATTTGTAAGAGGACACAGCATTTTCATCTAACTATAACTGTTATTGTACAGAAAAATATAAACATCCGTTGTGCACGTATAAAATACGACATTTGCATCAGCAACTTGCCATTGTCATCGTTGCGTTACGCGCACCACCCAGTCAGAAAGATCGGCGTATCTGAAATCGAAATATTAGTGAAAATGGTAAACTGCTGTTTAAGAAGCAGCGATTTGTAATAGCCGATAGCAGTTGAAAGCTGCTTAGTTCATATAACAGTTGTCAAATAGCAGTTTACTAAAAAGCAACCCATCTCTAGTTTGGTTCATGTTCCGTGCATGTTGCGAGCGGTTGCGGTTGGTATATGACGTCATAGTTTCTAAATCGAAATCGAGTGGTTCCGATTTTGTCAGCGACCGCGAGGGACCACTCTAAATCGAAAACACCTTAAGTTTTCTGACTCAATTTTATTTAAAAAATGTTGTAAAGCGAGCGACATAATTGAATTTTTATTTTGGGGAACGCAACTGTCGGACCACATAATAATTCTTTTGATATTTGGATTGTCTGCAACAACTTGTAAAATTTTAAAGACAGCATTTGCAATATGATTCCCTTTTCTTCCTGAGATCATTTCATTCCATATCGCACAATAGACAATTTTAGTTTTGTCAAAGTGTGCTGTTAGATTGTAACAAGATAATTTGGTTTTATAAAAAAATGAACTTACATTACTCTTTGGTAGTGAAAAGACATTTTGTAAGTCAAACGTTATTACACCTACTGTATTGTCATCTAATGCCTTTCGATCTCTATCTCTTTCTAAATTGCCGATATTTCTTCTCTTTATATGTTCTTCGTGAGCCCATATTTCTTCTTGAGTTGGCGTCTTGTTACATCTAAATGCTTCACAGAGATCACATAAATCTTTTTTTTGGTTTCAGGAAGCCAATATTAAACTCCGAGTTAAAAATATTTCTGTAAAAATGGTACTTAACGGGTTCTTCAGTTTCACTCTTATATAAGTCATACATCCTCTGAATATTAAGATTCGTTTCTAGGTATTTTCTTGAAGAGTTTGCGCGACAATAGTGTGAATCAACTGTTGGAAAGGATGCAATGTGTTTACGAACTAATTCTTTTCTCTCATCCAGTATCACCTTTTTCTTATGTTTACCAGTTAATGGAGATCTGAGGACACCAGATTTAGGATCCTGTACCTTTTTAAAAAAGTAATATATTCTATTCTTGCTAATGTGAAGCGTCGCTAAAAAAAAGTCTTGGCACACTTTGATTTTTACTCCACGAACATATAAATGATATACATAAGAGAAGGTCTTTTTGCTAACTTCGCTTTTAGTTCTTCTTCTTACTGCAGGTTGTCTGACTACATGTTTTGAATAAAAATGACTTTTTTTGTCATCAGTAAGCTTCCAAAATTTGTCAAATATAATTTTTCTCTCGTCTTCAGTTATTTTTGAATAACAGCGAAAAGGACATTTTCTCATTGCATGAAATGGATTTTACACATTTACCCGGTTTCGTTTTTCCAGTAACGTCGACATACTCTTTGCCACTCTGTCTTCCTCTTTTTCTTACATTCTGTTTCCACATTTTTTCATTCCTTTTTCTTTTACGCGATTTTGTAACTTCTGAATTTTCATGTTCGTTTGGATTTTGAATGATTACTTCTCTTTCACGTTCAATTGGCCTTCCTTCAACATCTACATCAATAATTTCTAAGAGAGTATGTCGGTTTCATTTGCGTTATTTGAAGCAAAACTAAAATTTACAACAGTAAGTGATTTTTAAAAATTTTAAAGAAGCATTTCCTACCTTAGTTTTTCCTTATTTGCCTGTTCGCTCAGGTTTTCCTTATCCTGCATGTTAGGAATTTCTATTGGTATGACGTAATTGTTATAATTTTGATCATTTTCGTCTAACGCTTCGGTTTCCGCTATGATATCGTGAAGGGAACTGAAAAAATAAGAATATTTTTGTGTCGTCTCTATGTGGCGTACATACTATCAATGATACTGTTTTACTAACTAAACTACCGTCATTTACTTCTTCGTGTGAGACTTAATAGCGTAAAAAAATTATTACACTTATTTTAAAATTAAAATTTTCCAGTCTCCCCCATATCTAGTGCATTTTCAGTCTTCGCAAAACTTTTGAGTGTTAATACAGAATAATATTATTGTACTACTTACTTCCAAACATCAGTAGGGCATTCGGAAGGTTTTACTGGTGCTTCTGATGAATCGTCACTCATTATTACAATATTTTTATTGTTTTTAACGCCAATATCTCATCTACACCCGCAACATAACACCACAAGATATAAACTGATACTAATGACCACGCTAATACACTTACAACGTCAAGGTTTGGAGGGGATAAAAAAAAGGTCCTAATTACACAACAATATATTTTTCGATTTCGGAAATTCATTAGTAGTTGTTATTAATAATTAAGATAAACCGTAGAGTTTTTATTAAAGCCTTTTCTGCAAATATAGTGGTTTATTCCATAAAAAACATTAGAATAAATAATATATTTTTCTATGTGAATTCCCTGTGTTTTCTTACGGCATGCTGGATATAGACCAAGTTAATATTAAAATTCGATTGAAACTTTTTGGGACATAGCACAATGTCTTGGATATAGAACAATTTAATTCTCGGTCAACAAATCCATGCATCTTTATGATAGATGGATATAGTTCAAAATAATATATAGTTATATTTCCCCAGGACGGATGTCGAACAATTATTTACTATTTTTTTTTTATAAAGCCATATGCAACAGGTGTCTCTTCGGATATAGACCAAGCTAATTTTTACAAATATGATATATATGTCATTTTTTTAGAAAATGGTCTATAGAACAATATAATTCTCAGGTGACGACATATTAAGATATTATTTTATTTGAACTATAAGTGGAATATCAGTGAAAAACACACTTGTTGGGTGCCTGGATGCAGCCCTATTTTATAATCTTATAAATTCAGTTTTTCTTGATGTTTTTTCATAAAGATATATAAGAATCCTATACATAGGTCGAAATTTTTTTCAAAATAGAAGCATCTAGTTATTTGGAAAGAAATAAAAAATTGAGTTGATTTTTGCTGTAAAAAAATGACTCGTACATGCACTAAACATAAAAATAACAAAACAAGTGGTACGGTCATTTAAAGTTAAAGGTAAGATCAGTAGATTCTCAGAGTTTCAGATTTTTATCTGGCAGTCAACACGTTCATTATATAACCTGAATGCAATTTTTGAAAATTTCAAAACTTCAAGCAAAGTTTTTTTCTGCAAAGAGTGGGCTGCTCAGGTTGACTTGTGGCTGTATTTTATCTATGATATATACACTTAATTTCTGAGGAACATAAGCTGCTAAGTCTAAGCAGTTAAGACGCTAGAGTCGATTGAAATTCACAAAAAATTATCAAAAAACACTCATTTTCAGTACGCTGCCGTTAATCAGAGGTATTGACTGAGCAAATTATCGATGCCTACACTTAAACTACTATCTTTCTCCCTCAAAATTCCGCTTTAATAATGTAGTTTTCTTCAAAAAGAAAAATTTCAGAGGAAAAGTCGCTAAGGCTTAAAAATATCGATTTTTTAAAGTCTTTATTTAAATAGGTGAAAAGGAGTGCTTATAAAAATCAAACTCGTGTAAATTTTCTTCTTTGGGACCCTAAGGAATAGTTCCTCAAAGTTACACCAAAATCTAAAATGGATCGGCAACAATTTTTTTTATTTTCAGACGATTTTGTATTAAATGACTCATAGTGGTTCTATTATGTAATATGAGATTACTTTTATAGTTTCAGCTTTTATATTATCATCACCAACAGCCTTTTTGTTTTTCAATTCGCCAATAACATTAAGAATTTCTGTTCTATCAACAGAGCTCAAAACAAATGAGTTTTGGACGGATTTTCTTTGGTAATTATATGTTGGATCCACTTTTATATTTTTCGCAAGATTCTGCCCCATTTCAACAAAAACTTTATTAAATTCATTTGCTATTTCTTGTTTATTTGTTAATAATTCCCCAATACTGTTTTTTATTTTGACAATTTCTTTCGGTTGTTTGTTTTACTTATATCCTGTACCACGTCCCACAACTTTTTAGAATTGTTTTTATCACTTTCAATTTTTTGTTTATAATAATTAAATTTTGTTTTTGTAATTAGATTGTTTATTTTATTTCTATAATTATTATAATTTCTTTTTAATTCGAAATTGTTGGGATATTTTTGAATATTCAGAAACATTTTATTTTTTTGATTAATTGAAGTGAGCAGTCCATTTGTCATCCAGGGTGCAATTTTATCTCGTTTTCTTATTAATTTACGGTTCTCTGTGCATTTTACCAGACCATTTTGAATAATGTTAACAAATGTGTTTGCTGTAATGTCTGGATTTTCTAATGCATATACAGGGGACCATGAAATAACTCGAAAAATATTGATGATTTTAGTTGGATTAATAAATTTAATATATTTGTTAGTATTCCTATTGTTTACTTTTTAATTATTCCCTAATATGACCTGCAAAATAGTGGAGTAGTGGTCTGTAACGTTTGTTTTAAGTATTAGTGGAATTATATTATCTTTTATGTTATTATATTTGGATTTGATAAATATGTGATCTAAACAAGATTTGGTGTTACCCTGGACCCTAGTGGCTTCATTAATAGTTGAGTCATAACCATGTTCATTTAAAATATTTAAATATTCCACTGTCATATTGTCCTCAAGTTTTAGCAAATCAATGTTTATATCACCTGTAATGATAGACGTTATACGTTAATGTTATCAGTTATATAATTATTGTTAAAGTTGAATCGAGTTATTGTAAAAGTTGAATTGAAATAAATTGTGATACCAAGAACCTGCGGAACAATATTTTTATTTTTGGACTATATACCTGTGTTGGAGTTTTTATATAATCTGTAATTTGATTTTTTGAAAGTCAAGCTAAAAAATGGCATGGAAAGATCATATAATTTCAAATTAATTACTTTTTGTTTGAAGTATAGAGAAAAATATTATTGTGCGAATGGTTTAATTTAAACATTTTTGATTGGGGTACAGCCTCGCCGAGCTGAATTCGGATCACACTTTGTTTATATCCCGAAATATTTTGAAATTTTGCAAGTCTGGAGCGAGCCGTAATTTTGCTGTTATCAAACAATTTTTACTTTTTACTCACAAAATTCATTACAACAAATTAAGGGCCTGAGCCTAAACTGAAATTACAGGCTTTGTTGCTCGCTTAATTTAAATTAGCTATTATAAAATATAATTTTTTTTTAATAAATGATTTTCAAGTTATTTGTACGCAGTTACATGTTTTTTGTTATATTATCCAAGTAAACATGGACTTTGAATATCAACTACTTTTTTTTTATCATTAACGTAGGTATAGGCAACACATTATGCACTACTTTATATAAAGTTATGTCTGCCTGTAATTATTAATCATGTAGCGTAGATTGTGTGTTGCCTTCAAACCTGAAATCTTTTATTCTAATGCCTTGTTTGTATAATTTAGTATTTTCAAAAATATTGGGTAAATAATGGTAATTTGGATCCTTGCAGGTATTAAATAAAAATAAGGCTGTTGGTAAATTAGTTTACACTTAGTCACATTAGTTACTGTCACATAATAAGTCACATCTCACAAATTTACATGTTCTGTATAATCAACCCTATCAGTTGTGCAAAAGCCAGGAAATAACCTAATGTACTGTGAAATACACATAGAAAGGATCATATGGAGAATTAAGTGTGATAATATTTTACAATGTATATCTCATTATCACAGTTCACAGATTTCTGTAAATTTTCAATTATGTACTATTTCAAACTTTTAGTATGCTTTGATAAAAAAAGTTGAATATTTATTGTTGACCTCTTTAAACTGTTTATTTTATCTTAACCATTATTTTCTACTCTTCACACAGTAGTCTGTGAAGAGTATTATAGGTTTACTTTGCCCGTCTGTCCGATGTCACGATAAATCAAAAAACGAAAAATGATTTTAAGCAAAAATCAAGCTCTATAAGGGGACAAACCCAGACAGCACACCAAATCCTTTGGATATCTACTGCACATCCCAATATCCACTGAATGTCCAGTCCATGGTGGATATCTATTTTATATCCATGATATGTAATTTATAGACATGCAAATGTCCATAAATAATAGTGATTATATAGCAAATTATTAAAAAATTACGCCATTGTGCTCGCCATTGTGGCTAATAGTACCGTTCAGATATTTAAAATTAATTTTTTTTAAGGTGTATTCAATATCCCATGGACATCCATTAAATATATCAAAGTCTAGGCGCGAACGCAAACCATCGTGGATATCCACTAGATGTTATTTGATTTTGCTTACTAAGTATAGATGGCGATACCACTTTCGCATCTACTCATACTTGGCCCGCCGTAATTGAGTTCGATCGAAATTTTTGTTCTATTCAGACTCCATTAGAGACTGGAGTCGAGAATTTCCATTTATTGCTGAAAAGTCCTAATAAGGATGACTTTCCCCTTAGTGGACAAAATCAAAGGCAGAGTGTTGAAAATATTTTGAGTGTTGAAAATATTTTTTATCTCTGCTATTTTCTTTTGACGTTATTCAATAATCACTGGTTACTTATGAACCTCTACTAAAGATAAAATATGTTGCTGAATATCCGAATATCTTCTATATCCTGGGATATAGACGGACATTTGGTTGGATATCCATATTGGATATATTGAATCTTTGGGATTTTTGTATTTTCTGGAAGATACCCATTAGATATTTTGCTGGATATCCATTAGGATATCTTCTATATTCTGGATATAAACGGACATTTGGATAT
Organism: Psylliodes chrysocephalus; assembly: GCA_927349885.1. Lineage (NCBI taxonomy): Eukaryota > Metazoa > Arthropoda > Insecta > Coleoptera > Chrysomelidae > Psylliodes > Psylliodes chrysocephalus. Next base: position 18,894,003 of record OV651827.1, read on the forward strand.
CCATATTAGATCCATGGAATATTTCTGATATCCTGTGGATATATTGGATATCCACAAAAGATATTCTGTGGATATCTCTGGGATTTGGTGTGTTGTCTGGGAAGCTTATTGATTTTAAAAAATCTTATTAAAAATAGGCGGTTAAGATGGGTTGAAATTAAAAAAATTGTTTAATAAAGAATTTATTGATAAAGCCACTAATAAATCCAAAGCAACTTGGCAACTCATCAATGTCCAATTTAACAAAAAGGAAACAGAAGAGATACATATTGTTACGAATAAATATAACACCCTGTGAATAGGTATGTTACGATTTGTAAAGTTTTATCCAAGGGCAAGCGCCAAACAAATATTCAATAAAATAATAAAACGTGTAGTTGGACAAGGTTTTATTAAATCATAATATTAAATTACATGGTCAAAAAAAGATCAACAAGAACACTCTTCAGACTTTTCAAGTGGATATTCGGGGAGTTCCTTTTGGGCTACGTTGACGAGCGGTCGAGATTATTTGAATAAAGTGTATTCCTTTTTTTTGTCTAAAAAATAGTCACGGGTCGCGATTAGTGTGTTTAGTAAATACCATAGTGATAAAAGTAACGTTTGCTTCCGCCAGCCTTGCAGCCCAACAATGCTTATGTAAGTAAATAGTTTTAAGTAGTTATATCTAATTATTGTGTAGTCGACAAAGACTACGTGATTGCGGAAGCAATATAAATTGTCTTTATTTGTTAAATAAACCACAGTTATTTGTTTTACGCTTGTTTCAATTTTCTTTGATTTAGGAAAACTTACGATCATTCAGAGGCAGGAGTATTGGCTTAATTCGATCTCTGAGAGAGAGGGATACTGCCAAAGGGAATAGTTCCTGTAGGGCAAACCCTTTCCCCGTCCTCTAAATCATCGTCAGGAAGTTAGGGTTCCATCTGAACTTAACCCCCTAGCCGTGTGTTGCCTAGAGGCCAATTTTAACACAAATTGGGCCCCTCTATACAACTCGTGGTTACCGCTAAGAGTGGGCTTAAGGGTCAGTCACTTCTATACTAGAACAAAATATTGGAGAAGGTGAGTCGTATGCGCGATCAACATTTTTGTTTCTGAGTGAAAATTAAGAAGAAATGTAGCACAGTCAGCGTAGGCGGCGTATTAAATATAAAAGAATAATTTATTATTTATTAATTTGCTTTGTCAAAATCTTTATTTAAACAAAAAGGATGCATTAAGTATACATAGCCTGATAATAATAGGGTTACTTACTTTGGCAAACAATAAACAGTTAAAATAAAAATGTATCCTTTTTAATTTTTCCTGAAGTAAGTAATTAACTATTAAGTAATTGAATAATACCTAATTAATTATGTTTAACATTACTCTTCAATGGTAAATGTATTAATTTATAACTCATGGATTTAAGCCTGTCACGTGATACCGATCCATTCTTCAGTCATATGGTTTATCATTCATTAAGCAGACGATGATTGAACGTGAACAGGGATGAATCACTTTCTCCAATAATTTGTTCTAGTATAACTAAAAGTTTTTGCTACCATGAGTTCTTAAATGTCTGTTTAAGCAAGATTTTCGATTAAATCCTTTAGAACAAATATTGCACTTGAATGATCTTTCATTACTGTGAAATACTAAATGTGTATTCAAGTGAGATTTTCGTTTAAATGCTTTAGAACAAATGTCACACTTAAATGGTTTTTCACCAGTATGAATTAATAAATGTTGCTGTAAGTGTGGTTTCTGGCTAAAACCTATAAAACAAATCGCACACTTAAATGGTTTTACACCACTGTGAGTTATTAAATGTTGCTGTAAATGTGATTTCTGGGTGAAATCTTTAAAGCAAATGTCACACTTGAATGGTTTGTTACCACTGTGAATTTTTATATGGTTATGCAAGATAGATCTTTGATTAAATACTTTAGAACAAATCTTACATTTAAATGGGTTTTCACCACTGTGAATTATTAAATGACGCTGTAAGACTGACTTCTGAGTAAAACCTTTAGAACAAATATTACACTTGAATGGTATTTCACCACTGTGAATTAATAAATGACTTTTTAAGGCAGATAAATAACTAAAACCTTTAGAACAAATGTCACACTTAAAAGGGTTTTCACCACTGTGCATTATTAAATGATATTGCAATTGAGATTTTCGATTAAATACTTTAGGACAAATATCACACTTAAAAGATTTTTCACCACTGTGCATTATTAAATGATATTGCAATTGATATTTTCGATTAAATCCTTTAGGACAAATATCACACTTAAAAGGTTTTTTACTATTGTGAATTAATAAATGTCGCAGTACGTCACCTTTTCGAGTAAATCCTTTAGAACAAATCTCACATTTAAATGGATTTTCACCACTGTGAATTATTAAATGACGCTGTAAAACTGAATTCTGAGTAAAACCTTTAGAACAAATATTACACTTGAATGGTATTTCACCACTGTGAATTAATAAATGACTTTTTAAGGCAGATGAACAACTAAAACCTTTAGAACAAATGTCACACTTAAAAGGTTTTTCACCACTGTGCATTATTAAATGTTGTCGTAAGTACGATTTTTGAGTAAAACTTTTGGAACAAATGTCACACTTAAAAGGTTTTCTACTACTGTGAATATTTAAATGTTGCCTTAGGTTACGTTTAAATTTAAAACATTTTAAGCACTTGTCGCACTTGAATGCTTTTTTATCACTGTAAATTATTAAATGTTCGTGCAAGTGAGATTTATGAGTAAATCCTTTAGAACAAAAGTCACACTTGAAAGGTTTATCACCACTGTGAATTAATAAATGATCGTGCAAGTGAGATTTTCGCTTAAATGCTTTAGGACAAATGTCACACTTGAATGGTTTTACACCACTATGAATTATTAAATGTTGTCGTAAGTAAGATTTTTGAGTAAAACTTTTGGAACAAATGTCACATTTAAATAGTTTTTCACCATCGTGAGATATTAAGTGTTTTCGTAAGGTAGATGTATGATTAAAACATATAGAACAAATATCACACTTGAAAGGTTCTATAGCACTGTGAATTAATAAATGTCGCTGCAAGTCACAATTTTGAATAAATTCTTTAAAACAAATATCACACTTAAAAAGTTTTTCAGCACTGTGAATTATTAAATGTTTTTGTAAGGTAGATGTATTATTAAACCGTTTATAACAAATGTCACATTTGAATGATTTTTTATCACTGTGAATAAGTAAATGTGTATGTAACTTGGATTTTAGATTAAAAGTTTTAAAACAAGTAACACACTTAAACGATTTGTCGTCAACGTCATCAATATTTTTTCGCTTCAACTTTTTATAAGAAAGTTTGTATTTCATCAATGTTTTGTCATCAATATGATTTTTCATTCGATTTTTCACTATATGAATAAAAAAATGTCGAAAAAAATCAATTTTTTTCATTAATCTTCCACAAAACTGACAAACTGCATAGCGTCTCTCAAAATGTCCATCTATATGAGTTGATCTTGACATAGTAGAAGGAAAATCTGCAAATTAAAAAAAATATTGTATAACTATGGATTCATTATTCAATTCTAAAAGAATTGCTTATTCGATTTCCTCACATATGAGCATCCTAATTTCATTTTAAATAAAAACATTTTATTTAAAAATTATTTAACTATGTAACAATATAGTATTTAAATGAAACGACTGAAAATTGTGTAGGTCGAGCTCGATTTTTTTGTGAAGAGCACACTTTGTCATAATGTGAAGAAACCAATTTGAGTTTGTAGGCATGGTCAGACAGATTTAAACGTGATCGAAGCCGCCTGCCGCTCATACAAGTTGAATTCAGTAGCGTAGTGTTACTTATTTAGCTTTTTTGAGTTTCTTGAGTTTTGTACTTCGATTTTTGAGTTTCCTGAGTTTTTGTGCTTCGATTTGTGTGTATATAAACTTTAATTTGTTATATTTTTTGAATTCCTAATTAATTTTGTGTATATTTTGGTAAGTACATTTACAAAACTATAAATATTAATCTCAGAAGAAACCGAACATCCTGAAATATTTTAAATACCTTTTAAAACCAGATTTTTGTAAACCATCTTAAGAGCTATTGCTGCGGTAATGAGATAAAATTCGTAGGTTTTATATATTTTATCACCAAGTTCTTAATATTTAAGGTATTGTACGTGATATTTTTTTTGTTGCTATATAGTAACTGAAACTACAGTTCTGAAGTATGAAATCAACAAAAAAGTATTACCACAACGCAGAAAAAAAAATTTAAAAAAGACTGAGTATGATCACTGTTTTGAGGATTCGGTGAACATATTATTTCTTGATGAAAAAACTGAAACTAAAATTAAACACTCAGATAAAACAAAAAAAAATATATTTTTCACTACAAATTATAAAGGAAAGATTTCTCTAGAGAATTCTTAAAAGAAAATTCTAATCAAATAAAAAATAAAAGCAGAATCCTTAAAACAGTGATCATACTCTGAAAAATTTTTATTTTTTTTTGCGTTGTGGTAATACTTTTTTGTTGATTTCATACTACAGAACTGTAGTTTTTCTTATTACCGAAGCACTAGCTCTTAAGTAACTTTAATTTGTATTACTATTTCAAAAATTTTCCTTGGCTAGAGGTTCGGTTTGCTCTTGATGAATAGAAAAATAAGTTTAATATTATTTAAAAAAAAAAATTCCTACAAATATCTATATTTTTAGCTCGTTCAAAATGGAACAGAAAAAATTATTAGGTAAAAAGGGCCAAATTCTTCAAAGTCAAACGAAAGAAATAATTTCACGCCTCATAAATTTTATGAAAAACGAGGCTGAACACGGTATTCAAATACCATTACACAAATACAGAGAGAGAATTTTAGCAGTTGCAGGGATTTATAGAAGCAGTTATTCTAGAATTAAAAAGATGGCTGGTGAAGTAGAAAGTGGAGTTAGTACTTCATTTTCACAAAGATATACAAAAAGAAGTACAGTTGTAGAATCTATAAGGCTTGAAGAGTTGGAAAAACTCAGAGGTATAATCCATGATTTTCATATTATTGAGAAAAGACTACAACTCTAAATTGTAAGTTACTATTTTGATTATAATGGCAACGTATTTAATATAAATATTATTTTAGGTATATTACAAAAAATGAAGGATTATTGTTTTGAATTCCGGGGCAGCATCTCATCACTTAGGAAAATATTATTAAACATAGGTTTTAAGTAAGTATAAATAACGTTATCTAAAAAATCAAAATAAAATGATACCAAAATAATTAATTTCTCATAGTCAACTTTTGTACGTATAAAATTACAATGTTTATTTTTTCAGGTGAAAAAAAAAATGAAGACAACAGATTTGTTCTGTTGAAATCCTACGACATTAGGAATAAGAGGACAAATTACTTAAAATCCTTAATACATTATCGGCAGGAGGGTAGAACCATGTATTATTGTGATGAGACCTATTTACATAGTAGTCATACACATTCGAAAGGATGGACCGATGGCAAAGGCACATTCAAAACTCCAATGGGCAAGGGGAAAAGGCTCATAATGTTGCATGCAGGGAGTAAGGATGGTTTTGTAGAAAATGGACTGTTGATATTTACTTCAGGTAATAATCTATTATTTATAGAAAATTATTTATTATTTGCGTTTTTACCTACTTCATAAAAATCCATGATGCTTAACAATCGAAAGTTATGATCAGCTTAAATTTAATTTAAACTGTTAAAGTCTCTAATTAACAAGTAAGTTAAGTACTTAATGTAGTGGTTTATTTTATTATCTTCAGTATATCAAAATTATATTCTTGCCCACTAAACATAGAAACTTACAAACACTTCCTGCAAGTTTATTTTCGATTTGCAAATAAACCTTATTTCGTAAGTGTATGGAAAATTTATTATAAGTTTACAAATTTTTATTTACAATCGGAAGTTTTTAATAGAAGATTTTTGTATATTTGCAAAATAAAATTAACAGACAATTTTCTATCATAAATTAATTTTTGAAAACTTTATATAAGTTCAGTAACACAAATTTATATCCCAATTTAAAAATAAAAATCTGATGTTTCCAACACATGACTTTTCTATCTAGTTATTACAGGCTTTTTCCGGTTATTTTGTACAACCTATTGCAGCACCTCCATAAATGTTTAGAGGATAAAATAAGTATATACATTTTCCATATACATCTACCTCGAAACATTTTTCTATAGATATTCATTGAAAATGAAAATACTGAAAAATTTAAATTTAGCACTTTTCCTACAATTTTTCCATTACGGTCCATTTTAGAAAAATCATGTATGAACAAAAATTATAGAGATCGATATCGCAAACAACTTTTATTTCAACAATTTTCATAAAAATCAGAATTTTGCACATTTTGTCAAATTTCTCGAATACGGACCATTTCAGGAAATTTTGACATAAAGCAAAAATTATAGATAATAATATAAGAAATAACTTTTATTTGAACAATTTTTTTCTCCAAACATAAATAACAGATATATTCCATAAAATATAAAAACGGCCCCCCATAAAGTACCCCCCCCAGATGTTCTGACTTTGTCCAAAATCTAATCATTTCACGTCAGGCCGAAATAAAACTTATGTTTAAAATTTAATGTTTTTTCTTTATCCGTTTTTGAGTTTTCTTCAAATTTCGAAATTTACACATTTTTTCAAATACCTCGAATACGGCCCATTTTAGAGAAATTATGTATAGGATAAAAATTATAGACAATTATATTACAAACAACTTTTGTTTGAACAATTTTTATCAAAAAATATTTTTTTACACTTTGTCAAATTACTCGAATACGGGCCATTTTAGGAAAATTTTGTAAAGAACAAAAATTATAGATAATAATTTATAAAGTAACTTTTATTTGAAGAATTTCCTTTCTCAAACGTAAATAACAGATATATTCCATAAAATATAAAAATGACCACCTATAAAGTACCCCCCCCAGATGTTCCCCAAAATCTAATCAGCTCATTAGACGCTGGAACAAAGCTTAAGTTTAAAATTTGGTGTTTTTCTGTGTAACACACACACACACACACACACACACACCACACACACACGCACACGCACACGCACACGCACACGCACACGCACACGCACACGCACACGCACACGCACACGCACACGCACACGCACACGCACACGCACACGCACACGCACACGCACACGCACACGCACACGCACACGCACACGCACACGCACACGCACACGCACACGCACACGCACACGCACACGCACACGCACACGCACACACACCACACACATACACATACACATACACATACACATACACATACACATACACATACACATACACATACACATACACATACACATACACATACACATACACATACACATACACATACACATACACATACACATACACATACACATACACATACACATACACATACACATACACATACACATACACATACACATACACATACACATACACATACACATACACATACACATACACATACACATACACATACACATACACATACACATACACATACACATACACATACACATACACATACACATACACATACACATACACATACACATACACATACACATACACATACACATACACATACACATACACACACACACACACACACACACACACACACACACACACACACACACACACACACACACACACACACACACACACACACACACACACACACACACACACACACACATACACATACACATACACATGCACATGCACATGCACATGCACATACACATACACATACACATACACATACACATACACATACACATACACATACACATACACATACACATACACATACACATACACATACACATACACATACACATACACATACACATACACATACACATACACATACACATACACATACACATACACATACACATACACATACACATACACATACACATACACATACACACATCATCGCGAAAATAGTCAAAACGGATTCAGTCGACCTCAAAACGGATTCAGGGGACCTCAAAACGTAAAAATCCGTCGAAAACTCGAGGTCGAAAAAATCACGATTCCTATACTTTCCTTATATCTGTATACAGATAGGAAAGTAAAAAGTTACAGACACTTGCTGCAAGTTTATTTTCGGCTTAAAAATTACAAAATTTATTATAATTTTGTAAATTTTAGTATATGTTCGAGAGTTTTTAGAATGTTTTTGAACGAATATTTTGATATATTTTTAGTTTCCTATCTGTATACAGATATAAGGAAAGTATAGGAATCATGATGTCTGTGTGTGTGTGTCTGTGTGTCGCATAACTCATGAACCGATACACAGAAAAACACCAAATATTAAACTTAAGCTTTGTTCCAGCGTCCAATGAGCTGATTAGATTATGGACAGAGTCGGAACATCTGGGGGGGTACTTTATGGGTTTCATTTTTATATTTTATGGAATATATCTGTTATTTACGTTTAAGGAAGAAAATTCTTCAAGTAAAAGTTACTTGTTATATTATTATCTAAAATTTTTGTCCAATACAAAATTTTCCTAAAATGGTCCTGACGTGAAATGAATAGATTTTGGACAAAGTCGGAACATCTGGGGTTACTTTATGAGAGGCCGTTTTTATATTTTATGGAATATATCTGTTATTTACGTTTGGAAAAGAAAATTTAAATAAAAGTTACTTCTAATAATATTATCTATAATTTTTGCTTAATGTCAAAATTTCCTAAAATGGTCCGTATTCGAGAAATTTGACAAAATGTGCAAAATTCTGATTTTTATGAAAGTTGTTGAACTAAAAGTTGTTTGCGATATCGATCTCTATAATTTTTGTTTATACATGATTTTTCTAAAATGGACCGTAATTGAAAAATTGTAGGAAAAGTGATAAATTTAAATTTTTTAGTATTTTCGTTTTCAATAAATATCTATAGAAAAATGTTTCGAGGTAGATGTATGTGGAAAATGTATATATTTAGTTTATCCTCTAACATTTATAGACGTGCTACAATAGGTTGTACAAAATAACCGGAAAAAGCCTATAATAACTAGATAGGAAAGTCATGTGTTGGACACATCAGATTTTTAAACTATGAATGTGTTCTTGTTTATCAATATGAAAAAGAAGAAAGTGACAATACACTCATAACATAACGCATTAAATGTAAACGATCGGAATGGAAATAGTGTAGTGACTTTTATAGATAACATATTCCATTCGATGTGATGATATTTGGCCTATTTGGGTAATATTTATCAAGAGACGATATGAAGAAGATAGTTTTTAGTTTAAGACGAGAAATAGAAAATAGAAAAGAATGTAGATAAACCTATTATTTTGCTTTTTAATTGTGCCACACTGCGACTAACGGCAGATATTAAAATTTAAAAATTATGGAGAGCTTCAGAAGGCTGGTAGAACACAATGAGTACACAACTAAACGTCTAAAAAACTAACTTATAAATTTTACCTATTCATTAAAGAAATCTACTAAGCAAAAAAGTTATATTAATTGTTTAAAACATCTTATAGTTGAATCTATACTTAGGTATGGCATATGTGTATGGGGAGCAGCTTATATGACCACGCTAGGAAAATTACAAGTCACGCAAAACTATGTTATCCGAATAATATTTAAGTTTTCAAACATACAAAGTGTCAACCCCATTTTTATTTCCGCATCGAAAACGAAACAGGGACATTTACTGGCAGTTCATTCTTTTTTGGAAAAAATGGAAAAGGGGTCGAATGATTCATCATTTTATATTTTAGGGATGGTGCCACCCCCGCCTATGGGACTGCACGTGTTAACGTGAATTTTTGCCAATTTTGTGTCCCCCTCGAAAACAAAATCGACGGGTCTGAGCGTTTTTCCAAAAAGAGCAGAGCTGCCAGTAAATGTCTCTGTTTCGTTCTCGATGTGCCACCCTGTATATATAAACTCTCAGCTCAAAATTATTCATCAAGATAGTAAGTTAGATGAGGGCGTCATCCTTATAATAATAATAATAATAATAATAATAATAATAATAATAATAATAATAATAATAATAATAATAATAATAATAATAATAATAATAATAATAATAATAATAATAATAATAATAATAATAATAATAATAATAATAATAATAATAATAATAATAATAATAATAATAATAATAATAATAATAATAATAATAATAATAATAATAATAATAATAATAATAATAATAATAATAATAATAATAATAATAATAATAATAATAATAATAATAATAATAATAATAATAATAATAATAATAATAATAATAATAATAATAATAATAATAATAATAATAATAATAATAATAATAATAATAATAATAATAATAATAATAATAATAATAATAATAATAATAATAATAATAATAATAATAATAATAATAATAATAATAATAATAATAATAATAATAATAATAATAATAATAATAATAATAATAATAATAATAATAATAATAATAATAATAATAATAATAATAATAATAATAATAATAATAATAATAATAATAATGTTTATTCATCTTAAGAACATACAAATAAAATATAAAATAACAATATAAAGTACAAAGAATGAACAAAACAAATAATAAATAAAAAAAAAACAAAAATGAAAATATATGTAAAATATTTTTTTTTAAATATATGTTCCATTATTAGAATGAATTTGTAACTAAATAAATATATTGTTTTGATTATTTTTTTTTTAATTTTTGTTTTTTACCGTTTATCTATTGGGTGTATTGTACATTCCACAAGGAAAACCTGTCTGTGGTCCGTTAGTATAAAACCAAAAAACATGATAAAATTAATATTTTAATTTGATTTAATTTTCCACGAAAATGAAATAGTTTTTTTTAGGTGAGTATATAATCTTTTGTTTTTTGACAAAGTAGATAATATAAGTTTTTTGTTTTTTAAATAAAGTAATTTTCTATCATTGCATGTATAGTTAGTCGAGAGTGTTTTAATATCCATTGTTTTATCTTTTTTTTATAAAGTGTTTTAGAATTAATAATTTTTATTTCTGCAGGAAGCCTATTGTATAATTTTGGACCCATGTACCAAAAACTTCTCTGCGTATTTAATTTATCTACTTTGGGTAAAATAAAAGTATGTAGCCTTGAACGAGTATTATGATTGTATTCCTTTTTTTTTAGTTCTTTCTTGTTGTGATGCTGGCGTATGAGAAGCTTTTGACAGAACAGTTGTCTAGCATCAAAGAATTTACTCTCTTCGAAGAGATGTTCTGTTGGATAAGTATACGGTTTTTTTTATTAAAATCTTTATGAGCCATTTTTGAGAAATATTTAATTTATTTACACTTCCCCAATAAATTAACGCACCATCAAAAAATAACAAAAAGTTTAAAGTAAATATTTGTCAAAACGACTTGTCTGATTTGGACGATTTTTTTTTTAAATGAAAGGTTGTCTCTTACACAACGTCGGTGTGCTAACTGTGTTTGTATAAAACCCTCTTTTTTATTAATTATAACGTGATTTTTTCATAAAAGTTGTAACACCCTGTAGAGTGCAACAGTTACATTATCAAGTTAGAATTGATCTCACAATGTAGCCTTATCTATTCTTAACAATTTCTTTTCTTATTTACTCCATTATCTTTGTCATTATTTGAGAAACATTATTTTATAACATAACATGATTTTATTAAAAATTAATATCAATATTTAACAATGAAAACACGAAACAAAATGTAACGAAATAAGTTTCAGTAGCGAGTATTTCCGCCTCTGGCACGAATAACTTCTTGACAACGGTGGCCCATACTTAAAATAAGAGACCTTATGTCATTTTGGTCCAATTCTTCCCATATTTGAATCAGTCTCTGCCGTATATCTTCCAGAGAGTTCAGATTACGTTCCTCTTGTAATCTCCTCCCAAGAGTATCCCAGAGAATTTCTATCGGATTTAAATCCGGGCTCCGAGCTGGCCATGCCATGGTAGCGATACCAACTTCCTCTAGATAATTTCTCACAACTCGAGCAACATGAGGCCTGGCATTATCTTGCATCAACAAAAATCCCTGCCCTATATATGGTGCAAATGGAACTACATGTTCGTCTAAAATCTCCAATATGTACCTGTCAGCTGTAAGGCTTCCATTTAAGATTACAAGTTCTGTGCGACCAGTCAAAGAAATGCCTCCCCAGACCATCAGAGATCCTCCTCCAAATAATGTTGTATGTGATAAATTACACTGAGCATACCGTTCATTAGGGCGTCGGTATACGCGCATACGCCTATCATTGTTATACAGACAAAATCGAGACTCATCAGTAAATAATACCTGTTGCCATTCAGCTTCTAACCAGTTACGATGCTCTCTGGCAAAATTTAGCCTTGCTCTGCGATGAACTCTAGTTAGAACTGGACCTCGAGCAGCTATTCTAGGCCTCAAATTATGTTCCCTTAGTCGCTGACGAACAGTTTCTGTACAAACTTCTAAACCATTAGTATCCCGAAGCTGGGTTTGAAGGGTCCGAGCTGTTACAAAACGTTGTCTTAAGGCTGACAGTCTTAAAAATCGATCCTGAATCGGAGTAGTTACTCGGTTTCTTCCTTGTCCCGGCCTACGACCATGATTTCCAGTCTCTCTATATCTTTGTATAACTCGTGAAACGGTTGTGCGGGTTACGTCAAATCGTTCACCAATTCTTCGGTAACTCCAACCCTCTTCAAACAATATTAAAACTTGAAATTCTTCGCGAGTAAGACTTCGTGGCATATTGTTTAATAATTTTTTTGGCAAAAAATGGCGAATGGACTAAATTCTGACAATACCCATCTGTATTTGACAATTACTGGTTTTTCCATAGCATGCTACTTACTTTAGTGCTTATAATGCTAATGCAAATGAATAAAGTCATGTTAAGTTATAAAATTGAGTTTCTCGTGTAATAGGAAACATAATGGAGTAAATAAAAAATGAAATTGTTAAGAGAAGATAAGGCTAAATTGTGATATCAATGCGAACTTGGTAATGTAACTATTGCGCTCTACAGGGTGTTACAACTTTTAAGAAAAAATCACGGTATACTTGCTACACCCTGTATTAATAAAAAAGAGGATTTTATGCAAACACAGTTAGCAAACCGACGATGTGGAAGAGGCAACCTGTCATTTAAAAAAAAAATCGTCCAAAACAGACAAGTGGTTTTGACAAATATTTACTTTAAACTTTTTGTTATTTTTCGATGGTGCGTTAATTTATTGGGGAAGTGTATATGACAATCAAGTGCGCCGCCCCAAGCAATAATTGAATAAGTAATATGAATTTCAGCAAGAGCGTAATATAATGTTCTTAGCTCATTCCATTTTAATATTTGAGAGAAAAATTTAAATGTATGCAATAGCATCTTCAATTTTTTAGTCACAAAGTTGATATGAATATCCCATTTTAAGTGATTGTCAATATAGACTCCTAAGTATTTAATATTAGAAACTGCTTTAATTTCTATTCCAACATTGTTGACTTCAATTTCGATTTTGTTGTAGTTTGGTAAAGCATTGGAATATGAAGAAAATGGAACGAAAAATGTCTTAGTGAAATTTACCGTAAGTAAGTTTTGTTGAAACCAATGAAATATATGAGGTAAGTCACTTTCAACTAATAGTTTTAAAGATACCCAGTCAGTGCTTTCATAAATAATGGCGGTATCGTCAGCAAAACTGATAATGGTGCCATTAGAATTAACAGAAAATAAGTTATTAAGGTATGTATTGAATAAAATTGGCCCTAGTACGGTCCCTTGCGGAACGCCATACATTACATTCTTTGTTTCACTAACTGTATCTTCAATTTTCACGGCTTGCTTTCTATCTATTAAATATGAGAATAATAAATCATAGCTTCTCCCTCTAAATCCTATATTTTCCAGGTTTTCAATCAGTTTTGAGTGGCTTACTGTATCAAACGCTTTAGCAAGGTCTACAAAGATGCAGAGCGATGCTTTTTCTGATCAATATTTTCATAGATATTCTTTGTGAGTTTGGCTATAGCATGTTGCGTAGACCTCCCCTCCCTAAAACCAAATTGATCATCAGAAATGATGTTATTTATTTAGGAAAATGGTGATTCTTATTTTTAAAAGGTTTTCATAAATTTTTGCAAAGGGATATGGGTCTATAATTCGTCATATTATCTTTCTCCCCTTTTTTGAATAAAGGTTTAATTGTAGCTATTTTAAATGGTGTTGGAAATACTCCGCTCTCAAACGATTTGTTCATTATATATGCTAAAGGCTTTACTATTTCATTCCATATTTTTTTTATTACTTCAGCGCGGATATCATCAATGCCTGGAGCTTTGTTTCATTTTTAAGGGAATTAATAGTTTCTAAAATTTCTTTCTCATTTGTATCGGGTAGAAAAAAAGATTTTGGAATTGTTTTTTTATTAAATTTCTTATTAGTGGGTTTTATTTTTCTTGCTAAATTACCGCTAATATTAGAAAAGAATGTAAAAAATTAATTTTTTATCAACATTTTTTTCACCATTATCAAGAGTGATTTCGTTAATGTTGTTAGATTTATGACTTTGGTGCATAACATTATTTATAGTTTTCCACAACTTTGAAGGGTTACGATCAGTTTTTTCTATCAAATTTCTATAATAATTTGTTTTAGCAATTCTAATTAAATCCCTTAAATGGTTTCTATACCGTCTATATTCATTTATGTTGTTTATCTTTTATTTTTGATGATTGAACTAAGGCATTTGTGATCCACGGCGATCGTTTTCTTTCATTGTTTTTATATATTCACATTTTCTTATGTTGGTTTTTATAATATTAATAAATGTTTCAGTGGCAATACAGACATTGTCTTCAAATATGACTGAATTCCAGGTTTCCTGGCTTAAATTAGTTTGTAGTAAGTTATAGTTTATATATTTTTTAGTAATATCGTTAGTGTTTATATTAATTTTTCTTTTTCGCAGGTAATAATTTGTGCCAGAGTTCTAAAATGGATTGTAATGGATGTTTCTAATACAAGAGGAATATATTTATTGTCGTCTTTGGTATTGTCTAATATAAATATATGATCAATACAGGATTTAGTATTATCTTGAACCCTGGTGTATTTATTTATAAGTGATTTATATCCTTCTTCGCTTAAAATATTTGTACACTCAATGACTTCAACTTCTTTGCTGAAAAGATTGATGTTGATATCGCCCGAAATTATATGAAAATCAAATTCTTTTTTTTTTAATTCTTCAGATAAAGCATTAACCCCAAATTAAAATCAATAATACTAGTTGAAGGAGGTCTATATAGGCATGTAATTAGAAAAGTACTGTCATTTATTATTACTTTAAGTTCTATGGAATTGATTAACCCTATTTTGAAAATTTTGTAGGAGTATTTGAGAGTTTCTTTGATGAGTATAACTGTTCCATCATTTTTGTTAATATTACTCTCACTATATAATGCATCCTAACCATTTAATTTTATCAAATCTAAGTTTGTTATTTGAAATGTTTCTGAAAAACATAAAATGTCAAATTCTATATTAATATTTTCATATATACTAAATTCATCAAAATTTTTAGATAAATTTCTAATGTTGCTATTTATAATTTTTAAATTTACCATTTCCTCTTGTTTAATATAGTTTTTACAGTCACTTGCATTTTCGATTATTAAATCAAGAGCAAAATGATTAATATACTCATCCATATTTTCCTTAACAAAATATTTTATAATGTATTTTTATTTATATAAAAATTGGTTGACTGCTTTGATCAATACCTTCGACAAATAAATGGGTATATCGCTTTAATTTATTTAATCAAATTTTGTTAAGAACTAAATAGGTACCTATTAAAAATGATCTACATTTATCTATTTATTATCAGATATTTGGAATATATAAAAAAAATTAGAAAAATAACAGTTTATAGTGGAACTTACTAATTTAATCTATGGTAGATAATTATGAAACTAGACAAAATAAATCGCGGCTCTATTCATATAAACGCGTAAATAAAACAGTATGTCAAAAAAGTATATTGTACAACAGGATAAAAATATACAACACCATTCCCGACTCATTTAAAACATTACCCTTTAAATTAATTAAGAGGAAAATAAAAAAATACATCTCTGAAAATCACAGTAAATTAGTATTATATAGTTTATTCAAAAAAGTTTACAGATTGTTTGGTATACATTTTTTTTTATAAAGAATAAACTGAACTTTGTCGTAGGCTCGTTAAAACCATATGAGGTCGTGCACTATCTAATGACTAAGTTTAGTATCTATACCTATTTTATTGATCAAACAATAATACTATACAGGGTGTCCCAGCTAAAACTTGTCACCCCCTAATCTCCGAACTCGTGAAAAAAATTGAAAATCGCTCAGACCCGTCGATTTTTATTTCAAGGGGGAACACTTTCACCAAATACATCATCATTGTATTGTCAACCCCCTCATCCCCAGCACCCCCTACTTCAAAATTTTCAATGGGACTACTTACTTGTGATACATCATTTTAAAGGGAATTTAATCCCAAATACATCGGTGTACTGAAATTGAGGATCGATCAAGTGTTGTTGAAGTTTTAATGAAAACTAAGTTTTATCAAGATATTTTTATTTTTCATCACCTAAAATGTTATCATCGTAAGTAGATACACTGTGGAAACGCCACTGTATTGAAAATTAATATGCTTTCAGAAATAATAGATTAAAAGGTAAGACAGACGTTTTTATGTATTCGATTCACTTCATTCAACAATTTGAAAACTGTCGAAAATGGTTTATACTATACAAGAGAGGATATCCATTGTAGCTGCATACTTTGAAAATGGACGATGTGCTAGAGCTACAGCTCGAAGTTTCAATGAAATTCATCCAGAAAAAACCACATCATATCAGTACGTGATTCAATTGATGAATAAGTTCCTGGAGTCGGGATCAGTGCTGAATAAAAAACATGAACGAGAGAAGCCTATGAGAAATGAAGAGGTCGCTGTTGCAGTTGTAGGACATGCAGTGATGGACAATATTCAATCTTTAAGACAAATTGAGACTATTTCTGGAGTTTATAAAAGCAGCGTACATCGAATTCTAAAAGAAGCAAAATTCCATCCTTATAAAATACAGAATGTACAAGAATTAAATGAAGATGATCCTGACAGACGTACAGAGTTTTGTGAAACCATGAGTCAAATATTGATTGGTGATAATAATGACCTCTACAATGTGTGCTTTTCTGAGGAATCTTTTTATTTAAATAGACATGTGAACAGGCACAACTGCAGATACTGGAGTGACGTAAATCCCCATTGGTACAGGGAAACTCATTCACAAATTCCCCAGAAATTGAATGTTTGGGCTGGTATTCTGGAGATCATATTGTAGGTCCACATTTTATTGATGGTAACCTCAACGGACAAAAGTATCTTGATCTTCTTGATACAACTGTAAACCCCAGAACTGAATTACTTGAAAAGGATGATGGTCTACTTGAAGGTCAGCTCACCTTTCAACAAGATGGAGCTCCTCCACATTTTGTTGCACCTGTACGTCAATTTTTAGATGACAATTTCATAGGGAGATGGATTGGAAGGCGAGGACCAATAGAATGGCCGGCTAGATCTCCTGATTTATCACCATTAGACTTTTTTTTATGGGGTCATTTGAAATCCAAAGTTTATATTACACAGCCAAATTCTCTTGATGATATACGCAGGAGAATTGTTGTAGAGTGTCGTGCAGTGACTCCAGAAATGTTGAGAAATGTGCAGACATTTCAAAAATCGCTTATACTTCTGTATGGAACTGAATGGTTCACATTTTGAACCTTTCATATGATGATAACATTTTAGGTGATGAAAAATAAAAATATCTTGATAAAACTTAGTTTTCATTAAAACTTCAACAACACTTCATCGATCCTCAATTTCAGTACACCGATGTATTTGGGATTAAATTCCCTTTAAAATGACATATCACAAGTAAGTAGTCCCATTGAAAATTTTGAAGTAGGGAGTGCTGGGGATGAGGGGGTTGACAACACAATGATGATGTATTTGGTGAAAGTGTTCCCCCTTGAAATAAAATTCGACGGGTCTGAGCGATTTTCAATTTTTTTCACGAGTTCGGAGATTAGGGGGTGACAAATTTTAGCTGGGACACCCTGTATACTAAACCTAATATACAAAAACAATTTTAATAAAAGGAATAATTTAAATACACTTAAATAACGCAAATGTACATAAAAACCTAACATAAAATATAAATCATATTCAAAAAACAATTTTGTTACTAGTAATAATTTAAATTGGAGTTATTTTATTTTCTATCAGGTCATGTATGTCTTTTCTCTCACAATTTGATAGAACTTCTCAAAAATATTTTTATCAGCTTAGTTGAATTTATGGTGGTTAAATAAATTTTATACATGTTTGGTAAAAAGTTGTACATTCTTCCAGACAGATATGTAACATATCTTTGACCCACCGATTTTTTACTAGCCTCTGTAATTACATAATTATTTCATTTATTTCTGATAGAATAATTGTGATCTATGTTTTTTAGGAAAGTGCGGTTTTTGTATAAGTATAAATAATAAGACAGCGTATGTATAAAACTGTTTAATATCAATCACTTTCACTTTCAATAAACAACTAATCTGAAGGGTAAGTGCAATTTTTAATTTTTTTTGTAAAACATTTTTTTCAGATGGATTTGAAGAATTCCGCCCCATCCAAGTATACCATAATTTAACCTCGACTGAACAAGAGAATAATAAATTATTTTCAAATGACGAACATCTAGACATGTTTTAAGATATCTAAATTTTGAAAGAAGGCATCATAAAGATTTGGCTATATCTTCGACGTGTGCATTCCACTTAAGATGCGAGTCTAGTTTTATTCCTAAATATTTAATTTCATTCACTGACCTAATAGTTGCATTCTGATGGTTTTGAATCCGTATTTCATTAAAGGGTGGTAAAGAGGATTTATAACAACAAAAAGGAAAAAATGGGTTTTCTCAAAATTAACAGTTAATTTCTTATAATTAAACCAGTCAATAATTTTACCTAAATCTGTTTCTGTTTTTCTTTTTAGATCCTCCCAATTTTCAGCCGTATAAATAATAGCAGTGTCGTCAGCAAAACTAATTATGTTACCTTCAGTTTCAATACTGAAGAAGCCATTTATATAAACAGTAAACAATAGAAGACCCAGAACGGTGCCTTGTGGTACTCCACAATTAAGTGTTTTATATTCAAACTCGGGACGGTGGTGTAGCGGTCTATCGCGCTTATATTCATTTATAGGCAAGTTTATGAGTCTGAGACTGCTGGGTTTCGAATCCCAGACCAGACCATGTGGATTTTTAAATAAATTGCATGGTTCGGTTTAGGATTTAATGTGTGGCGTATTAATAGAAATTCAATTTCTGTTGATATGACATGCAGATTAAAAAAATTCGCCATACATTACCGTCTCGATGATGGTGGGTGAGGTTTTCCTCACCTGTAAGTCAAATGGCACCATCAATCATCTTTAAGTCGCCCCGGAGCGCCACGGCAAATAATAATAATAGCCGTCCCTTCCCCTACACAAGTCGTTCACTCGACTTCAGGGGTTGAAATTCACTCGTAAGGGGGTGAATTAGGGAGAGTATTATTATTATTATTATATTTACGGACTTTGCCAAACCTTTTGTAATCCATTTTTGTCTTTTTTGTTCACATTTCTTTATTTTTAACCATGTAGTATTTTTATTTATAAATAGTTCTAGGTATTCTGTCAAGATATCGCATTTTTCATTTACATTTTTCGAGTTATAAAATTCTTCCCAATCTTTATTTTTTAAGTCGTTTCTAAGTTCTTTAAAATTGATTTGTTTTTTAATAAAATCTCTATTTTCGATCAATCGACAATTTACGTTGGTATGGAGAATTTACACGAGGACGGGTTAATCTTAGTGACGAGCCAAGAACAGGTGCACCTAAATCGGTAGTCACCCAGGAAACCATTGATGTTGTGCGCATGCTCATCATCATCGGCATGTGACATATCCCGAGATTGAAGCATCGTTAGGGATTTCAAAGACCTCCATCCAAAAGAATTAGGAGTAAAAAAATTAGTGTCCCGTTGGATACCGCATCTGTTGACCGAAGAACAAAAAGAAGCCAGGGAAAATTGGTGTCAAAAAACTCTGGAGCGCTTCAACGCTGGAAACTCTAAAAACGTGTACTGCATCGCAAGTGGTGATGAACCATGGATTTACTCATATGAACCTGAAAATAAACGCCATACGTCTGTTTGGGGTTTCCAAGGTGAAGACAAGCCGACAAAAGTGATCCGTTCTCGAAGTGTGTCTAAAAAGATGGTCGCAACATTTGTCTCCAAAGCAGGTCATGTTGCAACAATTCCTCTGCAAGAGCAAAGAAATGTTACTGCCAATAGGTATATAACGATTTGTTTGCCAGCAGTCATCGCTAAGCTTCGGGAAACCAACCCCAAACGACGAATCAACCTCCATCAAGACAATGCAAGTGCGCACACAGCTCGCAAAACAATTGCCTTCTTAGAGCAACAAAACATCGAGTTGTTAGACCACCCTTCTTATAGTCCCGACCTAAGTCCCAACGATTTTTTTACCCTTCCGAAAATCAAGAACGCACTGCGTGGGCAACGGTTCCAGTCACCAGAAGATGCAGTTGAGGCATTCAAAACAGTCATTGGAGTTGTGACACCCCAGGAGTGGATTAACTGCTTTCAGAGCTGGTTAGAGCGCATGCAAAAGTGCATTAATCTTCGTGGAGAATACTTTGAAAAACAATAAAATGTTTAAACACTATCTGCTTGTTTTATTCTAGGTCTATATGCAAAACTTAAAAGATATTCCTCGTATTGCACTGGGCTAAATTAATTCAAGAAACTAAATAGTTGTTTCTATGTTAGGTATGTACCTATATCGTGAAGACTTAATTAAATATTTACCGATTTTAGTACCTGGGATGTAAACTTACTATTTATAGAGGC
The DNA here is from genome assembly GCA_927349885.1 of Psylliodes chrysocephalus. Taxonomy (NCBI): domain Eukaryota; kingdom Metazoa; phylum Arthropoda; class Insecta; order Coleoptera; family Chrysomelidae; genus Psylliodes; species Psylliodes chrysocephalus. Next base: position 18,915,108 of record OV651827.1, read on the forward strand.
ATGTTGGAGATATATGACACTATATCATAGAAAAAATGTTATCAGAACATAGAAATATGTTACCAAAACTAATAAGTCATGTATATAAAAAAATTTATTAGATTATTAGTAAATACTACATATTGTAACAATAATTTCTGGTCGAAATATAATTGATATATGTAAATATGGAACACAAAAGTGTCCAAACAACACTCAGTCTGCTCTAATGAAAAGTTGATTAGAATGACTGCAGTTTACCTTTGAGGCACTGATTACCCATTAAATAATTTTCAAAACGTTTACCATAATTTTTTTATTGTACCTATTTTTTTAGTCTATTATGTTATTGTTCTAGCCTTGATTATATTATTATTATTATTATTATTATATTCTTCAACCAGTAGTGTGTGAAGAGTATTATAGATTTACTTTCTCCGATGTCTCGTTTTTTGTCTGCACAATAAGTCAAAAACGAAAAATGATATCATCTTGAAAATTTTAAGCAAAAAAACAAGTTCTATAAGGGGACAAAGCCTATTGATTTTGAAACAATCTGATTAAAAATAGGGAGATAAGATGGGTTGATATTAAAAAAAAATTATTTCGTAAAATTAGACAATGTATTTCAAAGTGTATCATGTTTTTTTTTTAATTGCAAAAATTATTATTAAATTTTTTTAGAAAAAAGGTATTTATTATTTTAAATGTAATTCTAAGTAGTCAAACTTAAGTTTTATAGTGTTAATATACTCCATTGAAAATATATGGCAAATGATTTTTTTTAATCTTGTTTTTACTTTTGGTCAAAAAAATGCTTCATTGAAACATTGATGCAGTTTTTTCGTTTTTGGTTGTAACTATAGTTTCTGGATAAAACCGTTGGAACAAACGTTACTTGAATTGTTTTTCATCACTGTGACTTTTTAAATGTTGATGTAAGGTTTATTTTTGAGTAAAAGCTTTGGAACAAATGCCACACTTGAATGGGTTTTTACTACTGTGAATTAACAAATGTCGCTGTAAGTCAAAATTTCGATGAAATTATTTGGAACAAATGTCACACTTAAATGGTGTATGTTCTAATCATGCTACTATTAATGTTGATCAGTTTATCGATCAGATGGTACGTTGTAGGATTAATATTAAACGTAACTCCCACTATCAAAAATTTATAATTTTAAGAAATTAGACCTAATAGATTTTGAGCAAGATTTGTCCTATATTGATTGAGCGGAAATTTTATATTTTAAAGATATTGATAGTAAAGTTAATTATTTAACAATGCAAATAATTACCTTATTTGATAAACGTTGTCCCTATAGAACAGTTCGGATAAGTAAGCCTAAAGCGCCTTGGATAACGCATACTATTAAAATAAATTTTTGAAGAACGCGATCGAGCTTTATCAAACTTTAAGCAAAATAAAACACCGGAAAATTGGACAAATTATAAAAAACTTCGCAATTTTGCCTTAGCTTCACTAAGACGCGAAAAGTCTGCTTATCTGGAATACTTAAACAATCTACATCTAAATTTATTAAAACACTAAAAACTATGAAAATTCAGTCAAATAATAATAATAATAATATCCCTTCTTCACTGTGTAATCCATTTAAAATCAATGAATACTTTTCAACAGTTTTTCAAACAATTGATATGAACCGTTTTAATTCAATAGCAACATATAGAAATGATAAATATAATGAAACTATCGAATTTCACTTAAACCAGTCACTATTGATACTTTTTACAAAATACTACAAAATATCAAATCTAATGCTGGAGGCAGAGATTATATAAACTTACAAATGTTAAAAATGTGTTTAAATGTTATTGATGTATACGTACTACATATTGTTAATTTGTGTTTGGAACAAGGATATTTTCCAAAAGCATGGAGGCAAGCAATGATCATTCCTCTTCCAAAAAATCAAAGCTTATTTTCAAACAGATTCATTCTTCGAGATAAATCGTTGAAAGCGAAACTTTGTCAAAGCTTAGTCATATCTAAACTTACTTACGGTAGGTATCATCATTTATAATAAATCGTCTTCGGTTACAAATTATGCAAAACACATGCCGTAGTCGTCAATGGTCTTTGAAAGTTTGATCATATCTCATGCTTTTATTCAAACAAGATAGCTAACAATAATTTCTTGTCGAAATATAATTAATATATGTAAATATGTAACACAAAAGTGTCTAAACAACACTCAGTCTGCTCTACTGAAAAGTTGATTAGAATGACTGCAGTTTATCTTTGAGGTACTGATTACCCATTAAATAATTTTCAAAACGTTGACCATAATTTTTTAATTGAACCTATTTTTCTAGTATACAGGGTGTTTCCGAACTTGGCGTCCAAATTTGTAGGGGTGGTAGTTCGCAAAATTTGAGAGCGATTGGAAGATTTCATTTTTCTAAAAAACTTATAATAAACAAAATAGAGCCATTATAAATAAATTCCAAGAGCAGGTCCTACCCTGAGCGCGTAGCGCAATAGTCCTCAAAAACAGATGCGATTTGCAATTTTGTCCATTCTAAGGGTAGCGCGCGCCAGTCGAGGAGATCATATCGCTGTGCAGGACCGTACCTGTTTATAATTTTTAATTATTTTTAATTTAAATATTTTGGAAAAATGAAATCTGCGATTCGGTCTTAAATTATGCGAACTACCACCCCTACAAATTTGGACGCCAAGTTCGGAAACACCCTGTATTATGTTATTGTTTTAGCCTTGATTATATTATTATTATATTCTTCAAACAGTAGTGTGTGAAGAGTATTATAGGTTTACTTTCTCCGATGTCTCGTTTTTTGTCTGCACAATAAGTCAAAAACGAAAAACGATATCAACTTGAAAATTTTAAGCAAAAAAACAAGTTCTATAATGGGACAAAGCCTATTGATTTTGAAACAATCTGATTAAAAATAGGGAGATGAGATGGGTTGATATTAAAAAAAAATTCTTTCGTAAAATTAGACAAATGTATTTCAAAATGTATCATGTTTTTTTTTTAATTGCAAAAATTATTTAATTTTTTTAGAAAAAAAGGTATTTATTATTTTAAATGTAATTCTAAGTAGCCAAACTTAAGTTTTATAGTGTTAATATACTCCATTGAAAATATTGGGCAAATAATTTTTTTTAATTAATCAAAAAATGGCTTTATTGAAACCTTGATGCAGTTTTTTCGTTGTAACTATAGTTTCTGGATAAAACCGTTGGAACAAACGTTACTTGAATTGTTTTTCATCACTGTGACTTTTTAAATGTTGATGTAAGGTTGATTTTTGAGTAAAAGCTTTGGAACAAATGCCACACTTGAATGGTTTTTGTCTACTGTGAATTAACAAATGTCGCTGAAAGTAAAAATTTCGATCAAATACTTTGGAACAAATGTCACACTTAAAAGGGTTTGTACTACTGTGAATTAATGAATGTCGTTTTAACTCAGAACTTCGATAAAAGCGTTTGGAACAAATGTCACACATGAACGGTTTATTACCACTGTGAATTTTTAAATGTTGCTGTAAGTCTGATTTCCAGGTAAAACCTTTAGAACAAATAACACACTTGAATGATTTTTCACTATTGTGAATTAATAAATGTCGCTGTAAGTCATGATTTCGATAAAATGCTTTGGAACAAATGTCACACTTGAATGATTTATCACCACTGTGAATTATTAAATGATCATGCAAGTAAGATTTTCGATCAAATGTCTTGGAACAAACATTACATTTAAATGGTGTTTCACCACTGTGAATTAATACATGTCGCTTTAAGTCACAATTTTGATTAAATCCTTTAGAACAAATGTCACACTTGAAAGGTTTTTCACTACTGTGAGTTATTAAATGGATACGCAAATGAGATTTTCGATCAAATATTTTAGGACAAATGTCACACTTAAATGGATTTTCACTGTGAATTATTAAATGTTGCTGTAAGTCACGTTTTCGAGCAAATCCTTTAGAACAAATATCACACTTGACTGGTTTTCTACTACTGTGAATTTTTAAATGTTCTTGCAAGATAGAATTCTGATTAAATACTTTGGAACAAATCTCACATTTAAATGGTTTTTCACCACTGTGAATTATTAAATGACGCTGTAAGACTGAATTCTGAATAAAACCTTTAGAACAGATATTACACTTGAATGGTATTTCACCACTGTGAATTAATACATGTCGCTTTAAGTCACAATTTCGATTAAATCCTTTAGAACAAATGTCACACTTGAAAGGTTTTTCACTACTGTGAGTTATTAAATGAATACGCAAATGATATTTTAAGGAAGATGAATAAATAAAACCTTTAGAACAAATGTCACACTTAAAAGGTTTTTCACCACTGTGCTTTATTAAATGATAGTGCAAATGAGATTTTCGATTAAATACTTTAGGACAAATATCACACTTAAATGGTTTTTCAGCACTGTGAATTATTAAATGTTGCTGTACGTCACGTTTTCGAGTAAATTCTTTAGAACAAATATCACATTTGAATGGTTTATCACTGCTGTGAATTTTTAAATGTTCATGAAAGTGACATTTCCAATTAAAAACTTTAAAACAAATGTCACACTTAATTTTTTTTTCACCATTGTGAGTTATTAAGTGTTTTCGTAAGGTAGATGTATGATTAAAGCATTTAGAACAAATTTCACACTTGAAAGACTTTTTAGCACTGTGAATTAGTAAATGTTTTTCTAACTTGGATTTTAGATTAAACGTTTTGAAACAAATACAACAATTAAACGATTTGCCGTCAACGTCATCAATGTTTTTCAGCATCAACTTTTTAGAAGAAAGATTGCATTTCAAAGGTTTGTTATCGATATTTTTTATTCTAGTTTTCACTATATGAATGAAAAAATGTTGAAGAAAATCAATTTTTTTCATTAATCTTCCACAGAACTGACAAGCTGCGTAGCGTTTCTCAAAATGTCCATCAATATGAGTTGATCTTGACTTAGAAGAAGGAAAATCTGCAAATTAAAAAAATAGTGTATGACTATGAGTTTAATATTCACTTCTAAAAAAATACTTTTGATTTTCTTAGATATTACAAGCATCCTTATTTCAATTTAAATAAAAAAACTATTATCATTCATGTATTTATTTAACTATAAAACAAAATATAGAAATAAAACGAATGGAAATAGTGTAAAAACTACACAAAAAATGAGGAATGAGGTGAGTACAGTTGATGAAACCGAAATGTAAACGCCAACATTTAATAATGTGATTTTGACTTTGCTTCTTACGCCCATATGCACCGTTTTAAAATTTAATCTAGATTTGCAAATCTCGTTTAAATGACTAGTGGTTATTTTCTATGCACCGGCTACGGATTAGATAATCGAGTTTAGTAATCTGACAACAATGGATTTTGAATAATTTTGCAATTACAGAAGAAGAAAACTTCAGATTTGAGTAGAAAACTGTATGTCGAAAGACAAGGGGTCATGGAAAAAAAATATTGGAAAACGTCAAGAAATTGATTTATTTTAAAATATTTTTCTTCAAAATGAACCAAAACCGTGAACAAACCGTAAAACGGATACCAAATTTCACAAAGAGTGAGAAAGAATGCCTTATGAATTTAATATTAAATAATTACGCTGCAACATTAGAAAATAAAAAAACCAATAGAGTTAATATGCAGGAGAAAAATGAAATATGGAAAAGAATCGAATGCGACTTTAATAGTAAAGCGCCTTTAGTTCATTATAGAAGTGCTGAGCAATTAAGGAGACTTTATGAAAATAAGAAAAAGGAACTTAGGAAGAAACTAGCAGAGCATAAAAAACAGACCTATTTGACAGGAGGTGGCCCTCCACCTACTGATATAAAAGTTGATGCTATTGACAAAATTCTTATGCAGATAGTAAACAAAAAGAGTCTCAGCGGTTTTAGCGTAGAATATGACTCTGACATTGTAGATGAAGCAGAACCAATCCGTAAGAAGAGTAAAGAGGATGAAATTGAAGACGTTATTTACGAATTTGAAGCAAGTGAGTTTAAAGACATTGATATAATCGAGAATATTATTGAAAATGAACAATGTCCAAAAAGTATAAGTAAAAGATGTCCTCCACAAGGTTTTCAGAAACCTTTAAATGAAAAACTAAAAGTACAGCCTACTTTAAAAGTTATGCCACCTACACTATCATTGTCTTGTGTAAGTACTTCAGGTACTTCAAATTCTAATAAAACTCCTAAATTTAGTGCTAGAAGAAGACCAACTGGAGGAGTTAAAACTCTAACTTCTTCAGATTTTGCAGAAAAATATGTTTTATTAGATAAACGGTCGATTCTTGTAGAAAAACAAATTGAACAAATAACTGAACAACAATACTTTGTCAGAGAAGAACAGAAACGTAAACTGAAGATATTTCAACAGCAAGAAGACAATTTGAATTTAGAAAAAGAAGAGAGAAAAATGAAAATAGAACTACTGCAACTGGAAATTAATAAAAAAAAGTCCTAAAACTTTTTAATTAATTGTGAAGATATATATTAGTCCATTATGTTGTATATTTAAGAGTTTAATGTTCCTTTGTTATAAGATTTGTGTTTTTGATAGACTACAATATATTTTCTTTTGCTGAAAAATATATTTCTTTTCGGTTGACAGAAGATAAAGAAATACTTGAAAAAAAAAATAAAATTTATTAAAAAATAATTTATGCATTTAACAATAATTTTATAAATATCCAAAATAATTATTAATAAGATGTTGCCTCAGATTAAATACTCCATTACCTCCTTGTTCTTGAGGATGTCTTATATTATGTTCATCTTCAATGTTTCCAAGTGTAATTAAATAATTCAGTTGGTTTTCGTCTATATTTTCAGGCGGTGGGGGAATATTTTCATTACTTTCAATTGCAACAGTTATTCCTAAATATTTTATGTTTTCTTTTGCATAGATTTGTATGTCTCTATTATTATTTTTTATTTGTAAGGTGTCATATGTCGGCAATGAATTTGTGTAGCAACTAAAGGGAATAAAACAAGTTTTACTAAAATTAATGGTTAGTAATTTTGAATTAAAACAATTTATTAAAATACTCATATCTGCTTCTGCTTTCTTTTTTAGATCTTCCCAGTTTTGCGCTGTATATAGTATAATGGTATCATCTGCGAAACTACTTACTGTCCCAGTACTATTGAAGGTGAGTATTTCGTTTATATACAGTATGAATAATATGGGACCCAATACCGTTCCTTGAGGTACACCGTATGTCATTATTTTTTCAGAACTTTTTCTTTCACTTATAGTTACGTACTGTTTTCTTTCTTCTAGGTAACTTACCATTAGTTTGTATGGGATGCCTCGGAAACCAATGCCTTCTAAAGTCTTCAACAACTGTGTGTGACTCACAGTGTCGAAAGCCTTTGCAAGGTCTAAAAATATACATAGGGAATGTTCTCCATTGTCAAGATTTTTATAAAGTTCGGATGTTAAAAAAGTGATAGCATCTTAAGTAGATTGTCCTTCCCGAAATCCAAATTGACGTTTTGAAAGAATGGTATGTTTTTTTATATAATGTATAATTCTGGTCTTTAGAATTTTTTCAAAAATTTTAGCAAAGTTTGTTATCAAGCATATAGGTCGGTAATTAGTTACAATTTGTTTATCGCCGCTTTTGTACATGGGTTTTATAATGCCAATTTTAAATACCGAAGGGCAATGACCTTTTTCAAAAATTGCATTAATTAGGTGTACCAGCGGTAGTGATATTTCTTCCTTGACTTTTTTCAGAAGTTCACCTTTTATTAAATCATAACCGGGGGCTTTATGAGGTTTTAGAGATTCTATAGTTTCAATAATCTCATTTTTATTTGTGGGTGAAAGGAAGATTGAAGAAGAAATTGTTTTTGGTTTAAGAGGACAATTTTTCGGGACTTTAATTTCATTTGCTAATTTGCTTCCTATTGTAGCGTAATGTTCATTAAAAATTTCAGCTATTTCAGTTTTATTTTGTGTTATTGTTCCATCTGTTTTTAAAATTTTACTAATATTGTTTTGATTATTACCTCTAAAAATTTCGTTAACACAGTTCCATAAATTTTTTGTATCCCTATTTTGATTGATTTTCTGTTTGTAGTAATTATTTTTTGTCGTTTTTATTAAATTATTTAACGAATTTCTGTATGCAATATACTCACTTTTTAAATTTTCGTTTTCTAGATTAATTTTATAACGTTTGTATAATTTATCCCGAATTCCTATTGATTTCATTAAACCGTTTGTAATCCAACTTTTTTGCATTACTTGTTTGTGTTTTAATTTAACTTTTTTTGTGTTTTTATTAATAATGTCAATAAATAAATTTGTGAAATATGTTGAGCAGATTTCTGGATCAATAATGGAATAGAATTGCGCCCAGTTAAAATTTCGTAACTGCTTTTGTCAATATTATTGATGACATACCAATCCGCCCTGTCGTGTCATATATAAATTCACCAACATATTATACATCAAAGTGGTTGAATGACATACTCAAAATCCATTATAAAGATCACTTTACACATACAGTCAAAAATAGTGTACAACTTGTAAACAACATCAAAAATGTTCACATTAATGATACAGATTCTTTGATCTCTTTAGATGTATCAAACTTATTCACAAATATTCCTATACCAGAAGTTCTAGGTTTTGTTGAATCACATTTGTCAAGTTCGAATATGTCTGATATTGAACTAGTAGAATTTTTGAACCTTCTCAAGGTTTGTTTAGAACAAAACTTTTTTTCATTCAACAATGAAATTTTTTCACAAACAAATGGACTTTCTATGGGATCTCCACTTAGCCCAATTTTAGCAGACATATTTATGCACAATTTTGAAAAAGAAAAAATCCTTAAAAACAACCTTTTCCACTCAAATGTGAAATTCTATTATAGATATGTTGATGATATTTTGATTTTGTGGTCAGGTAACTTAGACTCATTAAATGACTTCTTGACTTATATTAACGACTTACATTCTAATATTAAATTCACATTAGAAATTGAAATAAACAAATCTATTAACTTTTTAGATCTTAAAATCTCACACAATAATAACAAGTTCAACTTTGACATCTATAGAAAGCCAACACATACAGGCACAGTTATAGACAATACCTCTAACCATCCAGCAACACATAAATTGGCTGCCTTTAATTGCTACTTAGAGAGGCTATTAAACGTTCCTCTGTCTACGGAAAACTTTAATAAGGGACTAAATATAATTAAAACTATTGCTATAGATCACAACTTTGAACTAGATATTATTGATAAAATGCTAACACATAAACAAAATAAAATTCAACAAAATTTAGTTTATATTAACAATCCTAATATGGTACATGAACTAACCACCAGTAAGAAATACATTTCTCTTACCTTTATTGGAAAAGCATCCTATAAAGTGGCTAGCTTACTCAAAGACCACTTTAAAGTATCTTTCAAAACCCCCTCTTCATTACATAAGTTATTTGTTCATAATAAAGATAAATTAGATCCCTTTGACTTATCTGGAATTCATAAATTAACTTGTAAATCTTGCCATTCTTTCTATGTGGGACGCACATTTCGAAATTTCAAGATCCGTTTAAAAGAACATTTACGTTGTCTTAACCAAAATACAACAGGTTTTTCACATTTTGCCAACCACCTACTGGACTCAAATCACGACTTCGATTTAACTGAAGGTTTCGAAATCCTTCATAGTTCCTACAATAGATTTACTCTTAATAGCTTCGAAAACCTCGAGATATTGAGACATTTAAAATTAAATCCTGTTGGTTGCTTAAATGCCCAGATATTGTCAGAAACTCCTCCTGTTTTCTCAACACTAATCTAAATTTATCGTTCTAACTTCCTTTTTAACCTCCCCCCTTTATTTCTATTCACATATCTTCTTGCAAGGGGTACATTTCAGTAAGTAATTTTTATATTTTTTATATTTTTTCCCATAAGAAACCAACGAGCACGTGTAAAGATTAGGTTAGATTGTCTGATATCCACATGCGTCATTTTCTTCTTTTATTCTTCAGTTGCTTCACAACAGTTAACCCAGTCATTTCTTCTTCTTTCTTCTTCCTACAACATCACATACACTTGGTGATTGGTTCATGGCCCAAATCTTATATAATAGATAATAAATAATTCTTCACTCATAGTTTACATCTTATTAACTATACCCTGTCATAAGTTTACCCAAGAATTTTTTCGTTATAATACTTACCACCACCTGTAGAGGCCTTAACCTGACAGGTCTCCTTTCAAAAAATGTTAGTTTTTTTAAAAAACAACAATGTTTAAAATAGGCCTTATCTTTTAATCTGTTTAATGTATGTAATTTGTTTTTGTATAGTCTTGAATATTTTAAATTTTTACTATAATTGACTAATATTTGTTTTTTCAAATATTTTTAACTTTTTATTACGTGTAAATCGGTTCATTTTACAATTTATTTCAACCCATAATTGATGAAACTTGTTTTTGTAGTATTCCCTAGTGGATGGAGAGTATGGTGAGTTTTCTCTTTTTTATTATATTATATATCGTTTTGTTTCCAAGTTAACACACCTTACACCACATATTCTCCTTTCCACTAGGCGAGCCTGAAGATGAAGTGATGACACTTCGAAACCGGTCGCACTCAATGTTTTGTTAAACAATTAAACATTGACTTTCCTTGTGAGATATAAAGGACTTTTTCTCACCCTTCACCTTAAAATTACCTCAACTCACACATGGCTACCCCCCTTGTCAATTTAAATATTAACTGGAATTTATATCTTCCTCTAGAACGTTGATATTAAAATCACCTGCAATTATGTTATGATATGTTTTTTGTAAAGAAATTTCTTGTAAATACTGTTTAAAATCAATAATAAAATCTTTTATTTCTATATCGTGAGACCTATATAGTGCTGTTAAAAGTATTATGTTTTCCTGAAAAAATATTTTAATTTGTATAGCCTTGCATCGACCAATATTAACTATTTCATATGAATAATTTAAATAATTTCTTAAATACACTACAACTCCATCACATATATTAATATCTCCTTCATTATATATTATATCATATCCAGGAATGTTAAAATCATTTTTATTAGTAATTTTCCTTGTTTCGGTTAAGATAATACATTGTATTTCCTGATAAAACTTTGACAGATATATTTTAAATTGGTCTATATTTTTTCCTATGCTTCTTATATTTTGTTTTAACACAATAAACTTTGATTTACAATTTTTATTTTGACTGTTATATTGTTCTACAGAATCTAGCTCTATAGTTGGTAATGGAGTATAATTATAATCTCTAATATACGGGTTTGTTAGCATCATTAATTATTGTGATAAGAAAATACCAACCCGAAGGCAATAGCTCTCAAGAGTGGGTGGTACGGCACAGCGAGCCACGTGCAGGTACCGCTCCGGGGCAGATCCACAGTATCAGCCTTGAGTGCCACTATACGCCTTAGGGATTACTATTTTAAGTAAAATTATAACATCAGAAGTGCGGGATAGGCCCATTAACACAAAAAAAAACTTTAAACGATCATTTCTTCGAAAATGAGTGCCGAAGCGTTAATAAATTTTTTTTCAAAAACTGCAGGAGTCTCTGCATGCGTCGTGACGCGCTAATGACGACGTCGTGCTACCGATATTTGTCTCTGACCGGGCAGATTTCGGTAGATAGTGTTGGTGTTGTGAAATTGTGGAAATAAGTTCTCTTCGAGGAGAGGCCCGTAGGTGGTTTGAAATTCACAATAGTGACCCTGTTTCCCTCTAAAAAGAATTTGGCCGAAAAGTTGAAAAATGCCATTCTTCTTACAAGCAAACCACTTGCTAGGTACTGTAAGTATGCAAGGGAAAAATTAATTTTATTTAAATGTATTAAAATCAATTTTACTGAAGTAGAGCTAATAGAGCTTGTTATTGGCGAGATATGAGATGTCTCTGTAAAAATGGGAGCGTTAAATAGGAATGTAAAAAATAAAATGGGTAATAACATTGATTTATAAATTATCGAACTTAAATTGTTGCAAAGCGGTTAATTCATCTAATAACTTAACTCTTACTGTGATTAAGGACACTACAGTTTATTGTTTAATAGATACATGGTCTACCTGTTCTCTTATGTCAAAAAAAAATCAGAATTAGTTGGCTGTAATGTTGAGTATTGTTACTCTATTAAAAGGGGATAGGGGGTGGTCAGGTACCGACTTACGGCAAAACTATTGTTATGTTGGAGTGCGAAAATATTTCTATGGACACGTTTTTTTTTCTTTTTCGAAATTATCAGTAGGAATATGAATTATTGTAGGTAGAGACGCGGTACAACGCAATGATATCACAATATCAGTTGATAAACAGGGAATTGATACAGTTCGTAATAAATCGTTTATGAATTGTGTTTACGTTTTGTCAGAGTCGGATGGCGGCGATATCTTAAACGATGTCAACGTAAACACTCTTGAAAATGAAGACCGTAATAAATTGTTTGAATTGCTGAGAAAGTATAAAAATATAATTACTTTTGGCAATGCGGTGCGTTATGTTAATACGACAAAATTTAAAATTGATTTAAAAAATGATTGTATTGTAAATTATCGACCATACAGACTTACAGACTGTCCATAATTGAACGAAAAAAAAGTCAGAAACATGATAGCAGATATATTGCGTAACAATATTATTCGGGAAAGTAATTCTTCATTTGCAAGCTCTGTCATTTTGGTTAAAAAGAAAGACGGGGGAGATAGGCTATGTGTAGATTTTAGCCGAAGATTATATTCTGAAAACTGCCTTCGTAATGCCAGATGGCCATTACGAGTACCTAAGAGTGCCTTTTGGGTTATATTGATTCCCTGCCCTAATATAAATGAGGGTCTGCATTCTTTAGAATAAGTACTTGAAGCATAAGCGAAAGCAGGTTTTTTCCTTAAAAATTAAATAAATGCCGTTTTTCTTTTAAAGTGTCGAATATTTGGGTCGGCATGTGTCAGCTGAGATGGCATTAGGCCGGGTAAAAGTAAAATATCAGCTTTAATAAATTTGCCAGTACCGACTAATGTTAGAAATATTGAGCAAATGATAGGACTTGCAAGTTGTTTTCGAAAGTTTGTACCTGAATTTGCTAGTAAAACAGCATGCACTTAAAAAATAAACAACGTCACCTGGAAATGGGGCGAACAACAAAATACTGCGCGAAAATATATAATTAATCATTTAAGCAGTGAGTCGTTATTAACTATTTTTGACTCTACCTTAGATACTGAACTACATACTGACGCAAGTTTCATAGAGTACGGGACAGTTTCGTTTCAAAAACATAATTCGAAGTATCTCGGTATGACTCTTATGAGCTGTAGACGCTTGTACTCATTAACTGAATCAAACATTTTCGTTTTTATTTACTGGAAAATTATATCTGAACTTGCTTAAAAATAAATATTCCGTTTCATACAATTCGTATTGATTGTATTGATCTGTAGTTTAAAATAACAAATAACCACAGATGGTTTTAAACACGCTTTTTTTATCGTCAATACTTTTACGAAATATGTAATTCTATACCCTTTAAAAAAAAGCGTTAACCAGAACAGAAATGACTAAAAATATTAAAGAATTATATAATGATGTTTGGTAGGTACGACGGCACGTATTTTAATTAACCGTGGAACAAATTTTACCGATAAAAAATCCTTATTCGTAAATATATAAATATTAAGCGTCATTAAATTAGCAGGGGCGCTACTGGGCAAGTTGAAAGGTATGTTGTAACAATAATTAATTTATTATTACTACAAAAAAAAAACTGTTGAAGTTCGAAATTTGTCAGAATGGACGAGCGCTCTTTCCAAGTTGCGATTAACTGTTAATTCTACCATTCGGAAAATTAAGTACAGGTCAGGTTAATCCCTGAGGAGTACCTCTGAACTTAACGTTGTAATTATGTCACCAGAAAGTCAATTATAGGTCAGGTTAATCCCTCTGAGTACTTCTGAACTTCTCTACTGTTTTTATTTAATAACAAAGCTAAGTACAGGTCGGTTAAATATCTGAGGAGTACCTTTTTTGAACTTCCATTTAAAGCTTTTGCTTTTGTAAGTAAAAAAGTTAAGTACAGGTCAGTTAAATATTTGAGAAGAAGTACCTCTGAACCTTAATTTAAAGCTTTTGTTTTTGTGATTAAAGAAGTTAAGTATGGGTCAGCCACATATCTGAGAAGTATCTCTAAACGTATTGCTTTTACTTTTTTCTGCTTAGCACAAATGTACAGAAATCTTTTGAAATATTAAATATAGTTTAATTGTTAGCGTCGTGTAAGCTTTATGTTTTATAAATGTGGTCTAGTGAATCGTATGAGGAATCTGAGGATTCACAATCATAGAAAAAAATCGGTAAGTTGTATTGTCCTGGATGGGCGGTGTTAGCAAGTAATTCTTTTGTTTTTGGCTTTTCCTTTATGTTTTGTTGCCTAAATGAAATATTAACTGCCCGAGACCTATTAGATGACTTGTTTTTTAACCACGCGATGGCAGGTGGTAAGCATTTCGTGACTAGTAGAGTGAAAAATGCTTGACGGATATTGTTAAAATCCGAGGAGCATAGCTATTATTTTAAAATTAATTTAAAAATGGAAATTGAAAAATGCTGGACGGATATTGTTGAAATCCGAGGAGCATAGCTTTTATTTTGAATGATTTAAAAAATATGTAAATTGAAAATGCTGGACGGATATTGTTGAAATCCGAGGAGCACAGCTTTGAAATTATTTTAAACATATTAATTGAAAAATGCTGGACGGATATTGTTAAAATCCGAGGAGCATGAGCAACGTTTTTATTATTTTTAAATTTTTAAAGTGCTGGACGGATATTGTTAAAATCCGAGGAGCACAGCTTTGAAATTATTTTAAACATATTAATTGAAAAATGCTGGACGGATATTGTTAAAATCCGAGGAGCATGAGCAACGTTTTTATTATTTTTAAATTTTTAAAGTGCTGGACGGATATTGTTAAAATCCGAGGAGCATAAGCAATGTTTTTATTTTTGAAGTGCTGGACGGATATTATTAAAATCCGAGGAGCATAAGCAATGTTCTTATTTTTAAAATGCTGGGCGGATATTGTTAAAATCCGAGGAGCATAAGCAACGTTTTTATTATTTTTAAATTTTTAAAGTGCTGGACGGATATTGTTAAAATCCGAGGAGCATAAGCAATGTTCTTATTTGTAAAGTGCTGGACGGATATTGTTAAAATCCGAGGAGCATAAGCAACGTTTTTATTATTTTTACATTTTTAAAGTGCTAGACGGATATTGTTAAAATCCGAGAAGCATAAGCAAAGTTTTTATTTTTAAAGTGCTGAACGGATATTGTTAAAATCCGAGGAGCATAAGCAATGTTTTTATTTTTGAAGTGCTGGACGGTTATTATTAAAATCCGAGGAGCATAAGCAATGTTCTTATTTTTAAAATGCTGGGCGGATATTGTTAAAATCCGAGGAGCATAAGCAACGTTTTTATTATTTTTAAATTTTTAAAGTGCTGGACGGATATTGTTAAAATCCGAGGAGCATAAGCAATGTTCTTATTTGTAAAGTGCTGGACGGATATTGTTAAAATCCGAGGAGCATAAGCAACGTTTTTATTATTTTTACATTTTTAAAGTGCTAGACGGATATTGTTAAAATCCGAGAAGCATAAGCAAAGTTTTTATTTTTAAAGTGCTGAACGGATATTGTTAAAATCCGAGAAGCATAAGCAAAGTTTTTATAATTTTTAAATTTTGAAAGTACTGGACGGATATTGTTAAAATTCGTGAAGCATAAGTAAGGTTTTTATTATTTTTAAATTTTGAAAGTACTGGACGGATATTGTTAAAATCCGAGCAGAATAAGCAAAGTTTTTATAATTTTTAAATTTTGAAAGTACTGGACGGATATTGTTAAAATCCGAGAAGCATAAATAAGTAGTTTTTATTTTTAAATTTTGAGTGCTGAACGGATATTGTTAAAATCCAAGCAAAATAAGCAAAGTTTTTATAATTTTTAAATTTTGAAAGTACTGGACGAATATTGTTAAAATTCGAGAAGCATAAGCAAAGTTTTTATTTTTGAGTTTTTAAAATCTGAACGGATATTGTTAAAATCCGAGAAGCATAAGCAAGGTTTTTCTTATTTTTAAATTTTGAAAGTACTGGACGGATATTGTTAAATTTTATTGCTGTGATATTATAAAATATTGAACGGACATTGTTAAAATCGAGGAGCATATGCAAAATATTGCTCTTATGTGGATTTTGTTGGATATTGTAGTCTGTGAAACGATCTTTTTGTTTTTACAGAAAGACGATTCAATTTAACAGCTGACTGGAAGTTTCTATAATAAAATATTGTGTAACTTTATAATATTTTGTTTATACTTTTAAGCTATGGTAAACCATGTAGTGTGGGTTTTATTTTTCCTGGTCAGGACAATTTGTTGGTATAGAGTACAAAGGTATTTCGAGAGCGAAATACAGGTCAGTTTGGCCGTGTTAGCATCATTAATTATTATGATAAGAAAATACCAACCCGAAGGCAATAGCTCTCAAGAGTGGGTGGTACGGCACAGCGAGCCACGTGCAGGTACCGCTCCGGGGCAGATCCACAGTATCAGCCTTGAGTGCCACTATACGCCTTAGGGATTACTATTTTAAGTAAAATTATAACAGGTTCATAATTTAATTACTATAAGTTTATATTACGCAAAAAATTTCAGACAAACCTATTAATTATTTAATTCAAAAACATCCAAAACACATTTAGTTACAATTTTTTTTTTATTTTAATATACACTACCTAGTTACTTTAAAATTTATTTAGGCTTTTTATTGTTATTTAAATTTCCTACTTTTAAAGATTTATTTTCTTTGGAACCCACTCCTGATGCAGAGCCAAGCCTGGTTTGGTATCGTTTCCTCTGGTCTTCTTGAATTTGTTTTTTAATTACCTCTTCACTTTCTTTTGTCCTCTCCGAGCTTGTATTTTTTTTTGAGTAATCTCTAAAGTATTCTCTGTGAACACAACTTCTTCGATTTCACTCTCTATTTGCCTTGGTGTTTGGGGTGCACTGAAACTCTTTCTGGAGGGTAGTGGTGAGAAATTTTTGTCTGACTTTTCTTCTCTCTCCTTTAATATATCTGTTGCTGTATATGTCTTGTTTTCTATGATAAGCTTTCTTCCTTTGATTATAGCACGTTTATTTTGACTTTTTGCTTCTTTCATGTACTGAACAAGAATTTTTTTTTCTTCTAAATCTTTTACAATTAAATCTTCGGATATGTATATTCCAAGATTTTTTAATAATCTAGTGTTTTTTAAAATTTCGAAACGCTTTAAATTTGAATGAAATTTAACTAAAACAGGTCTAACGCTGTTTTTGTTTTTCCCTATGCGGTATATATTAGTTATATCAAAACTCTCAATATTTATTTGGAGATGCTCTTTAATACTTGTTGTTATAGTAGCCAGTAATTCTTTTATGGTTTCTTCGGGTTTTTCGTATATACCATAAAAAATTAAATTCTGTTCTTTTAGTTTTCTTTCCACAATTTCTAATTTAGTTTTTAAATTTTTATTTTCAGAATCAAGTTCTTCTAATTTATGATCTAATTCTACTAATTTATTCCCAACACTGTGAGAAAAGGTTTTAAATTCAAGATTCAGATTATCAATTTTATTAGTGAGATTCTGATTAGTGTGCTTTACTAATTCAAATAAGTCATCTAAAGTTTTATTTTGATTCATAATGAATAGGTACTATATACGCCACTGACTTCGTATTTTAATGTTTATCAGCAAAATAATCCAGTTTTTCTATCTTAGTATTTTGTTAATCCACTGTTATTTTGTGCTTATTTCGTTATAAATATATTTAAAGAGTTTTCACTTACTTCATCGTGTTTCTCATAACTTTATAAATCGATTGATATAAAATACAAAATTATCTGCAATGTTTTTACCACTGAAACTGTTAATTTTCGGGAGCGTACATTTAAATCACTTGTTTCGTAGACGAGCAATGAATGTATATTATATAATAAGGCTGTTTAGTTTACACTTGTACGAGAAAGGGAGAGGATTTCAGAATAGTTTGATCACTCTAATGAACGTTGTATATTTATCAGTTGTCAATTGTGTTTGATCCTAACTCATTATCGACTGTACTTTTAGCCATGAACAAACTATGGCAACACTGCAGTGAGTAAAATCAGTCAGTCTAAGAGCTGCGAAGTGAGGTAAACTCTACGCACTTTGAATTTTATGTTGTTTATTTAAATGTATTAAGTTTTCTTTTTATTTTTGATTCTGCCCTATCCGTAGTATTTGACCGTATTTTGAAAAAAAAAAAAAAATCTGCAAAACAACATGTTACGCGCTAAAAGTGTACTAACACGTGAGTACAATATACCGAAATTGGATTCGATCACCAGGTTGTTAAGAGTTATCTTTGCTATGCTAAAAGTCAGGGGCGGTTTCTAAATATGTTTATTTGTGCAGTGAACACCCAGTTACATTTCACAAAATTTTTTTGTTTTCATACGGGTTAATATCTATATTTGGGTACGCCAATACGCTGAAGCTCATCGCGTTTGCGCTTTTATAAGTGAGCCACGGGAGTGAGAAGCGTTCTTGAAAATCTTTAGCTAAAAAGAGATGTCACACGATAATAGATACCTGAAACGTAGTGAAACAATGATAAAATAACTTAGATCAGCCTAATTTGCGCAACACACACCATGACGTCACAAAGTAGGGCAGTGCATACCAATCTTTTAAATCATAGATATAGAGAAGCAATAACGGTACTAAACTTGTCTGCAATTTTGCATTACTCTTTTACGACATATGTTAAACTCGAGCTAGTCAGTTTTGGTGATAATAAATGCTATTTTTTTTAAAATAGGGTGATTTAAATGATATTAAAACATTTTCATTCCGTCAATCTACAACTATAAAATTATTAACTTAAAATTAATCAAAATATGACGCAAAGTGCCGCCACTTGTCATATCACAAAATAGTCTTTATTTCGTCTCTACCTTCTTAATATTCTATCTTTCCAATCAAGCTGTCAGATTCTATAAATTAACATGAGACAATTTTAATTGTGAATTGTATTAAGAATGAAGTTTAAATAAAACTGCGACTTTAATAAATCGGAAGTATGTGTGTCAATTCGACGACTGTTACAGAAAAACGTCACAGGTAAAAAAATACTATTATTTTTGAGGTTATGTTTATTTACAAAAAAAGTTGTAATTATTTTGTTTTTCGTTCCAGAGTCTACAGAATACACCCAAGAATATATACAGAATATACTCAACTATGCACTGAGCAAATTTTTTTGTTTCCAACTAAAGTTTCGTCTATGCCCAGACAGCACACATAGTCCAATGTACGTCCACTTTAGATCTATTTGAGGGTCAGGACGTCCATATCCGGGCATCCAGTGTACATCCGTTTTTGCTAATTAAATTGACAGCTGAATATTGATACCCAGAGAACGTCTGTTTTTGGACTTAATTTTAAGTTTAGTAATATTTTGACGTCCAGTGGACGTCCATCTTAGGTCATTATTTATTAAGCATACCAGATAATACTCATCTATAATATATACTTCTTTTTTTAATATAACTGGTCATTAAAAATTGACAAATTGAATCTATTGCATTTCATTCTATTAGCGGAAGTTTGAAATCTTATTCAATTATAACTGTATCTAGTAAAAACTTTTCAAGTGGTTCCGTGGTCGAGCTCGTCTAGCGATTGAAAGCGTAAAACGATAATGGATGTGTCGTGAGTTCGATGCCTGCTCAGGTCAAGCGATTTTTAATAAAAAAAAATATATGGTGTATAGCGGTTTGCGAAAATAATAAACAAATTATTAATAATATAAAATAGTGTGTGGTAAGTTGCGGTTCTGTAAAAAAAGTGGGGATGTGGTCTCAATGGAAATATAATCCTGGACGTTTTTTGAATGTTCAGTATTCGACGTCCAAATATATTCCAGAATTGAACGTCCTCTGAATGGTCAAAAGTGTGCCATTTGTATACTTCACTGGACGTCTATTGGATGTCGGAAGTACAGAAAAAACTCATTCTTGGACGTCTAGACATTGAAAATTGTATATCGAATGGACGTCCAATGGACGGTCTGGGTGATAGCCAGGCCAGGTATTTAACTCTAAATACATAAACCTTAAATGACATCTAGCTTAACTTGGCGAGAAAACACTTGTTTATACAGAAATGGGTGATAAACTTGAAAGTCCTTTTAATATAATATAAATTCAGAAATTCTAAAAATTTGTAAGTACTTTTTAAACCTAAAAGTTTTTGAAAATATAAGCACATTGCAAATATTTAGTTAAATATCTCAAACTTAATGTCTTTTTAATTGTTACCTATTTTTTTTGGCACCTTTATTTACCTTATTTTTACTTAAGGAAAAGGTAATTTAATTTAAATATGGGGCTTTTATTACATTTTTAACAATAAATAAACCAAATATTAAACAAATTTTATAGATAAATTATAAAATAATAAACGTCTTTTACTTTTATAATAAATAATTAATTATTACATAATGAATTATATTTTGGTGCCGAAATTTCACCATTGCTATTAACCCTAACTACTTCAATGTAATTAAATCACATTACAACATTTGCGCATGGACTATAACAATGATTTCAGAAAATTTGCCAAACTATTTCGCTCAGTGTAGAAAATAAGCATGTTTTCTCAGCGTGCTAAGTTGTGTATCAATCAAAGTCATGCTGTGAAAAAGGTACATTCGATATCAAAGGTACCGACAGCTACTGTCGCTTCTCCTTGATCGTTATTCTCGGGTACAATATTATATGAATAATTGTTTATTTTGTAGATTGTCCCTTGAAGTTATAGAAAAGTCCTTTATCTATAAATGCCAGAGGTACTAATAAACAGTGTCAGACTGATATAGCACTGAGGATTTTATAAACTTACATTACAGTGTTTTAAACATGATATAAAATAAATTTTGCACTGGTCTAAAATAATTCAAGAAACTTTTTCAGGGGTATTCTATTTAGTGTATAGTGATGTCACAATATAAAATATAAAATAAGGGGTTAGGATGTGTAGAAATTAAAAAAAAAATTCTTAAATTAAAAAAAAATCCTAAATTAAAAAAGAAAAAAAAATCTAAATAAATAGGGGAGTTAGGAAGGGTTAAAATATAAAAAGAATCATAAATAAAAATGAAAAGCGATATCAACATGAAATTTTTGGTAGAAATCAAGCTCTATAAGGAGATGAGGCCAGTCGTGTTCTTAACTTGATAGAAGACGCACATCGTATACGAACCGGTCGTTATCAAGTGTGCTGAACAAAAAGAGTGTGGATAACCTTTAAAAACTTAAGTATTTTATTTTCATTTTTAATAATATTAGAATTATCCTGATTCTTTCGGGACGTTCTACTTAAACAAATATGGATATCGAGCAGGGCGGCGATTCGCCGCCTGAAAATAATAATTCTAATACTAATAATTTGATAAACGCAGACATTCAGAAAATATTTGATTTAAATAATCTTTATCAAAAAACGGATACTGGGCCATATTTTGTTTATTTAGAACACCAAGAAAAAAATATCGGGAGGCTTTTTCCGATTATAATAGGTCACTTTTTGCGAGAAGTGCCTGAATTTCAACAAAACATCACATACATAAAACCTATAGGATTAAACAGAGTAAATGTTATTTTTAAAACATACAATGTAGCAAATTATCTAGTAAATCATGAAGTTGTCCTCAAAAATAAATTAGTAGCTTACATTCCACAATTCTATACACATAAAAAAGGTGTAATACGTATGGTTGACACATTCTTTAATACAGATTATTTAAAAAATTATATCGAATCAAATATTAAGGTAGTTGATGTTAGGCGGGTGAAACGAAAAGTACAAGACAAAGATACTAAATAAGTAAATTAAATAGATACACAAACGATAGTGGTAACATTTTTGGGAAACAAAATTCCTGACTGTGTTAAAATTAATTTAGTTAATTTTCAAGTAGAGCAGTACATTTACCCCGTAGTCCTGTGCTTCAACTGTTTAAGATATGGCCATACTAAAAACCAGTGCAAAGGCAAGAAAAAATGTCAAAACTGCGGCGATGAAGATTGTACTTTAAACCCCTGCCTAGAAAATAGAAAACATTGTAATCACTGTGATAGTATTGATCATAGTTCAATTTCCAAAGCATGTCCCATGTATAATAAACAGCATACTATTAAAAAAGTTATGGCAACAGAAAACGCTTCTTTTAAAGAAGCTGAAACATTGGTGAATAACCCCTCTTACTCCAAAATTATCACTAATAATCGGTTTGCACTTTTATCAAACGTAACGAATTTTCCTGAATTAACAGCTCCCACTAGTAGTTTTAGTGCCGTTCTTAATAAACCAAAATCCCAAAACTTTCTACCACTTCAACGAAAAAAAGGAAAAAGTTATCACCTCCATCAACGCCTCCAAATAGCTCCGTTATTAAAAAACCAAATTTTAATTCTTCAGTTCTTCCTAATCCATATAGAGAAGAATTTAGATTATATGAAGAAAAGTTAATTTTTGAAATCCAGAATTTAGTAAGAAATATAATTAATAATAAAGTAAATATAAATGATGAAAATTTCAAGCACATCGTTAGTAAAATGTTAGATGGATCAAAATATCTAGACCAACAAAAACCTAATTCATTAATAGAAATTTCTGATAGTGAAAATGACGAATTCTTTTAAAAAAATAAATAACTTAACAATTTTACAATGGAATAGTAGATCAATTATGGCTAATAAAGCCAGTCTTATTAATTTTATAAATACTTTTCATGTTGACATTATAGTAATATCTGAACTCTGGCTGAAGCCTAAAAATAAATTCTACTTAAAAGGCTTTAACTTTATACAAAAATGCAGAGATGATGGCTAGGGTGGAGTGGGAATATTTATAACAGAGACATTAGTGTACAAGGAATTGAAATTATCTTTGAACTTTAGTAGTAATATTGAAGCTTGAGCAATTCACCTACCTTCACCAGATGTATCAATTTATAGACTTCCAAATCTGATAGTAAATCCTTCTGATTGGATAAATTTATTTGAACAGTTCAATTTGTCCACACTTTTTTGTGGTGATTTCAATTGTCATCATGATATGTGGGGTCCGATTCCAGATGATAGCAATGGAAAAATTTTAGTTGAAGCTATAGAGCATTTAGATTTAGTAACTCTCAATAATGGTACTCCTACTAGGATCAACCCAAATGGAAATCAATTTGCAATCGACCTTTCCCTCACTTCACATTTATTAGTGGACAAATTGGACTGGTCAGTTTTATCTGATACCCTGGGATCGGATCATTTTCCGATAATTATTAAGTTACAAACTAGTCCCTCAACTTTTTACATTAATCCATCTACCAAATGGAATGATGCCCGCGCTGATTGGAATACATTTAAGATAACTCTAGAAACTGAAATTAAAAATAAGATCCCCGCAATAAATATAAGTTCTACAAGAAAAGTCGAGTCATTGTTAGAACTAATTTCTGATGTAGCCTCTCAAACTAAGCCCTCAAAAAAGTGTTTTACTCCCGTTACCCCTAGACCAGTTTGGTGGGATGAGGAATGTACGGATATGATCAAAAAACGTTCGGAGTCACTAAAAAATTTCAGAAAAGTAGGAAATTTTAATAACTATCTGACTTACCAAAAAGTTGCTGTCCTAACTAAACGTTTATTCAAAACCAAACAACGAAATAGTTGGGTATCATTTTTAAATAACTTAAATAAAAATACGCCTTTAACTGATATTTGGCGACACATTAAAGCTATTAGTAATAAAAATTATCAACGAAGAAAAGCACCTATATTCAAAGAAATGATTGAAGAAGTTTTAAACAAATTGGCTCCTTCTTCTGTTTCCAGTTTCATCGATCACTTTACTTTTCACAATAAGAACAATTATTTATCAAACCCATTTACTGTCGCTGAATTGGACTTAGCTTTAAAAAATAATAGTAATACTGCCCCGGGAATTGACGGCTTCACCTATAAAATAATCAATAACCTCCCTCTTTGTGCAAAAAATCTGGTGTTACAGGCCTTTAATGATTGGTGGATAAAAACAAGAGTATTTTGACTGTCTTAAAAATATAATAGTTTGCCTTATATTAAAACCACATAAGGATCCTCTTTTACCATCATCTTACCGTCCTATTTCCTTACTATCTTGTATTACGAAGACTTTCGAAAGATTGATTAAATTAAGATTAGAACACTTTGTAGGAAGTAAATCACTTTTACCTCGAGCTCAGTTTGGATTTCGTAGAGGGCAAGGTACAATAGATGCTGTAAGTCATTTAGTTACTGACATACAATTATGTTTCTCCAAAAATCAATTTACGTTATGTTTATTTATTGTTTTAACTGGCGCATATGATGTTGTTGATCTGAATATCCTATTTAAGAAAATGGGTTAAAATTGGTATAGATAAAAAAGTTTCAGCAAATATAATAAATTTATATAGTAATCGCAAAATGTACATTAGAGATCAGCATAATGTATTACATGGTCCACGAACGGTATATAATGGCTTACCACAGGGGTCCATTTTAAGTCCCATATTATTTGACATTTACACAGCCGATCTGCACAGATTAGGAAATGACAATATTGTTCAATACGCGGATGATATATGCTTCTATTTCACCCATAGTTCATATGAACAGTGTTTGATTGACTTAAGAACATTTATGCACAGACTTAAACAATGGTTTATAGACATGGGTTTCAGTATTTCTCCGGAAAAGACTGCTTTGATATGTTTTTCTAGACGTCGTCTAGCTACACCTAGGTCTATCTCTTTAAGCGGATATACGATCCCATTTGTCGAAGAATTTAAATATCTAGGTATAGTCTTTGATAAAAAATTATTATGGACAAACCATATTAAGTATGTAAAGCAGAAATGTGAAAAGGGAATAAATCTTCTTCGAGTTATTTCAAAACAAAAATTTGGAGCAGATACTAACATTTCCCTGATTTTCTATAGGTAATACATACGTTCGATTTTGGACTATGGATGTACATTATATGGTGCGTCGTCAAAAACCAACTTGTTAACCATAGATCGTATTCAGTACAAATCCCTGAACATATGTTTGGGAGTTATGATGTCCTCACCTAATCAGGCAGTATTGGCTGAAATTCAAGAACCCCCTTTATCGCTTCGTAGACAATTTTTGGCAGAAAAACAGATAATCAAATATCGATCATTTAATACAAGCATGGTGTCTAAAATTCGAGGGGGTAACAACTGGTGGCAATACATGTACAAATTGTATGGCATTACAACGCATTACGAGCGCATTACCGGCATTACTGGCATTACCCTGGCATTACGGTTGCATTACTCTGGCATTACGTGACATTACTCGGTATTACTAGGGATTACTCTGGCATTACGAGGCATTACCTACGAATATCGGAATTGCGCTTGCATTTTGGAGTTAGGCTCGAGTTAAGGTTGATGGGTCAGTTGATTTTTAAACTGTTTTAAAGTGCAGTGAGTTTTTATCAAAACTTTTATTGAAATTTGGAGTTAAGGTAAGTACTGGACATTAATTTTATGTATTTATTGAGGTATTTATTGATATAGAAATTCCTGACGTCATAAAATTTATTATTTTAAATTGAGCAATACTGGGGTGGTGAAGTGTCTTGAAATCAAAATTTAAAGTTAAAAATCAAAATGTCGGGGTTTTTGGTTGATTTAAAAAGAAAATTGTCAGGAAAATTGGAGATTGTCAGTGGGGAATTTTGAAAAACGCCAGAGATAAAATTAATACAAAGATAAATTATTATTATTATAGAAGCTTGATGTTACAATAGAAGTTGAAATAAAGAAAATAAAATAAAAAGGTACAGAGGAATTTTAATTAGAAATAAGCAAAGACAGGTAAAAGCAGTGACAGACAGAGAGTAGCAGAGCCTGGGCTGGTAGCAGCAGTTACAGGTAGAAGCAGAGACAGGGAGACACGATCACACGCACACAGGTAGAGATTAGCAGAAGTACAGACCAACAGAGAGATAGAATCGAGTAGATAGACAAGCGGACAGGTAAAGGCAATATAGACAATGGAGACAAGGAGCTAAGAGAAGACTGAAGAATTTAAAATTTAATTTTTTTATTTATTAAATTTGGCAAATATTTTACCATTTGTAAATTTTTAGAACCGAACCACCCCTTTTAAGAGTCTGGGCAAATTTATTAAATTGATATACAGGGGGTTTCTATATCAAGTGGCGCCCAACGTGGGGCATTATTTCTAGTGGGAGATCAAAATTTTGGATATTTGCAATTTTGGAATTTAGAAGAAAATTGGTAAGATTGTTTATAATTTTTTTTATTTGAATTGTTGATTTTGGTCTATTTTTTATATAGAGAGGGTGAAGATATTGTGTGTGTGATGTTTGTATGGTTTAGGAGAAAAGAGCAAGAATACATTGACAGAATATAAAGTATAGGAAATTTGGGTGGAATTTAAGTAGGGGGAAAGTAACATTAAAAGCCAAGTGTGACGTGGAATGTAAGGTATTAAAAGTGGTGAAAGTTTAAAAGTGATATATTACATAAAAGTGATATATTAGATGGACTTGCGAGGAGGAAAGAAGGTTGGTTTGATTGAAGAACAAGAGAGAGATGATGAAAACATAGGACAAGGAGATATGGAACAGCAAAATATAGAAGAGACAAGTTTTGAAGAAGAATATAGAGGAACAGGACAAAATCAGAACAATACAGTGACATTAGAAAAGAATATTGTCGAGACGCAAGAAAGGAAAGAAGGAATGAATTTGGAAGATTTTATGCAAATGCTAATCAAGAAAATGGATGAAAACAATAAAGATATAAGCAGGAAAATGGATAAATTAGTGGAATATAGTAAGAAAATGGATGAAAATAGAAAACAAGATAAAGAAGAAATAATGAAGAAATTTGAGGATTTTAAAATATACACTGACGAAAAAATTGAAAAAATTGAAGAAAATAAGAAGAATATAAAAATAGAAATGATACGAAGAATAAATGAAATAAAAAATGAAGAAGATAAGAAATATAAAATAACAAAAAAAGAAGATTTAAAAAAAAAGATTTATACAATGGTAGACAGTGTTAAAATAAGTGTAAATAAAAATGATAGTAGGATATCGAATTTGGAAAAAGTGAAGGAAAATATTAAAGAAATAGAAGAAAAATATAGTCATAAGTTGAACAAGCAAACAGGTAATTTGGAAAAACAATTATCCAACAGAAGGGATTTTAACCTATTAGAAATAAAAAAGGAAATAAACATAAACCAAGACAATAGAAGCAAAATGATAAGAAATAAGAGGGAATGTAAAATAAGAAATGGTGATTTTGGAAAAGAAAAACGGAGAAAATATTGTTTGAAAAATAAAGAGAAAATAAAACTAAGAATAAAGAAAATAGAAGAAGATTATAAAAAGAAGACAATAGCAAGAAAGAACATAATCAAAGAAGAACGGAGAAACATAACCAAAAATAGGGGATTGACTGAAAAAGAAAAATTTAGAAACAAAGTAAAAGAGAAGAATAGGAGAAATAGAAATGAGGTGAAGACAGTCATGGCAAAGAAATGTTTAGAAGTGATAGCAATAGATTTTATTAGCAATTTGATAAAGAGTGAACAAGGAAGTATGAATATTTTTATTATAGTGGATGTTTTCTCTAAATATGTTAAGCTATATCCGACAAAAAGTATGAAATCTTCTGTTGTAAAAGAAAAATTGAATAAATATTTTAGAGAATACGGAAAACCTGAAAAGTTAATTTTGGACAATGCGACATATTTTGCAAATGAAAGATTTAGGAAATTTTGTAGTAAGAATGAAATTGAAGGTAAAACAATTAGTATAAGACATCCAGCGGGGAATCCTGCAGAAAGATATATAAAGGAAGTTAATAAATTTTTGAGAATATTGGTAGAAACAGATCATACTAAGTGGGAAAATCATTTAGCAAAAGTAGAATTTTATCTAAATAATATTCCTAACAGTATAACGTGTGAAAGTCCAGTGTTTATAATGAAAGGTGTTCTGCCAGAAAGGAAATGGGAAGTAGTAAGTGAGGAGAAGTATGAAAGAATTTTGGAAAAGGTAAATTTAAGATTGGAAAGGAATGCACAGAAATATATAAGTAGAATGAATGAAAAGATAAAGAATAAAATAAAGTTTAAGAAAGGGGATTTGGTGATCGTGAGAGCTTTGAGGATATCAAATAGGAAAAGAAATAAGTGTGCAAGGTTACAATTTCCGTTTGAAGGACCTTATGTGGTTGAGAATGAGAATGGGGTCAATAGTTACATGTTAAAGAATGTGGAAGATGATAAAGTACGAGGGGTTTTTCATGTACAAGATTTGTACAAATATGAAGTTTAGATTTAGGTAGTTATTTATTGAATTAGTATAGAGTTGTCATTTTGAGTTAAGAGTTATTAGTTAGTAGATAGCTTATATGTTTGGTTTGAATGAATAAAGAAAAATTGACGAAATCAACATTTCAGGTAGGAAAATTATAACTAATCAGGGAATTTCAATATTTGGATAAAATTTAAAATTTATTGTTCACAGTATATTTTAAAATATACTGGACGAACAATTAATTTGGGGGATTTGATATAGAAATTCCTGACGTCATAAAATTTATTATTTTAAATTGAGCAATACTGGGGTGGTGAAGTGTCTTGAAATCAAAATTTAAAGTTAAAAATCAAAATGTCGGGGTTTTTGGTTGATTTAAAAAGAAAATTGTCAGGAAAATTGGAGATTGTCAGTGGGGAATTTTGAAAAACGCCAGAGATAAAATTAATACAAAGATAAATTATTATTATTATAGAAGCTTGATGTTACAATAGAAGTTGAAATAAAGAAAATAAAATAAAAAGGTACAGAGGAATTTTAATTAGAAATAAGCAAAGACAGGTAAAAGCAGTGACAGACAGAGAGTAGCAGAGCCTGGGCTGGTAGCAGCAGTTACAGGTAGAAGCAGAGACAGGGAGACACGATCACACGCACACAGGTAGAGATTAGCAGAAGTACAGACCAACAGAGAGATAGAATCGAGTAGATAGATAAGCGGACAGGTAAAGGCAATATAGACAATGGAGACAAGGAGCTAAGAGAAGACTGAAGAATTTAAAATTTAATTTTTTTATTTATTAAATTTGGCAAATATTTTACCATTTGTAAATTTTTAGAACCCAACCACCCCTTTTAAGAGTCTGGGCAAATTTATTAAATTGATATACAGGGGGTTTCTATATCATATATCACATTTTGTCAAATTTTTAATAATTTGGCCACATGGAAATTATCCATGATTTTTTCCTCGATTAATATACAAAATAGGTTATGAACATGTTTATTTTGTTTTTAGATTTAATACTACTTAAAACCCCTTTTAACGTACACCAATGGATTTTATATTATTTTTAGGACAACTTTAACTTCATTTAAAAAATATGCAAATAATTCACCAACTAGTTTTTTTGGAGGATTTTTAAATATTTCATCTCCTTAAACCCCTTTTAACGTACACCAATGAGTTTTTTAAACCTCTTTAACACCCCTTGAACGTAAACCAATGAATTTAATATTTTGTGTGGAAGTGACCAAAGTTTACTTATATGCAAAATTTTATTTAATCATGTTTTTCGTTTATTTCTTAAATTTTTTTTTAAACACCCAAACCTCCCAAATACTCTTTTAACCTACGTCAATGAGTTTAATATTTAATTTGAGATAAAGAAATTCTCTCTGGTTTATTTACATGCAAAATTGTATTTAAATCAGTTAATTCTATTATTTTTATTGATTTTTTTTAAATTTTAAATATCCTAAATACCCCCTTAACGTACGCCAATGAATTTCATATTTTGTGTGATGAAGGACATTACCAAAAGTTACTTATACGCCAAAAAATGTTTGAATTAGTTTATTTGTTTCGATTTGTTTAGTTTTTACAATTTTTTTAAACACTTAATCTTCCTAAATATCCCCTTAACGTACGCCAATGGCTTTGATATTTCGGAAAAATATGAAAATTGATATACGTTCCGATTTCTGCCAAAAACTATAATCATCTCTAGATTTTTAGATAACCTCGTAATATAACCGATTTTTGATGAAAATTTCGTTAAAATTCATTTGGCCGTTTTTCTTAAAACTAGGGCGAAATAATTTGCCACAAACATACACACACATCACACACATCACACACACACATACACACACACACACACACACAAACGCGCGCACACAAACGCGCGCACACAAACGCGCGCACACAAACGCGCGCACACAAACGCGCGCACACAAACGCGCGCACACAAACGCGCGCACACAAACGCGCGCACACAAACGCGCGCACACAAACGCGCGCACACAAACGCGCGCACACAAACGCGCGCACACAAACGCGCGCACACAAACGCGCGCACACAAACGCGCGCACACAAACGCGCGCACACAAACGCGCGCACACAAACGCGCGCACACAAACGCGCGCACACAAACGCGCGCACACAAACGCGCACACACAAACGCGCACACACAAACGCGCACACACAAACGCGAACACACAAACGCGCACACACAAACGCGCACACACAAACGCGCACACACAAACGCGCACACACAAACGCGCACACACAAACGCGCACACACAAACGCGCACACACAAACGCGCACACACAAACGCGCACACACAAACGCGCACACACAAACGCGCACACACAAACGCGCACACACAAACGCGCACACACAAACGCGCACACACAAACGCGCACACACAAACGCGCACACACAAACGCGCACACACAAACGCGCACACACAAACGCGCACACACAAACGCGCACACACAAACGCGCACACACAAACGCGCACACACAAACGCGCACACACAAACGCGCACACACAAACGCGCGCGCACACACAAACGCGCGCGCACACACAAACGCGCGCGCGCACACACAAACGCGCGCGCACACACAAACGCGCGCGCACACACACACACACACACACACACACACACACAGACATTTTTTGGAAAACATATTTATCGGGCTCAGGGGCCTCCAAAACGTGAAAATCCATCGGATCAGAACCATTTCAACTGTCAAGACAGGATAAATTAACCATTGTAAAACTCTACAAAGATGTAAAGAAGACAATGTTTAACAGTACGAACTCTAGTAGGAATTAATATGTTGAAAGTTATGTTGTGTTAGAGTTTTTAAATAATAAATATGTACAGGGAACGCATTTTATTAGGGGCCTATACCTTTTCTCAGAAACTAAGGACTTAAGATAAAAAAAAGTTTCTTGTTTTCAAACAAATTGTTTTAATTATTTTAGTTTTATTAATACAGGGGTGTCTCAATAATCTGATTTTAATAATATAATACACTTGCTATCTAGTATGCATAGTAAAGAATCTACAGTTACTTGAAAATCACGTTTTTTTAAAATTTAGAGGACTGTAGAAGCCAAACAGTTAAATATCGACTAAAACGGTTTACATGTCCTAACGTTTCAAGTTCTATTTAGTGGTGTTAAAAATTATTGGATACAGGGTTATTTAATCAGCTGATTTTTGATCACCCTGTATTAAATAATTTTTAACATCACTAAGTAGAACTTGAAAAGTAAGGATAGGGACACGTAAATCGTTTTTTTCGATTTTTAACCGTTTAGCTCCCACAGTCCTCTAAAATTTAAAAAACGTTATTTTCAAGTAGCTGTAGATCCTTTACTATTCACACTAGATAGTAAGTGTGATATATCAGTGCAAACAGAGTAGATTTGAAAAATATAAAAATATATAGGGTGACCCATTTAAAATTATGGTATGAAGTCGGTGCAGCACTTTTCAGATATCCTGTATCAATAAAAATTTACTGATTAAAAAATTGTTTAAACCCAAGAAACTTCTGTAATAACATTTTTTTTCTAAAGTCGGTAGTTTCTGAGACAAGGATAGGCCCCTAATAAAATGCCCATCCTGTACAAACTATAGTATGTGATGTTTTTCTGGTCCAGAAACGTAAAATTGTAGTCCGATGTAGCCTAGGTATACAATAATCATAATCGCATTCCTGGCATTACATGAAACTACGTGGCATTATGATAACAGTACAATGGTATTACTGGAATTACGTAGTATTACGTTGGCATTCCTAAAATTGTTGGGATTATCCGAGACATTACCACTAAAAATGACACATTACGATGTAATTACTGGGATTACATTGGAATTACCGGAATTACTTCAAAAAAGCATGTACTTAATGCGCAATACATGTACAAATTTTGGTCCAGTTGTTACCCCCTCGCTAAAATTGCTCTACTTAATAATTGCAATTTAACTTATTGGCGGATTAAAAATTCGCCTCCATTGTCTGATGCGTTTGTTAATACAAATTCTGACGATTACTTTATCAACAAACATATTTATTTCCCAATGTATCAATACATATATGAGTCTCTATTGCACACACCAACTATTGTATACCCCACATACACTAATCTTCCTGCTTTAAATAACCTAATTTTGAAATCCCAATTGAGTTCTTTTAGTGAAGATATAATAAAGATATTTACAGATGGGTGAAAATATGATGAAAGAACTGGAGCAGCTTTTCTTGTTTCTAATATTAATCACATAGAACAATTTAAACTACCTAACCATTCCTCAATTTTTACAGCTGAAGCTTTGGCCATTAAAAAAGCTCTTTTGTGGTGTAAGTTAAGTCCATTTCAAGCGTTTGTTATTGTCTGATTCAAAGTCGGTCTTACAGGCTATCCAAGGCTCTCCAATAAAGTTTTATGGACAAGAACTTGTATTTGAAATAAAAATTTATTATATAATCTGAGGACTATCAACAAAACTATTAATTTTATTTGGGTTAAAGGACACTGTGGCCTCACTGGAAATGAAATTGTAGATCAAGAAGCTAAGGCTGTAGGATCGGTGTATATACCAAAGTCTCTTCATTGCCTGATATCGTCAATTCACATAAGAAATAGATGGATAAGCCAATACCATGATGTTTCTAAAAATTCAAATAGTCATTATTTTCAACTTCATAGGCAACTTCCTAATAATATTCCTCATCTCAACAATTTTGGTTTACCCAAAAAATATACTTCTATTCTATCACGTCTCAAATTAAATCATGGACGGTTTCCTGCCTATTTACATAAAATAAAAATCATAGACTCTCCCACTTGCACTTGCAATAATACGTCGGTTGGAGACGCCAATCACCTTTTCTTTGAATGTCAAAATTATGCATTACAAACATCTGGGCTATATAAATCTTTAATCTCTCAATTTTTCTCTACCAGTAAATTTGACATCCCTTCTGACAAGCACCGATAAACATATTCTCGATATTTTAATTAAATTTATATGCGATACTAAGCTTATTTCTTTCTTTTATGTATTCCGTTTTTATTATTTAAACATTATGTGGCAAATGGACACCGTCCGAAGCCATATCTATCACACAACACAACAACAAGGAGATGAGGCCCATTGATTGTGAAAAAAATTGAAAAAAAGTAGGAGGATTAAGGTGGGTTGAAATATTTAAAATAAATCTAACTCAAAAACAAACAATAATATCAACTTGAAATTTTTAGAAAATCAAGCTCTACAAGGGGATGAAGCCTATTGATTTTGAAAATAATCTGATTGAAAATGGGGGTTAAGGGGGTCTGTTAAACTGTGAAAATTATAATTTAGAATGCCACGCATTATATATCTTCATTCTAGTTTGTATCTGTGTATTATGTATTATGATGGGAGTGATCTTATAAAGTACACATTTTAGTTAATTTGATTTTTTTGCCAATAAAGGACATTTAAAAAATATATTATTTTATTTAACATGTGTGAAAATGATTAAATTTACAATACAAAATGAAAAAAATGGTAGGTAAAGTTTCATGTAATAATATTTTTTACACAAAAATCAATTATCTTCCTAACCATATGCATTTTGAAAACCTTATCACATGTATATTTGCTGATGATACTTATTTTTGTATTATTACTCAAAGAGGAACAGATCATGATCAAGTTTACTCTAATGTCATAATTCGTGCAAAGAGGTGGTTTTTTGTAAACGACCTGTTTTTAAATGACACAAAACCTATCTCCCAATTATTTACAGTAAATAGTGAACAAGTTAATAACAATTCTGTTAAATCACTTGGTATTCAAACTGATCCACATCTCAGATGGACAGATCATATTGAAGCACTTTTTTTCCAAATTATCACAAGCAGTTTTTGCTATCAGGAAAATACGCCAAATATGTGGTCAAGATGCAGCAATTACTGCTTACTATGCTCTATTTCATAGTCATTTGACATACGGGACAATATGTTGGGGCAATGCTGCTGACACACATATCTCAAGAGTCTTTATTTTGCAACAATCAGCCATAAGAGCCATAACATGTGCTTCTTGACAAGCCAGTTGTAGACCAGTATTCGCAGAACTTAAAATTATGACACTCTATGCAGTAATAATCTATCAAAATCTCCTATTCGTAAGAAATAATATTAACACATTTTTTTCCCACTCAGATATCCATAACTATAATACAAGGCACAAAGATAACTAAGTTCCTATCCAGTATAGACTGGAAAGGACAAAGAAATATTATATTGAGCTATACATATACCACCACTTAATTTTAGAAATCAGCCTATAGATAAATTTAAATGAATACAGATGGAGGCTGTCACTGTGGCCTCTGAGTGATTCAGTGAACTATGTTGTAAATGTTTGTAAATTTCAATTTTATATTTTGATATTGTTATATTTAGGTAAATTTTATTATATATATTTAGTTTTAATTGTAATTTGACAAGCCATAAAATGTAATATTTTCTCAGGTAAATAAAGATATTGTATTGTATTTCTTTTAATAAATTTAAGACAATCTGTACGAATACACTGGAGTGAAAATAAAATATTACAGACGGATTTACAATACTTAATATGCATTTATTAATCTAAAACTCATTTGACTTAATATTAACTTTTTTTTCTCTTACTTGTATTATTTAATTTATAATTTACAATTATCTATATCGTTTATATGTGTTTTGCTTTGTAATGGGGTTGATTCTGTTTAAATAAATAAATATTCCGTTACCAAAAGGTGATTTTTCATAAGGATTTATAGAATAAATGTGTACTATTTTAGAAGTGACAAAAAACTATTTTTGACAAGTAAAACACCATACCTTTTCTACCAAGTCCATTTAGATTTTAATTTGCATCCCTTTATTTTATTATTAACAATTATATTGTACCAAAATAATATTCAAGGTGGATAATTGTGAAAATATGCAACAAATTATTCTGTCACCATTATAAACTTCTTATAATCCAAATTTAACTTGAACACCCCAATTTGTTCTTTACTTAAGAATTTAATGGCATTACTAAAGACGAACGTTAACGTTATTGGATTTTCAATCACTAGTGATGGATCCACTAGAATTATTCTGAATCCGAAAGATGTATTTTCATAAGGAGTTGTAAAAAAAGTAATTTTTAGGCATGACAGATGAAATAAAACAATAGGTAGAGTAATGGTGGTTGACCCATTTAAAAGTGAGCAAAAAGCTGCTCTATTACCTAAATCAGTCCTTCCCTGAGCACCTTTGAAGCAAAGTTGAGGTCAAAGATTTAAAAACATGATATCTGTGATGTATTTATTGTTTGTATCTATGTAGGTTAAATACCACTGTATTATTTTACTATAAAGGGGTTTTTACATTAAATAAATAAAAAAAAATGAAATAAATAATTTCTTAAAGGGACTTACTTTTTTGGCAGATAGGGCACCCATACCTCCTCCTCTTTTTCTTTAAGATAATGCGAGGGGTGTTCTTTAACAGTTTCCTACTATGTCCCAAATAGTTATCAGAATTATTATAATCGATACTTTCAACTTTTAAAGTCGGTAAATCACATTCTGAAGTCAGCAGTTCACTCACTACACTCTCAGTTTTTGCTTGTATATATTCGCTAACTTCTTCTTTAATAACTGTTATTTTAACATCGCCAGTGTTTTCAAATTCTTGTTTAATAGTTTTAGGAAAAAGTTGCACATTTTCGGAAACCGTATCTTGGTCAATTTGTGTGGGAAAATCCGAATATTGTTCAATTATAGGCTTTTCCCATTCGATAATTTCTTCTTTAATTTTAACACCTGTGAATTGTTTTGTCGTTTGATATTCAAAATCATTAAATGTAGTCAATGTAGTATTATCACCAGGAAAATGAGAATGTTCTTTTTGAAATGTTGTTGGTATGCGACAATACTGGTTTTGTATTGTTTGACTGGTACTAGTTTCTGGTTCTGTTTTAATAAAGTTTTTGTCTTGTTCGTCCATCGTTTTAACAAATTAATTACCTATAATAATCCATTAGTTTTAAAATTTAAAGAGCTAAATCAGCGATATAGATTAAGCAGGTATAACGATCACCGATCTTTTTCTTGTCTTGTTTATTTTTACAATTTTTTAACGTTTACACTTTTCATGGGCGCTTTGATAGGGTCAATGATATATATTTATAGAGATTGCTCAATACGAAGTACATCGTGAGCTGTCATATTGCCCACTAGTGCCATTAATCAGAATCGGTTTAGCAAAAATGTGCTTTAAAAGCATTTGTCAGCCTTTGAATATACCGAGTCTTCAACAATACCCAAAACGCACGTGATCTGATATCAAAAACGCTACGAAAGTGCCTGATGTCAAAGCTTTAATACATAAAGTTCCTCACAACAGCAGATAGCGGAAAGTTATTTTGCGGAATTGATGTGATTGGGCTAAATAAATTCAAACACTGTTATGTATTAAACGAGACAAAGACAAGACTTTTAATTTGTTTAATTCTTAAAGACAATAGGTCTTTTCCTTTGCATTGAAAGTGTAGCAATGAGCTACACCACTTCTGAAAATATCGTTCCATCCATACAATTTGTATAAATGGAACGATATTTTCAGAAGTGGTGTAGATCAGTGCTACTTTCGATGCAAAGGAAAAGACCTAATATTAAGGGCAAGTTCAATTTCGTTTGACATATAATCACGATTTTTTTAGGTTAGAAAATTGCATTATCGATTTTTTCATTTGAAGTAAATACTGGGTCTTCATCAATACCGAAAACCCACGTGACCAAATCGTCATGACAGCGATTGGTGAAAATAAAAGTAAAAATCAATAGATGTGAGCCAGTGCCGTAGGTATTTTATTACAAAATAGATCTTCTTCTTTTTTTATGGTCTGTAACTGCGAGAACAAAATTCAGTTAGGTAACTGTTAGAATTACAACACAAAATCATAATATTAATTATTATTGTATTTTAATGTTAGAATTCGATATTTTAATTAGATTTAGTCAAATGCAATAATTTAATTTTTAAAATTGAAATAATATAACCTTAAAAACTGAGCTATTTTTTTTTGTCATCGGCATCAACTGCTACGGTTATTAACCTCGTGTTCTGTGTAGGCTTTGTCACTGTTTCCCAGCGCCACTTTAGGAAAAGCACTGTTAATTAGTACCCAACAGTGAATGGTCGAGTGAACTGAGCTATTGGGTCCTATGATTGAACGTTTACGTTATTCGTAACGTACATGTTAGGCTGAGTTTTAACAGTAACTAGGCAAGTTCGTATGATGAAAAACTATTTTCAATACATAACTGTTATTTTCCGAGTGTTATGTTCTAATTTAACAGTTTTCCATCATACGAACTTGCCTCGTTACTGTTAAAATTGGGCCTAACATGTACGTTACGGATAACGTAAACGTTCAATCATAGGACCCATTATATCTAGTTTGTATTTAACGAAAAGAATAATAAACTGAAATATGCCTACTAGTTATTGCCACTATTACAAAAAAAAAACCTTTACCAGAAAGTTATGTACAAAAAAAAGTTATGCATTAAAATATGAATAAAATTAAAAATTATTTACTTTAGACTGAGTCTAAGATATTTAGTTACAGATGAAACTTTAAATACGATAAACAGAAGACAATGACAGTACTTGGCAATTATTGCAGTTTAACTAAACACATTTAAAACGTACTGGAATTGTACCTGGGCAATGGGAAGTGATAAACAAATAATTTAAGGTTGTTCTATTATTTATTTTTTACAGGGTTTAAACCATTTACAAAATATATTATGTTACTTATATGTATACAAAAAAATATTAATATTATTAATGTAACAAGCACACATTTGTTTTACCTTACAGCTTTCACTTTAAATTATAAAGGCATACCTATTAACAACTATTTTATTTAAAAGGATATTGAGTATTAATCGGTGTGGTGCACAAATCTTTACCACTAGCTTTAATGCAAGCACCAATCGTTCTTTTTTGAACACATTATGCAGTTTCTTCTCAGTTATATTTTGTATTTTATTTAATATAGGTGCCCCAATTCATAAACGTCACACAAACGATTTTGAATTGAGCGATTTGTAATATTCAATAGGTAGGTTTAACAAAATTAGGCTAAAATGATTGTTGCAGTACCGAAACTTTATAGGGGATGCATTATCAGAAATGTTTTCAATACTTTATGGCTAGTTCATAGCGTCAAACCTAAAAAAAAAATATAATTTGAATTTCACTTGTCAGAGTCAGTCTATAAAACACCGTTCATACCTGTTTGAAGTGCGGTTTTTTTTACTAATTTATTGAGAATTTGCAACATGTTAATTTGCACATCTTCAACAGCTTTTGTTATTACTTTGGGCCTTTTAGAGCTTTTTCCTTTTTTATAATTTTGACCAAATATTTGTTTGTGACGACAAAAAAGAATCACATTCCATTTATTCACCTGGAAAACGTTCCTCAAATTTTGAAATACAATTACGAATATAAAATAATTTTGTTCCAGTGTAACATAACCTGAAATAAATGATATACAGTCATTAACTTTTACGAGTTACAGTAAATAAATTTGTACTTACCAACAAAAAAGAATTAAACCGCCAATAATCTCTAAAAATAACTAATTGCTCTATTAATATTAAATGAAAAATGGAATAAAGGTGTTTATAAAATGTAAACAAATATAATATAAATATTCTCAGTCCCCAAATGAACGCCAGTGACATTTCTGACAGTTTAGTTCCTTTTACGTCAAATCAGGCCCTTTCGATGGGTTTTTGATGGTTATCAGATCACGTGGGTTTCGGGTATTGTTGAAGACCTGGTACAAGACGTCACTTTAAATTTCGATCTCTTTATGTCAACAAATATGTAACACGATGAATTTATAAAACGTATGTCACTAATGAATGTGGCGGCAACTGACGGCAACACTGTCAGCTACTCCATCATTGCGTTCGGTCTGCCACGTTCTTTTGACTCCTTTAAGGGTCTATTTATACCCCCTTATTATTAGTATTTGCATTAGTATTATGATTAAGCATTAAGTTGAACCTTCACAATGTAATGGGAACATTTATACTCGATTTATGATTAGTATTAGCATTAATATTTAGGCTTAATAATTGACAGGTTCAACTTTTAAATTAAATATTAAATTTCTTCTTTTCTATAAAATGAATCAATCAATGAACTGGAGTGGGGTAGAATGCTTATCAATAGGCTTGACATGCGACTCTATGGGCAAATACAGGTTATTTTTCATCTCACTCGAGAGTATTTATAACAACCATTTTCTATTTCACTTTGTTATTGTCTGATCCACCAGCATGTGGATTGAACAATAACAAAGTGAAACAGAAAATGGTTATTATAAATACTCCCAAGTGAGATGAGAAATAAAAATGGCTGCGCCCATAGAGTCGCATATTGTTCTATTGATACAATATGAACATTGGCTTTCTACCCCACTCCAGTTCATTGGAATCAATGGCGTATTTGGCCTTTGTTTTTAATAGACAACGGATAAGGATAATTGACAATACACATTTGATTATGTTGTTTATTTGTTTGTTCCAACAAGCTCGATAATATTTCGGTACAAATCATGCTCTATATACAATTTTTGTGTATCAGCAGTGTTTACCGATTATAAAGTTGACAAATGACATGTCACCATGAGGAAGCAAAGGCCTCTTTTCTGTCTGATTTGTATCAAATTTCTGCTTCTTTTTATCTGTTATAAATTTGAGACTTAAATCCGTTAAAATGTCCTTATATAAACCTATTTTTAAATAATATTAACTAATTAACTAGTAAAAATATTAATAAAAACACATTTAAAACTCAAATATCTTAAAAGAACACAACCGGCCTCTTACACATTTCTTCAGTAACCATATATTTTGTTGACTGCAGAATTATATCTTATTCCCAGCTAGCACATAACGTTGCCAAGCCTTTCGGCGATGTTGCATTAAGGGAACGTAATAACATTACTGTACAACGTAAATGCAACGTTCATGAGAAGTTGTTGAGGGAAATCAAAACCTCGCAAAACTTCTATTTGTTATTTACCTAGTTAACCTACCGTAAACATTACAAATCTGAATTCAGAACGTTTAGTTTTATGTCAATTGTCACTTGTCAGTTTTTCTTGTCAATTGTCTTTTTTAATGGTTTATTTTTCGACATCCAGAATTCATTTTATAAATAATTATTATTTATACATTCGAATAGATTTGGTAAGGATCCTCTATAAAATAGATAACTATTTTCTAAACCATTGTCTTTGTTTCAGATTACAATGCCTGATGTAAATTTATTATTTCATTCATTAAGTATCTTTAGCAGTCGATGCCGATGACACCAAATAAAAAAAAACTACAATAAAAACAAAAAATTGCAGATCAATCGTTGTAAACCAGAAGATAAACATTTAACCGAATGTCCGGCAACATTTTACACCAAATACTTATAAAAGGTAATTATACTTTATCGAACTAAAAATACATTTTAAAAATATTATTTTTTAGGTTTCCTTCGACATTCTAGGAATTTTAGAAGCAAAAGTAAATACTACAGAAGTGTAAAGAAGAATATAACTCCTGAAGTTTTATAAAAAGTGAATCTATAGGTACATGATATGTCAGGTATATCAGAATTCAAGCAGTTCATTCTCTTCAACAAGCTAGATTGCCTGGAAATGCAACCATCAGTCAAGTGAAAACCCAGCAGAAAAGTTGAGAGAAATCATAGATGATACTCTCGAGTATAATAGAATATCTTGCTAAAAAACACCAGTTGTTTTTTATAAAATCTACATATTGATGGCTCAATCAAATACTGCCACAACTAAAATACTATTATTTCGAGAAATTTCATTTTGAAATTTTGTAAGTCTCTATTATCATTATTTTGTTTTTGACATACTCTTTATATTTTATTTAAAAGCTTCGATATTTTGCTGTTAAATAAAAGTGAGTTGTTGCATAGTTGTAAAAAATTTGGGTGTTTTTGAAGAAAATAGCTCGAATTGATGCAGTTTTAGACACAGTTTGTGGCTACATTTTAAATGATTTATCTTTAAGGATATTTTTGTTTGTGGTGGTATTTAAAGTAAAACCGTAATGATATTTTGCATCCATTGAACCAAAAATGTAATTGCTTTGTTTTTTGACTTGTGGCGGTTTTTGATTGAGCCATCGATATATCTACTTTGGAAATCAAGCATAAAATTTGTAAAATTCAAACAAATTTCAATACACTAACATTGGTTGTTTTATTTAAAACAACAAAGTAAGGCATATTTTTTTAATTTCTATATAATTTCCTTTAATTATAATAGGTAAACAAGTTATCAATTTCTTTTTTATTCAATGTATTGAGAAGTAAAATCTTTTTATATAAAAATATAATTTATGCTCTTCTAATAAATTGTCATATTTAGGTTACATTATAGCACTTTATAAATATCTATGCAAAAAAAAGTTAAAAGGCTTGATTTAAAAAAGATATATCTCTGCGTCTTAGGTAAGAAATCAGCGAACTTAGCTATCCTCTAGTAATCTAATATAATAATATGTACCTAGTCATTGTTGTATTCGTTTATTATTTTTCACCAATCTAGCTTTATCATCGTTCACCATTTAAGGTTTTAGTGAACCTTTGCAATATTGGTACCTTATTATAATATTTAGCTAATTTTGTCCAATCATTCAGTGCTTTCTAGGTAGCTTCTTCTATCCCACATGTGTACTTGTGTTTGTGATATAAGGTGTGTTCTTTTATTCAATAATTGTTCCATCAGTGATTGATGTGATTTATCTATTCTGCAGTAATTTTATATTTGAACTCTTATATTTTAGGTTAACAAATGATTGATTATCCTCACCATTCGTCTATCACATGCTTTTAAAGCCGATGGATGCCTTGGCTCATTGGTGAATTCACCGCTGGAAAAAAGAATGATTGACACATACAATCGTCTTTCCATCACTTAATTTACGAACGGTTTGCTGCAAGCGCTGGATACAGCACTGAATAAAAGAACACACCTACACCTACCTCTACTTTTGTGCTATTGGTACTTGATTTCAAGAACATTTTAATAATAAATTTATATAAATATTTTGTTTTATTTGAAATTTTCATGTCTCGATTGAGATTTTACTATAGCCTCAATTTCAGCCTCTCTGTATTACATTACACAATGTGTGTCCACGGATGGACTTAATTATACTTGTAAAAATATTTATTTTAAATTAAAGAAAAAGTAGTTTTTCATAATTTCTCAATGTGAATCGAATTTATTTAACAAGCAAGAAATTATGAAGAATTACTTTTTTAATTTAAAATAAATATTTTCACAAGTATAGTTAAGCCCATCCGTGGACACACTGTATAATGCTGTAGATCTAATTCACATTATAACATCAATAGAACGTTTCAGAGCAACTTTCAGGGTAAGTACCGTAAAAGTGCTAGTGTGATGTTTTTCGAACTTCACTTTGTAACTTCTGTGAGATGTGCTATAAAAGTCTTGCCGCTGCGGACATTCGGTAGTTGCAGGGATATAAGGGTTACATTTACAGTACATTGCATGCGAGCTTAAAGAGCCTAAAATTGCAGCTTATTAACGTAGATGGGATG
The DNA here is from genome assembly GCA_927349885.1 of Psylliodes chrysocephalus. Lineage (NCBI taxonomy): Eukaryota > Metazoa > Arthropoda > Insecta > Coleoptera > Chrysomelidae > Psylliodes > Psylliodes chrysocephalus. The sequence goes on from OV651827.1 coordinate 18,958,401, forward strand.
TTTTTGTGCTAGCTGGGTTAGGTTTAAAAAAGAATTACTAATTATAAAACGAGTACCTTTATCAATGATTTAACAAATTTAATGCTTAATCATAATACAAATACTAATGGAGTATAAATAGACCCTAACACTTTTTACTTTTACGACCCTTTTAGCGTTCGGTTTAGTCATAGCCTCCTAAAATTAGTAGTTTTAGGTGGCTATGGTTTAGTCCATAGATTACTTGAATAGATGGGAAACTCAATGGTAAAATTATCAGTCGATGTGCTGCCATCTATCAAATTGGAGTGGTACTAAAATTCAATATGGCCGCCACGAGCGGGCTTTTTGAAATTTAACTTTGTAGTAGCGCAAAAATGTAATAAAGAAAATCAAAAAAAGCAAAAAAATTGGAAAAATATTTGACTAGTTTTAAATCATAAAACAACCATATTGACTGTTTTGTGATTTATAACTAGTCAAATATTTTGCCAATTTTTATCTTTATTTGATTTTACTTCATTATATTTTTGCATTAATTTCAAACTTGAAATAAAATGCAATTTATTTTATTTTATTACAGTAAATTAACGCCGCATCATATAATTTGTCTATTTAAACATGGAAATGCTCAAACAAATATGCATTTACACCATTTAAATAATTAAATATTTATAAAACAAACCTATCAAAAATGTTTTCTGTAACAAAATCAGCATATATAAGTGCTCAAGACCTTTATAAAAGTTTTGCGACTTGGAGTGGCAAATAAGTTTAAAAAAATTGAGGTTGAAGCATCCATCATCCTTTTTTACTATCGAAGCAAATTTGAGTGTGGATAAAATTTGCCATACGGTTATTGAGTTGACTAGTTAGGTTGAGGAGCATTTCTTCATCCGATAATTGTTTTCTTGATTCATTTATAGAGCACTTGTAGTTATCAAATTTTTATTCATCATGTGGGCACGGTGATAAATAAATTTAACTTTTGAGCATAAATTAAACTTACACACGTTTGGAACCTTGAAGATTTTAGGGTGTTTTCTTGTTTGATGTCAATGGCATTGAATCAATTTTTGATATTGATGGCTGAGGCTCAAATATTTCATCGATCGACAGGGTATTTTGGAGGGCCAACATTTTCTTTACAAAAATGATCATTTAAAAACTGAAAACAAAAAGAAATTTAAATAACAAACCAATTATTTTAACACTGAATTGCATTATCTGGGAGTGCTTTATTGTTTGTTGCTGAAATCCATCTTCCCATCTTTTGAAAACATCCTTAAAATTGGAAGGTGTTGAAAAATAAATCTAGATTCTAGATGAATCAAAATTCAATACACCTTCAAATACAACAGCCATTTTATTTTATCTGAGTTTGAAGTTTTGACGAGCTGACAACTGACATGACAGTTCGATACGAGCGCCATCCCGTTAATTGGAGTGGTACTAAATTACCAGCCTCATGTTTTTCCATTTGAGTTACCAGTCCCTGGTTTAGTCCGATTAGTGACAGTTTAACACGCTTAAATGTCATTTAAAAGCACCCTAAAAAAACTCCGCTTTTGTCCCGGTCCACTCGCTCCAGCCCCTGACTATCCGAACTCGCCTCATGGCTACTAGAGTACATACAGGTACGGTACAAGTCATATATAAATGGAAAATAATAATTTAATGTTTTGATTGAGTTAAATAAAATATCAAAATTAAATGTTTATTTTTAAGTAAACGACATTTTTAAATGTATACGTCTTCAATCAAAAATAATATAGGCTAATACTCAAGTGTATACGAGTGTACTGTACAAGAGATAATTTTATCCTTTACTCCAGTTTTTTGTAATGAAACTAGCGGTAAAATAGATATTTGTGTACCAAGGCTGTGTTTTGGCCGAATTAAACATATCCCAGCTAGCACATAACGTTGCCAAGCCTTTCGGCGATGTTGTTTTAATGGAACGTAATAACATTATCATATAACGTAATTGCAACGTACATGAGAAGTTGTTGAGAGAAATCAAAACCTCGCGAAACATCTATTTGTTACTTACGTATTTAACCTGCCTGTTATGATAACCCAACGTAATAAAGTAACTTGCTAAAAAAGTATCCACGAGATGTACTATATACATCATTTTGTTTTCGAACGTACCCATTCGTTTGTTATAACCAACAAAACATAAAAAAATGTCACTTGTCACATTTTCTATGGGAAAGTAGTAGGCCATAGTCTGTCAATAAAAAAGAAGAAGATTAATTAGTGATTGTACAATCGAAAGTAAAAGTGTACAATTTTGACACTGAAAGTTGTACAATTCAAAAATCCCTAGGAACAACACTGTATTTTATAAATAATTTTTATACATTTGAGTAGAATAATTGGTAAGGATCCTCTATAAAATAGAAAACTATTTTCTAAACCATTTTCTTCGTTTCAGATTGCAATGCTTGGTGTAAATTTAATATTTCATTTATTAGGTACCTACCCAATAAAAATTAAATGGTTTAACTACTATAAAAACAAAGAATGGTGTAGATATAAACGTCTTAAACGAGAAGATAAACAATTAACCGAATGTCTAGTTACATTTTACTTATAAAAGAGGTATAATATACTTAATCAAACTAAAAATACATTTTAAAAATATTATATTTTAGGTTTCCTTTGTACCTGACATTCTAGGAATTTTAGACACAAAAGTAAATACTACAGAAGAATATATAACGCCTGAAATTTGGCACATCATTATCATCAACAGGCTTGTGGTGCCTGGAACTCTAATCATCAGTTCAAGTACAAACCTAGAAGAACAGTTGAGAGAAATCGCAGAAGATGCCCTCGAGCATACATCAGAATATCTTGCTAAAAAAACATGAGTTGCGTTGACTTGGAAATCCATAATCAAGCATAAAATTTGTAAAATTCAAAAAAATTCATTACACTAACTTTGGTTGTTTTATTTAAAACAACAAAGACAAAATAAGTGTAATGATTAAAGCTGGATTTATAAACTACGTTCAGTTCGAGTTCAACATAAACAAAGCAGAATGACACGGTAAGTATGTTTTGGATAAGAAATTATATTGGATTTATAATTATTTTATGACCAACACCATCTACAAATATAATTGAAACAAAAATAATAACAAAATATAATTGAATTTGTGGTTATGTCTTGTCAACTCTAACTGAACGTAGTTTATAAATCCAGCTTTAGGGTGAGATTACAGAACGTCTGCAACTTTGCAAATATGGCGGACTTACAAATGTAAGTATTCCAAAAAATATCTGCAAATTCGCAATATTTATTGTGGTTTATTACCCCCAACAACACTAAACCCAAATTTGGAATACGAAAACTTGATACTTGCATGTGTAAGTCAGTCATATTTGCAGATTTTCAAAGTTGCCGCCATATTTGCAGATCTGCAAAGTTGCAGACGTTCTGTAATCTCACCCTTAAACTTGAGCATATTTTCTAATTTCTATATCACTTCCTTTATTAATAGTTAAAAAGTAGGTCAATCTCTTTTTTATTCAATATGTTGTGGAAAAGTAAAATCTTTTTACATAAAAATATAATTTATCCTCTTCTATTAAATTATCATATCTTCGTATTGGTGGTGAAAAGAGCTAAGCCAAATTTTTAAGCAAAATGAGTTAATTATATTACAAATAAAACAATTCTGAAAAATACAGTGGTGAAGAGAGATAAGCAATTATGTAATTATAACCTCAAAATCCCATAAACTGAAAGAAGCTAGGTGAAAATACATATATATTTTTCAGTATTTTTAAGCAACATACCTTTCTCTTTCGTTTTTAAATCAGTCTTTAAATGAAGGACATGTTTTCGTTTGTACCAAATGTTTATCATATTTAGTGAATATGAACTTAAGATTTAAATCAAAAGTCATTTTAACCTAAAGGCTGTATGTCACGATACTGAATTAAGTACTAAATTTAGAACTAAATTAATGCATTTTTTAAGTACTAAAAAAATTCACGTTGCAAACAGCAAATTTAGTACTAAAAAAAGTCATTAATTAATTAGATCTTGTTCTATTTTCTACTAAATTTAGTACTAAAAGTGCGCCGAAATGTTGCGCAGAAGTTTTTCATAGAAAAAGTTGACACGACGGTATTTTCTGTACCCTTTTATTTTTAATTAGCGACACTTTCACATTATCGCCTTGAATAAAGTTCGCCTGTTTGATTTTGTAGGTTTTATTGTTTTTCCGTGGTTTTTATGCTGTATTTGGTTGTCAAGTCAACTAGCATCAAATTGATAATAAAAACACCATTTACTTCACTTGTCTGTTTTACACAGAATATTTCATTTCTCTGCTAATTTCACGTATTAATACGTCAATGCGCGTGCGCCCATAGTAAATTTAGTACTAAAAATTGGTATCGTTGCAAACGGAAAAAAAATATTTTTAGTTCTAAATTTAGTACTAAATTAATGACTTAATTTAGTGCTAAATTTAGTACTTAATTTAGTATCGTGACATACAGCCTTTAGACTTACAAACTTATTTACCCATTTTCTCCAATTAATAAGTGTGGCTTAGCTCTTTTAGCGATCTAGTTTTAGCATCATACAATTGCCATCTTGAAACGTACCTTATGTAAATATACTTTTGTACAATCGTTCACTTTTTAAACTTCTAGTGAACCTTTGCAATATTGATACCTTATACTATTAGGCTAAGTTTGTCCATTTGAACAGTGCTTTATAGGTGGCTTCTACTATCGCACATGTGTAACTGCATTTGTGATATACCTACCTCTACTTTTGTTGATTTCAAGAACATTTTAATAATAAATTTATATATTTTGTTTTATTTGAAATTTTCATGTCTCGATTGAGATTTTGCTATAACCTCAATTTCAGCCTCTCTGTATTACATTACAAAAAGAACAATATAGTGTTTCCACGGATGGACTTAATTATACTTGTAAAAATGTTTATTTTAAATTAAAAATTATTTTTCATAATTTCTCAATGTGAATCGAATTTATTTAACAAGTAAAAGAAATTATGAAGAATTATTTTTTTAATTTAAAATAAATATTTTCACAAGTATAGTTAAGTCCATCCGTGGACACATGCTGTAGAACTAATTCACATTATAACATCTATAGAAAGTTTCAGAGCAACTTTCAGGGTAAGTACCGTAAAAGTGCTAGTGATGTTTTCCGAACTTCACTTTTATAACTTGTGCTATAAAAGTCTTGCCGTTGCGGACATTCGGCGGTTGCAGGGATAATAGGGTTACATTAAAAGTACATCGCTTGTGAGCTTAAAGAGCCTAAAATTGCAGATTATTAACGTAGATGGGATGTTTTTGTGCTAGCTGGGAAATGTCTCTGTTTCGTTCTCGATGCGCCACCCTGTATATATAAACTCTTTGCTAAAAATTATTCATCAAAACAGTAAGTTAGATGAGGGGGTCGCCTTATGAAACTAGACAAAATAAATCACGGCTCTATTCATATAAACGCGTAAATAAAACAGTATGTCAAAAAAGTATATTGTACAACAGAATAAAAATATACAACACCATTCCCGACTCATTTAAAACATCACCCTCTAAATTAATTAAGATAAAAAAAAATACATCTCTGAAAATCACAGTAAATTAGTATTATATAGTTTATTCAAAAAAGTTTACAGATTGTTTGGTATACATTTTTATAGTTACTATTTTTTTTTATTTCATTCTTAAAATAATCTTTTTTTGCAGATTTTATTATTTTCTTTAACTGGTCTCTGTAGCTAAATAATTCATTTCTTTTTTTATGTTATTTCAAGTACTCTTTGTACAGAGTATTTTTTATATTTACGGACTTTACCAAACCTTTTGTAATCCATTTTTGTCTTTTTTGTTCACATTTCTTTATTTTTAACAATGTAGTATTTTTATTTATAAATAGTTCTAGGTATTCTGTCAAGATATCGCATTTTTCATTTACATTTTGCGAGTTATAAAATTCTTCCCAATCTTTATTTTTTAAGTCGTTCCTAAGTTCTTTAAAATTGATTTGTTTTTTAATAGAATCTCTATTTTCGATCAATCGACAATTTCTCGTTGGTATGGAGAATTTACACGAGGACGGGTTAATCTTAGTGACGAGCCAAGAACAGGTGCACCTAAATCGGTAGTCACCCAGGAAACCATTGATGTTGTGCGCATGCTCATCGAGGAAGATCGGCATGTGACATATCCCGAGATTGAAGCATCGTTAGGGATTTCAAAGACCTTCATCCAAAAGAATTAGGAGTAAAAAAACTAGTGTCCCGTTGGATACCGCATCTGTTGACCGAAGAACAAAAAGAAGCCAGGGAAAATTGGTGTCAAAAAACTCTGGAGCACTTCAACGCTGGAAACTCTAAAAACGTGTACTGCATCGCAAGTGGTGATGAATCATGGATTTACTCATATGAACCTGAAAATAAACGCCAATCGTCTGTTTGGGGTTTCCAAGGTGAAGACAAGCCGACAAAAGTGATCCGTTCTCGAAGTGTGTCTAAAAAGATGGTCGCAACATTTGTCTCCAAAGCAGGTCATGTTGCAACAATTCCTCTGCAAGAGCAAAGAAATGTTACTGCCAATTGGTATATAACGATTTGTTTGCCAGCAGTCATCGCTAAGCTTCGGAAACCAACCCCAAACGACGAATCAACCTCCATCAAGACAATGCAAGTGCGCACACAGCTCGCAAAACAATTGCCTTCTTAGAGCAACAAAACGTCGAGTTGTTAGACCACCCTCTTTATAGTCCCGACCTAAGTCCCAACGATTTTTTACCTTTCCGAAAATCAAGAACGCACTGCATGGGCAACGGTTCCAGTCACCAGAAGATGCAGTTGAGGTATTCAAAACAGTCATTGGAGCTGTGACACCCCAGGAGTGGATTAACTGCTTTCAGAGCTGGTTCGAGCGCATGCAAAAGTGTATTAATCTTCATGGAGAATACTTTGAAAAACAATAAAATGTTTAAACACTATCTGCTTGTTTTATTCTAGGTCTATATGTAAAACTTAAAAGACATTCCTCGTATTGCACTTGGCTAAATTAATTCAAGAAACTAAATAGTTGTATCTATGTTAGGTATGTACCTATATCATGAAGACTTAATTAAATATTTACCGATATTAGTAACTGGGATGTAAACTGAACTATGTCGTACTATTTATAGAGTCATGTTGGAGATATATGAAAATATATCATAGAAAAAATGTTACCAAAACTAACAAGTCATGTATTTTAAAAAAAAGTTTAAATAGATTATTAGTAAACAATATATATTGTTACAATAATTAGGGCTAACTGCATTTCTTGTCGAAATATAATTGATATAGGTAAATATGGAACATGAAAGTGTCCAAACAAAACTCAGTCTGCTCTACTGAAAAGTTGATTAGAATGACTACAGTTTACCTTTGAGGCACTAATTAGCCATTAAATAATTTTCAAAACGTTGACCATAATTTTTTTATTGTACCTATTTTTTTAGTCTATTATGTTATTGTTTTAGCCTTGATTATATTATTATATTCTTCACACAGTCACGTTTTTTGTCTGCACGATAAGTCAGGAACGAAAAATGATATCAACTTGAAAATTTTAAGCAAAAAACAAGCTCTATAAGGAGACAAAGTCTATTGATTTTGAAAAAAATCTGATTAAACATAGGGGGTTAAGATAGGTCGATATTAAAAAAAATGTATTTCGTAAAATTAGACAATGTATTTCAAAATATATCATGTTTTTTTTTTTTAATTGCAAAAATTATTATTTAATTTTTTTAGAATAAGGGTATTTATTATTTTAAATTTAATACTAAATAGCCAAAATGATGTTTTATAGTGGTAATATACTCTATTGAAAATATTTGGGCCAATAATTTTTTTAATCTTGTTTTACTTTTGGTCAAAAAATTATTTTATTGAAACCATAGTGTAGTGGTTTCGTTTTTGGTTGTAACTATAGTTTCTGGATAAAACCTTTGGAACAAACGTTACTTGAATTGTTTTTCACCACTGTGACTTTTTATATGTTGTTGTAAGTTTGATTTCTGAGTAAAAGCTTTGGAGCAAATGCCACACTTGAATGGTTTTTCACTACTATGAATTAACAAATGTCGCTGTAAGTCAAAATTTCGATGAAATTCTTTGGAACAAATGTCACACTTAAATGGTTTTTCACTACTGTGAATTAATAAATGTCGTTTTAAGTCAGAATTTCGATGAAAGCGTTTGGAACAAATGTCACACTTGAACGATTTATCACCACTGTGAATTTTTAAATGTTGCTGTAAGTCTGATTTCCAGGTAAAACCTTTAGAACAAATAACACACTTAAATGGTTTTTCACTATTGTGAATTAATAAATGTCGCTGTAAGTCATAATTTCGATAAAATGCTTTGGAACAAATGTCACACTTGAATGATTTATCACCACTGTGAATTATTAAATGATCATACAAGTAAGATTTTCGATCAAATGTCTTGGAACAAACATTACACTTGAATGGTGTTTCACCACTGTGAATTAATACATGTCGCTTTAAGTCACAATTTCGATTAAATCCTTTAGAACAAATGACACACTTAAAAGGTTTTTCACTACTGTGAGTGATTAAATGAATACGCAAATGAGATTTTCGATCAAATATTTTAGGACAAATGTCACACTTAAATGGTTTTTCACTGTGAATTATTAAATGTTGTTGTAAGTCACGTTTTCTAGCAAATCCTTTAGAACAAATATCACACTTGACTGGTTTTCTACTACTGTGAATTTTTAAATGTTCTTGCAAGATAGAATTCTGATTAAATACTTTGGAACAAATCTCACATTTAAATGGTTTTTCACCACTGTGAATTATTAAATGACGCTGTAAGACTGAATTCTGAGTAAAACCTTTAGAACAAATATTACACTTGAATGGTATTTCACCACTGTGAAATAATAAATGATTTTTTAAGGAAGACGAATGAATAAAACCTTTAGAACAAATGTCACACTTAAAAGGTTTTTCACCACTGTGCATTATTAAATGATAGTGCAATTGAGATTTTCGATTAAACACTTTAGGACAAATATCACACTTAAATGGTTTTTCAGCACTGTGAATTATTAAATGTTGCTGAACGTCACGTTTTCGAGTAAATCCTTTAGAACAAATATCACATTTGAATGGTTTATCACTGTTGTGAATTTTTAAATGTTCATGAAAGTGAGATTTCCAATTAAATACTTTAAAACAAATGTCACACTTGAATTCTTTTTTGCCATTGTGAATTATTAAGTGTTTTCGTAAGGTAGATGTATGATTAAAGCATTTAGAACAAATTTCACATTTGAAAGACTTTTTACCACTGTGAAATAGTAAATGTCGCTGTAAGTCACAATTTTGAATAAATTCTTTGGAATACATGTCACACTTCAATGGTTTTTCAGCACTGTGAATTATTAAATGTTTTTCTAACTTAGATTTTAGATTAAACGTTTTGAAACAAATACAACATTTGAACGTTTTGTCGTCAACGTCATCAATGTTTTTCAGCATCACCTTTTTAGAATAAAGATTGTATTTCAAAGGTTTGTCATCAATAATATTTTTTATTCTAGTTTTCACTATATGAATGAAAAAATGTTGAAGAAAATCAATTTTTTTCATTAATCTTCCACAAAACTGACAAGCTGCGTAGCGTTTCTCAAAATGTCCATCAATATGAGTTGATCTTGACTTGGAAGAAGAAAAATCTGCAAATTAAAAAATAGTGTATGACTATGAGTTTAAAATTCACTTCTAAAAAGAATTATTTATTCGATTTTCTTACATATTACAAGCATCCTTATTTTAATTTAATTAAAAAAACTATTATAATTCATGTATTTATTTAACTATAAAACAAAATATTATAGAAACAAAACGAATGTAAAAACTACACAAAAAATGAGGAATGAGGTGAGTACAGTCGATAAAACCGAAATGTGAACGCCAAGAGTCATACAGAAGGAAATTGTTTGTCAACTACTGCAAAATGTTCAGTATGCTCAGACAATCATGATATCAGGTCATGTACTTCATCGGACAAAAAATGTATTAATTGTATAGATTGTGTGTGTGTGAGAGAGAGAATGGCATTAGACTAAGTCTGTTTGCCACAAAATGAGGAATATATATATATATATATATATATATATATATATATATATATATATATATATATATATATATATATATATATATACAAAAACTTTATTAAAATGATTTTTAAAAACAAATTATATTAGTAGGTTAATTGATGATAGGAACTTAGTGAGATATGTATAAATTGATTTATTTTCAAGAGCAAGTAGGTACGTAATATTATAGGGCGGGAATATATTTATATTAATGAGCATTTTATACAATTGGATAATTGAATTATAATTGTTTGAACAATTGAAAAAAATATGATTAAGATCTGCAGTGGAGAAACTATTACATGTACATATAGGGGAATCCAGTAGGCCAATTTTAAAAAGATGGGCAGGGAAGCGCCCATGGTTAAATTTCAACCTTGTAATGTTCCCAGACTGGAATTTATTTAATCCAAATATATCAATATGAGGAATTACCCTAGGCAATTCTTTATGGATAGTAAAATAGTGATTATTAGAGTTGAAGCTGTATTTTTTGTAATTTGCTTCCCAGTTTTTTCTTATTTTTTTTTTATATGTGTTTACTAAATCTAGATAAACTGGCACCTGCGTCAACGATTCCTTATCGCATGCCTTTTTCGCTTCTAAATCTTCACATTCATTGCCGACTATACCTGCATGGCCTTTTGCCCATATAAAAGTTATATCTTTATTTGAAGCTTTCAGGGTGTAAAGTCTGTTTTTTATGAGATTTAAGAGCGAATTTTGGTAATATTTATATGCAATAGTAGAAATTACCTGTAAACAGGATTTAGAGTCAGTGATAATCGCTACTTTCGTTACTGGATTTAATTCGCACCAGTATAATGCTCGTTCTATTGCAAAACATTCTGCTGTAAATATAGAGCAAAAATCCGGAAGACGATGGTGTTCGACGTAATTCGACGAAGGAACGAAAAAAGCACATCCTGTACTTCCTTGCCTTCTTGATCCATCTGTAAATATTTTAGTTAACCTACCACCTACTCTATAAAAAATTGAATTTAATATAGTATTGTTTAAGGATGGTAGTTCAACAAATAACGGATAGATGATGGCGGGTTTTAAAATGACACTTTGGTAGTTATATTGATAAACGGGGTATTTCTGACAAACAGACATAAAGTTATTGAATTGACTTGTGTCGGCAAAAGCATCTGCTAATGGAGGAGTGTTTTTTTTCCTCCAATAGGTGTTTGTTAAATTTTCTATGTTTACTATTGATACTTTATTAGTTAAAAATGTATTAAATGATCTATATTTCAGGATCTGTTTACTAGACAGATATTTTCTACGTAAACTTAAAGGAGGTTCCTGTGATTCTGCCAAAACTGCATGGTTTGGTGAGGACTGCATGGCTCCAAGACATATTTTAAGAGCTTTATATTGAATACGATCAATAACTAGTAAGTTACTATTAGAAGAAGAAGCGTATAAGGTACACCCATAATCTAAGATCGATCGAATGTAGGACCTGTAAAAAATCAGAGATATGCTAGGATCTGCACCATATTTACGCTTAGACACATATTTAAGAATATTAATTCCTTTTTCACATCTCTGCTTTACGTATTTAATATGTTGAGTCCATAAAAGTTTTTTGTCAACTATGACCCCTAAATATTTATAATGTTCGACAACAGGAAAAACATGATCACCTATGGTTAATGAATCGTCTAGCCTCAGTCTGTGTCTTGTGAAACACATCAGTGCTGACTTTTCAGGAGACATGTTAAATCCTAATTCAAACAACCACTTTTTAAAATTTAGTACAACTTTTTTCATGTCTTTTAGGCAACGATCAAAAGTATTATGGGTAACATATATACAAATATCATCCGCGTATTGTATGACATTTACAGAATCCTCAAATAAACGATGCACTTCTGCGGAGTATATGTTAAATAATAATGGACTTAAAATTGATCCTTGTGGAATGCCTTCAGAAACAGATCTAGGACCATGCAATACATTTTCCTGGTCTTTAATGTAAATTTTTCTGTTCCAAAATAAATTAATTATATTAGCAGATATTTTTGATCCTATACCCAAGTCACGCATCTTATTTACAAAATATTTAAATTGACCACCTCGTAAATCGACAAAGAGACAAAGCATGTATCCGTTATTTGAAAAGCAAATTTGAATATCTGAAACTAAATGCGTAATGGCATCTACTGTTACAAGTCCTCGGCGAAAACCATACTGGGATTTGGGCAGTAGAGATTTGTTTTCTATAAAGAATTCTAGCCTGAGTTTTATTAGTCTTTCAAAGGTTTTTGTTACACATGATAAAAGTGAAATGGGACGATAAGAAGAAGGAAGTTCAGGATCGCGTTGATGTTTGAGTACTAATCTAATTACAATATCTTTTAATTTACTAGAATAATCTTGTTTAAGCCACCAATTGTTAAATATTTTTAGTAAAAATTGCTTAGCTATAAGCGGTAGATTAAATAAGATTTTGTATGTAAAACTGTCTAAACCTGGTGCAGTACTTTTGGAGTTTTTTAAAACTAAGTTCAGTTCCGAAAGGGAGAAACTCTCAGACAACTGATCTTTTTTAGAATTAAATATATAACGATTAATAGGATTAAAATCCGATGCTGTCGGAGGAGCCAATTTGTCTAAAATTTTTTCTATTATTTCTTTGGAAATTGGATTTATTTTTGGTTGATAATATTTATTATTAATTTTTTTTAACAAACACCAAATGTCTTTTAAAGGAGTGTTTTTATTTAAACTATTTAAAAAAGTTATCCAACTAGATCGTTGTTTCTGTCTAAATATTTGTTTCGTGCTGGCTGCAATATTTTGATAAGATAAATAATTCTGAAAATTGGATAAATTTTTATAGGTTAGTAAAGCCGTTTTCCGTTTATTCACCCAATCAGTGCATTCCTGATCCCACCAACATGCTTTAGGAGTTGACGGAACAAAGTGTTTTTTAATTGGCATAGACATAGAGGCAGCTGACGAAATAGAGTTAAATAGAAAATCAATTTGGTCGTCTGTATTAGAATAATTATTGTTATTATTTGCAAAAATTTCCTCTATTTTGGTTTCAAATAAATTCCAGTCTGCGCGCAAGTCGTTCCATTTAGTTGGGGGAGAGATATGAAAAGATGAGAGATTAACTTGCAATTCTAACTTAATTGGAAAATGATCTGATCCCATAGAATCGGTTAGTACTTGCCAGTTGACTGAGTCGGCCATATGAGGAGATGTTATTGTAAGGTCAACTGCAGAATTACAGCCATTGGGAGAAATTCTGGTAGGAGAACCATCGTTAAGGGTAATTAGGTCCAAATTATCTAAAGCCTCTATTAAAGTTTTTCCATTAGAGTCTTCTGGAATCTGGCTCCAAGAGCCGTGGTGAGCATTATAGTCACCACAAAAAAGACAAGAAGTGGGGAACTGTTCGAAGAGATTTATATAATCGTTTCTATTAATTTTAACATCTGGAGGCCTATATATTGATACCAGAGAAATGTTTAATGAATCAATGACAATTGCACATACTTCCAATTTATTATTAAAATTCTGTGTTAAAACAATTTCACGGAATGCTATACCTTTTGCAACGAATATGCCTACTCCCCCGTATCCGTCTGCTCTAGGTTTAAGAATTGAATTAAAACCTTTTAAGTAAAATTTATTTTGTGGTTTAAGCCACAACTCTGAAATAACTACTATATCATATGAGTTTGTATTGAGAAAATTTAACAAACTACCTTTTTTGTTTACAATTGAGCGACTATTCCATTGTAAGATGTTAAGCTTCTCTTTAATCGTACTCATCATCCATACTTTCGTCATCCACGGGAATTTTGTTAAATATAGGATCAAAACAATTATTTAATTGGTCTAAAATTTTTCTATCATCTAAAGACTGAGGATTATTAGCAACCTGTTTAACCAAATTAAAAAAATCATTGATGATTTTTTCCTTGAGCCAAAAAATCTTCTCTGTAGGGATTTGGTAATATCGAGGAACGACGCGGTTCTGAATGCTCTTTTGGAAAGACTGGAGGTTTATCTAAAATTTGAGTGGGTGGGGAGGCACACTTACGCTTTTTTGATTGAGTTGGTTTTTGCGAAGGAGACTGAGGCGTTCTAACTGATTTTGGTTTTGTCAAAGTAACAATATTTACATTTCTGGGAGTAGGAAGGGTGGGAAAATTTATCTCATTGTTCAGAATGGAAAAACGGTTATTTGTAACCACTTTCGAATATGAGGGGTTATTGTGCAACATTTCCGCTTCTTTAAAAGAAACATTTTCTTGTGACATAATTTTTTTTATGTTATGTTGCTTACTGTAAATAGGACATTTTTTAGAAATAGAAGGGTGATCTTCACTGCCGCAATGAACGCAATACATTTGTGATGTCTAAAGACCGGACATTTTAATCGCGTTCAAATAATTGGTTTTAATCACATAGGCGTCTCATTCTGGGTTCGCTATTTAAGACGGCAGACATTGCGGCAGATTCTAATACTATCAGGACAAACCTCTTTTTTTTATTAAAACAAGATAAAAAAAGTGTACTGATATATACATAGACATTAAAACTAATACAAAAAAGTGAGATTTTTTTTTATCGTGTACCTATATTCTTTGTCTTTTGAATCATTTTCATTAAACAAATTTAATGTTTTCTTCTCACCAACGCCGAGGATATGTAGGATATTTTACAAAAGTTTTTAGTAACCTCAGATCCTTTAATTTGTGGCCTGAGAAATTTTCCTTAAAAAAAAAATAACTTTTTTGATGAAGATGTTAAACTTTTCATAAGCGAGTTCAAGGTGTAGTAATGTAAACGATATTCTGTATGATATTTTTTTTATTATTATCTCTTATATAATTACAAAATATCTATTCCTCAATATTTTGGCGTGGTACACTACTCTCCTGCCTAAAATGAGGATCGAGGACCCCAGCTGCCTCCCCCGAATTTGTTATTTCCTCCAGAAAATTGGAAATTTCTAGCCTTAGCTGGTCCCGATTCATTGTTGGAGAAATTGCATCGGGGCCAAATATTAGGACTCTACGAGCGTTTGGACTAAGACGCTGTAGAGAGGGCCTAAAATGAATGTCAAATAGGCCCATCATATGTTGTCTTATACTTTCTCGATCCATTGTCGGTTAGTTGCCGGTGATATTTTTATTCAAATAAAGTCAATCCTTATATTATATTTATGAATATTTTGGCTTTTATCGATACCGTACATACCGATTTTTTGTAACAAAACATTTATGTTTTTATTTCCTGTGGATATTATGGTACTTATACACGATGAGACAATAAAATAAATGTCTGTTAAATTTCTGTAATGTATGTATTAATTCAATTGCTCACTCTATATTATAGGTATCTGTTGGTTGAAAAAATGTAAAAAGATAACAAAGAGTCGATAAACAGGAGATTTGAGAAGAAAGTGTCTTGTAAAAATATCACTAGATTTTTCCAATGAGTATATTTGTTTAGTTCAAAGGGAAAAGTGATAGAAACTGGAAACGTAAATATGGAAAATTTATTATCGGACTTTGATTGTTTTCGTCGTTTTAATGACAACAAATTATACTGCCGCAATTGTGATCAGGTGTTAGTTTTTAATGGAAAGTCAAGTATGACACAACATGTGAAAACACAAAAACACATGCAATCTTTAGAGGGATGTCCAGACAAAATCTTTTATGAAGATTTATGCAACGCATTTGTTTCTGCAAATATTCCATTAACAAAATTAAATAATACAATTTTCAAAAATTTTCTTTGTAAATATACTAAACGTAAAATACCGGATGAATCCACAATTAGAAAACATTATATTCAAAATCAGTACGATAAAGCAATGACGGCAATAAAAACGAAAATTTCCAGCAAATATATTTGGGTTAGTGCAGATGAAACGACTGACATAAAGGGTAGATGTGTTGTTAATGTTGTTGTAGGATTATTAAGTGCTGAAAATACTTCACAACAGTATTTAGTTTCTAGTGTGTTTCGTGAAACTGTGAACGCTGAAATGATTTATGAAATAGTGAAACGTGGATTGAACAATGTAATTGATAATGACGTTTCAAAAGTTTTATTGTTTATTTCAGACGCGGCAAGTGTAATGTTGAAAACAGGGAAACTATTACAAGAACATTTTCCAAACATGCTGCATGTAACTTGCCTTGCTCACGCGTTACACCGAGTTTGTGAGTTTATCCGTGACAGCTTTCCAGACATTAATTCGTTGATTAGCTGTTTTAAAAAAATTTTGTTAAAAGCACCGTCCCGAGTTTCTTTATATAAAGAAATATGTCCGAATATCCCCCTACCTCCACAACCAGTTATTACACGATGGGGAACTTGGTTACAGGCTGTGTTCTTTTTTTCGGAGCATTTCGACAGACTAAAAGTATTTATTTCCAACTTATCAGAGGACGCTCTCTCTATCACTCAGTGTAAAGGTTTAATAACAAAAACAACTTTGCAGTCGGAGTTAAATTTTCTTGCGACTTATTTTTCGTGTCTCCCAGAAACTATAAAATTCCTTGAAACCCGTAACTTACAATTATCGGTTGCTATGGAAAAATTTGAATCGACATTGTTACACTTAAAAAACGTAAAGTGGCCCTTACAGATAAATTTAACCATAAAATAGATTGTGTTATTAAAAGAAATCCAAATTTACAAACTCTGAAACAAATCTCCCTGAACAATTTTAACGATTATGAAACTGCTTTAAAATATTGTGATTTTGTTCCACATTTTTCATTTGCTCCTGTAACGAGTTGTGACGTAGAACGATCGTTTTCTAGGTTTAAAGATTTATTGACTTCTAAAAGAAGTAATTTCACTGAAGACAATTTAGAAAAATATGCAGTCATACAAACATATTTTTCAAATGAAGAAGATTGATATTAATTTGTATTGTATATATTGTATATAATTGTATATTTGCTACTTTAGGATAAAGAGTGTATATTGGAACACTCTAAACATAAAACTAATGATGGTGTATCCTCGTTGATATATTTATTAGTCAATAATATATTAACAGAAAAAGCCAACAACATTATCCCACAACACAATAAAAAAATAAATAATAATATCATTTGTAATTATATAATAATATCCAACCAAATTTGAACTAAAATTTAATAAAATAATTATTGCAATGTAAATGTAATAATAAGCCCGCCCCAAATGTTACGCCCGGGCGATAAAAATCCAATATCTTATCTACTGTGTCGACCAGTTCAGTAAATAACTTGTTTTATTCAGAATGTATTATTCAAATCGAAGGTCCGCTCTTACCGTTACTTCGCTGATAAGAATAAATTAAATTGTCCGGTCTTTACATGTCTCACATTCCGAATCAGATGGATGCTCGAGACTGCATTTCGGGCATCTAGGTTTTCCCTTGCATTGACGATTAGTGTGACCGTAACGCAGGCATTTAAAACACTGTACTACTGGAAATATGTAAGGTTCGACGAGAAAACTTGTTAGGTTAATTTTTACCTTATCCGGTAGTCTGTTTCCTAAGAAAGTTAGAGAAACTATTTGTCTGTTAATATATTTTATTTCTTTCGTTTCTGGATCTACAATTTTACGTTTAAAACGTCTTACTTCAGTGACAGGAATGGAAGATTCTATAGAGTTTAACAACAGATCATCGCCAAAAAAAGTATCAACATTCCTAATAATACCCTTTTTATGGTTAAAAAAATTCGGAATAAAAGCGATTAAATCGTTTTTTATCACTACTTCATGATTTACTAAACTATTGGCAGTTTTATAGGAATTAAATATCACTTTAACTCGTTTTAAACCAACCGATTTTATATCTAAAATGTCTTTTTTAAATTCTGATTCTTGTTGTAGAAAAAAACCCACCTTTATTGGAAATAATCTACCTATATTTTTGTCCTTATGCTCTAAGAATACAAAGCTTGGTACTTGTTATTGAAATCGTAATTGACTTCCTGGTTATCCGGTGGGAAAATGGACTGGGGCGGTGTTTCACCGCCCCCGCTTTCAGCCATATTAAATTTAAAGACCTTACCTTATAATTAAATCAATAATTTTAAAATACAAAACTAATCTGAATACACACTATCTATAAAATGATAAGCAGAACTGGTTTCGCACAAATTAAACAAACCTTCTCGTGTCACAGACAAGGCGATACTGTGTGATAAGTTTCTAATATTTTTAGTACAACTGTACAAGTACAACAGAATTAGATTTTTATTTGTGGTGTTACTCATTGCTCAATTATGGGCAACTAGATTTTTTTTGTTTTCTTTTTTTTATTTGTGGTGTTACTCATTGCTCAATTATGGGCAACTAAATTATTTTTTGTTTTCTTTTTTACTTTCCTATCTGTATACAGATAAGGAAAGTATAGGAATCATGATTTTTTTCGACCTCCAGTTTTCGACGGATTTTTACGTTTTGGGGTCCCCTGAATCCGTTTTGACTATTTTCGGGATGATGTCTGTGTGTGTGTGTGTCTGTATCCACCATAACTCATGAACCGATTCAAAAAAAAACACCAAATTTTAAACTTAAGCTTTATTCCAGCCTGCGGTGAATTGATTAGATTTTGGGCAGAGTCGGAACATTTGGGGGGTACTTTATTGGTGGTCATTTTTATATTTTATTAAATATATCCGTTATTTACGTTTAGAGAAGAAAATTTTTTAAATAAAAGTTACAGTATTATTATCTATAATTTTTGTTTTATACAAAATTTTCCTAAACTGGTCCATATTCGAGAAATTTGACAAAATGTAAAAAAAATATTTCTTTATAAAAATTGTTCAAATAAAAGTTGTTTGTAATATAATTCTCTATAATTTTTATCCTATAGATAATTTCTCTAAAATGGACCGTATTCGAGATATTTGAGAAAATGTGTAAATTTCGAATTTTGAAGGAAACTCAAAAACGGATAGAAGAAAAAACATTAAATTTTAAACTTAAATTTTATTTCGGCCTGAGGTGAAATGATTAGATTTTGGGCGAAGGCGGAACATTTGGGGGGGTACTTTATGGGAGGCCGTTTTTATATTTTATGGAATATATCTGTTATTGATGTTTGGAAAAGAAAATTGTTTAGATAAATATTACTTACAATATTATTATCTATAATTTTGGTTCTATACAATTTTTTTTTAAAATGGTCCGTATTCGAGAAATTTGACAAAATGTAATAAAATTCAAATTTTTAGGAACATTGTATAAATAAAAGTTATTTGTGATATCGATCTCTATAATTTTTGTTTTTTTATATGATTTTTCTAAAATGGACCGTATTGGAAAAATTGAAGGAAAAGTGCTAAATTTAAATTTTTCAGTATTTTTGTTTCCAATGAATATCTATAGAAAAATGTTTCGAGTTAGATGTATGTGGAAAATGTATATATTTAGTTTATCCTCTAAACAATTATAGAGGTGCTGCAATAGGTTGTACAAAATAACCGGAAAAAGCCTATAATAACTAGATAGGAAAGTCATGTGTTGGACACATCAAATTTTTATTGTTCTTTAACTGTATTATTAATTTTTTATTTTTGTATGCTTAATTCCAGAATTAAGAGTTACATGTACTAATAATGTTTTATAAAGTACTTATTTTCTATTATTAAAGTTCCTTAAAGAACCAAAAAAGTATGTTTAAACACTATTTGACTGTTCAAGCATTTATTTTTTTACTGAAAGACTTTTTACATTTACTTTTTTTTATTTTTTATGAAATAAATGTTTCTTAAACTATAAAAAGTTTGTTTGTTTTTTTATATTTTTTAAAACGCATCACATTAGTGCAATGTTTTGTCAGACTCATACTTCAATTGTCAGTACCGTGCTTTGATTGTCAGTACCGTGGTTCGATTGTCAGTTCCGTGTTTGGCTATTTTTTTAAAATGCAAATATTTCAATAAAATAACATATTTCATAACATTATCATACAAAGATTTTTACTTATGCATCTAATACATATCTTAAGCACAGTTATTACAATTATTTTTGACTTTTATCTTTCAGACACATTTACCTTCTAAATTACTCACTTTTGGGGCAATCACCCATATCACAATGGCAATTTACAAAGGTGTAGTAGACAACACAGATAAAATATAAATACATCCTGCACAACCTAATAAAAGTGTTACAATCGCAACTAATGGGTAATCATCCAAGTCACCTATCGGTACATAAAGTTCTAAATCATCAAAGTGCGCATAATAAGTTAAATTCTTCCAGATACATACAGCGCTTGCTATTTCATCACATGGGGCTTCAACTTTTAGTCCTTTCCCGCAAATTGTATTCAAAGAATCAGGACACAATACTAATAAACTTGGCTTTCTTAACGGGGCCTTTCCATAACCACCTGTAATCTGACCCCTCTGATACCGTAAGTGAATTGGTAATGTGATAGTCATTCTGTCAATTTCAGAATTATTTAAGAATATATAAACTGTATGGTATGTGGCTTCGTGTGCTGGAACTTCTACATCTATCTTCCCTTCTATATAACTTCTGAGTTCCCCTATTCTATTCAGTTCAGCTATTTCATCGGGATTTAGGAACATACTGTTCGAAATGTCTAGTTTCAGTGCTAAGTTGCATTTTGATTGCATCCAAGTCTCTTTAGAAATGTTTACCGTTTCTAATAACCACCATATATCCCTGTGAAAACCTTCTTGTTCTATCTTTTGTGTTATTGAAGTTTTTAATTCAAAACATTCCGGCTCACAATTTACTGTACAAAAAATTATAATACTAAATATGAGTTTCATTAAACTTCTCATTTTTATCATCAACTCATTTCAATTTCGTAAATATTTTCATTGATTATTTAATGTTTTTAATAATTTTTAACATCAAGTAAAATTGGAAAGTAAGGTTATGTTATAATCAATGATGTATATAGTTATATAGATTGATTATCCATATGTGAATCAGATAACGAAAAATGTAGTTTTCTTTTTATCTAACGCCATGTTTGCCTCAATTGTTTGTACTAGTTGTAAACAAACCATTTCAAAAAACCGGTTTAGAAATAATAATCTTTAGGGCTATTGTTTTCTTATAATTAGGATTTTTAGATTTAGAAATACCTACCTATATTAAGGCGAATGGGAAACCAGTTGAAAATATAACACAGTACACCATATAACAGAGGTGCTGACATCAGATCCACAAAATATGATTAAGTCATTGGTATTATACCCTTCAAGCACATACTTTGATTTTCTTTTACTATACGGAGAATGGTCGCACTGCGCAGCTTTCTGAGTGCCTTTTAAAAGGAGATAGAAAACTCCGCCATTTTGAACCCTTATTACGTGTTGCCTACATCTTGGCGCAATATTTTTAATAGGTGCGTTTTAATCATCCGCTTCTGCTTTGGAATTGTCGGTTTTCTTGTTTTAATCTGACAGGTTAAAACGACTAAACCGACAATTCCGGAAGCAGAAGCGGATGATTAAAACGCATTAAAGGCAGGTTTAGAAGATTACTACATGGCTTTGAAAATACAGACATTGAATTTATTGTAAGATGTGTAAGTGCAGCTTGTGTAATACATAATATATGTATAATAAGTGATGACCTGGATATAGATCTGGCAGAAATTGAAGATATACATGAACCTGGACCACAAATTGAATATGAGCAAGTAGATAATCGTCGAAATGAACTGTTAAACATGTTATTTCCAAATTAGCTGTAATAAATAAGTTTGAATAATTTAGATAATGAAAAATAAACAATATAAACCAATATCTATTTTTGTTTTATTTATATTTATTGTCCAGTTGGATTTTCCCTCTTTCGTTTTTTAAACTTAGTAGGTCCTGTGGTTTCTGGATGTACATTTTCAATATCTTTTGATTTGTTACCTGTGACCTCTGGAATCTCGTCATCCGTACTCTGATCCAGAAGGGATGCTTTCCACTATAGTTACTGGAATATTGCAACTATTTTTTGAGGTTGAAGGACCACTTTCAACCGAACCTAAGTTTAAACTATATGGACTGCTATTGCTAGGTTTATAGCCTAGTATAGAATCTATATTGTCAAAAAAAAGGAAAGTTACTGGGCCTTT
This sequence comes from Psylliodes chrysocephalus, assembly GCA_927349885.1. Lineage (NCBI taxonomy): Eukaryota > Metazoa > Arthropoda > Insecta > Coleoptera > Chrysomelidae > Psylliodes > Psylliodes chrysocephalus. The sequence goes on from OV651827.1 coordinate 18,980,703, forward strand.
CCCAGTTCTTGTTTTAATATCTTTTGCCTTATTATAGGTCTGAACAAGGTTACCCCATTTCTTTTTTGCTTCTACAATAGTTACATTTGTTTTATGACTTGCCAATTCATTCATAATGTTCTCCCAGCCTTTCTTTTTCATATGTGGATTTTGGTGCTGTAGTTGTTCATAATAAGTTTCTACTGCATTTATTAGGCACACTGTTGAATTATATTCCCAAGTTTTATTACTTTGAACTGGGACATCTTCAGATTCATTTTCAACATTTATATAATCGGTGTCTGAATTTCTGCAAACTTGCAACAATTGTTCTGCAAATTCTAAATCGTCTGAAATAAATATAAATATATTAACTTTAGAAAAATCGCTTATAAAGTTAAACTTAATTAATGGTAAAAACTCTTGACTTACTCCTTACCCTTAGCCCTCCTGGCAGGGTTACCAACCGTCCGTCATTACGACGGGCAGTCCAGCATTTAAATAGTGTGTCCGTCAGTCCGTCAAAGCATAGTTAATGACCGTCCAGGTCGCCCAGAACATATTCGTAAACTTGTTAGGATTATAATTTACGAATTATCACACGAATTGAATATATTTATTAAATTTATTATTACTGGGACATTTCCAAAAGCTCAAACTTGGAACGCATTCTCTGGCAATATATCCAGTCGGAATCAATACGCACTCTTTGACCTTCATATCAGGTGGGTGCTCTTCATTCAATGCTATTGCTTGGTGTCCGTGCTGGTGCATGTATGTGTACTTAGTAAATCCGTATAGATCTTTTGTCCTGTCGTAACGTAGTCTTGCTCTGCTGTATGGTGTGCTGTGAACGCAGTGTGTTTGTGTTTATTATTGACTTTTAACATGGGTGATTCCCAAGACAGTGCCGACAGTGGCAGCAGTGATACACATAAAAAGAAAACCCCGCGAAAAAAGGCTAAACGACTTTGTTATTTTAATCATAAGTTTTTTTTTAGTTCAGTTCAGCTTAGTCTTTTTTTTTTTTTTTTTTTTTTTTTTTTTTTTTTTTTTTTTTTTTTTTTTTTTTTTTTTTTTGTTAAGTTTATTTCTTTTTTTGTTTTCGACATGGGTATTCTTTTTTGTAAAAACTTTGCGATTACCTAATTATTTGTAAAATACCTCAGACTATCTTCACCAAAATTAGGTACGGATTTCTTAAAAATTGCTGAAAAAAAAATTTTTTTTAGCCGTGGGGATTAGAACCCACGATCGGTGAGTCTGGCAATCGAAAACCCGCGTGTTAGACCACTCGGTTACGAACGAACTTGACTTAGTGGAATATACTGACAGTAATAAGCCACTTGAGTCCAAAGAAGAGTTACAAACATACATACAGGTGAAGCCAATATAAGCGTGTTAAAAAAATAAGTAATTTTCATTAAAAGAATGAAAATGGACTGAGTTGTTTCTATTTCCCCTGAAATCCCCTGTCTGTCCGTCATATCTGTTTTAAAAACCTGGTAACCCTGCCTCCTGGCTTCTTCAATACTAACATCCAAAGTATATTCTTTGTTGTTATGTTGTAAATCTGTTAAGTAAATTAACATTTTAATAGTAAATCAACAAATATTTAAATTTATATCTGTTTATATTTTATAACGAGTAAAACTGCATACATAAACGTAGAAACGTGAAAAAACTCACATAGAACATAAAGTTCTTTAAATTAGTTCATCTTAGCTGATGTTAGACAGAAATTCGGTTACTTTATTTGCGGTAAGGGGGGAGGTAATTTGACTGAGATATTCTAATCTTGGTTGACAAAACGAACAACTACCCAGACAACACACCAAATCCCAGAGATATCCACAGAATATATTTTGTGGATATCCAATATATCCACAGGATATCAGAAATATTCCGTGGAACTAATATAGATATCCAAATGTCCGTCTATATCCAGAATATAGAAGATATCCTATGGATATTCAGCAAAATATCTAATGAGTATCTCCAGACAATACAAGAAATCCCAGATATATCCATAGAATATATTTTGTGGATATCCAACCAAATGTCCGTCTATATCCCAGGATATAGAAATTCAGATAAATATTTTATAATTATTTTTAGTAGAGGTTCATAAGTAACCAATGGTTATTGAATAACGTCGAAAGAAAATAGAGGTAAAAAATATTCCCAACAATCTGCCTTTGATTTTGCCTACTAAGGAGATAATCATCTTTATTAGGAATCTTCAGCAATAAATGGAACTTCTCGACTTCAGTCTCTAATGAAGTCTGTTTGTGAAACAATGTCGATCAAACTCAATTACGGCGGGTTAAGCATAAGTAGATACGAAAGTGGTATCGCCATCTATACTTAGGAAGCAAAATCAAAAATTACATCTAGTAGATATCCACGATGGTTTGCGTCCGCGCTTAGACTTTGATATATTTATATTTATAGTGGATGTCCATGGGATATTGAATACACCTTAAAAAAAATTAATTTTAAATATCTCAACGGTACTATTAGCCACAATGGCGAGTACAATGGCGTAATTTTTTAATAATTTGCTATATAATTACAATTATTTATGGACATTTGCATGTCTATAAATTACATTTCATGGATATAAAATAGATATCCACCATGGACTGGACATTCAGTGGATATTGGGATGTTCAGTAGATATCCAAAGGATTTGGTGTGCTGTCTGGGTAATCAACTCAGCCTAGCTTAGCTCAGCTAAGATTTGTGGTAAATCGTAAACCGCTATTATTTTTGAAGTCACAGTTTATTACTAAAGAATCAGTTAGCTCACTCGGACCAGTTGAAAGTTCCAAAATAACATCCACTCCAGGGATACAAATTCAGGATACGCTGAAGACTGCTGTTTTATTATAGGCGGTTGTCATATATTGTATTATCCGAGTTGCACAGTGTATAAACTGAAACATTGAGATCAAAAGTGCCGACGCAGAGTGAGCGATCTGATACTTTAGCTGTAAACTGTGCCACAGGGTTCAAAATGGCCACGCCCTATGTTGGACGTGTCGGACCTCTCTCTTGCCTCGTATACATTGCGTTCGGTCTGCCAAGTTCCTTTAACTCCTTTAACACTTTTTACTCCAAACAACCCTTTTAGCGTTCGGTTTAGTCCGATTAGTGACAGTTTAACACGCTTAAATGTCATTTAAAAGCACCCTAAAAATTGTCCCGCTCCAGCCTCTGATTATCCGAACTCGCCTATAGTAATCAAAGTATGTGCCTTCAAGACTGTCATCAATTACTAGGCTGTAGCCAAATGTCAAATAAGGAATGAGCCGCTTTAAAGTTTAAAACCACCCGCTATTTTTCTCTCAAAATCAGGTAAATTAAAAAAAAAAAAAGATATGAAACCTATGTTTATAAGATTATATCTATCAATTTCTGATATAAAACAAAATGAGGAGAATTCCCAATATACAGTGTGTCCCAAAAAGTTTTATAAAAGTAAAATCAAAAGAATTGTTTTAAATTGCAAATAGACTCATTTTGTATTAAAAATGTCGTTTAGAGAAGATTTAAGGCAAATTGTAAAACCGTATTATATTTTTAATATTTTAATAAGTCTCTCCTATGTAGTTCTGAAACGAATTCCAGGCGTATGCAGTTATTTATTTCCTTCAAATAATTGTGAGTTTGAAGGGGTAAGTAAGGTGTTAATTCTTTAAAATCTATGTTTAACAACTTTATTGTAATTTGAAATAACTTTGTATTTAATAAAATATTTAATTGAATAATTTGATTTAAATTATTCCAATTAAGAACCTTCATTATTTGTTGTGCGTATGAATTAATATATGTTATTTTTTCTCAGAGAGAAACAGAAATATTGTTCTTTCTTATCATAGTAATTGCAATAAGGACAAGAAAAGCTGGGAGTGTGACTATGATAAACTATTTGTCTTCAAGTTTTATATATACCAAAGTTGCAAATTTTATATTATGGTTTAGTGCTGATATTCTAATGGGAATTATATATGGAATTGTTTTTATATGTAAGTAAGAAGTAATTGGCAAATATCTTTTATTGTAAAACTGATAATTGTATTTACATATTTCAGTGGGAGCTCTCTTATTTCCAGAACCAACTTATTCTGGCCCTGATAAAGTTGTATACTTCAGAGAGGTGCAAGGTTTAGATGATGAATTAATAAGAGACACAAAGGTAACATGGTTGGTGGCTTTCTACGCAGTTTGGAACCCTGCTTGCGTTAATTTTGCTCTTATTTTTGCCAAACTTAGCACAGAATTTTATTTGGATAATCTTAAATTTGGAAAAGTAGACATTGGGCGATACCCTGATGCTGGTAAAAAATACCATGTCAGTGATAGTAGTATGAGCAAGCAGCTACCCACGATTATTGTCTTTCAAGAAGGGAAAGAAGTGTCTAGGAGGCCTATGGTGGATACTAAAGGAAAGCTTATTAAATTTTTATTCAATGAAGAAAATATTGTAAGTGCTTTTGGGCTACGTGGCTTACATGAAAATTGCAAAAATCAGGTAAAAACTAAAAGCAGTAAACCTCATCACGATTAAAGTAATTTTATTTGTAAATGATGCTTTAATTTTGCTTTTTATAAAAGATTTTTATTTGGTTTTGCGGATTTTTAAATGTTTGAATAAAAATCAAATGGGGCCCAATGGGAACTAATAAAAGTACCTTATAAATTGTTACTTTGATTATACCATATCCCCATTTTAATTTCTGTGAAAATAAGGATTCTTGTGTAAGTAACATGTTGTGAATATGATTTTTTTTTATTTACTCCATTCCTCTAATGAGAAGTAATATTTCTCACCCTAGGTAAATAATGATAATAAAAAAAAACCTAAGTAAATAATGAAACTAAATTTCATTAGTTTTATTTTGTTAATTTGACAACTAAACTCCCAGACTACTTGATATTTTGAAATATTTGAAAAATAAGTAGGAAATAACTAAAGCTGGGTTTATCAAATCTAATCAAATCAAATATGATAATATATATCAGTGTAAACAGTAAAAATATATATTAACTAGGAAATTCAACACCGGCTTTAAAAATTATTAATTAATATCAATAAATCCATGTCATTAAAATATCAAAAATGCAATGGGATATTTCCTAGAATCATACCAAAATTTGACACATGCCAAATTTTTACATAAATAAAGCCAGTCTGATTAGAAACACGCTCCAGTCTGCTTGATATTTCGAAATATTTAACAAATTGTTAGGAAATTACTTATGTCAAAATTAAAATTGCTAATACATTAATGTTAGTAGTAAAAAAAATTCTATATATACCTCAGCTGAGAAAGCTATTATTTACCTCGCACATTATATCCCTCGGCGCTACGCGCCTCAGGATATAAAAGTGCTCGGTAAATAATAGCTCACTTCTCACCCTAGGTATATAATGTACTATTATGAGTTCATTTTCATATGTAAGATTAATAATTGTACCGTTTTGTAAATTTGATCTGTAGTGGTTGTATAAAATCAGTTTTAAGGAATATTGTCTATAATGTAGGTATCATATCACAAGATTTTAAATAATTTATATACAATATATTACAGATTTGACAGTAAACTGAGCTAATAGAGTATAACTGTTAGTCATACATAAATTATTTTTATAGTTTGTGTCATTTATTACTGAAAATCCAGACCAAAAAATATATTTATATTATACATAAATGTTCTTTTAAGTTATAATCAGGTTGTTCATGAACACAATACACAAAATAAGAAAAGTTTTAGAGTTTATAAGGCCACAAAAAAATGTACACAAAATTCAGTGTTTTTTAAAGGTGTACAGGCTTTTAATAATTTGCCTGAAGATATTAAATGTTCTCCAAATGCAGCAATATTTGAAAGAAAACTGGGTGAGTACTTGCTGACCAATTGAAGTTTTTTTTTTGTTCTTTTATTATGTTTTGTATAGTTGACATGTAAGTGTACTGTATCTTATGTATTTTTTATTGTATTTTAAATGTATGTTGATCCTATACTTATGTATTTTTTTATATTTTAAATGTGAAGAAGTATCAACATGTAAAAAATAGTTTTTTGACTAAATAAATGATTTATATATAAAAAATATAAAAATATTAATTCTCCACCTCTTATTTTTAAATTCTTTTAATAGTGCACCATGGAGAGCTACAAATTTGGGGTCCCATAAGAAAATTGATTTTAATTATCTAAATAACAATTATTTTTATCACTAGACATGAACATCATGTTGTATTCTGCTACCAAAAGTTGTTTTTTCATAAAGATTTATAGAATATCTGTGTACTGTTTTACAAGTGACAAAAAATGATTTTCGACAAGTCCATTTAGATTTTAATTTGCATCCCTTTATTTTATTATTAATAATTATATGGTACCAAAATAATTTTCAAGGTGGATAATTGTGAAAATATGCAACAAATTATTCTGTCACCATTATAAACTTATTATAATCCAAATTTAACTTGAACACCCTAATTTATTCTTTACTTAAGAATTTAATGGCATCTCTAAAGACGAAAGTTAACCTTATTGGATTTTCTCAACTAGTGATGGATCCACTAGATTTATTCTGAATCCGAAAGATATATTTTCAAAAGGAGTTGTAAAAAAAGTAATTTTTAGGCATGACAGATGAAATAAAACAATAGGTAGAATGATGGTGGTTGACGCATTTAAAAGTGGGCAAAAAGCTGCTTCAGTCCTTCCCTGAGCACCTTTGAAGCAAAGTTGAGGTCAAAGCTTTAAAAACATGATATCTGTGATTCGATAAAAAATGTATTTATTGTTTGTACCTATGTAGGTAAAATACCATTGTATTATTTTACTATAAAGGTGTTTTCACGTTAAATAAATAAATAAAAAAAAAATGAAATAAATAATTTCTTAAACGGACTTACTTTTTTGGCAGATAGGGCATCCATACCTCCTCCTCTTTTTCTTTAAGATAACGCGAGAGGTGTTTTTTAATGGTTTCCTACTATGTCCCAAATAGTTATCAGAATTATTATAATCGATATTCTCAACTTTTAAAGTCGATAAATCACATTCTGAAGTCAGCAGTTCACTCACTACACTCTCAGTTTTTGCTTGTATATATTCACTAACTTCTTCTTTAATAACTGTTATTTTAACATCGCTAGTGTTTTCAAGTTCTTGTTTAATAGTTTTAGGAAAAAGTTGCATATTTTCAGAAACCGTGTCTTGGTCAATTTGTGTCGGAAAATCCAAATATTGTTCAATTTTAGGCTTTTCCCATTCGATGATTTCTTCTTTAATTTTAACAGTTGTGAATTGTTCTGTCGTTTGATATTCAAAATCATTAAATGTAGTCAATGTAGTATTATCACCAGGAAAATTAGAATGTTCTTTTTTAAATGTTATTGGTGTTGTACAATACTGGTTTCGTATTGTTTGACTGGTACTAGTTACTGGTTCTGTTTTAATAAACTCCTCAGAAGGATAGGAAGAGTTTTGGTCTTGTTCGTCCATCGTTTTAACAAATTAATTACCTACATTAATCCATTAGTTTTAAATTTAAAGGGCTAAATCAAAGATATAGATTAAGCAGGTGTAGCGATCACCCATTTCTTCTTGTCTTGTTTATTTTTAATTTTTTTGACGTTTACAGTTTTGACGCTTTGACAGGGTCAATGAATTATATCTATATAGATTGCTCAAAGCGAAGTACATTGCGAGTGGCCATATTGCCTTTTGACGTAATTCAATACTTGGTGAGGTATTATCCAAAAGAGTACTTGTCAAAAGAGGAACAAACGCCCATACATTACGTGTGTCTTTTTATCCAACTGTTGCAGCAACGTTGGCATCAGTGCGGTATCTACCTGCCTTTTTTTTCATCAATCTATCAATGATGAACTAACAGCGCTGTCTTTTCATCCAACGTTGATGCAATCGATGCAACACCAGTCCATCAGTTTCAATGTATGGTTTTTACCACTGATCTGTATTATTTTACTGGATAGGATATAGATAGACCCCTAAAAAACGTTCCGAAAAATTGGCCGATTTGGGCAAATAATAGGTCTTTTCCTTTGCATCGAAAGTGTAGCACTGAGCTGCGTTACTTCTGAAAATATCGTTCCATCCATACAATTTGTATATATGGAACGATATTTTCAGAATTGGTATAGCCCAGGAGTGCGTTTAGAAACCACGCACGGCGCGTCTGGACCCTATTCTAATGTATGCGGTCAGACGCGCCGTGCGAGGTTTCTAAACTCACTCCAGTGCTACACTTTCGATGCAAAGGAAAAGACCTATTATGGCGGACCGGATGTTATTTAACATAACCTCTTTTTCCATTTGTCATCACATTTGTCATTTGTGTCAACAAGTAACGATGAGATGTTTTTTTTATTTATTTAGGTAGTATCGAATAGCATTACTATGATATAAACAATAAACGTTAATTCGTGAAGACACAATATGCTTCACGTTTCCATTTTTATATTTTCTTTCATAAAAAAATCAAATTTTGGGTGAATTGTCCCGAAGGACATTGCCCGCAAAAGGAATAGAAGAAGAATAAGAAGAAAAACTAATGAAATTATAGGTTAGGTATGTCAAATTATCCAAAAATTCAGTTATGTGATCCCACCATAATTTGCCCAAATCGGCCAGCAGTGTTGCATTTCCGGTCTCCTTGGTGGAACGGATTTTTAGTATGTTAAATATAGCCTATATCCTATCCAGTAAAATAATACAGATCAGTGGTTTTTACGATTAGATGTGACAACTGACAGCTGGATTGCGGAAATTAATCAGAATTAAGGAGTTCATTAATTATTTAATTGTTATTTGTGGAAAAAACCGAAAAAAATGAACTTTTAAAAATATATTCGTCCAAATTAAAGTACCTAGGTACATTGAAATAAAATTAGAAACACAAGTTTTATTCCAAAATGTCAACTGTTATTTATTTCAACGGTCAATCTTATCCATCGTAAATCCACATATAAATCGAATCCACATACTTTGATTTTCTTTTACTATACGGAGAATGGTCGCACTGCGCAGCTTTCTGAGTGCCTTTTAAAAGGAGATAGAAAACTCCGCCATTTTGAACCCTTATTACGTGTTGCCTACATCTTGCCGCAATATTTTTGTTGTGAAACCTCACAACATTTGGTTACAATTTTCTTTATTTTAACTCTTTGTATAATATTACGTTAAATATTAGTCACCTTTAGTCATAATAATTTAATTGTTAATTTTTGGCACTACCACCCTGTAAAATCCTTAGTTGCATGGGGCAACTAAGAAATGTCGAAGTAACAAGTCAAAATTAATTTTCTGACATTAGATTTTCGCTTTTAAAAAATTCTGGCTCTTCTTGGCTAGTTATGTGCCGTATTGAGTGCCTCAAGGCATTTTAGTAACCACGTTGGAGCGCCTGGTGGTTCTAGAGTTGAACCTGTCTGAGGTTGTTACATTTGGTCTATGGTGCTTCGCTTCACTGATATGGTGTACTGTGTCGCTGCGTGTGGGCCACTTGCAGAGCTGCCGTAACTGGGTTGGACGGTGGATCAGGTGCATGATCTACAAAACACGTATCGTATTGTTTTTACTATTTTTATTCCAATAGCTACAATTGAGTTCAGGTATTAACAACTTAATTGACTGGTTCTAGTTTTTACCACTTTAATAATAGGTTGTTCATTACACAAGGTTGTTTGTATTTTAACATAATTTTTGTTCTTTTGTACTTGTGATCTTTACTAATTTTAATATATTGAAAGTTAATTTTTACTGAACCTCAAAGCAACAGGTAACTAGGGAATCCGTAAATACTGCGCCTTTTGGGAAAAACAGACTTTTCAAGTCGTTAGTGTGTATATTATTGGTTGGCTTATCATCAAACCCTAAGTGGTTGATGACCACTAATGTTCCACCAATAGGGCCTGGAACAATTTTTAATAGGTTCATTTTAATCATCCGCTTCTGCTTCGGAATTGTCGGTTTTCTTGTTTTAATCTGACAGGTTAGAACGACTGAACCGACAATTCCGGAAGAAGAAGCGGATGAATAAAACGCACCTGATATTTTGCTTGCTGCTGTCAGTGTCAGTGAATATTATTTTTGAAGTCACAGTTTTTTGCTAAAGAATCAGTTAGCTCACTCGGACCAGTTGAAAGTTCCAAAATAACATCCACTCCAGGGATACAAATTCAGGATACGCAGAAGACTGCTATTTATTATAGGCGGTTGTCATATATTGTATGATCTGAGTTGCGCAGTGTATAAACTGGAACATTGAGATAAAAAGTGCCGACGCAGAGTGAGCAATCTGATTCTTTAGCTATAAACTGTGTCATAGGAATCAAAATGGACGCGCCCTATGTTGGGCGTGTCGGACCTCTCTCTCGCCCCGTATAGTAATCTTTTGCTGCGTTTGAGAATCCACATCGGATGCATTTTTTACATCTCGAGCGTTTTTTTATTCACATCGGACACATCTGTCCCATTACATTTACGTATACTGAATCACGTGATCAAAGATTTTTTACATCTCAGATGCATCCGATGTGGATTCTCAAACGCAGCAAAAGTATGTGATCGAATCCAACACAAGACGTTCAAGGTCGCATCGGTGAAACAACGATTCCAACAAACCGGTGGAAAAATAGACACACGTATTTAGTGTTGCCACAAGCATCTCCTCGATTCTCCGCTGACAGAAAACCAAATTCTACGAATTCATTCGAGATTCTCCGCTTCGCTCAGAACAGTGACTAGAAGCGTTTATAATGCGGGATGGAGCCCGCATGGAGCAAAAAAAAACAACTCTATTGAAATCTAGTTCTGATGCTAGATCAGCTAGATACTAATGCGCACGCGCAGTCAATAGGCATACTTTTGAAAATTGGTGCAGGACCAAAAAAATAGTTTTAACCCATGACAAAACACTGTTATGCATCTCTGATCAACGCGAAAAGTGCCGAAAACACACGAGATTCTCCACTGACAAAAATTCACCAGTCACAAGCACTGAACCAAAGTATATTGGGGTCTATTCTGTAACAATTCCTTTATATTTAACGGCCTTTAAAAATATTGGCGGCCTTTAAAAGTATATTTGTATTCGTTAATTTACTTCTGTCATTATTTAAACAGATTTCTTTAAGATAGTACTCTAATGTATTTTAAAGATCCGTTTAAATAATGACAGAAGTAAAGACGAAAATATTTTTAAAGGCCGTTAAATATAAAGGAATTGTTACAGAATAGACCCCTATAACCGTTGAGTAGCGACATAAAGCGTCGGTGCCTTTGATCTTGGGTGGTACAAATTTTCTTTCTCCCTCTTTTGACGTTATTGATGGAACGACACACTAAAACACTGCTTGAATTATGAACTGGTCTTGAATGTGATGTTTACACTGCTCGACGTAATTTGAAGTAAAACTCTTTTGTAGTTTACATTTATAATAAAGGTTTGGTCATTAGGCAGTTTTATATTTATGAGTATTTAACTTATGTAATAAATATAAAAATATACAGTGAGCATCATAAGTCTTATCCCCCCTAACTAACTCATTACTGGGGTCTTGTTAGGAAAATCGCCGAGACAGGTCGATTTTTGATTTCTACAATGCACATTTTTGCATGATTAGTTTACCCTTAATTTCATCCCTTACTGGAGGGAAGCAACCCTTTCGAAAAATTTAAATGGCATGGGGTGGTGAGTGATAGCTCATTTGAAAGTGGGTTTTATTCTCTATTCAACCGTGCAAAAAATTTTGAAATTTGCTTCATTACGTGTTGATTTATTAATGTTTAAAAATAACAAAACCTCACAAAATAGGAAAGCAACTAGACTAACAGTGACCTTCTAAAGGCAAAAAGTCTTACTTCACGTCTGAACCAAAACCGAAATCATGCAGGGTCGAATTTTAATTCTAAGGATGAGTGCGCTACGTTAATTTCCGTTATTTTGAAACAATTAATCGAGAATTAATGAAGCAAATTTAAAATTTTTTTACACGGTTGAATAGAGAATAAAACCCTCTTTCAAATAAGCTATCACTCACCACCCCATGCTATTTAAATTTTACGAAAGGGTTGCTCCCCTCCAGTAAGGGATGAAATTAAGGGTAAACTATTCATACAAAAATGTACATTGTAGAAATCAAAAATCGACGTGTCTCGGCGATTTTCCTAACAAGACTCCAGTAACGAGTTATATAGGGGGGGGGGGGGGGTAAGACTTATGGTGCCCACTGTATATCACTATTGATAAATTTCAATTTTTTTACCTACGTCCGGATGAGCTAGAGACTTGAAAGTTGGTAGGTGCACAGGGTTTTGATTTTAGATAACAATAGAAATTATTACTTATGGACCTTCTTATTTATTAATCGAGTTGTCTCAAACTTTAAATTTCGCGTTGTTTAAACATGTCGCTGAATACAATTTTTGACTAATAAATCCACAACAACGAATTCCTATATCAGCTGCCGGACTAAAGTGAAAGGGGTTGTTTACATATTTAGAAGACGTCTCGCCTCTCTATTTCGCGTCGGCGCACTAGAATTCGGTTCCCCAGCTGTCGCTACTCAACGGTTAATATACTTTGACTGAACTCTAATACAGTTCAGTGCATAGAAAAATAAAAAGAGAAGGTTTGAATAAATGGCGGGACTTGTTTCCTTGTTGGTAGTTGAACCTAGTGTTGTGAATATCCGTATCTTTTTAGTATTCGGATAATACGTATTCGGAACCAAGAGATATTCGGATTCATCATCCGGATACGTATCCATATGTGTGAAATCATAATACGCAACCGTAAATACACCGCGACCTTGGGAATCGGAATCGGGCAGTGTTGTCAACCCTAGCAGAATTTATGTTTGAGAGTGAACAGGAGTTTTTAATGTTTTAGAATGGCTGCGTTCATCCGCGCCATTTCAAGGAGCGCTACAAAAGTAGCGATCACTTACGCTACCTGATCGATCTTTATGCACGGATGAACCATGTTTAAAAGTGACATTTGATTTTGGTTTATTCATTTTACTTTTGAGTTGAATGTCTCTGGTTGAAGATTTGTTTGTTTATTTTTCAATTGCTAATATGCTAATATAACCCTACTAGTCACCAAGCAAACCGTGGACGTAAGTGCGTAAGACAGATCAGTGATCACCGATCAGACGTAAATAAAATGCGCTACTTTTAATGGCGGCTGCTCCTTGAGCGAAATGTCAAAATACACCGTTCATACGTGCCACTCGAGAGCGCTACCAGATCAATCAGGTAGCATGTGGCGCGGATGAACGCAGCCAATAATAAACACAAGATAAATCTCAAATATTTTGTTTTTTATCATATCAGAAACAAATTTTCTCATTTATATTTATATAACTTCATGTTACCTTTAAAATATGCAGTGCATGCCGACTAACCGATTATGAATTGCAACAACGCTAGACGATTCCGAATTCTGATTTCGTATCCATAGTTCGTATCGGCTGCCACCCGCAAAACCCGAATCGGCTCTGTCATAACAGAACTTGCAGCATTCGATTCGTGTATTACGATTTTGTTTGAGTTCTTTTTGATACCGAATTCGTATTCGAATTTACACTATTGATTCCGGAATATCCGGATCCTTTTAATATTCGGATTCAACGGATTTTTGGATACGTATTCTTACATCACTAGTTGAACCGTAAGCGCTTAGCGCGCTGCTATCACTAAATTCAAACCCGTTTTACACCCATAAAAAATAGGTTTTTAAAAATAATGACAAAGAAATCAATAATTTTACTGATTTACCTCTTTAAATTTCACTTTAATACAGGGATAATCGTTAATAAATTTAAAGTTAAAGCTAAATTTAAATATTATTAGATGGTGCAAATCTGGATTTGAAAATAAATTAGGTTATGTTGCTATAAATAAATATGTCAGCCTGATATTATTTTCATTTTCAAATGCAGGATACTTTTTTCAAATGTAGGTGAGTAAATTGTATTAATTAAGTGGAAGTTAGATTTAACTATAGGGAGGTTCTTAAGAAAATCATTAACTTCTGATTCATTTAAATTTTAATTGCAGAAGTACCTAAGTATTTTTCTCACAAAACTAACAAGAAATTTTATATTTTTCCTGCTATTATTACTCTAAAGTCTTAGAGATAAATGGATCCACATTTTAACATTTGTGGTCAAAAAAATGAGCGAAATGTGTGAAGCCAATTTACAAACAAATATTGTAGAACCCGAGATAGAACCTCATCCTAGTTTTACTCATAAAGACCAAAAAAGGCGAATGATTTGTGCTCAAAAAGTTATTGTTCAATTTTTGGGTGATATTCATTATTATATTTATCAAATAATACCCAAATATGTTCAAAAACTTATATGCTATTTAGGCCAACTTGTTAATTTTTGCATAGTTCACCTATTAAGATCATAAATCAGATGTTTTCTATTTATATTGAAATTTTTATACCTTTTATTGCAAGAAAAATGTAAGAAAGTAAAAAAGTTATGACTCGTGTTAATTTTAAGATACACACTGCACCTTTATTTTTGTTTTGTTTTAGATATTTCTGGGTATGGAGATTTTTGGAATGTTCATAAATGTGTTTCTTAATTAGGGCGAGTTTCAAAGCCCACCTGTATTGAAGCTTATTGTACCCGAAATAGACATTACAACTATTCTAGATTGAAATAGATGGGAAAAAGCCTTAAAGGGACAATAAGTATAAGAATATAAAAACTATATCCCGTTTTTTAATAATAAAAACATTGTCATGTGTTATGCTGGTTATCACATTATATTTTTCAGTAATTTAGTGTGTGATATAGTGCTTGTTATGTTCAAAATATGCAGTTAGAAGATAATGAGACACAAGTAATTACATGGTAATTCTAAATAAATTAAACTTGTTAAAAATGTGTTTTATTTTTCAAATAATTTTATTTTTCAGTTAAAACAAGTGACATTTTCCATTTTTCAACATTTACCTACAACAAAAATTCACTAAACTTATTGTTTGTTTAGTAGTTGTAAGTAAAAGTTGTCAAAATAGGAAAATGTTACTTCAAATATCTAAATTATTAAGCCCGCCAATTTTTAAATCGCTTTAATTAGTAATGTTCTACTTTATCGACAGAAACTGACAGGTATAGTTCAACCGTAAGCGCTTAGCGCGCTACTGTCGAGGTCAAGCAAACTTGTTACCAACTATTTACATGGAATCCGACCCCCGTGGTTCAGTGGTATTTTCAAACGCAGCAATCAGAGGTGCTTTACATTATTGTATTTTAATGTTAGAATTCGATATTTTAATTGGATTTAGTCACAAAGCATGTATCTTCTAGAGACCCCACGCCAATGTTAAACTTTTAAACCAAATTAGCGCCACCTTGTGTTTGGAGCTGGAACTAAAATGACAATTGACAGATGGCGGTAAATTCAAATTGTAATTTTTAGGAGTAGGTAGTAGTTTTAAATTAAATTTTAAATGATTTCCACATAAATTATTTTATAAAATAAAGTATGGAACTAGTAAGTTCGAAACTTTTATTTTACAAAATAATTTAGGTCGATTATACCAAATTTGAAGAATTAATTTGTTATAAGGGGTCTAATGTGGAGAGTTGGTTCTGCATATTTTTATTAAATAAATATAAGATATATCAATAAATAATAAAATAGAACATTCTTAAAATATGTTTATTAATAACTTAAATAAATATTATTAGATAAAAATAAATACAAATAATAATACATATTTAACGAATACTTACTTGGAGCAAATAGATATATAATCTCAAATCTTTAAAATACCTATCAATAATTTAAATGTGAAGTAGAGACTAGGATATTACATTTTATTAACACTAAAGTTATATATTTTATAAATGTCTTTTTAACTGAGGACAAATGTAATATAGGTATTGTATTAAAAGGTGAATCCTTTTAACTATTCATTCAATGATAAATAGGTATTTTCCTTCCAAATACAGATGGTGGTATTACTCTCTTATGTGAAAAATGATTTCGGAATCTAGTCCAGTGATAAATTGATTATCAATTAGTTGTTGTCCCCGTTTGTCTTTTTATGATGCAGATACATGGTGAATATATGGTGAATCAATGAAGTTTTTCTCGAAGTTTTCAACGTAGCACCAAAATTATTGCAAAACACAGTAGGAAATAAAAAAGCGAAACATCACAATTTTGCAAATAACTAAGACGAAACTATAAACAGAAACCAAAAGCCAAAGCAACAAAAATCACTAAAATCAGACGGAAAAATGAAACTAACCAAGAACATAAATAAATACACGTCACATCTTTGGAGTCTTTGGTTAAGTTTTTCTCCCATAAGGCTTAAAAATGGAGTAAGAAATCATAATTTCACCAGTAGCCCCATCTAGAGTTTGGAGCAAATAGCATAAAAAATGTCAGTTGTCGGTTTTGACCTTGGTCATTCACGTGGAACCTCTATGTGCTTTGTGGATTTAGTCGAATGCAAAAATCTCATTTTTAAAATTGACATAACCTTGAAAACTGAAGAGGGGTATCCAACTGCTCAAATGTGGTCATCATAAAGGATATTGAGTTTGGGTAAATTATCCTGTGGGATATAGCCCAATAAAGGAAGAAGAATGATTTTGAGATATTTCTTTCCCATAACCTTAAAAACTGAGCTATTTTATGTCTTGTTTGTATTTAACTATCTCTAGTCTTCATATATTTAACGAAAAGCAGAAATAAGGCGACATGAAGATAACAAACGCTCATAAGAAGCCAATGCTTAAAAACGACCAGCTTTAACGTAGTTAACATCTGACCCACTATGTGGCGCTTTCATCGATATTAAACAAATATCGCAGCGGGAAATTTATAAACCTGATAATAAAGGTAATATAAATAACGATTGCACCCTTTTAAATAAAAAACTTTCAAAATTTTTCAACCGTAAAATCAACAACTCTGTCTACCCCTTCACAACCTTATTTTGATTTTTTGTTGTGCCCAATTACAATTGATACATAAAATATCATTACATAGGGTAATAAACTATTTTGATAAAACAAATTTAGAAATGTTAATGATCAGTTCTTCAAATTTATATTTAATAATTTGTAGTCAAAATTAATTTGTTAAATTGTCAAAAATTTTCTATTGATCATAGACTCTCAACTAGCATATAACTTTTATACTAGTTTCATGCTACAATATCTTCATTTTAGTTTTTACATCGGTATTGTCACTATTATTTTTTTTATGAAATAAAAAACTTAATAAAACAACTTTATTTCATATATAAATATAAAAAAATGATTTTACTAAAACATACCCTTTGGATTGCACGTCACATCTACTTACAGAGTTATCTGCATAACGGAATGACAACTCTTTTAAGACAATTTTATACATGCCTTTACGATGTTAAATAAATCAAGCCTTATTTCCTATTCGCTCCGTGCGCGACAGCAGCGCCAATTCGTTTTGATACTAATGGAGGATTTCGGCGTATACTGACAAATGCAACTTTTAATAGAATTCGTAATTAAAAAGTATACATGTTAGTTTTAATAAAAGTATATGGATTTGTAAAACAAGTAAAACATTAATTTATTATTATTATATATTTTTATCGCTTAAATTAAAGAAAATTATGTATAATTGATAAAAATCCATAATAAAATATAGGCAGGCAACAGTATTTAAAGGAAAATGTATGAGAAGTTGCCTAAGTCTAATAAGTTTTCATTGAAGAATTAGTCTATTCTGTCAAAATACAAAAATACCATTTAATAATAGCGTGAAGTTAAAATGTATAAAAAAGGATCATTACTTATATATTCATTTTTGTTCGAAAGAAAACATAGAATGAATGATTAAAACTGATTTCCTATCAGTAATTTACAAAATTGCGTTCCAACCACATATAATAATCAAAGGCAGAAATCTTGAAATCTAGTCCTTGCTGAATGAACATTTAAGAATAAGGGATATTAAAGAACATGGTAAAATGATAATCTATTGTTGATTTAAAACCTTTCAAGTTTCTCATGTCTACTATTTGCAGCATTACGGTTATTATTACAAAAATAAAGGTAATTTTCCTTCTTATTGTATATCTATCCATTCATTTCTTTAATTTAATTTCCACTTTGCTACTGAAATTTTTTATATAAGTTTCACTGTTTTTATTGCTAGTATTTGTACAATTTTCAACACAGTAACTCCGGTTGCTTATTGTATTGTTTTTACCTACTTTTTTTGAAAAAAAAGTAAAATGTATACGTGTATTTGATATGCCAAAATTACAAAATATCCCCCTAAAATGCACGAATTATCCGCAGCTAGCGCTAGTATCGCTTTTGCTTCCCTTTCCATGACTTCGCACGGAGCGAATATATGCATCTGTCTATGCTAACAAAACCTTACCTAAGAAATGACCGCATAACATTCTTATTACAAATAAACTACGCCGCAGATGAAGTGGGACAGCCAAAAAATTGCCTAATTTTGACTAGCTGTAACTTCGACATTTCTTTGCCGATATTAGATTTTCAGCCAGAAGTGGAAAGCGCCATCCTTGCTGTTTGCGTCAGTGGCATTGAATATATTTTTTTTAATAGCTTCTTGTTGTACAAGGTGTGAATGTAAGGCAGCGAAAAATGTCCGTTTTTTGGCAAAGAATTTGGAAAATGTGGGGGGCCAAATCAAGTTCTTTCTGATGTTGAGTGGATCACTAGGTCGACATCTCGGGACGTCTGCCATTTTTTTGATACTTTGCGTTGCTATGGAAATATCGCCATTTCATGAAATTCCATATTTCTTCTAGAATTAGCCTTTTTACTTTCCTATCTGTATACAGATATAAGGAAAGTATAGGAATCATGATTTTTTTCGACCTCGAGTTTTCGACGGATTTTTACGTTTTGAGGTCCCCTGAATCCGTTTTGACTATTTTCGCGATGATGTCTGTGTGTGTGTGTGTGTGTGTGTGTGTGTCTGTGTGTGTGTGTGTGTGTGTGTGTGTGTGTGTGTGTGTGTGTGTGTGTCTGTATAACGCATAACTCATGAACCGATACACGGAAAAACACCAAATTTCAAACTTAAGCTTTATTCCAGCGTCTAATGAGCTGATTAGATTTTGGGCAGAGTCGGAACATCTGGGGGGGTACTTTATAGGTGGTCATTTTTATATTTTATGGAATATATCTGTTATTTACGTTTGGGGAAGAAAATTTTTTAAATAAAAGTTACTTCTTATTTTATTATCTATAATTTTTGTCATTTACAAAATTTTCCTAAAATGGTCCGTATTCGAGAAATTTGACAAAATGTAAAAAAATATTTTTTTTTATAAAAATTGTTCAAACAAAAGTTGTTTGTAATATAATTCTCTATAATTTTGTCCCTTAGATAATTTCTCTAAAATGGACCGTATTCGAGATATTTGAGAAAATGTGTAAATTTCGAAATTTGAAGAAAACTCAAAAACGGATAAAGAAAAAATCAATAAATAAATAATAATAAAGTTTTATTTCGGCCTGACGTGAAATGATTAGATTTTGGACAAAGTCGGAACATCTGGGGGGTACTTTATGGGGGGCCGTTTATATATTTTATGGAATATATCTGTTATTTATGTTTGGAGAAGAAAATTGTTCAAATAAAAGTTACTTCTAATATTATTATCTATAATTTTTGCCTTATGTAAAAATTTCCTGAAATGGTCCGTATTCGAGAAATTTGACAAAATGTGCAAAATTCTGATTTTTATGAAAATTGTTGAAATAAAAGTTGTTTGCGATATCGATCTCTATAATATTTGTTCATACATGATTTTTTTTAAATGGACCGTAATGGAAAAATTGTAGGAAAAGTGCCAAATTTAAATTTTTCAGTATTTTCATTTTCAATGAATATCTATAGAAAAATGTTTCGCGGTAGATGTATGTGGACAATGTATATATATTTAGTTTATCCTCTAAACATTTATAGAGATGCTACAATAGGTTGTACACAATAAACGGAAAAAGCCTGTAATAACTAGATAGGAAAGTCATGTGTTGGACACATCAGATTTTTTACTTTCCTATATGTATACAGATATAAGGAAAGTATAGGAATCATGATTTTTTTCGACCTCGAGTTTTCGACGGATTTTTACGTTTTGAGGTCCCCTGAATCCGTTTTGACTATTTTCGCGATGATGTCTGTGTGTGTGTGTGTGTGTGTGTCTGTGTGTGTGTCTGTGTGTGTGTGTGTGTGTGTGTGTGTGTGTGTGTGTGTGTGTGTCTGTATAACGCATAACTCATGAACCGATACACGGAAAAACACCAAATTTCAAACTTAAGCTTTATTCCAGCGTCTAATGAGCTGATTAGATTTTGGGCAGAGTCGGAACATCTGGGGGGGTACTTTATAGGTGGTCATTTTTATATTTTATGGAATATATCTGTTATTTACGTTTGGGGAAGAAAATTTTTTAAATAAAAGTTACTTCTTATTTTATTATCTATAATTTTTGTCATTTACAAAATTTTCCTAAAATGGTCCGTATTCGAGAAATTTGACAAAATGTAAAAAAATATTTTTTTTTATAAAAATTGTTCAAACAAAAGTTGTTTGTAATATAATTCTCTATAATTTTGTCCCTTAGATAATTTCTCTAAAATGGACCGTATTCGAGATATTTGAGAAAATGTGTAAATTTCGAAATTTGAAGAAAACTCAAAAACGGATAAAGAAAAAATCAATAAATAAATAATAATAAAGTTTTATTTTGGCCTGACGTGAAATGATTAGATTTTGGACAAAGTCGGAACATCTGGGGGGTACTTTATGGGGGGCCGTTTATATATTTTATGGAATATATCTGTTATTTATGTTTGGAGAAGAAAATTGTTCAAATAAAAGTTACTTCTAATATTATTATCTATAATTTTTGCCTTATGTAAAAATTTCCTGAAATGGTCCGTATTCGAGAAATTTGACAAAATGTGCAAAATTCTGATTTTTATGAAAATTGTTGAAATAAAAGTTGTTTGCGATATCGATCTCTATAATATTTGTTCATACATGATTTTTTTTAAATGGACCGTAATGGAAAAATTGTAGGAAAAGTGCCAAATTTAAATTTTTCAGTATTTTCATTTTCAATGAATATCTATAGAAAAATGTTTCGCGGTAGATGTATGTGGACAATGTATATATATTTAGTTTATCCTCTAAACATTTATAGAGATGCTACAATAGGTTGTACACAATAAACGGAAAAAGCCTGTAATAACTAGATAGGAAAGTCATGTGTTGGACACATCAGATTTTTTTAATTAAAGAATAACAGATACCGACTAAACTGCATCAAGGAATAACGTGTAAAGAAAATGGTCAACACCAGCGGCGTGCAAAAAGGGGTTTATGAAATTTAAAAAACGAAAACTTGATTTTATTTGAAATTTTTAAAACTTTTGGTAAGCGTTACAGTTTAAAAGGTGTCATAACTGTAATGAGTTTGATTTTGACTAATTCAGAGGCGTACAAAAAGGGTTCAGTAATTAAAAAAAAGTTTTTTTTATTGGTTTTTATTTTATAAAATGTGTACACGGAATTCATTAGAATATTAAAATAAACCTAACCTAACCTTAATAAATATTTGTTAATTATTAATTAGTAAGGCGTTGGACCTCCTCTAACCTGAATAACTGCCTGACACCGCCTTGGCATGCTCGAAATTAAGTTATTAGTTAGCTCCATAGGAACTGCCTCCCAGAGCTCTAAAATCATCTCCTCGAGATCGTCTAGAGTTTCTGGCTGACGTTCCCTTCGGGAAAACTCCAACTTCATCCAGCTCCAGACGTGCTCAATAGGATTCAAGTCTGGAGATCTAGGAGGCAATTCAGTACGATTAAGGTTTTGCTCTTGTATATATCTGTTTACTAATAATGCTCGATGAGGACGAGCATTATCGTCCACAAGAACAAAATCCTCGCCATAATTTCGAGCATGCGGAAGAACTAGCGGAATCAGACATTCATTCAGGTAAACCTTGTTGTTTACATTACCCCGAAATACCACGAGTTCTGTCCTTCCGTTGTGTTGAATACCGCCCCAAACCGTCAATCCACCACCGCCAAATGCAACTTGGGGACGCATATTTTCTGCTAAATAACGTTCTCCCCGTCTCCGCCAAGATAGCAATCGGCCGTCGGAATTGTAGAGGTTGAACAGCTTTCATCAACGAAAAGGCAGTCTCTCCACCTACGATCCCAATTTATATGTTCTTGGGCCCATCTTCTCCTGTTGGCCCGGTGAATGTCAGTTAAAAGTGGGCATTTTGGCCGACGGCGAGCATTTAATCCCTGATCATGTAGGCCTCCTCTAATAGTGTCTGCTGAAACGTTTAACTGCAGTTGCGCTCGGATTCTCTTGGCAGTCCAAACTCTGTTTCTGATTGCAGTCCGTACTACTGCTCGATCCTGACGAGGATTAGTTCTTTTTCGAGATCCTCCCCCGTGTCGGTAAGCAGCAGTACCATTGTTACCTTCTCTCTGCAACGCTCTTCCAACGGATGATTTCTTGACATTAAGAAAATCAGAAAACTCTCTTATTGTGTGATTTCTCTGCCGCAATTTTAAAATATTCACCAAATCTGCAGCCGTAAGTCGCGCCATTTGGACAATAGCAATTTATTTTTGTTTTGACTTATGCAATCTAACGTCAAAATCTTATCTCAATGGTAATATTTTTGTCGCCTTGATAAAATTGCAGAAATAAAGTTTCGTTAAAGCAAATGTCCCGACTTACAAATGCAAAAATGGTAAGTACCTATTATTGCTTACTGACACTATCAGTAAGCGCTTACAGGATGAGTAGCTTTACGTTTGTATTCCTCTGAATTAGTCAAAATCAAACTCATTACAGTTATGGCACCTTTTAAACTGTAACGCTTACCAAAAGTGTTAAAAATTTCAAATAAAATCAAGTTTTCGTTTTTTAAATTTTATAAACCCCTTTTTGCACGCAGCTGGTGTTGACCATTTTCTTTGCACGTTATTCCTTGATGCAGTTTAGTCGGTATCTGTTATTCTTTAATTAAAAAAAGGCTAATTCTAAAAGAAATATGGAATTTCATAAAATGGCGATATTTCCATAGCAACGCAAAGTATCAAAAAAATGGCAAAGACATCCCGAGGTGTCGACCTAGTGATCCACTCAACATCAGAAAGAACTTGATTTGGCCACCCACATTTTCCAAATTCTTTGCCAAAAAACGGACATTTTTCGCTGCCTTACATTCACACCCTGTACAAAAAGAAGCTACTAAAAAAAATATATTCAATGCCACTGACGCAAACAGCAAGGATGGCGCTTTCCACCTCTGGCTGAAAATCAAACATCGGCAAAGAAATGTCGAAGTTACAGCTAGTCAAAATTAGGCAATTTTTTGGCTGTCCCACTTCATCTGCGGCGTAGTTTAGTTTGGCACACTACACATTTCCTCACCATCCTAAAGGTCCTTATTAAACAGTTCAATGTTCAAATTATACTCGAAAATCTCAAATAATTACAAAAAAGCACTACAAAAATTAGGCTGTCACTTGACGCCGTCAACTAAATGTATTAGGTTGCCAAACTTAGATGTTATGAACCAGAATGTTCAATATCCATATAGAAAAACGTGTAAATGACGATAAATAAAAATCTTAGTGATTGTAATTAATAAAAAATTCATATTGATGCTTTAAGGTAGTTCACTCGCGACAGTCGTACACAAAAATATCGGCCTATAGTAAATACCAACCGTTCGAGATTCTTAAATCTAAAGAAAGGTTATTTTTGTAACAGACTGTACACACAACACATGTGATCCTACATACAAATATGGTATTATATCGCGTAAAATCCATCCGGCAACGTCGCAAATATATTGTGAAACGTCAACAAGAGTGCGTTTGGAAACCTCGCACGGCGCGTCTGTCCACATACGTTAGAATAGGGTCTAGACGCGCCGTGCGAGGTTTCTAAACGCACTCCTGTATTCCTAAAGTAAAATAAATGTAAATATCAAAATGTTTCATTGTCAGAATCAATTAATTGCGAGATAAAGGAAAATTTGTTAAGCAGAACGTCCTCAACAAACGCAAAAAATCAATTTTGGCTATGAATAATGCAAAAAAATTGAGAAAGGAAACCCCAAGCTTGAAAAATAACCTGTGCAGTGGTCGCGTCGTGGAATTACTAGAGTTGGGAAAACATTTAAAATGTTGCTGGTGTGAAAGAGTTCTTTCTCTTGAAAATATTACAAATGAAACACGAAAGGGCCTCTATTCAATTTTAAATGTTAAATGTAATGAATGTAATATTGAAACTATAGTACCTACGGACAAAGTTCATGCAACAAAAAGTGAAGTTAAGCATTCAGATGTCAACACTAAAGCAGTTCAAGGTAAATTTAAAAAAAATACATAAGTATTTGTTATGTTTATAATTTTTTTATTATAATTAATATAATTTTATTTATTTAAAGGTGCTGTCCATTCAGGGTTTGGTCAAACTGATTTAATTAAATTTCTTGCTGTCATGAACGTTCCTACGATATCATCAATACTACAGAAAATCATTACTTTTATTTGTATTTTTTTATGACTAGTAAGTTAAAATTTTAAATTAGTTTGTATTAATTTTTTTTGTGTAACTGTATTTTATTTTGAAGGCAGGTTTAAATAAAATTATATTCATCTTTTGCATATTTATTTAATTTTGAAGACATGTTTAAATACAATTAAATTTAAATTGTTAAATCATATTAACCTAAGGTATAAACAACGTCCCTTCCCAGAAGGCCTCGATAAAGTGATAAACTTGACCTGTCCGCGGCAATAAAAAGGTTGGGGACCACTGACAGACATTTGAATTAGCGGGCGTTGAGTGTATCGATTACAACGTTGCCAAGTTGTAATCACAATACGCCACTATGCGTCGACTGCTTTAAGAACATTTTTATTTTAAAAATCTATA
Organism: Psylliodes chrysocephalus; assembly: GCA_927349885.1. Taxonomy (NCBI): domain Eukaryota; kingdom Metazoa; phylum Arthropoda; class Insecta; order Coleoptera; family Chrysomelidae; genus Psylliodes; species Psylliodes chrysocephalus. Next base: position 19,005,738 of record OV651827.1, read on the forward strand.
TCTCTTTATCAAAACGGTAAAAAAATTCAGCGTTTTTTTAGAAAATTATATAACTTCTTGATTTACATTACATTAGTTTTTAAAAAATATGGTAAGAACCGTTTTTGAGGTATCTTGAAATAAATGCAATGATTGTGTACATGACAGGGCTCCAAGAGTGTTAATTATGCACATTTTGATTGTTAATATTTCGTTTTACAGACGGTCAAATTTTTTTATTTTTTTTAGGTACATAAAAGACACTTTCATTAATATTTTAATTTTATTGAATTCTTAAGAAAGGCCGTTTTACGAGTGAACTACCTTAATTCTTTATTTTTCTTTTTTTAATAGAAAATATTAAAGGGAGTAAATTTTTTATATTTTTTGTGTGGCGCAAACCTACAATACTGGCTGTATTCAACTTATTACGCTGATTTGACTTCAGCAAATTTACTTGAGAAAATTTCCTTTGTACATTTGCTGAAGAACGAGGCTAACGTAACAAATTAAGAACAAAATTTGCCAAGTTGGCGAAAACAGTAGATTTCATGTCTGAAACAGTAGAACAGGGTCAAAACAGTAGATCTACTGTTAAAATAGTAGGTCTGGCAACACTGAGCCAGACGCGCCAGCAATTTTTAGAAATCGCGTGACCGCTCACTTGTGGACTTTACATCAATTGTAGTTCTGTTGATGTTTAAAACTTAAGTGGGCTACAACAGTGCTTTTCCCAGACAATTCGCGCTTATTTGCAATGTGAATGTATATAATTCGTAACATTCTCAGCGCTTATAACGAGAATTATTACGCACCCCCGGTATAAACGCCTGTGTTGAATTGAGTCTAAAGACTATACACCCTTGTAGTATTGCTCCTATTTTTATTCGTTGTAATAGTAAGTACATGAAACTAGGTTCTATGTGTAGCCCAGATGACATAGCAACTTGTAAGAGTACTAGGCCAAAATTTTTAATTTTGTAACATACGAGGACTGTAAATTAAGTAATGAGACTGATTTTTTTTTAAATTTTTTATACAAGAGAATTACAATTCAATATTGTCACCTTCAAAATAACTTCCTTCTGAGGCCACACAGCGCTGGAGACGTTTCTTCCACTCCTCATAGCAGTGCTGGAACTCCGATACTGAAATAACCTTCAGCTGGTCGGTTACAGCCGTTTGAATTTTTTCGACTGTCCCAAAATGATTTCCCTTGAGGTGACTTTTCAACTTTGGGAAGAGAAAAAAGTCACAAGGACTCAAGTCAGGCGAATAAGGAGGCTGAGGAGCCACAGGAATGTTTTTACTGGCGAAAAACTCGTTTATTGAAATTGCTGTGTGACAAGGAGCATTATCGTGATGCAACACCCACTTGTTATTGATGTTTGGTCTCACACGAATGACCCTTTTTCGAAGTCTTTCAAGAACCTCTCGGTAAAAGTGTTGATTGACCGTTTGACCTTGGGGTACAAACTCTTTGTTGACGATTCCGTGGATATCGAAAAAACAAATCAGCATGCATTTGATTTTTGACTTCGCCATCCTTGCCTTTTTTGGCCTTAAAGAGGTTGAAATGTGCCACTCCATGCTCTGGCGCTTGGTCGTACTCAAACACTCAAGTCTCGTCACCAGTAATGACACGTTCCAGAAAATGGGGGTCATTTTCAATTGAATCCAAAAAGTCAAGGCACCTTTCCTTCCTGATGTTCTTCAGGTCTTGCGAAAGGTTTTTTGGAACCATTTTTGCGCAGATTTTTCTCATCCCCAATTCATTGGTCAACATTTGATGAACGGTGGTGTGAGTCAAATTTAACTCTTCCCCTATCATTCTGACTGTCAACCGACGATCTGAACGCACAAGATTCTGTCGACATTTTCATCGGTTCTTGAAGATGAAGGCCTTCCGCTTCGTGGTTCATCTTCAATCGACTCTCTTCCTTCTGAAAATGCCTTAAACCACCGAAAAACCTGGGCCCTTGACAAAACACTATCTCCGTAGGCCTGCTGAAGTTTCAGAAGAGTTTCCGTAGCACTGTGCCCAAGTCTGAAGCAAAACCTGATAGCACACCGTTGCTCGAAATTGATGTCATTCATTTTTAGAACACAATAGAAAAAACTGTTTCACAAAAACAATCGCTACGCACAACCAAATGACTCGAGCGAGGTCAAACTCGTACTGAAGGTGGATCACATGTTCCTCTGCCACCCCACTAAGCCTCGCGCTTCCAGTGTTGCCAGTCTCATTACTTAATTTACAGACCTCGTACACCCTTGTAATAGTGGGCCAGTGAAATGTTGTTACAAGTTTAATTTGCGATTAAATCCTTTGTAACAAATTCACATTTAAATGATTTTTCATTACTGTGAATTATTAAATGTCGTTTTAAGTTAAAATTGCTATTAAATCTTCTGAAACAAATGTCACATTTAAACGGTTTTTCATTAGTGTGAATGATTAAATGTTTTTTTAAGCTAGATTTGTGATTAAATTCTTTGAAACAAATGTCACATTTAAATAGTTTTTTATTACTGTGAATTCTTAAATGTTCTCGTAAATTGGATTTGAAATTAAAGCTTTTGGAACAAGTGTCACATTTAAATGGATTTTCATTAGTGTGAATGATTAAATGTTCTTGTAAGCTAGATTTGCGATTAAATCTTTTAGAACAAATGTCACATTTAAATGGTTTCTCTACTGTGAATTATTAAATGTTTCTTTAAGCTAGAATTGTTAATAAATCCTTTGGAACAAATATCACATTTAAATGATTTTTCACTAGTATGAATTTTTAAATGTCGTTGTAAGCTAGATTTCCAACTAAATTCTTTAGAACAAATGTCACATTTAAATGATTCTTTATTAGTATGATTTAATAAATGTGTCTGTAAGTAAAATTTTTGATAAAATCTTTTGGAACAAATATCGCATTTAAATGGTTTTTCATTAGTGTGTATTATTAAATGCCGCCGAAACACACGTTTTTGCTTAAATTCTTTAGAACAAATGTCACATTTAAAAGGTTTTTCATTACTGTGAATCAATAAATGTGTCCATAAGTTAGATTTGCGATTAAATTCTTTGGAACAAATGTTACATTTAAATGGTTTTTTATTAGTGTGAATTATTAAATGTCTTTGTAAGTTAGATTTTAGATTAAATTCTTTGGAACAAATGTCACATTTAAATGGTTTTTTATTAGTGTGAGTTATTAAATGTTTTTCTAAGTAAGATTTTTGATTAAATTCTTTGAAACAAATATCACATTTAAATGATTTTTTATTAGTATGATTTAATAAATGAGTCTGTAAGTAAAATTTTTGAGAAAATCTTTTGGAACAAATGTCACATTTAAATGGTTTTTCATTAGTGTGTATTATTAAATGCCGCCGAAACACATGTTTTTGCTTAAATTCTTTAGGACAAATGTCACATTTAAAAGGATTTTCACTACTGTGAATCAATAAATGTGTCCGTAAGTTACATTTGCGATTAAATTCTTTGGAACAAATGTCACATTTAAATGATTTTTCACTAGTATGAATTTTTAAATGTCGTTGTAAGCTAGATTTCCAACTAAATTCTTTAGAACAAATGTCACATTTAAATGATTCTTTATTAGTATGATTTAATAAATGTGTCTGTAAGTAAAATTTTTGATAAAATCTTTTGGAACAAATATCGCATTTAAATGGTTTTTCATTAGTGTGTATTATTAAATGCCGCCGAAACACAAGTTTTTGCTTAAATTCTTTAGAACAAATGTCACATTTAAAAGGTTTTTCATTACTGTGAATCAATAAATGTGTCCGTAAATTTGGTGTTTGATTAAATCCTTTGGAACAAACGCCACATGTAAATGGTTTTTCATTACCATGAATTATTAAATGTTGTTGTAATTTATATTTTTTATTAAATTCTTTCGAACAAATGCCACATTTAAATGTGTTTTCGTTAGTGTGAATTATTAAATGCCGCCGTAAGAGATATTTTTGATTAAATCCTTTGTAATAAATGTCACATGTAAATAGTTTTTCCTTACTATGAATTATTAAATGTTGTTGCAATTTAGATTTGTGATTAAAAACTTTGGAACAAATGTCACATTTAAATAATTTATCATCAGTGTGAATACTTAATTGTTGAATGTTGCATACGTCGTTGATTTCCAGAGACACTTTTCTTGATCTAAGTTTTACTGCATGAATAAAATGGTGCCAAAAAAAATTCATTTTTGTCATAGACCTTCCACAAAACTCGCAAACGACGAAGCCTGTCCTAAAATGTCCGTCGATATGTTTCGATCTTGGTTTAGAACAACGAAAATCTGTAAATAAAAAAAAAACCCGCTACAATTTAAAATAATTATAATTCAACAAATTACCAACATTTTATTAAATACGATGTTCATACTATATATTTGTCATATTTCAACAATTCCTCGCCAGTGGGTTTTATAAAAGTAAAAAAAAATTGGAACAATGTGAATGTTCTAAAGCGCTCGCTTTTTTTTATTAAATATTTATACACACTAAGGTACGTATCTATTTTTTTTTAACTCTATAAGTCAAAGGACCACGCACTTTTCTTATGCAAACGGGAGTACCGTCAAAATGTCTGAATTTTTGATATGTTAAATAAGTTGATGTCCCCATCAAACGTGTCCATGGGCCCAATCGTATCCTATGACTAGATTTTGAGATACAGGGTGTTGAAGTTAGAAATCCCTAATTCTTTAAAATGGACACCATAAATCACCCTTAAATATTTTGTGGAAGTTTTTTGCTCATTCTGTGTAGTCAAAATACATACTTAACTACTATAATTAAAATATTGTACCTTACAGGGTGAATAATGATTCGGCAAATCTTTTTTGGTCAAAGTAGGTATTCCCACCGAACAAAAATAGCTAAAATACCGAAAAAAAAAAAAAAAAAATATCACCGTCAGTCTCTCAATATTTGATATCGTTCTCATAACTTGGAAAAATATAATAATAATAGCAATTACAAAGGACAACTGAATTTATTACTAACACTAAAGATATAAATTCAGATACTTTGTAAGTTATATTAGAAAACAAAAGTAGTCAAATATTAAATTAAAAGAACAGCCTGAACTAAAGATAAACGACCAAATGACTGACGTAACTGAACCAAGACGTTAACGTTAAGTATTAGGTGCAAATACGAGATGGTAATACCAATTAATTTTCTTCTACTATGGGACCGAGATCGATATTTTCTGGAAATAATCGGTCTGCTGCATCATCGATGCTATTTAGTATACGTGTTGTTGGAAATCTTATATTATTCTGGTGCCTTGCATAACCAAGAAACCATAACACTGATGCAACATGTGCGCAAGTATTTAAAGTTCTCGAACCGCATGGACATGTACAATAATAGTAGAAAATTGGATCAATATTTTCATTAAGTTCCTCTTCGTATGCTAACCACAGCATATATTTAGTTGCGTTTCTGAACCTAGAATAAATTCTAAACCGTAAAAAAATTATTCTCTTCTCTAAACTCGTCTATTTCTAAAACATTATTTTCCTCTCTTTGCAGTTTATCTTGAATATATGATGGTCTTAAATAAATATGGTAAGAACCTACCAAGTCTTTTAGGAAATTGATCTCTGCGCGAGGAAATTCAGGAATATGCATGTGGTTCAATCTTCGCCACCGACCATTTCTGGTAGTCAGATTTTGGGCTTCGACGCGTGCTTGTATAATATTAACGTCATCTAGTTTGTTTAAAATTTCAACTGCTATGTCCATTGTACCTGGTAGATTTATAAGAGGATGAAACTTATTTAACAACGCACCTGCAATCTGATAAAAACCACTCAAATTAACTACATGATGCGTGATATGCGGCCTTTAAAAATGGATTTAAAATGTCCATTTCTGGCTTCAACAACCCAACGAGTTTTAGTTATTAGTCTCGCTCCTATTAGCTTCACTTGTTGATAATTGCCGTTGGTTTTGATGAAGCAAAGGTGGCATATAAGTAATTAACCCAAGTTCTTATAATCTAGGAATAACATCTCTGTAGCCTCTATCTACTATTACTATATCTCCTTCTGTAATCCAGTTTCTAAATTCATTATTATCATTAACCAAATGTTGCCGTAAGAATGCTGCATCATTATTAGATGCATCAGAAAAATAGGGATCATTGATTGATAAAATATATCCGTCAGGAGCTACTGTAATTTCTGGCTTATCTAAATGTTCCTTCTTAAAATAGCAATAGGATTGACGTAATATTCTAAAATTACTACTTTTTTCAATGGAGTTATATGTACAATCGACATAGAATATGGCCTTTGGAATATTTGCTATAGGGTTGTAAAGCGCGTTTACGAATTCAGGGACATGATTTATGATATAGTTTTCTCTGGTTATTGATCTAAATCCAATATTACTAAATACAAATCTTTGGAGCAGGGACATACGGACATTAGATATGACTATACTAGTGACTTGTCGGGATGAATAATTAAAAAGTAATTTTATGAACTCATCTGACAATCCATGTCTTAGTTTAACAATGAAAGCAAGTAAATCTTTTTGAGCAATGCTTCTTAAGTTACCATATTGTTCTATTGGTTCACAAAATTCATATAATTCTTGAAAATTCTCTTTAGAAATTGAAGTTAAATATTTAAATTCTTCTAAACTAAAAGTATTTGTCTTCCCAATTTTTAAATTATTATTAGCATTAGCAGCCGCTTCTTAAACTAGACAAAAATTGCTGAATATTAACAAGGAGGAATGGTCTATAAACAAAACGCAAACCAGCATGTAAATTAATCATTAGTAAACCCGAATGATTTAGATGAATGTCACAAATCTTCCGATATTCGGGTACATAAATATTTGAGACTAAAAAAATATTTGCTCTGCATACTGCCGATAGTTTTCTTGCATTTACTTGTGCGTTACAAATTATACAACCACGAACTGAGTGGGGTGTAAAACATTAAGTCTTAGGCAATTTGGATCATTTTCAATATTTCAAGTTCCTGTGTAATTGCGTGATAACAGTTTAAACATAATCTTACTTCTTGTAGATTATCGACTGCAGGATGTCCGGCAGCTTGTCTTCTAAAATTAGCAATGTTAAGCACATCTATATTATTGTCCTCGTCTAAACGAATAGTGAGTCGAAGTTGAAAGTGTCTATTGCAAACATAACAGCTAATCCTATTTGCAAACGCCATATTTGCAACAATATTTATTTAAAACACTAATACAGAACGGTCTAATGCTCGCTTAAAGTAATACAAACGTCATTTATTATAAAAGTCAACAATATGTTCAATTATTCGGAAAATATTTAATCATAGCCTTCTAGATCAATATATATAAATCAAGTGTAAACATGTTTATATATCCTATAAGGTTGTTGGCATATTCACCACTATTTAGAATTTACTAATAAAATCTATCAATCGTCTAAAACTCATAGGTTACAAAATATACAGGGTAATCAATTTTTGTGAAAATCTTTGGAAAAATTATGTATTATCATAGAAGATATAAAAAAGCAAAACTTCAGGCATGCAGACAGTCTTTAGCTTTATATTTTATCATTACGAGTATACAGGGTGATTCTTAACACGGTATCAGACCCAAGTCGATTTAAAATGCCTTGGTTGTGTCGATTAGCGTCTGAAGTGAAAAATTACGGAGTTACACGATGTTAAAGATTATCTATATCTCCAAGTTTAAATCATTAAATACTTAACAAAACGACTTGCATGCCTTTGCATAATGAAAATATAAAAACAGGCAGGTTATTCGAAAATTACGAATATTTTATTACCCTATATTCATATCATATTGTTTTGAGAAGCCCTTAAAAAATCAAGAGAGGAACAGGTAAGCTGTAAACTATAAAAATATCAACAAATGTTTCGTGAAAATTAAATTACAATAATATTTCTGCTCGACTTATGTTAAATATTTGAAACCAATAACATGAAAATACTATTTCTTATATGAATGAGTACCAATAAGTAGATATGACCTTTATACTTCATTGTGTGCATAACTATTACTCAATGGATTTCCTAGAATAAAACTCGCAATGAAACAGTAGTTAAGAAATGGATAATTTCCCAGATTTTTCTGCTCATTGACTACTTCATTCTGAGGCTCCATTAAATGTTTTTAATTTCTAGTTATTCCAAAAACTATGTTAGTTTGACAAAGTTTGGTATTGGCTATTTAAAATATTAATGTATGTATATTTATAATCTTTTTCAATAAAGAACTCACAAGCAATTTATTTTCTAATATTTGGCAATAATTTTATATATTGTTGATTTTTCCACCTTGCAAGTTCAACTGTAACCATCCTTCAAGGGATGCGACTTAAAACAAAATGTATTGGCGGCTTTACCTCATTGGTGGCGTGAATGGAGCTCATAATCGTATTTAAATATACAATACAAAGAGGCACTTATGACAATACAATCATTTCTGCACATCCTACTGAGACCTACCATATAATCAACTTATTGTACCGAAATAAAGAATGACCCTGTATATGGACTTATACTATTTTTTTGATGAACAACAATTATTTTCTATTTTTTGGCAACAATTTCAACATTTTGTTGATTTAACTTACATATTCAACCGCGATCACCCTGTAAGTATGAATTTTGTTCTCTTTGCAAATAGTACAAGGGGTATATTCTTAATCTAAAACAGTATGTCAAAATATTTAATATAAGATATTTCTCTTGAAAATATCTACTTATGTCAGTATATTTATTGTTTAAAATTCATATATTTGGTACATATTAAGTTATATTTGGAAAACTAGTCATAGGATCTAATTTTACCAATAAGAATTTTGAACGAGTACATCGAGTACTATACGATATCAAATATTGAGAGACTTTGACAGTGATTTTTTTTTTTTTTTTCGGTATTTTAGCTATTTTTGTTCGGTGGGAATACCTACTTTGACCAAAAAAGATTTGCCGAATCATTAATCACCCTGTAAGGTACAATATTTTAATTATAGTAGTTAAGTATGTATTTTGACTACACATAATGAGCAAAAAACTTCCAAAAATATTTAAGGGTGATTTATGGTGTCCATTTTAAAGAACTAGGGATATCTAACTTCAACACCCTGTATCTCAAAATCTAGTCATAGGATACGATTGGGCCCATGGACACTTTTGATGGGGACATCAAGTTATTTAACATATCAAAAATTCAGACATTTTGACGGTACTCCCGTTTGCATAAGAAAAGTGCGTGGTCATTTGTAGGAAAATAGGGCTTTTGATATAACATATTTAAAAAATTGCTTCCTTTGATCTGTTAAATGTTTATTGAAATGAAACTAATTGAAAAAAGATTAAGAATTTAGTTTCAGGGGAAATTCACAGCAGGTATCTCCTCTAATCCTCTACCTCAAAATATAAAAACCATTGCACTCATAACTAGCAATCGGCAGGCGTTGGACAAACAGTGCCGCATCCAGAGCCTGGGGGGGGGGGGGGGGGAGTAGTGGTAATTAGGGCCGCCGAGTGCCATGATTTTTATAAAATTAGGTCCTTTCTTTGTGAAATTTCAAAAAAAAGCCCTCAGCAACATATAACAGGAGATTTCAACATTCATTTTGATAAAAATTGTCTAGAAAAAAGAAAACTCCAAGAATATATTGAAAATAATGGGATAAAACAATTAATTACTGAATTTACTAGAGTATATAAGGATGCTAAGTCAACAATTGACCTCGTGTTTACTAATGATTTCACTTTAACTGCTTGCGTGAAAAAAAAATATTAAAAATTACATAATTTCATTATACAAGTCAAAATACAAAATGTAAATATTAATTTAGAGGAAACTAAAAAAAATCGTATGAATATAAATTATGATAAAATGGTCAACATCTTGATTACTAATGTGAGTTGGGTAAATACCCAGTATTGTGGGTATTTACCCGGTATTTTTTCAAAAGATATTTACCCACCCAAAAACATAATCTAAAATAATTTAATGATGTTATAACACAAGAATGTTATTAAGAACAAAGCAAGTGATATTATTTATCAATACTCATAGTCAATCTACAAAGCAGGTGATATTATATGTTAATACTCATAGTCAATCTTCACTTTTATTATGGGTACAAGAAGAAAAGTTGTCTAGCAATTTTACATCAAAAAAGAAAAAGCAGTAGTGTGCAAATTTTGCAATAATCGGTTCGAGTTTCCAAATGTGAATGAAATGTTTACACAATTCAGATATAATGAAATAAATGTTCTAATTTCAATAAATAATTGCTTAAATTTAAAAGATATCGAGAAATTTACCCATTTTGGGTTAATATTTTAGTGTATTTTCTCGGGAATTTTTCAGCAAAAATAAATAACTAGATATTTTACATCACTAATCTTTATTGAAAGGGAATGGCGATATTCTGTAGTTGATGTTCTAGCAGATATTTTTCTAGATAATGTATTATCAGTAATTAATTTTATAGCTCCTACAAAATATATTCAAATACATAATGTAAATAAGTGGTTTGACAATAAATGCAGAAAAGCCGTTAATAATAAAATTATAACTTAAAAAAAATTACATTTACAAATGATGCAGATGATTGGAAGAAGTATAAATTAAAAAGAAATGAATGTGGTCGGAGCTTGAGGGAAGTCAAACGGAATTTTTATGAAATAAATATAGATATCCAAAGTTAATGTGGAAACATCTTAAACGAATAGTTGGAACAAACTACATTAATAGTTTAGTGTGTGATGGGACAGAATATAATGAGAATTTTGCTGAATATTGTGTTAACTATTGATATAAGTGATGATGACTTTGAAGCTTGCTTAGGGTAACTTTTATTAATAACAATTTGTATGAAGTAATTAAAACTCAAAAAAAGAAGTCTAATATAGATGAGATAGGTTTTGATATCATTAAGAATCTATTTCTTGTACTTGGTTATCCATTACTTAATTTAATAAATACTAGTTTAGATAAGGGCATTGTAACACACAGATTTAAAACATCAACAATAATTCCAATCCCAAAAATAGCTAATACAAACAAAGCAGATCAGTTGCGACCCATAAATATGTTTCCATTTTGTAAAAAACTTTTAGAAGTAGTTGTGTACAATCAAATCAAGGATTTTATAATTTCAAATAAAATACTAGGCAGTTATCAATCGGGATTTAGTAAAGCACATTCTTGTGAGTTGGCTTTACAATTAGTTGTTTCAGATATGAAAAATATTCTTGATAAACCAGGAGTTGGTATCTGCGCAGTTTTTATTGATCATAAACGTGCATTTGAAAAGATTGACCGTAACATTATACTTCAAAAATTAAAAAAATATGTATTTAGAGAAACTGTCTATGATTGGTAAATAGATATCAAGTAACTAAAATTAATAATTAGATATCAAATCCAGAATTAAATACTTTTGGGGTGCCGCATGGAAGCGTGCTTGGATCCTTACTATCCATACTTTATATAAATGATTTGGGACAGGTTCTTAAAAAATGTAAAATACAACATTTTGCTGATGACACGTTTATCTATTCTTCTTCTTTTCTTTTAATGGGCTGTGTCCATGAGACAATTTACCCAGCTAACTCTTCAGGGACTGTTTTAAGTCTTGCTCGAGGCAATTAAACAATCCCCATTTTTACATTGTTTCTTGATTAATTCAAAAGGAATTTTCAACCAACTTACATACTTCACTTTTTCAATTTTCTTTTAAGGGTTTGGTAGTTAATAAAGGTAAACAGTACAACAAAGGTATTAACTTTTCTCGCTTAGGGATAGCTGCTAAGCTTAACACACCCAAAAATGCTACCAACGGAGATAGTAACAGCACCCAGGACTAAAAAGAGAGGAATTTTTAAGTAATTAATTTAGTCCTAAATTTATAACTAAAAATATTTTTTCCTTTTGCAACGATACCAATTTTTAGTACTAAATTAAGTATAGGCGCACGCGAATTGACGTATTAATACGTGAAATTAGCACAGAAATGAAATATTCTGTGTAAAAGAGACAAGTGAATTTAAAGATTTTTTTATTATGACTTTGACACTAGTTGACTTGACAACAACCAAACAGAGCAATGCTACTAAAACCCACGAAAAAACAATAAAACCTACAAAATCAAACACAAACGAAATTTATCCAAGAGATAATGCAAAGTTTTTGCTAAAAAATGGTACAGAAAAGACCGTTGTGTGAACTTTTTCTGAAAAAAACTTCTGCGCAACATTTTAACGCATTTTTAGTACTAAATTTAGTAGAAAATAGAAACGAGTTCAAATTATTTAATTAATTTTTTTTTGTACTAAATTTAATGCTAAATTTGCATTAATCTAGTTCTAAATTTAGTACTTAATTTAGTATCGTAAAATACAGCCTTAATATATGCATTACTAATATGTCTTTAGGTAGGTACTATGTGCCACAGTTTGCCAAAGCTGTATACGGTCAAACTACGTAACTAATAATGCATTTTATTTGTTGCACTAGTGTTACACTCGACACTGTATTCGTACTGTCATACTTGTCTAAAGTATATGCTACATGTGCGCTACAGTCAAATATTTGAAGCTACACTGAATAAATCAAATGCGATTAGTGCAGAAAAAATCTACTATAACACAATTACACAACTAGCACTAGTAGCACTGGCTCATATTGTCGATTATCCCCATGCACGCATAATAATAAACACAATATGTTGGGTAGCCTTTAAATTGATTGAATTGTTTAAGGAAATTTTTTAAAAAGTTAGTAAACACAAAACAAAAAGCAACCACAGTTGCTGTGTTGTAAATTGTAAAAACACCGCTACGTCATAACTATTATTTCGAATTTCCAATATACAGGATGTCCCGAAATTAGACGGTCATATTTTAACAGCGTAATCTACATCCTACAAGTATTAGAAATTAAAAATTAAAAAAACCGAATTCAAAAACGTGCAGATACCGTCACCACATCTTAACCAAATTTATATAGGATCACCCCTGAGGTACCCCCTTAATACCAAAAAAAAAATCATATAAATCGGACAAGGTGGTAAAGCATTATCGCTAAACATACATAAAAAATGAAGAGTTTGAGAATTTTCTCATGGGCACAATTATTAGATTTTAACCAAATTAATATGGAACCACCCCTGAAGTACCCCCTTTCTAACAAAAAAGAATCATTGAAATCGAACACCGTGTTAAAGAATTATTGCTGAACATACATAAAAAAAAAATATTGCGACGAATTGAGAACCTCCCTCTTCCTTTTATGAAGTCGGTTAAAAATAGGAGTAAAAGTTTATAGCTTTGTCCCAACATCTCACAAAACCGTAATATTACGGTCATCGTCATGCGCAGTAAATAAAAACCGTTCGACTTTGGGCTTTATTGATAGGTTTTTATTTACTGCGCATGACGATGACCGTAATATTACGGTTTTGTGAGATGTTGGGACAAAGCTTATATAAACATAGGTCCGAAAACGTTTCGTTTTCGAGATACAGGGTGTTACAAGTGAAGTCCAGATGAAATATTTTCTAAAATTTCTTTAGTTACCGGTTTTTCAAAGTTAAAAAAAAAATAAAATGTCTAATTCTACAGACCTACTAATTATTGTTTACACTTTCGAATACGGTAACATGATTTTCTCTTGAAAATAGCGCGTCCTAGCGAGATGCAACAAATGTAGCTTTATTATACAGAAAATATTGGTTTTTATAAAGTTTCAATAAATGTTTTGATTTTTTGTGCTATTAATTTTAAGTACTGATGGGGCTTTTTTCCCCAACGAAAAATACTGATGGGTCAAAAAGGTCCCATGTCCTTAAAAAGGACACAGGGCAATTTTTCGCTCAATTTCTTATAAAGTGACACTAAGTGAGCTACCCTTAACTTAAATGTTTCATAAAATATTTTTATTCTTGAAAAAACATATTTCGTATTGAAAGGGTTATGGGGATGATTTTGCTAAAGTTGCTGAGACCGTCAACCATGAATGGGGGTTATTAATATCTAAATTCAAACAAAAAAATTAAAAGTTAATGAGATGAAATCAAAATTTATGTTCTTTGGAACAATTTTCTATACAATATATTTTTGAATTTAAATTTAGACATTCAAATAAATAACGAAACAGTAAAAATGGTGCAAGAAGTAAAGTATTTAGGAGTTATGTTGGATATGGAACTAAAATTTAATAAACACATTGAGTATATCTGTAAAAAAGTAGGGAAAAAAATAGGATTTTCTAGCAATTTCAACTAAATTGACTGTATATAATACAATTATTTTACCCCACTTTTACTATTGCTCTTCTTTAATATATACAAGATGTTCCAATTTTTATAGACTACAGGTCCTACAAAACAAAGTGATGCGAGTGATACTAGGTTGTAACAAATATACCATTATTCAGTTTATGTTAGACGCCTTAAATTGGCTGTGTTGAAAAACTGCTATATGTACAAACAATGGTTTTTATATTTAAAATAATAAACAATTTGTTGCCTGAATATCTTAACTGTGAACTAATCCGGGTCACAGAAATACATAAAAGAAACACAAGAGCAACAAACTATCAAATTTTATATACAAACAACTAGTTCTATGAAAAGCTAATTTCATAAAGGGATCAATCAATTCAATCATCTACCTCAAAATTTTAAAAATGTTCAGAATCCTAGTCAATTTAAAAAAGAACTTATTATTTACGTTAAAAATAATTTATGAATTATATAAGTAGTTGAAAATCGTTCTTTTTCTCTTTTCTTTTACTTCTTTTACTTGTTATACTTTTAACCAATCTATTATGTTAAATACCAACATCAATGTTTCTTTTATTCTTTTGTTTTTCTCTTTTTTTTATTATATGTATGAGGGACAATTATGTTATGTTAAGTTTTATGTTTATTTTGAATTAATTATAAAGTTCTTGTTTACATTGAATTGTTAGTTAATTTTGAACTATTGTATGATAAATGAAGTTACTTATTATATTATAACAATAAAAAATAATTAAAGGTAAGATTTCAGTTTTGCTAGACAGTATATTTTAAGTTATGGTACATCTTCTATCCCAGTATGTCATTAAATATTTTAAAACTTGCAAATCCAATTATTTATTTAAAAATAATTATGATGCATATGTAGGATTCTCCACTCCAACTATTCACTGTTGGGTTCTAATTAACAGTGCTGATCCTAAAGTGGCGCTGGGAAACAGTAACAATGACTGTCTGTAGGAGTAGAATTCTATCGAAAATTAATCTTTTTGTTCCTACTCGAAATACCAGGCAATCACAATTATTTTATATTCCTTTTCATGGACTTAATAGTTCTTTTAAAAATTGTATTCCTCGTATACTTAGACTGGCAAATTCTCTGGATAATATTATAAATATTTGGTTCCTCTGTAAATAGATTTAAACACAACATTAAAAATACACCAATGTAATTTTTATCAACTTATTGTTACCTAAATGGGCTTGCCTGTAAATATATAAATAAATAAATGAGGCTTGGTAAGTTCTCACAGAATGTATAATGTGTATTTTATTACCCAAATCCGCACCCAATCCAATAACTAGTATATTGTGGGTTTCTGCATAATGCCATCCAATTCATCTTTAACTTAAACACCTTCATTTGTTCTTTACTACATAATTTAATGGCATCTAAAGACTAAAGTTATGGGATTTTCTCTCATTAGTGACTGAGATCAAGTTTCCCCTAGAATTATTCTGAATCCGAAAGATGTCTTTTCTTAAGGATTCATAGAAAAAAGTAATTTTTAGGAATGATAGATGAAACAAAATGGAAGGTACCATAATAGAGGTTGAACTATGTAAAAGTGGGCAAAACAGCTGCTCTATCATATTATAAACGGACTTACTATTTTGGCAGATAGGGCACTCATACCTCCTCCTCTTTTTCTTTGAAATAATGTGAGAGTTATTTTTTAACAGTTTCCTACTACAGATATATCTTAAATAGTTATCCGGAAAATAATCTTCACTTTCTAATTTTAAAGTTGGTAAATCACATTCTGAAGTCAGCAGTATACTCTCAGTTTTTGGTTGAATACATTCACTAACTTCAACTTCTTGCTTAATATCGGTTACTTGAACATCACTAGTGTTCTCAAATTCTTGTTTAATACTTTTAGGAAAAAATTTAACATCTTCAGAAACCGTACCTTGTTCAATTTTTGTGGTCAAATCCGAATGTCGTTCAATTTTAGGTATTTCACATTCGATCATTTCTTCTTTAATTTCAACAGGTACAAATTGTTCTGTCGTTTGATATTCAAAATCATTAAATGTAGTTAACGCATTATCACCAAGCACATCACAATATTCGTTTTTAAACGATCGTGGTTTTCCAAGACAATACTTGTCTTGCATTTGCATTGTTTGACTGTTTCCAATTTTTGGTTCTGTTTCAATAAAATCGTCAAATAGATCGAAATGTTGCTGGTCTTGTTCTTCCATCGTTTAAATAAATATATGCAAATGAATAATAATTTATAATAATCAAATAATTTTATATTTAAAAATATAATTGACAGAAAATACGTGATTAGGTTATTTGATTCTTCTATATTTGTCCTTTGCGCTGGCCTCCATCTCATACAACAAAGAGTCACCTAAAATTTTGGGCCCGTATTTATAAACAGAACTTACCTGAGTCGGACCAATGAACTGGAGTGGCGTAGAATGCTTGTCAATAGGCTTGAGATGCGACTCTATGGGCGAAGACAGGTTATTTTCCATCTCACTCGGGAGTATTTATAACAACCATTTATACGGGGCAAGAGAGAGGTCCGACACGCCCAACATAGGGCGCGGCCATTTTGAACCCTATGACACAGTTTATAGCTAAAGAATCAGATCGCTCACTCTGCGTCGGCACTTTTTATCTCAATGTTCCAGTTTATAAACTGCGCAACTCAGATAATACAATATATGACAACCGCCTATAATAAAACAACAGTCTTCTGCGTATCCTGAATTTGTATCCCTGGAGTGGATGTTATTTTGGAACTTTCAACTGGTCCGAGTGAGCTAACTGATTCTTTAGCAATAAACTGTGACTCCAAAAATAATATTCACTGACACTGACAGCAGCAAGCAAAATATCAGGTGCGTTTTAATCATCCGCTTCTGCTTCCGGAATTGTCGGTTCAGTCGTTCTAACCTGTCAGATTAAAACAAGAAAACTGACAATTCCGAAGTAGAAGCGGATGATTAAAACGCACCCACATACTTTGATTTTCTTTTACTATACGGAGAATGGTCGCACTGCGCAGCTTTCTGAGTGCCTTTTAAAAGGAGATAGAAAACTCCGCCATTTTGAACCCTTATTACGTGTTGCCTACATCTTGGCGCAATATTTTTAATAGGTGCGTTTTAATCATCCGCTTTTGCTTCGGAATTGTCAGTTTTCTTGTTTTAATCTGACAGGTTAAAACGACTAAACCGACAATTCCGGAAGCAGAAGCGGATGATTAAAACGCACCTGATATTTTGCTTGCTGCTGTCAGTGTCAGTGAATATTATTTTTGAAGTCACAGTTTATTGCTAAAGAATCAGTTAGCTCACTCGGACCAGTTGAAAGTTCCAAAATAACATCCACTCCAGGGATACAAATTCAGGATACGGAGAAGACTGCTGTTTTATTATAGGCGGTTGTCATATATTGTATTATCCGAGTTGCGCATTGTATAAACTGAAACATTGAGATCAAAAGTGCCGACGCAGAGTGAGCGATCTGATTCTTTAGCTGTAAACTGTGTCACAGGGTTCAAAATGGCTGCGCCCTATGTTGGGCGTGTCGGACCTCTCTCTTGCCTCGTATAGTAATCAAAGTATGTGAACGCACCTATTAAAAATATTGCGCCAAGATGTAGGCAACACGTAATAAGGGTTCAAAATGGCGGAGTTTTCTATCTCCTTTTAAAAGGCACTCAGAAAGCTGCGCAGTGCGACCATTCTCCGTATAGTAAAAGAAAATCAAAGTATGTGGTCGAACCTCTCTCTTGCCCCGTATAGTAATCAATGAACTGGAGTGGGGTAGAAAGCCAACGTGCATATTGTATTAATAGAACAAGATGCGACTCTATGGGAGCAGCCATTTTTATTTCTCATCTCACTCGCGAGTATTTATAATAACCATTTTCTGTTTCACATTGTTATTGTTCAATCCACATGCTGGTGGATCAGACAATAACAAAGTGAAATAGAAAATGGTTGTTATAAATACTCCCGAGTGAGATGAAAAATAACCTGTCTTTGCCCATAGAGTCGCATCTCAAACCTATTGACAAGCATTCTACCCCACTCCAGTTCATTGATAGTAATCAAAGTATGTGATAGTTAACACAAGAGATCGCATTGAAATGTCAATCGATCTGAAAGTCTGTGACCTTGAAAATTTAAAATATTTTACGCCGGTAAATGCACAAAGCACATAGAGGTTCCACGTGAATGACCAAGGTCAAAACCGACAACTGACATTTTTTATGCTATTTGCTCCAAACTCTAGATGGGGCTACTGGTGAAATTATGATTTCTTACTCCATTTTTAAGCCTTATGGGAGAAAAACTTAACCAAAGACTCCAAAGATGTGACGTGTATTTATTTATGTTCTTGGTTAGTTTCATTTTTCCGTTTGATTTTAGTGATTTTTTGTTGGCTTTGGCTTTTGGTTTCTGTTTATAGTTTCGTCTTGGTTATTTGCAAAATTGTGATGTTTTGCTTTTTTATTTCCTACTGTGTTTTGCAATAATTTTGGTGCTACGTTGAAAACTTCGAGAAAAACTTCATTGATTCACCATATATTCACCATGCATCTGCATCATAAAAAGACAAACGGGGACAACAATTAATTGATAATCAATTTATCACTGGACTAGATTCCGAAATCTGTATCACCATCTGTATTTGGAAGGAAAATACCTATTTATCATTGAATGAATAGTTAAAAGGATTCACCTTTTAATACAATACCTATATTACATTTGTCCTCAGTTAAAAAGACATTTATAAAATATATAACTTTAGTGTTAATAAAATGTAATATCCTAGTCTCTACTTCACATTTACATTATTGATAGGTATTTTAAAGATTTGAGATTATATATCTATTTGCTCCAAGTAAGTATTCGTTAAATATGTATTATTATTTGTATTTATTTTTATCTAATAATATTTATTTAATTTATTAATAAACATATTTTAAGAATGTTCTATTTTATTATTTATTGATATATTTATTTAATAAAAATATGCAGAACAAACTCTCCACAATAGACCCCTTATAACAAATTAATTCTTCAAATTTGGTATAATCGACCTAAATTATTTTGTAAAATAAAAGTTTCGAACTTACTAGTTCCATACTTTATTTTATAAAATAATTTATGTGGAAATCATTTAAAATTTAATTTAAAACTACTACCTACTCCTAAAAATTACAATTTGAATTTACCGCCATCTGTCAATTGTCATTTTAGTTCCAGCTCCAAACACAAGGTGGCGCTAATTTGGTTTAAAAGTTTAACATTGGCGTGGGGTCTCTAGAAGATACATGCTTTGTGGGTAAATGTATCTAATCTAATATAACCTAGCTTTCTGATCATTTTTTTTTTGGTTCAAACATTTATTTATGATCTAATTTTGTTATAGATCTGTATTTTTTAATACAAATTACATCATGAAGGTTTTTGCAGTGAAACCTGCAAAAATACTAATCAATTTTCTAGATGTCATTTTTCAAATTGTACATTTCTGTCGTTTTCAAAAGGGGATACAACGATACAACTGATTGTACAACTTTCTGTACAATTGTACAACCAGGAACAACACTTCCTGTTCTCAGATTGGAAATTGGAGCGAGTAAAAGTTATCCCGCTTATTATTTCTGTTATGAGACTGGTACCCACAAACCTTAAAGGGAACCTATTATAACTGGGTATCCCAGCAAATACTTACCACCTAAACAGACTAACCTTAACCTGGGTACTAGGCCACATAGGACATAAGAGCAACGAAGAGGCTGATTTACTAGCACAAGAAGGAGCCTCAAAGACTTATTGGCCCAGAAGCATTCTGTGGTATCACAAAGACAACTATCAGAACATGCACAAAGAAGTGAATGTTTAAAATGATCTCTAAGCCTTAATAGGAAAAATACTAAAGTACTAATGTCTATAAACAGGGCATTGTAGGCTTAACATATGTACAATATTGGTTCCAGATAGCACAGGACGTCCTAAGGACGTCCATTACATGTCCACCCAGCTAGCACCGGACGTCGTTTCACGTCATAATCACGTTGAATTTTGGTCAAATACGTCGATGTGATTTTTTGACGCAAAAGTAACGTAATAATGACGTCATTTTCGGACCAATTTGACACGTAAACACAGTTGTTGCGAACAAAATACACCTATTTATGTCATAAATGCAATTCGAGTTTTTGTTATCCATTATTAGATAAATAGAAGGTAATTTATACCACATCGTTTATTTTGCGGTCATTATGACACCAAAATAAGACGTACTATGACGTTATTTAGGGACTAGTTTGTCACGTTCTGAAATGAGGCGTTAAACTGCGCACGTGTACACGTCGATTCTATACCTTTATTGTTTTACATTCTATTTATTAATAAAAGTATCTTTAGTGTTTATAATAAATTTATGATTCTCATTTTAAATCTAGGGATTTTTGGGAATTTTCATTTTTAAATGAAATTTTATGTCAACACTGTTTAGAAATGTCAGCTGTCATGTCATTGTCCAAGGTTAGCGGTTCACGCCATTTTGTGTTATTTTTGTAACTTGTGTTTGGAACATTCTTTTATTGTATAATTTTGTATGTGTTTTGAAGGTAAGTAGTTAGGAAGTTTAGTGCGATATTATTGTTTATTTTTAGTATGTTTATAGGAATTCAATACGCCGACAAGCACGGCACCGGAGTATTATTAAACCACCTTAAGTTCTAAGTGGCCGACATCCTGTGAAATGAGGTTCTTATAAACAACAATAATCGGAAAAATCCGCCGACGGTCGAACGGGCTATTTTTTTTTTTTTTTTTTTAACGATTTTAGACCTTCTGAAACACATTTCAAAATACTTTTTTTGCCCTGCAAACGCTATAAAATATTTTTTTCTTACCTTAAAACTATTAAAATGTGTCCTCCAATTTCGATGTTGAAAAAATTTGAACTACATCATTTTGATTAATTTCTTGTTATAGAAACTGCTAAATAATAACACTAGACCATCCATAATGCAATAAACCATCCAAATTTTTTCATAAACAGTATTATTTTCTTAATTTACGACCAAGTTACATTTTGTCAAAATGATACAAATTTCATAACCGCAATGACAATTGACTTCGGCAGTGTGACATGTGTCTAAAAGAAATACAATGTTGCCATATCAATTATGTATTACATAGCAATGGTAATTTTTACCTATGCCCTGCGTTGTACCAGGCCAACCAATTGCCTTCGGTATCAGAAAAATTATATAAAACTAACAATTTAAAAAATACCCATATCAAGATCTTCTTCCTCCTCATCTAATAATAAGAAAATATACAATAAGAAAAGAAAGAAAGGACTTCTAGTAAGGTGGCGGCTTCGCCGCCACCAGAAAATTTTTAAACCATACCTGGCTACGCCTACCGGCATAAACTTCAACGGCCTGGACACAGCTCAAATTGAAGAAAAAACCTAGCCTAACCTAACCAACCCTCATTAGCATCTGGCCAGTGAACCTCGATCACAACTTTAAACGAATGTGTTTTGTATCGTGGGCATCTAATAATAAGAAAATATACAATAAGAAAAGAAAGAAAGGACTTCTAGTAAGGTGGCGGCTTCGCCGCCACCAGAAAATTTTTAAACCATACCTGGCTACGCCTACCGGCATAAACTCCAACGGCCTGGACACAGCTCAAATTGAAGAAAAAAACCTAGCCTAACCTAACCAACCCTCATTAGCGTCTGGCCAGTGAACCTCGATCCCAACTTTAAACTAACGTGTTTTGTATCGTGGGCATCTAATAATAAGAAATTATACAATAAGAAAAGGAAGAAAGGACTTCTGGTAAGGTGGCGGCTTCGCCGCCACCAGAAAATTTTTAATCCATACCTGGCTACGCCTACCGGCATAAACTCCAACGGCCTGGACACAGCTCAAAATGAATTTTTTTTTTTTTAAATATTAGGTAAGTACCGATATGCCGTAATTAACGTACAATCATCATGAAATAAAATAAAAAGACGGTTATCTGTGATTACTACAAATGTTTTCACTTTGAGATCCAAATTTACCTGCTGGCCAGACACTATGTAATTTTTCAGCCAACTTTCACTAACCGAATTATTTCCTGACTTATATGTTTTCTTACTCGATTTGGCAACACCGCATTTATAGAAACTAGATACATCAATTGTCATTAAAAATAATTTTATGTTTATTTATTTTTCTAATAAACTTAAAATGAAAAATAAGAAAATTTGATCGTTTATGAAAAAACTTGGTACGGTTTATTGCTCTATGAATGTGTTAGCGGACCCAAAATTGTTATGCATAGTGTGTTTCCAAGTGTCTAGAAACTCTTTATAACATTTCAATAGTTATATCCGCCGTTCAAGTGTCGGCGTATAATACCCTTACCTAAGATTTGAGCATAAAGTTGATTTTTATTTATCTTTACTATGTTAATGTTGATGCCTATGTTATTCTGTATAAACAGGTACATTGAAATAAATTGATAACTTTTATGTTGAAACTAAATCAGGCTGACTAAACTCACCTTTAGACAATTAAAACACTGGTCTATGTATTATTACTAAAACCTTTCCCTTTATGTACTGTGGTTTTAATTACATTGTTTTATGAAATTATTTTGCATTATATACCTTGATATTATATTTTTTGAATTGTTGTTGGTAACTGAGACCTATTATAGTTATAGTATTTCATAAACCATCTCTGTGAGCCGTTTTATTTATTTAAAAAAGTATAGTGTATAAAATTATTAATCTGTTTTAGAGCTAGCCAAAAAGCAACAAAGGTTCTTATGACATAGGATATAACAAGTGATGATGAGTTACAACCTCTTCCTTGTAAAAGAAAGCCATTAAGAAGAATATTTTCAAGTGAAGCTGATGAATTCGTTATTGATGACGAACCTATTGGTAGGTAAGCACTGCTTTGTCTAGCAAAACTTATTTTTTATTATGAGTAAAATTCATACTTTTGTGACAATGTTATAAGTACATTTCTTTTATTCCGAACAACATTTTTTTCTTCAAATGTCAATAATTATTTTTCACAATTATTAAAAATCTCACCTTTACATTCAAAAGAGCTTGGGGGTAAAATAATTTTTCCTCTTATTAATATATACCTTGTAAAAATAATAACATTTCTTCATTTCATTAATTATAAAAAAGTCAGGTTAACCTGGTTTAAAATTCACAATTTTACATCACTTTAAAACTTAGCATCATAAAATTATTATTAAAATATTAGGTTTTTGACCCATGAAGAAATACTAAATTTTGTGTTAGCTAGGAGCATCTAGTACTCTTTAGCCAGGGGCATATTAAATTTTTTCATTGATTTCTCTTGACAGATCTGATTTTATTTATCTTGTTAAATTTGTGAACCATCAAATATATCACTTTTGTGACAGCTTAATGATATAAAACAATTTCTGTCTTTCTCGGTCAATGCTAACTCTATTTTTTGGCTCAAATTTTATTTAAATAATTAAGTTTCTGGTAGTTATAACTATTATATTTTTGTTTTAGTGAAACGAAAATTTAATAAGGATACCATTGAAGCTGCTTCAAGCCTGTATATTCGGAATAATTTGTTGAATATCTGGACACTGCTATATAATCTTTTGTAATTTATTCTAAGAAGTAATGTTTATTTAGTAATAGTTCAGGTTAGTATACTATGTTTCAATTCAGAAATTTTATGCAGTAACCTATCTTTTTTTATATAAAACATATTTTTGTTAAACATATTTTAAATAAAACGTTTTTTACAAATTAAACATTTTTAAATGAATATTATGGTGTTTTTTTGACGTCTAAACACGTTATCTGGTGACGTGTTTATCACGTCACTGTATGACGTCTTTGATCTGTGACATATTGCCGTCATAATCACGTCACTAGCACGTCATAAATTGGTGATTTCGACGTAAAATGTGCCGTGTATTTCACGTGAAAATCACGTGTCGGTGCTAGCTGGGCATTTATCGTCTGTACGTACAGGACCAATTCTGGACGTTTTAAGTATGTCAAGTTTAGTAAATCCTCGGGACGTCAAGAAATAGATATCCGTAGAACGTCAATTCTACGTGCTTTATTATATTTTCATGGATTCACATTCGCATTGTATTTTATTTGGTTATATTATAAACAACATATATGAGATAATAAATATAATTATTAAAGATGGCATTGTCCCAATATCCAATTGAATGAAGGCCAAATAGACAAAAAAACGAAGGTCATTGCAAGAAAGGGACATTGTTGACAAGTGACATTTTATTATTTATTTAGATAAGCACTGAAATATTCTCAGGGCTCAGGTTTTACTAAAAAAAAAGAAAAAACATAGTGCTCAATGTTCATGATTCGATGATATGTACGTATTATACGAGTACAAGTTCTATCATTTCGCCATTTGACTGTGATTCGTCTTAATCTGTTTGTGATTAATATTAATTTTTTGCAATTTGTACTATTTTTATCTCTAAGAAAGGTGGAAGATTTTCAGTGAATACTACAAAGCTAAAAGTTAAGTGAATTTATAATATCTAGCAGGGCAAACTTAAACAGATTGTATTTTCATATTGATTTGCCTTTCATTTTGAATAAGCGATTAAATTATTTTCAGGTTCAGCTGAAAAGGCAACTATGGCCAAATCAGGAAAAAAACCAAAGTAGAGGAGAGATGGGATAAATTTGACGAAACAGTTTTAATAATTTTAGGTATTATTCATAGGTTATTTGCTTCAAAATATTTTTTTTTTGAAATTATTCATTATTTTCACTAATTTCCTTAAGGTCGATTCCACCGTTGTATTAAACGAAGTTTAAAATGACATGTTTACATTATTTTAATCTCTGTTTAACACAACGGTGGAATCGGTCCTTAAACATCATATTATTCCCCATTCGAGCTTTTGAAAATGTCCATGGAATGATGTTAAATGGACGTTCTTAAGACATCCTGATTATTAACAATGGACGTTCCAAAGACGTCCACGTCCGTGAAATGGACGTTGTAAGGATGTCCTAAATGTCCAAGCAAGACGTTTTTAGAACGTCCATAAGACGTATTTGTGCTATCTGGGGTCTGACAGAAGAGACCTTGTGCCGAAGAGGGGGCAACTGCAGAACACGTATTGTGCTACTGCGAAGGTCTAGCACGACATATTCCTTACACTTGGAGAAGAAAAACCAAGGGCGACTAGCTACGCCGCAGAACTACTTTCTAGTCTATGGAGTCTACAACAAAAGACTGAATAGATCTGAAAAGGAGGAAGAGCAAGATGGCCCACAGTCCTAATTAAATCTAATCTAATCTACTACCTAATACAAAAGTCGGTAATCATAGACACCGTGAAGGCCGGTGCATGTCTGTAAAAACATACTACATATTACATAGTGTTTATTTACTAAAAATATTATATACATTCAGATACAATAAAGAAACAATGTAAATTAACAAAAATATCCAATCTGTCCACTTGTACACAAGTACAATGACAGATTCTGTGTGACAATAAATATGACAAACAAAAGATATAACTTAAAAATATAGTAGTGTAATAATATAAAAATTTCAAAAATATAAAACAAAATGAACAATAGAAAAATACAATTATATAAATATAAATAAAATTATATAAGTACAATCTTATAAAAATATTTGATATGCAAATTTATATTAAGTAAAATTGTTTTGCAATATACACACCTACTTGGACAAACTTGAAATAGTAGTTTGTACAACAAGAGTGGGTATGATGGCCATATCGCACAAGGACAAAATTTTAGCACGAGGCCGTAGGCGGAGTGCTCAATCGTCTAAGTGCGATATGGACAATCCACTCAAGTTGTACAGTAGATTTTTTCTACGACCCACTAACGAAAATCTACAAATATTTAACATTATTTTAGGTTATTACGATAAAATAATTAATTTAAAAATAATTTGACTTTTAGATACTAAATAAAATAAACAAGAAAAAAGTTTCCCAGCCGAGAATCGAACTCGAATCTTCCGTATGGAAGGCAAGAACGCTGACAACAGGACCATCTATGCGCTTATTTTTCTTGCTTTAATACTCGTAATTAAATTGACTTCATATAGTTTTATTTAAATTAACAAATTATTTATAATTATTATAGACGAAGTAAAAATAGAAATGCTATTTATCGATTCTACACAAGAATAACCCATTTTAATGTATGTTTAATCTCAATAACTAAAAAATCTGATGTGTCCAACACATGACTTTCCTATCTAGTTATTATAGGCATTTTCCGGTTATTTTGTACAACCTATTGCAGCATCTCTATAAATGTTTAGAGGATAAACTAAATATATACATTTTACACATACATCTACCTCGAAACATTTTTTTATAGATATTCATTGAAAACGAAAATACAGAAAAATTTAAATTTAGCACTTTTCCATTACGGTCCATTTTAGAAAAATCATGTATAAACAAAAATTATAGAAATCGATATGGCAAACAACTTTTATTTTCATAAAAATCAGAATTTTGCACATTTTGTCAAATTTCTCGAATACGGACCATTTCAGGAAATTTTGACATAAAGCAAAAATTATAGATAATAATATTAGAAGTAACTTTTATTTGAACAATTTTCTTCTCCAAACATAAATAACAGATATATTCCATAAAATATAAAAACGGCCTCCCATAAAGTACCCCACAGATGTTCCGACTTTGTCCAAAATCTAATGATTTCACGTCAGGCCGAAATAAACCTTAAGTTTAAAATTTAATGTTTTTTCCTTTATCCGTTTTTGAGTTTTCTTCAAATTTCTAAATTTACACATTTTCTCAAATATCTCGAATACGGTCCATTTTAGAGAAATTATGTATAGGACAAAAATTATAGAGAATTATATTACAAACAACTTTTATTTGAACAATTTTTATAAAAAATTATGTTTTTTACATTTTGTCAAATTTCTCGAATACGGACCATTTTAGAAAAATTTTGCATAGAACAAAAATTATAGATAATTATATTAGAAGTAACTTTTATTTGAAGAATTTTCTTCTCCAAACGTAAATAACAGATATATTCCATAAAATATAAAAATGACCACCCATAAAGTACCCCCCCAGATGTTCCGACACTGCCCAAAATCTAATCAGCTCATTGGACGCTGAAACAAAGCTTAAGTTTAAAATTTGGTGTTTTTCTGTGTATCGGTTCATGAGTTATGCGTTATACAGACACACGCACACACACACACACACACACACACACACACACACACACACACACACACACACACACACACACACACACACACACACATCATCGCGAAAATAGTCAAAACGGATTCAGGGGACCTCAAAACGTAAAAATCCGTCGAAAACTCGAGGTCGAAAAAAATCATGATTCCTATACTTTCCTTGTATCTGTATACAGATAGGAAAGTAAAAATATATTGACAATTAGTTTGACACTTATTTAAAATTTTACAAATAGCAGTCGGTTGATCAAAATATGAAAGGTGATTGGTGGATTTTATTTTTTGCAGTGTTCTCACTACCTAGAACGGATATGGAAATATATTCGTTCAGTTGAAGGCAATAACATATTTTTTCGTTTTGTAATCTGTGCGTAGACAAGCTAATATCCATGTGGGTGTAGAAAAACAATATTTTAAGATGTTCTGATACTTTACCATTTTTAATATAATTTTTTTATATATATTTTATTTCTCTGAGCTGTTGGAATACTGTTAAATATTTTTGGTGCCAAAAACCTATTTTGTCCAACTAATTTGTTCATTCTTGACAGTTATTTATTGATGTAACGATTTGTGTAGTTCATTTTGATATTGAAATTGATGTCACCCACCAATACTCACCGTATTGCTTGATATAATTATTTCAATAATAATAAATAATAGTCGTTCATTAAGACAGAGAGAGACAGAGAGAGATCTATATTTTTTAAATAAATGAAATTATTTTCTGGTTTTTTATTTATTTAGTTTTTATTTTTTTTTATTTTTTAA
Source organism: Psylliodes chrysocephalus (assembly GCA_927349885.1). Classification (NCBI taxonomy): domain Eukaryota; kingdom Metazoa; phylum Arthropoda; class Insecta; order Coleoptera; family Chrysomelidae; genus Psylliodes; species Psylliodes chrysocephalus. Next base: position 19,034,115 of record OV651827.1, read on the forward strand.
TCGTCAAAATCTTACGCAATAAATGTCAGATGTAAACGTACCTTAATAATATTTGCCTTACAAAAAAAACATTGTTCAGGAATAATATAACTAGCAGAGGCCCCAATACTGTTCCCTGAGGCATATGACATGTAATTATTTTACCGATTTTGGTGATATTTTTTATTTTAGTTTTCTGTTTTCTATTTGTTATGGACGTTCAATTATGGACTGTATCTATTATACTCATATCTTCTAATGACAGCGGACGGCAGTGTCGAACGCTACAGTCATGTCTTTTGGATTTTTCTCAACCTAATTTGTACGGCTTCAAGTCATTACAGGTTGATTCACAACACGTGAATTTCAAAGATTTTTTTTGTTTAGTTTTGTTTCAAATATGAAAGATCAACTAAAAGCTTTTGCTAGTATGAATTTTTAAATGTCTCTGTAAGTAAGATAGTTGACTAAATTCTTTAGAACAAATATCGCACTTGAATGGTTTATCGTTACTGTGACTTATTACATGACGGTCTAAGGTAGTTTTATGATTAAAACGTTTGCTACAAATGTCACATTTGAATGGTTTTTCGGTACTGTGAATTATTATATGTTTCTTTAAATATGATTTCTGGGTAAAACCTTTGGAACAAATGTCACACTTGAATGGTTTTTCACTACTATGAATTATTAAATGTTTTTGTAAGGTATATGCATAATTAAAATATTTGTAACAAATGTCACATTTGAATGATTTTTCCCTTCTGTGAATTAATAAATGTCGCTGTAAGATACATTTTCGAGAAAATCCTTTAGAACAAATGTCACACTTAAATGGTAATTCAACATTGTGAATTATTAAATGTTGCTGCAAGTCCCAATTTCGAATAAACCCTTTAAAACAAATGGCACACTTGAAAGGTTTTTTACCACTATGAATTAATAAATGTCGCTGTAAGTAATAATTTAAATTAAAGCCTTTAGAACAGATGTCACACTTGAATGGTCTTTCTCTATTGTGAAACAATAAATGTTGCCGTAAGTTCGATCTACGAATAAAACTTTTGGAACAAATGTCACACATGAATGTTTTTTCACCACTGTGAATTATTAAATGTTGCTTTAAGTGTGGTTTCCGAGTAAAACCTTTTAAACAAATTTTACACTTAAATGGTTTTTCTCCACTGTGCATTATTAAATGTTGATTTAAATGAGGTTTCTGAGTAAAACCTTTTAGACAAATGTTACACTTGAATGGTTTTCTACCACTGTGAATTATTAGATGAGTTTGCAAAATAGATTTTCGATGAAATACTTTGGGACAAATGTCGCACTTGAATAGTTTCTCACCACTGTGAATTATTAAATGTTCTTGCAAGTTAAATTTTCGATTAAATCTTTTAAAACAAATGTCACACATGAATGGTTTTTCAACACTGTGAATTTTTAAATGACTTTGTAACTTGGATTTTAGATCAAATGTCTTGAAACAAGTGCCACACTCAAACGATTTGTCATCAATATCAATAATTTTCCGCTTTAACTTTTTAGGAGAAATATTGCATTTAAAAGACCTGTCATCAATATTATTTTTTACTATATGAATGAAAAAATGTTGATAAAATTCTATTTTTTTCATTATTCTTCCACAAAACTGACAAACTGCGAAGCGTTTCTTAAAATGTCCATAAATATGAGTCGATCTTGACTTAGAAGAAGGAAAATCTGCAAAATAAAAAAAATAATATTTATTCATTCTGCTAGACATCATAAAAAGGTTTTCAAAGTTTAAAATTACAATTGTAAAATCACGTTAAACAACAATGAAATTAAAAAAGTACCATATTTATGTATACATCATAAGGCGTTTTCGAAAACTTACTGGAATCAGAAAGATTATGAATCCTACTGTTCGTTCGCCTAATGTTACTGACCCTATATGTGTTCGGAAACTAGAAGATTACTGATCCAGTTTTGTTCGTAAACTGTTGGCACTAAGTTCAGTGATCCATCAGGTAAACCCAGTAATATGGATTTTTTTATCTATAGCAGGATTCCGAAAACGCCTATAGAGACATTTTCGATTGTCATTCCTTCCTCAATTTGGTATAGTCAAGACGAATTTGGATTTATCGAGATGATCCTCTGATAAAGAGATTCATTTTAATTACTAAAAACCATTGCTGTGTTTAATATATTATAATAATATATGATTACATTATATTTCCGAGTTTTATCTTTTTAATATATTGATTTCTGTAAAATAAATATATTTTATTATTCAAAACATTTGTCTCATCCGTCCTACGTATTAGTCCTGTGTAACACTGTGTTGTATCACACCATTGTGCTGATACTTTGCGCTGTGTCAGATGTGTTGAAACAGAACAATGAGATGCACTGACACTTGATAAAACCAAGGTGGGTAAAACGTGTTGTGGACATTTTGTCAGTTTCAAAACTTAGTCACATCTGGCACTAAGAGTGTGTTACCTACATGGCAGTTTTTATATGTGTGATTTTTTAATAAAGTAAAACCCAGCGTCCGTCCGCTGCTGAAAAGACCAGGTCCCTTAATTGTGCAACCCACACTGCACCTATGTTTGGATTAATGTAATATGGGTTGTGTGTGAGTATGGGTACATAATAATATTAAAATGGATCTAAATTTAAAACATAATTTTAATAAAATTGAGAACAGGTACATAACAAGAACAAATAAATTTGGTTTCAAAATACTTAAAAAAAAGTTCTTTAAACATAATGCTTTAAGCTAAATATTAAAAATTCTGAAAAAAAATTCTTATCATTTAAAATGGCAATAAACTAGTCAGTATTATTTAGATTATAGCTTTAAAAAATTATTTGAGATGCTTTTTCAGTCTTTAAACTCTCTCGTTTTTCGTTTATAATTTGTCCAGCTTTGGAAAATATCCGTTCGCATGGTACAGATGTTGTCATAATACAAAGTCTGGTCTTCATAATCTGAAATAATTTAGGATAGATGTGCCTTCTTTGGTGCCGCCAGGCAAGAGGATCTTGGTTCAACCCTAAGGCATTCTTGCGAGGTAAAATAGGTTCATCTATGTACCGATCTACTTCAACAATAGCTGAAGCCTTTGGCTTAGTGGGTTTTAAGTGTTGTTGGACTTCCTTATCAAATTCCATCCAGAGGTCTTTTAACGGATCATTTTTTTGTGGCTCAATATCCAATATCTTGCTTTTCTTCTTCAATATCGTTTTCTTGACTGTTTGTAGTTTCCCTTTCGTCTAGATCCAATAATTTTGTGTTAGCCACTTTTGTGTATAAATTTTCTATGGCACGTTTATATTTTGTCTGATCAATAAAGCCAAATTGTTTGACTCTTGGGTCTAAAATAGTTGCTTGGGCGATTAACGGATTGTCTTCAATATCCTGAAACCGTTTTTTTAATTCACTTTGCAGTTTGTTAATCATATTCTCAATTTCAGGCATAACAGTACTTCAATCAAAAGAATTTAAATGTCTTACGATTTGTTTATAATAAAAAATAATAGTGGAAGCACTAACATTTTGTTCTGCACTTATAGCAGTTGTCACTACATTGAAAATTTCAAGCACTTTCACTGACTGCTCAGCGATAATCTACTCTTTATTCTGCAAAGAAGAAATGCTCTCGCCGGATTCAGATTCATTTTGGTTTTTTTGTGATGTACTTAAAATAGCTAAAGTCGAAATTATTGCGTTTTTCATTTTTAGTACCCTCTGAATCATATCAAATGTTGAATTCCAACGAGTAACTACATCGTTTTTTAATTTTAATGGCGGCAGGTCCATTCGTTCCGCTGCAGCTTTTAGTTGAGAATAAGCAACAGAACTTCTTCGGAAATAACGTACGATGCTTTTTATTTTTTCTAAAACATTTGATATTTCTTTTAAACCTGACTGGGTTGTGAGATTTAGAAGATGAGCCCCAAAACCTCCATCCACCAATTCGAACTGCTGCTTTCATATTAGCTGCATTATCCGAAACTATAGCAGCTATTTTATTATTCAATTTCCACTCATGAATGGTGTCTTTAAGTTTGTTACAAATGTTTTCTCCAGTGTGTCTGTCCGTGTAGGATATACATCCTAATAAATCTGAAGATAAATAAGTTTTTTTATCTTCTTCTACGATGTAATGGGCAGTCACACTGTAGAAGCTGTCATTTGTTCTTGATGTCCAACCATCAGTTGTCAGGCAGACTGCGAATGCCCTTTCTAAACGGCTTCTAACAATGTCGGCTGTTTGATTGTACATTGATGGAATTAATGAGTTTGAAACTGTCTTACGAGTGGGAATTTTATAACTTGGATTTAATAGAAAAAGTAATTTTTTGAATTCCTTGTCTTCTACTATGCTAAATGAATGATATTCTTTGGTTACATGGAAATTAACTGTTTATCTATTTCTTTTTGTTTGGTAATGGAGAGAGGTCTTTGAAAAAATCCAGAAATGGGTTGATTTTTGTTTTTAATTTTAATTTCACTCGTTGTGGCTGTAGTTATTCCGGCTGTAGACGTTGACGGATTAGGCGGAGTAGTTTCTTGGGATTTAGATGTGGATGGCAGTGATTCAATATTCTCATGTTCAACTTCCTGTTCTATTGTTTGCCTACTTATTATTTGGACGGGATGTTTTGTTTTCATATGTCGGATTAATGTAGATGTAGAATTATTTTTAAATGATAAAATTTGTCCACAGTATACACATTTCACTTTTCCCTCTGACACTTCGGAAAAATGATTCCAAACCTCGCTTTTTTTGGGAGCCATTTAATCAGCAAACCAACAAATAACAAAAAATAACAAATAACTGAACAAAGTTCTGATTAGGAATAATTAAAAATATGGAGAAACTCAAATAAAAAATAACTTTGGAGACTATTTATCAAACAATATAAATCCTTCTATTCACAACAAACAATAACACATCAACACAATTTTTTTACAAACGTAATATTAGAACAAAGAAAAAAACTGCTGACTACAGGAATCCCCTACTAGCTCATCATCATTTAAAAGTGTTCGTCTGTTGTTAGTTGTTATGAGGTGTCGCCATCTCTTAACTTTAGCGAATATTAGTAGCCTAATGACATAGTTTTCTTCTCTGGTTTACGAATTATTGCCGGACGAGGGCGAGGGTGGCATAAAAAAATAACTGATTTGTAGATTTATTACATGAATAACCAATTCAATTTTCATTATGTTTTTAATTCACTATTATTTAATATTTTAGGCGTTAAATATAGATGAATATAAGATATTTAAGCTTGAATTGTATCTAAACATTTATAAATTCATAATATATTAAATTGTGTATAAATTCAAAATATAATTTTACAAAATTATACTAGTTTGGACAAATTAAGCAATCAACACATTCTGCATTGTTTAATAATTTATTGTAATACTATTGATATGGTGCTTCGCTTTGGTTTGTCACAATTAATTTTGCTGACACTATGAGCACAAAACACGTACAGTGTGAGTACTGACACAAGCGTGAGACAACAGAACAGAAAGATATTTGTTTTAAGTTTTAGTTTTATGAGTTAGGTATGCGTTTTGCAATACATAAACGTCACGGATGTGTTGTAACACAATTGTGCTGATACAAAGTGTTGAAACACTAAGTTGTATCAGCATCATTGTATCAACACTTAAAATTGTACTGTGTTACCCAGGACTACTACGTATCCGATTTATTTATTAAAAGGTCGGAATCTTTTGGCTTGGCAACATTTCAGTGATCTTATTAGAAGAATGATTTGCATGATCGGTTTTTTTATTTAAAAGAATGATTTCGATGTTTTTATCATATGAAGAATGATTTAGAAGTTTATTGACTGGAGATAAGAAGATCAATTTCTCGATTTAAATGGTAATTAACGTCTTGAAGTTTTAAGAAGATAATGAATCATTGGCGTCCAGAAAGTTTGCATATTATTTACATCTTGATGACCTAAGAAGTAGGGTGGGGACCTTTCATCGTAGAATCATAAATAATGGATTACATTTAAATATTTTATGTCAAACACAATAAAAATATTATTTAAAAAACACAGATTGAAAATTTTTCATAAATTGGCAGGCTTGGCGACTAATATTTCGAATAAAAATAGCGTCCAAGATCCACGGCTATGTCACTACCCCCTTAGATATACGAGACCTTCACAGTATTGTTTGGCAGGTCACTAGAATTCCTAATATTTCACGCACGGTCCCTATTCTAGACATGAATTAATACTTACATTTCTATTTTTAGCTCTCAAAGTTTGCTTTTGTCTCATTACATAAATATATCGATATATCTGAATCGATATTTTACTGATTATCGAAAAAATAATTTATAATTTTTTAGATATATCGGAAACATTAAGAGTGCGCTTATGCACAAACGACATTGGTTGACGCTGGCAGCTACAACGTCAGGGCATGCGCGTGGCACGTCAGGGCATGAGCGTGGCTCTTTGTTTTATTTGTTGTGTTTGATTTGTATGAATTTGCATCATTTCAGTTTTATTTTCGGTTTTCAGAGTGGTTAATAAAAAATATATCGGGTCGGTGCGTAGCTGTCTAGCGCGCTTGTATTCATTTATAAGCAAGTTTGTGTCGTATTAACAGAAAATTCAATTTCTGTTGATGTGACATCCAGATTACAAATCGCCATGCGTTAATGTCTCGATGATGATGGGTGATATTTTATCACATGTAAGTCAAATGGCGCCATCAATTATCTTCAGGTCGCCCCTGAGCGCCACGGCAAACAATAATAATAGCCGTCCTTCCACTACAGAAGTCGCTCAGTCGACTTCGGGGGTTGAAATTCACTCGTACGGGGGTGAATTAGGGAGAGTATTTTTATATAATTATTTTTGTCTGTTCCAAGTGAAAGACTATTTTCCAAAGCTGGTTTGACAGCAACGAAAAGCCGAAATCGTATCTGACCAAAGAGTATAAATTATTATTTTTCAGTTTTCATTTTAATAAAGTTTTTGTATATATTCCTCATTTTGTGGCAAACAGACTTAGTCTAATGCCATTCTCTCTCTCTCTCTCTCTCTCACACACACACACACACACACACACACACACATACACACACACACACATACACACATACACACATACACACATACACATACACACATACACACATACACACACACACACACACACATCCACACATACACACATCCACACATACACACATACACACATACACACATCCACACATCCACACATACACACATACACACATACACACATACACACATACACACATCCACACATACACACATACACACATCCACACATACACACATACACACATATACACATACACACATACATACACACATACGCATATACACACATACGCATATACACACATACGCACATACACACATACACACATATACACATACACACATACATACATACACACATACACATACACACATACATACACACATACATGCACAGAGTTCTTTTTTAGACATTTTTATGTAAATATTTAAAGTTCCAGTAAGTTTGGCTAGTCTACATTTTTTAAAATAATAAATTTTTGGTATATTTTAAAAAATAAAATTTGTTTGTATGTTCTATTACCTATCTGAATAAACAAATCGCATTTTAACTATTAAAAAATGTTCATTTCATTAAGAATATATCGACATATTCAAAATATCGATATTTTTTATTAGATATATCAATGTATCGATATAATTTCGATATATCATATGATTCGATATATCGACAGTTTTTATTAGATATATCAATGTATCGATATAATTTTGATATATCATATGATTCGATATATCGATATATTTTTTTATTTTGCCATTCCTGTGTCACTAACTTAGAAAATTGCATCAAAACAGTGTAAACAGGATCTTGACTCATTCTGTAAGAATCAAAAAATTTGCTTTGGCAACAAATTTAAAGCATTTCGAAGGTTTTGAAGCCTATTTTAACCTCAAAATTCGGAATCAAAACAACACGTGGTTACCTCAGTTTGCCTATGTTAATTGCAAAAATACTTTAGAAGGTAAAAAACTAAAATTTTATCAGTGGCGAAGCGTGAGTTTTTTTTCTGGGTAGACAAAAAATAAAATTCAACCTTCTTATAAATACACATCATATAATTATCATAAAAATATTATATACTATAATGATATGCTAATATTTAAGGGCGTGATTCTTGGGCTCATTTTAAGAAAAAAATTTATGTCCTAAACCTCCTAACTTTTGAGATACAGGGCGGTAAAATTTTCAAAAAAATATAGTTTTTTTATAATAACTGTGATACTATTGTAGATATCTTTATGAAATTTAGCACACGTCTTCTATGAATGAAGATGCATTTTCTGATGTAAAATACATAAATAATCGGATCTTCTATATCTGCCATTTTATTACCGAACAAACGAAGGCGAACAAAAAATTTAAAATAATTATTACTCTGCCACCCACAAGCGCATTTAACAGACTAAACATAAAAAAAAAGAAACACTGAACTGAAAACTAAAATATAGAAATATTGGAAATAGACCATATAAAGTCGAAGTCGCATACGATCCCAAACGCCATATATCTCACCGTAAGAAATATCTGGTCAACAAGATAGACAAACGAGCAAGTGTCTTTCCATTGTCCGATATTTCCGTGCTTATATCGACATCGGCCAACACTTTCAGCCAGTCCCGGATACGCCCGCCGCATGTGGTTTGACTGGTTTGTGTTATTGAAAGACAATATGTTTACCCTTAGCCCGATCGGCTATTTTATTTATAAGTGCAGACTCTTTATATTATAGTTTGATACAATGCTGTAATTTTTTGGATGGCTAATAAAGTTAAAAGTACATTAATAAAAATAATTATTTTATAAAAGCGTTGTTTTAAAATAAAAAAAGAAATCTTTTGTGTAGAATTTTGGGTAGACAATGTCTACCTTGTCTACCCGTACGCTTCGCCACTGAATTTTATATTTTAAAAAAATATTAGTATTTATTAACTTTTTATGCTTTAAACTTAAATTACAGTAGTTGTTTTTATTTTTAGCTTGGTATCGAGAAGAAAATCGACACATGAAGTTTGCAGTGCCAAGACTTTGGAGGTAACCTAGTGATCATGTGTAAGACTGTTATTTTTGTATCGTTAATCCAAATAAGCGCCGAACTGGTAAAAATGCTGAAAACATTTTTTGTCCTATGCTTCCTTTAACGTCTCCAATATCTCGTGGTGAAAATTTTCCTGTCCCATTTCGGTCAGTATTAGATAACTTCCGAATTCAATCTTTGCAAACTTCAACAGAATCCAGTATGCCGCTTACTAACACCGATGGTAGTGAATTCATGATAAAGTCGCAGAGTTTTGGATCTCATTTCATCAGCTCAACAGAATTCAATGATTTAGTACGAAACTTAAACTTACCCAAGAATAAGGCAGAGCTTTTAGGTTCAAGATTGAAATACTTAAATTAAAATAGATGAAGCCATTTTCTTTTCGAAAAAGATATTGTTTAAATTTTGCATTACTGTTATTACTGGCGCTTTGGTATATTCAGGTTATGTAATTATTTATTGTGGTATTATTTATACTTAAAATCTAGTTATTTGTCTCGATTTATTTAATATTTTTTTAATCAAATGGATGCTAGATTTATTGAATAACAAATCAGATCGGGTTTCTTAGCTTAAAAAGATTTGCAAATATGAAGTTACTTTTACTAGCTACAGTCAATAAATATTGTTTTTATTAGCTTTTTCAAAGTTTAAAAGCTCAGATAAACAAATGAAATATAGATGTGTTACGGGCGCAATTTTACATAGGCTTTGTTTGAAGCCAGTATCTACGAACTTTTGACAGCCGTGGTCCCTATGGGCGTATCAAATAGTTTTTTCATCAGAACCCAAAGCATTCTTTTGTAAATATTTTGTCAATAACAAATTTAAAGAACAATGCAACTCATGCATAAAATTTCATTTTACAAAAATTAAATTCTATTTTTTATTCAAATGTAATAAATGATACTTATAATTCAAATAATTACACTGTTAATATTGTTTATAGGTAGATATCAGTAAACTGTATATTTAAATTAAAAAGTAAGCCAAACTGAATTTACCCATTAGGTCACAGGAATACTGGTGAGATTGGTGCCTTTGCAGGTCCGTTTTAATCATTTCATCTTATTTTAAAACCAGGAGAAATTAATATTTCTGAAACTCAACAATAAAAAATTTACTTTTCCCTTATATACCTAAAGGTAGCATTCTTTACCACTTGAAGTGATAAATTTAAATTTATTTAGCATATACGAGGGATGTAAAAAAATAGGAATTAAGGCAGTTACTTATTTTTAAAAATATAAAAAAAAGATATGTGATAGATTTTATCATTTCTTAAGAATAAACAAACATATTATGAGCTTTGAAAGTAATTTATAATGGATAGACACCAATCTATAAATTTGTTGAAACTTACTTTTATAGTCTGTAATCTTGTTCCAAGAAAGATCTAATGAAGACTGTTAAGCCTAATAGAAACAATAGATCTCTGTTTACAAACATATAAACTAGAAGCATAGAAAGGTTGAAGTGACGAGGCCTTTAAACCTTGACTAGCGGCATTAATTTTATTCGGATAATATATTTATATTTAAATAAAATGCTAAGATAAATTAACTGTAGCTTTATTAGTAAAATAGTAAAATTACAATTTTCCATAAAAACGTCCCGAACTCTAGCAACATTTTCATTGATTTGTTATCGATTCAGGTTTTATTTTTGTTCTTGTAAACTAAAATATTTCTTTATCATAAATAACAATTTTATAGATGAGAAATACATTTTTCATAAATTTTTAATGACATTTATAGATTTAAAATAGATATTTGTGTACCAAAGGCTTTTACGGCCGAATCAGAAATTTACGGCCGAGGCCAAGTAACTTCTGGCAAGTAATATTACATCCATTTAACAACTTATGTAAGAATAGAAAATCCGTATCATGCATTCATTTTTCACGAGAGCAATTATTAATAATTCCAGATATTTGACGCCAGTATCTAGCTAGTTTATTCCTACATGGTATGTATGTCTGAAAAACCTCCTGTATTCTAATAAATCACATAAATTAAATTTTGTCAATGTACAACTTTTGTGTGATAAAAATGTTTTATATATGACTCAATTAAACTTCATCCAAAAATGTATTAACATACAATTAACGCAAATTGAAAAACAATACAAGAATTAAATTATAAAAATTCAATATAAAATTATTAAAAAAATACAATATAAAAGTATCAAAGGTGGTAATTATAAATAAAAAAAGGACAAAATTGGTTAGTGGAGTGTCTATTTTCAAAGAAATATAATGGGAATCCCATAGGAACCGAAGTTGTGCATGGGGTACATATTATATTTAAATGTATGTCACCAAATTGAATTATTTTTAGTTTCATACTAGATACATAGGTACCTCAACTGCTTCTGATGCATTTCAACTCATGTAATTTTTGGTCTCTTAAATAAATATGTTAGAAGCGAATATTGACAGATATTCTAGACTGAAACCTTCTACTTCGCTGAGTTAAAACGGGGGCTTATTGTCTAACCAGCATTTTTGAAAGCACTCAGCTCCCTCCATAAACGCGACAACTAGCAAAAGTGTAAAGCAAAAACGTTTTGGTATTCTCTACTTGTGTTGTTCGTATTTGAAAAAAGTAAAGAGCATTCAAAAAAGTTTATTTTTAGAAGTAGATAAGTCAAACATTAAAATATATATATAAATATTATGACTTGAATATTAAAATGTCAGCAAATATATGATGTTTATTGTTTATGATTCCTTACAATTCTGAAATTGGCCTTAATATATTCTAATTGAGTTTATAATTGTAATAATGTCAAAATGACATTCAAATACTAACCCTAGATATTAAGACAAATCAGCATTTACGATTTATAATTATTATGACAGATTGCAACAAAAATTAAAATCACATATGAATAGCAAAATCGTCTAGCATTTGAGAATACCAATAATAATAATAGTAAATACTTTATTGGCATAACCAACTGGCCATCGACCGAAGTCCTTCAGCATGAGAATACCATAATCACATGCTTGCCGTTTTGGTGATCGAACTTTGTTGAGAAGTCTGCTTGGCGCTTTCGTTGATATGCATTTTCAGCTGAAACTTAGAAAATAACCCCCTTTGACTTGTTCTAGATTAACACACTTCTCATTTATAAACTTTTAACAGGTTTTTTAAAGTTTTTGGAATTTTAGATATTTTAATAATCTCCAAAATGATATGTGACACATATTTTTTTAAAAACGGGCATTTTTAAATGTATCTATTATTTTTAGCATAACTTTTTGTCTCTGAATTTGGGTATTTTTATAGATGTCTTCTTTATAATTTGAATAACCTATTCTATAGCTTCTGGAGCAATGTCGGTGGAACAACTTAAATTTTCTGATCCAGTATGTGCATATTATAATTATAAATCTCTTCTAGACTCTGTCTTTCACTACATTCACTAGGAAGTAAATTTTCCCTAAAAAGAATTATAAAATATTTACAACATAATCATTCTATAAGTATAATTCATTTCATTACTAAGAAAAAAGAAACACTTTGGAGTAGTTTATATTTTCATAAAATGTTTTCTTTCCAGAAAGCACTGAGATGTATTTTACTTTGTCTAGGGGAATACAATATAGCATTTATTTTTTAAATTTAATCTCCAAGTTTATAATGTATGAAAAATTTGTATTAGGTATTGTATTACACAATATTATTATAACTTACTTGTATAACTTACTTGAAGACGGACCAAGTTGAGAAGTGAATAAAATAGGAATTGCTTCCAGATTTAAATTCGTCTTTTCCGGCAGAATTCATAACAAAATAATATAAAATGTTTCCAATATATTTTATATTTCCAATTTATGTTAATTTTATCAACTTCAACCTTCCCTAATTCTAGGATTTGAATACAAATTTCCATTGCTTCAGTTTGTAAGAAACCTGCGTAAAAAAATACTAATAGTATTTTACAATATAGGTGTACCGCCCATGTGTTTTATTTACTTACCTTTGAAACGACGTGGAACTTCTCCAAATTTGTTTTAGGGCAAACAAACATTGAATAATAATTTTTAGACTAACAACTAACAAAATTCGTTAAAAAAACATTCTAGACACTCTAAAAAAAGTTTCCCTTCTCCTATCATGAAAACCCTATAATGTGATATATTAATAGAGTCGTCTTGTCCAACCAGATAATTCTTCTAAATGTATTTTTGCTCTATCTCCTCTCTTAAGCAAAGTTTTTTCCGGAAAAGCGTTCGACCCAAAATTTCTCCTCAATTTTTCTGGGAAATATGTTTGAGGTATTTTTAGTTTTTCGGAAAATTTGTCGAATAACGGAAGGAAATACCACGAAACGGATAAATCCGTTGTCGAAAAAAAGTTGGTCTTAAAAATTAGTAAAAAACCACTTTTCCGAAAGAAAATTTAAAATTTTCCGTCTTGATTCGACAGAGAAAAGTTCAGTGTTTCTGTAGTAATATTAGACGGAGGGACGGACAACAAGTATTTAGTTTTTTTTTTTTATTCTAGGTCACTATTTTAAAGAGTCTTGATCCAATCGTAAGCCTATGAAAAAAAATAAATAAATAAATAAATAAAATAAAAAAGCCTTATATTTGTAATTATCTTTATTTATGAAATTCAAACGATTTGACGTTTATCGATAATAATTACTAGAGTCCGATTACAATAAGAAGAACACAGCTACATTATCATTTGGGGGTAAATCATTGGCTGTCAGCGACTATTGGGGGTTTAGTGGCGTGTTAATATTATAGGAATAAGGAAATATGTTTTATACGCAACAACTTTCCTATTTTTTATAATTTATAGTTTAGATAATATATATTTAAAATTTGAAATAATGGTTCTTATTGTAATCGGATCCTACTAAGTTGTCCAAGTAACAATACAGATAGGACTAACATGAGTTAGTTAGTTAGGAGATAATTTTAATAAAATTTAAGTGACAGTAAAATAAAATAATTCATAATTTCCTTTAAAAAATATTTGAAATAACATTAAAATAATGTAAATTATAAAAAAGCAACATTTCTTTCCTAATATTTTTGTCCAAATATTCCTTTTCTGTAATCTACAAGTACAAAAAATAAATGGTTATTTCCTTCTATTTAGTCAAGGGTAATATACCAAGACCTTGATTTATTTTTTACCAAACACATTTCTATAAGTAATTTAGTCAAAATTAAAAAATATATTCTATTTAAAACGTTACGAAATGCCAAATCAAATATTTTGTATCATTATAATGTACCTAACTAGATAAATTACAAGCAATATAAGAACGACTTTTTATACTGTTAGTCTCGCACTTTCAGCAATAAGATTAAAAAATAACAAATGTCTAGTAAATTAAGTGATAAACTAAAATATAATATGACCCCATAAATAACTACAAAGTAACATGTTTTGTGATAAATTAACCCAAAGTAACAAAAAATTTATATTAAGTTAGTCTTCAAATTTTATGTTTTCTTCCCTTAACATTTTGTACCCTTCAAATGTTTTAGTAAGGTAGATTTATAATTAAAGCACTTCGCACAAATGTCACATTTAAATGGTTCTGCACCACTGTGATTTTTTAAATGTTGCTTTAAAATACCTTTATTAAAAAAACTTTCGGAACAAATGTCACACTTGAATGTTTTTTCTCCACTGTGAATTATTAAATGTTTTTTTAAGTTGGACTGATGATTAAAACATTTAGAACAAATGTCACATTTGAATGATTTTTCACCTCTGTGAATTGATAAATGTTGCTGTAAGTAATATTTTTGAGTAAATTCTTTAGAACAAATATCACACTTTGGTTTTTCACCAGTGTGCAATATTAAATGTTGCTGAAATCTCCATTTTCGAATAAATCCCTTAGAACAAATGTTACATTTGAAGGGTTTTTCACCGCTATGAATGATTAAATGTTGCTTTAACTGTGAATTCTGAGTAAAGCCTCTGGAACAAATGTTACACTTGAATGGTCTTTCACCACTATGAAACATTAAAAGTTGCTGTAAGTGTGGTTTTTGATTGAAACCTTTTAAACAAATATTACATTTGAATGGTTTTTGTCCACTGTGCATTATTAAATGTTGCTGTAAGTGTGCTTTTCGACTAAAACTTTTGGAACAAATGTTACACTTGAATGATTTTTCACCACTGTGAATTAATAAATGTTTTAGTAAGGTAGATCTATCATTAAAACAATTTAAACAAGTGTCACACTTGAAAGGTTTTGCACCACTGTGCATTATTAAATGTTGGTTTAAGATACCTTTATTAATAAAACTTTTGGAACAAATGTCACATTTGAATGGTTTTTCACCACTGTGAATAGATAAATGTCGCTGTAAGGAATATTTATTATAAAAACCTTTACAACAAATGTCACACTCATATTGTTTTTTACCAACGTGAAATTTTAAATGTTCTTGCAAGTAATGTTTTCGATTAAATCCTTTAGAACAAATGTCACACTGAAATGGTTTTTCAACATTGTGCGTTATTAAATGTTTTTGTAACTCGAATTTTAAATCAAATGTTTCGAAACAAGTACCACACTTGAACGATTTTTTGTTAATGTTATTATTGATTTTTCGGTTTAACTGTATAGAAGAGAGACAGCATTTTAAAGTCCTGTCATCGATATTATTTTTCATTCGATTTTTCACTATATGAATAAAAAAATGTTTAAAAAATTCCATTTTTTTCATTATTCTTCCACAAAACCGACAAACTGCGAAACGTTTCTTAAAATGTCCATCAATATGAGTTGATCTTGACTTAGAAGAGGGAAAATCTGCAAATTAAAAAAAATATTGTATAACTATGGGTTTGAAAATTAATTAAAGGTTAGTAAAGAAAGAAATCAGGTCCTTTATATCTCACAAAGAAATTTGTATTTGAACGGCGACCGGTTTGTTTGTTCACTTCATCATTAGGCACACCTAGTGGGTAAGAGAAAAGGGGGAATTGATAAGTTTTAAGTCATTATTAGCCAAAAATTAAACTTAAACTTTGTAAATAATAAAGTCTATTAATCTCAGTATTTGTGTAGAACTATTTTTGGTTGATAAATAAAATGCTTTAATTGGTCTTTATTTTATTTCATAAAGGAAAGTATGTAGTCAGAAATATGTAATATTCTTGTTTCACATATGAAACGGATTCGTCACAATATTTTGTAGTTGAAAATTCCTCTTCTCGTAAATGTTGTCTCATCAATGAATATAATTTTATTTACAAAAAATGGATCTTGTCTATTTTTATTTAGGACAAACTAATTAAAATTTGTTCTTGCTAAAAGATCATCTGGCAATAAATTTTGGACTTGAGTTAATTGGTACGGGTATAATTGTTGTTCATGTAAAATGTTAGACACAGTACCCTGACATAAACCAACATTGGCAGATATACGACGGATACTTGTGGCTGGGTCATCTTCAACAAGATTTAATACCTCTTCCTCCTGCTGTACATCTCGAACCATACGTCGTCTATTGACTCTTTTTGGGCGAAAACTTGCGGGTTCTTTTAATCTGCTGAATAGACATGAAAACAATTTTCGGTTGGACTGTCTACGATTAGAATATAAATATGTGTAACTTCTTGCTGAAGCACGTACACAAAAACCTTGTTGGTCGTAAACTGATGGTAATTTCACTGTTTGAGAAAAAGTTATGTCGCGGCATTGTATAAAAATAACGAATTTTATACTGAAAACTCTGATGCTTGTATGTAAGACTAATCCTGACAGTGCTACTTCATTTGACAACTGCCTACTAGATTTAACATTATCAAATTGAGAAATTATGGAGTAATCCATACATTTGCAGTACTAACTTTAAATTAAGTTTTCCTTCAAATGATGCATTTTAGCGACATGCAACAAGTAAACCTTTTTTAAAGCAAATTGAACGCTTTTTCAAAATAATTAATCATTTTTCAAAAATATCTATTCATAAAAAATCTGAAGTAAATACTAGATTGGCACGCCAGTTTAGAATGACCTGTACATGTAATGTATCAAAAAAGCTGGTATTCGTTTGTATCACCCAAAAAAACTTTCACAAAATTTGGGTATATTTACTCAAAAAATATTTGAATTATCGTAAAAATATTGAAAAAAAAATATTTTCTCCACCCTGTAACTTCTTAAGTAAGCAAAATTCTACTAAGGTAAATTGTCTTAAGTAAACTTATTTTTATCCAAACTAACCACATCTGAAATTTGGCCCATTCTTTAATGAACACCCTGTATAATTTTGTAATTTTAACATATAACGTGACATTTTTTCTAATCGAAGCCAGTGTCAAAATGATCCTCTTTATGTAACTAGTTGCATTAAGTTAAACATTATCAGAGCTGTCTCCTATTAATGAGATTTAAATCATTTTTTGATTTAAATACATTTTTTGATTTAAATACTTTGATTTTAAATCTTTTTTAAAAAAATGATTTTTGATTTATGATTTAAATCTTTCTGAAAAGTATCTTTGATTTTTTATTTAAAAATTAGATTTAAATCTTTTTAAAACTATTTAAATCTTTTTAAAACGATTTAAATCTTTTTAAAACGATTTAAATCTTTTTATAACGATTTAAATCTTTTTAAAACGATTTAAATCTTTTTAAATCAATTTAAATATTTTTAAAACGATTTAAATCTTTTTATTGATTTAAATCTTTCTGAAATGATTTAAATCTTTCTGAAATGATTTAAATCTTGTTAAAACGATTTAAATCTTTTTAAAACGATTTAAATCTTTTTAAAACGATTTAAATATTTTCATTGATTTAAATCTTTCTGAAATGATTTAAATATGTACAATGATGCGATCTTTTTAAAATGATTTAAATTTTCTTGAAGATTTCTTTTTAAAACAATTTGCATCACCTGATTCGTCAAAATCGTTATCAACCTGTCTATTCTTGAATAATAATCTAGCCAGCATGTCAGTAGGGTTGAACCAGAAATCCGAGAGAAAAGAAAAAAAAATAGTAAAGTGTAACAAATAATTGCAATGACTAACGATTATTCTTAAGTATGAAATTTTACAATATTTTTGACCCGATATTTTTTTTTGTAAAGTTGTATTTTTTACACCGCAAGCAGCTGGAAATACTTTTTCATTATCGATATAATCCTGAAACTCTTTACATATGTATTTTAAATTTATGCACACTTTTATTTCAGATTTGACATGAGTTGCATTAAAACGATTATGATTTTTTGACCAGTTCAATAAACACGCTTGCATAGATAGAGCGAGTTAATAAATTTTTTTATTTCTTTGCCTGATTCATCCACACATTTTTCAAAAAAATTAACCTAAACGCGCCTACTTTGGTTACTTATTTACTCGCAATAACTTCACGTTGAGAGAACTCTTTTAATTCAACCCACTCAATTTCATTATTCATAGCCGGGAGATTTTGAAAATGAAATGCATTTTTCCGGGAGAGTCTCCTAAGTACAAAAAAACATATTTTTAAAGAGTCTGATGTATGTGCATCTATGTGGGTGTTTATGTATGTATGACATTAAGCACGTTAACTCAAGGAAGAGTTGACGGATTTAAGTGATTTTTCAGAAAAAAAATCACTTTTCTTAAAAACTAGGTCTCCATTGTTTTATGGCATCATAGGCATACCAAAAGTATCTTTTAAAGGGTTGAAAAATTCCTATTTTCCAACCGACATGACATTTTTAAATAACAATTTTCATAACTATAGATATCAATGCTGCATAAATCCTTAAAAATTTTGTCTTGATCAGATATTTATTATTTAAAATTAATATTTCCGTAAGAATTGCATTGGGCTAATAACGATAAAAAAATAAATACGAGAAAAGTTGATCGAGTTTTGCGTTTTATTTATGAGAAAATCACATTACTTAAGTATTCATTATCTTTGGCCTACCGAAAGCATTTTTTAAAGTTATCTAAATCTATAAAAAGATTTAAATCTTTTAAAAATATTTATTTCGTTTAAAAAGATTTAGATATTTCAAAAAGATTTAAATCTTTCGAAAAGATTTAAATCTTTCCTAAAATAATTTAAATTGTAAAAAAGATTTAAATCTAAAAAAGATTTTTGATTTAAATCTTTCTTTTTAAAAAATCGATCTTTGATTTAAATCATTTGTTCAAATGAAAACGATTTATGATCTTTGATTTAAACCGTTTATAAAATGATCTTAAACAGCTCTGAACATTATGTTACTGGTTACATTAAATGATCAGTTGTGAAAATTAAACAAATAAAATTAACTTTTTTTTCATTTAAAACAAATATATGCATTATTTTATTGGTCTGAATGTTTATATCGAGAAAAGGTTGGCTATGTAAAAACTAATTTTGTCAGCAAACTTACGATTATTAATAATTCTAGTTCGGTCGCTATTTTAAAGCGTTTTGATCCATTATAAACCTGTAGAAAATATGCAAAACATTGTTTCATAAAAATCACGACACTGATATGACTTTATAGAGAAAAAAAAATTAAAATATCCTTATACTTATAATTAGCTTTGTTTACGAATTTCCAACAATTTAACGTTTATCGATAATAACTACTACTAAGTTAAGCAATTAACAATGCAAATAGGAGTAACATCAGTTGCATATAACAGATATAATTTTAATAAAATTAACCCTAAAAATACATTCATATTTCTCTTAAAAACTATTTAAAATAACTACTTGGCTTCATTCTAATAATGAAAATTATAAAATATCGACATTTCTTTTTGAACAATTTTGTCCAACCATTCTTTTTCTAAAATCGTTGATTAGAAGTACAAAACATTAATGGTAAGTCATTTTTTACCAAACGCATAATTATAAGTAATTTTGTCAAAATTGGAAAAAAAATTGTATGTAACGTTACGAAATGCAAATCAAATATTTTTTATTGTAATAATGTACCTAATTACTAGATAAACTACAAGCAATATAAGTGTAAGGGGTTTTCTCGCCACAGAGAAAACGGTTCCTTACGAATGACGCTGGTTACGGGCGGTTCTCGAGCGCCAGATTTTTGTTATTGGTTTACTTCACAAACTTTCGAAACGACGTCGAAAGTACTCGGGTAGCTACAGATGGAGATGAAAAATTCCAGGGGTCAAAGGTCACTTAGACACAGGTAATAGTAGGCCACAAGTAACGGGCTTTAATCGTTGCTTGTGCTCGTACAGAATTTATCACTAGCTGAAATATAAGGGGGAAATAATGTAGGGCATTATTAACCAGTAATACGGCAGGTTAATATTGACACATATATTGTGGTTAACTATTTACAATTAAAAAGAAAGAAATTAAATATTTCAACGCCCACCCCAGTTGTGGTGATAGTCAATATAACCCTGAATATATATATATATAAAAAAAAAGAACAAAACGGACGGTATTAATTCGCGACTAGTCTCAATCAGACGTCAAACTGTTTAACCGCGGTATCGGGAATTAAACCAAAAAGTAGGTATTTTGCTATTTAAGTGAACAGAAATTAATTAAACGGTCGAAGAGAGTGCGAGGAGACAGGGACGCGAAAGAATTACTTATAGTAAATACAGGGAAAGAAAATAAAAATAAATTTATACCCGGGGTAGCCTATTATTCCAGAATGAGCTGATCGTCATCACGAGCCCGCTCAGACAGGGTAATGAAGCTATTTTTTTTTGCTTTCTACAACTTTCAGGTTGCACGAAAAAAAAAATGAAGAATATTGCCGCGTTTAGGGTTTTTATGTTTCCCTAAACGAGCTGAGGGGTTAATTATAGCTAGATGGTAGAACTACTTTAATAAAACATAATAATAATTGAAAATATTTATTTAATAAGTAAATGATTGGTTAAAAAATGAAAAAGAAAATCTCCATTGAATAATGATAAAAATAACAAATTAATTAGGTACTCACCAGGGGTACACCATTTTAAGAAGGATGGTGCTTGTGTCGCTCTTCAAAACCAAGTGATTAATAATATTTAACATTTTATAAAGAAAGTTCGGGTTCATGCTCTTTTGCTTGATCAGGTAATTCGTTGAACTGCGTTTACTGCTGTCTTTGCAACTTCAACGAATTTCCATAAAAGTATCAATTAATTAAGAAACTTGAATTTACACTTCCTCTTTAGAAATAATATCTTTAAATAAACTAAACAATGAATGTGAAAAATGAAAATAATAATTTAATATGAGATTAATATTTTTTAATAAATGAATAATTATTTAACTATTTTACCTATAGTACATGAACCCTAAATATATTATTTGACAATATAAAGGGGAAAAGAAAACTAACGCGGATAGCACCTAGTCCAAGAATGAACTGATCGTCATCACGAGCCCGTTCAAACAGGACAGGATACTATTTGAAATTATTTAAATTGACGGAAAAATAGAAAAACAAATTATTATCGGAGGGAA
The DNA here is from genome assembly GCA_927349885.1 of Psylliodes chrysocephalus. NCBI lineage: Eukaryota > Metazoa > Arthropoda > Insecta > Coleoptera > Chrysomelidae > Psylliodes > Psylliodes chrysocephalus. The sequence goes on from OV651827.1 coordinate 19,055,681, forward strand.
GAAAATTTACTAACGCGGATAGTACCTACTCCAAGAGTGAACTGATTGTCATCACGAGCCCGTTCAAACAGGACAGGATACTATTTAAAATTATTTAAAAATTGCGGTTTACAGATTAACTCAAAAAAAAATATAACGCGGATAGCACCTACTCCAAGGGTGAACTGATCGTCATCACGAGCCCGTTCAGACCAGGACAGGATGATATTTAAGATTATTCAAATATACGGTAAAAGAAACAAACAAACTATTAAAAGAGGGAAAACGTCTCCTCGAAAACTCCGTTTACAAATATTATCAACTTAATTACAACGCGGTACTTACTAAACAAAAATATTTATGAATAATATCAAATTTAAATCCCGATTTAACCTATCAAAAGAAAATGAATAATTTCTTAAAATCGACTAACAATTAAAAGTCTAAAAGCCCCGGTTTTACAATATTACAGAATTAAATCCTATCAATTAATATTTAATTCATATTATATCCCTTTTTAAAGAAACGGAATATTTGTCAAGAAATAAATTCAAATGTTTATTAAGGAAATCAAACTAAATCTTTTATCTAAACATTAACTATAAAAAAACCGGTAATATTTTACTAAGAAACAATTTCTAATATTTATTAGTTAAATTGAATTAAATCTTTGAACTAAACCCTATTTATAAAAACAAAAGAAACGGTATCATTTGCTAAGAAACAAATTCTATTATTTATTATTTAAATCAAATTAATTCTTTGAACTAAACCCTATTTATAAAAGAAAAGAAACGGTATCATTTTCTAAGAAACAAATTCTGTTATTTATTATTTAAATCAAATTAATTATTTTAACTAAACACTATCTATAAAATAAAAATAAAGAAACGGTATCATTTGCCACGAAACAAATTCTATTATTTATTAAAGAAATCAAATTATTTCTTTTAATTAAACACTATCTATAAAAATATTCCTATTCCTACAAACTAACTTGCTATTTAAAATGAAATACGGTCTCAATTTTCAAACTTAAAAAGCGGAACAAGGTTTTTTACCTAACGGATTTGTAAATAAAAGAAAACGGAAACAATATCGGAGATGATTTGATATCTAAAGCGGTGTATTAGAGTCAACTGCTCGGAATCAAAAATTATATCGGACTGATAATTTTAATAGCCTCGCAGCTCTCGTTTAAAATAATTGATTCCCTCTCCTATCGGAAATACCACTTAAAGACAGAAACCTACCGCGCACGAGACTTGGAGTGGCGTTCGCGCAGGTAATTCAACTGGATCGACGGTGCATCTCGCGTTAAATATTTATTAAAAATGAAAAATGAAAATAAATTGATTGAGAAAAATTGACTTCATTACTCGTACATAAGAACGAGCTAAGTCTAATGACTTAGCATTTTTTAGTGTTTATTTGGCACTTTCAGTATTAAAATTAAAAAATAACAACTGTCTAGTACATTAAGTGATAAAATAAAAAATTTTTAGGCAATAAACAGGGTGTTCGATAAGTACGGTACATAACTTCTGGAGCGTATTCTAAAATAAAAGTATTTTTGTCATATACACTGTCTCAAAAGTGTTTCGTTATGGAAATACAGAGCGTGAAAGTTTCATAAAATAATACAATTTTTTAAATGTTTCCAAAACCACTTAGATATTTTAATCAAACTAATTGCTGAAAAATATGGAAGGAAAAACGTGTTACGCTACTGTTTCGTTTTTAATGTTCGATTTGGAGGAAAAAGCAACAAAGACAGTAAATTTTTTTACTCTTTTTATTATTTTTAATCTCTTTGAACAATGTACAACAGAAAAATATTCTTTCATTTTTCTCAAGTACTTGTTTGACATTTTACTAGTCGCCAATTGTTTATTTATTTGTATGTTAGACATTAAAATGAATAACTTTACTAACGCTGAAATGGCTTAACTGCACTTTATTTATGGCTTAGCAAATGGAAATTCAGCGGAAGCTAGAGGAATTTATCAGCAACGTTATCCGAACAGGGTAACGACATGTGCTAAAACATTTAGAAACAAAGCTATTAAATTATATGAAACATTGTCGTATGAGGCATAAGTCGAGTGCGAAAAGCACACGATTGTGTAAAATCACTTATACACAAATTATGTACAATAATAATTTCATAAAAAAATAAACTCTGGCTATGGAGGTTCATCAAGACGTGGCTGGTTCTAGATTTGTTTCGAGCCAAACGCCACAATTTGTTTATGCCCTGAAATAATTTTAAAGCGTCTTGATCCATTATAAACCTATAAAAAATATGCAAAACATTGTTTCACATAAATCACGACACTGATATGACTTTATGGAGAAAAAATAAAAATATCCTTATAATACTTGTAATTAGCTTTATTTATGGATTTTCAACAATTTGACGTTTATCGATAATAACTAATAATAAGTTAAGCAATTAACAATAAAGATAGGAGTAACATCAGTTGCATATAGAAATAATTTTTTATTTATTAAATAAAGTAAGTCGAAATAACTTAAAAATATGATTTAATGATTTAAACTTGAGCATATTTTGAAATTCCTGTCGACATTTTCAATTCATATTTTTCATATTTTGTTCGATATTGAAAAGTACTTTACTCTTCAGCATAAATCATTATTTTTTTATTTCCCTATTTACCAATAAATACCTTACAAATTTTAATCTTGATTATTAATATATGATAAAGGACTATTTATCAAGAACCTTTTTCTCAAAACTAATAACAAATCCATCATATGCTGACAACTTAGGTATATACACACTGTATAATCCATTTTAAAGGTACATTATTTTTTTTTATTAATATATAGGTATACTTGCAATTGCCTACATAAAGTGGTTTAAAAATGTTTCCTTATTGTTAATTATTTTGGTTTTATTTTATTGTATTCAAGAAATGTTTACAAATTTCAACTCAATATTTATATTTTATTTATAAGTTAGTAAAATAATTAATACAAGTAGGTATATTTTTTTTTTAATTTAATATCTATGTTGTGTAAAATATACTTTATCCCCTTATACCTAGAAGTACCTTTTATTTTTTTTTATAATACGTTACATTACAGCTTATTTATACATAAAAAATTTGCAAGCCATATTTGTTTTTCTAAAAAGAATTAAATTAAATGACCATTTTTTAATCAATAAACAAAATTTGTTAACATATTTATATAAACAGTGGTGTCTAAAAAATTTTTATACAAATGGGAATAAAGTTTATCTTACATTTCACAAATATTCCTGATAAAAAGTTCTGCATCACTTTTAGAATATACAAAAAACATAATCAAGCATCAATTTTGTAAAATTAAAAAATCTGATGTGTCCAACACATGACTTTCCTATCTAGGTATTACAGGCTTTTTCCGGTTATTTTGTACAACCTATTGCAGCATCTCTATAAATGTTTAGAGGATAAACTAAATATATACATTGTCCACATACATCTACCGCGAAACATTTTTCCATAGATATTCATTGAAAATGAAAATACTGAAAAATTTAAATTTAGCACTTTTCCTACAATTTTTCCATTACGGTCCATTTTAAAAAAATCATGTATAAACAAATATTATAGAGATCGATATCGCAAACAACTTTTATTTTAACAATTTTCATAAAAAACAGAATTTTGCACATTTTGTCAAATTTTTCGAATACGGACCATTTCAGGAAATTTTTACATAAAGCAGAAATTATAGATAATAATATTAGAAGTAACTTTTATTTGAACAATTTTTTTCTTCAAACATAAATAACAGATATATTCCATAAAATCTAAAAACGGCCTCCCATAAAGTACCCCCCCAGATGTTCCGACTTTGTCCAAAATCTAATCATTTCACGTCAGGCCGAAATAAAACTTAGGTTTAAAATTTAATGTTTTTTTCTTTATCCATTTTTGAGTTTTCTTCAAATTTCGAAATTTACACATTTTCTCAAATATCTCGAATACGGTCCATTTTAGAGAAATTATCTATAGGATAAAAATTATAGAGAATTATATTACAAACAACTTTTGTTTGAACAATTTTTATAAAAAAAAATATTTTTTTACATTTTCTCAAATTTCTCGAATACGGACCATTTTAGGAAAATTTTGCATAAAACAAAAATTATAGATAATTATATTAGAAGTAACTTTTATTTGAAGAATTTTCTTCTCCAAACGTAAATAACAGATATATTCCATAAAATATAAAAATGACCACCTATAAAATACCACCCCAGATGTTCCGACTCTGCCCAAAATCTAATCAGCTCATTGGACGCTGAAACAAAGCTTAAGTTTAAACTTTGGTGTTTTTTTGTGTATCGGTTCATGAGTTATGCGTTATACACACACACACACACACACACACACACACACACACACACACACACACACACACACACACACACACACACACACACACACACACACACACACACACACACACACACACACACACACACACACACACACACACACACACACACACACACACACACACACACACACACACACACACACACACACACACACACACACACACACACACACACACACACACACACACACACACACACACACACACACACACACACACACACACACACACACACACACACACACACACACACACACACACACACACACACACACACACACACACACACACACACACACACACACACACACACACACACACACACACACACACACACACACACACACACACACACACACACACACACACACACACACACACACACACACACACACACACACACACACACACACACACACACACACACACACACACACACACACACACACACACACACACACACACACACACACACACACACACACACACACACACACACACACACACACACACACACACACACACACACACACACACACACACACACACACACACACACACACACACACACACACACACACACACACACACACACACACACACACACACACACACACACACACACACACACACACACACACACACACACACACACACACACACACACACACACACACACACACACACACACACACACACACACACACACACACACACACACACACACACACACACACACACACACACACACACACACACACACACACACACACACACACACACACACACACACACACACACACACACACACACACACACACACACACACACACACACACACACACACACACACACACACACACACACACACACACACACACACACACACACACACACACACACACACACACACACACACACACACACACACACACACACACACACACACACACACACACACACACACACACACACACACACACACACACACACACACACACACACACACACACACACACACACACACACACACACACACACACACACACACACACACACACACACACACACACACACACACACACACACACACACACACACACACACACACACACACACACACACACACACACACACACACACACACACACACACACACACACACACACACACACACACACACACACACACACACACACACACACACACACACACACACACACACACACACACACACACACACACACACACACACACACACACACACACACACACACACACACACACACACACACACACACACACACACACACACACACACACACACACACACACACACACACACACACACCCACACACACAGACAGACATCATCGCGAAAATAGTCAAAACGGATTCAGGGGACCTCAAAACGTAAAAATCCGTCGAAAACTCGAGGTCGAAAAAAATCATGATTCCTATACTTTCCTTATATCTGTATACAGATAGGAAAGTAAAAAAATTCAATACACACTTCAACCTTTGTCTTGGATTATGTATTATTTAAACTTAATTGTATTTTTTAATTTCTATCAACATTTTAACTAATATTTTATTTGTTATATATTGAAATTTAAAAGTGTTTTATTCTTCTATATAAGTACTATTTTTATTTTCACTATATATGACGCAACAAGCAACTGGTAAGAAATCGGGGAACTCGGCTATCCTGTAGATATATAGTCGTTGGGCCTAGTGAGGACTAAGTGCCGTGGGTTAACAGCCTCCATTGAAAACTACTTGATAAACTACAAGCAATATAAGAACGAGCTAAGTCTAAGGACTTAGAGCCTTTTTCTACTGTTTATTTGGCACTTCTAGTATTAAGATTTAAAAATAACTATCAAGTAAATTAAGTGAATAACTCAAATATAATCTACACCTACAAAAGAACACTTTTTTGTGATAAATTACCTTAAAATATCAAAAGTTTATATTAAGTCAGTCTTTAAATTTGCTTTCCTGGACATATTGGTAATTGTGAGCCGGTCCCTTTTTTTGCCTCCATCCTTCAAATGTTTTAGTAAGATATATTTAGCATTAAAACGTTTCGCTCAAATGTCACACTTGAATGGTTTTTCACCACTGTGCATTATTATATTATGTTGCTGTAAGTGTATTTTCCGAGTAAAACTTTTGGAACAAATGTTACACATGAATGGTTTTTCACCACTGTGAATTAGTAAATGTTTTCGTAAGGTAGATTTATCATTAAAACATTTCGAACAAGTGTCACATTTGAAAGGTTTTTCACCACTGTGAATTAGTAAGTGTTTTGTCAAGGTAGATTTATCATTAAAACATTTTGAACAGGCGTCACATTTGAAAGGTTTTTCACCACTGTGAATTATTAAATGTCGTTGTAAAGAAGATTTATTATAAAAACCATTGAAACAAATGTCACACTTGAATGGTTTTTCACCACTGTGCAATATTAAATGTTGCTGTAAGGAAGCTTTCCGATTAAAACTTTTGGAACAAAAGTTGCACAAGAATGGTTTTTCTCCACTGTGAATTAGTAAATGTTTTCGTAAGGTAGATTTATCATTAAAACATTTCGAACAAGTGTCACATTTGAAAGGTTTTTCATCACTGTGAATTATTAAATGTCGTTGTAAAGAAGACTTATTATAAAAACCATTGAAACAAATGTCACACTTGAATGGTTTTGCACCACTGTGCATTATTAAATGTTTCTTTAAATGACCATTTTTAGTAAAACTTTTGAAACAAATATCACATTTAAATGAGTTTTCACCATTGTGAATAATTAAATGATATTTTAATGCACATTTCCGATTAAAACATTTAGAACAAATTTCACACTTGAATGGTTTTGCAACACTGTGAATTTTTAAATGTTGCTTTAAAATAGCTTTATTATTAAAACTTTTGGAACAAATGTCACACTTGAATGGTTTTTCAACATTATGCATTATTAAATATTTTTGTAACTTGGATTTCAACTTTATAGAAGAAAGACAGTATTTCAAAGGCCTGTCATCAATAATATTTTTCAATCGATTTTTTACTATATGAATAAAAAAATGTTGAAAAAACTCATTTTTTTTCATTATTTTTCCACAAAACTGACAAACTGCGAAGCCTTTCTCACAATGTCCATCAATATGAGTTGATCTTGACTTAGAAGTACGAAAATCTGCAAATTAAAAAAAATATGTATAACTATGGGTTTAAAAATCAATTCTAAAATAACTACTTATTCGATTTCCTGATACATAAGCTGAAAACCAAGGTACCAACCTTAAAAACATGGGAACGAGCAATACTTGCTGTTGTAAGGATGGACGAGCTCCCAAGCTCACCAAAGCCTTAAAGACTTAAGGGATAACACCCAAACTTGCAACTGGCGAGAGTGAACCTTCCACCATGAAAACAAAAAAGACTCCAAGGACCATCTCTTCGTCTTCGGCAACGGAGACGAAGACATGGGAACCCTAAAGGCCAAATTAGTGAGGGTAAGCTATGCGTTCACCTCATTTGCTATAAGGCCAAAGGTCGAAAAATAGGCTGAAGCGGGGTCCAGTGAAGAATCCTTTACAAAGGACCTTCTCTCCCCTCCAAGTGATGCCTAAGTGCCGTGGGGAAATCCACCCTCCACACGTTAAAGATACAAAAGCACCCTAATTACAATTTAAATAAAAACAGTTTTATGTATTTATTTAACTATCAAACAAAATAACGAGAAACATCTCAATTGAAATTGTGAAATTTAAATAATTAAGGTTGGTACTTTAGTCACTTCCACAGAATGACGTTTATTTATTTCATTATGTAAAGTGGCGACTGTTTAAATTTTCTGAAACTTTGTTATGTTTTTGTACTCAGTCTAATAACCAAAATTGGCAATGGGCCAAACTCAATCCTACAACTAGTTTTTGATATAATAGTTTAAAGTTTATCGAAATATTTATTTTCGAATATACGAGTTCGATTGAATTTATGTTGCATATACACGTTTACATGTTTTAGTAAAACAGTATAGTATTTCTAGTCAATAGGTAACTAGTGAGTCATGTTGCATGTCATGCGACCACCAAAGTTTTGATGAAAAATTTCATATTATCCGATACCATCCGGTAGGCACAATTTAAAAACGCATTATAAATTTTTCATAATTATGTGAAAAAAAAATTATTTTCCCCTCCCCTTATTAGAAAAACCCCGTCATGTAATTTATCAATCGAGCGTTTCGTCTAGCCAGAAATTTCTTCTGAATGTCTTTCTACTTCTCTTTTAAGCAACGTTTTTCCCGAAAAAGCGTTCGACCCATATTTTCCGCTAATTTTCCAGGGATATGTGTTTGACGTATCGTATACAAGGAATTTTTAATCGTCTTAAAATGTAGATATAAGATATACAGTGTGCCTACTTAAGTTGGAAACATATGGAACACTTTTCATTATTGGTTTTTTTAAAAAAAAAAAAATGTATTCGTGATTTAAAGTTTTGCATGGACCAAAATTTAAAAGCCGGATACGAGGTTTGTCAAAAAGTATATAACATTTCAAGCAAAAGTTTAGAATTTAGAATATAGGGTTGTCTCTGGCTGGCCATAGGATGAAATAAAATAACTACATAACCAGTTATTTTATTTCATCCTATGTTCAGACAGAGACAACCCTATATTCTAAATAAATAGAGGTCTGCGTTGTCGGTTTTTTCCATTTCCGGAAACCGAAAGTCTTTAGAAATTGAGGTGAGTTTACTACATAAATAATGCTTGTTTATGTTAGATTTATTTACTTTATTTCATTGAGACGAGTGACGCCATTTCGTTTATCAAATTTACAGGCAGTTTTAGTCTTATTTTTATCTAAATATACCTAACTTACATTTACTGTTCCTTCATCTAGTTTTATTTATTAGTTCTACAGCTTTGCAGGGCTACATGTTTTGTTTAGACATGAGTATTGTTTGTTTTAATAAAGTTAATTTAAAACAATTTTAATAAATCTATTGTTAATCAAATAATTTGTATCAAATCCTTTTTTAAGTATCTATAATTTGTTTCACATTGGTGCATTTAAAGGAATTGGTGGAAATGAAGCGTTTTGCCTTTATATTTTATGAAATAATGTTTAAAAATTATTTATTTGTTTAAGAATCAATGTTTGTGTTTTGTGTATTTCAAATAACTATGTAAATGCCTTTTTATAATTTAAAAAAATTTTGGAAACGTTCCTACGTATCATAATATTTATAAAAAAAATTTGAATATATTTCTGAAATATTACTATTTAATATATTCTAAAACATTTAAAATTTTCATTTTAGAAATATTATATTTACAGGACATTTTCTATTTCAGAAATGTTGCTGGGACGTTTCGTAATATTTATACATTACAAATGTTTCAATGTAACATTTCTGAAGTATTTCCGAAATGTGTTTGCTCTGTAGGAGAAAGTACTTTTATTTTTTAAAAAACAGAAGAATGCTATAAAGTTATTTTGAATTAAAAGATATTCAAATATGTAATAACAGTCATTTAACATGAAAATTCAGGTTAGGTGATTATTTACGTTTTACATGATAAATTAATTGTACTTATAAATAAATAATCACCAAACCTGACTTTTAATGCTAAATGGCCAACTTTTAATTCAAAATAAATTAACTTTATAACATAATCTTAAGAAACCTATTTATAACAGATTATGCGGGGTCAGTGCCAGTAACAGATTCTTACGATAAGTATTTATCCTAGTAGTTACCTGCGACCCTAATTAGGCAGCTAAATATTTAATTCCACATAAACGAGAAAAACTGCTAAACAATTGGTCTTCCGATAAATATCTACCAATACGCGGCGTTGACAAATCTTTTCCACCGGACCAACTTAACTGAGAACACAAATGAAAAGTATGTTTGTGTATATTATTTTTCTGAACGACTTTTGCGATATAATGGACAAAATATGAAGATTATCAAGTGTAGCTACATCTACGTAGGAAAGGATGAACTAATATTCAAATTTAAATCATGTTGTGAAAAACCGGAAGTGCTGGGACATCCTTAAACGATATCAGAACAGCTCAGGAAAAATAGCCTTCTTATAAATATCCGCCTGGTTCTCGATTAGTAAGTACATAATATTTTATTTATACAGATAAGTTAGTAATAAATATAATGATCAAGACTAATTCGACTATCTTAAACTTGAGTTTCAAATTTGTTACAATCACTGTGAATTATTAAATGAATTAGTAGTCTATATTTGTAATTAAAACCTTTAAAACAAATAGCACATTTGAATCGTTTTTTAGCACTTTTTTAGAAAGTGTTGCATTAAGATACCTTTATTAATAAAACTTTTGGAACAAATAACATACTAGAATGAATTTCCATCACTGTGAATTGTTAAATGTCTCTGTAAGCTAGATTTATAATTAAAATCTTTAAAACAAATGTCACACTTGAATGGATTTTATCACTGTGAATTACTGAATGTCTCTGTAAGCTACATTTATAAATAAAACCTTTAGAGCAAATGTCACACTGGAATAGTTTTTCATCGCTGTGAATTATTAAATGTTGCTGTAAGCCTGGTTTCTGAGTAAAACATTTAGAACAAATATCACATTTGAATGGTTTTTCACCACTGTGAATTTTTAAATGATTTTGTAAGGTACATGTCTGAGTAAAACATTTAGAACAAATGTCACACTTGAATGGTTTCTCACCACTGTGAATTATTAAATGTTGCTGTAAGTTATGCTTATAAGTAAAACCTTTGGAACAAATGTCACACTTGAATCGTTTATCACCACTGTGAACTATTAAATGTCTTAGTACGCTACATTTTTGACTAAAACGTTTGGAACAAACATCACATTTGTACGGTTTAACATCACTATGAATTGCTAAATGTCTCTGTAATATACATTTTCGATTAAATCCTTTAGAACAAACATTACAATAAAACGTTTTCTCGTCAACGTTATCAATCTTTTTTTGCTTCAACTCTCTAAAAGAAAGATTGTATTTCATGTCATTAATGTGGTTTTTAGTTTTATTTTTTACTACATGAATAAAAAAATGTTGAAAAAACTCAATTTTTGTCATTAATTTTCCGCAAACCTGACAAAATGCGTAACGTTTCTGAAAATGTCCATCAATATGAGTTGATCTTGACTTGGAAGAAGGGAAATCTGCAAATTAAAAAAAAAAAACATTGTCATTCCCATATATTTCTAATTTTACTTATTTCAATTTTCACACTTAGACAAATTATAACTTCCATAACTATTTATTATATCCTTCTAAACTTATTTATAATAAAAAGTTGAATTAAAATTATTAATTGACTAATATGTACCATTACGTGTTGTGAAAATGCAAAATATTAATTAGAATTTAAATCATACTAATTTAAACCGCTATTTTTTCAAATGAAATATTTTGTAATATCTGCTTTGTACATTTTTTATACAGGTTGTTTTATTGGAAGAGGGAAATATTTTAACCCACATAGTATGGGTCTTGCGACCTTTATAACAGAGTTTTTTAAATTTGGGCCATTTATTCCGTGCTACATAACTTTTAAATCAATCAGTATATTTTTTTGATATTTGGCATAGATAATCTAAACCTATAGGACAATTTATCAACACATTTGTATAGCAATTTCATTTGAATTGAATGATGTGGCGCGACGATGACGTAGAGAAAAGGTATAAAGGTTTCGTACACATGAGCCGAGAGAACGACCGAGGTCGATCGAGGAGCGTATTCTGGAGCTAAAATAAAGGTATTTTTGTCATATACACTGTCTCAAAAGTGTTTCGTTATGGAAATACACGGCGTGAAAGTTTCATAAAATAATTTTAATTTTTTAAATGTTTCCAAAACCACTTAAGATATTTTATTCAATCTAATTGCTGAAAAATATGGAAGGAAAAACGTGTTACGCCACTGTTCCGTTTTTAATGTTCGATTTGGAAGAAAAAATAAAAATATCCTTATAATACTTGTAATTAGCTTTATTTATGGATTTTCAACAATTTGACGTTTATCGATAATAACTAATAATAAGTTAAGCAATTAACAATAAAGATAGGAGTAACATCAGTTGCATATAAAGGGTGTCCCAACAAGAGCGCCGGATTTAATTTGAAGGAAAAACACATTTATGTTTTGAATTAAGTCAACATTTTTATTTTAACATAAAGAAAAATGGTTACGATTAAACGTGAAATACAACATCAGGCAAATGGCCACCACGAAACCTCTGGCACAGAGTTATTCTTTTGGTGAAATTTTGAATCACGTTTTCGCATAAATGAGGCTGTATTTCACCAATAACGTGCCGTATTTCCTCTTTAAGATGTTCCACTGTTTCAGGCTTATTTGCATACACCTTTTGCTTCACATAGCCCCAGAGAAAAAAGTCCATCGGCGTTAGATCGCATGATCTTGGTGGCCAATGGTGATTGCCAAAACGAGAAATGACACGGCCTGGAAACTTAGTCTGCAGTAACACCATTGTTTCACGAGCTGTGTGGCAGGTCGCACCGTCTTGTTGAAAAAACATGTCCTCCACATTAATTTCATCCAATTCGGTCCACAAAAAATCCGTTAACATCTCGCGATATCGCTCACCATTAACAGTTAGCGCATTTCCAGCCGCATTCTCAAAGAAATACGGCCCAATCACTCCGCCAGCCCAAAATGCGCACCAAACAGTTACTCGTGGTGGATGCATTGGTTGTTCAAGTATCACACGAGGATTTTCAGCACCCCAAATCCGACAGTTTTGTTTATTTACATATCCGTCGAGTTGAAAATGTGCCTCATCTGAAAACATTATTTTCTTCGAAAAATCCGCATTAATTTGATGATGCTCCAACACCCAATCAGCAAATCCACGGCGTTGCGCATGGTCTCTTGGCTTGATTTCTTGCACCAATTGAACCTTGTACGCATGCAAGTGCAGATCTTTTACCAAAATTCGTTGTATAGTGCCTCTGGAAATGTTTAATTCTTGACCACGATGCCGAATGGAAGTTCCCGGATTCTCGGTCACAGATTCCCTTACTGCGGCTATATTTTCGAGTGACCGACAAGGACGACGACGTACAATGGTCTTCTGATCCATCAGCGTAAATTTGGTCTCAAATTTTGTAATTAAACGCCTCACTGTCGATTCATTTGGCGCATCATGACGACCGAAAATTTGACGTAAATGGCGAACTGTTTTCGCAAAACTTTCACCATTTTTGTAATGTGTTTTTACAATAATTAAACGTTGTTCATTTGAATACTTCTCCATATTCTTAAATCGCGCGGTCTGTAGGTGACATCTGTCAAAAAAAATTGACAGTGCAACTCGTATTAACAAAATGGCGGCAAATTTAAATCCGGCGCTCTTGATGGGACACCCTTTAGAAATAATTTTTTATTTATTAAATAAAGTAAGTCGAAATAACTTAAAAATATGATTTAATGATTTAAACTTGAGCATATTTTGAAATTCCTGTCGACATTTTCAATTCATATTTTTCATATTTTGTTCGATATTGAAAAGTACTTTACTCTTCAGCATAAATCATTTTTTTTTATTTCCCTATTTACCAATAAATACCTTTAAATTTTAATCTTGATTATTAATATATGATAAAGGACTATTTATCAAGAACCTTTCTCTCAAAACTAATAACAAATCCATCATATGCTGACAACTTAGGTATACACACTGTATAATCCATTTTAAAGGTACATTATTTTTTTTATTAATATATAGGTATACTTGCAATTGCCTACATAAAGTGGTTTAAAAATGTTTCCTTATTGTTATTTATTTTGGTTTCATTTTATTTTATTCAAGAAATGTTTACAAATTTCAACTCGATATTTATATTTTATTTATAAATTAGTAAAATAATTAATACAAGTAGGTATATGTTTTTTTAATGTAATATCTATGTTGTGATACTTTATCCCCTTATATCTAGAAGTACCTTTTATTTTTTTTTTATAATACGTTACATTACAGCTTATTTATACGTACAAAACTTGCAAGCCGAATGTGTTTACATATTTATTTTTATAAAGAGAATTAAATTAAATGACCATTTTTTAATCAATAAACAAAATTTGTTAACACATTTATATAAACAGTGGTGTGTCTAAAAAAGTTTTATACAAATGGGAAAAAGTTTAACCTACATTTCACAATTATTCCTGATAAAAAGTTCTGCATCACTTTTAGAATATACAAAAGACATAATCAAGCATCAATTTTGTGAAATAAAAAAATTTTCAATACACACTTCAACATTTGTCTTGGATTAGGTATTTATTAAAGCAGATCAAAATCACTTGAAAACAAGTACAATGATTTAAACTAAGGCTGGTAACCGTGACCGGTTAACCGGTTCCGTAGGACCAAAAACCGTTGAAGAACGTAACCGGTTAACCGTAACCGGTTTAACCGGAACCAGTTTAACAGAAACCGGTTTAACCGGAACCGGTTTATAACTGGTTTAACCGTAACCGGTGTAACTCTAATCGAACCGGTTAGACCTGTCACTTGTTGAGACCTAACTGACATCGAATGATATACCAAAAATAAAGTATCGATGGCTTTAAAATGACCGAAGTGAAAAACACTATATTTATAAACATTGATGTTTTTAAAACATACATTTAAAAATGCTGTATTTATTTTATAAAAAAATACAAAGAAATATAAACATTCCAAATGTGCCAATTGTACGATAATAAATTATTGATTGTTGGTGACTTTAACATTACTGAATATGCAACATATAAATTTCAGTCACAGGTAAATTTAACTAGAAAAATGCTAACCCTCAATAATTTTTTTTGGTTATTTACAATTCAATGAAGTACGAAATTATTTTAATCGAATACTAGATCTTGTTTTCTCTAATATAAAAGATAAAGTAGAAAAAGCAGCAGATGCACTTGTACCAATTGATCCTTATCATCTAGCACTAATTATTGAGCTACCCTTTCGGCGGCACAAAAAGCTTTCACCGGCTTCTTCGAATGGATTCAATTTTAAAAAAGCAGATTTTTGAAATCTTTATAAAATATTATTAGAAACAGACTGGTCTTTTCTAAATAGCGGCTATCATGTTGATGAAGTCCTAAACGCATTCTACGATAAGTTAAACTCTATATTTGCCCAACATGTTCCAAAAAAAGACTCCAACTAACCAACATTATCCCCAGTGGTTCAATTCTGAATTCATAAATAGTATTAAACTAAAAAGTAAAGCTTGGAAAAAATTTAAGATTACTAAATATAATTCAGTCAACTAAGAAGTGAAATTAAAATTAAAACTAAGTTATTATGTCAAATGTTCTGAAGTAAATATTAAGGCTGATCCTGAAACTTTTTGGTAATTTATAAAACAAGCGTTTAAATCAACCTAAAGATAGAGTGGATTCGTTTGCAATATTTTTTTCATATACCAATTGATAATACTGTTAAAGATTCTTTAGGATACCAAAATTATAACAATATAATTAACATTACGAAAGTAACGGAAGTTGAAGTACTAACTGCTCTAAAGAAATTGAAACCTAAGCCAACAAGTGGATCGGATAATGTTCCGGCATTTCTGGTGAGAGACTGTGCACAAGTATTTTGCAAACCTCTTACTATTATTTTTAACCTTATTTTTAAAACTCAACAATTTCCTGAGATGTGGAAGTTAACTAGAGTTAGTCTAATCTTTAAAAATGGCAGCCAAAATGATATATCCAACTAACGACCTGTCATAATTCTGAACAATTTCTCTAAAGTTTTTCAAATACTTGTGCATACTTTTCTTTTATTTCAGTTTCGCCAAATCATTAGTCCAACCCAACATGGTTTTATTGCTGGTCGCTCTACTGTAACTAATCTAATCTGTATAACTCATTGTATTTCTGAAGTTTTGGATAGAAGAAGTCAGGTTGATGTTATTTACACTGACTTCTCTAAAGCATTCGATAGAATTGATCACAAACTTCTTAATAGGTAAACTTTCAACACTTGGATTTCATGGCTCCTTATTAAATGTTTTACAGTCATATCTATCAGATCGTTACCTTTATGTACAGTGCTTAGGGCATAAATCAATAAATTTCAAACAAATATCCGGCGTCTCGCAAGGTTCGGTTTTAGGCCCTTTATTATTTCTGCTTTTTATTAATGATATTGTTTGTAATTTGAGCGTCACAAATATATTGTTTGTCGATGACCTAAGATTTTTTAAATCAGCTTGTCTTTTAAGTGATGGTACCTATCCCATAAGATAACTTCTCCAAAGTTATTATTTAAACCGTTTCAATAATAATAATAATACTCTCCCTAATTCACCCCCTTACGAGTGAATTTTAACCCCAAAAGCTGAGCTTGTCCGGGGAAAGGGACGGCTATTATTATTATTTGCCGTGGCGCTCCGGGGCGACTTAAAGATGATTGATGGTGCCATTTGACTTACAGGTGAGGAAAACCCGGAAAACCTCACCCACCATCATCGAGACGGTAATGTATGGCGAATTTTTTTTAATCTGCATGTCATATCAACAGAAATTGAATTTCTATTAATACGCCACACATCAAATCCTAAACCGAACCATGCAATTTAATTAAAAATCTACATGGTCTGGTCTGGGATTCGAAACCCAGCAGTCTCAGACTCATAAACTTGCCTATAAATGAATATAAGCGCGATAGACCGCTACACCACCGTGCCCAATAATACATGCAGTCTTTTAAAAAGAAGAGCAATGCACTCAGTGATACTGTGCACTGTACATTTTTAAAAGTTAACTAGTGTTGTTGCTTAGGACAAACTGCATCCTGGAGTTAGACTAATTTTTCTTTGTGAGTAGAATATAATACGTATTGATATATATTTAAATTCAACCATATCTGTGACTATCGTCCCCGAACATCGTTCTCCATATTTCAATAAATCGATAAATTTCTACACTGTTAAAAATGTCGAAAACCAGGCAGCAACTACAAGAAATGGGAGAATTAATTGTGAAAGTCTGCAAACAGCAAACAGACATGATCCGAAACAGTTTAAATGACTGTTTTTCTAAATTTGAAGAGTCCTTGAATTCCATAAAAGAAAATGTTTCCGAAAACTTGGAGAAAATAAATAACCTGGAAAATAATATGGAAAATTATGAACAAAGATTTAAATTAAATAATTTGTTACTGTATGGTGTCAAAGAAGTTAAACAAGAAAAATCTCACCAACTAAAATATTATTAATGTGTTTACCGAAAATCTAAAATTAACATGTGTTTCTGCATCTGATCTCGACCAATTTCATCGCATTGGTAAATATAGTGAGCATAACTTAAATCCCAGGCCTATTTTAGTTCGATTTGTGTCAAACAAGATGAAAAATGTCGTTTTTTCTTGCAAAAAACATCTCAAGAATAGTGGTTTGACAATTAAAGAAGATTTGACGAAGTCAAACGTAATTTTGATAAAATCTGCAGTTTCTAAATATGGTCGGCAACATGTTTGGAGTTCCAATGGAAGAATTTTTGCCTCGGTGGATGGGCAGAAGAAAACTATCACGAGTTCTAAAGATATAGACTAGAAATTTTCTTTTTTACAGTGTATTCGATTTAATTTGCTTATATTTACCTACCGCTTCATTTAAGTTTATTTACTGATTGTTTTTTACTTGTTTTTTTCCTCTTTCTCTCTGCTGGTCAATTTTGATCAATTATACATACCTATATGGTAAACTCTAGATCATAGGCGTAGCTATTTGTATATTTTAGTAATTAATTAACATTAGTTCGATATGATAAAAATTTTATTTTTTATCTTGCATAATTATACAAATTTATTTCTTTGTACCAGTATTATGTACTCTAATTGCTAAAGATAACTTTTTTTTTGCGAAGAGCCACATAGTATATTTTTCCTTTTTTACTTGTATATTAGCTCATTGTTTAATTAGGTGTATTTTTCTTTTTAGCTATTTTTTTGTGTCATGAAGAATCTATCTTTTGCATATTACAACGTTAATACGTTATGTAATACTTTTTTAGATCTCAAAACGTTTATTTTGCAGAATAATTTAGATCTTATTGGAGTAAGTGAGACATGGCTGACTAACAACATCTCGAGTATTGCTGTAAGTATTGACGGTTACAGTTTTATAAGAAAAGATAGAGGAAGTAGAGGAGGCGGGGTAGGATTTTATATAAAATCTACAATTAATTATCAAATACTCACGGTAAAGGAACATGAATGTGTGGAACAGCTATGGGTTCAAACTAAAATTAATCACTGTTTATATATTTTCGGTATTTTTTATAAGCCACCAAAAAAAAACAACCAACAGTTTTTTGCGAATCTAGAAGAAAATCTTTCAGTATTATACCTTCATGTAATGACATAATATGCGGTGGTGACATAAACATTGATTTAATGGATAGCAGTTCAACAAATTCGAAAAACTTTATTAATACCATAGAATTATTTAATCTTTAACAAATTATTAACGAGCCGACGAGGGTAACCAAAAATAGTGCTACTTTATTGGATGTGATAGCCATACCTAACCAGTTTGATCCTATTGATAGTGGTGTAAAGGAAGTATTCAATATTTCGGATCATAAATTAACATATTGTACACTAAACTTAACAATTACAGTTGATCCTCCAAAAGAATTTCAGTTTAGAAATTTAAAAAATATTAATCGTGTTATTTTAAAAGAAATGCTGCTATTTACCCCTTTTGAAAATATTATTACTTTTAATAACATTGATGATAAGGTTGAATATCTTAATAGCACGATATTAAATATTTTTGATACCTTAGCGCCAGTTCATACCATTAAATTTAAAAAGCCTAACCCACCTTGGTTAACCGATAATGTTAAATTGATGATTAAGCTTAGAGATAAGGCATTTAACAAATATAAATCTACTAGAAACCCAAATCACTGGGATTATTATAAAAACTTGAAAAATTTTACAACTTCTGCTATAAGAAATGAGAAAAAGGCCTATCTAGAATACTGTATAAATAAATCCAAAGGTAATGGTAAAATTTTTTGGAAAAAAATTAAAGAATTTAATATATCTGCGAAATATCCCATGAATTCGATTCCTATTAACCTTAATAATCCAGATGAAATTAATAATCATTTTTTAGGTCCGTCGGCACGTAATAAAGAACCAGACACTGATCTAATTGAATTCTATAGTAATAACCTAAAGGATAATTTATGTTCTATATTTTCATTCAGTGTTGTCAGTACTCCAGTCGTATATAAGTATTTGGTCGAAATAAAGTCTGTAGCTTCGGGAGCGGATCAGTTAAATATTCACATGCTACTTCTTTGCTGTCCTGAAATTTTACCTATAATTACACATATCATAAATGTTTGCCTCACCGATTGCATCTTTCCGGAATCTCGGAAGCTATCAAAAGTCTTTCCCTTGCCCAAGAAAAAGAAAGTTACTAGTGTGAACGATTTGCGTCCCATCTCTATCCTACCAGTGTTATCCAAAGTGATTGAAAAAATCATGAAATTTCAATTAAATATTCATTTAAAAAATAATCAAATACTTCCACTGCGACAGTCAGGTTTTCGTTCTGGCTATAGTTGTGCTACAGCTTTACTGGATGTCACTGATGATCTCTTCAGGGATATTGATGTCAAAAAAACGGCAGCACTTGTTATGCTAGATTATTCCAAAGCATTTGATACTATTAATCATAAAATTTTACTCTCAATATTACATTTTATTGGTTGCTCTAATGATGTTATCAGACTTTTTAATAGCTACCTGTATAACAGGAAACAATTTGTGGTTACTGATGCAGGTTCATCAAATACTAAGCAGATTTCCTGTGGAGTTCCTCAGGGATCAATACTTGGGCCATTATTATTTTCACTATATACCTCCAACTTTGAGAATAGCATTAGGAATGGTAAGCCATTTTTTTATGCTGACGATACTCAAGTTAAATTTTCTTTTAATCATAATGATTCCTTAGAAGCTAATAATCATATTAATGAAGATCTTGACAGACTAGTTAAACTTTCAAATATTCATCAACTTAATATTAATCCAGCTAAGAGTGTAGTAATGTTATTTGGTAAATACCGACATCAACTACAAAATGAAATGCAGATTCTAGTTGATGGGAATATTTTATCATTTTCCACATCTGCTCGCAATTTAGGTTTAGTAATTGATAATGACTTGAGGTTTAAACTTCACGCTAACAAGTGCATCCAAACAGCATACATGAATTTAAAAATGCTTTACCCACATCGACATGTTCTTCCAACTACAACAAAATTGTTATTAACAGATTCCCTGGTTCTGAGTAATTTTAACTTTTGTGATTCAGTTTATGGGCCCTGTTTAGATAACGCAGACATAATTAGAATTCAGAGAGTACAGAAATCTTGTTTAAGATTTTCTTATGGAATACGGAAATTTGATAGAGTCTCTCATAAACTCAAGGATTCAAACTGGCTAGATATGCAATCCAGACGAAACTTACACTCGGCTAATTTGTTTCATTCTGTTATTTTACATAAATCCCCTCCATATCTTTTTAATAAAATAATGTATCGTTCTGATGTTCATAACCTCAATCTACGTTTTTGTGGTCGTATCTCACCTCCAATACATAATACTGCTATTTTCAGACGGTCTTTCACTTATAATATTTATGCAATGTACAAGGTTATCCCACAACATTTTAAAGAAATGTCTGTAAGTAAATTTAAAAAATTTTACAAAAAGTTTCTTCTTGACACAGCAGAGTGATAGCTACTTTTTAGAATGTTTATACTTTTTTTTCTCACTATCATTTGTGTTTATATTTATATTGTTTTTTGTACGATGTCCTGTGGCGTTGGTAATACTCAGGGCTGGTGCTTTGATCAGTATCCACTGTTCACCAGTCCTTTTTGCAGCATTCTTTGGCACTTTTTTTTCTGAATATTTTTATATGTATAAAAAACTGGAAGTTGCAAATAAAGTTTATTATTATTATTATTATTATTATTATTATTATTATTATTATTATTATTATTATTATTATTATTATTATTATTATTATTATTATTATTATTATTATTATTATTATTATTATTATTATTATTATTATTATTATTATTATTATTATTATTATTATTATTATTATTATTATTATTATTATTATTATTATTATTATTATTATTATTATTATTATTATTATTATTATTATTATTATTATTATTATTATTATTATTATTATTATTATTATTATTATTATTATTATTATTATTATTATTATTATTATTATTATTATTATTATTATTATTATTATTATTATTATTATTATTATTATTATTATTATTATTATTATTATTATTATTATTATTATTATTATTATTATTATTATTATTATTATTATTATTATTATTATTATTATTATTATTATTATTATTATTATTATTATTATTATTATTATTATTATTATTATTATTATTATTATTATTATTATTATTATTATTATTATTATTATTATTATTATTATTATTATTATTATTATTATTATTATTATTATTATTATTATTATTATTATTATTATTATTATTATTATTATTATTATTATTATTATTATTATTATTATTATTATTATTATTATTATTATTATATTTCTGTACAAGGTGGATTGTATTTCATGTTTGGAAATGTTAAACTTTCACGTCCCTAGAGTTAATTCCCGCAGAAATCAACTATTCTATCAACAAGCACATAGAACTAACATATTCAAAGCATCGCCTTTATTTCAAATTATCCAAAACTATTCGAACATTGAAGATGATATACAGATTCATCCATCGTACTAGGAACATGGTAAACATGATGACCAATTGACGCTTGTCCGCAACTGTCACATTCAAATTTTGTGCTTTTATCGCGGGCGAAAAGTATTTCTTTAGATTTAAAATGAATGATTACGAAATTGCTGAGAAAGTACAAATTGTGAAATGGCATTTTCGAGGCAACACAATTCGACAAATAAGCGGTTTGTTTGAGGCGACATTTCAAAATAGGCCCATACCATCACTCTCAACAGTACATCGTATTGTTCAAAATTTTGAAATTCATGGCTGCGTTTCTCCCAATGAACATAAAAAGGCTCGAGTTAATAATAATAATAATAATCAGAATGAACAAGAAGTTGTAGGTTCCAGTGAAACCACAGCAAATAGAATTTTAAAAAAACATGGATATCGATCTTATAAAGTAAGAAAATGCCAAGAAATTTATGAAACTGATAATATCAGACGAATGGAATTTAGCGAGGCAGTAATGGATAAAGTTAACAATGACAACAATTTTCTTTACAATGTTGTGTTCACTGATGAGTCGACTTTTCCATTACTTGCCAGGCATAATCCATCCCAAGTCCGACATAAATTTGTAACAGTTCGCACGCAGTTCCCGCAAAAGTTGAATGTTTGGATGGGAATACTAGGTGAACATGTAATCGGTCCTTTTTATATTGAGGGTAATTTAAATAGTGTTAAATATTTGGATTTACTCAGACACCATATTGTCCCTGAGATACGGCGATTGGCAGGAGCTCGATTTAACAATATTTGGTTTCAACAAGACGGATGTTCTGTGCATAATCGTGTGACGGTGCAGCACTTTTTAAAAGAAACATTTCCCAACAGATTATTATCAAGGAAAGGTAAAAAAAAAGAAAGGAAAGGTACAATTCTGTGGCCAACTAGATCGCCGGATCTCGCACCTTGTGATTTTTTTGTGGGGTTATTTAAAGTCTCAGATATACAAATTCAGGGAAGAAAAAGCTAACGACTTAGATGAGCTGAAAGTGAAAATTTCAGAAGCCGTTCAACTTATTAGTCCCAATATGTTGGCTGAAGTAAGGCGATCATTTTACGATCGCTTGGGGTACTGTCTTGCCCAAGAAGGAGGTCTATTTGAGCACCTATTACATTAAAAATAAATTCGTGTTCTTTTATTATTGATTGTAATTTATTGTCTATTGGATTCCGATTCCATTTTATAATTTTTATTTTTTTGTAATTTTTTAATCTTAGTTTTGTATTTTTTTAATCTTAGTAAAGTATTTTTTTAAAGTTCGTTTTGTTTTTTTTTAATGTTCAATGTTTGTATTGAATTTTTTTCCATTTGAAAACAAAATCAAAGTTGTTTTTTATAAATTTTAAACTGTTGCTGTGGAGGGTTTCATAAAAAAAAAAAAAAAGGAAATGAAAATAGAAAATGAAAATTAATAAAATAAAAAAAAAAAGAAAAACAAACGTCGACGCCGAGATTCGATCCTACCTCTATCCGCGTAGGTAGACTGTAAGTACAACACCTTACCCACTGCGCTACGTCAACAACTATTAAAGTTGTTCAAAATTTTGTCTATTATTACAAATTCTGGTTGATGGTTGCATTATTAAATTTCGCTATTTTCATGTCTGAATATGTTATGTTTGTTATTTATCTTCATTTATTTATAAAATATTCATTAATACTCAACTCTGTCGTGAAATGTATAGTTATTCCAAATATGTCACATGCGAAAGCTTTGGAATGACAGTAGCGGACAAGGGTAAATTGGTCATCAGTTTGACCGTGTTCGTAGTATCGTGGATGGATCTGTAGATATTCCTAATTGCACTGTTGCATCTATTAGAAGTATCTTTCTGTCAAATTAATTTGCGCAGTAATTATTAAAGGCGGAAATGGATGCATCCTTTTTTCTTATGTAAGTTTTTTTGCAGGATGCACCCGTGTCTGTTTAAATTCGTGTTTATTTAGATTTAAGTTTATATACAGGGTTGGGCATAATTGGCGGAACACCCGATTTGTGGCTCAATTATGGATTGTATTGAAAATTAACCCAAATAAAGTTTTTTGTATATTTTATGTACTATTTAATGACGCTTGGGGATTTTCATTATCTGTCATATTTATCAAGATATGACGTCATCGGATGAAATTTTAAATGAATCACCCTATATTTATATTTTTTTTCAGATAGATCTTTTCTTTCTGAATCCATTAATGTAAGGTTTGAGGGTCTCCGAGTTCATAACAAAATAGAAAGTAAACATTTATTTAATAAAAAATAATAATTATTATCAATCGAAGTATTACAAATCTCTCAAAGTAAGTGTTCGAAGTGAAAGCCTCCAACTGCCTGACAATATCCTAGTCTATCAACAAATGATCTTAAGGCATTTTGATAAACTTCAGGTGTTATTTCTTGAACAGCAATTCTTATTTTGTATTCCAATTCTTTCAGCGAATGTGGCAGGTCCTTATAAACTACTGATTTCAAATGGCCCCAAAGAAAAAATCCAGTGGGGTTAAATCCGGTGACCGTGCCGGCCACTCAATATGTCCTCTTCGACCCACCCATCTCTGTGGAAATATTGTGTTCAGGTACTGCCTCACTCTAGCATCGAAATGAGGTGGAGCACCATCTTGCTGGAACCAAATTTCATCAGAAAGTTGTAAGTGATTTCTGTGATTTGGATATAAACGAACTAACTCTGGAACTATCTGCTCTTGAAGTAGATGCAAATAACGATCACCGTTCAGAGTTCCTCTCATGAAGAATGGTCCAATAATTCTTCCTCTATCTATACCAGCCCAAACATTTAACTTTTGTGGATATTGGGTGTGACCTTCTTCCATCCAGTGAGGATTATGATCAGACCAATACCGGCAATTATGTTTATTTACAAATCCATTGAGACAAAATGTTGATTCGTCGGAAAAAACAATGCTGTTCATCAACATATTATTTCCATTAATGGCATCCATCATTACCTGGCAGAATTGCATTCGCCTATCTGGGTCATCTTCATTCAATTCCTGGTGTAATTGCACTTTATAGGGATGAAATTTATTGACTTTCAGAATCCTCCTTACAGATCTCTCGCTCATATTATTGTCTAACGCAAGCTTTGGAACTGAAGTTTTTGGTTCTTCCTGTACACTTAGAACCACATTAAGTGCATTTTCTTCATCAGTGGCTGTCTTCTTCCGTCCAGATCTGGGATTATTTTTCACACTTCCTGTTTCATTAAACTTGCTCAAATTTCTGGATACTGTAGATTTAGAAATCGGGGAAATCCTGTCAGGAAATGTTTCATTGAACAAATTACAAGCTTCTTGCAGAGATCTCTTTCTATCTCCAAACCCAATAATCATCAATAGTGTAATTCTTTCACGTTCACTCAGTTCAACCATGGTTTAAATTAATAAAAATTCTCAATAGTATCAAATGCTAAGAGTTATTTATTTTCGCGTATTGGGCTAGTTTGGGTGAAATGAATTGACTTGCAATTAAACTCAACTTGTTTGATTGTCTCCATAAACCAGAATGAATTAAAATCTACAGATTAATAAAAGGTGACAATAGTTTTTATAATATTATAAAAACCAAGTAAACAGTAACACAAAAACATTGGTAGGTATTTCTGTCAGAGATGTACAATAATCGTATTAATAAAACTCAGTGATTAATATCGAGATGTCAATATTACATTTTAATGTCAAAAAGTGAAACCATGGCAAAACAATTGATATTGGTACATTATGATGGCACAGACAACTTTGTGAATAGTTATTCATTAATTATTTAAAAGAACGTTTACCATTTTGTTTTATTATTTTCTGATGATAAGGAAAATCAGAGACCACCCAAACCCCATATTGATGGATTCAGAAAGAAAAGATCTATCTGAAAAAAAATATAAATATAGGGTGATTCATTTAAAATTTCATCCGATGACGTCATATCTTGATAAATATGACAGATAATGAAAATCCCCAAGCGTCATTAAATAGTACATAAAATATACAAAAAACTTTATTTGGGTTAATTTTCAATACAATCCATAATTGAGCCACAAATCGGGTGTTCCGCCAATTATGCCCAACCCTGTATATATTATATATTATGTATATAGATAAGAATAATCATTTATGTTAGTTCCCAATTATTGTAATATTCCTTTCATTATCCTGTAATTAAGGCAACCCTGTTGGATATTGTAATAAAAAAAATAAAAATTAATAAATAAATAATAAAACAAAGCAAAACTAAGAAAATTATTATTTTTTAATAAATTTACATCACAGTTATCCAAAATATGCAAAATATGCCATGATTAAGCCGGTGATGGTTACAGTTACACCAGTAACGGATAAACCACTGACGGGTTTAACTGGTCACGGTTACAGTTAAACCGCCGAATCCGGTCTAACCGGTCCGGTTCGGTTTGATCTGACTGCTTAACCGGATAATCTGACCGGTTAAGAGGATAATTTGACCGGTTGACTGGATAATCGGACCGGTTAACCGGATATCCGGACCGGTTAACCAGATATACGGACCGGTTAACCAGATATACGGAACGGTTAACCGGATATCTGAACCGGTTATAATAATAGTAAAAATCCGGTTAAAACCGAAACCGGTTAAAATTAGTCGAACCGGCTAACCGTTTATCACGTCAGGAATTGACAGCCTTAATTTAAACTTAATTGTATTTTAAATTCCTATCAACATTTTAAATAATATTTTAATATACAGGGTGTTTAAAAAAGATTGGTCATAAATTATACCACGTATTCTTGGGTCAAAAATAGGTCGATTAAACCGTACTTACCTATATACAAAAGTGCATCCAAAAATAGTTACAGGGTGTATAAGATAAAAATTTAAATGAAATTTTTTAACGTTCTCTTAAACCGTTTGACATTTTTTTTATAAAATTTTATATGACGTGTTGGAATACCATGACTAACAAAATCGAGGTAGAGGCAATATATAATTTTTTATTTTTGTAGGATTTTGGAGGGTGTCACCACGCCCCTTTCTCTACTTAACTTTTTTGTAATATAAAGTTTTATTAAAAATCGAACGGTACTGAAAGGCAACATCTATTTGGAAACTTTTTTGTCTCTTAGTATTTGTTTGTAAAATGTTTGGTTTAGACGATACAGCCACTTAAAATGACATCTTAAAAATATTCAATGTAAATTAAACGTATGCAAAAATATCAAAATTCGATTTTCATTGTTAAAACTATCTAGTAAGTGTATACAGGAGGAGAATGTAATTTTGAACACCTGTTAAATTAATTTTTTTTATTTTGATGACATTAGTTTGTAATTTAAAAATAAACTTGATTTTTACATTTTTTATACATAGATTTTCCATTGAATATTTTTAAGTGTAATTTCAAATGGCTGTACCGTCTAAACTAAACTTTTTACAAACAAATACTAACAGACAGAAGTTTCCAAATGGATGTTGCATTCCAGTGGCGTTTCATTTGTAATTAAATTTTATACTACAAAAAAGTTGAGTGGAAAAAAGAGCGGTGACCCCCTCCAAAAACCTATAAAAATCAAGAAAAAATATTTTCTCGTCCTCGGTGTTGTTAGTCATATTATTCTAACACGTCATATAAAATTTCATAAAAAAATGCCAGACCATTTAAGAGCAACGTTAAAAAAATTCATTTAAATTTTTATCTTAACTATTTTTGGGTGCACTTTTGTATATAGGTAAGTGCGGTTTAATCGATCTATTTTTGACCCAAGAATATGTGGTATAATTTATGACCAATCTTTTTAAAACACCCTTTACATTGAAATTTAAAAGTATTTTACTCTTTAATATAAATTACTATTTTTATTTTTCCTAGATATGACGTAACAGCTAACTAGTAAGAAATCGGGAAACTCGGCTATCCTGTAGATATTTAGTCGTTGGGCCTAGTGAGGCCTAAGTGCCGTGGGTTAACCCAGCCTCCACACGTTACAGAGACAAAACTATTTGATAAACTACAACTAATATAAGAACGAGCTAAGTCTAAGGGCTTAGCGCCTTTTTCTACTGTTTATTTGGCACTTCCAGCATTAAGATTAAAAAATAACTATCTAGTAAATTAAGTGATAAACTAAAATATAATATGGCAGCATATATACACCTACAAAGTAAATTTTTTTTGTAATAAATTACCTCAAAATATCAAAAGTTTATATTAAGTCAGTCTTTAAATTTGCTTTCCTTGACATATTGGTAATTGTGAGCTGGTCCCTTTTTTGCCACCACCCTTCAAATGTTTTAGTAAGGTAGATTTAGAATTAAACCTTTTCGAACAAATGTCACACTTAAATGGTTTTTCACCACTTTGCGTTATTATATGTTGCTGTAAGTATACTTTCCGAGTAAAACTTTTGGAACAAATGTTACACATGAATGGTTTTTCAACACTGTGAATTACTAAATGTTTTCGTAAGGTAGATTTATCAATAAAACATTTCGAACAAGTATCACATTTGAAAGGTTTTTCACCACTGTGAATTAGTAAATGTTTTGTCAAGTTAGATTTATCTTTAAAACATTTCGAACATGTGTCACATTTGAAAGGTTTTTCATCACTGTGAATTATTAAATGTCGTTGTAAACAAGATTTATTATAAAAACCATTGAAACAAATGTCACACTTGAATGGTTTTTCACCACTGTGCAATATTAAATGTTGCTGTAAGGAAGGTTTCCGATTAAAACTTTTGGAACAAAAATTACACAAGAATGGTTTTTCTCCACTGTGAATTAGTAAATGTGTTCGTAAGGTAGATTTATCACTAAAACATTTCGAACAGACGTCACATTTAAAAGGTTTTTCATCACTGTGAATTATTAAATGTCGTTGCAAAGAAGATTTATTATAAAAACCATTGAAACAAATGTCACACTTGAATGGTTTTGCACCACTGTGCATTATTAAATGTTTCTTTAAATGACCATTTTTAGTAAAACTTTTGAAACAAATGTCACATTTAAATGATTTTTCACCATTGTGAATTAATAAATGATATTTTAATGCACATTTCCGATTAAAACATTTAGAACAAATTTCACACTTGAATGGTTTTGCAACACTGTGAATTTTTAAATGTTGCTTTAAAATAGCTTTATTAATAAAAATTTTGGAACAAATGTCACACTTGAATGGTTTTTTAACATTATGCATTATTAAATATTTTTGTAACTTGGATTTCGACTTTATAGAAGAAATACAGTATTTCAAAGGCCTGTCATCAATAATATTTTTCACTCGATTTTTCACTACATGAACAAAAAAATGTTGAGAAAACTCAATTTTTTTCATTATTCTTCCACAAAACTGACAAACTGCGAAGCCTTTCTCAAAATGTCCATCAATATGAGTTGATCTTGACTTAGAAGAAGGATAATCTGCAAATAAAAAAATATGTATAACTATGGGTTTAAAAACCAATTCTAAAATAATTACTTATTCAATTTCCTGATACATAAGCTAAAAACCAAGGTACCAACCTTAAAAACATGAGAACGAGCAATACTCGCTGTTGTAAGGATGGACGAGCTCCAAAGCTCACCAAAGCCTTAAAGACTTAAGGGACAAAACTCAAACTTGCATCTGGCGAAAGAGTAAACCTTCCACCATAAAATCAAAAAAGACTCCAAGGACCATCTCTTCGTCTTCGGTAACGAAGACATGGGAACCCTAAAGGTCAAATTAATGAGCTATGCGTTCACCTCATTTGCTATAAGGCCAAAGGTCGAAAAAGAGGCTGAAGCGGGGTCCAGTGAAGAATCCTTTACAAAGGACCTTCTCCCCCTCCTAGTGATGCCTAAGTGCCGTGGGGTAATCCACCCTCCACACGTTACAGATACAAAAGCACCCTAATTACAATTTAAATAAAAACAGTTTTATGTATTTATTTAACTATCAAACAAAATAACGGGAAACATCTCATTTGGAATGGGCCATGTTCACATGTGAGATATGCTGTTTTATAAATTATATTGTAATAGTTAGTCGCTATACAAGTTATTCTAAATAGTCAGTTCTTTAAAAAAGCCAAAAGTTTTTAAATTAAGCCCAATTGAAATTTAAAATTTGAAATTATACGTCATCGGGAATAGACCAATCATCTTGTGTCGAAGTTTTTTTTGTTATACAAAACCAAGCCAACGAACAAACCGACACACAGAATGTCGAAGTGAACGCACATCTAAGTGACATTAAATTTGACACCACCTAACCTTAGTTTTTTGTTTTGCTTTAATGAATCAGCTGGATTTATAAAAGTTGAATCAAGTGTTTTACCCATTGTAAACGAAAATATGATTACCGAGATGATTACTGCATTTTTTAACAATACTCAGTTTACAAAAGTCACAAAGGTAAGACTTTGTTTTAATAGTAGGTAGTTACAGTTTATATGGAGCAAGTAAAACATATTTATCTCAGGTTTTATTTTTAGATCTGCCAAGCAAGAATATGGGGATAATTTCTTTTTCCATAAGAGAGAAGGAGACAAATTACACCTAAACATAAAGTAGGGCATTACGGCAAAAACCTTCTGTGGTTGCATTGTAATTAACAAAAATGAAATTTTTAGTGCACAATATGCTTAGGATATGCTGCATGTCAAGGTTTGTAATATTTATTATGCTTTTTTGTTTTTATATTACATATAATAAACAGTGTATAAGGCCCTTTATTCCTATAAATATTTTTTTTCTAATTTTGACATATAGACATTTTGTGTAATCACAGCAAGTGTTAAAATAATCTAGAAACAGATTTTGTTAGTGAACCTAGTAATAATTATGATACCAAAGAATGCTGCAGAGCACCTATGAAATTTTGAGTTAAAAAATATGCCATATTTTTAGGCTATTTTTATACCCTTTTCAAAAATTTTATCCTCCCCGTTTTTTGCAAAACTGCTCTATAGCTTCGAACAAAGTCAGCAAAGCACCTCTATTTTATAAAGTTTTTTCTGTAAAAACAGCAACACCATATATTTATGCACTTGAAATATTATATTTTTAAAAATACATGGTGCTTGCTAACCTTCGAAAGAAGCCAGCAGAGCAATTCGGTTTTTTAAAGCTTTTTTCTAAAAACCACACCCCATTTTTAGAATATTTTTAGACTCTTGAAATATTGTAAAACTTTACTAAAAAAATTGCTATTTTTAAATAATACAGGGTGCTTTGTTGGAACAAAGTCAGCAGGACACTTCAGTTTTTTAATTTTTTTTTGTGAGAAAGTGAGGAACCATCTGTAACATCTATTCAGTGTTATTGGAAAGGCTCTAATTTATCAAAATGCGTAAATATTGATGTACACTTGGCTAGATTGTTAAAGAAATCTCTTCATCCACTACAGGAAAATAAATCAGTACTTTTATATTCTTAAGATTTGTATATATATTTTTTATTTGTAAATAAATTGTTTTTTACTTAATTTTTCTCATTTTTTATTAAAAGATTAATAAATAAAATTTTCACAGATTTTTATATTTTTGTTTGTAAACAATAATTGAAAAGTTTTTATTAAAAATCACCAATGTTATTAATAATAATTTAAGTCAATATTATTCTTTCTCCTTTTTTAAAGCTACTATCAATAAAGGTATTACTTGCTTGACCTATGATCAATTTTTAAATTTTGTGATATATTTGGTTCAACAGAAAAAAAATTATAACCCTTTGACATTGGTTGTTTTTACTTAGATTTTCATAAAAAATAAACGGAACTGCAAACATGTTTTACTATCGTAATAACGAATAGCAACATTAAATTTTTTTTTTACATTTATCACTGTTGTCATTTTCATAAAGGATTGATAAGAAGGCACACTTTCTGGTTTTTTGAAAAAGGTAGCAAGAATTGTGATATTTTTAAATTTATCACCAGTGATACCACATGTAGTTACCCGATTTATTGGAATATATAGACTTTGCTACCACATTCAACTAAACTTGGTTGTTTTTAATATTTATCACTGTGACATAGGCGTTTTTGTCAAAATGTTTCATTTTAAACTGCTGTAAATAGGTGCCTTTGTTTTGGTAGTTTTAGTCCCAAAAAAATCTATGCATATACAAGTACTCATTCCTCTTTGATTTGTTCGAAAAGTTAAAATTTTATAAAAAATTACAT
Source organism: Psylliodes chrysocephalus (assembly GCA_927349885.1). Lineage (NCBI taxonomy): Eukaryota > Metazoa > Arthropoda > Insecta > Coleoptera > Chrysomelidae > Psylliodes > Psylliodes chrysocephalus. The sequence continues at coordinate 19,088,162 of OV651827.1, forward strand.
TGGCTGTTTAAAAACTCATTATAATCCCTGAAATGTGATAATTAGGTAAATTAAATTAAAAAAACAAACAAAAAAAAATTATTAAATTAATATTTACTCTTACAAAATAGGTTCTTGTAAGTTAACAAGCAATTATGCAGATATTACTAAGTAAATGTACTTGCTTAAAATTCACACACGAATGTGGTTTTAACTTGTTAAATTAACTAACCCTTCTTATAACTCTTTCCACATGTATTCTTAGAGATGCTATTCTTTTACTTAATTGTACATCTTCTGGAGAACTTTTTTCATTCTGTGATACACTAGGTGTGGCTTTACTAAAGTGCATCCCATGTTTTCAAGTAGCTAAATATTCTGAAACCCCTATCTGCCATTATATGGGATCCAGGAACCAGTTTGTTTAAATACCCACATTTTTCTATTATTTCTTTATCACTAGTTCTTCCACAAAATAATGAATAAATTCGGTATCTTCAAAACTTTCAGGAGATTCTGCATTTTCTTCCAGAAGGGTTTTTAGGTTATACACCTAAGAATTTATAGTAGCCTCATTTTCAATTTCCTGAAGGGGACAATTAGCAGAAATTGCTGCTACATCTTGATAATCCGGTGTATTTTTATTAAAAAATTTACGAGAAACATCGCTAGTAGAAGGTTGATTTTCTTCTTTCCAAATTTCTAGGAACACTAATAAATATTTTTGAAGATGAATGTGAATCATTATCACATTCTGGAACAAAACACTTTTTCGTAGTCATAATATTTATTTATAAAAAGTACAAAATAAACACTCAAATTCCAAATAAATTATTGATCGAGACACTATGACAGATGACATACAGTGCTGCCGTTTTGCCATTTTCTGAATTATTAAGTGACTTTTAAAACAATAAAACTTTAAGTATAGTAAAAGTTTAAACAGAAACAATACTTTCAAAAAACATTTGATATTATATATTTAAAAGATATTTGTTTAACGATGTTTTAGAAGTCTAAAAGTAAGAAGGAGTACACAAACGAACGTACATCACTTCTCGTAAACCTTCTAGCCGGCAACGTTGTGCGCTAGCTCCTATTGGTCTATTCCCGGTGACGTCATAAATTTTAAAAAAATTCATAACTCCGGCAAATGAATAGATAAAAAAAAAATAAAAAAAATGTAGTTTTATTTTTAACTCTACTATTCATAAAAAAAATTTCAAAATTTTTGAACATGCCCCATTGTGAAATTTAAATAGTTAAGGTTGGTACTTTAGTCACTTCAACAGAATGACATTTAAACCAGGATCCCGCACTTTCATTATGTAAAGTGGCGACCGTTTAAATTTTCTGAAACTTTGGTATGTTTTTGTACTCAGCCTAGTAACCAAAACTGGCAATGGGCCAAACTCAATCCTACAACTAGTGTTCGATATAATAGTTTAAAGTTTATCGAAATATTTATTTTCGAACATACGAGTTCGATTGAATTTATGTTGCATATACACGTTTACATGTTTTAGCAAAACATTAGTATATTATTTCTAGTCAACAGGTAACTAGTGAATCATATCGGATATCATGCGACCACCAAAGTTTTGGTGAAAAATTTCATATTTTCCGATACCATCCGTTGGGCACATTTTAAAAACGCATTTATTATAAATTTTTCATAAATAACTGAAAAAATCCAAAAATATTCATGTTTTTTATTTCCCCGTCCCCTTATCAGAAAAACTCCGTCATGTAATATATCAATCGACGCGGCTCGTCTAGCTAGATAATTCTTCTGAAGGTCTTCTTACTATCTCCTCCTTTAAGCAACTTTTTTTCCGAAAAAGTGTTCGAACCAAATTTTTCCCAATTTTCCTGGGAAATGTGTTTGAGGTATCGGAAAAATTTTGAAGTCAGATTATGAAGAACGTCGAGTAGTGTACTGAAATTTTTAGTTTCTTCGGAAAAAAATTCGGAAAAAACATTTTTTCGGTTTTCTCCAAACAAAAGGAAATTTTTCGCTGTTAAAAAAAGTTGGTCTAGATGGAAAAATTGATAGAAAACAACTTTCTCGAGGAAAAATCAAAAATTTTCCGACTTAATTCGATAGAGAAAAGTTTAATGTTTTCCATATTAGTGAAATTCGATGAGTTAGTTCTAACTCGAATAACTAGAGCGACTTGACTTACACCAGCAAAAGAACGCACCTTTCTTTTTTGACAGGTGACTCTTGACATCGTTATCACTTTAGCCATCCCAAATATGGGAGAAAAAGTTGTTAATATATTAAATGGCTCATATAATAAAATAGTTGAAAACTTTTAATTTTAACTAATAAACCAATTTATTAAATAAAACAATTCTGTGGTCGGCGCTTAAAAAGTAATAAGTTGATATTACACATTTTTGGAGAATGACGCTGGAAAATTTTGGGATTTTTAGAATTCAAATCGACGATCTTTTTAGTAGATTTGGTCCTGTAAAAATTAAAAAAAATGTAGACATATTTTGTTTTAACTGTTTTATGTTACAAAAGTTGACTGTTTATGTTTAATTATGACGTTTTTTCTTTCGTGGTTACCCTTATATTATTATGTTTTTTGTACCTTATTTTTATTACTTTACAACGTATATAGGTTTGGATCCTTTTAACTGCCTAAAATATACACTCTTCTAAACGTATCTTGACTAAAAAGTGCATTTACGTAAAAAACGACTTATGAACTTTTAAGCGCCAGCCACGGAATTTTGTACGAAATACAAGTTGTTTTTTTTTTTTTTTAAATTTAAGCTACGTCCACATAGCACCTGTCGGAAGTTTCGACGCTGTGCTGCCATACCTATCTTAAAATTGTCTTGAATTTAGAGGACAATATATTAATTGAGTGCCGATACTTAAGGGTGTGAATCCTTTGGTGATTTTAAGAAGAAAAGTTAATATCAACATATGTCGTAAATCTCTTAATTTTTGAGCTACAGGGTGTTACAGTTTTAAGAAAAAAATATATTTTTTTTCATAATTTTCTTATCACTGCAGATATTTCTATGAAATTTTGTAAACACCTTTTAATCATTAAGGAGCATTTTTTGACGTATAAGATTTTTTTAAATTTTTACCAGTGACTTCCGTACGGGGTTTGAACTGAATATTTTTGAAGAAAAAAATGGTACGCCACTGCTTTTTCTAAAATCCAAAATTATTTTTGAAATATTCATTTATTTTTGAGCAAATTTGAACCATAGTCTTGCTTTCGTACGATGCACTGTGTTAGCATAAAAAAATAGAAACCAAAATTTATTTTTCTTAAGCTGCTTTTGATTTTTTGTTGAAATTTGGTATGCACCCACCATGCGTGAAAACACTTATTTTAGGACAAAAATTAATTTTCTACTTCCACCAGTGACGGCCACGTAGGCATCATATTGAATGTTTGGATATAAAAAAAAACGTACACCTCTGATTTTTTTAAATTCTATGTATTTTAAAAATCGGGATTTAGTAAAATGAAAATTCAAAATCTTGAATCTAAAACGAAATTACAAGAGAATACAAACAAAATAAAGAACCCAAATTATTTACAGTAATTGTTGGAAGTGTCCTCCACCCACACGTATGCAAGTATCTACTCTTCTTCGCATAGACTGACGCACATTTTCAAAGATTCCTGGGGTGTTTCTTATGGTTTGGCAGCAGACTGTTATACGATTTCGTAACTCTTCTTCGGTTTGAATCGGCACTGCGTACACTAAGCTTTTCAGATGCCCCCAGAAAAAGAAGTCTAAACTATTAAGGTCGGGAGATCTAGGCGGCCATGACTGCATTCCTCCGCGACCTATCCACCGATTGCGATAGGTGTGATTTAAAAATTCACGCACTCGTAAGCTAAAATGTGGAGGCGCACCATCGTGCATTAGCCACATCTGGTTTCTTAATAAAAGAGGAAGGTCTTCAAGCATTGGCGGCAGATTATGTTCAAGGAAGTGTAAATATGATTGTCCATCAAGTCTTCTTGGGAGAAAAAATGGGCCTATCAAATAATCATCAATAATGCCAGCCCAAACATTTAATGAGAACTGTTCTTGATGATTTGACTCAACAATTGCATAAGGGTTTTCATCCGCCCATAAATGGTTATTATGGAAATTTATTATTGAGTTTCGAGAAAAATTAGCTTCATCGGTAAAAAGAATGTACCTGTCAAATAATGGATTTTCCAGCAGGTTTTGAAGAAACCACTCACAGAAATTAATGCGCAACGGGAAATCTCTAGGGACTAATGCCTGGACTCTTTGAATGTGATATGGGTATAACAAATTTTCGATGAGAATTTTCCAAACAAGTACATGTGAAACATTAAATGTTGACGCGATTCTCCTCGTGCTAGTTTCGGGGTTCTCCTCAATTTCATGTAAAATTCCTTCTTCAAGTTCCGGTGTTCTTACTGTTTGATGGACTCCTTTAGCCCTGTGGTCTACTTTTAAAGTTCCGGTCTCGTGAAGACGTCTATGAATCCTAGAAAATGTTCTCGGATCGGGTAGTACGCGATTTGGATACCGCTCTTGGTATATCCGTCTGGCTTCGTATGCATTTCCGTCTGCAAGCCCATAACTAAAATGCATGTCAGCTAATTCACTGTTCGTAAAATTTACCATTTTTTTTTTTCAGATTTTAACTCTTACTCTAATAATAATTATTTAATAATGTAAAATCAATGTCAACTTTATTGTCTTTATGAAAAGAAACGTCAAAAATGATGACGCTTTACCCAGCCTACTAATGTTTATTTCAATTGCTTTAAGAGGGCAATAATGCGCTTACCATTTTTTTTTTTCTATTCAAAACGTAGAAAATTAATTTTTGTCCCAAAAAAATGTTTCCACGCATGGTGGGTGCCTACCAGAATTCAACAAAATATTAAAAGCAGTAGGTATCAATGAATTTAAGGAAAAAATTTGACCAACCACTACAATGGTTTTTATTTTTTTTACGCGAAAACGGTGCATCGTACGAAAGTAAGTCTATGAGCCAAGTTGCTCCAAAATAAATGATGATTTCAAAAATAATTTTGGTTTTCAGAAAAAGCAGTGGCGTACCATTTTTTTCTTCAAAAATATTCAGTTCAAACCCCGTACGGACGTCACTGGTAAAAATTTAAAAAATTGTTACACGTCAAAAAATGCTCCTTAATTATTAAAACGTGTGTACAAAATTTCATAGAAATATCTGGAGTGATAAAAAAATTATGATAAAAAAGTAATTTTTTTCTTAAAACTGTAACACCCTGTAGCTCAAAAATTAAGTGAGTTACGACATATGTTGATATTAACTTTTCTTCTTAAAATCACCTAAGGATCACACCCTTAAGTATCGGCACTCAATTAATAAACACCCTGTATTATTATGCATATTTATAATTTACACAAATATAAATTATAATAACACAGGGAGACTCATTTTCTTAATAAGATGAATTTTAAATAAACATTTTTGCATTGTCTTAAATCAAATACTAAATTGACTAAAATTTAAAATAAATGCCATTATACGGGGAAATCAAAAATGCACTCAAAAATTCACTAATTTACACTTTTCTAATTGAATACACTCATATAAAGTCACAAAATACTCATTTAAAACGCGTATGAAAATATTTGTAAAACAATTGGTTCAGGACGTAATTTTTTTAATATATGCTTATTTTTTTCTGTAAATAAAGTGTGCATTCGACAAAATGGGCACGGGTTAGTTATGCATTTAATATGTGCCAAGCAAACACAAATATATAACATATATGTATCATTTACACATAAACTAGTTTCTTGTTACATTGTAAAGGTTGGAACCGTTATTTTGTCAAAATCACCTCTTAAATGTCATTTGTCGTTTTCTTCTTCCTTTATTGGTCTTTTCATTTTTGACTTGGATGTCAACGAATCAACTTGATTTGAATTTTATTTATTTATTTATTACAATGCTCTACAGGCAATCCCAATTACAGAGCAGGAATAAAATATACAAAAATTGTAAACAGCTAGTAGGTAAAATACAATACAATACAATTTTTTTTTTAAGTTAGGAAATGACATTTTATTTCCCTAAGTTTGCATGAGAAGATGTCAATGTCACTACTCACACTATTCACAACGCGGCTAATAGTATGAAATGGAGAATTTTTCAGAACATTTTTGCGAGGTACAGATATGTGAAATATGTCAGAATTTCTAGAGGATACTCTCGGAATGCAGATATTAATTTTTCTCAACAGTTCAGGAGAATCAATTAAACCGTTAACAATTTTGAAACCTAACACATAACAATGGTATTCACGTCTTTTTATGAGGCTTAAAAAGTAATATCTTTGAAGATTTTGGTGTGGTATTCCGATTGGCGGATAAACAGCGTCCTCCTTTAAACACAGTAATTTTAGAAACCGCCTTTAAACTGCTTCAATTCGATCCGTGCGAATTTGGTAAAATGGACTCCAGACGACAGACGCATACTCAAGCTTTGATCTTATAAGAGAGTGATATAACGTTTTTAATGTGGCTACGTCTTTGAAATCCCTGGTACAGCAAGTTATAAAACCATACATACGATACGATGTTTCAATCATTTTATCTGTGACATATAAAGGTCAATCCGGGATCAAAAATTACCCCAAGATCTGTAAAAGTATCTGGTCGCTGAAGTGAGACATTATCTATTAAATAATTATATTTTATTTGATCGGTTTTTAAAGTAAAAGACATAACTTTACATTTAATTGGATTAAGTTCAAGTTTATTATTATTACACCATTCAACCACTAGATTTAAGTTCATGTGAAGTTGTTTACAGTCGCCAAATAATTGTCACACGCTTGTATAATTTTAAATCATCTGCATACAGTAAAAACTGCTCTTTAATTACACTCGAAATATCATTGATGAAAATATTAAATAGTAACGGGCCCAGAATGGAACCCTGAGGAACTCCAGATGTTGTTGCAAATTTGACAGACTTAAACCCATTAAGCTGTACAAACTGAGTACGATTTACTAGATAGCACTGAAAGAGATTTCTTGATCATCCGGTGTACTAAATGATTTTAATCTATCGTAAAATCCGTCTGATTTTATAAGGTAAGTTTTAATACTAATATATTGTTAAATATATTAATTTTATACAAGGATTTATTAAATAAATTGTCAAGTTTTAACATAACCACAATATCAACAAAGAATAACACATGGTTAATTTATATATTATTTTTTTTGAATAAGATATTATGCTTTACTATGTTTAAATATTTTAAATAAGATTTTTCCTTTTCACAATAATTTTAGTCTCTGTAAAATTATTCATTTAATATTCATTTTATCTAGATCCTGTTCAAATTTCCTATTTTCCTATCTTAATATTTTAACCCTTTTTTAGCATGGCTATATCTAGACGATTTTGAATTCCTTTCAAGATGTTTTATGGTTTTTATACCTAGAAGTTTGTTTTGGTTTTGGTACAATCTGAAGACAATGGTTTGATCCCAAATCCCTTTGAGGAAGTTGCCTGAGGATATACCATGCGATAAAACATTCCTTATACTACCTCCATTTACCAAAAGATAAGTTTTATTTAATAAGTCATCTTAAATTTGAATTTAATAAAACTATGTGAATTAGAATTTGATATCTACCTTATCTAAAGCATGGTTTAAATATAATTTGTTAGTGGTTAGTGATTTTCTATATTTTTATCACTAATCTAAAGTCAAGTATAGTAAGCTTTAAATATAGTGGTGCCCAATTTCTTTTTCAAAGTTATTCGAGTTATTTAATAACGGCTAACCCACTCCCAATCAATTAAGCTCAAACACATTAAACAAGTAGATAGAATAACTAGAGATCACGTTACAACATAACAAAGTAACTTACATATTACATAATAACTCACGGGATTACTGTAAAAAATTACCCAATTTTGATATATAGCAGGTTTTTCATACCTGATGTAATGGGTTAAGTACTTGTAAGGAACAATGTTATATATCGGAAGACATGTAACATTATAATACGATTGTAACATTTTATATACTTTATTATTACAGCACATATACATAACAAACTCCAGCATGGTATCAGGGATGAAGGAAATAGCAAACTACATAACATATCCCAAGCAGAAAGGTGTACAAACCCATTTGTGGCTTTCATGATTTTTTGTTAAATTTCCCCGCCAATTGCACCCCTTCAGACGGCTCCACAAACTCCAGCATGGTATCAGGAATAAATAAAAGAGCAAATTACATAACATTATTCCAAGCAGAAAGGTGTACAAATCCATTTATGGCGTCTATGATTTTTTTTTTAAATTTCACCCCCAATTTCACACCCTCAGACGGCTCGACAAATTCTAGCATGGTATCAGGGATGAATAAAATAGCAAACTACATAAAATATCCCAAGCAGAAAGGTGTACAATGCCATTTGTGGCTTCTATGATTTTTTTAAATTTCACCCCCAATTGGGCAAAAGTTAATTGGGGGTATAGTTGTTATCTATTGAAACCTCCCCAATTGAAATCTGTAAATGAAAAGCTTCTACATGTCATTTGAACCAAGTTATATGACAATTACAACGGAGCTGTATTTTTCTCAGTATACATTTGTGGGTGTGGATAGCTGTACACCCGTTGTAAAGGTGTCATCTCAAAATGTAGATATTAGGTATACAGTGTGTCTACTTAAGTTGGAAACATATGAAAAACTTCTTTATTATTGTTTTTTTGAAAAAATGTATTCGTGATTTAAAGTTCTGCATGGTCCAAAATATAAAATGCAACCATCAGATATCAATTTTTTAAGCCGGATTCGAGGTTTGTCAAAAAATATATAACATTTCAAGCAAAAGTTTCTGAAATATTTTAGATAAATATTTCAATAAAAATGTTTCTGGAACATGGTATAAATGTTACACAAAAGATTACTAAACGAGTTATGTTGTATAAGACCAACACTAAATGAAGAATTTCGGATTTGTGGAAATGACAAAACCGGTAACACAAAACTGTAATTATTTAGAATATAGGGTTGTTTCTCGCTGGCTATAGTGTAATGAAGTCAATTTTTCCTCAGTTTATTTTCATTTTTCATTTTTAATAAATATAAAACGTTAATTTACATGCGCGAACGCCGATCGAGTATCGCTGCGCGGTGGGACTGGCGTTGGTGGGGTTTCTGATAGGGAAAGGGAATCAGCAGTTGAACGAGGCCCGAGAAGCAATTAAAATTTTTAGTTCGATATAATACTTGATTTCTCGCAGTTTAGACTTTAGAATATTAGCCGCATTCTCTAATCAATTCACCGCCGATAATTTATTTTCTTTCTCGTGTTTACAAAGGCGTTAGGTAAAAAAACCTTGTTTCGCTTTTTACGTTTTATGTTGAGACCGTATTTCATTTTAAAAACCGAATTATCTTGTAGATATAGGAACATTTTAATTCAGTATTGAGTTAAAAGATTTAATTGGATTCCAGTAATAAATATTAGAATTTGTTTCTTGGCAAAAATAATACCATTTTTAGATAGTGTTGAGTTTAAAGGTTTAATTTGATTTCATTAATAAATATTAGAATTTGTTTCTTAGCAAGAATAATACCGTTTTTATAGATAGTGTTGAGTTAAAAGATTTTAAATTTGATTTCATTAATAAATATTAGAATTTATTTCTTGGCAAATATAATACCGTTTCTTTAAAGGGAATAGAATTTGATTTAAATAATAAATGATAGGATTTAATTCTGTAATATTGTAAAACCGGGGATTTAGACTTTTGATCGTTAGTCTGTATTAAGAAATTAATTTTTTTCTTTTTGGTAGGTTAAATCGGGAATTAAATTTATTTTTATTGATAAATACTTTTGTTTAGTAAGTGCCGCGTTGTAATTAAGTTGGGAATATGTATAAACGGAGTTTTCGAGGAGACGTTTTCCCTCTTTTAATAGTTTGTTTATTCTTTTACCGTATATTTAAAAAAATCTTAAATAGCATCCTGTCCTGTCTAAACGGGCTCGTGATGACGATCAGTTCACTCTTGGAGTAGGTGCTATCCGCGTTATTTTTTTTAGTTAATGTGTAAACCGCAAATTTAAAGAATCTTAAATAGTCCCTGTCGGAACGGGCTCGTGATGACGATCAGTTCATTCTTGGAGTAGGTACTATCCGCGTTAGTAATTTTCTTCCCTCCGATAATAGTTTGTTTTTCTCTTTCACTGTCAATTTAAATAATTTTAAATAGTATCCTGTCCCTGTCTGAACGGGCTCGTGATGACGATCAGTTCATTCTTGGATTAGGTGCCATCCGCGTTAGTTTTCTTTTTCCCTTTGTATTCTTCATTTTTTTCGTGCAACTTGCAACTAACAGAAATCTTAAATAGCTTCATTACCCTGTCTGAGCGGGCTCGTGATGACGATCAGCTCATTCTGAGATAATAGGCTACCCCGGATATAAATGTTTTTTTTTTCTTTCCGTATATTTACTATAAGTAATTCTTTCGCGTTTCTGTCTCCTCGCACTCTCTATGACCGTTTAGATAATTCTTCCTTACCGAAATAGTAAAATACCTACATTTTAGTTTAATTCCGATACAACCGTTAAATAGTTAATTTTTGCTACGACCGTTCTTAGAATTTTTCTTTACCGAAATGGGAAATTATGTTTTAGTTTAATTACCGAGTAAATAGCCAAGTTAATATTTTTTTTCTGCGACCGAAACACATTTTATTTTAATTCAATTTTGACGTCTGGTTGAGACTAGTCGGGATTCAATACCGTCCGTTTTGTTTCTTTATTTTTTTGTTCAGAGTTATATTGACTATCACCACAACTGGGGTGGGCGTTGAAATATATAATTTTTTTTATGTTGTAAATAGTTTCGAAACAATATGTGTCAATGTTAACTTGCCGTATTACTGGTTACTAATTCCATATTTTATTTCCCCCTTGTATTTCAGCTAGTGATAAGTTCTGTACTAGCCCAAGCAACGATTAAAGCCCGTTACTTGTGGCCCACTATTACCTGTGTCTAAGTGACCTTTGACCCCTGGAATTTTTCATCTCCATCTATAGCTACCCGAGTACTTTCGACGCCGTTTCGAAAGTTTGTGGAGTAAACCATCACCAAAAATCTGGCGCTCGAGAACCGCCCGTAACCAGCGCCATTCGTAAGGAACCGTTTCCTCTGTGGCGATAAAACTCTTTACAATAGGATGAAATAAAATAACTACATAACCAGTTATTTTATTTCATCGTATGTGTTGGAAAATGAACTATTTGTAATGGCCTCATATAATATTTTTTATACGTTATTTAAGTTATTGATTGTTAGACAACCAATTATGTCGAACAGCGTATTTTATGTTGCATACCTACCGTCATTTCTAGAAAGAACGCTTCTTGCAACATCGATCAAGAAATCTAATCAATATAATTAATGAAAAATGTCAATGTTAATTTCTAAGTGAAGTTTTCCCCTTTATATTTGTGGCAGTCATTTTGCTGTACGAAAAGGTAAATAAATTTGAATCTATTACAAGTTGTATTATTTCACTAAAGGTCAAAAAGCTAAACCCATATATCGAGCGAGGATGCGATGATAGAGGAAGCAGTCCGTTATTATCCAGTATGTTCAGTCAGAGACAACTCTATATTCTAAATAATTAGAGGTTTGTGTTGTCGGTTTTTGCCATTTCCATGAGAAGCAGAATATGTCTTTAGAAGTAGAGGTGAGTTTACTACATAAATAATGCTTGTTTATGTTAGATTTAATTACTTTATCTCATTGAGACGAGTGACACCATTTTGTTTATCAAATTTACAGGCAGTTTTAGTTTCATTTTTATCTAAATATACCTAACTTACATTCATGGGCGTCGTTTGGGGGGGGGCAAGGGGGGGCAGTTGCCCCCCTGGCTTTTACGACTTTACAGCGCGTAATGGCTGTATGACACATTACTAAATTAGGTACTAAAATTTAGCCCTAAAGTAAGTTGTTAATTTAGAACTAAAAATATTTTTTTTCCTTTTGTAACGATACCTTTTTAGTACTAAATTAAGTATAGGCGCACGCGCATTGACATAATATTACATGAAATTAGCACAGAAATGAAACATTCTGTGTAACTGAGAAAAGTGAATTAAAAGATGTTTTTACTATGACTTTGACACTTGTTGCTTGACAACAACCAAATGCAGCAATGCTACTAAAAACCACGAAAAAAAATAAAATTTACAAAATCAAACACAAGCGAAATTTGTCCAAGGTTATAATGCAAAGTTGTCGCTAACCAAAATCAAAATGGTGCAGAAAAGACCGTCGTGTCAACTTTTTCTGAGAAAAACTTCTGCGCAACATTTCAACGAATTTTTAATACTAAATTTGATAGAAAATAGAGGAAGTTCCAATTAATTAATTAATTTTTTTAGTACTAAATTTAATACTAAATTTGCTGTTTGCAATGTAAATTTTTTTAGTATTTAAAAAATGTATTAATTTAGTTCTAAATTTAGTACTTAATTTAGTATCGTAACATACAGCCTTAGTATATAAATTACTGATATTTCGTTAGGTAGGTACTACGTGCCACAGTTTGACAACGTTTTTTTTTTTAAATTTATGGCCTTGGCATTGCCAATTGGCCAAACTAATTTTTGACAACGCCTGTATACAGTAAAATTACGTAACTAACACAATTACACAACTGGTGTACTGTGAATGCTTGTGTAAAGCAGCTCAGGAGAGAGAAAAAATGGATTGTCGGCTCACTTCTAAGTCTTACCTTGTAAAATAAGATTGCTACTCCCAAAATCCTTTCCTTGATGAGTCCCGGCCGGGAACAGAAATGTTCCTTGAATGATTAGTCGGGTAACACGTCACTCCCGTTAATTTGGTTTTTCTTTTGTGCGTTGAAACGTCCGTGAGGACCGCGTGTTTGAATTTTTAATAGTATTGTGCTGACAATTGAATCGGTACTGACTCGTAGCGGTCAGAGTATTGTTCGACGAGAAGGAAAAAAACTTAGAAGATTAAATTCGCGATCAATAAGTACAAAATTAAAGGCATACAGAGTGACCCTTTGACCGAATTGGCTAAATAATAACGAATTAAAATTAAATATATAATGTAACGTAAATACATTGGCATGACATTATGCCATTATTAGAATATAAATTAAAGAAAACTGCATAAACCATTCATTGCATTTCATATTCCCAAAAAACAAATAAACAAAAAAAAAAATAATAATTCTATGGTAAAGTTGACGAAACATGCCGCCCACCTAAAATACGCAGTATTTTACCTACGATGAATCGAGCGGAAGCGGACATAACTTGCTGGTCGGCCGCGTTAATACCCCGGTGGCGGTGCGAACAGAGGCGACGCGAATAATACCGTCAGGCCCAGGAAAGGTTTCGAGGATGCGACCTAAACTCCATTTCATAGGGGGAGAAGAATCACTTTTTATTAAAACCAGAGAGTTTTTAGTTAACGACGAAATCGGATGGGATGTCCATTTGACTCGTTGATGCAGTGTGTGTAAATACTCATAGGACCAACGAGACCAGAAATCTTGGTGCATGCGCGTAAGTAACTGCCAACGACTCAGTCGATTAAGAGGGGTAGACAAAAAGTTAGGCTCGGGAGGAGCTGTAAGCGGTTCAAGCGTGAGAAAGTGACCAGGGGTCAAAGCCGTGAGATCATGAGGATCATTACTAAACGGCGTTAATGGGCGCGAATTAAGTATCGCTTCAATTTGAACAAAAACAGTAAGTAATTCTTCATAGGTCAATATTTGATCTCCAACTACTCGATATAGATGCGATTTGACAGATTTTACACCCGCCTCCCACAACCCCCCAAAGTTTGGAGCACTAGCAGGGTTTTTTTTCCATACAATTGCCTCTTGCGTAGCAGCGTTTTCGACAAAACTATTTAATAGCCGATAGGCACCTACAAAATTTGTTGCACCATCACTATAAATGACTTGACAACGACCTCGGCGAGAAATGAAACGACGAAAAGCCGCTAAAAATGCCTCTGCAGTCAAATCAGAGCACAGTTCGAGGTGTAATGCTTTTGTCGTGAAACAAACGAAAAGACAGAGATAGGCCTTTGTGGTTTTCACTCCACGATGCTTTGTCATAGTGATAGTAAACGGGCCGGCGTAATCAACTCCAACATGAAGAAAGGGTTTAGCTTGAGTAAGTCGCGTGGCGGGCAAATCTCCCATCAAAGGCTGGAGAGAAAGAGGATTCATTTTCCAACACTTAATGCATTTGGACAATACTTTACGAATAATAATTTTTGATGAAATTATCCAAAATTGTTGGGCTAAAAGAAATTGCGTTGTGGTGATTCCACAATGGAAATATTTGAGGTGTGTTGAGTTAATGAGCAGATCAGTAAATCGGCAGTGTGGTAAAAAGGCGGGAAATTTTCGATTAAAAGTAATAGGTGCATGTCTTAGGCGTCCTCCAACCCTGAGGATGCCTTTATCGTCCATAAATGGACAGAGCTTTTGAAAGGATTTGGGAATTTTACGACCCTTGCGAATGTTGGAAATTATTTCCGAAAAGTTTGTAGCTTGAACATGTTTAACAAAAGTTTGTTGTGCATCATACAACTCAAGCGAGACTAAATGTCCTATTTTTTTACCACCTAAATTCAATTTTTTAGTTCGGCAATTAAAATTAAAACGTAGCACATATGCGACTATACGTATAGAAGTTGATAAAGAGGAATGATCTTGTAATAAATGATCTAAAAAATTTATATCAGCATAAGTAGTGGCAAGGACAATTTTCCTCTCTTCCTCTAAGGCCTCATGGGGAGGTGAATTCAACGGTGGAGTTGACCATGACTCAGATGACTGAGTAAGAAAAGCGGGTCCCGCCCACCATAAGGAAGACTGCGATAACACATTCTGAAAAAGCCCACGACAATTGATATCAGCGGGATTTTCACCGGACGTAACGTGATGCCATGAAGAAGGAGGAATAATTTCCTGAATGAGAGATACTCTATTAGAAATAAATGTTTTCCAACGATATGGCGGTGAAGTAATCCAATAGAGTGCCACAAGCGAATCGGACCAACACACAATGTTTTCAAAGTGAAGTTTGTCACAAAAGACCTGTTGAATGAAGGCAACTAGTTTCGCCACTAGAACACAAGCACAAAGTTCAAGTTTTGGCAATGAGATTTTCTTTAACGGTGCGACCTTGGACTTTGAAATTACAAAATAAGAAAATGTCTCACCTAAAGCAGAAGTGAAACGAAAATATGCGACTGCGCTATAGCCCTTTTCACTGGCATCGCCAAAACAATGAAGTTCGCATGAATTAAATTGACGAGGTTTTAGTAAACGAGGAACTTGAATGTCAGAAAGAACGGGAAGAGTAGTATGTATCCGATTCCACACCCGACATATTTCTCCAGACGGAATCTCGTCCCATCCAATTTTAAGAGTCCAAATATGTTGGATTAGGGTTTTTATAAGAAAAGTCACAGGTGATAAAAATCCCAGGGGATCAAAGATTCTGGCAAGATTTGACAACAGATTTCGTTTCGTGCATTGAGGGCTAACAGGGTTGACTCGAAAATGAAATATGTCAATGTTGGGATTCCATTGAAGTCCCAAAACCTTGTGACCACTATCACAGTCCTGATCGAACGAATGAGGATTGTTGAGCAGTGTTTCAGAAGGTAAGTGATCTAATAATGATTGAGCATTGCTCGACCACTTGCGTAACACAAACTGACCACGGTGAAGCAATTGTATCAGTTGCCGTTGCAACTCAAGAGCTTCCTCAGCACTTGAAGCGCCTGTGACCACATCATCGACAAAAGTGTGATGACGCAGAGCATGTTCTGCTAAAGGATAATCCTTTCCATCATCCTTAGCTAACTGAAGTATTGTACGAATTGCCAAAAATGGCGCGCACGCAGTTCCATATGTAAGAGTTGTTAATTTGTAATCTTGCATTTCTTCATGTGGAGAAAAGCGCCACAAAATACGCTGCAAATCTTGATGATCTGGCGTAATTAAAATTTGACGATACATCATCTTGATGTCAGCAGTGAAAACAAATAAATGAAGTCGAAAGTTCAGAAGAATGTTGATTATATCGCGTTGAAGTTTTTGTCCAATAAAAAGATGATCATTTAAAGACGTATGCCCGGGAAGTTTTGCGGAGGCGTTGAATACTACGCGGAGTTTGGTAGTAGAACCTTCAGGGCGTAGAATACAATGATGCGGTATGTAATAAAAACCAGGGCGGTTCGATTCGGGTGGTGAAGCAACTTCCATATGATGTAACTCCAAATATTCCTGCATAAAGGCACAATATTGGCGATAAACATCAGGTTGTTTTAACAAGCGTCTTTCTAATGAAAGAAAACGAGAAAGAGCAAGATCTCTTGATCCACTAAAATTATATTCAATATTTTTTAAAGGTAAATGTAAGATGAATCTGCCGTCGTGATTTCGAGAATGTGTTTTAGAAAAGATTTCCTCACACACTTTTTCGTCAGAAGAAATGTGGTGTGCTGTAGGAATTGTTTCTAATTCCCAAAACACCTTTACAGCATTTTCTAAACGTGATAACTTATTTGTAGCACAAAGAAGCGAGGTTGGAATTATCGAGGCAGGTGTGGAACGAACTTGTCCCATTAAAACGTAGCCAAAGATGGTGTTAAGTACGTCAGGTTGACCCTCAGTTCCTAAAATACGACCATCCAAAAGTATCTTTGCGAAGATATCAGCCCCTAACAAAATATCGACAGGACCTGGTTTCGAAAAATTGGCATCTGCCATCTTCAAATGACGAGTATGGCTCCACGTAGCAACAGGAAGTTCCGATGAAGGTAAATAATTACAAATCTTGGATAAGATTGCAGCGTCAACAACAAGAATTGGAGTTGATGATTCAATAGGGCGAATTAACAATGTCACTTTACCATATGGAGCGTTAGAAGCCATGGAATCGATACCCTCAAGTTCCAGATAGAAGGGTGTTGGTTTTAAACCTAAATGATTGGCAACCTTGCGAGTTATGAACGATGTCATACTACCAGAATCTAAGACACACCGGTATTGGTGATATAAACCCCGACTATCCCCTACATTTATCATCGCTGTAGAAAGTAAAACTGTAGTTTTACAAGTTGACGAGGCAAGAAGAACTGTGGAAGAGGATGAGGAGGTATTAAGTTGAGCACTTGTATTTGCAGATGGCCCTCTGTCTTCCATGACAGGCGAAGAATTCTCAAAATGTAAGACAGTATGATGATTTTGACCACATTTGCGACATGTGGATCGTGATTGACAATTTTTTAAACTATGAACATTACTCAAACAATTTATGCACAATTTGTGAAGCTTTGCAATATTATAGCGCTCTTTGGGAGACTTTTTTAAAAACTCCGAACACCTATAAAGAAGATGTTCTGATTTACATAAAGGACAGATAATATTCGGCCTTTCCGAATTGTTGAAAGTGAGCAAAGAGGTTGAACGAACCGAAAAAGGCGTGTTTCGTTTCTCATAAACTTTTTGCGATTTACATTTCCGCGTCAATTGAACATTTTTTATTGATTCACAATGATTAATTAAAAACTGAACCAAAGAATGGTAAGTGGGCATTGTGTTCGGGGCGTGTTGTAATTCGAAACGAGTTGCAATAGTCTCGTCAATGCGATTCATTAGCATTTGTACCAAAATAAAATCCCAATGTTGAGTAGGTAAATTTAAATTTTTTAAAGCATCAAGATTCTCAGTAAAAATATCTAAGAGCTTGCGTAACTCCAAAGAATTAGAAGCTGGTTGTAATTTCGGAGCATTTTCAATAGCGGACCAATGTGCTGCAGCAATAGCTCGTGAATTCTTGTACCTATCCAAGATTGTTTGGCGAGCAATACTATAATTAGTCGCCGATAAAGTTATATTTTTAATTATCCCTAACGCTTGACCCTTAAGCGATGATCGCAGATATTTATGTTTTTCAATATCACTAAGTTTTGAATTATTATCAACAATTGCATCAAACATATCGATAAACGCAGTAAAATTTACGATATCATCGTCACCTGAAAATGTTGGCAATTGAATTTTTGGTAAAGCGACATTTGCGTGAGAATCATCACCACTAGTTGTTCGGGTTTGCGCAGAAGTAGGTAGCGGGATTTTGGAAAAAACCAAATTAATTTCATAATATTTTTTGTCAAAAGTTTTTCTAACTCCATCTTCAACATCAAACTGTTCATCCGTTTCTAATAAACCGATTATAACGTTATGTTGTGCGAAAAAGTTTGAACGAATTTGTTCCACATCCTGGTAACAAATTTTAAAAAGCGAAATTGAATCAGGATTATTTAAATTTTGTGCAATTACAAAAATATCATCTAACCGCTGAATTTCAGTTTTTCTTAAAGATGAAGCTTTTTTAATTTTAGCTTCAGACATATTTTCCGTCTAGGTAAAACAGAGAAAGAAACCAAACGATAGGTATTGAGCGAAATAATATGAATATATTTATAAAAATGCGAAACAGCTGACTAGAATCCGAAGCCGTAAATAAAAATAGCGATACGTCGAAAAAACCACAATTTGACGAAGCAAATTCAAAAGAGAATGAAAATAACAAATTGTGCTTGCGAATTAAAATTCCAGCGCCGCGAATACCGATACAAAGCACAATTAAAATAACCAAACTCGTTCACCTACCTATGCGAAAGTTCCACGAAAGTTCAGTTGTAATTTCGAATAGAGAGTAAAAGAGAATACGATAATTCAGGTTTCATCTCTAGTTGCGCGCGCGTATATAGATACGCTGCTACCTAAAATCTTCGGTGGGCTGGTTGGTTTGTAATTCCAATTTTATTTGCTATAATTTTGCCGGTACCACAAAAAATTGATATTTGAGAATATTAAATGCAATGAACAAAAATTGCTATGTAACTTATTTTTACGATTTAAAAGTAAATTAGCCAATCCGAATCGGAGGACCAAAAATGATGTACTGTGAATGCTTGTGTAAAGCAGCTCAGGAGAGAGAAAAAATGGATTGTCGGCTCACTTCTAAGTCTTACCTTGTAAAATAAGATTGCTACTCCCAAAATCCTTTCCTTGATGAGTCCCGGCCGGGAACAGAAATGTTCCTTGAATGATTAGTCGGGTAACACGTCACTCCCGTTAATTTGGTTTTTCTTTTGTGCGTTGAAACGTCCGTGAGGACCGCGTGTTTGAATTTTTAATAGTATTGTGCTGACAATTGAATCGGTACTGACTCGTAGCGGTCAGAGTATTGTTCGACGAGAAGGAAAAAAACTTAGAAGATTAAATTCGCGATCAATAAGTACAAAATTAAAGGCATACAGAGTGACCCTTTGACCGAATTGGCTAAATAATAACGAATTAAAATTAAATATATAATGTAACGTAAATACATTGGCATGACATTATGCCATTATTAGAATATAAATTAAAGAAAACTGCATAAACCATTCATTGCATTTCATATTCCCAAAAAACAAATAAACAAAAAAAAAATAATAATTCTATGGTAAAGTTGACGAAACAACTGGCACTGGCTCATATTGTTTAAGGGAATAGAAGAAATAGGTAAACATGATAGGTGTAGAAATCTAAATGCCACGAATTACGGACAGCAATCCTATAAAAATAATATTCAGGCTAATACAGTTGACGAATATTATAGGTTGAATATATTTATTCCATATCTTACACGTACCTATACATTTTACTTTTTTTTAAAAGTAGGTAATGTTAAAATACCCGTATCTATTATAATTGGCAACCCTGCTTAAATTACTTTTGTTTTATAAAGATGTCAATGTAAATTAACCAACGAATGTGCGCACCTGAGTTGCTATTTTAATTCTAGTATTGTTTGTTCAAATAGTTATTCGTTAATAAAAACCTTTCACCAAACTATTTCAACATTATTTTCTCTAACAGATAAAAACAAAACAAAAAGCAGTAGCAGTTGTTGTGTTGTACATTGTAAAAATACTAGCAGAAAAAACAGTGTAAATTATATAAATTTTCAGTAGCAAAATGGAAATTAAATCAAAGAAATAAATGGATAGCTGTACAATAAAAAGAAGAAAACTTTTATTTTTGTAATAATAACAGTAATACTGGAAACAGTAGACATCAAAAAATTGAAAGGTTTAAATAAACAATAAATTATTATTTTACAATGTTGTTCAACATCCCCTAACTTTTAAATGTTCAGCAAAGATTAGATTTCTGCCTTTGATTATTGTATGTGGCTGAAATGCAATCTTGTGACTTATTGATAGGAAACCAATTTTATTGATTAATTTCTATGGGTTCTTTCGAATTAAAAATGAAAAAAATATAAATTAAAATCGCAAATTTACCAATTATTTTTGTTAATACGTTTTGATATTACGTTATTATATAATGGTATTGTTTTTATTTTTACATTATTCAACCTATTCTTCAATGACAACTTATTAGGCTTAGGCAACATATCATACATTTATTTTTAGCTGAAGTAATAAAAATATATAATAATAATAATAATTTTGTCACTTGTTTTACAAATCCATATACTTTTACTAAAATAAACATATATATTTTTTAATTAGGGATTTAATTAAAAATTGTATTGTCAGTATACGCAAATATCGTCCTTTAGTTCATGAATTAGTTGGCGCTACTGTCACGCACAGAGCAAATAAATAATAAAAATAGGCTGACTGCGCTTTGCATGATGAGCGTACATCGAAAAATAATCGCAAAAAATTAAAAAGAATTCATGTTTTCTGTTATCAATTACTTTAGGTAGAGGAAGAAGAAATTAAAAATGTACGTTTTGCTAGTATTGTCAACGTCTTTGAGTGAGTTTTTTTGTTTTTGTGTTTCTATAAATATTTTATTTTTAAATATTATGTATGGCTCTGTCTTCTTGTTAATATTTTTCTTTTATTTCACACATTCTGTTTATTTTTTAAAAATTTGTGTTTTAAGTTTCTTGTTTTTTCTATTTTAGTTTTTGTCTTTTTTGTTGGGTTATTTTATTTATTAGAAACTGTTGTTAATTTGTATTGTTTTTTTATTTTTCATTTTCTTTGTTTTTCAACAAATAAACATTCTAATTTTTTAAAAAAATTTTGCCCCCCCTATAGAATTGTGTAACGACGCCCATGCTTACATTTGCTATTCCTCCACCTAGTTTTATTTATTAGTTCTACAGCTCTGCAGGGCTTCATGTTTTTTTTAGACATGAGTATTGTTTGTTTTAATAAAGTTAATTTAAAAAAGTTTTAATAAATCTATTGTTAATTAAATAATTTGTATCAAATCCTTTTTTAAGTATATATAATTTGTTTCAGATTAGTGCATTTAAATGTAGCGATTCGCCTTTATATTTTATGAAATGTTTAAATATTTATTTATTTGTTTGTTTGTTTAAGAATCAATGCTTGTGTTTTGTGAATTTTAAATAACTATGTAAATGTCTTTTTTAGTCTAAAAATATTTATAAAAAAAAAACTAGAATACATTTCTGAAATATCACTATTTAATATTTCTAAAAGATTTAAAATTTTCAATTCAGAAATATTACTGTGAAATATTATATTTACAGGATATTTTTACGTTTCAGAAATGTTTCTGGGACGTTTCGTAATATTTATACATTACAAATGTTTCAATGTGACATTTTTGAAATATTTTCAAAAAGTTATTTTGAATTGAAAGTTATATTCAAATATGCAATTACAGTCATTTAGCATGAAAATTCGGGTTAGGTGATTATTTACGTTTTACATTATAAATTATCTGTAGTTATAAATTAAATAATCACCAATCCTGACTTTTAATACTAAATAGCTGTAGGTGAATATAACTTTTAATTCAAAATAACTTTACTTTATAACATTCTTCTGTATTGTGTGAAAAATAAAGAAACTTTAATCTTGAGAAAAATTCATATTTTTTGAAAAACCTCGTATACAGCTTAAAAATATTAATATATGATAGTTGCATTTTAAGTTTTGGACCATGCAAAACTTATCAACAATAAATTTTTTCACAAAAGTAATAAAACAGTTTTTCATATGGTTCCAACTCAAGTAGACACATTGTATGACAAATACCCCAAAAAAAAAATATTTGGGGGAATAAAGAAAATTAATTTAAACGTATTTGTTAGATATATTAATTATTTTATTGTATAAATTCATAACTGAAACCAAAAATGTATTATTTCAACCATTATTTGAAAATTGCGGTAAATGTCCTTCCATTATCAATTGCAGAACAACACAGTTATGTGGGGAATCATCAATATTTAATATATACGCACGGCACTCATGCCAAATTTAGAAACGAAAAATAATGTTTACTCCCCTTATACAATGCGGTAAATATTAAACGAACGGTCAGTCCACGTGTACTTAATATATATGTGTCAAAATCCATCATCTCCGTTGTTTACCAATGAAAATATCGAATCGTAAACTTAAATGCACTGTATTGGGCGAAGGTTTACGGAGGGCAGGTGTGTTTGAAAATATTCCTGGAAGACAGTCTGCGATATCAGTGGAGTACTGTCGTGCGGTGTGTTTTGTATGTGTGGTTGGTTTAATTTAAATTTCTTTTAATAAATATAAATATGGCGTTCTTTATACCGTGGGCGAATGAAGAAAATGAAATTGCACAGTGTAGTGAGATTAAAGACAGATATGACTTTAACAATAAGGATTTAGATATAAAAACACAACAAGTTATTTTAAATATATTCGAATGTTTAAAAAAGAAAAATATTCAGCAGTCTGATAATGCGATCATAATAAGAATTGTTGAATTAACAAAGTAAATAAATTTTCCATTTATCGGGTAGTCACAAAAGGGGTTGCTGTGGATCATTCACAAAACCGAAAAACATGTAAAGAAAAACTGAAATCAGTTGACAGAGCTACCCAAGATTTTATACGAAGGACAATTTATAGTTTATATAAGGAGAACAGGGCTCCAACATTGGAAGTAATACAGCAAAAGGTAGCAGATTTTCCAGAATACACTTATACCAGTTTGGAAACATTGCGTCAAGTTTTGTCAGCATGTGGTTTTAAACACAAAAAATTGAATAAACGGATGGCAATGACCGAATCGTCAAGGATAGTTCAATGGCGACAAGATTATTTGCGTCAGATAAAAGAGTACAGAAGTTCTAATAGACACATATTTTATCTAGATGAAACATGGTTTGACAGTCACGATGTAGTAAATTTCGGTTGGGTTAACAGAAGTAAAAATTGCTGTTTAAATGGGCCATGTTCTAAAGGGAAACGTATTATAATAGTACACGCTGGAAGCAAAGACGGTTTTAATACTCAACTCGTCCCCTTTTTTTTCTTTTTGTGTTCTTGCCAGTTTAATTTAATATCTGGGTTCATTCCTAAGTATTTCTCCGAATTAGAATATGGTATTCTAGCAGGGGGGGATATCGCGCATGGTGTCATGGCGGCTCTGACGTCATGCGTAGAGTTAGTAGAGTTGGCACGAAATAAATATCATATGACAGACGCATGTTTCAGTAGTTTGGGAGTCGTTTATAGTAATTTATAAGGTATTAAACAGATATTTGTATTATATTATGTTGTAAACTTTGTTCTCTCTAAGTGCTTTTAGTGAAAAACTTTGAAAAATTTCGGTACGGATGTAACAGTAACAATTAAAGCAAGGGATTCAAGAAAAATATTATGGTTTTTCGCTTTCTTCGACAGTAAGAGCTCAGTCAGAAGTGAGGAGTGGCCCAAGGGCGGCTACAGCGGAGGCTTAGAGGAGCATGCCGTTACCTAGATTAAAATTCTTAAAATCCATGAGCCTTTTATATATGCTAAATAGGCAATTCTACCCTCCTTCCCAAGAAAATTCGACATGGAACAGCCCTTGCAGTGGCTCGTAACCCTGCAAATAAATTTTCATATGTATTCCAAACACTTTCAACCTTCCAATTATAAGAGGAACCTCCAAACAGAACTTCACATTGGTTCAATCGCAACTTGGGACTTCTAAACTGGAGACTCTACCCTTTGAAGGCTAAAAATTTCGCAATATAAACAAAAGTGAAATTGTAAATGAGGCAAACAAAAGAAAATTTCGACTTGTACTTGATGAGTGAATTAAAAAAACTGTCAGCGACTTTGTCCAGGAAAATTGCAATGACATTTTATTTTAATTTTGTATATGCACCCACAATATGTTATGTAGCTGTTATTTGTATTTCGTACATTTTTTTATGCTTTGCATTATATTATATGAATGTCTGCATTATATTATATGAAAACACATATTTTTTAAATTTATTTTTATTCAATTGGGTAATTTAATGCAGGTAAATGAGTAATCAGATAAAAATTTCCGGCATATCCAGATGCAAAATTGTTACCAGGATCCCCAGTTTCAAGTTGCGAAGATACTCTTTTCATTATCCTGGTTATAAAAACTAGTCTTTAGAAGTCGAATTTGTATAACCATAATGAATCATTAAAAAAGAAAAAGGAAAAAAACTGTTCAAATAAATACTTCTCTTATGTATGTATTTGCATTTATGTTCCTTCATAGTTCTTTCCTTAACTATCCTATAATAATATCCATAGATATTTCATGTAATTTCTAAAATAGTATCCTTAATATTCATTAACTTTCTGTAAGTAGCATATATATTCCTCACACTTCGTCAGTATTTTTAAATTCGCGCCTATACAAACTCTACGCGTGACGTTATGCGCGTGGCCGTCCTATTTTTGACACTTTTGATATCCTACCTTTTATTTTTTATACCATGGTATTCTAGTATTATTTAATGTCACTGGTAGGTATTATTCTAATCTTTTATTAGTGAAGTTAACCTGAACTGTTTTAGTTTCGTTGAGCTTAATGTGCCACCTTTTTGTCCACTCATAGATTTTATTAATTGCATGTTGAAGTTTTCTGGTCGATTCTTCTATGGTTTTACCGATGGCAAGTATGGCCGTGTCGTCGGCAAATGTGACTACTTCCACATTTTGCGTTTGTGGTATGTCGGAGGTAAACAACAGGTGAAGAACTGGTCCCAGATCACTTCCTTGAGGTACGCCTGATTTAGTTTCTTTAAGCTTGGAATATTTTTCTTCTTGTTTAAAATTTTAAGATGTCACAATATTGCCTAGGTAGAAGTTTATTTATTTTATATTCCAGGCTCTTTAACCATACTTTAATTGAAAGCTTGAGTTACATCTAGAAAGAGTGAGGTGTAGATCTTTTCTTCTGTTTTCTTTATTTAATTCGTTATTCTGTGAACTTGGTCAATAGTGGAATGCTTGTTCCTAAATCCAAATTGGTGGTCAGATATTATATTTTTAATGTCTATCAGTGGTTTCAATCTTTTTAATAAAAGTTTTTCGAAAACACTGGTAACAGAGATATAGGTCTATAGGACTTTATTTCATTTGGTGGTTTTCCAGGTTTGGATATCATTATATTTTCGGCGACTTTCCAGGTGCTGTGTACATGCTCTATTCGAAATACAGCCTTTATTATATTAGTAAGTTTAACCACAGCTCTACTTGGCAATTGTTTTAGTATTTCACCTATAATCAGATCATATCCAGGTGCTATAACAAATTACGCTTTAGTGATCATGTTCCTCTAATTTTGCAAAAAGCATATGGCAAATTGAAAATTTTATACCCGAATAGACACATAATAAATCAAGATATAAAAAAACTACTTTGCGACTCGTTAGTTCTCTCAAACGTCAACCACTGTGACTATGTCTATAATTCGTGTCTGACATTAATAGACAGCAATAGATTACAGAAATTTCAAAAGTCTTGCCTGAGGCTAATATACGGTATAAGAAAATTTGATAAAATTTCACATACCTTAGAAAAGACTCATTGACTCAATATGAAAAACAGACGTATTTTACATTCACTTGCGTTACTTCATAAGATTATAATAAATGGTGTCCCAACTTATCTAACAGATAAAATCAAATATCGGTCTGATATTCATAATATAAATATCAGAAGAAAAAATATTATTTCAGTCCCTCAATACCACTCCTCCTTATTTAAGAGATCCTTCAGGTACTGTATAATAAACCTGTATAACCTACTAACAGACAATTTTAAAGCTATGTCAATGTCTCTCTTCAAAAAAAAATGTTTTCGAAAAACTTTTCAAAGAACAATGTAATAAGTTTAAATAATTTGTTTTCCTTCAGATAAGATAAAATAATATAAGTAAGTTTAATTTATTTTTTGTTATCTCTGGGTATAATAACCTGATACATTTATATACTTAGGTATATATTATATTTTTTTCATTATATATTTTTTCCTTATATTTTTTTTACAAGGTTAATATTGTGCATATATTAATTTTTTATTTTTTTTGTGATCTTTGTACTGGTTAATAAAGACATTTATTATTATTATTATTTTTTTGTATGTCATCGGCTTAACCTGCTAAGGTTATTTCGCCTCCTTTTCTGTGTAGGCTTTGTTACTGTTTCCTAGCGCCACTTTAGGAACAGCACTGTTAATTAGAACCCAACAGTGAATGGTCGAGTGGGGAATCCTACCAAGGCATCAGAATTAATTTTAAATAATTAAATTAAATGAACAAATTCCGGCCAACGGTGGAATTCGAACCTGGGACCCTTAGATCCACAGGCAGAGACTCTACCACTGAGTCACCTACCCCCTTATTATTATTGTTTTCTATACCATTTAAGGTTTCCTTAACTTAAGGGAAAATATAAAATCAATAACAGGAAACAAGTAGTATAAAAAATGGAACAGGGAAATTAATAATAAAATGCAAGCTTTTAATAGTTTATTGGTTAAGAACAAAAATACAAAAGTTCGTGTATTAATTATAATCACCATACAAATCAAGCATCATTATTCTGGGACTGTTTAATCAAAAAGATAAATTAGTTAACTGTTTTACAATAAAATTTTTATTTACATTCGGTGCGGTGATCGACTCTCGTCAAAAAGTATCTAATACCTTTAACTTTTTGTCGTAGAATAATTTCTTTTCAGCTACGGATAGTTCATTAAAGTTTTGTAACCAATTTTTTAAAAATCATACGTTTAAAACATATTTTTTAACAAGAAAGGATTACAGAATGTAAGAAAAATATTTGGTGTAAAATTATTATTTTTGCTATTCATCAAGCAGACAGAAAGTAATGACGCCTGATTAACAAGATCTAGTTATAATTCACAAAATGTTTATATTGTTACTTTTTACAAGCTTTTAAAAAATTCTGTTAGACAGCGCATGCCTTCTGGGAGCGTATTGAAATAGTTAATACTTCAGTTCAATGTAGAAAATTAGAATAGAGAGCTGAAGTGATGCTATGAACGTAAAGTATACGTGACACCTGCGCATGCGTATTCAAATATCCTTCACGTTCACGTCTACGTACACACGTAAGCTTATTATCTGACATGGCACGTAAATGTCATGATGCGTTTAACAACTTCAACTCATATTTTCGGCTTCACCGTAAACATTATTTTTGTACGTTTACGTTAACGTAATGGAAACACTTCAACTCTCTAATAATAATTAGAAATTCCTACGTAACGTAAATAAGTAATTATTTAGTATTTACCCCATAAAAACTGCTGTATTTATTTAGTTTATAATATTTATGTAACAAATTATGTTTATAATAATATAAATATAAAATACGTCTTAAAAATAAAGGTATCTACATCTACTTGCCTCTTACTCTTATTATTTTGGGTTAAACAATTTTACTGCTTCACTGAAGCTCTTTACACGGCACAGCAATTTCATCAAATGCATTCCAATAAATGAAATGGATGCGAATTCGAGCTCTAGTGGCCGGTTCAAACCATAGAAATAATATAGAAGACCAATATAAACATAACATTTAATCAGAAACTGAAACCTACTGTGCATAAAAACGCGTCTCTGCGCCTGACATCGCAAAATAGTGTGTCTAGAAGCTTGCGCAATAAGCATGACTTGTCCCTGTAGTGTTGCCAAATATATTAAACATTCCTAACAGAAAAGAATTTTAAATTAATTAATTTTTAAATTATATGATTTAAACAGTTTATATCTACGAAATATCGCCACAAAATAACTTATAAACATTTAAATAATCAACTAATAATATTTATGTGTAATTACATTCCCAAAAATATATACAAATACCGTATTAATGTCATTAATACCGTATTTTTAATGTTCAATAAGCGATTCACCTACAAATTCAATATTGACCTGGCAAAAGCACTAAAATCCGGTGTTTCAAGGCTATATGACGCTGCCCTTACAGGACCGTTTGTAGTTTATTATTTATGCCGCGTTTGAGAATCCACATCGGATGCATCTGAGATGTAGTAAGTAGTAAATCTTTGATCACGTGATTCAGTATACGTAAATGTAATGGGACAGATGTGTCCGATGTGGATAAAAAACGCTCGAGATGTAAAAAATGCATCCGATGTGGATTCTCAAACGCGGCATTAATTACACGATGAAAGTGGCATTTTATTTTTAGTTTTGTGTAGTGTTTAGTCAAATCCTAGGTACAATAAAAGACATTTTTACATTGGCTAATGAAAATGTAATCAATGTATTAGGCAGCTGTTATATTTATTACAAGATTTATGTCTGCAAATCTAAACCTACCTAAGAATTATAATTATGTAAATAGAGATGTGTATATTTATATACAGGCTGCCCAGCGACGGGGAGACATTATCGATATCGGTTTTAAGGCATTTTAAAACATAAACCCGATCTCAACAATCTTAGGAACTCTTCTGTCACTCGATATTTTAATCGGTACTTCCTCTTCGTTTTTTGGCTGGCACAACAATTATTTACATTTCTTCATTCCTTACGGCGTTCGAACCAGTAAGGTTTAAAGAAATTTAAAAAAAAACCTACCTAAGAATTATAATTATATAAATAGAGATCTGTATATTTATATACAGGCTGCCCAGCGACGGGGAGACATTATCGATATCGGTTTTAAGGTATTTTAAAACATAAACCCGATCTCAACAATCTTAGGAACTCTTCTATCACTCGATATTTTAATCGGTACTTCCTCTTCGTTTTTTTGGCTGGCACAACAATTATTTACATTTCTTCATTCCTTACGGCGTTCGAACCAGTAAGGTTTAAAGAAATTTAAAAAAAAACCTACTTTAAAAATAAAGATGTTAATGATTTTCTTATGGATCCCATCTTCAGATCTTGACTTAATGTATATAAAACTGTTTCCTTTTCTAACAAAAAGAATCCTAGAAATCGGGCAACGTGGTAAAGAATTATCGCTCAACATACATAAAAAAATATTTCAATGAATTGAGAATATCCTACCATTTTGAAGTATGTTAAAAAAAAATTATTAATAAAGTGAAAAGTAGGGCATGAACATATATTATAAAGTATATAAAATGATAGATAAATCCAGTTTAGAAGGTATTATAAATAAACTGTGGAAATATCGAGAGTCTCGATTTTGAATCGGAAAAATATTCTACGCAATTTAGTATGAAAGCTGATCAAAATGAAACACATGAACGACAAACTGTTATTGACAACTTTCTTCAAACGTTTTCTATTTTTCCGAAAACTAACTAGATAGCTCGAAAATCATTTCCTTCGTTAAAACGCCTCTTGTTCCGAAAAGGTACACGCCTGTCAACATTCATCGTTCATTAAAAAAGTGGTAGATACAAAACGCTTCGTATTGTAAGGCCAAAATATATTTAGAAATCGAAATATTCATATAAACAAAAAAATCATATGAGTGAGATAACTACCAAATTAATGATTTACAAGTTTATTCCTATTATTTATAAAATAGGTTTGCAATGTGCTGGTGTGGAATGTTATCATCGACTAAAAACTTTAAATCTTTGTATTAAATTGATCGAAAACAAACTATAAATTGGTTTAGGCTATATAGAATGTTTCTAGTAAGCAGCAACTAATTTTTATTATGGAACCGAACGACCCTTTTAAAAGGGTTCAAAATTAAAATAAAATATGTACCAAGTAAATGTAGTAGTATTTTTTAATTTTTTAATTTATATTGAAAATGGTAACATGAAAGGTTTTCTGTCTAACGACTCATAGTCTCGGCTGACAAAATGTAAAAAAATATCGAACATAATATTCCTGGGCCCTATTTTGCACTCCCCAGATTAAATTTAGTTGTAGCAAATGATATTATCAAATAAGATGTCAAATCACAAGCAAAATCTCGTGACTACAGTACTAATGATTGTCTGTTTGGAAAAGGATCTTTGTTTGTAAATATTTACATGCATAGTTATATTTAAATGCGCGAGTGTAATGTTAAGTATAAACAAAATCCGCCCATTATGTATATACGTTTAGTTACCGACCCTAGTAGATAGGCAATTTGTTATTGTTTTAAGTTTTACCGTAGGGAGAGAGAAAATCAATATTAGGAAAAATGGTCCAGCTCCTTTCTGGTTACGTAGGTACCTAAAAAGTATTTTAGTTTTTGGTTAAGTAATTAATTATTGTAACAGTGATTTTCTTGTGATAGTACCTAATTTAGATTGTGGATTAAAGTTTTTGTATATAATTTCGCTGTTTAATAATAAACGTAGTCAAAACCGGAGTACGTGGTTTTTCTGGAAAGTATTTTTAAAATCACAAGCAAAATCTCATGACTACTGTACTAATGATTGCCGAAAATTAACTAATTCATATTTTATGCCATATCTTTCTTAATAAGGACTGTCAGAACCATATTTACCTTAACTTGAAATTTTTTTAATCGTTTTTTGTATAGAATCATCTCTAAAAATGTATGATTGAAATATCGTGCGAACTATTTGTTCGATCAATAAAAAACTTGCACCGGTCCTGTTCGCGCCAGCACCGTTATACGCATGAGCTCCGACACACTATTTTCTCCTTATGGTTTCATTTTTAATATATGGAATCGGCTTTCTATACTATTTCTATGGTTCAAACAGGAAATTTCTTGTTTTTATACCACGTGCATCTCGTACACACGCATTTAAAAGTGATTGTATTAAAAATGTAATTGTACTTATAAATGTAATTTTAATTGGAAAGAGTAATTGAAATTTGAAAAAGTAATTGTAATTGGAAAAGTAATTGTACTTATGAGAAGTAATTGCGTTTAGACAATTTAAATTAATTAATTACAACGTACATTTCTTCCACAGATTTTAATTGTACTTATAAATGTAAATGAAATTTGAAAAAGTAATTGTAAGTGTAAAAGTAATAGTGTAAAAAATATTCTTATCATAAGAAAAGAGCCCCAATAAAGACATTTCAATAAACAATTTTCACTTCCACTAATTGGGACTAATGATGAAAATTGACGAAATATGTTAATTGTCGCTATTTTTGGCCCACTTACATGATAAGCGGCTTCTTTTGTCTTAAAGACTGACTGATCTATCAACTGACTTCCTTTAAACCAGTAATGCTATTATTTTGTTACTAATCATCTATAAAGTAATAGTTTTTGATAAGTGAACCTTATCACCTTTTAGAAAAACAGCTATTTTTATGATTTATAAAATTTCATATTTCCAAAACTAGACATAAACTGACTTAAACTTGTACATAGTGTCTTGTACTACAATAATTCAAAAAAACTAGCCATTTTAACAGGTATTTGGTGCGGGGTTCTTTATAGTTCTAACCTTTCCCGCTCTCACTCGAATAACACCTGGAGCGATTTGACTTATATCAGCAAAAGAACAAACCTTTCTGTTTTGATATCAGCTGTGGGATTCTCATCTTTCGTACTCGGGATATCCCGAGAAGCTCACTATTCGCTAGAAAATAATCGAATCTTATGTTAAATGGAGTTGGGTATCGATCTAGACGTGAAAATAAGACTGCCTTGGCGTTTTATGTTTCTTGGTTGTTGTTATGTCATTAAATGGTGTTTTTGGTTAGAAAATGTTTCGTTTGAAATATTTTATTTAATAATATTAAGCTAATGTATAAAATTTTTGTCATCTCTATTAAATTAGACGTTTAGTAGAATACATATTAAGTTATTTTAAAATACAGTAAAATGAGTGGAAGACACTTGTGTGCCTCAATGCAATCCTTGTATAATTATTTCATGAAAAAAATGGCATTCTGTTACATTTCATCGGTTTCCTAAAACCGGTAGATGTAAGGTAATTTTGTTATATAAAAGTGGAAAATCTGAACTTGTGGATGCAAGAAGAGTATGCTTCAAAACTTGAAAATAGGGAAGTAAAATTTATGAAAGGAAAGTTTGTTCTCAGCATTTTAAAGATTTATAGGTACTTATAAAGGTAATACCTAGGTATATTTTTCATTTAATGTTTATTTAATTTTTTTTATGTTGCAGCTGCCACATCTCAAATAAAAAGAAACTCTCCTTTAAAACTGCCAGTTGTTAAGGAACATTATTATGGCTTTGTTCCATCTACTTCAAAATCTAACAAAGATAAAAATAACTCAAAATTAAAAAAATTCCCAATCAGTTTGAGTGTAATAATTAGAACACACAATAAGGGTTAGTTAATGAAAGTGATTTGTTTCAAGATAAACTAGTAACTCCTCCTGAACAAGACATAGAAGATGCAAATTAATATTTTGCAGTTAATAAAAAGTGTTAACAGCAGTTAGTGTACAAGTGAAAATAGTAAAAAGTAAAGTTTTACCATGTGTTGATTTATTAGAGTTTAAAAATTAAAATAGTGTAAAATTTACATTAACCATCACTTTTGGAAACTTGATTTATAATATATCTAAACCTACCAGAGTAACCAAAATTTCAAAACATTACTTAATGTTATATTTTTAAAAACTGTCTGGTTATCATGCTGGTAATATAGAGATCTCATACCTCTGTTGATCACTGCTTTTTTGTAAATTTGCTGAACAAGAAACTGATCACAAAAATGGGCCATGTTCACATGTGAGATATTGTTAAGAGTGAGATTATAGGCCTTTTGACTGACCCTTAAGTCCACTCTTAGCGGTAACCACGAGTTATATAGAGGGGCCCAATTTGTATTTAAATTGCCTCTAGACAACACACGGCTATGGGGTTAAGTTCAGAAGGAACCCTAACTTCCTGACGATGATTCAGAGGACGGGGAAAGGGTTTGCCCTACAGGAACTATTCCCTTTGGCAGTTTGCTCTCTCTCTCTCTCTCTCAGAGATTGGATTAAGCCAATACCCCCGCCTTTGAATGATCGTAAGTTTTCATAAACCAAAGAAAATTGAAACAAGCCTAAAACAAATAACTGTGATTTATTTAACAAATAAAAACAACTACTATTGCTTCTGCAATCACATAGACTTTACTGACTACACAAAAACTAAATATAATTACTTAAAATTATTTACTTACATAAGCATTATGTTCTATCTGTTGGGCTGCAAGGCTGGCTGGTTGCACAGTAAACGGACTAATTGCACATGAACATAAAGTATTTTGCACTGTTTCTCCCATATTTGAAGTAAATAATGCTGAGGTAGATAAGTAGTTGAATTTGATAATCAATTTTTAGAGAGACGTTTAATTTGTTCAGCTACATTATTGTTAGGGCTTGTATATATTTTTTATTATTTGTAAATAAAGTGTTTGTTACTTCGTTTATCTTATTCAGGTCCATTTATTGTTTAATAATAAGTTATTAAATAAAATTTTCATAGATTTTACATTTTTGTTTGTATACATTTATTATAATCCCTGAAATAATGTGATAAATTGATTAAAAATAAAAACAAACAGTTTATTAAATTATTAAGTATTTAGTCTTACAAAATGAGTTCTTTAATTTACACAGAAATGTAAAAGGTTTATGTAAGCTGTACTTTCCTTCTCATAAATATGATTGAGGATTTTAGAAACACTGTTGGGCAATCCTAAATATACCTTGAGTTTATTTTCATTTATTTTGAGAGTTCAATGGTCTTGAATAACCTGCTCATTATTATTAAATCCCTCTGAATCAAATATTAAAGATGTTTCTTCTGATTCAGACAAAACTTTACTATCTTCAAAACTTTCAGGAGGTTCCGAAGGAGGGTTTTAGGTTATACACCTTCGAACTTATAGTAGGCCCATTTTAAATTTCCTGAAGGGGGCAATGTCACAAATTACTACTGCATCTTGAAGATCCGGTGTATTTTTATTAAATAGAGATAAAAACGCCTCTAGTAGGTTATTTTCCAGTCAACTTTTTAGAAACATTTTTTCTGTTTTTGGTAGAATCAGTGAGGTGTGGTGAATAACAAGAACTTTGCAGACATTTGTGTGGTACTACCCATTTATATGTAAAGGTTTATCCATCATTTAAAAAATTAACAGTTTTCAAAATCATCGGGTATTTAAAAAAAAAAAAAAAGAAAAAACATCGTTACTACAATGGTAGATAATTGAAGTCTAATAAATTACAATAAAACATTTTCATTTTAATAAAGAGTATAGATACTATACAAACCTTAAAATAATTTAGCTGTTGCTTGAAGCTTTTCTGTGTAATAATAACTTCCTTCTTTTCATATTTTTGGCAACACTAATAAATATATTTAATAATAAATGTAAATCATTATCACAGGAAACATTTTTTCATACTCCTCATATTATTTTATAAAAACGAAAATTAAATAATTATCTATTGATATTATTGACACAAAATTACAAGATTTCAGGTTAAAAATCGATTCTCGGCACCTAAAGATGAAGCGAGTGACACTGACATTTAAGATTGATATATATCCCTTCTCGATATCCGAGATAGGAATCGCAAAATCTTTCTCGTTACAACACGTCTCGTGTACGGAACATGAGAATCCTACTGCTGTTATATTATTGTCAGCAGGTGACTCTTGACAGCGTTGTCACTTTAGCCAACATAAATTAGATGAAAACCTTTCATTTTAACTAATAAACCAATTTTTTAAATAACACAATTTTACACGAAATACAATTTTTCTTTAATGATCTAAGCTACGTTCACAAAGCTGTTTACCTCTTTTGGTTCACGACCAACTTCAGGTCTACAATACAAATAACCCACTTAATCGAAAAAATATGATTAACATTACAAAAGTTAACTGAGAAATATGTTTGAAAGCTATACAATTTGACAATGTTACATTGAAGCAGTTTTGGAAGCTGATAATTGCATAAACGATATCAAAACAGCTCAGGAAAAAAATGGCCTGGTTATTGATTGGTAAGTACATAATATTTTAGTTATATAGATAAGTTAGCAAAAATTATAATGTCCAAGACTAATTCGACAACCGTTAATGTTAAACTTGAGTTTTAAATTTGTTACCATCACTATGAATTATTAAATGTCTTAGTAAATTAAAATTGTAATTAAAACCTTTAAAACAAATGTCACATTTGAATGGTTTTTTACCACTGTGAATTACTAAATGCCTCTGTAAGCTAAATTTATAATTAAAAACTTTGGAGCAAATGTTACACTTGAATAGTTTTTCATCGGTGTGACTCATTAAATGTTGCTGTAAGTGTGGTTTATGAGTAAAACTTTTAGAACAAATGTCACACTTGAATGAATTTTCATCACTGTGAATTGTTAAATGTGTCTGTAGACTCGATTTATATTTAAAAGCTTTAGAACAAATGTCACACTTGAATGATTTTGCACCACTGTGAATTACTAAGTGTTGCTTTAAGGTACTTTTATTAATAAAACTTTTAGAACAAATGTCACACTTGAATGGATTTTCATCACTGTGAATTGTTAAATGTCTCTGTAAGCTTAATTCATAATTAAAACATTTAGAACAAATGTCACACTTGAATGGTTTTGCACCACTGTGATTTATTAAGTGTCTCTTTAAGATATCTTTATTAATAAAACTTTTAGAACAAATAACACACTTTAATGGATTTTCACCACTGTGAATTGTTAAATGTTTCTGTAAGCTAGATTTATATTTAAAACCTTTAGAACAAATGTCACACTTGAATGATTTTGCACTACTGTGAATTATTAAGTGTTGCTTTAAAATACCTTTAGTAATAAAACTTTTAGAACAAATGTTACACTTGAATGGATTTTCATCACTGTGAATTGATAAATGTTTCCGTAAGCCAGATTTATAAATAAAATTTTTAAAACAAATGTCACACTTGAATGAATTTACACCAGTGTGAATTATTAAGTGTCGCTTTAAGATATATTTATTAATAAAACCTTTAGAACAAATGTCACATTTGAATGGTTTTTCACCATTGTGAATCAGTAAATGTTGCTGTAAGCTTGAGTTCCAAATAAAACCTTTGGAACAAATATTACATTTGTACGGTTTAACACCACTATGAATTGCTAAATGTTGCTGTAATGTAAATTTTCGATTATATCCTTTAGAACAAAAATTACAATAAAACTTTTTGTCGTCAACGTTATCGTTCCTTTTTTGCTTTAACTCTTTAACAGAAAGATTGTATTTCATGTCATTAATGTGGTTTTTAGTTCTATTTTTCACTACATGAATAAAAAAATGTTGATAAAACACAATTTTTGTTATTATTTTTCCGCAAAACTGACAAACTGCGTAGCGTTTCTGAAAATGTCCATCAATATGAGTTGATCTTGACTTAGAAGAGAAATCTGCAAATTAAAAAAAACATTGTCATTCCCATATATTTTTAATTTTACTTATTTCAATTTTCACACTTAGATAAATTATAACTTCCATGTCTATTTATTATATCCCTCTAAACTTATTTATATTAAAAAAATTAATTTATATTATTAATTGACTAATATGTACCTTTACGTTTTGTGAAAATGCAAAATATTATTTAGAATTTAAATCATACTAATTTAAACAACCGCTATTTTTTCAAATGAAATATTTTGTAATATCTGCATTGTACATTTTTAAGCTATTGCATAGCTTTTATCGCGGGCTTTGAGCGCGGCGACCGAATCAAGAAATTCCGTAACGAAAAAACCTAACATCCCCCACTCCGACCGGCAAAGCGGTGCGGCGTTAAACAATATTAACTTCTCAATTATTCAATAACAGAAAATCGAAAAATTCGAAAAATCGAAAAATTCGAAAAATCGAAACATCGGAAAATCGAAAAATCGGAAAATCGAAAAATCGAAAAAGAAATTCCGTAACGAAAATAAACCTAACACCCCATACTCCGACCGGCACGCGGTGCGGCGTTGAAAGCCGTGCATCGTCTAACGTCGTTTCAGTTCGGCAGACTTCGGCACGGTGTTTGTGTGTGTGCGACTAGACGTATGTGTGTAGACTAGCTGCTAACTGCTCATAATTGATTCTATCTCTTTTAGACACAATTTCGGAAAAATTGAATTTGAAAATGAATAATGATCCACAAGAATCCACAACAAAATATGGGACCACCATTGACGCGGTATTGTCCAGATATTTAAAGGATATCAAGTCTCAAACCTATGTTTCTTATTTCAGTTATCAGAAACCTATAGTTTCAATGATAAAAATTCCTGAATAACCTACATGTATTGTAAGATAATAAAAATATTTTAAACAATATTAACTTCTCATTTATATGCTCTCTCGTTTATATGCTGACATTCGAAAATGTTTTAGAGTTTGTAGATAATAATGACAAATACAACTTTCTTATAGATAGTATTAATAATGCGGCCACTCAATCGATACCCATTTATAAACCTTTTCAATGTAAAAAACGCCCCTCACCTCCCTGGTGGGACCATGAATGTGACATCGTTGTGAACAACAGACGCCAGGCTCTAAAAATTTATAAGGATTCTCCAACTATGTCTAATTATATAAATTGCCAAAAAATTGTTGCTGAATCTAAAAAAATATTAAAAAATAAAGCAAAAAAAAATTGGATTAACTGGTGTTCTAAACTAAATAAAAATACTAGTTCTCATGACCTCTGGAACCAAGCAAGAAAGATGAACAGAAGACAAGAACCGACTATCCGTTCCTTAAATGATGATTGGACCATGGAATTCTTTGACAAAATTGCCCCCCTACTGTAATGTCTCCTACAAACCAAAATGTATTACCTGAAGATACTAATCACTTTTTAGCTCAGCCCTTCTCTATGATCGAATTAGAAAATGCATTAAATTCCCGCATAAATACTGCCCCCGGATATGACAATATCAAGTATCCTATGTTAACCAATTTACCTGACATTGCAAAGGAATTTTTATTAAATATATATAATGATATTATTGTAAATAGTAGCACTATTACGGCTTTTAAGGAGGTCGTTGTTGTCCCGATTTTGAAACCGGGTAAAGACCCAAATTATGCTAAGTCTTATAGACCAATCTCTTTGTTGTCCTGCATTCTGAAAACCTTCGAAAGATTAATAAAAAGTAGGTTGGAATGGTGGTTATATAAACAAAATCTAATGCCTAAAAACCAGTATGGCTATAAAAAAGGTTTCGGAACAATTGATGCTTTAACAAGCATCGTAATCGACATACAAAACAATTTTTCAAAAAATAATTATTTGGCTGCTTTCTTTATGGACATTGAAGGTGCATATGATGATGTATGTCTTCCAATTTTGAAAGAAAAAATGATTAACCAATTTAATATACCATCACATGTTGCTAATAGTATCGTACAATTCTATTGTAATAGATTGGTATATCTTAGAACATATAATCATATTATCGGACCTCGCATAAACACCACAGGGTTACCTCAGGGCTCAGTTTTGAGCCCCCTCTTGTTCAATATGTATACAGCCGATCTCCATAAACTTAATATTTTTCATATTCCTTTTAAAATTATACAATATGCGGATGATGTTTGTTTTTATACTGAACACCGAAAATATGAAAATGTAGTGAGGTCATTGGACTCCATAGCAAATAAACTAAATTCTTGGTTAATCAAAA
The DNA here is from genome assembly GCA_927349885.1 of Psylliodes chrysocephalus. Taxonomy (NCBI): domain Eukaryota; kingdom Metazoa; phylum Arthropoda; class Insecta; order Coleoptera; family Chrysomelidae; genus Psylliodes; species Psylliodes chrysocephalus. The sequence goes on from OV651827.1 coordinate 19,127,156, forward strand.
ATGGATTTCAATTATCAGCAGATAAATCATCAGTTACAATATTTACTAGACATAATTTGCCAAATAATAATTTACGACTTAATAACGTAGATTTCACAATAAAAAACGAAATAAAATACCTAGGGTTAATCCTTGACAGAAAACTCACGTGGAAATCGCACATAGAATACATGGTTAACAACTGTAACAAGGGACTGAATTTTCTGAAAATGGTTGTAGAAACCTGGTGGGGTGCTGATGTAGAAACAGCTTTATTATTTTATCGCGCTTATTTGAGGTCAATATTGGACTACGGTTGCATACTTTATGGATCTGCTAGTAATAATTTATTAAAAAGAATAGATGTATTTCAAAATACAGTTTTACGTTTATGTCTTGGAGCAATGAAATCAACACCAATTAATCCTCTCCACGTAGAAGCACTTGAACCTCCACTAGAGTATCGACGGACATATCTTAGCGAGAAATTTCTGGCAAAAGCACACCTTCAAAACATAGAACTTTTTAGAAATATTAGCCGATTACATGTATTTGACCTTGTTAATAAATATTGGAAATTAAAAAATTCCCCACCATTGTGCATTGCGTTTCAACAATGCCAAACTCAGTTGCCTAGCATATATAAAACTGATGATCTAACACAACTTGTTGACTATCCTCTATTTCTTCACAAAAATCGTATCATTCAACCATATTATGACTCTGATGTACGCATAAGTAGAAATATATTAAGAACATTTCTATCTAATTGGGAAAACGCCCTAATCATATATACTGATGCTTCTAAAACCTACACTGGAACAGGTTTTGCTTATTATATTCCATCTAGAAACATAGAGAAATCACACAGCCTGAACTCTTCATTTTCTATTTTTAGTGCCGAAGCTGTAGCTATATATGAAGCTTTACTATATGTCGAATCGATTCATCACAACAGTGCAGTGCTAGTTTCCGATTCTCTATCTGTTTTAAAGGCCTTGGAAGATACAAAACTCCCAACTGTTAATTGTAACCCATACATCTTTAAAATTAAAAAACTTGTCGCAGAGTTATCTCTAACTGGTACACTAATTCGTTTTTTGTGGATAAAAGCTCATATAGGCCTAGCAGAAAATGAACATGTCGATAAACTTGCTAAAGATAGTATTAATATTGGAAATCCACATCCAGACTACAACTTATGCGTGGGTGATTACTTTGTTACTCTCAAAACCAAACTACGTTTAATGTGGTCGCATTCATGGAGTGAATTTTATTTCACTAACCCAACAAGATATACATTGTTACATCCGACTATACCCACAAAATATTGGCACAAGCAGTTTAATATTCCTCGCAGATTTATCACAACAATAATTAGACTCAAATTTGGACACGCATGTTATCCCCAACATCTTTCTCGTATAAATGTTATACCTAGTGACAATTGTGAACACTGTGGAGTTATAAGTGATTTAGATCACATTTTCTTTGAATGCACAACGCATCAGAATCTGTCAAATGAATTATATAAAAAACTGTGCAACGTAAATATAACTGCTCCGTTTAATGTATTATCAATTTTGGCTTCATCTAAAAAAGAAAATTTTGATTGTTTGATAGAATTTCTGTCTAAAGCAGATATAAGATTGTAGTAGATTTGTTACCTTTGTTTTTGATATATCCTAATTACCTTTGTTATATTACCCTACCCACTCCGTGGCCTATTTCTAGTGTGTCTTGAAAAAAAAAATGTCCTGATGGGTCCCTGGACGAGAAACGAGTGTCCCTGTTTATTTCCTTTGAAAAGTATTGTCTTTTTAATTTTTGTTTGACGTGATAGGTTGGTTTTGTTGTAGTTTTGTTGCAGTTTTGTTGCAGTTTTGTTGCAGTTTTGTTGCAGTTTTGTTGCGACAGATTGATTTTGATCCGATGGATTATTTTTGTTGCCATTGTTGTTTACCATTTATTTTGTATTGTATTATTTATATTCATTAAGTGACTGGCTGAATGACAAAAGTCCAAGCCAAAAAAAAAAAAAAAAAAAACTTCTCATTTATTCAATAAAAGAAAAAAATTTGTTTTCTTATCGATCACCACGCTCAAAAAGCGAAACTTGAATTAATATTAAAGAAAAAACTTGAATTAATATCAAAGAAAAAAATACTGCATAAATAAAATAAATAATTATAATTGCATAAGTTGATAAAAACTGCTATGCAATAGCTTTACCGCGGCAGTCCCCGAGTCCCACACGTATTTTTTATATATAGCTCGATTATGAGTAAAATATCGGCCATATTTTATTGTTAGATTGACAGCCTGTTGCAACAACATTCATTAGCATTTGAATCGGTCATTTGAGAAACGACACATGTCACATTTTTGGCCATTTTGTTTTTATACCAAAAATACAATATTTAAAGGTAAACACATCTATCCAGGCAGTAATATCACTTGCCCGATATATATTCATATGACTTATGCATCACTTAATATCTGATTGCATTTAGAAACAACACAAGTCAGTGACATGTGCTTTTTCTAAACGCAGTGTATTGGTGTAAATGATTTAAAACCATGGAATCAACTGCCGAAAGTGATTCTGATAGTGTTCCGACTATTTTAATAAATAAAAAAGGAAACAAAGTTATATAAGTGCAAAATAATAAAAAAATGCTAGAATAATTGGTGAAGAATTACAAAGGTGAAGTTTCCACGAAAAAACAGGGTAAAAACAGGCTGTTAGTTTTTTTTTAAGTAGTGTAAGACAGAGAAGAAATTCTTTAAAGATTTTGACTCCTGATAACCAAAAATGAGCAGGATAGGATGCCTATTTACGAGCATTGATGACTTGCAATAACGTCAAAATTAAGAGGCCAAGAAATTCGGAATGACCTAAAGTGAAATCTCACTTGTTTAAATACCTTTTAACATCCTCTTCTGGATGAATTATGATTTGCCAAAAGGCTTTTATCAATATTCACGCAATTACAATAGCAAGAGTTCGACGTTTAACTAAGTTAATTGTCAAAGGCAAACAACCTTACGACAAAGGGGGCAAGTGTATTTCTGGAAATACAACTAGGAAATATAGTTGGTCAGATTGAGAACATTTCAGGAGCTTTCCTACAAAAATTACTATAGTAGCACGGAAAAATATCTCAATGAAACAATTAACGTGAAAATTATGTACGATTTATTTAATACAAAGTATCCGAGTACCAAATTTAGTACAAGTTTTACTTGAAATTTTTTTAAAAAAGACGTTCCCGATATGCACCATGACTTTTATACAGAAATATTAAATTGACCGGCAACTGAAAATGAAAACGATGAAAACAATGAATATTCTTTTATTTTGTAATCTTCTTTGATGAATTTTAGAGAATATAATAATAAAACTATATCCCTTTTTACTAAGATTTTATGTTCATTTCAGAAAGATCACATGTCACTCATTTTTAATTAACCATAATTTGTTACCGATTAATTTCTTTAATTAAATAATTATTGTGTTATACCCGAAATAGGGCAAGTTTTAAACGTTAAGTGTACAAAACTATTTTTTTTAATTAAGTTTTGCGATTTTCACTTTTTCTTATTTTTTTAAAAATGATCTACAACTGACATGTGCTGTTTCTCAAATGACCGATTCATTTATGGTCTCGATAAACTTTGGCAAATGTGATTGATCTGAATGACGTAAATTTCTAACTAATTTTACATAGCAATGAACTCTTCACATTTAAAATAAAATAAAAATATATAAGTATACCTGTAACGAGCACTTTGACACTGATTTAATTTTTCGTATATTTATATTTATTATTCAAACATAAGATAATAAATATTATTTTCGTTAGTATTTTATTTTCATATATTTATATTTATTACTCGAACATATGGAAGATAATAAATATCGTTACTCTTGTAGGGATTTTTGAATTTTCATATCCGACATATGAAATATGTCGGACAAAAAGGATTATATCCTTAAATAACTCTGTTTTGCAGCTCCTAATTCTGCATTAGCCAAAGATAAGTAAGCTGCAAGCTATAAGTAGTGCGAGTTTATTAATCATGTTTATTATTATTATTATTATTATTAGTTATAACATTAAGAGCAAACATGACGGGCGCTCCTCCACCAAAAATCAATTTTACATTTGAGGCAGTTAAAAAAAATGGTTCAGGCCAATCGTTGTAAAAATGAACCAAGAATTTCGCTAAACTGCGAAAAACTTATATTTTTAAAGAAAAACAACAAAAATTTCAACTTTTTAACAAATTTAATTTTTTGGCTCTTTACCGGCATTCTATAACAAATATCTTAACTATTTTCTAAATAACATTTTTTCAAAAAGATTACCAATTTTAAACAGGACCGAAGATTAACATAGTTTTCATTCCGTTACTAATTCTATTAAAACAATGATACCAGTGAATATGGCAACGCTCCTAGTCTTTGAAGCCCGTGGTTAAAAGGGTAGCTGCTGTTTAGTTAAATTTGTTAATTCCTGTGTCGAAAAATAGGTAGTTGTTTTTGAAGAGGTGCGAAATTATTGTGATCGTCTAGTTTGTTGTTGAGGCGTTGTTAGGTTTTTGTTTAATTTAGTTTTTAGTTAATTTATGAAATGAAAAATTCTGGAAGGCAAAAATGCACAGCTGACAAATTTCTATTTTATTTGTTTGCTGCCAGAGTTAGTAAATCCTAGAAAAATACGACATGTGCCAATTAGGGAAAAGAGATTGTCAATAATTTTGCACGCTTAAAAAAATGTGTAATATACAGAGTGTTTCTAAATACATGCGACAAAATTCAGGAACTGATTGCTCGTATGAAATTAAGATGGGTCTTTCCTATAACAAAATTTCCTCAGCCCATCTCTTTTCGAGATATCACCCTTAAAAAGTGGTGACTAAAATTGACTTTTTATTTTTTTTTCTAAAATTTCAGTAAAGCTAGAAACTTGAAATTCTGTAATCGCAAAGGACTAACCACGGGTATTTTTTTCAATATTTCGGTTACATTATAGGGGGGTGAAATTAGCAACACTTACTTTATTTCATATCAAACCTTTTTTTCGAGATGAACTTTTATGAAATTCTTGATTTATTTAATTTTTTTTATTCTTTTTCCCAAAACCAATAGCTTCAGAGAAAAAAAATTAACACCCTAATTTATTATTTTTTTTTTAATACATTGAGTGGAAAACAGTGTAACGGGCTTGTAACTATCATATCGTACACTCTGTCATTATTCGTTTCTTGCAATAATTTACACCAGTTTACACCAGAAGATAGCACTTAACGAAGCGTTTTAGCCACTAATTTTTGCGAATTTTAAGAAATCATTAACAAGACATTAGGGGCTTAAATTTGGGGATTATATTAAGAATAGTGCTGTCGAGGCATGCATTTATTTTCATTATGATATTTCAAAATTAAAGCCCTTTTAGTTTTTTTGGGAAACTGGAAGGAATTAAAACATTAAAATATATGCATATTATAGATATTATACTTCCTGGTCCATTCCTACTAGAACACCCTGTAGTTGCTGCAAAGCGCTGACAGTACACTAAGTTTAAAGAGAGAATAACTGATCCACAGCCCACACAGCTGGCCTATTCATTACGCTTCTTAGTGTCGACAGTGCATAGTGATATTAAGTTAATCAGTGAATAATGAAAGTAAAAAATAAAAATACAAAAAGAGAGAAAATTAAAAAGAAGTTAGAAAAGTTGTTAGAAGTGTTTTCTTCAAGTTCATCAAGTAAGTACTATTGTATGTTTACCTTAATATTTTTCGGTGTATTAGTAATCAAGTATGTCCAAATTTTTTTTTGTGATATGCATATATTTTGGAAAGGTTTATTCAACTACCAGAACTAGAATCGCGGGTTAAATCACCCCTATTTCTATATTACACCTTTCTTATACAAAAATTACGCTGTTCCATAAATAAAATGATGCATACATATATTATATATATAGAGAGATTCAATCATCTCTCGATATTACAAATGTGGGGTTTAATCACCCCTAAAAATGTATATAGCGATAGGAAAATGAGGTTAAATCGCCTCATCTTATATATAGGTTCAACCATTATAATATAATGGTTGCATTGTTTTTTTTTTTTTTCAAAAAGCGACAATATGCATATATGTAAAAAATCATCCCAATAGTATCTGGGTTAAATCACCCAAATATTTATTTGTATGTTTAGATAATAATTTACCATCTACCTAAAACATATCGCATTTCAACCGCTCGTGATTATCGATACGCATTCCTTTTTACGGAGTCATAACTGACAAAATAATTATTACAGGCGAAAGTGAATCGGACACATCGGCAAGTTTATCGAGGAAAAGACGGCGTATTATATCAGAATCAGATTCAGATTGTGATGAGGCAGAAAATACGACGCAAACTAAACATTCAGAATATGCACATATTTTGGGTGTTAATCCAGAACGAGAAAATCCTAAAGGAACGCCTATAAATAAAGAAATTGTTTTACGGTGGATAAGTTATTTAACTGAATGATTAAATAACGACACTAAACAGGAATTAAAGAAAAAATGGACCGTACCGGAAATTCAGCTGTTACTTAATAGTACAGAAATTACTATATATTATATATACATATACATATTACATATACAAAATGAGATTGGCCTTGGTTTATCGGCTATGGGCACAGCCTTAAATAAAATATTGGATAATGACCTGTCCAATATCAAAGACGATGTTTTGCCCGGCCTGATAGATTCTGCAAAACTATTTGCACAGGCGCATTTTTTATTAACTCAGCACCGAAAACATCAAATATACCCAACATTAAATACACCTATGTAAAAAGTTGCAAGAGAATGTCATTCAGATAGTGTGTTATTTGGTAAAGACTTTGCTGAAAAATGTAAATCAGCGACAGTCATAAAAAGTCTAGTATGGAGTTAAAAGCTTCATCGAAACCTGCAGATTCCGTGCGACCAAAACAATTTAGGAATGATTTAAACTGGAAGCGCCCGTTCACCAAAGCTCGGTTCAAACAAGGCGTCAAAAACTCGAGAAATCAGGGGGGAGCGCACAGGAACGTCCGCAGTGGAACCAGCCGAATCATCGCAAGGGGTCATACTACCAAGCTCGTCAACGCAACTACAATCCCTAAAGGTACTAGGAAAATATGCTGGAAGGCTTAGGAAATTTTCTGCTAAATGGGAAAATATCACTAACGATCCGTTTATTTTACAGTGTGTCCGGGGATATTCTATACCGTTTAATTGTACTCCCATACAAAGAAAGTTTCCTAGACCGAAACAATTTACTAATATAGAAATTAGTGAGGTTAAGAAAAGTATTCAACATTTGTTAGCAATCAACGCAATAGAGAAATGTGAATCAAAAATGGGACAATTTATTTCATCTTATTTTCTAGTGTCAAAACCAAATAATAAATTTCGATTCATATTAAATTTAAAAGCTTTAAATACATTAATATATCTCCGCCACATTTCAAATTGGAGGATTACAGATCTGTTAAAAATATCATATCCCCAAATATGTTTATGGCTTCAATTGACCTTAAAGATGCTTATTTTCTTATTCCAGTACATAAAAAGCATAGAAAATATTTACGATTTATTTTTGAAGGAAAATTATATGAATTTTGTTGCGTCCCATTTGTATTAAAAACGGCCCCTTTTTTGTTTACAAAAATCATTAAACCGCTTATAAAACACTTAAGATCGAAAGGATTTCTGTCAATAAATTACCTTGATGATTTTCTGTTGTTAGGGTCTACGAGGCAAGAGTGTTTAAAAAATTTAATTACTACCATTTCCCCATTAGAATCATTAGGATTTATTATAAACTACGATAAAAGCAGTTTAGGGATTAAACTCAAGCTGTAAATATTTAGGTTTTTTATTTGATAGTGAGGAAATGACTATTAAATTACTGTTAACAAAAAGAATTAAAGGATTGGAAGCTATTAATTCCTTTTTAAAACTAAAATCATGTAAAATTAGAACCTTTGCAAAATTAATTGGTCAACTAATATATTTTTGCCCTGCAATAAAATATGGCTGGTTGTATACAAAGTTATTGGAGCGGCAAAAAGTTGGCGCATTAAAAAATAATAGCGGTGATTACGAAAGTAAATTAGTAATAAACAAAATTATAATTCACGAATTAAAATGGTGGTTATCTAAAATTCCCCTTAGTAGAAATACCATAAAAATACAAAAATATAAATATGAAATATACTCGGACGCATCAATTACTGGTTGGGGTTTATATTGCAATGGAGAAAAGACGCATGGTTTCTGGAATGCCGAAGAATTAAATTATCATATCAATTATTTGGAATTATTAGCTGTCTTCATTGGTCTTAAATGTTTTGCGAAACATAATAATAATTGTGCAATATTATTAAGAGTAGACAATACCACAGCAATTGCATATATCAATCATATGGGTGGAATAAGACACAAAAATCTGTCAGGACTTACTAGGGAAATTTGGCAATGGTGTGAAGCCAGGAATTTATGGATTTTTGCTAATAAATATTTATTAACCTCCCCTTTCAGGAGCAGTTATCCGCTTTGGAAAAGGATTACCCTGGTGGCAGCGAGATTATCAGGGGCTCTTTTTAACGACGGAACATCTCAGGAGATGCCTGTTTAATATTAAAATCGTCTCTAAGTAAAAACACCATGAAACAATATGATACAGCATATAGAAAATGGTGGATATTTTGTAAAAATTATAAAATGGACGTATACCAGCCATCCACAAATAGTTTTGTTCAATTTTTAAATGAACAATATAAGAATGACGCAAGCTATTCAACTTTGAATACATATAGGTCTGCTATTAATTTCATTATAAATACTAAGGTGGACGAAAAAATAATAGATTTTTAAAAGGCGTTTTTAAACTCAGGCCAGTGTTTCCCAAATACAAAACTACCTGGGATCCGTCAATAGTATTAAAATTTGTAGCAACGTTTTTTCCTTTGGATACATTAACTTTAGAACAATTAAGTCTTAAATTAGCGACATTACTGGCACTTTGTACTGGCCATAGACTTCAAACTTTCTCGAAAAAAAAAATAAATAATATTGTAAATCTAGGTACTAGAATTGAAGTCATGATTTTTGATATTCTCAAAAACTCTGCGCCCTCAAAACAGCAACCTAAACTAGTATTACCCTTTTTCCCAGACAAGCCTGAACTCTGTATAGCATCAACACTCTTATTTTATATAGAAAGCACTAGAACAATAAGAGGTCAAGTATCCAATCTTTTTATTACTCATAAAAAAACACATAAATCAGCTTCGGTACAAACAATATCAAGATGGATAAAGACTACATTAAAACGAAGTGGGGTGGATACAAATGTTTTTACGGCATATAGTACTCGCCATGCTTCTACTTCAGCAGCTTTTAAAGCGGGTACCAGCATTGAAACTATCAGAGTCACAGCAGGTTGGTCTAAGGAGTCTGAGACATTTTTTAGGTACTATAATCGATCAATTGTAGACCAGGGTGATTTTGCCACAAATGTATTAGGATTTTAATAACCTTTATTACAAATTTATTATAGAAATATTTCTTTTACTGTATAATAAAACATTGGATTTCTAAGAATTTATTTATTTTTGCCCTAAAAAACAACGTAAATTAAAATATAAAAAAAAGCAATATACCTACATAATTTTTATATATCTATAAGTAATTTCAGTATTGAATTAACCGTAAATCGCTAAATAACTTTAAACAACTACAGGGTGTTCTAGTAGGAATGGACCAGGAAGTATAATTTAAGATTAAACGACTTACCTGTAAGGAAGTTCAATCGTAATTATACGACTGGTCCATTCCGTATAGAACAAACCCTCCTCAAATTTTTTGGCCCACCCCGTTTTTTACGCGATTTCCTTATTTATAAGAAGCGTAATGAATAGGCCAGCTGTGTGGGCTGTGGATCAGTTATTCTCTCTTTAAACTTAGTGTACTGTCAGCGCTTTGCAGCAACTACAGGGTGTTCTATACGGAATGGACCAGTCGTATAATTACGATTGAACTTCTTTACAGGTAAGTCGTTTAATCTTAAATTATTGCCTTATTTATTTTGCCAAAATTTAGATATTTTGAGATATTCTTGTCCGAAAATTATAAGGGGTATGAACACCTTAAGATTGAAAGAGAATTAACTTTAATTCATGAGATGCAAAGCATCATAATTGTCGCGTCACAAAAACCACCTGCTGCCAAGAGAAAATTTTGATTCAACAGTATTGTATATTTTGTGTTGTAAAAGAGAAAAAATTAACATTTCGTGTTTTAATAGTTATTTTTTTAATTTAATAATCTATGTGAAAAAAAAATTTTTTTAATACAGACTTTAAAAAATTGTTATATTAATATACTTATTTAATTGTACTTATATTTGTTGTTCCTTTAATACAATAAATACAATTTACCTATCTCCAATTCATCACTTTCCGTATCCATATACCTAGGGTCCGATTACAATTAGAAAAACACCGCTACGTCATAACTATTATTTCGAATTTCCAATATACAGTGTGTCCCAAAATTAGACGGTCACATTTTAACAGGGTAATCTACATCCTACAAGCATTAGAAATTAAAAATTAAAAAAAAAAAACCGAATTCAAAAACGTGCAGATGCCGTCACCACATCTTAACCAAATTTATATAGGATCACCTCTGAGGTACCCCCTTACTACCAAAAAAAAGAATCATATAAATCGGACAAGGTGGTAAAGCATTATCGCTAAACATACATAAAAAATTAAGAGTTTGAGAATTTTCTCATGGGCCCAATTATTAGATTTTGACCAAATTTATATGGAACCACCCCTGAAGTACCCCCTTTCTAACAAAAAAAGAATCATTGAAATCGGACACCGTGTTAAAGAATTATCGCTGAACATACATAAAAAAAATATTGCGACGAATTGAGAACCTCCCTCCTCCTTTTATGAAGTCGGTTAAAAATAGGAGTAAAAGTTTATGTAAACATAGGTCCGAAAACGTTTCGTTTTCGAGATACAGGGTGTTACAAGTGAAGTCCAGATGAACTATTTTCTAAAATTTCTTTAGTTACCGGTTTTTCAAAGTTAAAAAAAAAATAAAATTTCTAATTCTACAGACCTACTAATTATTGTTTACACTTTCGAATAAGGTGACATGCTTTTCTCTTGAAAATGGCGCGTCCTAGCGAGATGCAACAAATGTAGCTTTATTATACAGAAAATATTGGTTTTCCAAATTTTATAGTCAAAAAATCTGATGTGTCCAACACATGACTTTCCTATCTAGTTATTATAGGCTTTTTCTGGTTATTTTGTACAACTTATTGCAATACCTCTATAAATGTTTAGAGGATAAACTAAATATATACATGTTCCACATACATCTATCTACCTAGAAATATTTCTATAGTTATTCATTGAAAACGAAAATACTGAAAAATTTAAATTTAGCAATTTTCATACAATTTTTCCATTACGGTCCATTTTAGAAAAATCATGTATAAACAAAAATTATAGAGATCGATATCGCAAACAACTTTTAGTTTAGTTTAGAATTTTGCACATTTTGTCAAATTTCTCGAATACGGACCATTTCAGGAAATTTTGACATAAAACAAAAATTATAGATAATAATATTAGAAGTAAATTTTATTTGAATAATTTTCTTCTCCAAACATAAATAACAGATATATTCAATAAAATATAGAAACGGCCTCCCATAAAGTACCCCCCCAGATGTTCCGACTTTGTCCAAAATCTAATTATTTCACGTCAGGCCGAAATAAAACTTAAGTTTAAAATTGAGTGTTTTTCTGTGTATCGGTTCATGAGTTATGGTGGATATAGACATACAGATCCACACGGCAATTTTACCCTAAGCTCCCCCTAATTTACTCACTTGTAGGTTCTTTTTGTAATTGTAAGTCAAAATTAGAGATGCATCAAATCAAACTAGTTTGATTTGACTTGAAAAATCAATTTTTTTTATTAAAGAATTTGATTTGATTTAAAAACCAATTCGGGAGCTTTATTTAAAATCAAACTTTTTCAAACTATTTGAAATAGTTTGAAATACTTTCTTACGTACCGGCCGTACCGCATTTTTAATTTCTCAAGGTTACGCAATGAGACATAGTAAGGATACAGTATCTCGGTTGGTGAGGCGTCGTCGTAAGATTATTTTAGTTTTACATTTTGCCCAGCGCCGGAGGCACAAAACACAGCCAGAGGCTTACGCTGACCACCTATCTCTTTAGAAAAAAATACTGAGTGATTTGGAAATGTCCGAGCCTGAACCATTTCAATTCAGCGGTTCAGAATTTATCCCTGATGAAAATGAATATGATTCTGAAGCCGATGATTCAGCTATTCAACAAAACGAATTATTAACAAAATCAGCCCTCCAAAGCCAATGTAAAGATTCCGAAAATTTTTATATAGATGTAATAGTCTTTTTCTACGAACTCTTACAAAAAGACATCTTTCGCCACAGGATACTGAAACTTGATTTCCGTCACTAGTGAGAAAAAATCCCATAACGTTTACTTTCGTCTCTAGTGACGAAAGTAAGTTGTTACATATTTTCATATATCAGTCGCCTCGTATAATATTTTGGCATTATTAATAATGAAATAAAAAGATGCTCATTAAATTCTATATGCGTTTTTACCTAAACTTTAATGAATTAAAGATAAAATAAAAATGTATAAAAATAGTGCAAATTAAACCAATCTACATCTAGTTTCCTGGTTTTCATTTGTTTATTTGAAGTTTTATCACTTTTGAGAACTGTCAGTTTCAGTTCGTCCTAAATTTAACACATTTTCATGATGTCTGAGTCAGAAAGCGATTGTACTCCCCCAGAAATTATTTTTAAAGCTGAAGAAACCTCTTCAGATTTATTACCGGCCAAATCAAAAAAGAGATATGAAGAAATTTATATCAAATTTTTGGACTGGAGAGAAAAAAATAAAGTGAAATCATTTTCGGAAACTGTACTACTAGCATACTTTGGAGAAATATGTTCAAATTTTAAACCGTCGACGTTATGATCCATTTATTCGATGCTAAGAACTACAATCTCTGTTAAAAATGATGTCGATATTAGTAAATATCCAAAGTTACGTTCGCTTTTGAAAAGAAAATCTGATGGTTTTAAAAGCCAAAAATCCAAAATTTTTTCGCCTGAAGACATAAACTCTTTCCTAAAGAATGCACCTGACTATAAATATTTAATAACAAAGGTAACGGAATTATTATTTTTATTTTAACAAATACTTAATACATAACTACTAATATTTGTAGGTAGCATTAGTTTTTGGATTATCTGGCGCTTGTCGTTGCCACGAACTAAAAGATTTAACAATAAGCGATGTAAATGATACTGGAAGTATTCTGTTAGTTAAAATCCGTAATACAAAAACAAAAGTTCCGCGTTCTTTTCATATTTCTGGACCCTTTTATGATTTTTCTAAAAAATATATGAGCCTACGTCCCGCAAACATGGATCAAATTAATTCAAGATTCTTTATTAACTATCAGAATAGAAAGTGTAGCAGACAGGTTGTTGGAATTAATAAAATCAGTAAATTTACTAACGAAATTGCTCAGTTTTTAACGCTTCCGAATCCTCAAGATTACACTGGGCACTGTTTCCGCAGAACATCCGCAACGCTATTAGTGGATGCAGGAGGTGACTTGCTTCTGTTAAAAAAGCACGGTGGTTGGAAATCTAGTAGTGTTGCGGAAGGATATGTTGATGAATCCACGAACAGTAAAAACCAAATACAAACCAAAATTTTACAATCTGTACAAAATAAGGAAACTACTAGTTCATCAGATTATGGCGCATCATCATCTGAAATGACATTTAACAGTAGAACAAATATGTCGGCATCTACCTCAATAAATAAAAAGCTTGAGTGTGATACCCCCATAATTTTGAACAATTGTTCAAATATAACAATAAATCAATATTTAAATAATAAATAATATTTCTGAAATATTTAATTGTTGGTTAATTTTTTGTTATTCCTAACACAAAATAAAGCATTTGCTAACGTTTGTTTTTTTTTATTTTAGTAGTACCTACATGACATAATAGAGTTCGTAGAAAAAGTATAGTGTTTTACTCGTCGAAAATCATTTTTTGTCACTCGTGAAACAATATACTATTACCGGTCCCTCTTTTTCAATTTTTCCAATCGCTGTTTGATAATCCAGACTGCCTTGCAATTTATTGTCAAGTGACAGTTCGTTGATTTTTAATTTATTGTTTATGTCAAACTTGATTTGTGAGTTATCAAATTTACAAATAATATGGATTCAGATGCTGAAAATGAAATTCCACAAGATATTTTAGAAACAGCGAAGAAAGCTATTTACGATTTATTACCAATAAAATCAAAAACCCGCTATGAAAAGACATACGATTCATTTAAAAATTGGTGCCGAGAAAAAAAGTAAAAAATGTAAACGAAGTAGTGCTTTTGGCATATTTTGCCGAAAAATCACAAAAACTGGCTCCTTCATCATTATGGAGCCTATATTCCATGCTGAAATCTACGATGACTGTAAAAGAAAATGTAAATATCAACAATTTTTTCAAATTAATAGCGTTTATTAAAAAGAAATCGGTTGGTCATATAGCAAAGAAATCTAAGATTATGTCAAAAGAACAAATCGAAACATTCCTAAACAATGCTCCCGATATCGAATATCTTATGCTTAAGGTAAGTTAAAATCAAAGAAACGAAGTAAAAACTGATTACAATAAATTTTAATTCTATTCTAGGTGCTTTTAATTATGGGTTCCGCAGGTGCATGTCGCCGCGAAGAACTCGTTATTATGACACTTAATGATATCGAGGATAAGGAAACAATGTTGATAGTTAAAATCTCCATAACCAAAACGAATACCACCAATATTGTAAATTCCCAAATAGATTTGCAACTTTATAGGAATTATTTGCAATTGAGGCCACCGCATAGCAACCATAAACGACTATTTATTTTTGAAAGAGTAAAACCAAATTTGGTAGATTTTCACACTTTTATTTTAAATATAAAAAATTTTTTTTTTTTTTTAAAAACACTAACATGACATATGTTTCGAAGTACAACTTCTTTTTCAAATGTGACTATTTACAATTCGGTATCCAATATATATACGAAATAATTTAACAAAACAAAGTACTTAAGAAAACATCAATAACATTACAAAATAAACTAACTATTTAAAGTAAATAAGGGTATTTAGGTAATTATAATATCCATCAAATAACAATAAGATAGCCCATTACCGGGATTATCTCACAGAAAACTGGGAAAGAGATTTAATAAGGGTGAATTATTAATATCTAATTGATCATTTAGTAAGTTATCTGAATTTTTAAATCTATTTATTTCTAAAGTGTTTCTAAATGGTTTAATTTAAGGCTCTTATTTTCTAAATGTAAAATTTCAAAGTTGTCTGTAAAAGAATGATTTTCAGCTAAAATATGATTTGAGTAAGTAGAATTATTTTTGTTTTTTGTATAGCTATTATAATTTTCGGAATATCGTTTTTTGAAAGTACGGCCTGTTTGACCAATATACAATTTTGGACAACTACCACAATTTAATTTATATACCCCCGATTTATTATTAGGATTAATTTTACCCTTATTGTTTTTAAATTAAATTAAAAAATATTGTACGTCACACGACCGGAAATTAGTGTTTTACAGGTCTCACCAAGCTTCCAGGACTCGCCCTGTAATCTGCTTGTCTCGACCTGTAAAACACTACTTTCCGGTCTTGTAACGTAAATTACTATTTTCAAACATCTTGTAGTAAAAACCCAGACCCAGTCGATGAATATTCCTGGAAATATGAAATTACAAAATATTTATCTGAAGGCAGGGCCAATAGTTCAGAAAATGTATTGAATTGGTGGAAGAGGCACGAGACTATATTTCTAATATTATCTAAAATGGCTTGAAATTTCTTAGCCATACCTGCTACATCGGAATCAATAGAGAGGATTTTTTCAACGGCTTCTTTAACAATTATAAAACGAAGGAATAGACTAAATGATGAATTTGTTAGATGTTTAATATCTTTAAATTCTTGGACGGCTAATAGAGTTTTAACAGACATTATTTCAACATTAAAATAAAGAAAAAAATTAAAATGTAAATCAACATTTATGATTTGTGAATCAAGATTTCTGTTCTATTTTAATATCCAAACTAACTCTTAAACGAGATTCCCAAATTCCCACAGAATTCAAAAACGCCGTTTCCATTGGGGTCGCGAAAACCCAAAGAATTTTATCCGAAATTACTTATTTCACAGTGCTACATCGCCTCGAAAAGGCAAAAGCCGTAAACTGGTAGTAACTATATCATTTTACCATTCGCTCTCGCGGCGATCGGCCTCCCAAGCGACGGGGATTTTCTGTATACAGGGAGTGCCGAAATAAACGTTCGAATTTCTCAGAACCGAATTAACAATAACTATTGTCATTAATTAACTCATATTTTCTTGCTATTATTTGATCATTGTTTCTAAACAATTTATTCGATAGAGAAGATTGTTTTCCGTATAGAGGGAGCGTCGTATATTCTGGTTTTAATTATTTTGAGCTTCTTTATTGTTCAACTGTAATATATAAAAGCGGTATACGCACAGTCACCGTTTCATACAAACACATTCTGTTTAATGCTGCGGAATACGCACAGTAAAAAAACGGTCCGATTTAAAGCATACAACAGCAGTGTTGGTCCTGTTACGCCTGCATCGTACGTAGTGCGTGATACGCAGCTAGGAAAACGTAGCTTTAAATTAAATTTTATTTAGAAGTATATTTGTGAAAGATGGGCAAAATAAAACCAACATACAAAAATAGACGATTGGATCGAATAAGGAAATATCAATTAATACAGGGTATTTATTAATTGAGTACCGATACTTAAAGATGTGAATCCTTGGGTGATTTTAAAAACCTTACATAATTCTTGTATATTTTATATATCTTATATTTCTTATATGTCTTAAAAAGTCTTAAATATCTTAAATGTCATAAACGTCTTAAATGTCTTAAATGATTTATGTCGTAAACTTCTTAATTTTTGAGCTATAAGTTGTTATAGTTTTAAGAAAAAAATAACTATTTTATCATAATTTTCTTATCACTCCAGATATTTTTATAAAATTTTGCACAAAAAATGTGTTTCCACTCATGTTGGGTTCCTACCAAATTTCAACAAAATATCAAAAGCAGTTTCAATAAAAATGTTTCGGTTTTTATTTTTTTTTTACGCGAAAATGATGCTTCGTACGAAAGTACGGACCAAATTTTCTCGAAAATAAATAAGGATTTCAAAAATAATTTTGGTTTTTAGACAAAGCAGTGGTTTCCCATATTTCTTTAAAAATATTCAGTTCAAACCCCGTACGGACGTTATTTAAAAAGTCTTTTAAGACAAAAAGGTGGGATTAAAAGTGAAACTTTAGTCCGTTGGTACATAATATACTATATTTATATATCTAATTTTTATTATCTGTACCTAAACATATACAAAGTTAAATCATAAAACGACGCATCAAAAAAGCACCAAATTAATAACTTTTTTAATTTACGTAAAAAAGGATACAATAAACTATATTAATTATATTAACTAAAAACTACTATAATATGGGCTTATATATATTTTTTAATATTAATTTTATATGTAAAAATGTGGGTTCCTAGAAGGGTACCCGGTTCACTGCGCAGCCAAATTTTTTATGGTACAGAATTTTTAAAAAGTTTTAGGTTTAAATAAACATCAAGTTTTATCAGAAATAACATTTTCTGAAAAAGTAACAAGAAAAAGTTTTCAATATAAAGCAGGCTTTTAGGGCAATCCATATTAGAAAAATAAATAAAAATTTTGTATAATCGTAAAAATGTGATTTATTTTTTTGTAAAAGATTTATATTCTACAAAAAGTTTTTAACACTCGCAAATGTTTTAATTCAAATGTATTACCATGCACTTGTTAAAACGGTACAAAATACCTTAAACCGTCTATGGTTAACGATTTTAAACAAGAGGGAGACCGGACATTGACGCAGAAAAACAGCGCATTTAGTAAAGAATTTTACCTCGATTAAAAAGCTTTCTTTCTCTTTCCATTTCCTAAAAAAACTAAGAAACCTTTTTGATTTATTGCCTTGAAAATGATATAATTTACATAAAAAACAAATAACTGACTTATTATGTTGTTACTAATCATGTAAAAAGTAATACTTTTTGATAAGTGGACCGTATCACGTTTTAGAAAAAGAGCTATTTTTATGATTTTCAAAAATTCATATTTCCAAAACTAGACATAGAAACTGACTTAAACTTGTACATGTAAAATATTGTTTGATTATAACAAAACCAATAAAAGTTAACCTACAAATCATAAATTAAAATATTGTACCTGGACAAAAAACATATCAGTTATTAGTTTTTATAAAGTCCAACAAAATTGACCAATTCACTCACTAGAGGTGACCATACACACAAATTTACCACGATTAAAGGGACGTTGATATTATGGGAGAGAATTCTGAAGGAAAAACGATAGATGATTTATATACATTACTAAACCACATGAACAATAATATTGGCACAAAAATAGACAACGTAGCGTTCGAACTTAAAACATTTAAAAAAGAAACTACTAAAAAAGTAGAAATTCTAAAGGAAAAAATTGAAAACTTAGAAAACGCAAATGAAAAATTAACATCTCGTATAGAAAGACTAGAACAAAATAAAAAAAGGGAAAATTTAATTTTTTGTGGAATTTTCGAAAACGATCCTGAAACATTTAAAGACCTATTAAATATTGTAGAAAACTTATTAAAAAGCAACTTAAAGATTGAAGTTACAAATTTTGATATTACCAACATATTTAGAATTGGAAAAAAAGTAGTAAAACTAGACCCGTCTTAGTAATGTTCCATTCGATAATAAAAAGAAACGAAATAATTAAAAATTGCTTTAAGTTAAAGAATACTGGGATATACGTTTCTGAGGACCTAATCGAAAAGGATCTTAATGAAAGAAGAATTCTAGTGCAGCACCTGAAACAAGCTAAACTTGAAAAAAAGGAAGCAAAATTAATAGGAAAAAAACTAATCGTTAACGGAAAAGTGTACACTTACCAAGATCTTGAAAATCCCGAAGAAAATTTATACTTATCCCCACAAACGATTAGAAAAGCAGCAAGCGAGCCACCAACTCCATCTTTGCCAGTCTCTGAAGATTCGGTAGAAACAAATTTTGCTGAAAAACCCAATCTATCCCAAGCGAATCCCAAGGAAAAGGAACAAAAAAATAACGTGAACCCCCAAGTAGCAAAAAAAGTCAATCAAAACTCGACGAAAGAAAAAATAAAACAAAAACAAAAAAACAATAAATAAATAAAAAAAAAACAAAAAGCAAATGGGGTGGAAATCATCAAATAAAATATGTCTAATATAAATTAAAATTAAAGACAGAATCTATAGGAAATGGATACGTCAAGTAATACTTAGTGTCCTATCTTCTGTAGACAGACATCCTGTTTTAGATTTAAACACCAAAATAAATATCCTTTTAATACTTTTTAATATTTTTTAGTCTTTTAATTATTTTTAAATCTTTCTTTTCGAACGTGTTTATATTAAATAGTACTTAGGCATTTTATGTACACCTAAGGTACTGATGTAAACAAAACAATATATTACAATATAAGTTTATTTTTGCAATCAAGCTTAGGCTTATGCAATAACTAGTTTATTCATATTTATAAATAATTTTTGTAGCATTCTGTATTTATTTGTAAATTTTAATATTCTGTGAACTTCTATCTATCTATCTAACTTCTAGTGTCTTGTGCTACAATAATAAAAAAACTAGCCATTTATACATGTATTTGTTGCGGGGTTCTTTATAGTTCTAACTCTTTCCGCTCTCACTCGGGTAACACCTGAAGCGACTTGACGTACACTTGCAAAAGAACGTACCTTTCTTTTTTGACATCTGTCAACAGGAGACTCATGACATCGTTGTCACTTTAGACAAACCAAATATGGGAGAAAAAAGGTAGTTAGATATTAAATGACTCACTTAAATTAAATGAAAATCTTTAATTTTAACTAATAAACCAATTTTTTAAATACAAGTTTCCTTTGTTGATCTAAGCTACGTTTACACAGTTGTTTACCTCTTTTTGTTCCTTTAATATTAATAAAATGTCGCAACTGATTTCGGTCTACATGACCATTTTCAGGTCTACAATACAAATAACACAGTTGATCGAAAAAATATGATAAACATTATAAAAGGTAACTTAGCAACATGTTTGAAAGCTATACAATTTGACAATGTTACATTGGAGCAGTTTTGGAAACTGATAATTGCATAAACAGTATCGAAACAGCTCAGGAAAAAATGGCTTAGTTATCGATTGGTAAGTACTTAATATTTTATTTATATACAGTATGTCCCCCTAAGTTGGAATCATATGGAAAACTTTATTATTAATTTTACGAAAAAAAGTTATTCTTCATAAAAACTTCTGCAACATCTAAAACCTAGAATAGCCGCCAATTTATGTAGACAGTTGACGGCATAGGAAAGCTTTTTTATCACTAATTTTAGGAAAAAAAAAGTTGTTATTTATTTATATAGATAATTTAGTAATAAATTTAATGTAAAAGACTAATTCTACAACCGTTAATGTTACTATCTTAAACTTGAGTTTCAAATTTGTTACCATCACTATGAATTATTAAATAACTTTGTAGTCTAAATTTGTTATTAAAACCTTTAAAACAAATGTCTCAGTTGAATGGTTTTTCACTACTGTGAATTACTAAATGTCTCTGAAAGCTACATTTATAATTAAAACCTTTAGAGCAAATGTCACAATTGAATAGTTTTTGATCGCGGTGAATTTTTAAATGATTTTGTAAGTTACATGTCTGATTAAAGCATTTAGAACAAATGTCACACTTGAATGGTTTTTCGCCAGTGTGAATTATTAAATGTTTCCGTAAATTAGATTTTTGATTAAAACATCTCGAACAAATGTCACATTTGAATGGTTTTGTACCACTGTGAATTATTAAGTGTTGCTTTAAGGCACTTTTATTAATAAAACTTTTAAAACAAATGTCACACTTGAAATGATTTTCACCACTGTGAATTGTTAAATGGATCTGTAAGTTAGATTTATATTTAAAACCTTAAGAACAAATGTCACACTTGAATGGTTTTGTACCACTGTGAATTATTAAGGGTTGCTTTAAGACACCTTTATTTATAAAACTTTCATTACTGTGAACTAGTAAATGTTTCTGTAAGACAGATTTAAAATGAAAACATTTAGAACATATGTCACATTTGAAAGGTTTTTCACTACTGTGATTTATTAAATGTCTTCGTAAACTATATTTAAAATTAAAACATTTAGAACAAAGGTCACACTTGAATGTAATTTCACTACTGTGAATTAGTAAATGCTTCTGTAAGTTAGATTTATCATTAAAACATTTAGAGCAAATATCACATTTGTACGGTTTAATATCACTATGAATAGCTAAATGTCTCTTTAATATAAATTTTCGACTAAATCCTTTAGAACAAACATTACAATAAAACGTTTTATCGTCAACTTTATCAATCCTCTTTTGCTTCCACCCTCTAAAAGAAAAATGGTATTTCATGTCGCTAATGTGGTTTTTAGTTGTATTTTTCACTACGTGAATAAGAAAATGTTGATAAAATACTATTTTTGTCATTATTTTTCCGCAAAACTGACAAACTGCGTAGCGTTTCTGAAAATGTCCATCAATATGAGTTGATCTTGATTTAGAAGAAGGGAAATCTGCAAATTAAAAACGCCAATTTAAATAACATTGTCATTCCCCTATATTTGTAATTTTATTTATATCAATTTTTAAAATTATAACTTCATTTTATTATATCCCTCTAAACTTATTTATAATAACAAGTTAAATTTTAAATATCATTTGATTAATGTACTTTAACGTGTTGTAAAAATGCAAAATATTAATTACAATTTAAATCAAATTAATTTAAACACCCGCTATTTTTTCAAATGAAATATTTCGTAATATCTGCATTGTACATTTTTTATATATGGCTCCATTATGAGTAAAATATCGGCCATATTTTATTGTTAGACTGACAGCTTGTTGCAACAACATTCATTAACATTTATGGCCACGATAAACTTTGGCAAATGTGATTGATCTGAATGACGTAAATTTCTAACTAATTTTACATAACAATACACTCTTCACATTTAAAATAAAATAAAAATATATAAGTATACCTGTAACGAGCACTTTGATGCTGATTTTATTTTCGTATATTTATATTTATTACTCAAACATATGGAAGATAATAAATATTGTTACTCTTGTAGGATTTTTCGTATTTTTATATTTAATATTTCGAGTGCAATTTAATTTGAATTCAATGACAACAGAATTGTCTGCGCGACGATGACGTAGGGGAAAAGGGTATAAAGGTTTCGTACACATGAGCTGATAGAACGAGCGAGGTGGCTTTGCGGTAACGCATCTGCCTCGCATTCGGAAGTTCTTTGTGACGAAGTCACTAAATTTTATTTTTAATTGTGAAAATGTATATTTTAATTAATTCCCACCTGGGAACTTTTCGACGAGCTTCCCCTAATTTTTGTTTCCCAGGAATTCACGTTTTTAAACTCAATATAAATAGAACAGAAACGGGCATAAGTAACAATACAGAGAGACAGACACTGATTCTTCGAAGAAAACATATCAAATATCAATTAACTGAGTCGTCTTTTAAATGCAAAGATGCTTAGATAGTTCATACTGTCAGATAGTTTATTGCATAACTTTATCTCTTCAGATATAGTATATAGTTTTTTTCATGCTAGCTGTTTTCATTGCATCCGCTCGGATATTCCTCACATTGTAGTTATGATATGAGTCTCATTCACTGAAACGAATTGAAGGTTGGAGTGGGTTGTATTGAGTTTGTAGTTGTGGATGTAGAGACGATTGAAAAATGAAAAATTAAAATGAAGATTTTTATATAAATTTATTTCAACCACGAACTACTAACAAGTTCAATATTTTCCTTTTTTTTTTTTAGTTTTTATTTTATATTACTTAATATTGAATGAGCTGACACGTTTTTATGATTTGACGACTTACATCAAACAAAATACGACACTTATATACCTAAATAGAATATGTAATTTATCTGAATCAATTTTGTGCATAATATAAGAGTTTTCAATTTTTTGGCAACTTTAGTAATATGCAAAATGTGTGTGTGATTGGATTTTATGACTGCGGATATAATCCATTAGCCTATTATATATTTATGTTTTATTGATACTAATTTAAAATGAGAGAGAGAGAGAATCATATGAAGTATTTTACAATTGTATTTTTCTGATACTATTAATATATTGATACAAAAATTTTTCTTAATATTTTATAGAATTTTTTTGAATTCTTTTGTTTTAATCTTGTGTTAAAACATTTGGCATTTTTTGTTTTCTGTTAGTTTTTTTATTTTTTTTTCTGATTTGTTTTTTCCGATTTGTTTTTTCTTGTTTTTTTTTTTTTGTTTTTTTTTATTTGTTTTTTAAATTTTTATTAGGAAAGAACTTGGACACCTTACGCTTAGGGGTCAATCAAAGCGATTTAAGACAAACAAAGGAGGACCTTGGATAGGAGGAATACAAATGGAAAAAAGATTTTGTTCTACAATTTTAAATTAATATTAGATATGTGACGAAAAAGTAATTCATATATATTTAAATCTTGTAATTGTAATAACTCTTGTAAATTAAATGGTCTTGTTATGCTTACTATTTACAATCAATATAATTATTTTATAACATTCTTTAAATTTTTTAAAAATATTCTCTAGTATTTTTATAATTTATGAAGCAATATAGCATTAAAACTCCTATACCCGAAAAATTGTACGTACACTCTTAATTGATTGAGAGTCGAAAAGCGTCTAGATAGTTTAGCAATACATTCGCTCCTGTACCAGCCAAGATATCCTCGATAAAAGAACAAAGTAATAAATACAGGAGGCCAATGTAAACGGACAATAAACGGTCTCATGACATTTTATATTTTTAAATAAACCAGATTTTTTAAAAAATATTTTCTAAACCCGTTGTTTTGTATAGGTGACTCTTGACATCGTTGTCACTTTAGCCAACCCAAGTGTAGGACAAAAAAGATGTCAGATATTAAATGATTCACATAAATTAGATGAAAACCTTTAATTTTAACTAATAAACCAATTTTTTATATAAAACAATTTTGCACAAAATACAAGTTGTCTTTAATGATCTAAGCTACGTTTACAATGCTGTTTATCTCTTTTGGTTCCTTTAGTATTAATAAATTGTGGCAACTGATTTCCGTCTACATGACCATCTTCAGGTCTACAATACAAATAACACAGTTGATCGAAAAAATATGATTAACATTACAAAGGGTAACTTAGTAAAATGTTTAAAAGCTATACAATTTGACAATGTTACATTGGAGCAGTTTTGGAAGCTGTTAATTGCCTAAACAGTATCAAAACAGCTTAGGAAAAAATGGCCTGGTTATCGATTGGTAAGTACTTAATATTTTATTTATATACAGTATGTCCCCCTAAGTTGGAATCATATGGAAAACTTTATTATTAATTTTACGAAAAAAAGTTATTCTTCATAAAAACTTCTGCAACATCTAAAACCTAGAATAGCCGCCAATTTATGTAGACAGTTGACGGCATAGGAAAGCTTTTTTATCACTAATTTTAGGAAAAAAAAAGTTGTTATTTATAAAAAGTCGAGCATGGTCTAAAACCTAAAATACAACCATCAAATATCAAATTTTATCAATCGTATAAAGAATAAAGGTACTTTACTCTTGAGTAAAACTCATATTTTTTGACAAACCTCGTATACCACTAAAAAAATTTGATATTTGATGAATGTATTCTAGGTTTTAGATAATGCAGAACTTTTTATGAACAATAACTTTTTTCCTAAAATTAATAATAAAGTTTTTCATATGATTCCAACTTAGGGGGACACACTATATATAAATAAAATATTAAGTACATACCAATCGATAACCAGGCCATTTTTTCCTGAGCTGTTTTGATATTGTTTATTCAATTATCAGCTTAGGGGGACATACTGTAGATAAGTTAGTAATAAATATAATGTCCAAAACTAATTCTACAACCGTTAATGTCACTATCTTATACTTAAGTTTCAAATTTGTTACCATCACTATGAATTATTAAATGATTTAGTAACCTATATTTTATATTAAAACCTTTAAAACAAATGTCACATTTAAATGGTTTTTCACTACTGTGAATTACTATATGTCTCTGAAAGCTAGATTTATAATTAAAAGCTTTAGAGCAAATGTCACACTTGAATAGTTTTTCATCGCTGTGACTTATTAAATGTTGCTTTAAGAGTAGTTTCAGAGTAAAACATTTAGAACAAACGTCACATTTAAATGATTTTTTACCACTGTGAATTTTTAAATGATTTTGTAAGGTACATGTCTGATTAAAGCATTTAGAACAAATGTCACACTTGAATGGTTTCTCGCCACTGTGAATCATTAAATGTTTTCGTAAATTAGTTCTATGATTAAAACATTTCGAACAAATGTCACACTTGAATGGTTTTGTACCACTGTGAATTATTAAGTGTTGCTTTAAGGCACTTTTATTATTAAAACTTTTAGAACAAATGTCACACTTGAGTAGATTTTCATTTGTGTGAATTTTAAAATGTTTTTGTAAATAAGATTTTTGATTAAAATCTTTTGAACAAATGGTACACTTGAATGGGTTTTCATTACTGTGAACTAGTAAATGTTTTTGTAAGTCAGATTTAAAATGAAAACATTTAGAACATAAGTCACATTTGAAAGGTTTTTCACTATTATGACTTATTAAATGTCTTCGTAAACTATATTTAAAATTAAAACATTTAGAACAAATGTCACACTTGAATGGAATTTCACTACTGTGAATTATTGAATGTTTATGTAAGCTAATTTTATATTTAAAACATTTCGAACAAATGTCACACTTGAATGGATTTTCATCACTGTGAGTTGTTGAATGTCTCTGTAAGCTAGATTTATAATTAAAACCTTTACAACAAATGTCACATTTGAATGGTCTTTCACTACTGTGAAGTATTAAATGTCTGACCAGGCTAGATTTTTCAACAAAACGTTTATAACAAATGTCACACTTGAATCGTTTTTCACCACTGTGATTTATTAAATGTTGCTGGAAGCGTGGTTTCTGAATAAAACCTTTGGAACAAATATCACATTTGTACGGTTTAACATCACTATGAATTGCTAAATGTCTCTGTAATACAAATTTTCGTTTAAATTCTTTAGAACAAACATTACAATAAAACCTTTTGACGTCAACGTTATCAATCCTTTTTTGCTTTAACTCTCTCAAAGAAAAATTGCATTTCATGTCGCTAATGTGGTTTTTAGTTCTATTTTTCACTACATGAATAAAAAAATGTTGATAAAACACAATTTTTGTTATTATTTTTCCGCAAAACGGACAAACTGCGTAGCGGTTCTGAAAATGTCCATCAATATGAGTTGATCTTGATTTAGAAGAAAGGAAATCTGCAAATTAAAAAAAAGCAGATTAAATAACATTGTCATTTCCCTATATTTATAATTTTACTTATATCAATTTTCACACAAATTATAACTTCCATGGCATTTTATTATATCCCTCTAAACTTATTTATAATAGGTTAAATTTTAAATATTATTTGACTAATATGTACTTTAATGTGTTGTAAAAATGCAAAATATTAATTACAATTTAAATCATACTAATTTAAACACCCGGTATTTTTTCAAATGAAATATTTTGTAATATCTCCTTCATACATTTTTTTTATATATAGCTCGATATAGACTGACAGCTTGTTGCAACAACATTCATTACATTTATGGTCCTGATGAACTTCGACAAATGTGATTGGTCTGAATGACGTAAATTTCTAACTAATTTTACAAAGCAATACACACTCTTCACATTTAAAATAAAATAAAAATATATAAGTATACCTGTAACGAGCATTTTGATACTGATTTTAGTATCGTATATTTAGGTATATTTTCCTACAGTCATGTCAATAAACGTTAAAAATCGCACTATCAACATTCCTTGTAACAATAACATGCACGTAATGAGATCTCATAACATACACGTGCGGTTTAATAAGAAAACTTAAATTTCTTGGTTTATTCAAATTGCAATCAAATTTTTGTCTACGTATGACTTATTTGGTCTATTTACATAAATTTAGTCATTTAAAAAACATAAAAACTTTTAGCATTAGGAGATACATTCTGGATTAAAAGAGTGATGCCCCTTTATACAATTTTTCAAATAATATGTCGCGTTTTCTTAGCATGCTATGGAAATAAACGTCATGCCATTTATATCGTCAATTTTTGTAACAAAATATGATTGTATCAGAACATTTTCTCAACTTTATCTACGAATATGTTTATTAGCAGTGAAAGTGATGAAATTATGAGCACTCCACCGGATATTTTAGAAAAAGCTCAAGCTGCCAATCTGAAGAAAGGTACTAAATTACGTATCGAAAATATATGGATTGGCGACAAGCATAATAAATCATTTTTTAAGAATGTTTTAAGTAAGCGTAGAAAAAGTATAGTACGTTACACGAGTTGTAAGCCCATCACGCACTCGTGAAATTTACGCACTATCCGCTCCGCGGCTTCGTGCGTAATGGGTTACTTACAACTCTTGTTACGTAATATACTATTATTACTCAAATGGAAGATAATAAATATTGTTACTCTTGTTGGGATTTTCATTTCGTATTTTTATATTTAATATTTAAAGGGACTTTTCGAATGCAATTTCATTTCAGTTCAATGTCAAGAGAATTGTCTGCACGACGATGACGTGGCGCGACGATGACGTAGGGGAAAAGGGTATAAAGGTTTCGTACACATGAGCCGAAAAACCGAGCGGTAACGCATCTGCTTCGCATTGGAGAAGTCACTAAATTTTATTTATTTATTTTGGCACTAGTAAACAGTCGAATCTGGAGGTGGTTTCTCCCACTCCGAAATTGCCGGGCTTCCGAATTCGCCTACTCGGTGACATAAATAGGCAGGTGCAAGGAAATTCGTCTCTTGACTCCCGACTACCGTAGGCTCTCTTCTCCTGCTGCAACCGTCGCCCCAGTGAACGTTTTGGTTTGAGAATTTTATTAGTGACCGAAGTGCCAGCCACCCCATAATCGAGATAGGAATTTTTCTTATATCGTTTTATAGTTAGTTTGGACATCCGTTTAAATTGCCGGACAGTATTGATTCACATTCAGAATTATTTTCATTGCATCCCTTCTTGGGAAACCGTTGGTAATTTTTTTTGAGATTGGATTGAGGATTGATTTAAGTGTATCGCCATTTATTTATTTATTATCCAGCCAACGGTACAAACCTGTTACAGGTCGAATACATATCAAAAATAAAATAAATTGACATTAATATATTAAATAAATCAAAACGTAAACATTAAATTTACAAAAAAAAAAAACAATTCAGACAATAATACAACTAAGTAAAACTAGAACTAGACATATTGAAGTAAAATAAGACGTACTCGTACAAGATAAAACTAGATATTACCTAAACCTAAACAATTTTTTTTATCACATTCTCTACAATTGAAAATATCAATGTTAAAAAGACCCTCTAGTTAAAGATGGAGTGTGAGGTTTAACTCGATTTCTTTCATTTTTTTATTAGTAGGAAAGCCGCCCAATTTTTTTTTTTTTTTTGAGGTTTGATTCGCCGTTAATTCAAGTGAATCGCAATTTTAACGACTCTATCCAGTATCTTTAAAAAGAAACCCTAATTACTTGCAAGTCCAGATGACCCTCGCTCCACGCTTCGTCTTTTTATTTTTACTCTCTCCAAAAGTAATTCCGTTTCCTTGTCCCAAACTAACTCTTAAACGAGCTACCCGAATTCCC
The DNA here is from genome assembly GCA_927349885.1 of Psylliodes chrysocephalus. Lineage (NCBI taxonomy): Eukaryota > Metazoa > Arthropoda > Insecta > Coleoptera > Chrysomelidae > Psylliodes > Psylliodes chrysocephalus. The sequence goes on from OV651827.1 coordinate 19,156,348, forward strand.
ACAGAATTCAAAAACGCCGTTTCCATTGGGATCGCGAAAACCCAAAGAATGTTATCCGAAATTTCTTATTTCACAGTGCTACATCGCCTCGAAAAGGCAAAAGCCGTGAACTGATAGTAAATATATCATTTTACAATTCGCTATCGCAGCGAACGGCCTCCCAGGCGATACGGATTTTCTGTATACAGGAAGTGCCGAAATAAACGTTCGAATTTCTCAGAACCAAATTAACAATAACTATTGCCTTTAATTAACTCATATTTTCTTGCTATTATTTGACCATTATTTATAAACAATCTATTCGATATAGAAGATTGTTTTCCGTATACAGGGACGTCGTATATTCCCGTTTCAATTATTTTGAGCTTCTTTATTGTTCCAACAGTAATATATAAAAGCGGTATATGCACAGTCACCGTTTCATGCAAACACACAGGATATTATTAATAGGGAGCTAAATATTCTTTCTGTTGTGTTTAGACCCCATCTGTGGTACATTTTTATAACCAGGGTGTTAAATCCTTTCAAATGGTATATCACATGACCTATGTTGCTATTTAAAAAAATCAAGATGGCGGCCATGCTTAAAATTTTGTAATGGGGCATGTTCAAAAATTTTGAAATTTTTTTTATGAATAGTAGAGTTAAAAATAAAACTACATTTTTTTTATTTTTTTTTTATTCATTTGCCGGAGTTATGAATTTTTTTAAAATTTATGACGTCACCGGGAATAGACCAATAGGAGCTAGCGCACAACGTTGCCGGCTAGAAGGTTTACGAGAAGTGATGTACGTTCGTTTGTGTACTCCTTCTTACTTTTAGACTTCTAAAACATCGTTAAACAAATATCTTTTAAATATATAATATCAAATGTTTTTTGAAAGTATTGTTTCTGTTTAAACTTTTACTATATTTAAAGTTTTATTGTTTTAAAAGTCACTTAATAATTCAGAAAATGGCAAAACGGCAGCACTGTATGTCATCTGTCATAGTGTCTCGATCAATAATTTATTTGTAATTTGAGTGTTTATTTTGTACTTTTTATAAATAAATATTATGACTACGAAAAAGTGTTTTGTTCCAGAATGTGATAATGATTCACATTCATCTTCAAAAATATTTATTAGTGTTCCTAGAAATTTGGAAAGAAGAAAATCAACCTTCTACTAGCGATGTTTCTCGTAAACTTTTTAATAAAAATACACCGGATTATCAAGATGTAGCAGCAATTTCTGCTAATTGTCCCCTTCAGGAAATTGAAAATGAGGCTACTATAAATTCTCTGGAAGAAAATGCAGAATCTCCTGAAAGTTTTGAAGATACCGAATTTATTCATCATTTTGTGGAAGAACTAGTGATAAAGAAATAATAGAAAAATGTGGGTATTTAAACAAACTGGTTCCTGGATCCCATATAATGGCAGATAGGGGTTTCAGAATATTTAGCTACTTGAAAACATGGGATGCACTTTAGTAAAGCCACACCTAGTGTATCACAGAATGAAAAAAGTTCTCCAGAAGATGTACAATTAAGTAAAAGAATAGCATCTCTAAGAATACATGTGGAAAGAGTTATAAGAAGGGTTAGTTAATTTAACAAGTTAAAACCACATTCGTGTGTGACTTTTAAGCAAGTACATTTACTTAGTAATATCTGCATAATTGCTTGTTAACTTACAAGAACCTATTTTGTAAGAGTAAATATTAATTTAATAATTTTTTTTTGTTTGTTTTTTTAATTTAATTTACCTAATTATCACATTTCAGGGATTATAATGAGTTTTTAAACAGCCAATGTAATTTTTTATAAAATTTTAACTTTTCGAACAAATCAAAGAGGAATGAGTACTTGTATATGCATAGATTTTTTTGGGACTAAAACTACCAAAACAAAGGCACCTATTTACAGCAGTTTAAAATGAAACATTATGACAAAAACGCCTATGTCACAGTGATAAATATTAAAAACAACCAAGTTCAGTTGAATGTGGTAGCAAAGTCTATATATTCCAATAAATCGGGTAACTACATGTGGTATCACTGGTGATAAATTTAAAAATATCACAATTCTTGCTACCTTTTTCAAAAAACCAGAAAGTGTGCCTTCTTATCAATCCTTTATGAAAATGACAACAGTGATAAATGTAAAAAAAAAATTTAATGTTGCTATTCGTTATTACGATAGTAAAACATGTTTGCAGTTCCGTTTATTTTTTATGAAAATCTAAGTAAAAACAACCAATGTCAAAGGGTTATAATTTTTTTTCTGTTGAACCAAATATATCACAAAATTTAAAAATTGATCATAGGTCAAGCAAGTAATACCTTTATTGATAGTAGCTTTAAAAAAGGAGAAAGAATAATATTGACTTAAATTATTATTATTAACATTGGTGATTTTTAATAAAAACTCTTCAATTATTGTTTACAAACAAAAATATAAAAATCTGTGAAAATTTTATTTATTAATCTTTTAATAAAAAATGAGAAAAATGAAGTAAAAAACAATTTATTTACAAATAAAAAATATATATACAAATCCTAAGAATATAAAAGTACTGATTTATTTTCCTGTAGTGGATGAAGAGGTTTCTTTAACAATCTAGCCAAGTGTACATCAATATTTATGCATTTTGATAAATTAGAGCCTTTCCAATAACACTGAATAGATGTTACAGATGGTTCCTCACTTCTTCTATGAAGCCACATATTTACAACCAACTGAAAAAAATAAAAGGGTTAGATATGCAGTTACAAAATAACTATATAACCAGTTACAAAATAACTATATAACCAGCTACAAAATGCCTTTATTTTATGTAACAAGACGAGCAGAGCTTTACTAGCTCTGAACGAATCCAGTAAAGAACCTCGGATTTTCAAAACTTAAAAAAAAACAATCTCACCACATTTTCACATTTTTGAAATATTATAGAGCTTTTCGAAAAAAACTGCTATTTTTAAAAATACAATTTGTTTAAACAGCTATGTCTCATTTTAGGCTATTGAGTATTATAAAATAAAAAATTACGGGATGCTTTGTTAGCTTCAAACGAATCCAGCAGAGCACCCCAGTTTTTTTTTAAACCACACCACGTTTTTTGGCTCCTACAATATTATAAAATATTCGAAATTTGGCATTTTAAAAAAAATTCGCAATTCCTTGCTGACTTCAAAGTTTTTTTCTGAAAACAAATGTACTTACCACATTTTTAGGATTTTAAAACAGCCTAAACATGTGTCATAAGTAGTTGTTTTTATATATAAAAAAAAAATTAAAAAACTGAAGTGTCCTGCTGACTTTGTTCCAACAAAGCACCCTGTATTATTTAAAAATAGCAATTTTTTTTAGTAAAGTTTTACAACATTTCAAGAGTCTAAAAATATTCTAAAAATGGGGTGTGGTTTTTAGAAAAAAGCTTTAAAAAACCGAATTGCTCTACTGGCTTCTTTCGAAGGTTAGCAAGCACCATGTATTATTAAAAATATAATATTTCAAGTGCATAAATATATGGTGTTGCTGTTTTTACAGAAAAAACTTTATAAAATAGAGGTGCTTTGCTGACTTTGTTCGAAGCTATAGAGCATTTTAAGTTTTGCAAAAAACGAGGAGCATAAAATTTTTGAAAAGGGTATAAAAATAGCCTAAAAATATGGCATATTTTTTAACTCAAAATTTCATAGGTGCTCTGCAGCATTCTTTGGTATCATAATTATTACTAGGTTCACTAACAAAATCTGTTTCTAGATTATTTTAACACTTGCTACGATTACAAAAAATGTCTATATGTCAAAATTAGAAAAAAAATATTTATAGGAATAAAGGGCCTTATACACTGTTTATTATATGTAATATAAAAACAAAAAAGCATAATAAATATTACAAACCTTGACATGCAGCATATCCTAAGCATATTGTGCACTAAAAATTTCATTTTTGTTAATTACAACAACCTCATCAGAAGGTTTTTGCCGTACTTTATGTTTAGGTGTAATTTGTCTCCTCTCTTATGGAAAAAGAAATTATCCCCATATTCTTGCTTGGCAGATCTAAAAATAAAACCGGAGATACATATGTTTTACTTGCTCCATATAAACTGTAACTACCTACTATTAAAACAAAGTCTTACCTTTCTGAATTTTGTAAACTGAGTATTGTTAAAAAATGCAGTAATCATCTCGGTAATCATATTTTCGTTTACAATGGGTAAAACACTTGATTCAACTTTTATAAATCCAGCTGATTTTCATATTAATAATAAAATTAAACCAAAACAAAAAACTAAGGTTAGGTTGTGTCAATTTTAATGTCACTTAGATGTGCTTTCACTTCGACATTCTGTTTGTCGGTTTGTTCGTTGGCTTGGTTTTGTATAACAAAAAAAACTTCGACACAAGATGATTGGTCTATTCCCGATGACGTATAATTTCAATTTTAAATTTCAATTGGGCTTAATTTAAAAACTTTTGGCTTTTTTAACGAACTGACTATTTAGAATAACTTGTATAGCGACTAACTATTACAATATAATTTATAAAACAGCATATCTCACATGTGAACATGGCCCATTATAAAAAAAATAATTTTTGGGCTAAAATATGCGCAAATATATTTAGTTGAAATTCTGAAATTTTGAGTTTTGTATGTTGAACCGTTGAAGCACTATAGGTTTGGTTCCATCTTTAACAGCTACCCTGTATGTCGTAAACTTCTTAATTTTTGAGTTACATGGTGTTATAGTTTTACGATAACGAGATCACAGATCTCGATCACATATTTTTCGGTTGTAAGAGTTTTGTAATAATGACCTGTGGGATGGTCTTATGAAAGCAGGTATTCAGTTTCCTACGTGTGTTAAGATGTTGCTCGCGACTGGAAATCAATCCGTGTACGATTTGTTGGTAGATTATATAAGTAAAAATAATATTAATATCTAATATTTAAACGTAATACCTTTCAATTTGTGTGTGGCTGAAGGACTAACGTCCATTGCCAATAAAGGAAAAAAAATAATTATTTTATCATAATTTTCTTATAACTCCAGATATTTTCATGAAATTTTGCCCAAAAAAGTGTTTCCACTCATGTTGGGTTCCTACTAAATTTCAACAAAATATCAAAAGCAGTTTCAATAAAAAACATTTTGGTTCTTAATTTTTTTTACGCGAAAAGGAAGCTTCGTACTAAAGAACGGACCAAATTTTCTCGAAAATAAATAAGGAGTTTCAAAAATCATTTTGGTTTTAAAAAAAGCAGTGGTGTCCCATATATTTCTTTAAAAATATTCAGTTTAAACCCCGTACGGACGTTTTTTAAAAAGTCTTTTAAGGCAAAAAAGCGAGATTAAAAGTGAAACTGTAGTCCGTTGGTACAAAATATACTATATTTATTATTAAGGTGCGCGTGCGTGTAATTTATTTATTGTTGTTATTATTTTTTTATAATTATTATTTTTAAGATTTACTGAAACTTACCAGTGTGTAGGATTGACTCTTGCAACATTCATGATCAAAGTTAAAAAAAAAATAATGTCATTGGATAAAGTATTAAACAGAAGATAATAAAACAAAAGGTAATTTTATTAAAAAAAAATATTGTTAAAATAATGTACCCTGGGCGCCAGCAAAAGCTCGTACCTTGCAACACCTATTCAGTCTCAGTACGCACCATACACCTAATAACTTTATTGCTCCAAGCTAGCTATTAAAAATAATATTAATAATTTAAAATAACGATCCTCTTAGATCTGGTTGTGAGCCGAGTAGTCTTAATCCACAGGTGGGTTCCTTGAGCGTGAAGTTGCAGCATGTCATAAATATTAAATATGGTTGGAAATGGAGATCGGAGAGGTTATGTTGATATTTGTAGCGAAGATTTAAATAAATGTATTTGTTCAGTTTTAAAAAGAAATTTATTTAAGAATTGTGTGATTAACTGTTTTTCTAACAGTGTACTGCATAAATATGAAGTGAATCACGTAAGTACTTAATTCAAGAAATGTTTTTTTTTTACCAAATTGATTGCATCAAAGCCAAAAGAGTTAGTAGATAGAAAGTAAAGTATTATTGTTCTAAAAACTTGTTTGGTTTTAAGTCTGTAGATCAATAACATGCATGATTATTCTAAATTGGATATAAATAGAAATGAATAGGTAATATCTCTAATTACAAAATAAATGTCAATGTTAATATGGGTCACTTTCGCATAAATTTAATTAGAATTCTGTTTGAATAAAGTTCGATTAGATTAGGTATGTTTATTTAACTTTTTTATATTTTTGTCTTATAGAAATAGTTCCTAGTTGTCAAGATTTATCGTAGCATTTTTTTTTTTTATATAGGTTTTCCAAATTTGTGCAGAAGTACCTTATAAAATCCTATTGGATGAATTGTGATGTTCCAAACGAGGTAATGCTCCAGTTTTCACTTATATTATTGTGGGAATAATATGTAGGCAATCCAGTAATTGAAGTTTCAGCGGCAATTTTCAAAAATTCGACAGCAAATCTCCTGTCTTTACAGCTCCAATGTCAAAAAGTGTCAAAAAACCGGTAATACAGGAATCTTCCTTATCGACAGTTCGACAAAAATCCTAGGTGTTTACTGGGCAGAAAATAAAAAGGAACTGACTCCATTTTTGGTGGAAATTGCTTTTAATAAAGTTTGATGTCACAGCCTACTAAGATGTAAGTTTTTCTAAATTTTCCTTCAAAATCCATATATGAGGATGATTTATTATTTTTTTATAAACTTTTTCTCACTCTATTTTAAACACTTTCACTAGATAGTTTTTAGTTATAACAATCTTATTTTACAATATTTACAAAGATTTTCTAACTTATTCTTAAATTAAAGCTTTTGCATACACTTTTTTGTAAAACATTTCTTGAAATTATTGACCTAAAAAGTTACTTTATTTTATTATTTTTTTAATGGTATTTAGTTATTTTGAGATTCTAAATATTTGAAAATTGTTCTACAAACCATAATTAACATTATGTAAGCATTAATTCTCATCTACATGTTTTGATATTAAATATTTTTTTAGGATCAGAGATAGAGTCTACACTGACATCTTAATTTGTACCCAGCTATTAGGATTGGACTTCCCAAAGTGTGGATTGTGTCAGTAACTAATCCCAAAACTCCATTCTACAAGTTTCCAGTAAAATTATTGTCAAAAGAGTTTTATTTGTGATATTAAATTACATGTGAAGTCAAATTTTACATGTTGATGCTCAAAATTTGTAAGTATTATTAGTTCATATTCATTTATAATTTATTGTACACTGTTAGAAACCTATTATGCTTTCATAGCTTGAAATTAAATCAACATTGTTACATTATTTATTTATTTTTCTATAAATAATTTAACAGAAACCTTAATAAGTAATTTTAATTTGTTATTATTTTAACTTATGTACATTTCACAATTCTAAAATATTTTTGACCAAGGTATTGTCCGTTACATTATATATCTAATTTTTATTATCTGTACCTAAACATACAGTATGGTTCAAATGAAAGGAATAAATTCATTATAATGGAAGTAGGTGGTTTTTCGAAAAAATGCTCGGACAGGTCAATTTTGTTTACTAAAAGCGCAATTTTTTAAATAGAATTTAATTTTCCCCCACTTCCCATTTTTGGGCAGTGACGTCATTGACAATTTTTTTAAATAGTAACCCCAATTTTTTTTTCTTGATTTTGATAGATCTTGCAATTTCCTACTCGGAAACATAATATTTGAAATATCTGACATAACAATTTTTTTTTGAATAAAAGTCATTTAAAGATCAGATACATAAATTTTATTTTATTTTGAAACACAATAAATGAATAAAAGATTATTTGTAATTAAGTGTTTATCTAAAAAAAAAAAAATAATGATAATAATAATAAAAAGAATTTAATGACAATTTCACAAATTCTTTTTTATTATTATTATTATTATTAATTATTTTGTTAGATTAAGCACTTAATTACAAATAATTATCTTTTATTAATTTATTGTGTTCTCAAAATAAAATAAAATTTATGTATCTGATCTTTAAATGTCTTTTATTAAACCGTGAATGGTCGAGTGGGGAATCCTACCAAGGCATCAGATATAATTTTAAATAATTAACCGGCCAACGGTGGGATTCGAACCTGGGATCCTTGGATCCACAGGCAGAGACTCTACCACTGAGCCACCCACCCCCAAAATCTTTCTTAAATTTTTTAACACTCACAAATGTTTTGATTCAAATGTATTAACATGCACTTGTTAAAACGGTACAAAATACCTTAATCCGTCTATAGTTATCGATTTTAAATAAGAGGGAGACCGGACATCGTCGAAGGGAAACAGCGAAATTAGTAAAGAATTTTAACTCGATTAAAAAGCGTTCTTTCTCTTTCCATTTCCTAAAAAAACTAATAAGACCTTTTTGAAATCGGTTTCGGTGACTTTTCTTCTGATTTGTTGCCTTGAATATGATATGATTTACATAAAAAAACAAAAAACTGACTTATTTTTGTGAAATTAAAATATGTTATTTTCACAATTTTCAACTGCTGTTTCCATAAAAAAAAAGAAATAAGATATCAAGCAAGTTCTTTTGTAGATATTAATTTTTTTAAATATTTAGTATTTTTATAATTTGTGAAACAGTATAACATTAAAACAACACCTATACCCGAAAAATTGTACGTACGCTCTTAATTGATTGTCTGAGAGTCGAAAAGCGTACTGATAGTTTAGCAATACATTCGCTCCTGTACCAACGAAGATATCCTCGATAAAAAAAAAACAAAGTAATAAATACAGGAAGCCAATGTAAACGGACAATAAACGTTGTCATAACATTTTATATTTTTAAATAAACTAGGTTTTTTTAAAAAATATTTTTTTTATATTCAAGCGGATTTATAATACTCAAACGTAGCCATGTATGAATTGGTTAAATGAAAAGGTACCTTTGGTTTTTATAATATGTACCGATCGAAAGATATAATGTTTCAGCATATTATTATTTATATTTTAACAAAAAATATTTTCGTTATTTGAATAATCTGTTATAATGAACCACCTAGGTACAGCTTCTGGAACAAATTAATAAAAAACCCGTATTGTTACACAGACTATCGCAGCCAAGTTGTAAGTTGCACAGTTAAGAAAATTTATCCATTTGGGCAAAAACTATAAATAAACTGAAAGAAAAAAGTAATAGGTAATAAGTTTTAAGCTATTGCATAGCTTTTGTCGCGGGCTTTGAGCGCGGCGACCGAAACAAGAAATTCCGTAACGAAAATAAACCTAACACCCCCACTCCGACCGGCACAGCGGTGCGGCGTTAAACAATATTAACTTCTCATTTATTCAATAAAAGAAAATCGAAAAATCAAAAAATCGAAAAATCGTAAAATCGAAAAAGAAATTCCGTAACGAAAATAAATCTAACACCCCCCACTCCGACCGGCACAGCGGTGCGGCGTTGAAAGCCGTGCATCGTCTGACGTCGTTTCAGTTCGGCAGACTTCGGCACGGTGTTTCTGTGCGTGCGACTAGACGTATGCATGTAGACTAGTTGCTAACTGCTCATAACTGATTCTATCTCTTTTAGACACAATTTCGGAAAAATTGAATTTGATGAATAATGATCCACAAGAATCCACAACAAAATATGGGACCACCATTGACGTGGTATTTTCCAGATATTTAGAGGATATCAAGTCTCAAACTTATTTCTTGTTTCAGTTACCGTAAACCTATAGTTTCAATGATAAAAATTCCTGAATAACCTACATGTGTTGTAAGATAATAAAAATATTTTAAACAATATTTACTTCTCATTTATTCAATAAAAGAAAAAAAATTGTTTTCTTATCGGTCACCACGCTCAAAAAGTGTAACTTGAATTAATATCAAAGAAAAAAATACTGCATAAATAAAATAAATAAATAATTATAATTGCATAAGTTGATAAAAATGCTATTCAATAGCTTTAGCGCGGCAGTCCCCGAATGACACACGTATTTTGTTTATCTCACAATTGGGTCTATTCTGTAACAATTCCTTTATATTTAACGGCCTTTAAAAATATTTTCTTCTTTACTTCTGTCATTATTTAAACGGATCTTTAAAATACATTAGAGGACTCTCTTAAAGAAATCTGTTTAAATAATGACAGAAGTAAATTAACGAATACGAACATATTTTTATAGGCCGCCAATATTTTTAAAGGCCGTTAAATATAAAGGAATTGTTACAGAATAGACCCCACAGTCGGGTATAAGAAGTTATATAGAAATTTAGTATTCAATATCATCTAGACAAAAAATAAAAACTTGTTTAATTGAATATATTAAATAAATTATGACCATTCTTTAACAGAGATATAATTATTTGTATTATGAAAATAGTGTTTATCTCAACAAATTTATGTTCGATATTTGTATAAATTTGTAAAGATAACTCTTGTATAATCATAATATAATTATAATAATATTTGAAGGTTTTAAATAAGGACTTGAAGATATCACAGTTCGAAAATCCTTTCATTGACCATGATACTTTTTTTTAATGAAAGCATTAGTTCCTGTTTTTCAGTTAAGCTCCATAAATCAATTTTTTATTGTAATCAAAATAAATGCTCCTGTAGGCAAAAATTAAATATATTGTTCCCTTCTAGCATTTTTTAACATTTTTATTTCTTTTCGTTAGAAAAACATTTTCTAGATTTTTCAAAAGAAACTGATTCAAATTTTCAAAAAGTGACTCCAGAGGTATAGGTTCAGCCGTTACCTGTACTTACGTAACTTTTCTTTTAGTAAAAATAAAAACTAATCCGTATTCCATATAGTATATATGTATTACTTAAAAAAATCAGGTGTGGAAATACGTAAAATTTATTTGCCCCTCGTAAAGCATCAGTAAAATATATTTTAAGTTGTTTACATTCACAAATATTAATTTCTTAAAAATCTAACAGAGTTGCCACTTTCCAGACGAAAAATCTTGAAATGTAAGGGTTTCGTAGTACCCCACTTTCAAAGTTTATTTTTGACTATTTTTAAAAGAAAAACTATGTACGTGTAAAGGTTAAATCTATGCTCCTCTGGAACCACTTTTTCAAAATTCAGTTTTTTCTAAAAAAAAAAAAAAATTGAGAAAATAGGTAAAAAGTCGAGTTTTGTATTTTTTTACAAAAAACAATCAAATTTTGAAAAGTGTCGCCAGAGGAGCACAGCTTTAACCTTTACCTACAAGCAATTTTTTTTTTTTTTAGAAAAAGTCGAAAATAAACTTCAAAAGTGGGGTACTACGAAACCCTTGCATGCTCTAAGCCAAGTAAATACTCTTTTTAACTACTCTCTGACTGATTGACTATCTGACTGACTGTCTGGCTGACTGACAGACTGACTGTCTGACTGTCTGACTGACTGTCTGACTGTCTGACTGTCTGATTGTCTGACTGACTGTCTGACTGACTGTCTGACTGACTGTCTGACTGACTGTCTGACTGACTGACTGTCTGACTGACTGTCTGACTGACTGTCTGACTGTCTGACTGACTGACTGTCTGACTGACTGTCTGACTGACTGTCTGACTGACTGTCTGACTGACTGTCTGACTAACATGTCATCTAACTTCCTTTAAACCAGTAATGCTATTATTTTGATACTAATCACGTAAAAAGTAATACTTCTTGGTAAGTGAACCTTATCACGTTTTAGAAAAATAGCCATTGTTATGATTTTCAAAAATTCATATTTTCAAAACTAGACATAGAAACCGACTTAAACTTGTATATGTAACTTCTAGTGTCTTGTACTATAATAATCCAAAAAACTAGCCATTTTTAAATGTATTTGTTGCTGGGTTCTTTATAGTTCTAACCCTTGTTACGGTTTTAAATTTGGTAAAGTATTTTATATGAAATAATAATTAAATTAGTTAATATTAAAGAGAACTCAATAATTATAATGTTTTAAAGTTCACGTTTATGATTTAATTCAGAAAACAATTAACTCGAAACACAATATGATCGTTTGTTTACCTTTTAAAAATCAAGACTAAAGGTTTATTTAGCTAAATAAGACCATGTTGATCCTATTTATTATTTTTATGTTTAAAAACTTTTACCTGGTTCCAAAACAATTATAAAACACTAGGCTCATTTTGTTTTGATAATTTATTTTGATAACCTATAAATAGTTTCTTTATCTTTGATTATAAATTGATATTTGACTGATTGACATATTGACATATTTCTAATTTTATGAAGTACCTTCTCTTCTTTTTGCCAATTATTGCCAACTTATCCACCATTCTTTGAATTAAAACAAAGTGTTCTGTGACTCTGTGGAGGGCTTTCTGACCTTACCAGTTTGGACTTTGAACTGAACCTCGTTCTGTGTGAACCTCTTTTCGCCTCTTTTATCTTAGCTTTCTTTTGGAGCACATGGTTCTGAAGAACAACGAATAGTTTCGGATTTTCATAAGCTAAAATACAAAGAGAAACTTATTAGATCCTGATCATTATTAACACAGGTTAGATTACCTATTTTGGGATTCAGATCTAGGACTAAAACCTCCTTAAGGCCACACGAGAACTTTGGGTAAGTAGAATCATCTCCGCATACCATTTGCTTTATATCTTTCATTTCCTTATTGTAGGCCTTCTTTTGGTTACTAGTATACATATTTATGTACACATCTTCATCCTGCATGGTAGATATATATGATTATTTCCTCACCTTGCTCCTTGCTTCTTGCTTTCTTTCGCCTGCTTTCTTGCTTACCACTCACAGTACTGGGGCATCTGAAGAACATAGGTAGAGCGGCGGTAGATGTATATCCCTACATAGCTGCTACATACATTCCTAGGGCTCACACACAGAGAGAAAAGGTTGAAATCCACTGTCTCCAACAAAATTACCAAGTAAGCTCGTTCCATCCTTATATAACTATAATTTCAAGCCTCTATATAGTTTTGGGGTACCCTCCTGTAGGGTTGTATATAGTCTGCTGAAAAATATATATATAGAATTAGTTACCAGTTTTAAATATACTAAAGAATGATAAATAACTACTGTTGCTTAGAAAATACAATAAAAAAATATGTGTAAACTTACTTGTAAACGCCAAGGGGTACCACTCGGACGTACAACATTAGAATTTATATAGTTTGTTTATTAAAAGATATATTTGCTCTCAACTACAAGAATTCAATTCAACCCATCCCTACTCTCCGACAGATTTTAGTTGTTAGTGGTTCATTTGAGCTAGCCGGAACCAAAAGGCAACCCAATACCTTTACCACATTATAGACCCTATCCAGCAGGTTGTAAAAAGGGTTTATCAATCGTAATACCCTTTCCGCTCTCACTCGAGTAACACCTGAAGCGACTTGACTTACACCAGCAGAAGAACGCACCTTTCTTTTTTGACATCTGTCAACAGGAGACTCTTGACATCGTTGTCACTTTAGCCAACCCAAATATAGGAGAAAAAAAGGTGTTAGATATTGATATTAAATAACTCACATAAATTAGATGAAAATCTTTAATTTTAACTAATAAACCAATTTATTAAATAAAAAAATTTTGCACGAAATACAAGTTTTCTTTGATGATCTAAGCTACGTTCACACAGTTCTTTACCTCTTTTGGTTCCTTTAATATTAATAAAATGTCGCAACTGATTTCGGCCTACATGACCATCTTCAGGTCTACAATACAAATAACACAGTTGATCGAAAAATATGATTAACTTTACAAAAGGTAACTTAGTAACATGTTTGAAAGCTATACAATTTGACAATGTTACATTGGAGCAATTTTACTATCTTAAACTTGAGTTTCAAACTTGTTACCATCACTATGAATTATTAAATGACTTAGTAGTGTAGATTTGTTATTAAAATCTTTACAACAAATGTCACATTTGAATGGTTTTTCACCACTGTGAATTAATAAATGTTGCTGTAAGCATGGTTTCCGAATAAAATCTTTGTAACAAATATTACAATTGTACGGTTTAACATCACTGTGAATTACTAAATGTCTCTGAAAGCTGGATTTATGATTAAAACCTTTAGAGCAAGTGTCACACTTGAATAGTTTTTCATCATTGTGAATTTTTAAATGATTTTGTAAGGTACTTGTCTGATTAAAGCATTTAGAACAAATGTCACACTTGAATGGTTTCTCACCAGTGTGAATTATTAAATGTTTTCGTAAATTAGATTTATGATTAAAACATCTCGAACAAATGTCACACTTGAATGGTTTTGCACCACTGTGAATTATTAAATGATGCTTTAAGACAGCTTTATTAACAAAATTTTTAGAACAAATGTCACACTTGAATGGATTTTCATCACTGTGAATAGTTAAATGTCTCTGTAATCTTAATTCACAATTAAACCCTTTAGAACAAATGTCACACTTGAATGGTTTTGCACCATTGTGAATTACTAAGTGTTGCTTTAAGATACCTTTATTAATAAAAATTTTAGAACAAATGCCACACTTAAATGAATTTTTACCATTGTGAATTATTAAATGTCTCTGTAAGCCAGATTTATAATTAAAACCTTTGGAACAAATGTCACACTTGAATGGTTGTTTACCACTGTGAATTAATAAATGTTGCTGTAAGCATCGTTTCCGAATAAAACCTTTGTAACAAATATTACATATGTACGGTTTAACATCACTATGAATTGTTAAATGTCGCTGTAATATAAATTTTTGATTAAATCCTTTAGAACAAACATTACAATAAAACTTTTTGTCGTTAACGATATTGCTCCTTTTTTGCTTCAATTCTCTAACAGAAAGATTGTATTTCATGTCATTAATGTGGTTTTTAGTTCTATTTTTCACTACATGAACAAAAAAATGTTGAAAAATCTCAATTTTTATCAATAATTTTCCGCAAAACTGACAAACTGCGTAGCGGTTCGGAAAATGTCCATTAATATGAGTTGATCTTGACTTAGAAGAAGGGATATCTGTAAATTAAAAAAAAAACATTGTCATTCCCATATATTTCTAATTTTACTTATTTTAATTTTCTACTTAAACAAATTATAACTTTTGTCTATTTATTATATCCCTCTAAACTTATTTATAATAAACATTTGAATTTAAATTATTATTTGATTAATATATACCTTTACATGTTATGAAAATGCAAAATATTAATTAGAATTTAAATCATACTAATTTAAACACCCGCTATTTTTTAAATGAAATATTTTGTAATATCTGCTTTGCACATTTTTTATACAAGGTGTTTCATTGGGAAAGGGAAATATTTTAACCCATACAGTATGGGTCTTGCGACCTTTATAAACGAGTTACAGGGTGTTTTTTTTTTTAATTTGGCCCATTTATTCCGTGCTACATGACTTTTGAATCAATCAGTATATTTTTTTGAATATATTCATCAACTTTTATTTTTTCGCATGCTATTTTACTACCAAAATTTTAACGTCAAAATGTACTTTATGAGAATTTTGGTCTTAGCAAAATGTGGTTGAAGGGGTTTTAATTATTTTCTCTTCATTAAAATTAATTTAACTTAACTTTTTCATGGAAATTCCTGAAATAAACTTATTGAATTTGAAGGAACATTCACAAAAACCAATAAAAATTACAATTACAGATCCATGCTTAGGAAAATTTAAATAATTTATAATCATTTAGTAAATAATGATTATTTAATTTTTACATTTTTACACGAAGGGGATGCATTACTACGAGAGACATTTAGCAATTGGATATTTTTTTTATATTACTTGTTTCTTATGGATTTTCTCTTTTCCCTTTATTCTGTTTTCGCGGTTCACTATTTTAGCATTATCCATGTGTCTTAATTATTTATCATCAGTATTCAAGAGAAACACCCTAATAATCTCCAGTCTTTTAAATTTTTTGTTACACCCTAGATATAAATTTTTGGAAAACTGGAGTTTGTAGCTGTTGGAGTTTTGTGGTAAACCGTTCTCCAATATTTTTATTTCGAACTCGTGAAAATATATCTCTCTTTATCATATACCTGGAAACAACGGTGGCTTGGATTAGCAAATATAAAGTGATTCGGCCAGGGTCTAATTCGCTCTTTTGATTGTAAAAATTTAGTATAATATATTTATTATTATTTTTTACGTGTTGTGTAACTAATTATGAAAGAAAAGTCGTGCAGTTACTAGTAAAAGATTAGACATTTTACTAAAGAAAAATAAATATAATTTGATATGCGAATATGATTTTTATTGATTGAATATCATTTTTATTGATAAATAACCAAATTATAACGGAATTTATGAATATTTTGAGAAATATCTCGAGTCGAAAATAATGGACAATTTTCAAAATATTTCTAAGAAAAGATTATATTAATTTTTAATTTATTGGAAATATAAAAGTAACCTTAATTATTTTGCTAATTTCAAATCCTAATGTACTAACATTCGAATCACGCCCCACCCTAATCATGCCCTACCCTAATCATGCCCTACCCTAATCATGCCCTACCCTAATCATGCCCCACCCTAGAGATCCGTCTACAAATACAAGTCAACTACATATTGTAACTCAAATCAAATTTTAATTTGAGCGTTGTATTTTGGGTTTAATTTGTCCGTTATTTTTGTTATTGTGAAATGGGAAAAAGAAAATTATCGTATAAGAGAAAGTATCAATCTGTCTCAAGCAAAAGGTAAGTTTTAGTATACTTCTTATATCTCGTATTATATTGCTAATTTTTTTTAATATTACTTATTTGTTTACCTACTTTGAAGATGAAATAAATAATATAACATTTAAAACATTTTTACACGTGAATTCTTTTAAATTTAAATGTCTACGAAACATTCGTTTCGTAATAATACGTATTTTCCTACTACTTTCATTATAAAAAAAATTTATTCAGAATTTTGATCAATCAAAAAACACTACATATAGGTACAAAAAAAGATTGAAATAACTGAAAACCACTATTATGCAGATGGGACCGTTTTTCTTAGTAAGACATTATTATAATTAATAACAATATTAATTAGTTCATAAAATTGTATTTATTTTTAGACACGCCCTATCGAAATAACTATCTGTTTTGAATCATAAAATTGCAAAAGGCTCTCATATATCAGACATTTTGCTTTCGTACAGATCTCAATTATTTTATCCCTAAAAAATAGGTCTTTTATAAGGAATGGAAATATTTTAACCATAGATTCAGGCCATATTTTGGTAATTATTTATTGTATTGTCTTGAAATTGGATAAGGTGATGTTTTAGATCGACAAATTAAAATTTTATTAACAATTTTAAGATTAAACAAGAAGGGCGCCACTTACACCATAATGGATGTACAAAATTATCTGTATTATTTAATTCTTGACGTATTTATTTTTATCTAATCTTAAAATTGATAGTAACATATAATTTGTCACCCCATAAACATCAGCCTACCAAATTTCACATCAATACGTTAAATATTAACCAGAATATTTCAAAAAAACGATAAATAAATTTTACTTTTAACACCCTGTATCTCATTAGTAGATGATATTTGACTTAGTATTATTTAGCAAGATATTAATATTTTGTGGTCCTGAATCTATGGTTAAAATATATCCCATTCCATATATTAATATACTAAATAGTTTTAAAAAAGAAAAATTGCATATATGACTAATTTAATTAATGTAAGACGAATCATCTTCTTCAACTGTATATCATTTTAAATTAGGGTGTTTATAAACAATAAGGATTAAAGTATTTAAGTGATTATTGGTTTCAAATTGGTGTAATAATAAAGGATTTCTAATTACCGGGATTATAGAATAAGTACTAAGACTAAGATTAAGTAGGTAAAGGTGGATTATTGATTTGATTCTTAGTATCCTGTGAATTAATTCCAGTACCTAATAGTAAAAAGTAATTATTACAATTTATACTCATTATCTATTAAATTACTGTAGCACTTGTTACTTTTTGTAAATATAGGAAATTAGCCACATCTGAAGAATAATTCGTAATTCGAAACATATGTAATGTTGATCTTAATCAAATTATTTATGTGAAAATTTACCAAATTTTGGTTTTTCTTCTAGTAATGGATTTTCATGTAGTAAAGGTCAAAACAATAATAACTTAAACAGTATTTTTAAATATATTTGCTGCCAATTAAATTGTTCTTGTAATAAGTAATCTTGTTTTTTATTATTATAATAATATTTTATTTACAGGAATATTCCATGCAATAAATTAAAATATGCTCGGACAAATATGCCTGTTCGTCAAAATAATAAACAGTAAGTGTATCATAGCTCTTTTCGATATTTTACTGAATTGGTAAATATTTTAGGTTGCTTATTTCTGAACCTGGACAAGTATGTGTGTTGAGAGAAACCATCGACATCTTTTGATGCAAATAATGTCGGTAAAAGAATTGTACACATTCCCCATTTTATTCAATCCATTATTTCTCTAAATAAACATGAGCCATTGGCGACATGGAATGTATAGGAGAGCAGAGAATTGGTCTAATAAGCTGCTTTAGACTTCAATGCAAAATGTGTAATCTCAGTACATATTTGAACACTGAAAATCTAAAACTCACTACTGAAATGAAATTAAACTCAGCTGCAGTATTGGCTACTCTATTAACTGGATGAGGTCATACACAAATGGTCGAGCAGTATGCCATAATGAATATACCACAAATGTCTTTTCGACAATACTTATAATGAATTGGTGAGTAAAAGTATTTTTGAAGCAGCTTGGGAGGCCATGGAACAAGCATGACTGGAAGAATTGCAATTAGCAAAAGATATTGGAGAAGTAGATGAATAAGGAAATGGTCTAATTGCAGTGAATGTTGACGGTGTATGTTTTAAGCGGTCATATAAAGTGAATTATAACGCTATATTAGGAGTTGTTAGTTTATGTTTTAATATTATAACGAGTGATCCGAAAATTTGAGGAAAAGTTACTAATTTTAATTTTTAGTATTTTCGTTAGCAGTGAATATTTACAGGGGTGATACAATAGGTTGTACAAAATAACCGGAAAAAGCATGTAATAACCAGACAGGAAAGTCATTTGTTGGACACATCAGATTTTTTATTTTATTAGTCATATACTTATATTTTTTTTCTATTTAAACATTAATTTCATATTCAGAAGTTGTTTCTTCTCTAAAACATCATAAGTAACAAATTATGAGTAAACTATAAAGTCTTTCCACAGTAATAATCTATTTTTTGCCATGGTACATAATCTACTATGATTAGGTCAATCATTATATACCATTTGTAATAGTCTACTTACTACATCTAAAAACTTTGTGATTTATCCATATTATAAATATGAATACAAATTATTAATATCAAACAGCAAATCAAAGATCTAATTCCATATAAACCTGAATGAAATGTATATGGAGGCCAGGAGGAGATATACAGAGATCCATGGAAATCCAAATGATCTCCATGGAGTTCCAAGGATATCCTTGGAGATCCAAGCATATCTTTGGAAATACTAGGATATTCCAGGAGATCCGAGGATATTCATAGAGACCTATGGAGTTACAAGATCTCCACAAATGGAAATTTTATGTCCTAAAAAATGTTAAGTGATTACCCCTCGAGGTTACTGTTATCAAAAGTTGGAAGTTCTACTAACCTGAGGGTGTCGATTCTTCTTCGAATTAAAAACATTAAAATCAATAAATGTGTACTTTTTATAAATAAAAATCTGATGTGTCCAACACATGACCTTCCTATCTATTTATTATAGGTTTTTTCCGTTTATTTTGTACAACCTATTGCAACGTTTAGAGGATAAACTAAATATATATACATTTTCCACATACATCTACCTCGAAACATTTTTCTATAGATATTCACTGAAAACGAAAATACTGAAAAATTTAAATTTAGCACTTTTTCTTCAATTTTTCCATTACGGTCCATTTTAGAAAAATCATGTATAAACAAAAATTATAGAGATCGATATCGCAAACAACTTTTATTTCAACAATTTTCTTAAAAATCAGAATTTTGCACATTTTGTGAAATTTCTCGAATACGGACCATTTCAGGAAGATCACACCCACACACAGTCAGTTTACTAACTAATAATGTTTATAGATGGTTTTCAACGTATTAAAAACAAAACAAATATCACACTAACTAAAATATTCATTTATTGTTGTAGTGCTTGAAAACAGTAAGATGTTGATAATAATAACTACACTTAATACAAACTCAAATAATAAAAAAATAGCGATATTGACACTTGTACAAAGTTTTGATCCGAACTTACATATGATAAAATTATTGGAAAAAGTGAACACCCATTTTAAATTACCATAAGCCGCCACTGAATAGGTCTACTGGGTTTACACCTAGAATGCTTTTGTTTGGAATAGATCAAAAAGGACAAATTAATGATAATTTACGAACTTATTTAGAATCATAAAGTTGTGTTGATAGAAATTTAAATTTAATTAGACAAAAAGCTTCAGAAAGTATAGTTAAATCTCAAGAATATAACAAAAGTATCTATGATAAGAAACACAGAGAAGCTAACGTTTACTCAGTTGGTGATTACGTTATGATAGTTAATACAGATGTAACACCTGCTGTGAATAAAAAGCTAATCCCAAAATTTAAAGGCCCATATATCATTAAAGAAGTCTTAGACAATGACCGGTATGTTAAAACCGATATCGAGGGTTTTCAATTAAGTCAACTACCTTATGAAGGAGTTTTAGCAGCTTCTAGAATGAAACCTTGGTTACCAAACTAGATTATTGTTATTTTATTACTAAGTTACGTTAACTGTTTTTTTTGTAACGCGAATTTCGTTAAGTATGATTTGTGTTCATGTATCTAGGTTAGTATTATGAGCGTTCCTAAATGTTATGATTACTTTTATGTTTATGTATAACTTATGTTGACTTTTACGACTTATGCTTTATGAATCACACATATTATGAGAAAATGTATACTTTATGGCTCTTATGTATTTTATGACAAACATTTTATGTGTTATGTCCATTATGTTTTTTATGGAAACAATTTTATGTCTTATGTAAACAATTTTATGGCTTATGTAAACAATTTTATGACTATGTATCGTTATGTTAGGACTTACCTGATTTAACATCTTATAGAAATTTTATGTCTTTAGTTTGAATGTTCTATTTAACATACCCATACTTACCAAATATTTGTTTGTACATAACACATATTATATCGGAAACTATTCGAATTTTATTATTCTTTATCATATTTTAGTTTAGAAACTTTGTATTTTGTTGATTGAGGCCAATCAAATTGTCAGGTTTGGTCGAAACGGTAGTAAATGCCATTATCTTGTTACTAAATACTAAATAGTTATAGGCAACAGGTAGCTAGATAACTTAAATACTTAGAAAGGGGGAAGAAGAGGAAACTTAACCTTAATTCACACTTTACGATGTTTATGTTCATGGTGCGGTGTGATCTTTTATGAAAATTAATGTTTTACCTAATTTTAAATTATTTCAACCATTCACTCGAAGCCAACCCAATTACAACAATGTTCACATTTAACTGCAAATATTGCTATCTAAAAATCAAAGGTCTTTTTTGTGTGAATTCTTTAAATTTTGAAATAAAGAAGTTCAAATATTAGAACTTTATTTTTATTGAACAAGAACTAAATGTTATGAAGAAGGCTTTGAAACAGTGTTATATATTATTTATAATGAATTCAAATATAAACAAGTTTAGTAGTTTTCTTTAATATTCTATAAACATTTACTTATATTTATCAATTAAAGTAACATTAAACAAATGTTTATTTTATCACGCTGTTTAAAAACAATTTCAAATGTTTCCCACAATCGAAGTTGAGATTAGAAAACATCAAAATAAATTATGCAAAACATTTGCCTGTTTATTATATCTTAACACATATACCAACCCAATTTTAATCCCATTTATCACAGATCCTTTAGCGAGTAATAGAAATAGGCACTTTACGAGGGGCGAATCACTCCCGCAATACATGTACAAAATGTCCGCAATCCCATTGAAAATCGCCGCAGTCTCATCAAAATCAGTGGCAATCGCTAAGAAATCAGAATTCCCTCGCAGTCTCCCCGAAATCTCTCGCAGTCGCTGAGCAATCACTAGCAATCGTTAAAAATCGCGCGCAGTCAGTTGACATTTCACCTATTCGCCATTGTCGAAGTAGGTGCATTGACTTGGCCATCTTAGCCATCTTGTGTAAAATTAATTTTAAAATGCCATTTTTGGAATAGATCATCAAATTTCTGATCTACTTGTATAGAAAATATTTCCAAGGTTGTCCAGAATTGTCTCTATTTCGCCTGATTTTTTTTTTTTAATGCATAATAAAATTATTTATATTTTATAGGGGGCCATACACGTTTTAATTAAAATGTATTTTATTTAAAAAGGAATTAATTTAATGACAATACTTTTTTTTACTTTCTTGTCCATATACAGATAACGAAAGTATAGGAATCATGATCTTTTCGAGTTTTCGACGGATTTTTACGGTTTGGGGTTCCCTGAAGTCGTTTTGACTATTTTCGCGATGATGTATGTGTATGTGTGTCTGTATATTCAATAAATAATTAACACTAAATTTTAAACTTAAGGTTTGATCTATCCTCTAATGAGTTGATTACATTTTAGGCATAGTCGAAACATCTAGGGGGAGGGGTACTTTATAGGGGGTCGTTTTTCTACTCCATGGAATATATGTTATTTACGTTTGAAAAAGAAAATTCTTTAAATAAAAGTTGCTGGTGTTGCTCTATAATTTTTATCCTACAGGTACGTAATGTTCCTAAAATGGTTGGTATTTAAGAAAGTTTACAAAAAGTGCAAATTTCGAGTATTTAAGAAAATTTTTCAAATAAAAGTTAGTCTTTAATTTTTGTCCTATACATGATTTATACCATATTCGAAATATTTGAGGAAAAGTCTAAACAGATATATTTAATGTTAGCCTAAGAAAGTTGATGATTGTATTAAATTAATTAAGTTTTTTCTTCGTTTTTCGCATTTTATGTATACTTTTTTTTTGTAAATTAGTTGGTTTTTTTTTATAATTTTTGCTAAATAACCTGCGATAGCTCTAAAACCTACAGGTTAGGTAAATTAGTTAAATTTTTCTCATTTTATATATAATTTTTTGAAGAAATAACCTATGGCACCTAGTATCACAGGTTAGGTAAATTAGTTAGGTATTTTTTTCATTTTGTTAATTTTTTTGTGAGGTAACCCCAATGTATCCAGGCCGTATAGGTTAAGTTACGATTTATCCCTATTTTTATATTTTCTGATCACTAAACACAAAATTTTTTAATTAGTGATATTTTATTTTGCAAATATGAAAAACAAAAAATTTTAGAGGGAGGGGGTTAATTTCATGAGACCGCCGGGATTTTTTTGGAAGGCTTGTTTACTTATGAAAAACATTTTTTTTTTTTTTTTTGTTAAAATGTGGATTCACTCTAAACTGCATATTTTTTCCGCAGACCGAATACGAGAGTAGCCAGGGCAGAAAACAGAAGAATATTTTTTATTTAAATTTTTAATTATCAAAATTCTTATTGTAATTTACTTTTCTAGATTTTGAACCCACCCCATTTTATATTTTTGTTGGAATTCACATACAGGGTGTTTCCATATCAATATGTTATTTACACTTTTTACATTTTCTATAATTTTTTTCCTATAGGTACATATTTTTCTCAAAATGGTACATATTCGAGAAATTTGACAAAAAGTGCAAAATTCTCTATAATTTTTGTTCTATACATGATATATCTTTAAAATGGACGGTAATGAAAAAATTTGACAAAAAGGGTAACATTTTAATTGTTCAGTATTTTCGTTGGCAATAAATACATGTAAAAAATATTTGGAGTAAGATGTGTGTGGAAAATCTCTATACATTTACAGGTGTAATATACAGTAGGTTGTACAAAATAACCGGAAAAAGCTTGTAATAAAAAGACAGGAAAGTCATGTTTTGCACACTTTAGATTTTTATGTAAAAAAGTTTTATATTAATAGTTGGCAGATGCAGTGTTAGTATGAGTTTTAATTGAATATGTTTAAATAGTGATCTACAACAGTAGTTTGTGCAACAAGAGTGGATATGATAGCCATATGTAAGACGGACAATCCATTCAAGTTGTACAATATATTTTTTTACTACCTACTAACGAAAATTTACAAAATTTTAAAAATTTATTTAGAGATAATTAAGATAAAATGACTATTTTAAAAATAGATGATGACTTTTATTAATTTATTAAATTAAATACATAAAACCAATGAATATTTTTTAAATTTATGGTATATTTATAAATATACTCGAATCCTTTAATTTATCGATTCTTCACAAGAATCATAAAACAATTTTCACGTTTTTTTACGTCTTATATAAACTTTAGTTTTTCTTTTTCTTGTATGACTCATAATACATGTTCTATACAAAATTTAGTTCTCCTGATATAAAACCCAGCTAATGTTTTTTACTGGAAACCAATTGGAAAGCCATACATTGGTGTAGAAATCCTTCGAACATACCTGCAATTTTGAAAAATACTGGCAATCCATACGGAAATCGCCGCAATCAGTACAGAAATCGCCGCAGTCAACACATAAATGAGCGCAGTCACGAGAAATCTATTGAAATCATGTGGAAATCATCGCAGTAACTAGAACTGTGTAGGAAGTCACATGGAAATCACCGCAGTCACCCAGAAATCGCCATATGATTGCGGAAATCATGTGAACTCGGCAATACATGTACATTTTTACAGAGAGTGATTTGCCCCTCGGCACTTTATTATGATGTTACAATATGGCGCAAAAATAGTTTTTAAATAATTGATTTAAAAGTGAACTTTTTAAAGTACTATAACTTTATTATTAACTTATAGTATTTATTGCATAAAAAAATGTTTTGTGTTTAAACAGTAAACAGTATTAGATTCTTTAAATTCATTTACATTAAACACACCCATTGCTGATTATACTTTCACATTTCCAAAAATTGCACTATAATAGGCATAAGTTTAATAAAAAAAAACATGAACTGCGTCTTTACTTTTGACTTCTTCTAAAAACTCACTATGTAGAGAGAATGTAGAGCTACAAAGGACCACGCACTTTTCTTATGCAAACGGGAGTACCGTCAAAATGTCTGAATTTTTGATATGTTAAATAACTTGATGTCCCCATCAAAAGTGTCCATGGGTCCAATCGTATCATATGACTAGATTTTGAGATACAGGGTGTTGAAGTTAGAAATCCCTAGTTCTTTAAAATGGACACCATAAATCACTCTTAAATATTTTTCGAAGTTTTTTGCTCATTCTGTGTAGTCAAAATACATTCTTAACTACTATAATTAAAATATTGTACCTTACAGGGTGATTAATGATTCGGCAAATCTTTTTTGGTCAAAGTAGGTATTCCCACCGAACAAAAATAGCTAAAATACCGAGAAAAAAAATCACCGTCAAAGTCTCTCAATATTTGATATCGTATAGTACTCGATGTACTCGTTCAAAATTCTTATTGGTAAAATTAGATCCAATGACTAGTTTTCCAAATATAACTTAATATGTACCAAATATATGAATTTAAAACAATAAATAGGTGGGTCATTCTTTAGAAATAAGGAAAATTCCATGATATTTTGCGTCACATCTAAATACTCATGTATCCAAAAATATTATTGCGTAGGCTTATATAATATTTTAGGTTAGTAAAATCTGTAATATGTACCCCCCCATATTTTTAGTTTTTTCGGAAAAATTACAAAAAAATGACATGGTAATGAAATTTGGCTGTCACGGTAATGTCAAAAGACATGGAAATGTTCAATTTACTTTCATGGTAATGTTAGGGAGTGAAAATAAACAAAAAATATTCAAAAAACACTCTTTCTTTATTAAAAACATGAAGATTAAACGTAGTTCATATAGAAAAAAATATTTTAAACCATGAAAAAAAAAACGTTAAAAACTTCGAACGAGAAACTATTAAAAATAGATAAAAATGTATTATTTTTCAAATATTTTTAAATAAAAACTGAGTAATGAAATTAAGTCATATCCTCTATATTTGTATTCCGGAACAGAAAAGAGCCCAACAGAACTTGGAACCGGTGGCTTGGAGAGTTTATATAAAATTTCTGCTGCACGAATTGTCTGGATGTCTCTTTTTTCCGGCCAAAAAAAAACTTCTCCTCTTCTGTCCATGAAATCAATTTTCACAGATTTACCAGTTTGTGACAAAACCAAACCTAAAAATCGGTACAAATTAGAATACCCATATTATAAAATACAAGAACAAACTATTTTACCTGAATACCAAAAGTCGGAGAAGAAAACTGCTACCCAGTCATTCGGTTTAACATCCGATTCTAAACTGTTTTCAGGAGAGACTGACCAGTCATGTCGATATATTTGTCAGTGGGCATAACTGTACTTTTAGAACTTTAGGTTTCTATACCGATATCTTGACCAGAAGTTGGAGAAGTCGACGAATTGTGCATTTTTATATGCCCAAGATTAAAGTGGCTACATGATTCGCCAATATTGCATGAGATACATGTTAAACTGTTAAAATATAAAACGTTATACTCTCTGCACCAAGTTACATTGTGGACTTGCATGGTACCTTTAAACGTATCCAGATTCTCTATAATTTCATTTTCTACTTTGAGGATATCTGATTCATCTACAGTATCAATACGAATATTCAATACATTTTTCTTAATAACTTTAAAAAATGCGTCGTAAGTTGGAATATCATGATTTTCTGCCTGCTGATTTCTTTCGGTTGCTTTGGGTATTAGATGTACTGAAATATTTTGACATACTTAGTTTACTTGTTACTCTATATTTTTTTAAAAGATCCCCGCTCACTACTTTCGCAAACATTTGTTTGGAATCATGATCTTTTAATGACGTAAAGTTTTTGGCAAGCTGCTTCTTCACAGATTCACCAAACAACTCTTTTCTGACAGAATCGGGTACTACGACACCAGCTTTTTAAAGGATTTCGTTAACCTAAAAAGTGTTACCTACTTATGACAAGATACTTATGCAAGAACTTAAATAATTTTACCTTTGTGTTGGGACTCAAATCTGGCAAAGTACATTCATCTGTCCTAGTCCTTTTATTATGGAGCATAATTTTTTGTTTTAATGCATTTGACCTCAGCTCTCTATTTTGCCTTTTGAGACTTTCAATAATTTTTTTTTTGTGACATGATTCACGGTATGCTCGTACTTTGAGACGCGTTATTCGTTTCCGCAACTTTTCTTCGTTTTGTCTGACATCAATGTCTACGATCTGCTCTTCATTAAAACTAATTTCTGTTGGGGTGGGCGTGTCACACATAATATTATGTTGGAGCTGATTTATTTCTTTTTTTTTTCCCGGTATGTTCTATTATTCTTTATCCAAGATTTTCTCTTGTTCCGCTTTTCTCTCTCACTCATTTCGCCTATGAGCTTGATTTTTCCTTCACACTTTCTTTTTTGATAGCGCTCACGTTCTTTTTTGTTTTTGTTTGCATATTCTTCTGGGTTATTTTTAATTTTCTGCCTTCTAAATCTTTCTCTTTCCCTTTTTATTTGTAAAATTTTATCCTTATTCTTCTTATCTAATTTAGCCTTCTGCTTTTTTACTCTCAAATCTGGCATCTAAAAATAAGTTGTAAGTAAATTAAATTGTATAAAAATTAATAAATTTAAAAAAAAAGAGTTTTGTTGTACCGAAATTTTCTATCAAGTTAGATTCACGGCTATATTTACTTGCAAGGTCGTTTCGAAACAGTTATGTACTTTAGTATCAAAAGGTCTGATGTCCATTTTTTATCAAAATAAGTTATTTGGGCTGATGTATTTGCCGTTAAGTATTACATTGTTTGGTATAAGATCGGTAGTCCTCAGTTTATTAATAACACGGTAATGACTTATGTAAATGCACGGTTGTCCACCTAGGTTTGGAATCAAATAATGAACACAATCAGTTTTTTGCTCACCTATAAAGTTGCTAAATGGGCATCAGACCTTTTGATACTAAGGTACAGAGTTATACATCCACCCCATGTATCCATTAATTATTTAACAATACCGTGTCGTACAGACATTACCGTGATAATAAACAGGCATGGTAATGTCAGGCATTTTTGACACGGTAATGAGCAAAACATTTACATAACCTTAGATTATTAAAAGCAAATAAAGTAATTATTTATCCTTACCTTATCGTGTTATAACACTACACTAATTGACACTTTAAAGTTTAAAAAAAAAAACACGAAACGAAATTTTTAACACACACGGTAATGTCCTGAATCGAGTTACAGCCAGACGAAATGCACGTAATCCGACTTGCTGTGTAGCTATATTAACACTGACTTGATAATTCTAGGTGGAGTGGTAAAATATTGTTTAAGGAGAATCGACTGGTGGATAAAACGATTCTAAAATTCTTTACAATGATGCCGGTTGTTTTAAATTAGGAAGTGACATGGTAATGAGCAAAATTTTTGGTTACATACTTTATATTAAAGTATGATAGTAAACCAACCATGCATATCAACTAAATAAGTTAAGAGATGATAATCATTTGATGCTTATTTGAAGTTTTAATTGTATTGTTCAAAAACAATTTGTTTTCATGGAAAAAATTCAGTTCTTCTTGTGAAATTGTAATATGACATGACATGGTAATGTTTTTTTTTTCGAAATTTTATATAAGTATATATTTTTTTAATGTGTTTTTTTTCAAAATGTATTATTGGTACAAAAAGAGCAATTAAAATGAATCCTTTGGCCAGAAATTGGTTACTTAATTATTTAGCAAAATATTTAAAAGATGTGGTCAGAAGTAATTTTTCCTCTTTTTTTGAGAATGACCCAGGTATATACTGACAAAATAGATATTTTCAAGAGAAATATCTTATATTAAATATTTTGACATACTGTTTTAGATTAAGAATATACCCCTTATACTATTTGCAAAGGGAAACAAATTCGTACTTACAGGGTGATCGCGGTTGAATATGTAAGTTAAATCAACAAAATGTTGAAATTGTTGCCAAAAAATAGAAAATAATTGTTGTTCATCAAAAAAATAGTATAAGTCCATATACAGGGTCATACTTTATTTCGGTACAAAAAGTTGATTATATGGTAGGGCTCAGTAGGATGTGCAGAAATGATTTATGATCGGATTACAGGTTTATTTGGCTCGGGTATTGTCATAAGTGCCTCTTTGTAATGTATATTTAAATAAGATTATGAGCTCCATTCACGCCACCAATGAGGTAAAGCCCCCAATACATTTTGTTTTAAGTCGCATCCCTTGAAGGATGGTTACAGTTGAACCCCAGTATATATACCAATCAGTATTGGCACTCTGAGGCGGCACGTTTGATCTTTAAAAGTAGAAATTTTAGTTGACACTTGACGTTTTCGGGATATGAAAAGTTTTCTTTACACGGACTTAGTATACATGGTTAGTTGAATTTTTGTTCTGCTGCTTTTCAAATTCGTGTGTATGAGGGAGATGTGAGATACCTTTATAGACAACGGTTGAACAACTTAATTACTTTGAAGAAGAAAATAGATTAGATATCAGGGCAGTCTTCGCAAATGTAAGAAGGACAGAACCGTTTTAAATTTTTTTATATGTGAAATATTACCTTTTAGTGAAAACACACAAGGTTAGAGTAACAAAATAGAGGTATTGCTTTATTTCTTAAGAATTACTCTAATCTAAAACTTTTCTAGTATATTGTAAAAATTTATTCTATCCGTTATTACTGCAAAATCTATAGGAAAGTATGTAGTTTTAAATTTAAAATTTGTAACGGAGACATATTTAGTGTAGTTTTTTTACAAATATATACTCAGTGACTTGTTTTTGTGAATGAGTTCAAGTATGGCAGACTAAAATCGTTATTTTTTATTATGAATTAATTTGAATTTATTTTAAAATGGGAACTATATGTATATGGTTTTCGTAGTTTTTACACTTGTGATAAAAATATCAAAGTTATGTATATTGGCCATTTACTACACACAGCAAATTCATAGACACAATACATATTACTATTTGACATTCTTGTAAAACTACTAATTTAAAATTGACTTTAAACTAAGTGACTACACACAGAATTGTTTGAAAGCAGCCATAAGGTATAATTTATTTATTGGATACTATAAAAAAATTAATAGTAGTTACATGTAGAGTTAAGTAACAAGAAATTTAAGACCAAAAACAAAACAAACCTTTATATCTAGTGAACTTAATTTAGTACAGTCCTCAACTTTCTTAGGCTAACATTAAAGATATCTATTTGGATCTCGCTAAGAAACTCATTTGTAACAGCCATCATCTTGTTAAAAAGAGATATACTACGTGGATCTAAATCAAATAATTTTTTGTTACTTGGGTTTCTTAGATTAATCTTTGCCGCATTAACATTTATGTAGTCAATCAATTCACAATCTTTGTACTTAAAATAGAGTCCAAAATATATCACAGCCTGTTGCTTTCTTCTTTGTAAAAGAGATTTAATCTTAAAACTATTGAGCATATCTATATACGAGATCTTAGGTATAAGGGTACAAGTATTATTTATGACATGAAGGTACCGTAAAAATATTTTTGTACTTTTTCAATACTTATGATCAATTTGTGTGGCTTCCAAGGGCATCCATATTTGTGAAACACTCAAGATGGAGTCTTACTAAGGCATTATATAATCTGATTTTGGTGGTAATCCTAAATTATTTTGTATTTCTGACTTAATGCTTTTATTGCTTTTTTAGTTATGTGTAAAAAATGGTTATTGAACTTCAAATTAGACTGAAAGACAACTCCCAAATCCTTTACCTCATATTCACGATTTAATGTGACATCACAGGTCTTATTTCTAATGTAAAACATTAAGAGGCTATGGATCCTTACAACTTAAAATATGCATACGTTTGTAAGTATTAAATAGACGGATAAAAAGTGTTGATTTTTATTTACAACTATAATAAGAACCGATTAAAAAGATTAAGAGCAATAGAACATTTCAACAAATTTCTATAGGTACATATATTTTTGATACCTGATAATCAATAAATAATATATTTTTTGGAGTAGCAACAGGTTTATTAATACACAACTATTATTTTGTTACAAATACTTATAATATTTATAATTAACATAATAGTTGATATAAGTCCTTTAAAAATAATATATTTTGATTTAATTGTTGAATTTATACATGAGAAATTTTCCTTGTAGCAGTGTTTACATTTTGCAGAGAAATATTGTATTCTGCTTTTAGCTGATAAATCATGTACATGTAAATGGGTTGAATGTAGACAATGTTAATGTTTTTGCTACTACTGCTGGCTAGGAATACTGGGCTGAGACACCAACAAAAAAAAGGAAGCACAAAGCACTACATGTTTTTATCACTTATACACGTACAATTTACAACCATTCAAGTAACTAGCATGTTGGAAATACATATTAAACATAAATCAGTCGAAGGCAATATATTTTCTTTTTATAACACACCTTTTTAGCTTGATTACTTTTAGTACTCTATTTATTCCAATGTCCTCAAATAAAACGAGCAATAATAAGGATAAAACACACACTGAAGTGTATTTGGGGTATTTTTGATCTAAATCCACTATCAAAATAACAAATTTTCCGTTTTTAAGCTGTGAATGTATTACAAAAACTACTTCGATAAAATGTAAACAAAAGTTTATATTTGTGTACGAAATATGGGTTGCCTGCGCATGGTAGCGAGTTTTTAACCGGATTTATGACAAGTGATAGGTTCAATACCACCATATTTAAAAGACAAACTAATATTCAGAACATTGATGCACAACGTTAATATTAGAAATAATTTAACTTTAACCATGCCTCGTCATTCTACTGCAATTTTTAATCGCAGCTTTTCATACAATGCCGTTGTTCTGTACAACAACCTAAACACATCTTTAAAAAATTCAAAATCTCTAAATGTTTTTAAAAATACATTAAAACGACAGCTCTTGGTCTCCCAAAGTGTTTAAGTGCAATTGTTTAATTTTTTTTTATCTCGTTTGTTCTTTTTGAATAAACACACTTAGGTAATTGTTTTTCTTTTCAAATGTTTTACTAGAATTTGCTTATTGTAAAAAATGTATTTATTATTTAAACTATGTATAGAATTTATAGGGTTAGATGTAAGAATAGCCTTAGGCTAAATCTCGCCCAGGCAAATGTACATTTCTACATATTTTTTGTATTTTTGGTATGTACAAATAAAGGCCATTTCTTATTATTATTATTATTATTATATCCCGAAAACGTCAGCGCAGTAAAAGCTGCGCGTCTTTTTCCCGCCCAGGGAGTGTCATGGGCCTGGTTGAACTTGCAAGGTGGAAAAATCAACAATATATAAAATTATTGCCAAATATTAGAAAATAAATTGCTTGTGAGTTCTTTATTGAAAAAGATTATAAATATGCATACATTAATA
This sequence comes from Psylliodes chrysocephalus, assembly GCA_927349885.1. Lineage (NCBI taxonomy): Eukaryota > Metazoa > Arthropoda > Insecta > Coleoptera > Chrysomelidae > Psylliodes > Psylliodes chrysocephalus. The sequence goes on from OV651827.1 coordinate 19,188,956, forward strand.
TTTTAAATAGCCAATCCCAAACTTTGTCAAACTGACATAGTTTTTGGAATAACTAGAAATTAAAAACATTTAATGGAGCCTCAGAATGAAGTAGTCAATGAGCAGAAAAATCTGGGAAATTATCCATTTCTTAACTACTGTTTCATTGCGAGTTTTCTTCTAGGAAATCCATTGAGTAATAGTTATGCACACAATGAAGCATAAATGTCATATCTACTTATTGGTACTCATTCATATAAGAAATAGTATTTTCATGTTATTGGTTTCAAATATTTAACATAAGTCGAGCAGACATATTATTGTAATTTAATTTTCACGAAACATTTGTTGATATTTTTATAGTTTACAGCTTACCTGTTCCTCTCTTGATTTTTCAAGGGCTTCTCAAAACAATATGATATGAATATAGGGTAATAACATATTCGTAATTTTCGAATAACCTGCCTGTTTTTATATTTTCATTATGCAAAGGCATGCAAGTCATTTTGTTAAGTATTTAATGATTTAAACTTGGAAATATAGATACTCTTTAACATCCCGTAACTCCGTAATTTTTCACTTCAGACGTTAAGCTTGTTGTAATCGGCACAACCAAGGCATTTTAAATCGACTTGGGTCTGATACCGTGTTAAGAATCACCCTGTATACTCGTAATGATAAAATATAAAGCTAAAGACTGTCTGCATGCCTGAAGTTTTGCTTTTTTATATCTACTATGATAATACATAATTTTTCCGAAGATTTTCACAAAAATTGATTACCCTGTATATTTTGTAACCTATGAGTTTTAGACGATTGATATATTTTATTAATAAATTCTAAATAGTGTTGAATATGCCAACAACCTTACATGCTTACACTTGATTTATATATATTGATCTAGAAGGCTATGATTAAATATTTTCCGAATAATTGAACATATTGTTGACTTTTATAATAAATGACGTTTGTATTACTTTAAGCGAGCATTAGACCGTTCTGTATTAGTGTATTAAATAAATATTGTTGCAAATATTCCGTTTGCAAATAGGATTAGCTGTTATGTTTGCAATAGACACTTTCAACTTCGACTCACTATTCGTTTAGACGAGGACAATAATATAGATGTGCTTAACATTGCTATAATCTACAAGAAGTAAGATTGTTTAAACTGTTATCACGCAATTACACAGGAACTTAGAAATATTGAAAATGATCCAAATGGCCTAAGACTTAATGTTTTAACACCCCACTCAGTTCGTGGTTGTATAATTTCTAACGCACAAGTAAATGTAAGAATACTATCGGCAGTATGCAGAGCAAATATTTTTCTAGTCTCAAATATTTATGTACCCGAATATCTGAAGATTTGTGACATTCATCTAAATCATTCGGGTTTACTAATGATTAATTTACATGCTGGTTTGCGTTTTGTTTATAGACCATTCCTCCTAGTTAATATTCAGCAATTTTTGTCTAGTTTAAGAGCGGCTGCTAATGCTAATAATAATTTAAAAAATTGGGAAGACATAAATACTTTTAGTTTAGAAGAATTTAAATATTTAACTTCAATTTCTAAAAAGAATTTTCAAGAATTATATGAATTTTGTGAACCAATAGAACAATATGGTAACTTAAGAAGCATTGCTCAAAAAGATTTACTTGATTTCCTTGTTAAACTAAGACATGGATTGTCAGATGAGTTCATAAAATTACTTTTTAATTATTCATCCCAATAAGTCACTAGTATAGTCATATCTAATGTCCGTATGTCCCTGCTTCAAAGATTTGTACCTAGTAATATTGGATTTAGATCAATAACCAGAGAAAACTATATCATAAATCATGTCCCTGAATTCGTAAACGCGCTTTACAACCCTGTAGCAAATATTCCAAAGGCCATATTTTATGTCGATTGTACATATAACTCAATTGAAAAAAGTGGTAATTTTAGAATATTACGTCAGTCCTATTGCTATTTTAAGAAGGAACATTTAGTTAAGCCAGAAATTACAATAGCTCCTGACGGATATATTTTATCAATCAATGGTCCCTATTTTTCTGATGCATCTAATAATGATGCAGCAATCTTACGGCAACAATTGGTTAATGATAATAATAATGAATTTAGAAACTGGATTACAGAAGGAGATATAGTAATAGTAGATAGAGGCTACAGAGATGTTATTCCTAGTTTAGAAGAACTTGGGTTAATTACTTATATGCCACCTTTGCTTCATCAGAACCAACGGCAATTATCAATAAGTGAAGCTACTAGAGCGAGACTAATAACTAAAACTCGTTGGGTTGTAGAAGCCAGAAATGGACATTTTAAACCAATTTTTAAATTTTTTAAAGGCCACATATCCACGCATCATGCAGTTAATTTGAGTGGTTTTTATCAGATTGCAGGTGCGTTGTTAAATAAGTTTCATCCTCTTATAAACCTACCAGCTACAATGGACATAGCAGTTGAAATTTTAAACAAACTAGATGACGTTAATATTATACAAGCACGCGTCGAAGCCCAAAATCTGACTACCAGAAATGGTCAGTGGCGAAGATTGAACCACATGCATATTCCTGAATTTCCTAAAAGACTTGGTAGGTTCTTGCCATATTTATTTAAGTCCATCATATATTCAAGATAAACTGCAAAGAGAGGAAAATAATGTTTTAGAAATAGACGAGTTTAGAGAAGAGAATAATTTTTTACGTTTTAGAATTTATTCTAGGTTCAGAAACGCAACTAAATATATGCTGTGGTTGGCATAGGAAGAGGAACTTGATGAAAATATTAATCCAATTTTCTACTATTATTGTACATGTCCATGCGGTTCGAGAACTTTAAGTACTTGCGCACATGTTGCATCAGTGTTATGGTTTCTTGGTTATGCAAGGCACCAGAATAATATAAGATTTCCAACAACACGTTTACTAAATAGCATCGATGCAGCAGACCGATTATTTCCAGAAAATATCGATCTCGGTCCCATAGTAGAAGAAAATTAATTGGTATTACCAGCTCGTATTTGCACCTAATACTTAACGTTAACGTCTTGGTTCAGTTACGCCAATCATTTGGTCGTTTATCTTTAGTTCAGGCTGTTCTTTTAATTTAATATTTGACTTTTGTTTTCTTATATACCTTACAAAATATCTGAATTTATATCTTTAGTATTTGTAATAAATTCAGTTGTCCTTTGTAATTGCTATTATTGTTATATTTTTCCAAGTTATGAGAACATTAATAACAATGCCAAAAAAGAGAAAAGAGAATTGGGTGTTGTGAAAATTCTACGTACGTACGTGCTAAACTTGATGCCAAAAAAGACTTGCCAAAAGTGTAATGATCTCTTTATATAAATAAGTAAGATATATTGAGAAAATGGAGAAATGGGTGGGTGGAACTCGAAGTGCGGCCACCTCCTCGTGGTGAGTTCTGGGTTGATTTAACATTCAAAACCGGTTTTATTATCTTGTAGCTGCCCTAAACCCCTTGAGTTTTAAATCAAGCGAAGAGCTGCACAAAGATGAATTTTTTTAGTTTTTTAATTTCTCACCCCTAAAGTCCCAGCTAAATATTTGATTTTTTCACTAATTTTTATATAAGGGTGTAAACCACATAAAATACAATTTTTTCACACTAGCCTAAATTAATGTTTTTTTGGTAATTTTTGACCTGCCCTATTATACAAGCAATGCACTATTCCTACAGGGGCTAACACTTTACGCGGAAAGGAGATCCCAATCTGATATAAATATACAATATAAAGAGGCAATGCTCCAGTCAAAATAAACATTTAATCCAATCATTATTCATTTCCCAAGATCCCACTTATACCTACCGTATAATGAACTTTTTTTGTAATGCAATAATGTATGATCCTGTATGTAAACTAATAAGATTTTTTTATAAACAACTCGCAAGTTAAAAGGCAATTATTTTCTATTTTTTGCCAACAATTTCAGCATTTTGTTGATTTTTTCCTTTTACCTATTCAACCGCAATCACCCTGTAAGTACGATTTTTTTGTCTCTTTGAAAATAGTACAAGGGGTATATTCTTAATCTAAAACAGTATATCAAAATATTTAATATAAAATATTTCTCTTGAAAATATCTACTTATGTCAGTATATATTTATTGTTTAAAATTCATATATTTGGTACATATTAAGTTATATTTGGAAAACTAATCATAGGATCTAATTTTACCAATAAGAATTTTGAACGAGTATATCGAGTACTATACGATATCAAATATTGAGAGACTTTGACGGTGATATTTTTTTTTCTCAGTATTTTAGCTATTTTTGTTCGGTGGGAATACCTACTTTGACCAAAAAAGATTTGCCGAATCATTATTCACCCTGTAAGGTACAATATTTTAATTATAGTAGTTAAGTATGTATTTTGACTACACAGAATGAGCAAAAAATTTCCAAAAATATTTAAGGGTGATTTATGGTGTCCATTTTAAAGAATTAGGGATTTCTAACTTCAACACCCTGTATCTCAAAATCTAGGATCATAGGATACGATCGGGCCCATGGACACTTTTGATGGGGACATCAAGTTATTTAACATATCAAAAATTTAGACATTTTGAGAGTACTCCCATTACCACATAATTTTATCAACATGTTACTTAAAAAACCGAGGTGCTCTACTGACTTTATTCGAAGCTAGTGAGAACCTTGATTTTTGCAAAAAATGAGGAACATAATCAATTTGAATAGAGTATAAAAATAGCCAAAAAAATAACATCGGTTTCAATTCAAAATTCCCTAGGTACTCTGTTGTCTTATCTTGTTTGTTAGAGAACAATAATAGTTAAAAAAAAACTTGAAAATTAAACCTTGTATGGCCGACAAACCATGCACAATTAATGAAGGGTTAAACACCCCAATTTTTTGTTTACCTAATAATTTAATGGCTCATCACCATATTTAAAAGACAAACTAATATTCAGAACATTGATGTACAACGTTAATATTAGAAATAACTTAACATTAACCATGTCTCATCATTCTACAACAATTTTTAATCGCAGCTTTTCATACAATGCCATTGTTCTGTACAACAGCCTAAACACATTTATAAAGAATTAAAATGTTTTCATAAATACATTAAATCGACAGCTTTTGGTCTCCCAAAGTATTTAAATGCAATTGTTTAATTTTTTCTCCTTCCTTCTTTGTGAATACACATACTTAGGTATTTTTTTTTGTTTTCCTTATCAAATGTTTTACTAGAATTTGCATATTGTAAAAAAGGTATTTATTGATTTTTTAAACTGTGTAAAATTTATAGGGTTAGATGTAAGAATAGCCTAGGCTAAATCTCGCTCAGACAAATGTAAATTTCTATATATTTTTTTGTATGTACAAATAAAGGCCATTTATTATTATTAGTCATAAGATTTTCTCTCACTAGTGATGGAAATCAATATTTCCCTATCTGAAAGATACCATTTCACAAGGAGTTATACAAAAAGTAATAGGTAGAGTGATGGTGGTTTACCATTTAAAAGTGTGCCAAAAGCTGCTCTATTAATCGTATCATAAAGGTACTTACTTTTGTCACAGATAGGGCAGTTGAATCTTCTTGTGTTTTTCTTTAAAATACCGTGAGATGTATTTTTTAAAAGTTTTCTCCTACGTCCCAAATTGTTATCAGGATATTCAGTACTTTCAGTTTTTAGAGTCGGTAAATCACATTCTGAAGACAATAGTTCATACACTACACTCTCAAGTTTTGGTTGTATATATTCACTAAGTTCTTGCTTAATAGACGTTACTTTAAAAGAATCGCTAATGTTCTCAAGTTCTTGTTTAATAGTTTTAGGAAAAGTTAGCACATTTTCGGAAACCGTAGCATGTTCACTTTTTGTCGGCAAATCCGAACGTATTTCAATTTTAGGCATTTCACATTCGATTATTTCTTCTTTAATTTCAACAAGTTGTTCCGTCGCTTGATAATCAAAGTCATTGCATTTAGTATCACCAAGCACATCACCACCTTCCATTTTAAAAGTTTTTGGTTGTCTACAATACTTATTTTGTATAGTTTGACTAGTACCTATTTCTGGTTCTGTATTATCGTCAAAATGATCGAAATGGTCTTGATCTTGTTCGTCCATCGTTTTAACAAATATATACAAATAATAAGTAAAAATTTACCTATAATAATCCGACAATTTTATTTTAATAATTCATCGACGGAAAAATTAAAAACTGGCCGTTTTTTCTAGTTTCTAATTTTTTGACGTTGACACTTGTCATAGTTGTCATTTGTCACAATCTTCGACCATAGTTTTAAGATAGACCTTAAAATATGACGGCATTTCTTTATAAGCTTATCACAACACAGAACAGCTGTACTTTCTTTCTTTCGGGCCACATAAATCTGTTTGTTATGCTACGCGGGCCGCAATATTTTTGAGTGATAACTAGAGTTGCCACCCAATGGGTGACGATAGGGATCCATTTTAAATAATTTCTAAAGCTTTGAAAAGTCGCAAGGACAGGATGTAGGTCAACCATTTCAATTACTAATAATCGTGTTTGGGGCTGCACAAAAAAGGTTGGAGGGCACCAAAAGAACCTTGGAGGGCCGCACAAAACAGCTTGGAGGGCCGCATGCGGCGAGCAGGTTGAGTATGGCTGCACTAGAACATACTTATGTAACCAGGACAGTGATTCTTATGTGCGTACTCAACATGTAACGAATTGAATAGAGAGAGACATTACATACGAATCGCATTCTGTGGAATGAAGATAGTCGTATCAACACGTGCCGAATTGAGAATCCCAATGCTGAGCATATAAGGTTTGGCTACTGTGCTTTGGTTACATATTACCAAAGCATATGTAAGGTCTGTTCCTTAGATAAATTAATATTATAAGATAAACCGTTTAAATACACGGCACTGGTAACAAGTGGCTAGTTCCCGGCCATACTACTTGGAGCCACCATCGCACACTACACAATTGGCTGATTAACTTGACAGTTAGCATAAAACAATAAAATTAAAAAGAAGAGTGTCAAGCCTAAACGCGGCTCATTCAAATGGCCTTTATTATTTATTTACATTTTTTTGGCATTCAATACTTAAAAAAACTAATATTTACATTAAAATACTATTAAAATACTGTATTTAACATAAATATTAGTTTTTTAAGTAATAAATCTCCAAAAAATATAAATTAAAAATATATTAAAATATTTGAAATAACAGCCCAGACAACACACCAAATTCCAGAGATGTCCACAGAATATCTTTTGTGGATATCCAATATATCCACAGGATATCTGAAATATCCCGTGAATCTAATATGGATATCCAAATGTCCGTCTATATCCAGAATATAGAAGATATCCTATGGATATCCAGCAAAATATCTAATGGGTACCTTCCAGACAATACAAGAAATCCCAGAGGTATACACAGAATATGTTTTGTGGATATCCAATATATCCAGTGAATCTAATATGGATATCCAAATGTCCGTCTATATCCCAGGATATAGAAGATATTCGGATATTCAGCAAACTATTTTATGGGTATATATTTCATAGAGGTTCATAAGTAACCAATGATTTTTGAATAACGTCGAAAGAAAATAGCAGAGATAAAAAATATTTTCAACACTCAAAATATTTTCAACACTCTGCCTTTGAGTCGATATTCAACGAGCGAAAGTGGTATCGCCATCTATACTTAGTAAGCAAAATCAAAAATTAAATCTAGTGGATATCCACCATGGTTTGCGTTCGCGCCTAGACTTTGACATATTTAGTGGATGTCCATGGGATATTGAATACACCTTAAAAAAATTAATTTTAAATATCTGAACAGTACTATTAGCCACAATGCAAACTATATCTTTGATACCAAAAATCAAAATTTTTTATTAAACTATTTAGATAAATTCATTTAATAAAAAGTAAATTTATTGGAAATCAATATAATAATAAAATGGCGTAATTTTTTAATAATTTGTTATATAATTACTATTATTTATAGATATGTACATGTCTATAAATTACATTTCATGGATATAAAATAGATATCCACTATGTACTGGACATTTAGTGGATATTGGGATGTCCAGTAGATATCCAAAGGATTTGGTGTGCTGTCTGGGAGGTAGGTATAGTTTAATCATTTAATAAAAGTAAGGTGCATTTAAACATTTATTACATACATAACATGTACAAATAACAACTGTAAGTGAAATTAATAGTATTCTCCTCTCGTTCTTGGAAAACTGAACCTGCAGGTGTCAGGGGTTTCCTATAAAAACAAAAAGTATACATACATCTTATTGAACAATTTTTCTTATCAAAATGTTTGCCCTTTCTTATAAAAAAGTTATTTTTAATTTGTCTAAAATTAGTTTATAGAAAAAATTTTCAGTTTATTTCTCATAGTGCAATAGTCGATTTGAATTATATTTTAACTAATCTGTTCTAGTTGATCTAACTTATTTGAGTTTGAAAATTACTTTTTGTTTTTAACAGAAGGTTGTTCAAATTGTTTATCACTAATACTAAGTTTACGTTTGCAAATAATTTCTTGTTTTTCGTTGCAGATTAGCAAATCTATCTTATGCTACTGTGTATGTGCTTCAGCCTCAACATTTTCTAAAATCTGACTGTTTGGGTTGAGTATTGAGTATAGTTGAACTGGATGTACTATTAGCTAATAAAATAGGTACAGAATTTGCAATTAGTCGTTTACGTTTTGGAGTAATTTTATTAAAAGAATCTGGCAAAAAATGATCTTCACAAAGATAGCGAATTTTATTATCTAAAGATAAATGTAAATTGTTAAAACAGTTTTCGCGAATTTTAATATCGGAAGGAAAATGAAAAAAGGTATTATTTGAATAACCAGCCTGCTGAATATTAGAATAATACTTATTTAAATTAAGGGGCTAAAAAAGATTACTTAATTTTACCCGGGCCAGACATGTTTGGTTACAAATAGGTATATTAAAAAAGAATTGAAAATCGATCCAAAATGAAATTATACTTCGTTAAGGCTATAAGAAAACAATGATAAACAAAGTCCTTAAACAAATCTAATACTTTATTAAAATAAATTGTTAATACTAATTACATCAAATCAGCACGTACCTACCTATGGAACTATATCCCATGGAGGAAGGATAATTATATCCGCTACATTCTATATCATAATAACTTTTATTTTATGATGGTGATTGTGGGTTTTTCGACCATTTCGCCTTCCGTAATTACGTTTTTCATTTTTAACGAGGTTATCAACACAGTTGTCAAATTTCTCTTTAAAATATCCAAGCAATAGTATGACCATTGTATGGATGGTATCGAGCACGACAAAACCAAAATAAGGTGCAGCTTATGCGTTTGAAATAACTCTAATCTCATGAAAGTTTATGGAAACTGACAACATCGCTGTCATCTTATTTGCGACGGTGGCTCCAGGTAGTATGGCCGGGAACTAACCACTTGTTACCAGTGCCGTGCATTTAAACGGTTTTTTTTTAATATTAATTTATCTATGGTCTGTTCTAGGAGCGGCTAAATGCTGACCGACGTGCACAGTTTATTTACTTTATTTTGCATCAGATGGCGCAGCTACTGCTTAATAGTGTCAATTGTTGAATAAATAAAAAATTGAATTTATTGTTGTATTATCGACACGTGCAATAAACATTTTTATAAATGCCTGGTTGAATGTTAAACATTATTTATATGGTAATGGTCATGTACATCGGGCATGGCAAAATAATCTCTGCAAAATTAAATATTCTGAGAGAAGAGTTTGGGCATATAAGACATTAAAGAACAAAGTCAAAGGGAATTTGATTTCCATTTTAATAAAACCATTGAGTTTTGTGCTGATAATAACATATTAGAATCTGGACAATACTTTAAACAATATTATGGAAATAATTATAAATATTGGGATTTATGTTTGCATAAAGATTTTGGAATTATAACACAAATATTATAGGGACTATGACTAAAGTAATAAAGCACAGTCATTTAGGGGGTAGGAGTTGTTAGTAGATTGAATAAAGGATTGAATGCTGTTTTGAAATTTAAAAGAAAAGTTGTGGATTCAAAAAAAAATAAAAAAGGTAAAACACAAAAAAAACTAATATAATAAATCGCCATAGACTCGCTCTTCTCTTTAAGTTAAGTAAAAAGACAATCTCGACATATATTGTAGCAGACGATAAAAATAAAATGGAACAATATGTCTCAAAATTATCAAATGAGATATGTTGTAAGTTGAATTGTAATTTTTGTCTTATATGTATACGCATTATTTTAAGTGCAATTGTTTAAAATATTTAAGACAAAATACAATCATATTCATTTAGTATTGTTACATTATGCCAGAGATAACAATTCTGAAGAAACTGACCGTAACTATGAACGAAATAAATGTGATGAAGACAAGGCTGAAGTAAATACTCATTTAGAATATTTTGGACAAAATAATTCAGGAGATGCAACAAGTTAAATTAAATTAAAAAATCAAATTTAATGATATGCAGGGCAAATTACAAAATTCCCCTGACGAAAATGTTCTCGGGTAAATTTTTGAGTATTTGAAGAAGGCTAATAAACAACTGGGTCACCTCAACAAAAAAAAAAGCAAAAGCGGAATAATTACAACAAATCAAACAAATTTAAATGAAATTATTAGACGTACGCTTAGAAGTTACTTTATTTATTAGTAAGAGTACAATGATCATAATTATTTTTACTTCTAAAGTATATAAGAATTTTATACAGGGTGGCTCACGCTCAACGGGACGGAGCTTTATGGGAAAACGACCAAAGATATAAAAAATTCGTTTGGGAGGAATACGTAGGTTACAGACGGCTACAATTTAAAATTTGTTAGATGTATACAGGATGTCCCACATAAGAGAAAATATACAAAGTTATATTATTTTTAATGGAACACCCTGTTTTTTATTTTAGAATTAAAAACTACATCAAAAATAATGTCAGTTAACTAAAGGTTCCCTATTACTATTATTATTAGTTTTCGATTTATTTGAATTTTTAAGGAAAAAAAGTCTCCCAGAAATTAATTGTTTACTCTTGTTTGAATAATTTTTAATGAACTAATTTTTTTTTCTTATGTGGGACATCCTGTATACATCTAACAAATTTTAAATTGTAGCCGTCTGTAACCTACGTATTCCTCCCAAACGAATTTTTTATATCTTTGGTCGTTTTCCCATAAAGCTCCGTCCCGTTGAGCGTGAGCCACCCTGTATAATATGTATTTATTACATAAAAAAACTGTTATATATTTTAATATATCGACTATTATGATTTTAAGTGTTTTTATATTATACTATCAATTCCCAATATTATTATTTAAATTATACTAATAAATTTGTAGTGAGTTTATTTGTCAAAATTCCTAAATTAGTGAACTACTGATACTTATTATTGGTTATTTTATCTATTCCCACCAATAAAATGCATAATTATTGGATTATTTATCAACTCATATCTAACTCAGAATTAACAATAAAATATAATAATTTAAAATACATTTTTGACGCACTGTATGATGTATAAGTCAAAATTATCCATTAATTTAAAAAACCGCGTTCAAATACACGCTCTCTAGCGGAAAACATAAGAAACAATCTGTGCACGCCGGTCAGGATTTAGCCGCTCCTTCTGTTCTAGTTTTGAGAAATAAAGATCCACAACTGTCGGGCTCATGCGCAGTAGATAAAAAGCGACCAATCAGCATTAAATATTTTTGATACCTTAGCGCCAGTTCATACCATTAAATTTAAAAAGCCTAACCCACCTTGGTTAACCGATAATGTTAAATTGATGATTAAGCTTAGAGATAAGGCATTTAAAAAATATAAATCTACTAGAAACCCAAATCACTGGGATTATTATAAAAACTTGAAAAATTTTACAACTTCTGCTATAAGAAATGAGAAAAAGGCCTATCTAGAATACTGTATAAATAAATCCAAAGGTAATGGTAAAATTTTTTGGAAAAAAATTACAGAATTTAATATATCTGCGAAATATCCCATGAATTCGATTCCTATTAACCTTAATAAGCCAGATGAAATTAATAATCATTTTTTAGGTCCGTCGGCACGTAATAAAGAACCAGACACTGATCTAATTGAATTCTATAGTAATAACCTAAAGGATAATTTATGTTCTATATTTTCATTCAGTGTTGTCAGTACTCCAGTCGTATATAAGTATTTGGTCGAAATAAAGTCTGTAGCTTCGGGAGCGGATCAGTTAAATATTCACATGCTACTTCTTTGCTGTCCTGAAATTTTACCTATAATTACACATATCATAAATGTTTGCCTCACCGATTGCATCTTTCCGGAATCTTGGAAGCTATCAAAAGTCTTTCCCTTGCCCAAGAAAAAGAACGTTACTAGTGTGAATGATTTGCGTCCCATCTCTATCCTACCAGTGTTATCCAAATGCCGCGTTTGAGAATCCACATCGGATGCATCTGAGATGTAAAAAATCTTTGATCACGTGATTCAGTATACGTAAATGTAATGGGACAGATGTGTCCGATGTGGATAAAAAAACGCTCGAGATGTAAAAAATGCATCCGATGTGGATTCTCAAACGCAGCAAAAGTGATTGAAAAAATCATGAAATTTCAATTAAATATTCATTTAAAAAATAATCAAATACTTCCACTGCGACAGTCAGGTTTTCGTTCTGGTTATAGTTGTGCTACAGCTTTACTGGATGTCACTGATGATCTCTTCAGGGATATTGATGTCAAAAAAACGGCAGCACTTGTTATGCTAGATTATTCCAAAGCATTTGATAATATTAATCATAAAATTTTACTCTCAATATTACATTTTATTGGTTGCTCTAATGATGTTATCAGACTTTTTAATAGCTACCTGTATAATAGGAAACAATTTGTGGTTACTGATGCAGGTTCATCAAATACTAAGCAGATTTCCTGTGGAGTTCCTCAGGGATCAATACTTGGGCCATTATTATTTTCACTATATACCTCCAACTTTGAGAATAGCATTAGGAATGGTAAGCCATTTTTTTATGCTGACGATACTCAAGTTAAATTTTCTTTTAATCATAATGATTCCTTAGAAGCTAATAATCATATTAATGAAGATCTTGACAGACTAGTTAAACTTTCAAATATTCATCAACTTAATATTAATCCAGCTAAGAGTGTAGTAATGTTATTTGGTAAATACCGACATCAACTACAAAATGAAATGCAGATTCTAGTTGATGGGAATATTTTATCATTTTCCACATCTGCTCGCAATTTAGGTTTAGTAATTGATAATGACTTGAGGTTTAAACTTCACGCTAATAAGTGCATCCAAACAGCATACATGAATTTAAAAATGCTTTACCCACATCGACATGTTCTTCCAACTACAACAAAATTGTTATTAACAGATTCCCTGGTTCTGAGTAATTTTAACTTTTGTGATTCAGTTTATGGGCCCTGTTTAGATAACGCAGACATAATTAGAATTCGGAGAGTACAGAAATCTTGTTTAAGATTTTCTTATGGAATACGGAAATTTGATAGAGTCTCTCATAAACTCAAGGATTCAAACTGGCTAGATATGCAATCCAGACGAAACTTACACTCGGCTAATTTGTTTCATTCTGTTATTTTACATAAATCCCCTCCATATCTTTTTAATAAAATAATGTATCGTTCTGATGTTCATAACCTCAATCTACGTTTTTGTGGTCGTATCTCACCTCCAATACATAATACTGCTATTTCAGACGGTCTTTCACTTATAATATTTATGCAATGTACAAGGTTATCCCACAACATTTTAAAGAAATGTCTGTAAGTAAATTTAAAAAATTTTACAAAAAGTTTCTTCTTGACACAGCAGAGTGATAGCTACTTTTTAGAATGTTTATACTTTTTTTCTCACTATCATTTGTGTTTATATTTATATTGTTTTTTGTACGATGTCCTGTGGCGTTGGTAATACTCAGGACTGGTGCTTTGATCAGTATCCACTGTTCACCAGTCCTTTTTGCAGCCTTCTTTGGCACTTTTTTTCTGAATATTTTTATATGTATAAAAAACTGGAAGTTGCAAATAAAGTTTATTATTATTATTATTATTATTATTTACGATTTATAATTATGACAGCTTACGACAAAAATTAAAATCACCAATAGCCAAATCGTCTAGCATTAGAGAATACCATATCTGTTCTGTTCTTCAAACATATGTTGAAAACTGTCCGAGTACTAGATGACCAGTGGAAAGTTGAAAAATTTTACACGATGCATAAATTGATATTCAACTGTTCCACTGGATCTCGGACGGTTTGCAGAACATTTTGAAGAAACCAGAACAATCCTATCATATTCACATGCTTGTCGTTTTGGTGATCGAACTTTGTTGAGAAGTCCGCTCCTAGGGCTGTTACGAAATAGCTTTTTGACGTATCTAGTACGACCTGTACCGGTTCCAAGTATCAATATGGCGGCCGTACCAGCAGTGGGATTCTCATCTTTCGTACTCGGGATATCCCTAAAAGCTCACTATTCGCTAGAAAATAATCGAATCTTATGTTAAATGGAGTTGGGTATCGATCTAGACGTGAAAATAAGGCTGCCTTGACGTTTTATGTTTCTTGGTTGTTGTTATGTCATAATGGTGTTTTTGGTTAGAAAATGTTTCGTTTGAAATATTTTATTTAATAATATTAAGCTAATGTATAACATTTTTGTGATCTCTATTAAATTAGACGTTTAGTAGAATACATATTAAAATATTTTAAAATACAGTAAAATGAGTGGAAGACACTTGTGTGCCTCAATGCAATCCTTGTATAATTATTTCATGAAAAAAATGGCATTCTGTTACATTTCATCGGTTTCCTAAAACCGGTAGATGTAAGGTAATTTTGTAATATAAAAGTGGAAAATCTGAACTTATGGATGCAAGAAGAGTATGCTTCAAAACTTGAAAATAGGGAAGTAAAATTTATGAAAGGAAAGTTTGTTCTCAGCATTTTAAAGATTTATAGGTACTTATAATGGTAATACCTAGGTATATTTTTCATTTAATGTTTATTTAATTTTTTTATGTTGCAGCTGCCACATCTCAAATAAAAAGAAACTCTTTAAAACTGCCAGTTGTTAAGGAATATTCTTATGACTCTGTTCCATCTACTTCAAAATCTAACAAAGACTAATAAAAATAACTCAAAATTAAAAAAATTCCCAATCAGTTTGAATGTAATAATTAGAACACACAATATGGGTTAGTTAATGAAAGTGATTTGTTTCAAGATAAACTAGTAACTCCTCCTGAACAAGACATAGAAGATGCAAATTAATATTTTGCAGTTAATAAAAAGTGTTGACAGTAGTTAGTGTACAAGTGAAAATAGTAAAAAGTTTTACCATGTGTTGATTTATTAGAGTTTAAAAATTAAAATAGTGTAAAATTTACATTAACCATCACTTTTGGAAACTTGATTTATAATATATCTAAACCTACCAGAGTAACCAAAATTTCAAACACATTACTTAATGTTATATTTTTAAAAACTGTCTGGTTATCATGCTGGTAATATAGAGATCTCATACCTCTGTTGATCACTGCTTTTTGTAAATTTGCTGAACAAGAAACTGATCACAAAAATGAGCCATGTTCACATGTGAGATATTGTTAAGAGTGAGATTATAGACCTTTTGACTGACCCTTAAGTCCACTCTTAGCGGTACCACGAGTTATATAGAGGGGCCCAATTTGTATTTAAATTGCCTCTAGACAACACACGGCTAGGGGGTTAAGTTCAGAAGGAACCCTATAACTTCCTGACGATGATTCAGAGGACGGGGAAAGGGTTTGCCCTACAAGAACTATTCCCTTTGGCAGTTTTCTCTCTCTCTCTCAGAGATTAAGCCAATACCCCCGCCTTTGGATGATTGTAAGTTTTCATAAACCAAAGAAAGTTGAAACAAGCGTAAAACAAATAACTGTGATTTATTTAACAAATAAAAACAACTAATATTGCTTCTGCAATCACAAAGTCTTTACTGACTACACAAAAACTAAATATAACTACTTAAAATTATTTACTTACATAAGCATTATGTTCTATCTGTTAGGCTGCAAGGCTGGCTGGTTGCACAGTAAACGGAATAATTACACATGAACATAAAGTATTTTGCACTGTTTCTCCCACATTTGAAGTAAATAATGCTGAGGTAGATAACAAGTTGAATTTGATAATGAATTTTTAGAGAAACGTTTAATTTGTTCAACTACATTATTGTTAGGGCTTGTATATATTTTTTATTATTTGTAAATAAAGTGTTTGTTACTTCGTTTATCTTATTCAGGTACATTTATTGTTTAATAATAGGTTAATAAATAAAATTTTCATAGATTTTAAATTTTTGTTTGTATACATTTATTATAATCCCTGAAATAATGTGATAAATTCATTAAAAAAAAAAAACAGTTTATTAAATTATTAAGTATTTAGTCTTACAAAATGAGTTCTTTTAATTTACATAGAAATGTAAAAGGTTTATGGTAAGCTATACTTTCCTTCTCATAAAATATGATTGAGGATTTTAGAAACACTGTTGGGCAATCCTAAATATACCTTCAGTTTATTTTCATTTATTTTGAGAGTTCAATGGTCTTGAATAACCTGCTCATTATTATTAAGTCCCTCTGAATCAAATATTAAAGATGTTTCTTCTGATTCAGACAAAACTTTACTATCTTCAAAACTTTCAGGAGGTTCCGAAGGAGGGTTTTAGGTTATACACCTTCGAACTTATAGTAGGCCCATTTTAATTTTCCTGAAGGGGGCAATGTCACAAATTACTACTGCATCTTGAAGATCCGGTGTATTTTTATTAAATAGAGATAAAAACGCCTTTAGTAGGTTATTTTCCAGTCAACTTTTTAGAAGACATTTTTTCTGTTTTTGGTAGAATCAGTGAGGTGTGGTGAATAACAAGAAATTTGGAGACATTTGTGTGGTACTACCCATTTATATGTAAAGGTTTATCCATCGAAAGTAGATATATAGAATTAGTATAATATAATTTTCGGTTGTATATTTAGATTTAGTGAATTGTTTCAGAAATATAAAAAATGAACTTTTGGAAAACTAGGTATCTATTTAAACAAAAACTATTTAATTATTAAAAAAAAGCGAAATCTAATTGTCTTCAAATTTGCGAATTCGGTTATCTATACACAGTTATGTCAATAGCTCAATTGACAAAGAACGAACGGCCCAATTCCGAGGTTCCATGTTCGATCACCGGCCGATGCACTCATTTTTTTCTTTCTTTCTCAGCTTATTAAATTTTTCTGTGATTTGTTTCGTTAGGGATATGAGGGTGTAATTTTTGTAGGGGAGTTAGATATTTTTCATTTTTATTATTTCCAAAAATATTGAGAAATTGTAATGTATGGCGTATACACTGCTCAATAAAACAACACCTTGTTGTAACCTTTTTATTCTCGAGGATTCTGATAAAAACAGTAAATAATTAATTATTATAAGACAATCCAAGACTCAAGACTTTTTTATAATGAACAAGAACTAATCTTGAGAGACGCTGCCGCATCTGACTTCTTTAATACTCGTGGCGACATCTACATATGATCTATGATTCTACGAGGTCACGGACTACAGATGACTGTGACAGGAGAAGCCCTTATATGAAGTTGAAACATAGATAGCGTTACGGGTACTAACATTACCATTTATGAATGGGTATACAGATCTCACAGAAATATTATTGTGTTAATGGTTTATTTTAAACATTTTGGTTTAGGGTACGGCCTCCGAGATAAATTCGGATCACACTTTGTTTGTATTCCGAAATATTTTAAAATTTTGGCAAGCCTGGAGCGAGCTGTAGTGTTGCTGTTGGCATTTTTCGAACCATTTGCAAAAATGTAACATAGGTTTATGTTTAGAATGTATTTTATATATCACGAAAAGTTAAAAAAAATACCCCGTATTTGGCTAGCATTGCCATAAGGTAAAACATGTTTTTTTTTGCATAGTCGTTAAAGGGTTAAATGTCTCTGTAAGTTAGATTTACAACTAAATAATTTAGAACAAATAAATGTCACACTTAAACAGTTTTTTATCACTATGAATTATTAAATGTTGCTGCAAGTTAGATTTACAATTAAATACTTTAGAATAACTGTCACACTTTCATGGTTTTTCACCACTGTGATTTAATAAATGTTGCTGCAAGTTAGATTTACAATTAAATACTGTCGCACTTTTATGGTTTATCATCGCTGTGAGTTAATAAATGTTGCTGTAAGTAGGGTTTCCGAGTAAAACCTTTAGAACAAATATCACATTTGAATGGTTTTTCATCACTGTGAATTATTAAATGTGTCTGTAAGTAAGATTTACAATTAAATACTTTGGAACATATGTCACACTTGTACGGTTTTTCGCCACTGTGAATTAATAAATGTCTTAGTAAGGAAGATTTATGATTAAAACATTTAGAACATGTATCACACTTAAAAGGTTTTTCAGCACTGTGAATTAATAAATGTTTTCCTAAGTTAGATTTACAATTAAATACTTTAGAACAAGTGTCACACTTATATGGTTTTTCACCACTGTGAATTAATAAATGGCTCTGTAAATGAGGTTTATGTGGAAAACCTTTAAAACAAATGTCACACTTGTATGGTTTTTCATCACTGTGAATTAATAAATGTTTCTGTAAGTGTGGTTTATGAGGAAAACTTTTGAAACAAATGTTACACTTGTATGGTTTTTCATCTCTGTGAATTATTAAATGTTTCTGTAAGTTTGATTTATGAGCAAAATCTTTGGAACAAATATTACACTTGTATGGTTTTTCACCACTGTGAATTATTAAATGTTGCTGTAAACTCGATTTATGATTAAAACCTTTGGAACAAATGTCACATTTGAACGGTTTTTCACCACTGTGAATGATTAAATGTCTTAGTAAAGTAGATTTATGATTAAAACACTTAGAACACGTGTCACATTTGAATGATTTTTCACCTCTGCGAATTATTAAATGTTGCCGTAAGTTTGGTTTCTGGGTAAAGCCTTTGGCATCTGGAACACAAGTTGATCTTGACTTGAAAGAAAAATCTGAAAAATAAAAAAATGTCAATTTAAAAAACAGTATCACTTCTCTTAATTTCTAATTTTATTCATGTCAACGTTCACACATATTCGCTACTTTCCAACAAAGTCGACACAACTCAAAAACAGGATGTGTCATATAAATCCATATAACTTTTATTTGAAACTTTTTTACGTGTCTATAAAGCACATTGAAATATTGAATAATTGCGCACTAATGGGACATCCTGTATAAAATTTTAAGTACGACCGTTTTAATGATCGTTTTTTCTTCGCCTTTTGTGAGCAGGTTATTACAAAAGGGACACTTTACGCCCGCTAAACGTATTTATAATCTGGACTTTACTGCCCGGTCGTGCATTAAGAAATTTAATAGTTATTTAACCCTTAAGTTGGCAAAAACAGAAATAAAAATTACATTTTTTTTACATAGTTAAAAAAATACTAACGTGTATCTAGGCTACGTTGTCAAGTCTATAACAAATGTGTATTTTACTTAAATATTTAATTTCTATATCTATTTATGTTTCATTTATTGAATGTTAGGAAGCAATCCCTTGAATTCACTAAAGTGTGACATTACATTTTTGGCAAAAAATTGCAGTTTGACATAAACGGCGCCTTCCTTTTTTACAATATATTTCAAAATGTCCCCACATTGTCTAAACGGATGTTTCGTTGAGGTAGTTATTGTTTTGCTGCCGTTTAAACTGACACCGCTGATATTATTCGTTTCCTGCTTGCGCTAGCAAACTCTCTGTAGTTTTCACATGGACCTATTTGAAAACTTTCGGTGATCGATACTGTTTGCTGCCCTAGAGCGACAATTTAATAATAGTATATTATTTAACGAGCTGTAATGCAGGTCATAACTCACGCAGATAAAGTTTGCAGCACGTGCCGCAGGCGAGTGTTGTAATTCATCAAGTGAGTTATGACCATTACCGCAAGTTGAATATTATACTTTATCTACGACTATAACAATAAATACTAAGATACAAGTATCGAGAAAGAATTATACAGGGTGAGTCATGAGGAACCTTACAGACTTCTACCATATGTAGAGTCCCTTAAGGGGTATATCATATAAGCATTAAAAAGTGGCAACTCCCCTTCGTTATTAATAGACGGGGTGTTTTGTGAATTTTGACAAAACTTTATATGGCCGTAAAATCTACAAGGATTACTAGATTTCTTTAATTTTTTGGTGGAGCATTACACTGGTGTCTAGCATTTGATTCATATCATTAAAAGTTAAAAATTCCAGGATTGGCTTAGGAAAAATTAATCTCGACGATTCATATCAAAAAGTTCGCCCTGTATAAGATTTTTTTAAATTATAATAAGATATTTTTAAAGTACATAGATAGACAATCAAAACTGTGTATGTGACATTTTTGTCACCTTTTTTTTATTAAGGTTCGATTTTGGGTAAAACTGAAAAATCACCTTAAGGGGTCACATAAATTATGTTATAACATAAAGAAAACATTGTTAATTGTATGCATTTGAACTAAACGAGCCAAACATAAGCCTTTAGTGAGCTTACTAGATCGTTAAATTCATTTTCGACAATTTCCAGATCCGGATTAGTTCATTTTTAAATTTTAAATAGAAATCGGCCTTTTTGTAGACTATAGAAACTACTCAACTAAATTAAACATGTCAATAATCAATAAATAAATTGTAGCAAATAACAATAACGAACAATAAATTCACACTTAATAATTAATAATTATAAATGCTATTTATTAACCTCTAAAAAAAACTGCACATTTTATTCTTGCAACTAAGATATTATGTGGTTTTATTTTTATTATAAATACATAGTAGGTACCTATGTATCAAGGTAGGTTGTGATAGTTTGACGTTTGTTTGTTCTTATTTATTTGTCATTTGCAACCATTATTTATACGTGTAAAATAATATTTCGCTTTGTTTTATCTATTTTACAATAGTTAGAATTTTTGTTGTTAGTGTTGTTATTCAAAATGCCCCATAATATGCAGATATCATTTTTATGTACGGATTCTGTAATGGGAATGGAGAGCTGCAGCAAGAGAATATCATAGAAGATTTCCTGGTCGTCGAGTTCCCTATCATTCAACATTTGCATCAGTTTTTAATTATTTGCGAGAACATGGCACATTCCCTAAAGCAAATACAGAACGAAATGTAGATCATGAGCAGGAAGATAATATTCTTGATGCTGTTATTGCGAACCCCACAATAAGCACCAGGAAAGTAAGTCGACAACTTTATGTTACCCAATCAAAAGTGACTAGAGTCCTACGAAAAAATAATTTACACCCATATCATATTCAATTAGTTCAGCGGCTACACCCTGGAGATGAAATCCATAGGTTGGAATTTTGTAGGTGGATTGATTGCAAATCATAGACCAGTACTGTATAGAACATTGTTTACAGATGAAGCACAGTTTACAAGGGATGGGATAAATAATTCCCGTAATTTACATGTGTGGGCAGTAGATAATCCCCATGCTGTTCGAGAGTTTCGGTCTCAGTTAAGGTTTTCCGTGAACGTGTGGATTGGTGTGATAAATAACCAATTTATAGGACCTCACTTTTTTGATGGTCCTTTAAGAGGACAAGTTTACTTAGACTTTTTTGCAAAATACTTTGCCTAATTTACTTGCCAATGTAGGTATCCGAGGGATGTATTTCCAACATGATGGAGCATCGCCTCATTTTTTAGTTGCGGTAAGAAACCATCTAAATAATGTTTTTGGCAACAGATGGATAGGACGTGCAGGTCCTATTTCATGGCCTCCAAGATCCCCAGATTTTAACCCCGTAGATTACTATATTTGGGGACGATTGAAAGAATTAGTTTATTCACAAAATATTAATGACCGACAACAATTAATTGATAGAATTATCCTTTGCTCTAATGTTATTAGAACGATCCCTTGACTATCCGTAAATCAATAAGGCACTTAACGATTCGGCGTAGAAGCTGGAGGGTTTCATTTCGAACAACTACTGTAATTATTAATTTATTACCATGATTTTATTTTCTAGTATACATGTTATCATTATTCTATGTATGTAGTATTAGTTTTTTTTTTAATTTCTTAGTTGTTCGTTATTCTAATTCGTTAAAATTTATTTATTGTTTGTTGATGAAATTTAAACGAAATAAAATATTTCTAATAAATACATATGAACTTATGTTTAATTTATTTGAGTCTCCAAAAATGTACAGGGTGATTTTTGTTTAAAAATTAATTAAAAATTTATAACTAGGCCTGGAAATTGAATAAAGTGATATTAACGGTGTAGGCACTAAAGGCTTATGTTAGACTCGTTTTAGTTCAAATGTATACCATTAACAATTTTTTCTTTAAGTTATAACATTATAATGTGACCCCTTAAGTTGATTTTTCAGTTTTGCTCAAAATCAAAACTTAATAAAAAAATTAAAGAAAATGTGACAAAAATGTCACATACACAGTTTTGATTGTCTATCTATGTACTTTAAAAATATCTTATTATAATTTAAAAAAATCTTATACAGGGCGAACTTTTTGATATGAATCGTCGAGATTAATTTTTCCTAAGCCAATCCTGGAATTTTTAACTTTTGAGGATATGAATTAAATGCTAGACACCAGTGTAAAGCTACACTAAAAAATTTAAAGAAATCTAGTAATCCTTGTAGATTTTACGGCCATATAAAATTTGGTCAAAATTCACAAAACCCCGTATATTAATAACGAAGGGGAGTTGCCACTTTTGAATGCTCATATGATATACCCCTTAAGGGTCTCTACATATGGTAGAAGTCTGTAAGGTTCCTCATGACTCACCCTGTATAATTGACTATATGATAAAAACGTTTAAATCTTTGTAAAAGCTATTACCTTTGTCATCAGGAGCTTTATTTATGAAATTATTAAGTTGTTCTGGCGTAAATGTTTTTGCCTTTTAAGCTATATGTTTTTCTGATTGACGTTTGAGAAACGCAAGTAATTTTGAATAATTCTCTATATTAATTCCATTATTTATGTTGATTGTGCTTCTTAGCAAGGAGTAGAAAGTCCATAAAGGCGATGATTTATATTTATTGCTAAGTTCATTAAAATATGCCAAAGGTACATTTTCTGTAAACTAGTTACACCAATCTTGAAAATTTTAGTACACACCTTTATACTTGTTTTTTGATTTTTCTGATAATAAATTCTGAATTGCATTATTATCTATTTCTCTTATTTCTGGAGGTGTACATAATAACTCATCTTCACTATCTAAATTCATCTTTTTTAGCACTATTATTAGAAATTGATTTGAAAACGTCAAAATTATCTTGTTAAAATATCAAATGACATTATTCCCATCAACGTAATAATCGACTGTTCCTCTCACTGAGAGCCGTTGACAATTTAATAATTTTAAAATCTTTTAATTATTATTCATTCGTTTCCAGTTGTTAAAAAATCTTTCTAACATTTTACGCCAATGGAACATTCATCGACTTTAAAATTTCCAAGAATTTACTGCGCACACTATTTATATGCCGAATTATCGTAGGAGCCCAGCGTGAGTTAATAATAATAATAATAATAATAATAATACGTTTATTGCTTATAAACCTAAGTTACAGCAAGAGTTAAGGTTTTATAATATACAAAAAAAAAAATAAAAAATTCATAACAAAATTGTAATAAACAAAAGTAACAATAGGTCCAGTAGTAGCTAATGCTCACTAATGCTGATCGTAGGACGACCATAAAGAAATTTATGCGATATAAATAAAAAAAAAATAAAAATAAAAAAAATTCAGTTACATATCGACCAGCACCCGTGAACCCTATTACTGAAAGTTTACTTAATTATAATTTATTCATTTAAAATAAATGATCTTAATTTTAAAACATTGCATATATAAGAAAATATACACCATGAATCTGGTTCGGTTATATTTTCTAATGCATAGATTAAAGCCTCCAGATCGTTTAAACAATTTGTTTTCGGTTTCATTATATTGGACAATCGAACAAGATATGTGTAAGAGATTCATTTACATTTATGTTACATACCGTGCAAACATTATTGGGATCTATTACATATATATTATTATTATTAAGTGTAAATTTTAACCGAAATTTATTAGTTAATCGGAGTTGTGCAAGCGTTCGTGTAACTTGTATGGGCAGTTTTAGAAGTAAATATTTTTGGGGAATTTTATCAGTGGAAAAAGCTGTATATAAGGACAAAAACTGACAGCGTGTAATTCCTATAATATCAAAATTGTAAAGTTTATTGTAATAAGCAGTTAGTAACTTGTTTTTGTTTAGTTTTAGGTTATTAGCATCAAGATTATTCCATATGTCTTCATGGTCAATTAATTTAAATAAGTGTCTAACTTGAGCAGCCCAATTATATTTTACTTCTCCAGAGTTAATCAGATGAAGCTGTCTATTAAAACAAAGCTTTGGATATCGATTATCATTCATACTTAAGATTTTATGCAGCCAGTTTAAAGTCATTTTTAATATATTATAGGAATATTTAACTCTGCCAGTTTCCAATCTTATTGCGCAGTCAGGTGTATTGATAGGCACCAATAGCATCCTCTTCAGAAAAGTTATTTGAACCCTTTCTAACACCTCCAAATACCTTAGACTCCACACAGGGGCACAATTAGACATTATGCTAAGAGCTAAGGATTCAAACAACTTTCTCCGAGGATACCATGTGTCCATTTTAGCTTTGGACATAACCGGCAAAATTGCTCCTATGGCTTGCTTACCCTTATCTGAAGCTGATAACGACATTTCGTGAAACAAGCCAGAATATGTAAATGTGACTCCTAAATATGTATATTTATTTGTAAAATTTAGATTTACCTTTTTTTAAAATTTAGATGTTGACCGTTAAATTTGAAAGGGTAGTTATTTTTTTGAAAACCTCCTCTAGAAAATGACATGATTTTAGTTTTTTGGATGTTGACGGTAAGGTCATTTAAAGAGGTATATTTTTCTAAAATTTTAAGTTTTTTTGTAACATCAATCTCAAAGTGTGCTAGGATTACCATATCGTCGGCATAAAGTAGTGTGAGAACATCATGGATATCATCAATATTCACACCCTGGGCTCCTTCGGCATAAAAAAAAATCTTCTATATCAGCTAAAAACATGGCGAAAAGTAAAGGACTTAGAGATTCTCCTTGCAGTACACCGTCAGTTACATAAAAAGACTTAGATAAACCGTTAGAGGATTTAACCCTGACTGAGGCTTTTGAGTATAAATTTATTATAACATTAAGAATTTTCGCCGATATACCTAACCCATATAATTTATTCCACAATAAACGATGATTTACCGAATCAAATGCTCTTTTGAAATCGACGAAAATTGCAAAGAGTTTCCTTTTTCTATGCCTAATATGCAAGTGTATTATCGAACTTAGTGTATGTACATTGTCGATACAACCTCGACCTGATCTAAAGCCAGCTTGACACTCGGGTAAGATGTTGCAGATATCAGTCCACAGAGAAAGCCTATCTAGAAAAATATGCATAAATATTTTTGCACAACAGTTAACGAGTGCTATACCTCTGTAATTTGTTGGATCATCTGCAGGCCCGCTCTTATGCAACATAAATAGCATAATATTAGACCAGGAAGTAGGGGTGGTACCATTTTCAAGTATGCGATTGTAAAGTGTGGTTAGATATAAAATCCAATTATGGGGGAGGTTTTTAAAAAATTCGTACGTGATACCATCGCTACCAGGAGCTTCATTATTTTTACAGATATTAAGTACATTGTAGATTTCCTCGGTTGTGATGGGATCATCAAGGTATGGATGACGAATATCAAAAAAATAAATATCGGTATTTATTTGAGTTGGATACATTTCCATGTAAAAAGCATCCCAAACATGAGATGGAAGCATTTTTATTTTTGTAACACTGCGAAACTGCTTAATAGTCAACCAAAAATCTTTAGCATTTGATACATTGGAGAGTTTAGATATGCTTTCATTATGATATTCTTGTTTTTTAGTTGAAATAAGTTTTTTGTATTTATATTTAGTTTCAATATACTGTTTCTTAGTATGATCAGAAAAATTATTTTCTTTTGCATTTTTTAGCACGGTTTTAAGTTGTTTTTTTGCATCAACACATACACTGTCAAACCAAGGTTTATTCTTATGATTAGAATTTGAGTGGCTGTAGATTGTTTTTACTAAACCTAAAATTTTTGCAGTTTCATATACAGCATCGCAAAAATTATCGTAACAGTTGTTTACCTCAGTTAAAAATGACACCTTGTTAGAACTGCGCATAGCAAGTTTATAATTTAAAAGCAAGTCATTTTTCCAAATAAGAGATTCATTAGTAATAATGCTATTAGCAGAGAGCAGAATAGAAGAATCTTCTATATTATAATTTAAAATTATATTTATTGGGAAATGATCTGATAAGAAATCGTCAGAACCCACGAAAAAATTATCAACATATGTAATATGAACATTACTCACCCATACAAGGTCCACGACACTCTTACCCATCTTACTTATATAGGTAAATGTAGCAGGTCTGTCCAGTGAAGATCTGCCATTAAGAAGGGAAAAACAATTATTGCACATAAAGTCAAGAAGCGACCGACCTCTAGAATTTACGGTTGTATCTAAACTAAGCCTATTTTCAAACAAATTTGAGTTTTCAAGGATCTCACTGGACAGACTGCCCAAATTTGATACCCTACAATTAAAATCACCACCAATTACTATATTACTATAGGTACATCAGGATATCTTTCTAATATTTCTGTCAATGTTATTTGAAAGCCTTCTAAAATATTATCAATATTTAAAGACGGTTTCAAGTATATATTGCATATTATTATTTTGAAATCCCTAAAAGAAAATAAAACAATGATCCACCAAGCGGATTTACATAATACACTAGCACTAAAATATTTCCTATAAAAGATGCACAACCCACCACTGGCTCTACCTAATGACTTCTCTTTTACCGCACAGACACTTATTACACTAAAGTCTTTAAAACAATTTGATGGTGGCTGGGTAATTTCCGTAGTGATCCATGTTTCACCAATACAAATAATATCTGGAGAACTTGGAGCAGAAATAAAATTTTGTAGATTTCAATAACCATGACAATTCCAAAAAGTTACTAGCAGTTTTTTGAAGGAGCTTGTGCGGTTGACCATTAAAGAATTTTATTTTCAAGTTTTCTCCTTTAGCTTTTCGTTCCTCTAGTTCCTTGAACACCGAACTTATCTCTTCTTTTTGACGAGGTGTATAATCATTAGAAATTTTCAAATTAGGATATTTCGATTTGGGCAATTTAAGTTTGTTACGTAATACTGATAGAGCTATTTCTTTTGTTTGAAACTCAATTTTTAAAGGACGAGGGACACTGTTATTATTTTGCAACTGTCCTACTCTATAAACCTTATTATATGTAATAGGAGATGGGGCTGGAATCTGATTCAATATGTCCTTAACTGCTCCTTCAGTATCTAATGATTCTTCTATACCGTACATGATAACATTGTTTTCTCTTTCAAATCTATTTCTAAACTCACTGTATAGGTCTTTAGTGCTTATTGACTGAACTTGTCTTTCAAGTAAAACACAAACAATAATACACAATTTCATTTAACTGTATCGAGAGACACTAAATACGTGTTTACAGGTCAAAATTCAAACCAAAACTCTCAATGAGTGTGAGTTATAATAACTCACTGTTAAAACTCACGCTATTTGTTTATTGTTACTAATAATTGCTCAAAAGCAGTTGAATAATTAATATATAAATTAATAGGAGTAGATAAAGAAATTTATTAATACTATTATTTTTATTTTTGTGACAATTTATTGTTTTTGTGTAAAATACTTCACATTTATAGAAATAAAACAAAATAAGGTATGCTTAGGAACTTGGCACTGTATCCTATAAGAAACATTTACTGTCTGTCCTTTGTGGCTGAGATTAATTTACAAAAAACTGGTATCATGAATGTATATTGTTCTGCACCTCAACTAACATCATCATAGCCAGAGCTTTCTTCTTCAGGCGGGAGTTCAAAACTGACCAAATCACAACTGAAAACCGTTACATATCTCGGAAACCAACCACGTTCAATTACTGTTTAATAAAGTATTTTACTCAAAACTATTTTCTCTAAATGCTACCGGTTTCCGCTAACGAAAGTCATGTCAAAGCGGTCAAAACGTTGAGTGGATATAAACCATTGATGCCAAGTTGTATTAAACTTTTTAAAAATAATGCAAATATTCTTGCAGAAATAAGGGTAAATAGTTTCAAAACGAACATCTACAATTTCAAAAACAATAATAAATAATAAAGGGATTGATTAGAGCAGTGTTTCTCAAACTTTTTTGGCGACGGAACATTTTTGTAAAGCGGAATATTTTTGACGGAGCCCTACACACATTTCTAAAAAAGGTCCTCAAACTAGTCTTCTTCATAGTACTGCTTCACTTTTTGTTTGATTATGACTATTATTTTCTTCGCGGAACCCACATAAAGGCTTTGCGGAGCCCCAAGGCTCAGAAGGGTCTCAAGATGACAAAATATGTGTAATTCATCATAATTGTATCTAAAGTTGACCGGGACGATACCCGATTTAAATGCAACAATGCGTAAAAATTTTCTTTGAACCTGTTTTATACTATGGATTAGATAAACATAAAAATGATTCCATACAGCGGAAGCATATTCAATATAAGGTCTAACTAACGCCCAATAAAGAATTTATAAACACATCAAATGAAAATCAGAAGTTTTTCTAAGGAAACCTAACATTCTTAATGCTTTATTAATTGAGGCCGTTATATGAGTTTGAAAAGAAAGGGTAGAATATAGTATCCCATCCAAATCTTTTATCTCTGTAATAGTATCCAGTGTAATGTCATTGATTTTATAGATATATTTAATAGGACTATCTTTTCTGTTAAAATTGATTGCATGACGGTACTGTCCCTATATGGAAGTAGGAATACCTCTTCAGCATCAACTTTGATCATTCTGTTCTTAAAGTCCTGGATACCATGTAAGTTCATTACATCCATTCCAAGTATAACATCTTCTTCGATATCAGCGACAATAATAGTATGAATACATTTTTCTCTACCAATTCCTAATTGAACATGGATTTCCACATGGATGTTGGCACCTTCACCTGTGACAATCCGCAGTCGCAACCTTGATGGTAAAAGTCTCTTGCGGTTATTTATACCTGTTGGTGAAAAATTTATATTCCGAAAATCAACCGAAAAAGTACTCAAATTAATTATTGAAAATACAATAAATTTATCACACTGATTAGTGCAGCCTAATTTAAATGATCTTAATTAATTTTAAAATTCAACTACGTTATGACCTGTAACATGTGTGTAGTATATTCTGTACAAATATTAATGCCAATGGATATGTAATAACTACATGATAGTCCAATCAAATAGACCTTAAAATCAAAATTTTGGAGGAAATACAGGAATTTTTGATATAAGTCACTTTAGAGTATTTGAAAATTATATGTAAAAAAATTTTGTTTTTCAGACACCGGCAAATGTCAAAAAACAAGAAAATAAAGTGTTTTTTTAAGGTTATTTAAAAACGGTAGGTGCTATAAAAAAAGTTCTGAATAAAAATTGTAAAACAAAGTTTTACAAAAAGTGATATTTGACATTTTTGGCTATTATTAAAACTGACAGAGTTAGGGTGGTTAGAAATTAAGGAGATATATGACTTGGAAAAATCATAGCGAGCTGAAAATTCAATGATTTTGTCGTTTCTTTTTATTATTTGCTCAGAAAATTATAAATTTCTTTTAAGATTTTTGTTCAAGTTATAGAAAAGAACTAAACAAAAATATTAAAAAAAAATAAAAATGCAAATAAAAAAAAAAAATAAAAAAAAAGAAAAGTAAAAGAAAAAAGAAAAATAAATAAAAATAAATAAAAATAAATAAATAAAAATAAATAAAAATAAATAAAAATCAATAAAAATAAATAAAAATAAATAAAAATAAATAAAAACAAATAAAAATAAATAAAAACAAATAAAAATAAATAAAAATAAATAAAAATAAATAAAAATAAATAAAAATAAATAAAAATAAATAAAAAATAAATAAAAATGAATAAAAATAAATTCTGAATAAAAATTTTACAAAAAAAATGATATTTGACATTTTCTGCTATTATTAAAACTGAGAGTTAGGGTGGTTAGAAATTAAGAAGAGATAATTTACTTCAAAATATATTTTACCATATAAATTCGTATAATTTATTGAAAATTTCTAAACTAAAATTGTTATAACTTAAAAAAACAAAAAAAAATTTTCTTAAAAGAAATTTATAATTTTCTGAGCAAATAATAAAAAGAAACTACAAAATCATTGAATTTTCAGCTCGCTATGATTTTTCCAAGTCCTATATATTTCCTCTTAATTTCTAACCACCCTAACTCTATCAGTTTTAATATTAGAAAAAAATGTCAAATATCATTTTTTTTTTTGTAAAACTTTATGCTTTACAATTTTTATTCAAAACTTTTTTTATAGCACCTACCGTTTTTAAATAACTTTAAAAAAACCCTTATTTTCTTGTTTTTTGACATTTGCCGGTGTCTGAAAAACAAAATTTTTTTACGTATCATTTTCAAATACTCTAAAGTGACTTATATCAAAAATTCCTGTATTTCCTCTAAAATTTTGATTTAAAGGTCTATTTGATTGGACTAATGAGTTCGATTTTGCATTAAAATAATCAGATTTAATAAAAGTAACTAGATTTTAGTAATATTTTAGTTTAACGGTATCGGCACCAGAGTTTACTGAATTTTAGTGGTTTTTTAGATAGGTATACAGCTAAAGGACAAACGCGCCAAATAAAATTTAAAAATGATATTTAGAGGTCCCGTCCTTAGATAATATACAGCTAATGAATAAATAAGATTCATGTAAGAAGCCACATGCAAAAAGGAGTAAGCTTTCATGTGGTTTTATTCATTAAAGTGAAATTAATGCTTTGCTATTTAGGTAAATCAAACCTTTTAAAATAGCATTAATAATTAATAAATTATTAAATCAGTTTTTATTTTCTATAACCAGTAAATAACGCATAGAAATCATGATTTTTTAGATCTCGAGTTCTCCATAGATTTTTTCGTTTTGGGGTCCTTGAATCCGTTTTGAGCATTTTTGTGATGTGTGTGTGTCCACGATAACTCAAAAACGGAATAAGTGAATAAATTATATTTTAAACTGGTGCGCTGATTAGATTATTGGAGAGGGGTCATTTAAATGGGACCGTTTTTCTACTTTAAGGTATGTACCTGTTATTTATGATTAGAGAATAAAATTCTTTAAGTATCTTATCTTCGATGTCATTCCCTACAATTTTTGTAATATACAGTGTCATCGTTAAAGTTCTTTTCATATGGGATGGTTTTTTTTTTCATTTAGTTCATTATTTTTTGTTATTGGTATCTTTGGCTTCAACAACTAAGGTCATTAGCCTCGTGTTCTATGTAGGTTATGGATTGTAATAGTAGTCTAATACTCCATATTTAGTATGCAAATTTAGATTCATATAAAGTTTGTTGGATTGGTGGTGTAGCGGTCTAACGCGCTTATATTCATTTATAAGTTTATGTGTCAGAGACTGCTGGGCTTCGAATCCCAGACCAGACCATGTGGATTTTTAATTAAATTGCATGGTTCGGTATAGGATTTGATGTGTGCCGTATTAATAGAAATTTAATTTCCGTCTCGATGATGGTGGGTGAAGTTTTCCTCACCTGTAAGTCAAATGGCACCATCAATCATCTTTAAGTAGCCCCGGAGCGCCACGGCAAATAATAATAGCCGTCCCATTCCCCGCACAAGCTCAGCTTTTGGGGTTAAAATTCACTCGTAAGGGGGTGAATTAGGAAGAGTATTATTATTATTTTTTTTTAATTTTGGTGTCATCGGCGTCGACTACTATTATTATTATTATTATTATTATTATTATTATTATTATTATATTGTGGTTTAAAGCTAATAAAAATGACGTTGAAATTTTTTTTATCGTCGATCGCCTATACCTGTCAAATTTGACATCTTATCCCATCTTATCAAAACAATTTACATTAAGTTATAGGTTATTTATCAAAATATCGAAAAATGTTAAATCAAAAAAGTATGATTTTTAAAATTGAATTAGTAAGAAATTTCCCAGTAAACCACAAATAATCGGCATTCGCTCGGCCTGACACCGGCATGTAGGGGAAGCCGAGTACTCGAATTTCCGTTATCGGGGTTTCTTCTGAGCCGGCAGTACCGTACCATTTAACGTAATTTAGTAGAAACCGCATATGGTCCATAAGGGTGAAAAGTGAAACACAAAATTCTTGAAAAATAGTGTATACATTATACAACCAAAATTTCAGTCTAAGCGGGAAATCTCCAGCCTAACGGCAGCACTGCTATGTTGTATCTGTTTCAAATTGCAGAGCAACGTTTTCTAACCGAAATCTCTCTTCTTCCAATTGACCCTTGACCAAGCTGTATATAGCAATGTTGCCGGTTCAAATAAGAATATGTCCTTAGACGGAAGCTGAGTATAACAAGTTATACGTAATTCATTATAAAAAAAAACATTTTTTTTATGTTATTTTATTATTTGATGTTTGTAGAATATCACTAACCTTCTAACGTATAACAATATACATTGCGTATATTTTAGATATATTTAAGCTTTTATATATTTCTGTTATTTAATATAGGTTCCTTATAAATAATTAGACTTGACAACACCGTCTCAATAATACCAATACAATACCAAAATTCTCTAGTAATTCAATTTCACAGATTGTCGACACAATGGGCCAAATTATTAGTGTTTTAAAGATACGCATAATCATTAAGATTTTTTTACTTGGAACACTGTATTCGATTTAATTTACCGAAATAGATATACTAGCGGAATCTATGAACATAATATTAAACTTTTAGTATAAGTATTTTTAAAACTATTTAAAACCGAGGGCGTTGGCCAAGTCTTAGATGAACAAAACTATATTCTGAATGGAATGTCTGAAATCCATGATGAGAACAAGTTGACTGGCTTGATCTTTGATCTATCAACAAATGCCTGAACTAAAATCATCGGTAAAGAAAGTAGACAATGATATTACCGTATATAGTATTTGAAATTTCGGCTTGTATTTTATTTCTCAATTTTCTTCGTTATTACATCAATTTGAGAATTGGTTTCAATGTAATTGAAATTGGTTTTTATTAGACTATTTGCTTGGCTCCGTAAAAAAATAATATTTAATTCTTTTATAATTGTTTAAACTTTTATTTTGATTGTTTTTAAAGTTGCATTATTGATATTAGCGTCAGCAACTGCTCTGATTTATTCAACAAATGTCTACCAAATCTTAGGTCTTTATCTTTTATACTTTTCAAATTCATTTGGAAACAAAAAAATGCATTTAAACTCCTACGTTCACGTCCATTTTGTTCAAAGTTTATACCGAAACTGTATTGTTTTGCATGCGTCATTACCGTCTAGGACAGCACTATTCCGCTGCGATATTACGCATGCGTAACGTCATACGCATCTAACAAACCATAGTTTTACATACGTACATGTATTTTAGGTATATTATTAAGGATCCTCGTTAACTTCCCTTGGGTCCGGACGTTTTCTCCACACTATTCCAAATGCCTTAACCATAAGGTTAGTGAGACTTGTATTTAGACGGTATTTGCGCCAAAACCATTCAAATGTAATTTTAACATTGCTGTAGCAGGTCTTGGACTTTACTAGTAGATATAAATTAAGTTAAAAATGCGAAATCGATAAAAAAAAACGAAAATAAATAAAAAAATAAATATCACCGGTTTTGCACGAAAGGTCCTCAATTTTAGTATCATGAACTTTGAAATGAATCAAAACTCTGATTATGAAAAATAATTTATTAAATACAATTTAATTTTAAAAATTTCTAAAGATTATACAGAACCTTCAACAATACCCGTATCCCACGTAATATATAATACATGATATTGAATGAAAAGTTATATTTTTAGCCAAAAGGTAGAACAAAAAATTGATTAAACACAAAATAAATTTTATTTAAGTTAATTTAAGCTTCACTGTTTAGTTGGTCTTGAATCAGTGCTAAACAGAAAAACACACACTTTTAGCCAACTGGTGACATAAATTTGATCACCTGGGATATCCGTATAGTGCATGACTCTGCAGATTGTTTATGGTTACATTTATAAAAAAAAATACTTAAAAAAAACTACATTTCAATAAAATCTAAAAAATATTTTTATCATATGTATAATAATACTCAAAGATAATTTTTTTAATATGAATTATTAAATGATGATGTGGGTTAAATTTCTGATTAAAACGTTTAGAACAAATGTAACACTTGAATGATTTTATGTTTTTTCACCACAGTGAATTATTAAATGTCTCTAAGTTAGATTTACAACTAAATAATTCAAAACAAATAAATGTCACACTTGAATGGTTTTTCTGTAAGTTAGATTAACACCTAAATACTTTAGAACAAATAAATAACTTTCAGTAAGTTAGATTTATAACTAAATAATTTAGAACAAATATATATCACTCTTAAATGGTTTTCTACCACTGTGAACTAATAAATTTTGCTGTAAGTTAGATTTACAATTAAATACTTTAGAACTGTCACAATTTTATGGTTTATTACCACTGTGAATTAATAGATGTTGCTGTAAGTAGGGTTTCCGATTAAAACCTTTGGAACAAATGTCACATTTAAATGGTTTTTCATCACTGTGAATTATTAAATGTGTCTGTAAATAAGATTTAGAATTAAATACTTTGGAACAAATATCACATTTGTATGGTTTTTCACCACTATGAATTAATAAATGTCTTAGTAAAGAAGATTTATGATTAAAACATTTAGAACAAGTGTCACACTTGAATGATTTTTCATTACTGTGAATTATTAAATGGGTCCGTAGGTTAGATTTACAATTAAATACTTTAGAACAAACGTCACACTTGTATGGCTTTTCACCACTGTGAATTAATAAATGTTTCTGTAAACTCAGTTTATGAGGAAAACCTTTGAAACAAATGTTACACTTGTGCGGTTTTTCATCACTGTGAATTAATAAATGCTGCTGTAAGTGCGTGACATCTTTAAAACAAATATTACACTTGTATGGTTTTTCACCTCTGTGAATTATTAAATGATGATGTAAGTTTGATATGTGAGCAAAACCTTTGGAACAAATTTTACACTTGTGTGGTTTTTCACCACTATGAATCATTAAATGTTGCTGTAAACTCGATTTATGAGTAAAACATTTGGAACAAATATCACATTTAAATGGTTTTTCACCACTGTGAACTATTAAATGTCTTAGTAAGTTGGATTTATGATTAAAACATTTAGAACAAGTGTCACATTTGAATGGTTTTTCAACACTGTGAATTATTAAATGTCTTAGTAGTGCAGATTTATGATTAAAACATTTAGAGCAAGTGTCACATTTGAATGGTTTTTCACCTTTGTGAATTATTAAATGTTGCTGTAAGTGTGATTTCTGGGTGAAGCCTTTGGCCTCTGGAATATGAGTTGATCTGGACTTAGAAGAAGGAAAATCTGCAAATTAAAAAAATGCTAATTTAAAAAACAATCTCATTCTTTTTAAATTCTAATGTTACTCATTTCAATTTTCACACATACCAATTCTAATTTCTATATTTATTATATTTATCTTAACTTATAAAAAGTTGTTATTTTCCACGGACAATTACATAAATCTCATTAGTAGTTTTTACAAGTGGACACCCCGCGGTTTCATTGGCATTAATTTAGCTATTTCGTTCCTGAGGGATTTTCAAGATAAAAATAATGTGTGATTCAGGATATGTACATATTAAAAATCGATATACATACATATATGTATATTTACTTTATGCATAAATTTGCTCGTGGGCTGTTTTCTGTTTCTGGTACTACTTACTTGTGTGAGATAACATTTTCCAAAATGAAGTACACAAGGATGTTTACACATTTAAGTTAACCAATGAGCATCTTAAATTTATTTTAATAATTGGTACTAGTAAAATTGGTCCAAAATTTCAATAAAATATCTATGAAATCAATTTAATTACGAGTATTAAAACTAAAATGTTAAATGTATCGTTCGAATTGAAACTAGCGCATTTGGTTGTCAAGCAAGAGGTACCGGATTCAAATCAAGGACTAGAGACTAATTAAATTTTAATTTTTTAAATTTATTTTATAAATTAGTAAAAGTCATTAATTATTTTTTAATTGGTTATTTTATATCAATAACCTAAAATAATTTTTAAAATTTGTAGAATTTCGTTAAGGGATCGTAGAAAAAATATATTGTACAACTCGAGTGGATTGTATCGCACTCAGACGTCACCGTGACGTAATATCAATCTTTTAAAATAATATATTATTTGATTCCTTTTCTGCCATAGCAAAAATTAAAAATAAAATTATTCTGTTAAAAAAAATTACTAAAAAAATACTAAAAAAATTACTTAAAGAAAAAAAAATTACTAAAATAATTCCTAAAAAAGATTACTAAAAAAATTACTAAAAAAATACTAAAAAAAATTACTAAACAAAAAATACTAAAAAATTACTAAAAATTCAACATTCTTATCAAATAAAAAAACAATTAATGCAAGAGTGGTTCGAACAAACCACCTGCTTGGGCTAAAAAATAGAATTCTATTCTCATAGCATTGTGTTGGTAGGGTGTGATCTGAGGACTGAACTATATAACTTTTTGATGCAAATAAATTGTTTTTAAGCATTCCCCAGATATAAAAATCAAGCGGTGCTAGGTCTGGTGCCCGTGGAGGCCATTTTATAGTGCCTCTGGTACCAATAAATCGATTGGGAAATTGTTGATTTAGGTAGGTAGTCACTATGTGGATTATTATGTGATGTACATCCTTCCTGTTGAAACCAAATGTAATTGAAGTTGACGGCAGGAATAATGTAATTTTCAAGTAGTTGTAAATACTTCTGAGCATTTAGGGTACCTGAATCAAAAAGGAACCGATAACAGTATCCCCCAGGATTCCCACTCAGATGCTCAGTTTTTGTGGGTTTTGTGTGTACAGCTATTAAATAATTTTTTTAAGATAATTTAGATTTAATTAAAATAACAGAGTTTATAGTAGTTAATATTGAAATTATTTAGTTAACTTATTATAATCCAAATTATGTATATTATGCTTAAATTTATGAATAAGTGTTTATTGTTGTAATTTATCACTAATGTTTGAGAGGAAATCTTTAATTCGATGAATTATACTTAATATGATATTTTTATGTGAACTTTTAAACAATATGTTTTACTAAAACAAAAAGAAACCAAGTCATATTTTCCATTTGTATTCAGTGTCATCAAGAATAGGTAGCAGATTTGAATTATACAATGATAATATGTTAACCCATGGATCCTTCGAATTAAAGATGAGCTTATATTTATTTATATTTGCATGAGATAAATAGAGGCTCTCGTGAATCGGCTGCCTGTCTGTCGTGATTGAACAAATGGATACAGCTCTACCAATATTGAGCTGCTGCACACTGTTCTACCTCTGTCTAATCATCGCTTATTCGGTACTGTCCTTTTAGCATCATTGTGCGAAACTCAACATACTGTAAACATTATTTTAGTCATTATATTATTTAGAATGTTTTTGTATTTAAGGCACCAAATTAAAAATTTTTCGAGAGAATATAAAAAGTTTCTTGGAAATAATTTTAATTAATGCATGTCAATTTTTTAATTGATTATTTGTCTTCTTTTCTTTCTCTAATTTCTAACTGTATTAATATTTGATTTGGAAAATTATAAGATAATAATAGTTATTTGTGTACCAAGGCTAAAAAAGATCATACAGCCGAGGTGAGGCGCCCACATTTTTTAGGCGACTAGCTCATCAAGTAGAACCATATTTTTTTTACATTCTTGTTTTTTTATTGATCAAATAAAAATCCATCATTAAGTAATTAATAAACTTTGTACAGACTTACTAACGATAAGTATGATATGATGACAGGCAATCTGTACGAACCCCCCAGAGTAAAATGGAGTAAAAATGAAATATTACAGATATATTTACACTACTTAAAATACATTTGTTAATTTAAAACTTATTTGACTTTTATTTAATTATAATTTTACCTTTTTTCTACTTGTATTTTTTAATTTACAATTATTTGTACCATTTATATGTGTTTTGCTTTGTAATGGGGTTGATCCCGTTTAAATAAATAAATAAACATGTACATAAAATATATACTTAGATTTTTTTTTATTTGATATAAAAAATCAAGATTTTTGAATTTGTACATAGATTATTTTCAATTCTGGATGTATAATTTTTGTAATCAGTTTTAGCGATAATTTAGCTTCCCTTCTAAAATTTAAAAAAGGGCCATAGTGATTTTGATTCCTATATTTCAGCCAGTCATGGCGTGATTTTAACTTTTCTTTGAGAATATTTTTTTTGTCTTGTGGAATACCAGCATGGATATTTATTTTTGATAAATTTAGCCTTGATATGTCTGTTAACAATTTGGTACAAAAGAATATAAAACGTATTTCGATTATAAATTTCGAAAGTGTTTTGCACATTACTTATCAAACTGTTCCCCTTTAAATAATCAATAATTTGAAGATATATTACTTTTTCTATTAGTTTTCCAACAGCACTGATCAAATTTATCGGTCTTAAATGGGTAGCCTTACTTGGTGTTAGAATTATTGTAGCAATCTTAATATCATCTGGAACTAAGCTTGTTTCAATAGAAAAATATGTAATAGAGGTTGGGATAAACTCTCAAAATATTCTTTTAATAAAATTGTGGATATTTCGTCTTGACTATTTTAATTTGACATTGAAAATAATATTTTTTTTTAATTAATTATAAGGTAACTGCACCAGTAATTGACACTATTAGAGAGTGATTTGTATTAAATAATTATTTTCACCAATAATATAAACATTTAAGCAGATAATACATTTTTTCCTTTAGCTTATAGTTTCTTGAGTTCATTAGTGATGTATTTTTAGTTCTAATGATATTGCTTTTCATGAAATAAATACTATACAAAAAGTGTTTTAAAGTACCAGTCATTGACACTTGATTTTTTCCATGTACCAGTAGTTGACACACCAATTATTGACACAAATTAAGGAACATTTTTTTATTATACTTTTAATTTTGAATACGCTAAATAAATAAAAATAAACAGCAAATTTATAACACAAAAATAAAAACAAAAAATTAAAATTTATGGGTGTTTTAGGCTTTAAAAATATCAATATTTTTTGGAAATACATATTTTATTCTGTCGCCGACTTTGTGCAGTTCCGGTTAGGATAACTTTTCTATGATATCCTCTATCTTGATTGTTGAAATATCACTATCAACTAGTTTGAAGGTATATGTTTCAATTTGTTGATTTAAGGGATATAACTTCAATATCGTTTCCGGAATATTTCTTCTGAATTACACAGATATACCTATAAAAATAAGTTTTTCTCTTTTCTCTTAAGAATTTCGCTAAAATAAAATCTTCTACAAGGATATCGTCGTATTTGATTGGTATTTCGTTCTCTTCTTCATTCTCTAAATTGATACTGACATCATCAATACTGTCTCCACTTTCTTTATCCATTCTTCGTTTTCGGATGAATTGTCAGAACTTTCCCTCTTTACTGACTTAGCCTTGTTTTGTATTTTTATAATTTTTTCTTCCCTTTTTCGCTTTTTCTCTTCGGCCCGTTTTTGTTGCTTTTGTTTTCTCTTTTTCTCAGAAGTGTTATTTTGGTGGTATGTTGATTTACAAAGTAACGTTGTTCGTGGAACAAAGTAAG
Organism: Psylliodes chrysocephalus; assembly: GCA_927349885.1. Taxonomy (NCBI): domain Eukaryota; kingdom Metazoa; phylum Arthropoda; class Insecta; order Coleoptera; family Chrysomelidae; genus Psylliodes; species Psylliodes chrysocephalus. The sequence goes on from OV651827.1 coordinate 19,229,104, forward strand.
TTTTAGCAGCTGTAGTTATTGGCATCCCTCTTACTATAGCAGCAAGAGCTTCATCCAACTGAGCCTCTGTATTATTTTTTTGGATGACATAACTGTAATAAAAAATGTGTTCCAGTTATTGACACTTCTTGTACCAATAATTGACACCCCTGTCAATGACTGGAACCAAAAGGCTATTAGATCTCATATTTAAATGTTATATTGCAGACTTTTTAGACAGTACGACAACAGTGTATATCAGTATTTGCTTGTGGATCAGTGCTTGACAGGGTATGTCAATAACTGGAACATACTGGTTTTGCTTGTTCCAGTTATTGACACTTTAATAAAAATGAGGTTTTAGGATTTACATGCATAAAAACCAGTAAAAACCCATCAGTGTTGTTTAATACACCCCCAGGAATAGTTTAAATAAATTTAACATGAAGTGATGAGAAGTAGATATATTCAATTTGGTATACTGACCTTATGAAATGTCTTAACATAGCACTCTATCGCTGCACATGCTCTTTTTACCATTTTGTAACTGACCGTGGTGCCTTTTAACATCCGTTACGTAGGCTACACAGTTGCCAAATATTCTAATAATATCCATGTTTAAGACGAATTTCTCATATCGTCGGTCTAAAGCACACTTATCGTATCTCCAAAAACCCATTTTGTGACAATCGTAAATTTAAACTTCAGCGAGGTGTACTAGAAAGTGTAATTAAATGCCTTAATTCTCAGTTTTAAATTTGAATTTATTGCAGTTTGGTGGGTGTTGGAGCTACAATGCGGGTTAAGTGGAAGAATATTTTTTGTTGTGTCTAGTGCACAACCAAAAATAAACTTCGCCCGTGTATATATGTATTATTTTATTGTATTTACTTTAAATTAATGGAAATAAAGACGATTATTATTATTATTATTATTATTATTATTATTATTATTATTATTATTAATGTTTGCGCCCAAAAAAAGAAGGCTAAAATGCGAATTGGTGCCAAGATCGTTAACATTAAATTTGAAGTTACAATATGTGTGCTTTAGATCGACGATATATAGTCTAATGTTCTTATTTTTGAAGAATAATTGAACAAGTGGCAATTAGTGGGACACTGTCAATTATTGGTGCACTTACCTTAATTAATTAGTTTAAAATGTACAAAAGTGTAAAGTTCACTTTGATGAGGTTGTTCGGCACTTAGGCCGGGAATAAAATCGTGGATTGTATTTTTTGTTATTTTATTTCGAGTTAAACACAACAACAAACACAACAAATAAGACTGTGGCCTTATGGAGGCTCACAATACCATAATTTAACATTTAAACTGTATGAAGCGAGTTAATACTCAATAGTTTACTGTTCAAGAGCTGAAGTGCAACTGATTTTCTTCTTCACTGTCCTTTGTCTAGAGCGGAAGTGACGATTGGCGCGCACTTTTAAATGTTAACTAATTTTTAAGTGGGTGAGTGGGGCAATATTGTCTTTAACAGAGGTATAATCGGATAATTATTGATAGAAGGTAACTGCTCAGATATTTGTTCGATGCTCTTTACATAGTAATAATTTAAAGCATTTGTAAAGTATAATCCTGACGATTGTCACAAATATTGTCAAATTCAATTATTATTATTAGTAAAACTGCTTGCGATATTAGCTGTTGAAATCAAAGATTTCAAAGTTTTCCACATCTCAGTAGGGTTGTCCTTGTTTAAATTTATTTCAGTTTCCAAGTATTTGCTTTTTCCATTTTTAATTACATTCACTGCTTTATTTCTATTTCATTATATATTTGCCAGTTTTTCTCTGATTTGTTGGTAATAAATGTTTCATAACTTTTATCTCTCACACTAGTAGCAGCTCTAACCTGTTCATTCCACCAGTTCTAATATGGTAAAATTTTAACTTGTTTTTTTTTGCCACTTCATTGACAACTTTCAAAATTTTATTTAAAAAATCACTGTATTTTTCATTAATATCATGTAACCAATAATTCCATGTAATATCTTTTAGATTATTATTAATTATTGTATAATCAATAAACCTACCTCTACTTTCAATAACTATCGTTTCCCTTTTCTGTTTTTTTTGTTTGTTTTTTTGAAATAATATTTCTGTGACTACTGATTTTTGGTGTCTATTAATTCAGTTGTTATGTCTGAGTTTGTAATAATTAAATCAATTAATGATCCTCCATGAGTATTTGCATGTGTAAATTATTTTACCACATTCTTAAAACCTGTATCAGTAACAATATTTTTTTAATCTTTTTGAATAAGTTGAATTTATAACTTCATTCATATCATTTCCTACAATATAAGTCTACACGACAGCCCTTTATCTTAGCCAAATCACAAGGTTTTTAAATAGAAACTTGCAGGTATTAGATGATCATTTATGTATAAGGGTTTGGATCCATTTTCACCAGAAAAGCCTATGGTTATCGGAGTTTTCTAAACTCCGATAACCATAGGCTTTTCTGGTCTTCTAGATCTTTGCATTTATGTATTTCACGTATCATATGACTTCATCTTTCTCTAAACGTTAAAACATCTCAATGATATTAGATCAAGGTTTCTTATTATCACTGTTATTATGAGCAACTAAGTATATGACTTTCTCAAATACATTAACATTCAAATCTTATTATCTAATATTTTCTATTTTATTTATTTATTTACGGGTCAGAGCCCATTAAAACAATACAATTACAGATAATACATATTACATACATTAAATAGTAATACAATCCTAAATAATAATAAATTAATTTAAATACATAAATAATCGAGTAAATAATAAAAACAATTAAAAATCTGCTCCTCACATATATACATAAATGGTTAGAAAAATCTGATGGAGAAGTAATCCATTCTACATTTAGTCTGTTAGCAGATCTTGTTACTCTAGGAATAAAAGAGTGAGAACCATAATTTGTTCTATGAAAAGGTTGGGAGAATGTATTAATATTCCTAGTTACTCTAGAGGGTACAGAAAATCCAATTTGGGATAACAAGTATGGACAATTGGCAGATGAGTTAATAATGTTAAACAATATTTTAAGATCCCTTTGGTTTGTTCTGCTCAGAAGGGTCTCAAGATGACAAAGTGTGTGTAATTCGTCATAATTGTATCTGAAGTTGACCGGGACAATACCCGATTTAAATGCAACAATGCGTAAACATTTTCTTTGAACCTGTTCTATATTATGGATTAGATATACATAAAAAGGATTCCATACAGAAGAAGCATATTCAATATAAGGTCTAACTAAGGCACAATAAAGAATCTTTAAACACATCACATTATGAAAATCAGAAGTAGTTCTTCTAAGGAAACCCAACATTCTTAATGCTTTATTAACTAAGGCCGTTATATGAGTTTGAAAAGAAAGGTTGGAATCTAATATCACACCCAAATCTTTTACCTCTGTAATAGTATTAAGTGTTATGTCATTGATTTTATAGATATATTCAATAGGACTATGTTTTCTGTTGAAATTGATTGCATGACATTTACTTGTATTTAATTCCATTCCATTAGTACTACACCATTGGACCAAGTTATCCAAGTCTTTTTGAAGGCAAATACAATCATGTAAGGAATTTACACGCATGAATAATTTTAAATCATCAGCAAAGCAAAGGAACTGAGCATTCTTAAAACAATTTTGGCTGTCATTGTTATATATATTAAAAAGTAGAGGTCCCAAATGTGAACCTTGAGGGACACTAGATGTAGCGGTAAAGCCAGAGGATAAGAAACCAGAAACACAATGTTAATTATATTTTCATTTTTATTTGAAGGAATATTATTTATTTCCAAATTTGTTTAGTGTAATTGATGTACAATATTACTTATCTAATTGATCTTTTAGTTCAATACTTAATATTAGATTTAACAAAACAGTTACTTTAGGTTCTAAGATAAGTAAATATAGTTTTTATTTTATTTTCAAATTCTAAGATTTTATTTGTGAAGTTATCACTTAATGTTCCTTGTTTTGATGGAATGGCATCAAATTTACTGACTATCGTTGTTAAAGTGCTATCTGGTTTGGATATAGCAGGACACGATGTGCATTTCCATATTAATCTGGAGCACTTCAAGGTATTCAGTGTGTTGGACAGGTCTAGGCATTTAGCATAGGTATGTACTGGAACATAGGCAGCATGTTAGGATGGCTGATTTTGAACAAAACCTATTTTTTATACATGATGGCATATTTTTATCAAAACTCGCCTAGCAAAAAGCTTGCTTTTAACTGAGAACAAATTTTAATATGCAAATTACGTTAATGAAAATGCAATATTAGCTACTTACTTAACAGTTTTTTGATCAGATGTTCCATGTATTTACAGTATACACTCGACTATACATGAGAATCGGAATATTTTAAATAGTTTTTCTACTACAAAACATAGGTTAAAATTGGAACAATAAACATGTGTAATGACCTCGACAAATGATAAGACTTTTTTAACTTTTGCAAACACAGGTGTCTAAACCTAGGAGCAATACACAATGTCCACATTGTAAAATTATATTAAATTTTAAAAATTAAAATCCGATTATAAAATTATAAATCAAATAATGTCAAATTCAATGTGACTTAATAATCTATATTATTTAAAGAATATACTTACTTTTTTGGCTAGGGTGTAGCTTCTTATTAGAAATAACATTTGTTGTAGTTTCCAATGTCTTTTCCGCACATTTATTGCTATACGGTTGTAAAAAATTGTCCGTACTTTCACTTTTTAAAGTCGGTAGATCACAATATGAAGTCAAAAGTTCTCTTTCAGTTTTAAATTGTATAAACTCACTCTCACTAACTTCTTGCTTGGTTTCGCTAATATCAACATCAAGTTCGTTTTTAATAGTTGTAGAAACAAGCTGCTGTATTGAATCAAAGTCAATTTTTTCTGGAAAATCCGATGGTTGATATTCAATTTTAGGCACTATACATCCGTCTATTTCTTCTTTAATTTTATTAATATTTACGAAATACTCAGTAGCTTTATATTCACTACTATTATTGTCGGTATCGCCAAACCCAAGTACATTGAAATCGTTTTTGAAGGGTTCTTGTTGTATAGAACACCAAGCATTTTCTTCTGCTTGCTCGGAAACATCTGGTTCCGTTTTAACAACCCCTTCATAAGGATAGACGGGTCCTTGTTTCAAGTCCATCGTTTAAAATATTAAATAAACAATATTTATACATAAAGATAAACAATTACTTTTTCTGTTTAACATAACCTAGAACCTTCTTCTTCTTCTTTTCTTTTTTTGGGCTATGTTACTGCGAACAATTTACCCAGATATAGTTGATTTGCTTCTACTAGATAATGATTTTAAAGAAATTTAGAAATTTAGAAAGGGTGGTTATTCTTCTATCATCCAAATGAGACAAGATGTATCGAATATCAAATGGGGCTGATAAACCAGCCTTCGTTAGTTCCAAATATACATCAAAAAGGGGAGATTTATTAATGGGACACTCTAAGATGATGTGATTTAACGATCCAACTTCTCCACACTCGCAAAATGGGTCATCTTTAATACCAATTCGAAATAAATGATATGGGGTTAGACAATGGCCAGTTCTCATCCGTATGATTGTGGAAAGGTACCTTCTTTCATAGAATTGTTTACTATTGAACCACGGAGTTTTGGGTATTTTAGGAACCACTTGGAAGTAAAAAGATGTTTTGTTTTCTTTTAGTGAATTCCATTGTTGATGCCATTTGTTCCAAATTTCTTGTTTAATGAAGGGTAAAAAGTTAGACTTATTGAGTTTAATATTTAAAGGAATTTTAAGGATTCTGCCTATATTTGCTAATTGATCGGCTTTATGGTTGCCAATAATGCCGGAGTGACCTGGAATCCATGCCAAAGTGATGTGGATGTTATTCATATTAGCAAGTAAGATACCTTGTTTTGTTAGAAAGGAGCAATGATCAGTTTCTGTAGAGAATTTCATATTTCCAATTTTTTGTAAAGCAGATTTGGAGTCCGAGAAGATAACTGAGTTCAATATATTTTTTTCTAAAATGATTTGCAAGGCATGGTTAATTGCAATAATTTCTGCAGTACATATTTGTGTATGTTGAGGTAGTCTGCTTGAAAACACGTAATTGAGGTCTGGAGAAAATACACCGAAGCCTGAATCATTAGAAGGTCCCACAGATCCGTCGGTGAAGAATTTTGTGTAACCGGGTAGCTTGTTTATTGTGTCAGTAAAAATGGATAATCCATAAGTGTCATCCCTAATTGATCTAAGATTTAAAACTGGAATTGAAGAGAGTTGGATGTCCAATTCAAATTCATGGCATGGCAGCAATTCATTAGAATACATATTCGGAAGGAACTCATCCATTTGGTTCATTAAACTTAATAATACTGGAGTGTCAATTACCTTTTTGTAGACATTTCTTTCTTTATTTAGTGTTTCCAAATGTTTTAACGAATTGATGACAGGGTTATTTTCCAATGCAAGATTTTTTAAAAGAAATTTATAACAAAGCCAGTCTTTTCTTAAGTTTAAGGGGATATCCCCGCTCTCTGCTTGCAAAGCATAAATTGGGGTTGATTTCATACAACCAGTGATGACACGTAAGCTCTGATATTGTAGCCTGTCCAACTTCTTCTGAAGGTACTTCGGACATGGAGAAATTACCTGGCATCCATAATCTATATGACTTAAGATGATAGCGTTGTGTATTATGCGAAGGATTTTTGGATCACTGCCCCACCACGTACCACAAAGAGCTCGCATGACATTTAAACCTCTGTTAATTTTTTGCTCAATGTAATTTATATGTGCATTCCATTTTAAGTGTTTATGAATGTAAATGCCTAAATATTTGAATGAATCTGACCAGTGAATGATTGTATCATTAAATTTAATTTTTGGAAGGATTAATTTAATAGGACCTTTTGAAAAAAGGAGAGCCGATGATTTAGTTATAGACAAGTTGAAATTGTGCTCATCGAGCCAGTCTTTAAAAGCAATCAATAAAGAGTTTATTTCTATAGTAATATTGAAGACATTCTCTCCACTAACCAAAATTACAATGTCATCCGCGTATTGTATTAATTTAAAGGTTTTTGGTATAATATTGAATAAAGATAACATATAGAGATTAAACAAAATCGGGCTAAGGGGAGATCCCTGAGGAAGTCCTTGATTGGAGGTTCGTGGTCCATGACTTTGACCACAGTTATCTGAGACTGAAATGGATCTGTTATTTAGAAATGCATAGATAAGGTTGCATAGCTCTATTGAAATGCCAATATTGGCTAATTTGGAGTATAGAAGATATATATTTACACTATCATAAGCTGCCGAAATATCAAGGAATAGACCAACAGTATAATTATTTGATGCCAAGCCTATTTGGACTTGGGTGATTAAGTAAGATATTGATTCTGTGCAGCCTTTTCCTCGTCTAAATCCTAGTTGTAAGGGATGGAAGATTTTCTTGTTTTCCAAATACCATTCTACTCTATTTTTGATAAGTGATTCTAGAAGTTTTCCAACGCAGGATGTTAAAGCTATAGGTCTATAATTATTTGGACATGATTTATCTTTCCCAGATTTTACAAATGGCAAGATTAAAGATTGTTTCCATTGTTGGGGAATAGATCCACTTTTGAGACAGTTATTGTAGAATTGTAACAGCCAAACGGCACCCAAGTTAGGTAAGTTTTTTACCATTGAGTAGGAAATATTATCTAAGCCAGGAGAAGAATCTTTTTTAATTGATAATGTATACCTAAATTCATTATATGTAAAGGCAGGTTCTTTGTCATTAGGAATTTTGATAGCAACAGCAGGGGAAGCAGAATTCGGTGTTATGATTTTTAGTATATCATTAGCTAGTAGCGAAGATGGCATAAGACTGGAAGTATTAGTTTTCTGACCTGCAACTGAATTTACTTTATTCCATATCGTTTTTAAGGATGAATCGCGATTTAGTGTTCCGCAAAACTCCCTGAAGCTATTTTTCCTTTTTGTTTTCAAAAGTTTTCTAGACCATGCAACAAGTTTTTTGACCGTGATATAGTTTTCTACAGTTGGGACGTCTTTAAAATTTTTAATGGCCGTTACTCTTTTTTTAATTATGTCATCACATGAATTATCCCACCATGGTATCTGGTATTTGTTTTTACTATTGCCTTTGAAATTTGGAATTGTGGTGTCAGCCACTGAATTAAGAGATTCAATAAAATCTTCATAACTATCACTACTAAATGAAGAAAAGATTACATCAAGGTTGCGATGATAAGAGGACCAATCAGCTTTATGGAAATTTCTCTTTTTAGTGGGCAATGGAATGGTACATGGACCCATACCAATTTTACACATTGTGGGGAAGTGATCACTTGATCCATGATCAGAAATAACCTCCCAGGTGCATTTAGATGCTATTTCAGAAGATATAAGGGATACATCAACTACAGAATTACTTCCTCCAGGAGGAGAAGTACGAGTAGGAGAGCCGTCATTGAGGAATATTAAATCAAGATCATCTAAAGCTTCGAAAATATTTTTACCATTGAAGCTGTTAGAGCTACTCCCCCATACAGTATGGTTGCAATTTAGATCACCCATTATTAATAAGGGTTTATTTATTTTTTGGATAAATTTTATAAAATTCCTTTTAGTAATTAGGTTATCTGCAGGACAATATATATTAATCAAATTTAGATTATAATGAGGTAAGAATAAGAGTTGGGTTTGGATATTTTGATCAAAGCAATTATTAACAGTTGTCTGGAAGAAGTCTATACTGTTTCTGATTAGTATAGCAATTCCCCCATATCCATCAAATCTATCATCTCTAAGTATTTGATAACCTCTACATTTTAAGGTATATTTATCAGTGAGCCATGTTTCGTTAAGTAATATAATATCAGGATTGTGTTCCATAATTAGAACTTTAAGATTGTCAACATTCACATTGTATGATCTAATATTCCATTGAATAATGGTTAATGGAGTAATGATAACCAGACAAAATATAAATGTTTGGTTGGATTAGAGATCCTCCTGATCGGAGTAATCCATTCCACCAACATTATCATGTGATACAGGGTTATTACTAATTTGGGAAAAAGGTTCTTGGGAACCTAAAATATTTGTTGTTGAAACATTACTATTACTAACAGAAGAGTGCGTATTATTAATTATGTTACCAATAAATGTCATAACGAGCTCCCTGTGGGATTGAGATAAGACAGATATAGCCTGAACAATATCAGATTCAAGTTTTTTCCCCAAATCTCTTCTATTGACGTTGGATGTAGAAGGCTTTGGTTCTGGAATTCTACCATTAGGATTTATGAGGCAGTCGTCGAGTGCTTTTTTATCGAAACTTCTTTCTTCAGGTCTTCTACGTTTAATAGTCGATGATCGAGTTATTTGACTGTAGGTATTATGTCTCTGTGAAGTATTAATAAGAGCTGTTCTTCTTTCGTGAATGTTAATAGAATTGGTATTTAGAGAATCGTTATTTAAAGTAGGGAAGTCATTTATATTATGCACGTACATAGTATTAGTTTTTCTTGGGGTCATCTGACTTGCTTCATAATATGAGATATTTGAAAATGACATTAATTCTTTGATGTCTTTTTGTCTGCTGTATTCAGGACATTTTTTGTCATTAGAAGAGTGTTCATTATTTTTACAATGGATACAAAACTTATTACAAGTTTCTGTACCGATTTCGTGGATTTTTCCGCAAATTTTGCATTTTGCATTGCTGCGGCATTGCTTAATATTATGACCATATAAGAGGCATTGTTGGCATTGAAGAACAGGGCTTATATAAGGAGTTACTTTCATTGGTAGGCCATATATAGTTATTTCTTTTGGTATAATTTTTCCAGAGAATGTTACACAAATCGTTCCAGTTGAAATATAATTTGGTTCCTGTCCTTCTTCAACTACTCGTCTGTTAAGTCTTTTAACATTTAGGGGCTTGCAAAAAGCCAGTTGAGTATTTATGGCATCTTGTATTTCGTCATCGGTAAGAGATTTTAGAACATGTCTGACAATACCTTTGCAGGACACATTATGTGAAGGGATAAATAAATAAATACCTAGAACCTAGCTAAAAATAGCAAGCTGTCAAACTGCTTCTAAACAGTGTTGCCGCATCGAAATCTGTCGCTACTTTTGTTCGTAAAGTGGCTACATGTGCCGCGTTTGAGAATCCACATCGGATGCATCTGAGATGTAAAAAATCTTTGATCACGTGATTCAGTATACATAAATGTAATGGGACAGATGTGTCCGATGTGGATAAAAAAAACGCTCGAGATGTAAAAAATGCATCCGATGTGGATTCTCAAACGCGGCAATGATGGCTAAAATATGCAATCAAACATACACCAAGGGTGTATGTTGTATTGCCTTCATGGTGCAGGAAGACCACTGAACTATATTTTAAACTGGAAGAACAAAGCCGATCAACAAAATCATAGCGAGGTGATATTTGACACCGTTGCGCCCACACGTGCGTATCGAAATGCACTAAAAATGAACATCAAAAATATCAAAATTAAATTTAACACTTATTATATTAAACTACACCTTTTAATTTAAGAAAATCACTTAAAAATGATTTTTGATTAATACGCAGCTGAAACAAATGTTCCAAGCACCTCATTAATTAATCTGGCGTCCAAATTGTCATACACCGACCGTTTTTTAGACCCGTGTCGGCTTAGAAATTAAGAGTAGGGTTTATGTCATATAGCCATCCAGTTTAATATCAAGGTCGGTGAAGGAGACTAATTGCAAGTTCACTTAAGGCACATACTTTGATTTTCTTTTACTATACGGAGAATGGTCGCACTGCGCAGCTTTCTGAGTGCCTTTTAAAAGGAGATAGAAAACTCCGCCATTTTGAACCTTTATTACGTGTTGCCTACATTTTGTCGCAATATTTTTAATAGGTGCGTTTTAATCATCTGCTTCTGCTTCGGAATCGTCGGTTTTCTTGTTTTAATCTGACAGGTTAAAATGACTAAACCGATAATTTGCTTTATTTCTTAAGAATTACTCTAATCTAAAACTTTTCTAGTATATTGTAAAAATTTATTCTATACGTTATTTAGGTACTGCAAAATCTATAGGAAAGTATGTAGTTTTAAATTTAAAAATTTGTAACGGAGACATATTTAGTGTAGTTTTTTTACAAATATATACTCAGTGACTTGTTTTTGTGAATGAGTTCAAGTATGGCAAACTAAAATCGTTATTTTTTATTATGAATTAATTTGAATTTATTTTAAAATGGGAACTATATGTATATGGTTTTCGTAGTTTTTACACTTGTGATAAAAATATCAAAGTTATGTATATTGGCCATTTACTACACACAGCAAATTCATAGACACAATACATATTACTATTTGACATTCTTGTAAAACCACTAATTTAAAATTGACTTTAAACTAAGTGACTACACACAGAATTGTTTGAAAGCAGCCATAAGGTATAATTTATGTCGATGGCTCAATCAAATACTGCCACAACTCAAAAACTATTGTTTCGAGAAATTTCATTTTGAAATTTGTAAGTATCTATTATCATTATTTTGTTTTTGACATAAAATCTTTATATTTTATTTAAAATCTTTGATATTTTGCTGTTAAAATTAACGATTACGATTATAAAAGCGGGTTATTGCATAGTTTTTATAAAATTTGGGTGTTTTTGCAGAAAATAACTCGAATTGAGGTAGTTTTAGACACAGTCTGTGACTAGATTTTAAATAATTTTTGGGCATATTTAAGGATATTTTTATTTGTGGCGGCATTTAAAGTAAAACCTTAATGATATTTTGTATCCATTGGACCAAAAATGTCATTTTTTTTGTTTTTTGACTTGTGGCGGTTTTTGATTGAGCCATCGATGTATTGGATACTATAAAAAAATTAATAGTATTTACATGTAGAGTTAAGTAACAAGAAATTTAAGACCAAAAACAAAACAAACCTTTATATCTAGTGAACTTAATTTAGTACAGTCCTCAACTTTCTTAGGTTAACATTAAAGATATCTATTTGGATCTCGCTAAGAAACTCATTGTTAAAAAGAGATATACTACTTGGATCTAAATCAAATAATTTATTGTTACTTAGGTTTCTTAGATTAATCTTTGCTGCATTAACATTTATATAGTCAATTAATTCACAATCTTTGTACTTAAAATAGAGTACAAAATATATCACAGCCTGTTGCTTTCTTCTTTGTAAAAGAGATTTAATCTTAAAACTATTGCGCATAGTTTTATACGAGATCTTAGGTATAAGGATACAAGTATTTTTTATGACATAAAGGTACCGTAAAAATATTTTTTGTACTTTTTCAATAGGATCAATTTGTGTGGCTTCCAAGGGCATCCATATTTGTGAAACATATTCAAGATGGAGTCTTACTAAGGCATTATATAATCTGATTTTGGTGGTAATCCTAATTTTTTTTTGTATTTCTGTAATTTTGTAATTAAATAAACTACACTCCGAAAGATACGGGTTGTGACTATTTTACTATATTATTTAGAAATAAATACATTATTTTACTTACACTAGGAGCTTTAAAAAGACTTGGATTTTTATCTCCTTGTGTTTTCTTTAATTTTATATCGGATTTATACGTTTTTCAACCCGGAACGAAAAAAATCCTGCTTTGCCGTTTTTTGTTACTCATTGTTACTTGTAGTCAGGTTCTTTATTTCAGCTTATTTTTATTCTTTTCACTAAATTTTACAAAAATCACTTTAATTCCCATTGACTTGCATAGAAAATAGACGTCGTTATTTTGCCACCCGCCAACTACAGTAGTTTTTTAGAACTCCATAAAAATAGGGACGGAAATTTGATCAAGGCCGATTCGCCTCCTTATCTCTAGTCTTCATAGTCACGACCCCCTTTTTATGGGTTGAAAGAGTTATTTAATATTATATTTCAATCTACCTTTCATTATGAAATGAAAGACTAATTGAAACAAAAAAACTTTATTTATTTATTAATAAATAAATTAATATTTGTTGATATTTTGTAATATCGGGTAGGAATTGCAAAATGATAACATACTTAAAATGGCTTTTGTAATAGCCCACCCCATACTCCCTTTTATCTGTTTATTCTCTGAAATCTTCTTATTTACCTCTTAATTTTGTTTTAATTTAAATCCTATACTTACCGTATTTGGACTTTTTCCTCTAGTAGTAGTGATCGTCTAGATAATCAGATAATTGTGTAATAATTTGGCAATTATTTTAATTAATCCAAAGATTTTACATAAAAATCAAATCAAATTTCAAGTATTTTCATTCATTGACCTAGGAATATTATTATTTAACAAATTTTGATCTCCGTTAACCTCCAATCACTCGAATCACACTCGGAGAAACATGTTCCACACTGAGGTGAACGCACCTCCTTCTGTTGACATTTGACAAGTCAAAGTCTTCAAGTGTCGCTTGTCACCACTGTCATGTGGAAACGGTTAAACAACTTGAACCAAAATGAGATAAATTTAAATTTGAAAATATTAATATTAATAAAATTATGATTTAGCAAGTTGTAAACATCCCGAAATTTATAATTTTGGGAGTGAAGATGACCAGGAACTTGTTGGATACGTTGTGGACAGTAGGTAGACTTTTTCATAATTATAATGTATATAAAACATATAAAAAAAAAAAAAAAAACCTTCAGTTTTTTTACTTTGGCCTTCTGCGTTTTACTTTCTTCATATATTGCATTATAGATTCAAATTTAAATATACATTCCACAGTCACCCTCTAATTGTAAATTTCTTTAAATTTTAACTAATTTGTTAACCTTTTTTCAATTTTGTGAATAGTGAGGGTGGCATGATTCCTTAATTCCACACAAGCTAACTTGCTTTTGGAGATCAGATTTGATTTGTAGGGGCTTATCCCACACTCACTATTCCCAATACCAGGTTTTTTGTCACTTTGTCTGTTTCTTGTAATTTTTAATTCGTTCAAACAATTGTATATAGACTATTTTAACTTTTGACTTAAAAGTCTAATTCAGATTTTATAAATATTTTTTTTTTTTTTTAAATCTTTTTAAATTGTAAGTTTACATCCACAATTTTTGTAGATGAGCACTGATGATGGCAAATAAGCCGAAAGCGCTTTGCATTGATTAATAAAAAAGTTTTGCACGAAATACAAGTTTTTCCTTTTTGAATCTAAACTACGTGCACACAGCTGTCAACCTTTTTTGGTTTTTTTAATATTAATAATTATACTATCAAGGTAAATTAAATATATTAATAGATCAAAATTTCAAAGAAAGCACGTCTCAACTAATATTTAAATGATTTGTGAGCGACGGGAAGAGACAGTGACTGAATGGGCCGGACTGAGCTGTTCGACGACTCACCGACGCTACTATAAAGCGTCTTTCGAGAATTTTAAAGTAATTTTTAAAGTAGTGATTAAATAATAAATATCATCCAACCGATTTTAAACTTAGTGAAATCGAAACTACGTTTCACTAGATTAAAATTGTGACAGTTCCCCTTTCATTTGCCAAATTATTTAGTTACCACTCTTCGTAGATTTTTATAGAAAGTGACTTAATTTTAAGTTTAGTATTATTTTGACGTCCAGTGAAACATCTTAGATCATTATTTATTAGTGTTGATGACTAGAGTCTTTTCGGCCACTACATTGTTATTTAGTGACAGCAGTTACTTTCTAAGTGACGGTTGTTGTTACAATTGATAATTTATATACCCACGGTGTGATAATGTTAATTAAGATAAACCAGGAATCAATGCAAAGTTTAGTGCAAATTGGTAAATAAAATCATACAAAATTATAATTAAACCTTTTTATTTTTCATACTTTAAATGTAAGGCAATAATTTACAAAGTATATTACAATTGGTACTATTTACAGGAGTCCCGTTTATTTAGCTTGATGACCTGCGTTAATTCGCTAGTTGGTACAGATGTTTATATTTTTATTTAGCTTGAATCTATTCTAGATATACACAGGATTGTATTACCTTAGGTATTTATTTCGACGAGCATAGATGTGATGACCAACGGAGTTGAACAGCGTCAATTCGCCAGTTGGTTAACTTACTGTGTTGATTTTCACATATACTTTGTTTAAAACCTAGTAGAATGGGTGGCTTAGTATAGGTTCCCCCCTTGAGCTAATGAACAATGGGTCCTATGATTGAACGTTTACGTTATCCGTAACGTACATGTTAGGCCGAGTTTTAACAGTAAAGAGGCAAGTTCGTATGATGGAAAACTGTTAATTAGAACATAACAGGCGGAAAATAACAGTAATGTGTTGGAAAGTTTTCAATCATACGAACTTGCCTTGTTACTGTTAAAACTCGGCCTAATATGTACGTTACGGATAACGTAAACGTTCAATCATAGGACCCAATGTCAATTCACCAGTTGAATTAATTACTAATAAATTGTCAGTGGATTAATGATAGTTTTAATTATTTTATTGGTTGTAATGCACATTTTAATACATTTTTATTGTACTTAGACTTAGTTTTATTTATTGTACGATATTTTATTTAAACAAAGGGACAATATATTTAGAAATTACTTTTTTCAGTGTAGAAATAAGGGACAAAACGTCAACTGTCAATAAAAATATGAGCATTTCCACATCAAAGGAGCTGTCGCTACTTTATTAATAATTATACTGGGCAGTACTTTGGTATATTTGAAGTCAATAATTTGCAATGTTCCTATTCTAAGTGGTATTATATGTGATAATACCACAAGTGAGAATTTTTGAGAACATTGTAGTTTCCTTGGAGATTATGGGGTCTATTCTGTAACAATTCCTTTATATTTAACGGCCTTTAAAAATATTTTCTTCTTTAATTCGGTCACTATTTAAACGGATCTTTAAAATACATTAGAGGACTATCTTAAAGATATCTGTTTAAATAATGATAGAAGTAAATTAACGAATACGAACATATTTTTATACGCCGCCAATATTTTTAAAGGCCGTTAAATATAAAGGAATTGTTACAAAATAGACCCCTTTGTGTCTAAATTTCACAGTCAACATTTTCCAAAATATCTCGCACTTTCATGGATTTGATTAGTGATTAAATAATAAACTTTATTAAAATATTAGAATTTATTAAAAAATAATAGTATTAGTACAATGAGCGAGATTTGATTACAGCTTATAATGGCAGGTTAAGATACAATATAAAACTATAACTAAATAAAATACATAGATCGAATTCATGTTTATATATAAATTACAATTAGGAATAAAATAGGGCGTTATACATTAAAGAATATACAATACAAATACATTTTTATAAAAAAAATATGTTTAACATAATTATGATGCAGTTATTGTTTTGATTTTCCTTTTTTTTTTTAATCTATACTTTTATTATACAAATTATTTGAGATTGAAGATTTCAATTAATTTGAAATAATGGAATATTTAGTTTAAATTTTTATTAGATACTTATTTTCTATACATTTATTATACAAACTGAGATTGGAGCTATAATATATAACTGTGGAAATAAGACATATATACGTGCAGCAGAATAGAATATTAAATCTTTATATTTAGTAAGCTGCTCTATAGTTTGTGTGTATTCCAAATGTGATATTTTTGTGATGATTGCTACTGGCGGCAAAGAATAACCAAAATTCTGGGTGTTTGATCATATTAAATGTCGGAAAAAACAAGGTACACTACTACTAAAATAAAGATAAAAATTGAGTTGCCACAAAATGCTAAACCAGTCAAATTCAAACCGCCAAAAACATGTATAAACACGAAGTGGTTCGCGTTTATAGGCGACAAGATACAAGGGCGTGGGATATATTGTAAAATCGTTCTATTTTAATGATAGTAATATTTTTGTATAAAATATATTAAATATACATATTGTATGATCGCATGTAATCCGTTGTCGGCTTAATTCCATTGTAGTGTGTCGCATTTAAGATGAAGACACCCCTATATTTTGGAATACAGAATTGAAATTTCGGACAGTCATACAGTGTGATGGTTCACATTTTTCAATATACACAACTGAAATTTAAATTTTAAACGCAGCCTACTGCGAATCCACAAACAGGGTCAATTTGCGATATTTTTCTTTGTAGAAAAAGTTATTTGAAAAAGTTGTTCCGAATATTATTCTAACCCCACATACCAAATTCCATGACAAAATTCGCATTTTTAGTTTGTTCATTATTTTGGTCAATACACAAAATTATAAAAAGTTGATTTTTTTATTCAATAAACTAGTGTGTTATGGAAAGGAATAATTTGACACTTGTGAAATGATTAATGTCAATCAGATTAGACTTTTAGTTTAGTGTAATTCATGTAATTTAAATTCTTAAGTAAAAAAAATAACACTATGTTACGGTTCAAAATCCATATGAATGTACTGGGATGCTTTTACCACAAAAATAATATATTATAGTATTGACATTTAACTTTTAATTTACTTTAATTTATTATTTAAGTATAATAGGAATAAAATCTATTAAAAGATCACTCCGTATACTCCGTTTTGGGTAGAAGTTTAATAGGAGATACATTTCTCATGTTCTGTGAGTTAACTAGAAAGAAAAGCTACCTTTTATAAGTCCATTGTCAAATTGGAAATTGTAGAAGTTTAACCTTTTATCAAGTATTTCTTTCTTGTTTTGAAGATTCGTTCTGGTCCTCTGTAGATATATTTTCCATTGTTTTCTTAATTAGTTTGTAGTTAGGTTCTAGAAGTCTAACAGAAAATAGAAACGATTTGAATTAGATGAATGGTTTCAGGTTTATTTTCTTTTGTTTATTTACATTTATTCTGATATTATGTCATTCACTTTAGACAGCTGTTTTATATTTTTTATTTTTATATTTATTAGGTTTGTGAGAAATTGGCTATGTATATATTTTTATGTTACCTGACATGATTTAATATCATTTCCTGTGGAGGTCATTTTAACTTGTTTTATGCATATCCTGCTATCATTACTTTTCTGGTACACCTTCAAGCAGCATGTGCTTTTGAGGAACTTTTTTAAAGGATTCATGTGCTAGAAAAGAAATCAATTGAAAACATAATTACTTATCCATTGGTTGGTAACTTAAGTAAACTCGTAAGAGGATTTGGTTTTCAATAAACTAAATAACTCACATCAAATAAGGCCACATTTCATCTTAGGTAAAGTAAAATCTTAAACCACCACTTATTTTCATTTCCTAATATTCGATTTTATAACTAAACTAGTATTTTGTATATTTCAGGCCTTTTCCATTTCTCTTTTTTCTTTTCTTTCTTAACTTACGCTTTTCGTTTGCCATTTCGTATTCTGGTGGTGGATGTTATTCATATATCTGGACATTACTTTGAGACGAGTTAGTTTTATTTGTGGAATCAACTTGAAGGTGTACCAGAAAAGTAATGATAGCAGGATATGCATAAAACAAGTTAAAATGACCTCCACAGGAAATGATATTAAATCATGTCAGGTAACATAAAAATATATACATAGCCAATTTCTCACAAACCTAATAAATATAAAAATAAAAAATATAAAACAGCTGTCTAAAGTGAATGACATAATGTCAGAATAAATGTAAATAAACAAAAGAAAATAAACCTGAAACCATTCATCTAATTCAAATCGTTTCTATTTTCTGTTCTTCTAGAACCTAACTACAAACTAATTAAGAAACCAATGGAAAATATATCTACAGAGAACCAGAACGAATCTTCAAAACAAGAAAGAAATACTTGATAAAAGGTTAAACTTCTACAATTTCCAATTTGACAATGGACTTATAAAAGGTATCTTTTCTTTCTAGTTAACTCACAGAACATGAGAAATCGATCTCCTATTAAAGTTCTTCCCAAAACGGAGTATACGGAGTGATCTTTTAATAGATTTTATTCCTAATATACTTAAATAATAAATTAAAAGTTAAATGTCAATACTATATATATTATTTTTGTGGCAAAAGCATCCCAGTACATTCATATGGATTTTGAACCGTAACAACCCCCCTCTTACCTAAGAGAAGTGTTTTCTCTTCTAAAGGTGAAAACACTTTAAGGAAAAAAGTAATTCATAAACCAACTTATACTTAAATATTAAAAGTTATAGTCAAAAATATATACAATAAGAAAAAAAAATATTATTTACACACTAGGAAAATGGTTTTCTCATCTAAAGATGAAAACACTTTTAAGTAAATGAAATCCTTCGTTCAACACAGGACAGGTACAAAACAACCAAGGTATCATGTGAGTCCAATGTTTCGAAAATGAAGTTATAGAGATTCGTATTAAATAGACCAATTATTGCGCTTAGTCATAATGGAGTAACGGATAAGTTAAGATTTAGGTTATGATAAGTTAAGGTTTAGGTTAGGGTAGCTTTGGTTTAGGATATGTTTAGGTTAGGATAGTTTTTGATTTAAGGTAGGTTTAGGTTAGGATAATTTTTGGTTTAAGATAGGTTTAGAATAGGTTAAGGTTTAGGATAAGTTTAGGTTTAATATAGGTTAAGGTTAGGATAGTTTTTATTTACACTAAGTATCTACAACTATATATATATATATATATATATATATATATATATATATATATATATATATATATATATATATATATACAATATCTAATCTTCGCCCTGATCTTCAGGCTCATCCCTATCAGGATCTATATCCTCTAGATCTGGGGGATGGGCTTTCAGAGATATAAAGTTTAGTATCTATAATCGTAATATATAAAGAACCAACAAATTCAAGTCATATCTATACTGTAAGCACTCCTAACCAATCATGTTAATGGACTATGATATCTAATACAAAAAGTTTCATTATCTCTGGTTCCGTTATTAATTTTATGACCAAATTTTAATAAAATTTTAGTAGAGTATATTGATCCAGTCAAAAATTTGAATAAGAAACATGGATCTAATTGAGCTCTCTGGTTCTGCAAAGTTGTGATTTCTAATCTGGAATATAGGTTAGCATAATCATAATTGTAATTATTATAAACACTCACGCCTAATTTATATGCTAAGCATCTCAGATCTCAGAAACTTTCGTTGAATTGTTTCAAGTCTGATAATGGTTCCAAACAACAGCTGCATATTCCATATTAAAACGAACAAGAGTGCAGTAAAGAACTTATTGAGACCAATAGAAATTATTTTATTATAACCCAACAAACATGTATGGCTTTTAATGATAATAATAATGTTTATTCATCTTAAAAAAACAAAAATATAATAACAATATAAAGTACAAAGAATGAACAAACATAAATAATCACAAAAGTAGTGTTAGACCACTTGTATGTGATATATTTAAATAGAAATAAAAAAAAAACAAAAATGAAAATATATGTAAAATATTTTTTTTAAATATGTTCCATTATCGGAATGAATTTGTATCTAAATAAATATATTATTTTGATTATTTTTTTAAAATTTTTGTTTTTTACCGTTTATCTATTGGGTGTATTGTACATTCCACAAGGAAAACCTGTCTGTGGTCCGTTAGTATAAAACCAATAAACATGATAAAATTAATATCTTAATTTGAAATAATTTCCTTTTTTTTTCCACGAAAATTAAATAGTTTTTTTAGATGAGTATATAATATTTTGTAGATAATATAAGTTTTTTTTTAAATAAAGTAATTTTCTATCATTGCATGTATAGTTATTCGAGAATGTTGTAATATACCCTGTTTTATCTTTTTTTTATAAAAAGTTTTAGAATTAATAATTTGTATTTCTGCAGGAAGCCTATTGTATAATTTTGGACCCATGTACCAAAAACTTCTCTGCGTATTTGATTTATCTACTTTGGGTAAAATAAAAGTATGTAGCCTTGAACGAGTATTATGATTGTGTTCCTTTTTTTTTAGTTCTCTCTTGTTGTGATGCTGGCGTATGAGAAGATTTTGACAGAACAGTTGTCTAACATCAAAGAATTTACTCTCTTCGAAGAGATTTTCTGTTGGATATGTATACGGTTTTTTTTATTAAAATCTTTATGAGCCATTTTTGAGTAATATTTAATTTATTTATGTGACAATGAAGTGCGCCGCCCCAAGCAATAATTGAATAAGTAATATGAATTTCAGCAAGAGCGTAATATAATGTTCTTAGCTCTTTAGTTCTTTAATATTTGAGAGAAAAATTTAAATGTATGCAATAGCATCTTCATTATTTTAGTCACAAAGTTAGAGTTTTAGTCACAATATTGACTCTTAAGTATTTAATATTAGAAACTGCTTTTATTTCTATTCCAACATTGTTGACTTCAATTTCGATTTTGTTGTAGTTTGGAATATGAAGAAAATGGAACAAAGAATGTCTTAGTGAAATTTACCGTAAGTAAGTTTTGTTGAAACCAATGAAATATATGAGGAGGGTCACTTTCAACTAATAGTTTTAAAGATACCCAGTGAGTGCTTTCATAAATAATGGCGGTATCGTCAGGAAAACTGATAATGGTGCCATTAGAATTAACAGAAAATAAGTTATTAAGGTATATATTGAATAAAATTGGCCCTAGAACGGTCCCTTGCGGAACGCCATACATCACATTCTTTGTTTCATTAACTGTATCTTCAATTTTCACGGCTTGCTTTCTATCTGTTAAATATGAGAATAATAAATCATAGCTTCTCCCTCTAAAAACCTATGTTTTCCAGGTTTTTAATCAGTTTTGAGTGGCTTACTGTATCAAACGCCTTAACCAGGTCTACAAAGATGCAGAGCGATGCTTTTTTCTGATCAATATTTTCATAGATATTCTTTGTGAGTTTAGCTATAGCATGTTGCGTAGACCTTCCCTCCCTAAAACCAAATTGATCATCAGAAATGATGTTATATTTATTTAGGAAATTGGCGATTCTTATTTTTAAAAGATTTTCATAAATTTTTGCAAAATTTGTTACAAGGGATATGGGTCTATAATTCGTCATATTATCTTTCTTCCCTTTTTTGAATAAAGGTTTAATTATAGCTATTTTAAATGGTGTTGGAAATACTCCGCTCTCAAACGATTTACTATTTCATTCGATTTTTTTTTTATTACTTCAGCGCGGATATCATCAATACCTAAAGCTTTGTTATTTTTGAGGGAATTAATAGTTTCTAAAATTTCTTTCTCATTTGTATCGTGTAGAAAAAAAGAATTTGGAATTGCTTTTTTATTAAATTTCTTATTAGTGGGTTTTATTTTTCTTGCTAAATTACCGCCAATATTAGAAAAGAATGTACAAAATTCATTGGCCATTAGCTTTTTATCAAATTTTTTTCACCATTATCAAGAGTGATTTCGTTGTTGTTAGATTTGTGACTTTGGTGCATAACATTATTTATAGTTTTCCACAGCTTTGAAGGGTTACGATCAGTTTTTTCTATAAAATTTCTATAATAATTTGTTTAAGCAATTCTAATTAAATCCTTGTAATGCGTCTTAAAAGGGTAAATTTGCCATGAACGGTTTTTCACCTCTGTGATTTATTAAATGTTTCTGCAAGTTGGATTTAATATTAAAACATTTAGAACAAATGTCACATTTGAAGGGTTTTTCATCACTGTGAATTATTAAATTTCGATTAAATCCTTTTAAACAAATATCACACTTAAATAGTTTTGATTAATCCTTTAGAATCGATATCACACTTGGCTGGTTCGTTAGTACTGTGAATTATTAAATGTCGCCGTAAGTGTGATTTAAGGGTAAAACATTTGAAACAAAGGTCACACTTGAATGGTTTTTCACTACTGTGAATTTTTAAATGTCGCTGTAAGTCAAAATTACGAATAAATAGTTTAAAACAAATGTTACACTTGAATGGTTTTTCACCAGTATGAATTTTTAAATGTTGCCTAGAGTTACATTTAAATTTAAAACGTTTTGAACAAATGTCACACTTGAATGGTTTTTTATCACTGTGAATTAATAAATGTTTTTGCAAGTGAGCTTTTCGATTAAATCTTTTAGAACAAATATCACACTTGAATGATTTTTCACCACTGTGAACTAGTAAATGTTGCTGTAAGTGTGGTTTCTGAGTAAAACCTTTTGAGCAAATGTCGCACTTTAATGGTTTCTCAGCACTGTGAATTCTTAAATGTTTTTGTAAGGAAGATCTAAAATTAAAACATTTAGAACAAATGTCACACATAAATGGTTTTTCACCACTGTGAATTATTAAATGTTGCCGTAAGTTAGATTTATTATTAAAACGTTTAGAACAAATGTCACATTTAAACGGTTTTTCTCCAGTGTGAATTATTAAATGTTTTTGTAAGGTAGATTTATTATTAAAAACTTTAGAACAAATGTCACACTTAAATGGGTTTTCACTACTGTGAATTATTAAATGTTGCTGTAAGCGGAGTTTACGTGTAAAACCTTTGGAACAAATATTACACTTCAATGGGTTTTCACCATTGTGAATTATTAAATGTTTTTGTAAGGTAGATCTTAAATTAAAACTTTTAGAACAAATATCACACTTGAATAAATTTTCATTACTGTGAATTATTAAATGTTGATTTAAACGTGGTTTCTGAGTAAAACCTTTGGAACAAATACGGCACTTAAATGGTTTTTCAACACTATGAATTATTAAATGTTGCTGTAGGTGTGATTTTAGAGTAAAACATTTGGAACAAATTTCACATTTAAATGATTTTTCACCACTGTGAATTAATAAATGTCGCTGTAAATTTTGTTTCCGGGTAAACCATCTGAAACAAATGTCACAATTGAATGGTTTTTTATCACTGTGAATTACTAAATGTTCATGTAAGTTAGATTTGCGATTAAATCCTTTAGAACAAATTTCACACTTGAATGGCTTTTCATCACTATGGATTAGTAAATGTTCTTGCAAATGAGATTTTCGAATAAATCCTTTTAAACAAATGTCACACTTAAATGGTTTTTCAGCACTGTGAAATATTAAATGTTTTTGTAACTCATATCTAAGATTAAATGTTTTGAAACACGTACCACACTTGAACGATTTGTTGTCAACGTCATCAATGTTTCTCGACTTCAACTGTTTAGAAGAAAAATTGTATATAAAAGATTTGTCATCAATAGGATTTTTAAATCTATTTTTCACTACATGAATGAAAAAATGTTGAAAAAATTGAATTTTTTTCAATAATCCTCCACAAAACTGACAAACTGCGTAGAGTTTCTTAAAATGTACATCAATATGAGTTGATCTTGACTTAGAAGAGGGAAAATCTGCAAATTAAAAAAATACATATTGTAATACTACGAATTTAACAATTGCTAATTTTGGTTATTCGATTTTCTCATACACATTTTCTAATTTTAATTTAAAATAAAAAAAAACGGTTAAGTATTTTTCCCAGAACTTCCCTCGATATAGAAATAATTGTAAAAACAGGAAACCCATAAGCACTTACATTTTACGAACGTGGCGAAGAATACCGAGGGGAATCGAAGTGAAAATTACGTTCGGGATCTGTTGCGTAAACGAAGATAATAAAGTCGTACAAAGCAGAAGGACGCTTTTTATTATTTACATAAATGGGAACTTTTTGTTTAAATACGTTTCAACACCATTTAGAATTTATTAAAAAACTAATTGCCTGTCTACTTTTAAAAATAAATAATTTTTTTAAAAACTAATCCTACATATAACTGACCGGAAATATAACTGGTTTCGAGCCAAAAAGGAACCTTAACTTTATACAAAATTTGAAGTTTTTTTCTAGAGCCCATTTTTGAGTTATCGTGCCAACAGACAGACGCCAGACGGAATTGAAAAACATGTTTTTCGTAATCTAGGGACCCTGAAACGTGAAAATGTGAAAATTTGAAATAATCTCGGAGGGTGACTTTTTCACGACTACAATACTTCCGTCTTATCAAGGAACGTAAAAATATTTTAATGATTTAACTATGAATTAATAAATGTTTTTGGAAGTGACCTTTTCAATTAAATCCTTTAGAACAAATATCACACTTGAATGATGTTTTACCACTGTGACGTTGTAAATGTTCTTGGAAGGGTGATTTCTAAGTAAAACCTATAAAGCAAATGTCGCACTTGAATGGTTTTTCAGCACTGTGAATTATTAAATGTTTTTGTAAGGTAAACCTAAAATTAAAACATTTAGAACAAATGTCACACAAATGGTTTTTTATCACTGTGAATTATTAATGGTTTTTCACCACTATGAATTAATAAATGTCGATGTAAAGTTGGTTTTCGGGTAAATCTATTTGAACAAATGTCACACTTGAATGGTTTTTTACCACTGTGAATTATTAAATGAGCTTGCAAATTAAATTTTCGATTAAATCCCTAAGAACAAATGTCACACTTAAATGGTTTTTCACCATTGTGAAGTAATAAATGTTTTTGCAAATGAGATTTTCCATTCAATCCTTTGTTACAAATTTCACATTTGAATGGTTTTTCAGCATTGTGGATTAATAAATGTTCTTGCAAATGAGATTTTTGAATAAATCCTTTTAAACAAATGGCACAATTGAATGGTTTTTCAGTACTGTGAATTATTAAATGTCTTTGTAACTTGGATTTTATATTAAATGTTTTGAGACAAGTACCACACTTGAACGAATTGTTGTCAACCTCATCAATGTTTCTCGATTGCAACTTTTTAAAAGATGGATAGTGTATCAAAGGTTTAACATCAATATGATTTTTCAATCTATTTTTAATTACATGGATGAAAAAATCTTGAATAAAATCAATTTTTTTTCATTAATCTTCCACAATACTGACAAACTGCATAGCGTTTCTTAAAATGTACATCAATATGAGTTGATCTTGACTTAGAAGAAGAAAAATCTGCAAATTAAAAAAAAATGTGATACTATGAATTTAACAATAACTGCTAATTTTGATTATTCGATTTCCTTATAAACACACTTTCTAATTTTAATTTTAAATTAAAAAATATTTTAATGATTTAACTATGAATTAATAAATGTTTTTGCAAATGGAGTTTTCGAATAAATCCTTTAGGACAAATATCACACTTAAATGTTTTACTGCTGTGAATTTGTAAATGTCCCTGTAAGTGTGTTTTCTGAGTAAAACCTTTAAAGCAAATGTCACACTTGAATGATTTTTCACCACTGTGAATTAATAAATGTCGCTGTAAATTTTGTTTCCGGGTAAACCATCTGGAACAAATGTCACAATTGAATGGTTTTTTACCACTGTGAATTACTAAATGTTCATTTAAGTTAGATTTGCAATTAAATCCTTGAGAACAAATGTCACACTTAAATGGTTTTTCACCATTGTGAAGTAATAAATGTTTTTGCAAATGAGATTTTCGATTCAATCCTTTGTAACAAATTTCACACTTGAATGGCTTTTCATCACTGTGGATTAATAAATGTTCTTGCAAATGAGATTTTCGAATAAATCCTTTTAAACAAATGTCACACTTAAATGGTTTTTCAGCACTGTGAAAAATTAAATGTTTTTCTAACTTGGATTTAAGATTAAATGTTCTGAAACACGTACCACACTTGAACAATTTGTTGTCAAAGTCATCAATGTTTCTCGACTTCAACTTTTTAGAAGAAAAATTGTATATAAAAGATTTGTCATCAATAGGATTTTTAAATCTATTTTTCACTACATGAATAAAAAAATGTTGAAAAAATTGAATTTTTTTCAATAATCCTCCACAAAACTGACAAACTGCGTAGAGTTTCTTAAAATGTACATCAATATGAGTTGATCTTGACTTAGAAGAAGGAAAATCTGCAAATTAAAAAAAATACATATTGTAATACTACGAATTTAACAATTGCTAATTTTGGTTATTCGATTTTCTCACACATTTTCTAATTTTAATTTAAAATAAAAAAAACGGTAAAGTATTTTTCTCAGAACTTCCCTCGATATAGAAATAATTGTAAAAACAGGGAACTCATAAGCACTTACATTTTACGAACGTGACGAAGAATACCGAGCGGGGGCGAAGTGAGAATTACGTTCGGGATCTGCTCCGCGAACGAAGATAATGAAGTGGTCTAGTTATACAAACCAGAAGGACGCTTTTTATTATTTACATAAATGGGAACTTTTTTGTTTAAATACGATTCCTTTCAACTCCATTTAGAATCTATTAAAAAACCAGAGCTGGACACGAGTACTGAATAAAATACTCGTAAGTTGTACGAGTACTCGAAAATTGTATTTATAAGTATTTTATTCGTAAGTACTTTTATAGAAATAGTTTACGGATACGAGTAGTAATCGTGAAAATACGAGTAAAGAGTACGAGTAGTTTCACAAAATTAACCTAATAATTAAATAAACCATAAAAAAACAAAGAAACACCACTATAATTTTTAAATAAAGATAGTCTTAATTTACCTAAACAAAAACAAAAACCTATTCTAAAATAAATAAAATGAACAAACTTTGTTTAGAATATAAATAAAACAAACATGGTCAACTTGGCAGTAAACAATTAAATACAGTTTTTTATGACTGGTAATGTTTAACTTTGTAAAAACTCATCTTTTTGTTTTCCTACTTTATCGTTATCGTGTTAAACCAAATCAATATTATTTCGAATACACCTTCACACGCTAAAACAGACAGATAAAGTTTCTGTTATTTTAAAATTTTTTAAAAAGTTTGTAATCGTCCCAATGTGTTAAAAAAAATAAATTTTGACTGCACCCGAAGATGGAAACAAAGTTTTCCGAAACATATGTAGTGCTGTACTTACGATAGAAAATAAAATTAACTGAATAAACAACGGAAATTTTTATTTATATAACATTCTGCTACGGTCAGGAAATTACCCTTATTCAAATTAACGAAGAATGTGTATGGAGACTATAGACGTTTAATATTTAACCGTTCTCGTAGGAAACACATTCATACCACCACAAAACACCAAAAATAATAAAAGTATAAAACGTAAAACGCCCAACGAATTGCTATTCTCAATATTCCAAACCCTAATCAGAGACCGCAGCCCGAACGCAACCGAGGCCGTTTCGTGTCGTGATTCCCTCTTATCAAGGTAAGTAAAAATATTTTAATGATTTAACTATGAATTAATAAATGTTTTTGGAAGTGACCTTTTCGATTAAATCCTTTAGAACAAATATCACACTTGAATGATGTTTTACCACTGTGACGTTGTAAATGTTCCTGGAAGGGTGATTTCTGAGTAAAACCTTTAAAGCAAATGTCACACTTGAATGGTTTTTCAGCACTGTGAATTATTAAATGTTTTTGTAAGGTAGACCTAAAATTAAAACATTTAGAACAAATGTCACACATAAATGGTTTTTCATCACTGTGAATTATTAAATGTTGTTGTAAGTT
This sequence comes from Psylliodes chrysocephalus, assembly GCA_927349885.1. Classification (NCBI taxonomy): domain Eukaryota; kingdom Metazoa; phylum Arthropoda; class Insecta; order Coleoptera; family Chrysomelidae; genus Psylliodes; species Psylliodes chrysocephalus. The sequence goes on from OV651827.1 coordinate 19,257,526, forward strand.
GGATTTATTATTAAAACATTTAGAACAAATGTCACATTTAAAAGGTTTTTCTCCAGTGTGAATTATTAAATGTTTTTGTAAGGTAGAATTATTAATAAAAAATTTAGAACAAATGTCACACTTAAATGGGTTTTCACTACTGTGAATTATTAAATGTTGCTGTAAGCGCAGTTTCCGGGTAAAACGTTTAGAACAAATGTTACACTTTATTGGTTTTTCATTGTGAATCAATACATGTTTTTGAAAGGCAGACCTAAGATTAAAACTTTTAGAACAAATATCACACTGAAATAGGTTTTCACTAGTATGAATTAATAAATGTTGCTTTAGGCGTGGTTTCTGATTAAAACCTTTGCAACAAATGTCACACTTGAATGGTTTTTCAGCCCTGTGAATTATTAAATGTTGCTGTAAGTGTGATTTCAAAGTAAAACATTTTAAACAAATTTCACACTTGAATGGTTTTTCACCACTATGAATTAATAAATGTCGATGTAAAGTTGGTTTTCGGGTAAATCTATTTGAACAAATGTCACACTTGAATGGTTTTTTACCACTGTGAATTATTAAATGAGCTTGCAAATTAGATTTTCGATTAAATCCTTGAGAACAAATGTCACACTTAAATGGTTTTTCACCATTGTGAAGTAATAAATGTTTTTGCAAATGAGATTTTCGATTCAATCCTTTGTTACAAATTTCACATTTGAATGGTTTTTCGGCACTGTGGATTAATAAATGTTCTTGCAAATGAGATTTTTGAATAAATCCTTTTAAACAAATGGCACAATTGAATGGTTTTTCAGTACTGTGAATTATTAAATGTCTTTGTAACTTGGATTTTATATTAAATGTTTTGAGACAAGTACCACACTTGAACGAATTGTTGTCAACCTCATCAATGTTTCTCGATTGCAACTTTTTAGAAGATGGATAGTGTATCAAAGGTTTATCATCAATATGATTTTTCAATCTATTTTTAATTACATGAATGAAAAAATGTTGAATAAAATCAATTTTTTTCATTAATCTTCCACAATACTGACAAACTGCATAGCGTTTCTTAAAATGTACATCAATATGAGTTGATCTTGACTTAGAAGAAGGAAAATCTGCAAATTAAAAAAAAATATTGTAATACTATGAATTTAACAATAACTGCTAATTTTGATTATTCGATTTCCTTATAAAAACACTTTCTAATTTTAATTTTAAATTAAAAAATATTTTAATGATTTAACTATGAATTAATAAATGTTTTTGCAAATGGGGTTTTCGATTAAATCCTTTAGAACAAATATCACACTTGAATGTTTTACCACTGTGAAGTTGCAAATGTTCCTGTAAGTGTTTTTTGAGTAAATTCTTTAAAGCAAATTTCACACTTGAATGGTTTTTTAGCACTGTGAATCAATAAATGTTTTTGTATGACCTACAATTAAAACATTTAGAACAAATGTAACACATAAATGGTTTTTCACCACTGTGAATTATTAAATGATGCTGTAAGTTTGATTTATTATTAAAATGTTTAGAACAAATGTTACATTTAAAAGGTTTTTCTCCAGTGTGAATTATTAAATGTTTTTGTAAGGTAGATTTATTAATAAAAAATTTAGAACAAATGTCACATTTAAATGGGTTTTCACTACTGTGAATTAATAAATGTTGGTGTAAGCACAGTTTACGGGTAAAACCTTTGGAACAAATGTCACACTTAAATGGTTTTTTAACATTATGAATTAATAAATGTTCTTGCAAATTAGATTTTCGTCTCAATTTTTTATAACAAATATCACACTTAAATGGTTTTTCAACACTGTGGATTAATAAATGTTCTTGCAAATTAGATTTTCGAATAAATCCTTTTAAACATATGTCACACTTGAATAGTTTTTCAGCACTGTAAAATATTAAATGTCTTTGTAACTTGGATTTTAGATTAATGTTTTGAAACAAGTACCACACTTGAACAGTTTGTTGTCAACCTCATCAATGTTTTTCGACTTCAATTTTTTAGAAGAACTATTGTATATCAAAGGTTTGTCATCAATATAAATTTTCAATCTATTTTTAATTACATGGATGAAAAAATGTTGAATAAAGTTAATTTTTTCATTAATTTTCCACAATACTGACAAAGTGCATAGCGTTTCTTAAAATGTACATCAATATGAGTTGACCTTGACTTAGAAGAAGGAAAACCTGCAAATTAAAAAAAATATATTGCAATACTACAAATTGTAACATTAATTGCAAATTTTACTTATTTGATTTCCTCATGCACACATTTTCTAATTTCAATTTTAAATTCAAAAATATTTTAATGATTTACCTAATATATGTATCAACTCAGAAGTTATCCCACTATACATAGAAACTTATAAACACTTGCTACAAGTTTATTTTCAGATTGTAACTAAAACTTATTTCGTAAGTGTATGAAAAATGTATTATAAGTAAAAATTTTAATTTATAATCAGAAATTATAGTGTTTTTATAAGGAAAATCTGCAAATTAAAAAAAAATATTGTAATACTATGAATTTAACAATAACTGCTAATTTTGATTATTCGATTTCCTTATAAAAACACTTTCTAATTTTAATTTAAAAAAAAAAATATTTTAATGATTTAACAATGAATTAATAAATGTTTTTGCAAATAGGGTTTTCGATTAAATCCTTTAGAACAAATATCACACTTGAATGTTTTACCATTGTGAAGTTGCAAATGTTCCTGTAAGTGTGTTTTTTGAGTAAAACCTTTAAAGCAAATGTCACACTTGAATGGTTTTTCACCACTATGAATTAATAAATGTCGATGTAAAGTTGTTTTTCGGGTAAATCTATTTGAACAAATGTCACACTTGAATGGTTTTTTACCACTGTGAATTATTAAATGATCTTGCAAATTAGATTTTTGATTAAATCCTTGAGAACAAATGTCACACTTAAATGGTTTTTCACCATTGTGAAGTAATAAATGTTTTTGCAAATGAGATTTTCGATTCAATCCTTTGTTACAAATTTCACATTTGAATGGTTTTTCAGCACTGTGGATTAATAAATGTTCTTGCAAATGAGATTTTTGAATAAATCCTTTTAAACAAATGGCACAATTGAATGGTTTTTCAGTACTGTGAATTATTAAATGTCTTTGTAACTTGGATTTTATATTAAATGTTTTGAGACAAGTACCACACTTGAACGAATTGTTGTCAACCTCATCAATGTTTCTCGATTGCAACTTTTTAGAAGATGGATAGTGTATCAAAGGTTTATCATCGATATGATTTTTCAATCTATTTTTAATTACATGGATGAAAAAATGTTGAATAAAATCAATTTTTTTCATTAATCTTCCACAATACTGACAAACTGCATAGCGTTTCTTAAAATGTACATCAATATGAGTTGATCTTGACTTAGAAGAAGGAAAATCTGCAAATTAAAAAAAATATTGTAATACTATGAATTTAACAATAACTGCTAATTTTGATTATTCGATTTCCTCATAAAAACACTTTCTAATTTTAATTTTAAATTAAAAAATATTTTAATGATTTAATTATGAATTATTAATAAATGTTTTTGAAAATGGGTTTTTCGATTAAATCCTTTAGAACAAATATCACACTTGAATGTTTTACCACTGTGAAGTTGCAAATGTTCCTGTAAGTGTGTTTTTTAAGTAAAACCTTTAAAGCAAATGTCACACTTGAATGGTTTTTTAGCACTGTGAATTAATAAATGTTTTTGTAAGACCTACAATTAAAACATTTGGAACAAATGTAACACATAAATGGTTTTTCACCACTGTGAATTATTAAATGTTGCTGTAAGTTTGATTTATTATTAAAATGTTTAGAACAAATGTTACATTTAAAAGGTTTTTCTCCAGTGTGAATTATTAAATGTTTTTGTAAGGTAGATTTATTAATAAAAAATTTAGAACAAATGTCACATTTAAATGGGTTTTCACTAATGTGAATTAATAAATGTTGGTGTAAGCGCAGTTTCCGGGTAAAACCTTTGGAACAAATGTCACACTTAAATGGTTTTTTAACATTATGAATTAATAAATGTTCTTGCAAATTAGATTTTCGTCTCAATTCTTTATAACAAATATCACACTTAAATGGTTTTTCAACACTGTGGATTAATAAATGTTCTTGCAAATTAGATTTTCGAATAAATCCTTTTAAACATATGTCACACTTGAATGGTTTTTCAGCACTGTAAAATATTAAATGTCTTTGTAACTTGGATTTTAGATTAAATGTTTTGAAACAAGTACCACACTTGAACGGTTTGTTGTCAACCTCATCAATGTTTTTCGACTTCAATTTTTTAGAACTATTGTATATCAAAGGTTTGTCATCAATATAATTTTTCAATCTATTTTTAATTACATGGATGAAAAAATGTTGAAAAAAGTTAATGTTTTTCATTAATTTTCCACAATACTGACAAAGTGCATAGCGTTTCTTAAAATGTACATCAATATGAGTTGACCTTGACTTAGAAGAAGGAAAATCTGCAAATTAAAAAAAATATATTGCAATACTACAAATGTAACATTAATTGCAAATTTTACTTATTCAATTTCCTCATGCACACATTTTCTAATTTCAATTTTAAATTCAAAAATATTTTAATGATTTACCTAATATATGTATCAACTCAGAAGTTATCCCACTATACATAGAAACTTATAAACACTTGCTACAAGTTTATTTTCAGATTGTAACTAAAACTTATTTCGTAAGTGTATGAAAAATGTATTATAAGTAAAAATTTTAATTTATAATCAGAAATTATAGTGTTTTTATAAGGAAAATCTGCAAATTAAAAAAAAATATTGTAATACTATGAATTTAACAATAACTGCTAATTTTGATTATTCGATTTCCTTATAAAAACACTTTCTAATTTTAATTTTAAATTAAAAAATATTTTAATGATTTAATTATGAATTAATAAATGTTTTTGCAAATGGGGTTTTCGATTAAATCCTTTAGAACAAATATCACACTTGAATGTTTTACCACTGTGAAGTTGCAAATGTTCCTGTGTGTTTTCTGAGTAAAACCTTCAAAGCAAATGTCACACTTGAATGGTTTTTTAGCACTGTGAATCAATAAATGTTTTTGTAAGACCTACAATTAAAACATTTAGAACAAATGTAACACATAAATGGTTTTTCACCACTGTGAATTATTAAATAATGCTGTAAGTTTGATTTATTATTAAAATGTTTAGAACAAATGTTACATTTAAAAGGTTTTTCTACAGTGTGAATTATTAAATGTTTTTGTAAGGTAGATTTATTAATAAAAAATTTAGAACAAATGTCACATTTAAATGGGTTTCCACTACTGTGAATTAATAAATGTTGGTGCAAGCGCAGTTTCCGGGTAAAACCTTTGGAACAAATGTAACACTTAAATGGTTTTTTAACATTATGAATTAATAAATGTTCTTGCAAATTAGATTTTCGTCTCAATTTTTTATAACAAATATCACAATTAAATGGTTTTTCAACACTGTGGATTAATTAATGTTCTTGCAAATTAGATTTTCGAATAAGTCCTTTTAAACATATGTCACACTTTAATGGTTTTTCAGAACTGTGAAATATTAAATGTCTTTGTAACTTAGATTTTAGATTAAATGTTTTGAAACAAGTACCACACTTGAACGGTTTGTTGTCAACCTCATCAATGTTTTTCGACTTCAATTTTTTAGAAGATCTATTGTATATCAAAGGTTTGTCATCAATATAATTTTTCAATCTATTTTTAATTACATGGATGAAAAAATGTTGAATAAATTCAATTTTTTTCATTAATTTTCCACAATACTGACAAAGTGCATAGCGTTTCTTAAAATGTACATCAATATGAGTTGATCTTGACTTAGAAGAAGGAAAATCTGCAAATTAAAAAAATATATTGCAATACTACAAATGTAACATTAATTGCAAATTTTACTTATTCGATTTCCTCATGCACACATTTTCTAATTTCAATTTTAAATTCAAAAATATTTTAATGATTTACCTAATATATGTATCAACTCAGAAGTTATCCCACTAAACATAGAAACTTACAAACACTTGCTGCAAGTTTATTTTCAGATTGTGACTAAAACTTATTTCGTAAGTGTATGAAACATGTATTGTAAGTACAAATTTTAATTTATAATCAGAAATTATAGTGAGTTTTTATAAGAAAATTCGTATTTTAAAACATGAAATCTTATTTTTGTATATTTGCAAAATAAAATTAGCAGAAAATTTTCCATTGCTATTTGATGTGTTGATATTTGACACTTGGCATACAATTAGAGAAAACGATAGTTTATTTGGATAATTTGAAAATGAATCAAGAAATGTTTAATGATGGAACTGGGGAGGTTCGAAGAATGTAGAAAAACCTACTATTTTACTCTGTTTTGTCTTTTAATTGTGCCTCATTGTGGCAGACAACAAAATTTGAAAAATATGGAGACTTTCATACTGGGTTGGTAGATAGGTGTGTATAAAATAAAATACACATTGAAACAAAATTTTATAAAATATATATCGTTGCCTTAACATGTAAACTTTCTAACTCCACATATAATAATTTTACAGGAGAAGCAAAAAAACCGTTTCATGTAGATATAAGAAGTAGAAAAAAATTAAATTAGATCACTTTATTAAAGAAAGCTCTTAATTATGAGTAATGTATTTTGAAAACCATTCATTATAACTGTATTACTACGAATTTAACATTAATTGCTTATTTTACTAATTTGATTTCTTCATGCACACATTTTTTAATTTCAATTTTAAATTCAATGTTTTAACTATAATATGTATCAACTCAGGAGTTATCCCACTAAACAAAGAAACTTACAAACACTTGCTGCAAGTTTATTTTCAGCTTGTAACTAAAACTTATTTTCCAAATATATGAAACATTTATAAACGGAAATTTTAGTAAGTTTTTATGAGAAAATATTATTTTTGTATATTTACAAAATAAAATTAGCATAAAAAATTATTCATAATTTAATTTTTGGAAACTCAACACAATTATATCCAATTTAGAAATAAAAAGTTGCACACACTTGCTGCAAGTTTATTTTCGGCTTACTTATTTCGATACGTATGAGAAATATTTATTATAATTTTACAAATTTTAGTTTATAATCGGGAGTTTTTAGTATGTTCTTGAAAGAATATTTAGATATATTTTTAAACTATGGATGAAGGTTATATCCATTTTTGTAACTTAAAATCAAATTATTCGAAAATGTATTTCAAAACTTCATACACAGGTTCAATAACAAGTTTAGAAGGTACAAATAAAAACAACATGGATCTCAAATTATCTCTTTCTAAATCTGAAATGATCACAAAACCTGCCAAACAAAATCTAAATCTTAATTGAACATTTACCAGAGGTTCACATTCTTAATGCCTTTTCAATTTTTCCAAAAGAACGAAATAATTTAATAAGCATAATTTCCTTACCGTAGTAGAATTTTATATAAATAAAAATTTCCTTGGTTTAATCGTTCATTGTTTTTATTTTCAATCGTTTAGCACTACATATGTTTCGGAAATTATTTTTTTTTCCATCTTCGGGTGCAGTCAAAAGTTAAAAATTAAAAAAAAAAACACAAGGGGACGATTACAAACTGTTTAAAAAATTTTAAAATAACAGTACCCCATCTTTTTCTTTCAGCATGTGAAGGTGTACACCTTCATACGCTATTTTAAAAATTTTTTAAACTGTTTGTAATCAAGGTGTTTTTTTTTTAATTTTTAACTTTTGACTGCACCCAAGATGGAAAAAAAATTAATTTCCGAAACATATGTAGTGTTAAACGAATGAAAATAAAAACAATGACCGATTAAACCAGGGAAATTTTTATTTATAGGAATTAATTTAGTTTGAACAGTTAAAGTGTAAATGGAGTGATCCATAGTGTTGATATTTGACATTTGGCATAGTTTATTTGGATAAATTGAAAATGAATCAAGAAATACTTAATGATGGAACTTGGGAGGATCGAAGAATGAAGAAAAACCTATTTTAGTGTTTTGCGTTTTAATTGTGCCGCATTGGAGACCTTCAGACTGAGCTGGTAGATAGGTATGTATAAATTACGTATATTGAAATAAAATGCTTGGCCCAAGTCCCAAAGATATTATTGATATTATGATTGACCATAAAAAACTAATTCATATTAATTCTTATGTACTGTAGAAAGTTTAAATTAGTCATGGTTTGGAAAACATATTTACTGACTATTTACGTTGTTAGCAAGAGGAAATTTTAAAATATCAAACTTAAAGTTTAATTTGAAGAATACCTAGTTTTCCGCTTTTTTTTTTCATTCTATTAGAGGTAAATATTTTAAGTGCCTTATTCTGAATTTTTAAAAAGTATATCAATTTGGGTTTCTTATTGTGGTTTTATCAAATTGCTTGTTTCATAATTTTCATTCATATACATATACATTTGTTTTTTTTTTTCTGTTAAAAAAGGTGTTTAATTTGTACGTAAATTATTAAAGGTTACTTTAATTATATTAGAACATATGTTTTTGTTTTTACGATTAAAAATTTATATTAATTCTTGAAATATTGAGTGTCCGTTATATTTTAACACTTTATAAAAACCTATGTAACTTTTGAACTAGTTGAGATAATGAAATACAGTTTTCATCACTATTCTTCTAATTTTTATATTAGAATTCTAGATCAAACCATGAAATTTTTAATTAAATTGCATGGTTCGTTTTAGGATTTGATGGATGCCGTATTAGAAGTAATTTAATTTTTGTTGATATATCCAGATTATAAATAGCCGTGCGTTGCCGTTTCGATGACGGTGGGTGTAAGTAAAATGTCACTATCAAAGCATCTGTAAGTTATAGTGACAGTTTTATTATTATTATTATTATTATTATCAAAAATTATTTGTTTCTGTTCATAAAACTATACAATTTTTTGTTTTCTTACTATACTGATAATTTTATAATGAATATTTTAAAAATAACGGATCAACTAGCTTTGAAATTTAAAAGATTTGCGTTGGTACTTTAGCCATTTCCACAGATTGACTTTTTTATTTGAGATTTCTCGAAATGGTACTGCAACACAAAATATATACTAATAATTTGACTAATTTTTTTTTTGGCATTTATGTACCTATTCGAAAAATGACAAAATTTTAGGTAACCTAACTTCAACAAATTATTGAAATCACCTTTAGATAACAAAAAAAGTAGATAAAAGTTGGTAGAGGATATAAAAAACAACAGAATGACTACTAGCGCCGAACTGATTATATGTGTGATGTACGAAACGGTTCGAGTTTAGTGTTAATTAAAAAAATGGCTTGAACACGTCAATTTATTTGTCAAGGCGGAAACCCATTAGAATTATTTCCAAACCCTTATCTTTAACACCTTAAACAGGGTACTGTACACCCCTAAATGTTTAAATGAAAGTGGGGTTGAGTGACACCTTGTTTAAAAGGTCGGATAGAAAGATCCTGGACAATAAGGAGTCCGCCTTGGGTGTTTTCATAGACATAGAAGGTGCTTTTGATAAAACCACCTTCCCAAAGATAATAAACTCACTAACCAACAGGAATGTTCCACAAATGGTTGATGGGTGGATACATAACATGCTCTCAAAGCGAGCAGTAAACATAAGTGTAGATGTCAATATAAGAGGCTTGGTTGCGAGGTGATGTCCACAGGGAGGGGTGCTATCACCTCTACTGTGGAATATGGTCCTCGACACCCTCATCAGCCGCCTCAATAATGACAGTTACTACACAATAGCATATTCAGATGACCTGGTCATTCTGCATACAGGGAATTTTGAGAACATACTCTGCGAAATAAAGTTATTATTCAGTTGACCCATATGTGTTCTTAGTGACCTAGCAACCAAAATGCATAATGAGAGTATCAACGGGTCTTATCAGCAAGGTAGGTTCTTTTATCAACTATAAAAACTGGTGACGAATTCGATATACCGAATGTATCTACAATATGTATTCTAGTGGACCGGACCTCGTATAATTATGATTGAACTTCCTTACAGGTAAGTCGTTTAATCCTAAATTGTTTAATTGTTATCAAGAATGTATCCACCTAGCCATTCTTATCAATCACAGCCATCTCAGTCATAAGAAAAATTGGAAATAACATTTTGGATTTAATTTTCTATATTTTTTAATATCTATAAGCACATTCGAATAAAAAATAATATATGAAACGCGGACAAAAAGTGTTTTTTCGGACTCCTACGAGTTGCCAAGCTAGACTACGTCTCGCCTGTGAATTATTAAATGTTGCTGTAAGTATGATTTCAGAGTAAAACATTTGGAACAAATTTCACACTTGAATTTTTTTTCACCACTGTGAATTAATAAATGTTGCTGTAAATTTGGTTTTCGGGTAAATCTTTTTGAACAAATGTCACAGTTGAATGGTTTTTTATCACTGTGAATTACTAAATGAGAATGCAAGTTAGATTTTCTATTAAATCCTTTGGAACAAATGTCACACTTAAATGGTTTTTCAACATTGTGAATTAATAAATGTTCTTGCAAATTAGATTCTCGTCTCAATTCTTTATAACAAATATCACACTTAAATGGTTTTTCAGCACTGTGGATTAATAAATGTTCTTGCAAATTAGATTTTCGAATAAATCCTTTTAAACAAATGTCACATTTAAATGGTTTTTCAGCACTGTGACATATTAAATGTCTTTGTAACTTGGATTTTAGATTAAATGTTTTAAAACAAGTGCCACACTTGAACGATTTGTTGTCAACCTCATCAATGTTTCTCGACTTTTTAGAAGAAAGATTGTAAATCAAAGGTTTATCATAGCATTTCTTAAAATGTACATCAATATGAGTTGTTCTTGACTTAGAAGAAGGAAAATCTGCAAATGAAAAAAAATAAATTTTACTTATTCGATTTCCTCATTATCTCGCTCATTATACATTTTCCAATTTCAATTTTAAATTCAAAAATGATTTAACTATAATATGTGTACTCAGGAGTTATCCCACTAAACATAGAAACTTAAAAACATTTGCTGCAAGTTTATTTTCAGCTTGCAGCTAAAACTTACTTCGTAAATGTATGAAAAGTACAAATTTTAATTTATAATCGGAAATTTTAGTGAGTTTTTATGAGAAAATTCGTATTTTAAAACTTGAAATCTTATTTTTGTATATTTGCAATATAAAATTAGTAGAAAATTTTCCATTACCATTCGATGTGTTGATATTTGACATTTGGCATACAATAAGAGACAACGATAGTTTATTTGAATAAATTGAAAATTAATCAAGAAATAATATTTAATAATGAAACTGGAGAGGAAAGAAAAATGTAGAAAAACCTACTATTTTAATTGTGCCGCATTGTGGCGGCAGACATCAAAATTTGAAAGCTATGGAGACCTTTATACTGGGTCGGTAGATAAGTATGTATAAAATACATATATTGAAACAAAATTCTTGGCCCAAGTCCTAAAGATGTTTTTAATATTGTGATTGACCATAAAAACTAATTTATATTATAATTTTTAGGTAAATTAGTTATATACTGTAGAACGTTCACAAGAGGAAATTTTAAAATATCAAACTTAAAATTTAATAAAAGAAGTCCTTAAAAGTAATAAATTTCATATTAATATAAAACATATTATATGTTAGCAGGTAAACAAATTTTTGTGTGATTACTAATTGTAGCATTGTAGAGAACATCGGCAGTCAAGAGCGGGGAGTGCGGGGAACTAATGCGGTAGTAGCGGAGTCGCCTTGAGTGTCTAGTGTGATCAACTGTTGTTGCTATTGGTTGATTCTCACACATTGTGTTCTATCGGTAATCACTTGGTAACTAAATTATTTGACTTATTAATTAATAAAATCAGAATTGGGATTCGCTCACTAAAAGTACCACGGAAGTACCTGGGGGTTGACTATTCCTGTGTGTATTTACAAGATTATTCATTCGTTAAATTTATTAGTTGATGGATTGATAAGATTGTTATTGGCCATATTGGCGAATGTCTTTTTTGTATTAATTCGTTAAATTTATCAGTTGATTAATTGTTTGAGATTGTTATTGGCCATATTGACGAATTTTTTTTGTGTTAATTCGTTAAATTCGTCAGAATAATTGTTTGAGATTGTTATTGGAGATATTGGTGGTAACCATTTGAAACACCGTCATCCGGTAGAGGCAAATAACAGTATGTAGTCGATACAAATAATATTTTCGTGTTTAAAAAAAATGCCACTATGGAGCTTATTGTTTTAAAAAGAAATTTTCCAACCGTCTAGCTGTAGGATAAATTATATTATTTATTTTGATGGTTCTTTTTGGAATAAATTTATAATTCAACTGTCTGTTAAATACCGGAAAGAAATGTAGAGTGGCAAAAACTTCCAATTGTAATTTAGAGCACTGATAACGTTAAAAGGTGTACGTAACGTAACTTTTAAAAATAGTAAAATACCATTAAGAATTGAATGCAACGGTATAGGTTCCAAAATTTGTTTTTTATTTGGACAAATAGTGCCTTTATTTGCAGTTGTCTAATTTTAAATTTTGGTAGAAATTCGATGAGAAAAAAAAAATGTTTTCTTCATTAAAAGGAATTTATATTAACTCTATCAATAACCGGCTAAGAAAAGCTTAGAAAAACAAAACGCAGAGAAACTTAAACATTTATTGATAAATTTGTTTAAGTTTGAAAATAACTATTCAACAATAAATACCACTAAGTTAAAAATAAAGCTATCTAGTGACCAAGTCATTAATTATCACACGTACCGTTTGTCGGCAAAGAGAAGAGAAAAGGTTTGGGAAATTATATTTGAACAATTCGTATTGATTGTATTGAGCCGTAGTTTAAAATAACAAATAACCACAGATGGTTTTAAACACGCTTTATTTAATGTCAATGCTTCTACGAAATATGTAATTCTATATCCTTAAAAAAAAAAACGTTAACCAGAGCAGAAATGACTAAAACATTAGAGAATTATATAACGATGTTTGGTACGTATTATAATTAACCGTATAACAAATTTTTCCAATAAAAAAATGCTTATTCGTAAATATAAATATTAATCGTCATTAAATTATAGTAGGGGCGCTACTGGGCAAGTTGAAAGGTATGTTTTAACAATAATTAATTTTTTAATTTTAGAAACCGCCTTTGAACTGCTTCAATTCGATCTGTATGAAGTTGGTAAAACGGACTCCACACGACAGACGCATACTCAAGCTTTGATCTTATAAGAGAGTAATATAACGTTTTTAATGTGGCTACATCTTTGAAATCACTGGTACAGCGAGTTATAAAACCATACGTACGAGACATGGGGTGTTGTGTCACTTATTTGAAAATGCAAGGTTTTGTCTCGTCTCAGAAAGTGAGAGGTTGTTCCCGTTCATATTCTGTAAAGACTGGTGATTTTTTTTAAAATTAGTAATGGTTTGATTCCGTGAGGCTAAGATTCGCTATCAAGAAGGAACAAATGACTAAAATAAAATATATCAATTCACTTTATGATTTGAAGTAGGTATACCTAGTAAGTTTTCCACCCTGTTCTTTTTTATTCTATTAGAGAAGAATATTTTAAGTGTCTGATTCTGAATTTTTAAAAAGTATATCAATTTGGGTTTTTATTGTAGTTTTATCAAATTGCTTGTTTTATAACTTTCATTCATTTATGTATATTTGTTTTTTTTTTGTTAAACAAGGTATTTAATTTTTACATAAATTATTAGAGGATACTTTAATTATATTACAATATTTTTTGTTTTTTTTTTAACCTATGTAACTTTTGAACTAGTTGAAATGATGAAATGCAGTTTTCATCACTTCAATACCTACTTCATTTGTTAATAGTCAAGATGTACATATGGAACTCGATCTAACAAAGAGAAAAAATACAAGAAATTAATTTTTTAAACTATTTATAGAAATTTAAAAACCCTCTAAGGTACTTACTAAACTTCGTAAAAATGTAAACAATGACCTAACACACGCATACCTAATAACTGTTGCGTGAAGTTAATATTTAAGTTAACTTAAATTAAAATCAGCAGAAGGCTGTAATAAAAAAATTATTGCATACAAAAAAAAACTAGTCATTAGGGCATGGATTAACCTCGGGATTAACTTGTGAAAATAAACTTGTTAATGTTGTTTTAATATATCAAAATCATACTTGATTTGACCAATTATCTTTCTGTAGGGAGTTTTGTAAAAAATGAGAATTTTTGTGTATTTCCACTTAATATAACTTTTTATTATCCCTGTATGTGGTATTAGTTATGTGATGTTGTACTTGTTCGGAACACATTATACTTATTGTAAAATAACGACACTCACTGAACCAACTTTTTGACTCACCCTGTATACATATATTTTTTATAATAATAAAGCGTCGTTTACACACACTTATATAATCATATATAAATAATAAATTTATTATTATTGTTTTAGGCATAAAACGATTAAATAAACATGCAATATAACAACAAGAGAATTAAAAACTTTAAAAATGTCAGTAAAGAAAGCTGGAAAATTATCAATGAAACAAGAAATAATATTAATAATAATAGAAACCATATTCCAAAAATTTTAATTGATAAAAAGTTGTCACTGACAAAAATATATTATGTAATCACTTTAATGATTTTTTTCTGGATAATAAAGCACAGAACCAGTCACACATGTGTTGAAACTACATCCTCATTCAATTTTCACTTTCTTTCTTACTCCAACCACACCTTATGAGATAGAAGAAATCATATCTAAAACAACTAAAAAAACAACACCAGGGAAAGCTCTAAAAGCAGTGACATATCATATCCACTTTCACACATAATTAATGTCTTTTTGTATGGGCATCTATCCAAATGTACTGAAAATATCCATATTTAAGAATAAAGGGTCCGTAAACGAGGTTAGCAACTACAGAAATATTAGTCTACATTCGCAATTTGCTAAAATCTTTGACTATAGCTACAATATGAGATTAACCAACTTTTTAGAATAGAAGGGACTAATACCCAACTGGCAACATGGCTTTAGACAAAAAAGGTCAACAGAAACTGCAATAAGTGAACTCTGCAATAATGTCTATAATCACCTAAATGATAAAAAAATATCCACTAGCTCTTAATTTAGATCTTAGTAGAGCATTTGACACTGTAGATCATGATCTTCTCTTAGAAAAGCTGTATCGCATAGGCGTTCGAGGTGTCACGAATGACTGGGCTGCATCCTATCTGCGGGGAAGATATCAGATTGTAGCTATAGAAGATGCTAAATTCGCTTCCGGGCTAATAACAGGAGTTCCCCAGGGCTCAGTTTTAGCCCCACTATTTTTCATCTTGTTTATGAGCGACTTAGAATACTCATGTCCAACACCTAGAGTAACTACCGTTGGTTATGCTGATGACACTAATCAACTTATTGCTGAAAACAATCTGTCTGATACAGTTTCTGTCTCAAATGAATTCCAACACGCAAAATACTAATGAGTGAAATTATTGTAAAAAAATCTAGTGTAAAATGTGAAATCTGTGACTTGAAATATCATTCATCGTGTGTACAAAGAGTAAATGCTATCATAAGATGCTGTAAACCAAAAGTTATTGAAAAATCTAAGACTATGAATCAAGAAAAAAGTAAAGGTGATGTATTTTGCATTGATGCTTACAACTTTTTAAAATTACTAGTAGAACAAAAACTAGCAAACCAATTAATGAGTGAAAAAATAGAAATCATTAGAGTTGAACTTCAAAATAAAAAAAAAATATTCTGATCTGCAAACATCAAAACTTATCTATCAGTGATAATAAATGACCAGTTTTTATAGAAAAACCAAAACAAACAAAAACTGAAAGTGTGAGGATACCTGTTGAAAATAAACATTTAATACCAAACACAAGCGATTATAGGCATGCCCCTGTACAGGATGACTCATTTCTCCAAAGGAAACAAGTTGCATTAGAACTAATAAAAATTCAAACCCTACAAAAAACTAATAAAATAATAAATCTAGCAGATGATACCAATGAGGGGAGTCATAAGAATGATTATATCACAGTAACCAGACGGCAAAGGAGAAAAAACAAAACAATTATGGGAAGTGGAGAAGGTGATGATGAATTTAAAGGAAGGGAAAAATCAAACAAAACAAAATTTGGCTCTTTGTATCTAGAGTATCAGACACTGTAAATGAAGAGAATGTTAAGAAATACATTCATAAACGCACAAACGCAGAAGACATTTATGTGAAGAAACTAGACACATATTTTGTAAGACAGAATAATGAAGCTTTTCTAGTGGGAATAGATCCTCATTTTCAGGAGCAAGTATATAAATCAGATTTGGGCCGAAAAATATAATTTATTCCCGATTCAACTTTAAACAAGGTCAGCGATTTCTTGAAGATTCACAAAACCAGAAATCGCATAAGAGTGAAGAACATTTTTCAAACCTAGCCTCTACTTCAAACCTGATAAAATAGGGACTACTATGGAAAACCACTTTTTGAAAGAAAATAATAAATTACTAATTTGCAGTTCCCAACAGTTAAATATTACTTTAATGCATATCAATATACAGGGAGGTTTTGTCAATAAATGCTTTGATCTAAAATTTAATTTTACAGAAACAAAATGTAAGTATTCTATGTGTTACTGAACATTGGCTTGATTCTAACAATTTACAAGCTACCTCAATGGACGATTTTAAGCTAGTATCATATTTTTTACGGATAAATAAAGAAAAAGGTGGTGCTAGTATATTTATGAAAACAAGTATTGCTGCAAATTTTGAATCAATTAATTTACATAGGTGGTGGTGCATAGAAGGTGAATTTGAAGTATGTTGTGGAAAAATAAAGATCGATTATAAACTTTTTTTATTATTACTGTGTATAAGCCACCTTGTACTAAGTTTAGCACTTTTATAAATCAGCTAGAGCTATTAATTTAAAATATTTATCAAAACGACAATCACTATTTTATCTGTGGTGATATTAACGTAGACTTTTTGATTGAAGGTAATCAAATAACTGTTTTAATTGACTTATTGAAGAAATTTAATATTAAACATCATATAAATGTTGCAACGAGAACAACAAGTACAACCTCAACTTGTTTAGATAATGTTTTTACCAATTTTGATGTAGATAAGGTGGGTGTATATGATACTTTTTTGTCTGATCACAACTACTTATTATGTTTGATTAAACTACCTAATTTTGAAAATAACGAATTTAAATACAGATATAAACCAGATTTAAGTGATCATAACGCAATAACTTTTATAAATATTTTATCAGTTGAAAATTGGCGTGAAGTATACACATCTACTAATTTTAATGAGAAATTTTCTGTTTTATGAATCATTCCTAAACCACTACAATATTGTATTTACGAAAACAAAGAAAGCGATAAAACCACAAAAATTAAAAAATCAGTTTCCACCTCATATTAAAGAGTTACATAATAATCTATTATGTGAAATGAACAGGTAAAAGAAAGAAATAAATTCTACATATTATAAGTACACAACGTTACAATAATTTAAAAAAAGAGTATCAAAAAAACAATATTTGAGAAGAAAAAATAATGATCGTATTTTAAAAAGTAATAACGTAATGAGAGAATCCTGTAATATAATAAACGAGAGTAGGGGAAAAAGAAAAACAACTTATTGAATCCTATTAAACTTACTAATGATGACAAATTAACACCCTTAGAAAAAGTAAATTATATCAATGACTATTTTATTAATGTAAATAAAAATAATATTGTACCTAACTATACTATGAGTATTGATAAACATCATAAAAGTTTTTTCTTTTTTCAACAACTCCTAGTGAAATCATCACTATAATCAAAAAAACTACTTCTAAACCCACTGAAGGTATTGACGAAATAAATGGTAAAATTCTGCTATCGGTTGCTCATTGTATTGCTGAACCCATATCACATTTGATTAATGAATCCTTTGTTTCGGGATTATTCCCAAATATGAAGGAATCTAAAGGAATTCCTCTTTATAAAAATAAGGGATCTGCATCTAATATAGAAAATTATCGTTTAATCTGTATATCTAGTCAAATGTATAAAATATTTGAGTCAGCATACTCTATTAGACTCACTAATTACCTTGAAAGTTTTAATAGGTTGCCAGATACTCAAAATGGATTTAGAAAAAATAAGTCAACATCTACTGCAATTGCAGCTTGCCTAGAGTTTATATATCAAGCACTCAATGATAAAAAACATATTTTGGGACTCTTCTATGACCTTAGCCGTGCATTTGATATGGTGGATCATAATCTTTTATTATTGAAGATGAATGGGTTAAGAATACGAGGGAAACCTTATGAATGGATACAGTCTTACTTAATAAATCGAACTCAAGTAATTGTAACAAATAGTCTAAAATCTGATCCTCTTCCATGTACAATAGGAGTTCCCCAAGGTTTAATTTTGGGCCCACTTCTTTTTATAGTTATTATAAGTGATATAAGTAATCTTTGTGTTAGCAACCCCGTAAGAGACGCCGCTGGAATATCTAGTACTATGACTCATTAGGCGATAAGTAGAAATCATCAGAAATTATATAAGCGTTTTATTTTAGAAATAGGGCATTGTTGTGCGAATCATTATACAGTTTAGTCGAATATAATAAATAGTGAAGTTAAATAGTCGAGTTTAGTGTTACAACCCTCTCCTAACATCAGAAGTGGTTCGACTCGCCCTGAAATGGGTAGAAAAAGAACGTATTCTTCTTCGAGCAGTTCTAGTTCCTCGAGTTCTACTAGTTCTTCGTCCAGTTCAAGTGCTTCTAGATTAAATAAGAGACGCAAGAAAAGTAAACAAAAAAAGAATTTAAAAGTACCTAAAAACAAGGCGGGGGTAAGTCAAGTCTCATTATCCTTATTATCGGAAAAACATGTTATATCTAATGCAGTACCCGAATTTAACCCGTTATCAGATAATATCGGCTGTTGGATTGAAATTATAGAGCATAATGTAAAATTATTTAATTGGGCCGAACACCAGACTATCCATCAAGTTGTGAATAAGTTACAGGGTACAGCAAAAATTTGGTATGAAAATTTAATCGCCAACGACAAGCAATGGCCTAGTTATAGTTGGTCCGATTGGAAAAACAAATTGATGGAGACATTTCATTCTAGAAGAGATATGTACACACTTTTAATTGAATTAGCAAATCATAAGCCTTCAGATGGATGTTCTTTATATGAATTTTTCTTTACACACTTAGCAAAAATTGATAATTTAAAACTAAATTTTTCAATCGAAGATAAAATTTCATTAGTTTTGGGTGCTATAAATGATAAAAATATTACTTCAGCAGCAGAAGCTGCAAATATCAATGATTTAAACATCTTAGGGTCTTATTTGCGAAACAAAGTTTATTGTAAGATTTCAGAAAAACCACAAAAATATACTGAAGTTTCGAATAACAATTATTATAGTAAACCTGTTGCTAGTACCAGTAAAGATTTTGGCCGTAGGGATATTTTTGACAAATTTAAAAAAGTAAATTGCGAAAGACAAAGGAATTTTTCAACGGTGAATCATAAAATTATTATTTGTCATAGATGTGGTATAACGGGACAACATATTAGTGATAATTGTCCTCACCGACTCAAAATTTGTAACAATTGTAAAATAAAAGGTCATATTGGCAGAGCTTCTAAATCTGCTGTAAAAAAAGAAAAAAATAATGAAAAACAAATAAATTTAACAAAAACTGAAAACGTTAACATGATAACTAACAAAGAGGCAAAAAAATTTTTCAAACCGGTTCTTATTAATAATCAAGTTATGCAAGCGTTTATAGACTTAGGAAGTGATTGTTCCTTGATTGAGAAAAATTTAGCAATTCGACTTAAAATACAAGTTAAAAACTTACAGGAAAAAGTGCGTCTTACGGGGTTCAATGGTGACGTAACCGAAGTGAATGAATATGTCGAAACTGAAGTAACTATGGAAGGGTGTAAATTAAATATTTTATTATATGTTACAGTTAATACTTTAAAAAATACTGAAATTTTAGTAGGACGTAATTTTACGGAAAATCCAAAAATTTCTTATTATCGTATTGGTAATGAATTAACTTTTAAATATTCAGATAATTTACAACTTTTTCAACTTGAAGTTAATCACGGGGACTTAAATAAAATAGATAAAATGAAATTATATAATATTATTGAAACATTTCACAATTGTTTATATTCCTCTATGGAAAAATTGGGCAAAGCACATTCGGTAATAATGAAAATAGAGACTACTACATCCAAACCAGTTACATTTAGACCTTATAGGTTATCACAGTCAGATAAGGATATCATGAAAAAACAAGTTGGTGAGTTACTTTCCGCCAATATAATAAAAAAAAGTAGCTCAGAATATGCTAGTCCAGCTTTATTAGTAAATAAAAAAGGAGGGGATAAAAGGCTAGTTATTGATTATAGGGCTTTAAATAAAATAACAGAAAAAATTAAATTTCCACTACCAGTTATAGAAGACCTTATTGATTCACTTGGAGGCTATACATATTTTTCGACAATGGATTTAGCGTCGGGTTACCATCAAATACCATTGCACCCCGATTACACACACAAAACAGCATTTGTAACTCCAGAGGGACATTACGAATACTTAAGAGTACCCTTTGGGTTATGTAATGCCCCTGCGGAGTTTCAGAGAATGATGTCTGAAATTTTTGAACCTCTTCGAAATGTCGGTATCACTCCTTACCTGGACGATATTATTATTCCATCTAACACAATAAGTGAGGGTATAGAAAAATTGCAAAAAGTTTTCCAGATCATTGAAGAACATGGTCTAACTGTTAAATTATCAAAATCTCAATTTTTTCAAACTAAAATAACGTAC
This sequence comes from Psylliodes chrysocephalus, assembly GCA_927349885.1. Classification (NCBI taxonomy): domain Eukaryota; kingdom Metazoa; phylum Arthropoda; class Insecta; order Coleoptera; family Chrysomelidae; genus Psylliodes; species Psylliodes chrysocephalus. The sequence goes on from OV651827.1 coordinate 19,278,536, forward strand.
CTAGGATATGTAATTAGCAATAATAATGTTTCTATTAGTGAAGAAAAAACAGTTGCTGTTAAAAATTTCCCTATGCCAAAGACTATTCACCAGGTAAGACAGTTTCTAGGGCTTACTGGTTATTTCAGAAAATTTATTAAAAATTACGCTTCTAAAACTAGTATATTAACAGATTTATTAAAAAAGGATTCGAAATGGAATTGGACTCAGAATCATACAGAACTGGTAAACCATCTGAAGGAAATGATTTGCTCAGTTCCCATTCTAGCCATATTCAGTCCAAATTTAGAAACACGTGTATACACAGACGCTAGCCAAGAAGGAATTGGAGGCATAATTATTCAACTCAATGGAGCAGAAGAAAAACCAGTAGCTTATTACAGCAAGAAAACTTCTCCTGACGAAAGAAAGTTTCACTCATTTGAATTAGAACTACTTGCCATTGTAAGAACTTTAGAACGATTTCGACACTATCTTTTGGGGATTCCGTTTACTATTTTCACTGATTGCAATGCCGTTAAAAATGCCATGTCAAAGCAAACAATTATTCCCAGAATCGCAAGATGGCTACTGTCACTACAAGAATATAATTTTAATATACAACACAAACAAGGAAAGATGATGCAGCACGTTGATGCCTAGAGTCGTAATCCAGAAATAACACAGGAGGAATGTGAACTAAGTATAAAACTAATAAATGAAGAAGACTGGTTGAAAGAAGCCCAAGAACAGGATAATAATATTAAAGAAATAAAAGAAATATTATTATCTGGTGACATGCAAAACAACAAAAAAATCTTTAAAGAATTTGATTTACGTGGAAATAGAGTTTTCAGATTAACAGAAAGAGGTCGACGTTGGATGGTCCCAAAGAAATGTAGATGGCAGGTGGTAAAGCTGAATCATGATGATGTTGGTCATTTTGCGTTAGAAAAAACAGTAGAACGGATTAAACAAAGATATTGGTTCCCTAAAATGAAACATTTTGTTCGAAAGTATATCAAATCATGTCTTAACTGTTTATATCACAAATCGGCAGGAGGAAAGAAACCAGGTTATCTTCATCCTATTCCAAAGTATGCCAAACCGTTTCATACCTTACATATTGACCACCTTGGACCCTTCGTGGAAAGCAGTAAGAGAAATAGCCACCTATTAGTAGTTGTTGATGCATTTACAAAATTTGTGTTTCCCAGAGCAGTTCCGGATACTAAAGCTGTTAATGTAATAAAACAATTGTCAGAAATATTTTCTATTTTTGGCAATCCGAAAAGAACAGTAGCCGACGCTGGAACAGCTTTTACATCAAATGAATTCAATAAATTTTGTGAAAATAGAGGCATTCGGCTTCACATAACAGCAGTTGGTATGCCCAGAGGTAACGGACAAGTAGAACGAGTTAACAGATTACTATTAGATGCATTAGCCACAATGGGAGCTGACACTTCCAGCGATAATTGGGACTCAAATTTAGAAGCAATCCAACAAGGGATTAACAGTACGAAGCATAAAACAACAGAGACTACTCCCGCCGAGATAATGTTGGGTATAAATCTCAGAAGTCAGGCTGACCGATACGTAGACGAAGAAAGTGACAACCCAGATGTGACCAAGTTAAGAGAAAAAGCAAAAAGAAATTTAGAAGAAAATGAAAAAATCCAGAGAAACATATTTAATAAGAAAAGAAAACCAGCAGAAACATTCGTGGTAGGAGATTTGGTTCTAGTAAGAATTTCAAGTGTTCCTTCTAACAATAGTCAAAGCAAGAAATTGTTAGAGAAGTACAAAGGGCCATTTAAAATTATAGAGGTTCTGCCTAATGACCGATATAAAGTTAAAGAAGATATCCATGCGAAGAGATCAAAAAATAATATAGCTTATGAAGGAGTATATTGTGTAGAAGACATTAAGATATTTAACCTTCGAAAATAAGAACAAGGTAAATATACAATTATTATGCTTTTGGTATAAAGGCCTCTAGCAACTTAAAATGTAGTAAAAGTTAAGATACACAAAAAGGGGCTGTAGGTATAAAGGCCTATAGCCATAGCAATTTAGAAACTGCAGGTATAAAGGCCTACAGTGATTTCAAGTTAGAAACTGCAGGTATAAAGGCCTACGGTGATTTCAAGTTAGAAACTGCAGGTATAAAGGCCTACAGTGGTTTCAAAGTTATTTCAATTAGTGCTGCAGGTATTAAGGCCTCAGTGAATAACAGATTTCAAGTATCATTGCTTGGACTACTATGTTCGTATATTAGAAACCCTTAAACATCACCCATTTTATTTGTTTTAGATAGTACATATGTTCGAGGACGAACAAACCGTAGGATGGCCGTGTTAGCAACCCCGTAAGAGACGCCGCTGGAATATCTAGTACTATGACTCATTAGGCGATAAGTAGAAATCATCAGAAATTATATAAGCGTTTTATTTTAGATATAGGGCATTGTTGTGCGAATCATTATACAGTTTAGTCGAATATAATAAATAGTGAAGTTAAATAGTCGAGTTTAGTGTTACAACCCTCTCCTAACATTTGTTTAAGCTCTCAACAAATAATTCAATATTCCGATGATACCAATATTGTAATGGCAGATGATCAAATTGAACTAGTCACTCAAAGTAGCAACGAGGCATCTCGTGAGTTTAACCAGTATTGTAAAGATAACGGTCTGGAATTAAATGTAACCAAAACAAACTTCATGCAATTTCTACCCAAAAACATATTACCAGATTATGAACCCTACTTGCACATTGACGGAAAAACTATTCAAAGCGTTGATGAAATACAATTTTTAGGAATAATATTAGATCCCAAATTAAATTGGGAAGCTCATATAAAAATGGTAACTTCAAAATTAAGTACTTGTTATATCATCAAAAATTTAAGGGAGACACTATCTTTTGATACTTTAAAACTATGCTATTTTGGTTTGGTTCATTCAACTCTACAATATGGGTTAATAATTTGGGGTTCTTTACCATACTTTGAAAGAGCTTTTGTATCACAAAAGGAGGTTCTGAGAGCCATGTATAAGGTGACACCAACAACATCATGTAAAGAACTTTTCAAGAAAACGCAAATTTTAACACTACCTTCCCTCTAATTTTATACATAAAAGATAATGAGCATATATTTAAGAAAAATAAAGACCTGCACTCATATGATACTAGATTAAAATTTAACATCCATCAACCTTTTTCACGACTACAAATAAGCCAGCATTCACCAAAATATATTGGGCTTAAGTGTTACAATAAGTTCAGTAACATATTAGAAGATACTACAGGTTATCATCAAATTAGTCGTAATGATTTAAGAAAACATCTTAATGATTTTCTTGTAAATAATGTATTTTATAGTATAGAAGATTTTTTGAACTTTTAAACTAATCTAAACATGAATTGTCTATTATATATATTTTATTTTTTAATGTATTTTACTTAACACTTTTTTGACTAGTCTGATAGGATTTTACATTATGTACCTAGTGTCTTTGTACAGTGTATAATTCACAAAGATGAATAAATTCTATTTCTATATTTCAACATTGGCGCTCAAATAATGGTTGATTGCTTAATTCTAATAAAACAGTTTATATGCTTTTCCAACCAAAAAATTCAAGCCTCGACGAAAGTCAATTAATAAAAATTGAACATAAATCTCTACACCAGGTAAGGGATGTCAAGTTTTTAGGTCTAACAATCGATCACAAACTCACATGGGAAAGCCACATAGATAATCTTGCATCTAAGCTATGTAGCATTTGCTTTGTCATCCGACAACTTAAACCAACTGTGACTTTGGATGTACTAAAACTAACATACTATGGACTAGTGCATTCGGTACTTTCATATGGCATGATTTTCTGGGGAAATTTGGTCCATATGAATAAATTCTTTCTCTTGCTAATAAGAATTATTAGATGCATGATAGGAGCCTATCCTTCGGAACATTATCAGCAACATTTTATCAAATTATCAATATCAACTCTTCCATGCTTGTTTATTTATCTATCGGTGTTATATATTTAAAAAAATCTTTCACATTAAACAACTAATAATATGATACACCCCTATCCTACTCGAAGAGGTGGCGAACTTCGTACACCCTTCTCAAGATTAACAGTGGGTCAAAACTCTCCGCATTATCAAGGAGCCATCTTGTTTAACCATTCTGTTAGAATTTTAATCAATATAGAAAATTTAAAAAAATTTAAATTTATGCTGTTTCAGTTTCTTGCAGGTAAGGCCTTTTACTCTGTTGATGAACTTTTAGCATATTAATTTTATGACTTAAAATACATTTTACCTAATGTTAATTTTAACTGTCTTTTGTGTTAGTTTTCTGTATATTATATATTATCTTAGCTCTAGAATTTTAAACTTGTATAAATTGGACAGTGTGAATGGTGTTTTTATTTTTTATGTTTTTTGTATAATCTGAAAAGTTTAAACATTGTAAAAATGTAAAAAAATACTTTATTGACGAATAAATTCTATTGTATTCTAATTTTTCTAATTTAAGAAATAATTCTCCCTATCCAGTTAATTTCCAAAATGGTTTGTATGGTATTTTGGTAGTCACAAATATTTTAGAGAGCCAAACCATAACTTTAAATAATTATGAATGTCAGCAAAATTACATTTACGTCTTAAAGTATTTTTGAAATTTATGAAAATTAACAAGTTCAACACTCTCTATTTCTAAAACTAGTCATAGGAGAACTTTTTCCCGTCATATACACTTCCAATTAGGAGGACAATAAACTGCAACATATATAAAATTCAGGAGATTCAACCAAAAGACATTTGCCATAAAGGAAACTGTGGGGTCCTTTATTAAGACATGATTTTTTTTTAAATCACATTATTTTCTAGTTCAAGTTCGATTCAATCATTTGCCTTATTATTTTTTTGGCAGCAGACATTCAAGAGATTTCCACATTTCCTTGGAATTTCCCCTAGTTTTGTAAACATTTTTCTCTATCTACTTATGTGTTTACTTTTTCTGTTCTAATTACATTAAATGGCCCTATTTCTATGTATTTTATATTCAGTTATTTTCTGTTTTTTCTTGTGAATAATTTTTATATGCAAGATATCTGTACTTGTGACAGCTTTTACTTTTTAATTATACTGTTTTCTTTGTTGCTACAGAATCTAATATGTTTAAAATATTTGTTACAAAATTATCATATTTGGCATTAATGTCATAAATACACTAGTTCGATGATAATGTTGAAAATTTGTTATTTATTAAATTAAAATTTACTTCTGCTTTCAATTTCGAAAGTGGATAGGTCATCACTACCTGTTTAATAACACATTCGTTAAAAGTATAAAATGATAAAATTCTTGGTGTTTTGATAACCTCAACTGATACTGAATCATTATTCATTATAACTAAAGCTATTAGTGTGCCTCCAACACTTCTATTTGGTCTTGTATATTCGGCAACAATATTTTTTACTCCAGTATCCCAATATCCAAAACATCCTTTAATTTCGTGCTTTTTTTGGTTAACTAGTCAATATTAAAATCTCTAGAAACAATAACTATTTAAGAATTATCACACAGATACATTTTCTTTAGCCTAAGAACTAAAACAATCTAAAAAATGTATACAACTACTACTAGGTGACCTATAGAACGATACAATTAAAAAATTTTTATTCCCTATTATTAATACAACAGACAATCCAATAAATTTTTGGAATACAAAATTTAAAATATTTTAAAACTTTGTACATAAATTAAAGCACCTTATGTAAGCATACTTTCTCTGTCAACTCTATACTTTTGTATCCCTCATTATCTATTTCTGAATTATAAATATCCACAGTCAAATTAGTTTCAGAAACATACTAGGCTAGGTTTGTTTTTTTTTTAAACACATAATTCGAGATTTCATATAAGTCGACCACCCAGATCCCCAGCATTTAAATAAAATATACTTTTTGTAATGTTTAAATTGGATCTTGAATTTGAGACATGGTGGAAAATTCTTATTGACTGAAGGTGTGACAAAAATTACATTATCCACAGGAATAACAGTTAAATCACTTAAATCTGTCAAATCTATAGTTCTTGTTACTAGACATGTTCCAGTTTGTATTTATGGATTTCACAGTGTTAATAAATTTTAAATTTTTACAGACATTACGCTACATTAAGTTTTCGTACGATATTGAACAGTTTTAAGTTTGAAATCTTGCCCAGAAATGATATTTACATATAGTATAGTGCATTCAGTGTAATTGTGTAACTTATCCAAAAATGATCTAGTTTCAAATAGGTAAAATTTTTTGCTTATGTTTTTGCAGTAAATCTTTTTAAAATTGGAACAGACATCATTATAAAGTTAGTGTGAGTAAATAGTTTCAGTCTCAAACAAATATTTCTGAGTTTAGGGGCCTTGTATGTGTCTAAATCATTAGCACCTGCTGCCACTATCAGTGCTGCGAAATAAGAGTTCACTAGAATTATTCTGAATCCCAAAAGTGTCTATTTCTAAGGAGTCATAGAAAAAAGTTACTTTTAGGTATGATACTTATTGCCTTTTCGATTCCAGTGCTCGGCTTGCTCTGAGAGCATACTAAGGGTGGGAGATATGTCGATGCCATTTACTTTTCACTCTAAAAAGTAACCAGTATCGATAAATCGCTCATCTTTATGTACACTCCCTTCAGGCAGGATACTGGAATCGAAAACGCTATTAGATGGTTAAACGAGTAAGTAGAATGATAAAAGTGGACAAAATAGCTGCTCTATTAAATCATATCATAAACAGACTTACTTTTCTGGCAGATAGGGCACATGTATCTCCTCCTCCTCCTCTTTTTCTTTGAAACGACGTGAGAGGTATGTCCCAAATAGTAATCCGGATAATCAACAGTACTTTCCAATTTTAAAGTCGGTAAATCACATTCTGAAGTCAGCAGTTCACACACACCACTCTCAGTTTTTGGTTGTATAAATTCACTAACTTCTTGCTTGATGATATCTGCAACTTCAACAGTGTTCTCGGGTTCTTGTTTAATAGTTTTAGGAAAAATTTGCTCATTTTCGTGAACTGTACCTTGATCAATTTTTGTCGGTAAATCAGAACTTCCTTCAATTTTAGGCATTTCACATTCGATAATTTCTTCTTTAATTTCAACAGTTTCGAATTGTTCTGTCGGTTGATATTCAAAGTCATTAAATGTAGTTAACGTAGTATCATCACCAAGTACATCACATTTCGTTTTTGATTTTCTAAGACAATTCTTGTTTTGCCTTACTTGACTGTTACTAAATTCTGGTTCTGTTTTAATAAAATCGTCAAATACGTTCTGCTCGTCCATTGTTTTAACAAATATGTACAAATAATTACCTATAATTTTATTATTAAATAAAATCAACGATATAGGTGTAAGAAACGATAACGCCTTGTTTATGTTTAGAATTTTTTGACGTTTACACTTGTCATTTGTCATTGTCAATAAATTTTCAAATCTACGACCGAATGCTGGAGTGCGTTTAGAAACCTCGCACGGCGCGTCTGACTACATACATTAGAATAGGATCCAGACGCGCCGTGCGTGGTTTCTAAACGCACTCCTGCGTTTGAGAATCCACATCGGATGCATCTGAGATGTAAAAAATCTTTGATCACGTGATTCAGTATACGTAAATGTAATGGGACAGATGTGTCCGATGTGGATAAAAAAACGCTCGAGATGTTAAAAATGCATCCGATGTGGATTCTCAAACGCAGCAATAGTATATAAATAAGTAGTTGAGTATGTTGACTTGTTGGGTCTTCTGAACGGTACTTGTTGTCTTTGGTTAGTTTTAAATCCAAGTTCTAAGCTTTGTCAATGACAAGTGACAGTGACTGTTTTATCACAAAAAATACAACTCTGAACCATAATATTACAGTAAAGTACAATAAAGAATGGTGGAAAGTTAATTGTGAATAATAATTAGCCTTTAATTTAAGTTTAGTTTCAGGCCTGTTCTTCCGTTTGTAAAAATTGTGTTTGAAAGCGCAACGCTAATTTTTTTCCAACTTACGAGCTAGATTGAATTTATGTTGCATACATGCGTTAACTACATGTTTTTGTAATCTATTAGGCATTCCAACGACCTGTCCAAATGGCTACCAGTGGGTAATGACAGTTTAGATATGGCAACCCTGTTGTCATGTTGTCATTAACAGGGTCAATGATACATATATAGTTATATAGATTGCTCAAAGATGGTCGTTTATGAGCGGCCATATTGCCTGGCAAATATTTATTAATTTGAATCGGTTTAGCAAAAATGTGTTTTAAAACCAATTTTTAGCCTTTAGATATTAAAAAAAAATAATTGCTTACATTTTTACTTCAAGGCATAAGCTTATGTTTATTTTGAAAAATATGGATGATCAATCTATGTAACTATCTATTTCATTGACCTTGTCAAATCACCAGGCCTACAGTGTTGCCATAATTTTGCCATATTATAACCCGGCAGAACCCACTGGTAGCCATTCAGTTTGGAATGCCTAATTATTACATACGTACAATTAAAAATATTTTTAATTACAAGGTGATTCACAAATATATGACACATTTCGTATACAGGGTGATTTATAGTGAGAATCAGAAAATAAAATTATTTTTTAAGAATTACTTCAAAACATTGTACTTATAAATTGCTTTTTGAGAAAAGTAATATCACTATATATCACCCTCTAAAGAAGGACAACTCGATCAACCGCAAGGAAATTATTTTCCAACAAATATCGAGCCCCAATCGAGTAGTCCTCCTACTAGGGGTAACCAGGTAGGTTCTCCAATAAGGGTTCAATCCCGAGGTCGCTTTAAGACGCAGTAGCCGTCGCAGAATTTCTCCTAAACGCCTTGATTTATAGTTTTTACTTAGTGGGAAGGAGATGTTATGTTCACACTGACAAAGTTGGTAGCACTGGTTATCAGTCAAGACCAAGGCTGGTGTTAGGCATAACGTCTCGAGACCATTCCGTATTGTATCTTAGGTTTAGTGTTGTTGTAACAAGCTGTTAAGGTGTTACTGTTAATAAATCGTTCCAGGAATCCACGACCTTTTATTTAGTGTACTTAACAATACACAACAAATATCTGTACCTCTAAGCTTCAAAATATACACGGCAGCTTATTTGTTAGCACCTATAAAAATTAAATGAAACAAAGTCATGTTTTTTACACATTTTATTAACAATATTGTAACCATATTTTACATTTTAAAATATTTACAGATATTTAATATTCTTTTTCAAATATGTAATTTATCTAATAAAATTAATGTTTTATTTCATTTCGAATATATAGAATATTAATTGGATGCTTTGTAATAATAGTCAAATACTAATGAAAAAGTCAGGCCAAGAAGCTTTGTTGTTTTCACCAAGTGTTTCGAAATCAAAACATATCAAAACATTTGAAGCCGGTACTGCGCGCCACACTTTGGGTGGTCTGCTGAGTATATATAAAAAATCGTTGTAAACACCTGCTTGCATGGTCTACGTGACATTACCCACGTAAACGTGCAAAACAGGATCACACCTGACTAGCCGACACTATGCATTTGTTCCATCTGTCTCCCTCTATCGCTTTTCTATCTCCCTCAACATATACGTAGCTAACCGAAAAAGAAGCTCACTTTTTAACAAGTCACCAAAGCAAACAGACGTGTATTGAGTTCGCTCTTACACAACATAAAAATGTTATTTTTTAACTCACTTCTCAGCAAGTCACGAAAGCAAACAGACGTGTATTGAGTTCGCTCTTACAAAAGATAAAAATGTTATTTTTTAAAAAATGTTTTTCTCAGCAAAGATAGTATTTCGAATGTAAATAAATATGTAAAAAAGTTTTTGTAAATAAGTGTACTGAAGATTTATGAAGAGTCATAAATAAAAGGTGTTATCTACGATGATTTTACGAGTTTTATTCCATAAGGAAATTACGACAGTCCATTAGCCGAAGCAGAGAAGAGCCGAAAAATTTAAAAGCTATGTTGCTGCATACGTGGTTCATCTATACAGGTAATCACGTTCACACCACCAAGAATAGGCCATTTGTGTCCATTCTGACAGTACACTGGAATGCCTGATTGATATTTGATTGTAATTCAATATTTCATATGTAATTTGATTTAATTAAAATCCTGTTATATTTTAAATAAATTCTTTCCATCTGTTGATAAATCTACATCAGTACCACATAAAACAGCCCAGGCAGCACACATTAGTATAACTAACGTATTTTATACGTAATACTCGTTTAATTTTGGTATTGGTTGATTCCGTATACGTTTACGATTATTATACATACCGTGTTTTAAACGATATATTATACGTTTTTTATATACATCCTATGGTATATAATAGTAAATTTTTCTACGTTTGAATATAGTTAACAATATACGACTATTTTTAGTTTGCGATGAACTATTTATATACAGTGGGCCTAAATATACGTTTAGGTTTATTTAAATTAAATTCGTATAAATTTACATTATATTACAATATGTTTTCTTCGTTTATAATTCCCGTTTAAATTTCGTCTTGGTTGATTTTTTAAACGTTTACCATCTACCATTTTTATACTTAACGTTTTTTAACAGATAAATTAAACGCTTTTGTTTGTCGATACTAGTTAATATACCTATATTATTCTACGTTTAAATATAAGTCACCTTAAACGCATAATATCAGTTTACGATGAACTAGTAGACATATGTAAATAATATGTATATATTTAGGTTTATTTAAATTAAAAGCTTATAGATATATTTATTTACATTATATCCATATTTTTTAATATATTACTTGTAATATTTATAACAAATTCCCCATACACATGGAAATATTTTTAGATGGCGGATGGAGGATGACGTACTAGTGGTACGATCTTTCCTCATTTCTACTCATGCGTATGTGTAGTATTATTGTTCAGTGTAGGGAATGGTTTGTGGGAGCAGGTTCAACGGTCCGTCCATTTTCATTTGTGATCACGTTTTGTTACATGTTGCTTTGGCGTCCTGGCTTTTACGATATTGATTAAAATCATAGGTAAGTTTCTATTAATGTTTTAATTTAGCTACTCCTTAATTAATTGTTGCATTTTACAACAACTACTGTTTTATAGGTACGTACAGTGTGTTAAATGCTTATAGAAACTTCGAAACGTAACCTTACTTTTGTTTCTTTTATTTTTATACGTATTTTTTAGGTTACCTAGTTATTCCAAGCATACTTATTTTCCTTTTTTTTTGGTCATTTATTTTTTATTTAATAAAATGTCTAAAATAATCCTGTCTCTGCGTCATCTACGTAGAAAAATAGCGCAAAATGTTCAAAATGCTTTAAAGTCAAATCTATTTTTTTATTATTCCCAATGAAAATAACATTAATAAGGCTTTGGACATTAATATATCATCTGATTCTATTATTTATAATAATTTCCAAGAAAATAATACAAATTTAACTTCGGAGCTTTTAGAAAATATTTCACCTGAAATTGAGTTACATTTTGGTTATAGGAATGAATGGGGGTGAACCAAGCGACTTAACCGTCCGAACGATTGAGTGTGCCATGCAAGAGTAACTTAAGTTAGCTAAGGCCCGTCTAGGACACACCACATCCAAAGTGTTAAGCTAAGATTTTTATTTTCATATATATTTTTTGTTAGTTAAAGAAAAGTTTCGTTTAGTTTGTTATTCAGTATTTTAGTGTTTATTTTTTGTATTTGTTTATTTTTTAGTATTTTATTGTTTATTTTTTTTTAATTAAATATTGTTCTGTACATATAACAAGTGATCGAAAAAATTTTCTAAATATTTTAGGCCAATTACAACCAAAATAGAAACACGAGTAATGCCTATTTCTGGTGTATACACACCTGCTATGGATAAAATCCAAACTATCATTTAAGAAATATTAACATTTTTCCATGGCATCTTTTAGAAATTTTGTCTTGATCACTTTATTTAATTTGTGTTTGAAATACATTTAAAACAATATTAGGTAGTGTGACGAAGTCACTAAAATTCCCATTAATTTATTCCATAAATTAATTTCTAAAATTAATTTCCATCTATGAACATTTGTAACTAATATTTCCGTAGAATTACCGTTTTTAAACATTTGCAAGAGCCCTCGTAGTTTAAAACTTTGCGATATCACAATAATGTAAATCGTCTTGTAAAATTGCAATTCTAGTAGATTTTATCAGTAAGCTGATCAATTAACGTTTTTTTTGCAATAACAATTTATTTCCTCTAGGTGGGGCTACCGCCCCACTCCGGCAAAAGTACGAATTCTGATAAAACTAAATGTTTGCGATGAAGGAGCTCTCTTTTCCTGCTGCTACCGTCAGTTCGATAGAAAAAGTTGTCTTGCTGAAGTGCCGTTTTTACCGAAAGCGATTTTTGTGAAAAGTTAATTAAGGTAGGCCTTTTTATTTAAAATTCCGTCTAATAATTCTCCCTGTACCATTCACTTCCGTACTATTAATTACATGAGCTATTCGACCGATATTTTTGATTTCTTAGTACCTGTCAGGGTAACGAATTGTATTTAAATCCGGGGCGTTAGTGCCCTTCAACCATTTTCGTGTTAACCAAGGGATGATAGTGGTATTCGCTTGCTATCCCTGTCGAGAGTCGCAGTTGTTTCTGTTTTGTAGAAGCTATGGATTCCCAGATGTCTACATAAGAGAAATTTGAAACCGAATAAATAAAATAAAAATTCTCAAAAAGTATTGGTCGAATAATACCGCTTTAAGACACCCGTTATTTGGTCTATTGTGCCTAGTAAAATAATATTGCGGGGAGGATATTAGGCGTCGTTCTTACAAAGGCATCCGTCATTTTTTCTCTCATGAGTGGAGGGTGATACTGTTCACCACCGTTGGCCGATTTCCGATATTTTTTATTACTGAGAGTAGCTTATTAATTTTTTTTTTATTTTTAAAACGTATAGTTTGAATCATATTTAGTTTTACTATTGTAGATTTTTTTTCTTATGGCTAAAACCGGCCGTTTTCATTAATAGCAAGGAATTTGTGCTAAGGGTGTTAGTGCCCACCGTTTTAATTTTTCTTTTAAAGGGAAAATTGTTATTTTTATTTTCTTATGGGTATAGTATAGGTCATAGTTAATTTTACCGTTATACCATTTTCTGTAAATACCGAGACCTTTTATTTTATCAACATACATAGTTCTGCATTTATTTTATTACCGTTATTAAACAGATATATATATATATATATACCTAAACCGTTACCTTCAAGTCCATTTCAAAGTGGGAGGAGCTATATATATGTTTAGGCACGCTAACGACACATTGAGTCCTTGCAGCGTTGCCAAACCGCATATGGCCCTAATCTGTCGCTACAATATAATTTATATATATCTGGCCCTAATCTGTCGTTATAATGTAATATAAATATGTAATATTTTTAAATTTGGCGGCTTTCACTAAACAAGGTTTGAGGTAGGTCATGTCATGTCAAAGCATAGGATGATAAAAAGGAACATTTATTTACATAAATAAAACTATAAAGTGTGATTTGGAAATTAGAAACAATTTAATTATTTAACATATTTAGAGCTTCTGACCGTAAGGTTGATAACCTTTACATGTTATTACATCTGTTTCATATATTTTTTTTTAGGTTGTTTGTCCAAAATTTAAGGAATTTTAACCCAACTTATTCAAAGCATAGTTTTTGAAGTATAACTTAATTAACTGGCACATTTAAAGCATATATAGGGCAAGTTGATGACCTTTACATGATATTCTATTAAGGAAATTACTTATTTTCCAGCGATTTGAAGAAACTTAACCTCTAACCTTTTCAAAGCCGGATTGATTCCGTCTGGCCTGATTTTGAAAGTAAATGTAATTTAATATTATTCACAAGTTGAACTAATGCCTGCTCTTTCTAGAAGTACAAGAGAACCAATGCCTGGTCCATCTACAAGAGAAGCAAGCGTGACATATACATTATAAAAGTTATCTGTGATATTGTTGTTATTAGATAGTAGAAGGTGAACTTTATTGTTGTGCTCATTAGAACAATAGCATATTTTGATCCACTTGAAGAAAAATATATTTTTTATGTGGAAGTTCTATTATACTCGGCTAAAAATTATTTGTTTAAAATGAGAGAGGAGAGCAGAAGAAATTTTAAACTTTAATGAAATTAAGGCAGAACTTTACTTATACTGATCTGGAGTGTAGTAATGTTTTGACAGCAACTATAACAAATGTAGTGGTCACATTCAATCGTTTATTTCATTATGTGTTATTTGTGCAATCTGTAGAATTATTTTATATTACAGCAAAGTATCTTCTTCAGTTTAAAAACAATCGATTAAACATCAGAGTTATGTTCTGATACCTCTTTGTTACAATATCATTAAACTTGGCAAATATATATATTTATCTATAAAATTTTGAGTTTTAATTGCTGTTCAGCTGTTTAATTATAATAATTTTTAAAACTATGGCCGCTTTTAACTAATTTAAAACACCCTTTGATTAAAGCTGTTTTGCACCAACAGTGAAATAGTAACCTATTTTTACATTGTTTTCGTGGATTCCAATTGCTTAGATGGTCTGGCAACTTTTTGAAAGAATACATTTTTTTCCTATATCGAATATTTACCATTTGAATAAATAAGTGACACTTTCAAAAAATTCTTCGAATAAATTTTTTTTTCAAAATTTAAAAAACATTTTATTTTTCAATAACGTTATAGAAACAGAAAACGAATGAACGATAAATACCTCTATGCAAAAAATTATAGAATCAAATTTATGAAGTTTTACAAAAATTAATAAGAATTTGAAAGCCAACCTTTTGCCAAAAACTGTAAAAATAAAGTTTTTTGAAGTTTTTTTCGTGGATTCCAATTGCTTAGATGGTCTGGCAACTTTTTGAAAGAATATATTTTTTTCCTATATCGAATATTTACCATCTGAATAAATAAGTGACACTTTCAAAAAATTCTTCGAATAAATTTTTTTTTCAAAATTTAAAAAACATTTTATTTTTCAATAACGTTATAGAAACAGAAAACGAATGAACGATAAATACCTCTATGCAAAAAATTATAGAATCAAAATTATGAAGTTTTACAAAAATTAATAAGAATTTGAAAGTCACTTTTGCCACACACTGTATAAAATAAAGTTTTTTGAAAATTTTTTCATGGATTCCAATTGCTTAGATGGTCTGGCAACTTTTTGAAAGAATACATTTTTTTTCTATATCAAATATTTACCATTTGAATAAATAAGTGACACTTTCAAAAAATTAATAAGAATTTGAAAGTCAACCTTTTGCCAAACACTGTAAAAATAAAGTTTTTTGAAATTTTTTTCATGGATTCCAATTGCTTAGATGGTCTGGCAACTTTTTGAAAGAATAAATTTTTTTCCTATATCGAATATTTACCATTTGAATAAATAAGTGACACTTTCAAAAAATTCTTTGAATAAATTTTTTTTTTTTTCAAAATTTTTAAAAAAAAATTATTTTTTAATAACGTTATAGAAACAGAAAACGAATGAACGATAAATACCTCTATGCAAAAAATTATAGAATCAAAATTATAAAGTTTTACAAAAATTAATAAGAATTTGAAAGTCAACCTTTTGCCAAAAACTGTAAAAATAGAGTTTTTGGAAGTTTTTTTCGTGGATTCCAATTGCTTAGATGGTCTGGCAACTTTTTGAAAGAATACATTTTTTTCCTATATCGAATATTTACCATTTAAATGAATAAGTGACACTTTCAAAAAATTCTTCGAAAAAATTTTTTTTTTTTTAAATTTAAAAAACATTTTATTTTTCAATAACGTTATAGAAACAGAAAACGAATGAACGATAAATACGTCTATGCAAAAAATTATAGAATCAAAATTATGAAGTTTTACAAAAATTAATAAGAATTTGAAAGTCACTTTTGCCACACACTGTATAAAATAAAGTTTTTTGAAAATTTTTTCATGGATTCCAATTGCTTAGATGGTCTGGCAACTTTTTGAAAGAATATATTTTTTTCCTATATCGAATATTTACCATTTGAATAAATAAGTGACACTTTCAAAAAATTCTTCGAATAAATTTTTTTTTCAAAATTTAAAAAACATTTTATTTTTCAATAACGTTATAGAAACAGAAAACGAATGAACGATAAATACCTCTATGCAAAAAATTATAGAATCAAATTTATGAAGTTTTACAAAAATTAATAAGAATTTGAAAGTCAACCTTTTGCCAAAAACTGTAAAAATAAAGTTTTTTGAAGTTTTTTTCGTGGGTTCCAATTGCTTAGATGGTCTGGCAACTTTTTGAAAGAATACATTTTTTTCCTATATCGAATATTTACCATTTGAATAAATAAGTGACACTTTCAAAAAATTCTTCGAATATTTTTTTTTTTTCAAAATTTAAAAAAAAAAATTATTTTTCAATAACGTTATAGAAACAGAAAACGAATGAACGATAAATACCTCTATGCAAAAAATTATAGAATCAAAATTATAAAGTTTTACAAAAATTAATAAGAATTTGAAAGTCAACCTTTTGCCAAAAACTGTAAAAATAAAGTTTTTTGAAGTTTTTTTCGTGGATTCCAATTGCTTAGATGGTCTGGCAACTTTTTGAAAGAATACATTTTTTTCCTATATCGAATATTTACCATTTGAATAAATAAGTGACACTTTCAAAAAATTCTTCGAATAATTTTTTTTTTTCAAAATTTAAAAAAAAAAATATTTTTCAATAACGTTATAGAAACAGAAAACGAATGAACGATAAATACGTCTATGCAAAAAATTATAGAATCAAAATTATGAAGTTTTACAAAAATTAATAAGAATTTGAAAGTCACTTTTGCCACACACTGTATAAAATAAAGTTTTTTGAAAATTTTTTCATGGATTCCAATTGCTTAGATGGTCTGGCAACTTTTTGAAAGAATATATTTTTTTCCTATATCGAATATTTACCATTTGAATAAATAAGTGACACTTTCAAAAAATTCTTCGAATAAATTTTTTTTTCAAAATTTAAAAAACATTTTATTTTTCAATAACGTTATAGAAACAGAAAACGAATGAACGATAAATACCTCTATGCAAAAAATTATAGAATCAAATTTATGAAGTTTTACAAAAATTAATAAGAATTTGAAAGTCAACCTTTTGCCAAAAACTGTAAAAATAAAGTTTTTTGAAGTTTTTTTCGTGGGTTCCAATTGCTTAGATGGTCTGGCAACTTTTTGAAAGAATACATTTTTTTCCTATATCGAATATTTACCATTTGAATAAATAAGTGACACTTTCAAAAAATTCTTCGAATAATTTTTTTTTTTCAAAATTTAAAAAAAAAAATATTTTTCAATAACGTTATAGAAACAGAAAACGAATGAACGATAAATACCTCTATGCAAAAAATTATAGAATCAAATTTATGAAGTTTTACAAAAATTAATAAGAATTTGAAAGTCAACCTTTTGCCAAAAACTGTAAAAATAAAGTTTTTTGAAGTTTTTTTCGTGGGTTCCAATTGCTTAGATGGTCTGGCAACTTTTTGAAAGAATACATTTTTTTCCTATATCGAATATTTACCATTTGAATAAATAAGTGACACTTTCAAAAAATTCTTCGAATATTTTTTTTTTTCAAAATTTAAAAAAAAAAAATTATTTTTCAATAACGTTATAGAAACAGAAAACGAATGAACGATAAATACCTCTATGCAAAAAATTATAGAATCAAAATTATAAAGTTTTACAAAAATTAATAAGAATTTGAAAGTCAACCTTTTGCCAAAAACTGTAAAAATAAAGTTTTTTGAAGTTTTTTTCGTGGATTCCAATTGCTTAGATGGTCTGGCAACTTTTTGAAAGAATACATTTTTTTCCTATATCGAATATTTACCATTTGAATAAATAAGTGACACTTTCAAAAAATTCTTCGAATAAATTTTTTTTTCAAAATTTAAAAAACATTTTATTTTTCAATAACGTTATAGAAACAGAAAACGAATGAACGATAAATACCTCTATGCAAAAAATTATAGAATCAAATTTATGAAGTTTTACAAAAATTAATAAGAATTTGAAAGTCAACCTTTTGCCAAAAACTGTAAAAATAAAGTTTTTTGAAGTTTTTTTCGTGGGTTCCAATTGCTTAGATGGTCTGGCAACTTTTTGAAAGAATACATTTTTTTCCTATATCGAATATTTACCATTTGAATAAATAAGTGACACTTTCAAAAAATTCTTCGAATATTTTTTTTTTTTCAAAATTTAAAAAAAAAAATTATTTTTTAATAACGTTATAGAAACAGAAAACGAATGAACGATAAATACCTCTATGCAAAAAATTATAGAATCAAAATTATAAAGTTTTACAAAAATTAATAAGAATTTGAAAGTCAACCTTTTGCCAAAAACTGTAAAAATAAAGTTTTTTGAAGTTTTTTTCGTGGATTCCAATTGCTTAGATGGTCTGGCAACTTTTTGAAAGAATACATTTTTTTCCTATATCGAATATTTACCATTTGAATAAATAAGTGACACTTTCAAAAAATTCTTCGAATAATTTTTTTTTTTCAAAATTTAAAAAAAAAAATATTTTTCAATAACGTTATAGAAACAGAAAACGAATGAACGATAAATACGTCTATGCAAAAAATTATAGAATCAAAATTATGAAGTTTTACAAAAATTAATAAGAATTTGAAAGTCACTTTTGCCACACACTGTATAAAATAAAGTTTTTTGAAAATTTTTTCATGGATTCCAATTGCTTAGATGGTCTGGCAACTTTTTGAAAGAATATATTTTTTTCCTATATCGAATATTTACCATTTGAATAAATAAGTGACACTTTCAAAAAATTCTTCGAATAAATTTTTTTTTCAAAATTTAAAAAACATTTTATTTTTCAATAACGTTATAGAAACAGAAAACGAATGAACGATAAATACCTCTATGCAAAAAATTATAGAATCAAATTTATGAAGTTTTACAAAAATTAATAAGAATTTGAAAGTCAACCTTTTGCCAAAAACTGTAAAAATAAAGTTTTTTGAAGTTTTTTTCGTGGGTTCCAATTGCTTAGATGGTCTGGCAACTTTTTGAAAGAATACATTTTTTTCCTATATCGAATATTTACCATTTGAATAAATAAGTGACACTTTCAAAAAATTCTTCGAATAATTTTTTTTTTTCAAAATTTAAAAAAAAAAAATATTTTTCAATAACGTTATAGAAACAGAAAACGAATGAACGATAAATACCTCTATGCAAAAAATTATAGAATCAAATTTATGAAGTTTTACAAAAATTAATAAGAATTTGAAAGTCAACCTTTTGCCAAAAACTGTAAAAATAAAGTTTTTTGAAGTTTTTTTCGTGGGTTCCAATTGCTTAGATGGTCTGGCAACTTTTTGAAAGAATACATTTTTTTCCTATATCGAATATTTACCATTTGAATAAATAAGTGACACTTTCAAAAAATTCTTCGAATATTTTTTTTTTCAAAATTTAAAAAAAAAAAATTATTTTTCAATAACGTTATAGAAACAGAAAACGAATGAACGATAAATACCTCTATGCAAAAAATTATAGAATCAAAATTATAAAGTTTTACAAAAATTAATAAGAATTTGAAAGTCAACCTTTTGCCAAAAACTGTAAAAATAAAGTTTTTTGAAGTTTTTTTCGTGGATTCCAATTGCTTAGATGGTCTGGCAACTTTTTGAAAGAATACATTTTTTTCCTATATCGAATATTTACCATTTGAATAAATAAGTGACACTTTCAAAAAATTCTTCGAATAATTTTTTTTTTTCAAAATTTAAAAAAAAAAATATTTTTCAATAACGTTATAGAAACAGAAAACGAATGAACGATAAATACCTCTATGCAAAAAATTATAGAATCAAAATTATAAAGTTTTACAAAAATTAATAAGAATTTGAAAGTCAACCTTTTGCCAAAAACTGTAAAAATAAAGTTTTTTGAAGTTTTTTTCGTGGATTCCAATTGCTTAGATGGTCTGGCAACATTTTGAAAGAATAATTTTTTTTCCTATATCGAATATTTACCATTTGAATAAATAAGTGACACTTTCAAAAAATTCTTCGAATAAATTTTTTTTTCAAAATTTAAAAAACATTTTATTTTTCAATAACGTTATAGAAACAGAAAACGAATGAACGATAAATACCTCTATGCAAAAAATTATAGAATCAAATTTATGAAGTTTTACAAAAATTAATAAGAATTTGAAAGCCAACCTTTTGCCAAAAACTGTAAAAATAAAGTTTTTTGAAGTTTTTTTCGTGGATTCCAATTGCTTAGATGGTCTGGCAACTTTTTGAAAGAATACATTTTTTTCCTATATCGAATATTTACCATCTGAATAAATAAGTGACACTTTCAAAAAATTCTTCGAATAAATTTTTTTTTCAAAATTTAAAAAACATTTTATTTTTCAATAACGTTATAGAAACAGAAAACGAATGAACGATAAATACGTCTATGCAAAAAATTATAGAATCAAAATTATGAAGTTTTACAAAAATTAATAAGAATTTGAAAGTCACTTTTGCCACACACTGTATAAAATAAAGTTTTTTGAAAATTTTTTCATGGATTCCAATTGCTTAGATGGTCTGGCAACTTTTTGAAAGAATACATTTTTTTCCTATATCGAATATTTACCATTTGAATAAATAAGTGACACTTTCAAAAAATTCTTTGAATAAATTTTTTTTTTTTCAAAATTTTTAAAAAAAAATTATTTTTCAATAACGATAGAAACAGAAAACGAATGAACGATAAATACCTCTATGCAAAAAATTATAGAATCAAAATTATAAAGTTTTACAAAAATTAATAAGAATTTGAAAGCCAACCTTTTGCCAAAAACTGTAAAAATAAAGTTTTTTGAAGTTTTTTTCGTGGATTCCAATTGCTTAGATGGTCTGGCAACTTTTTGAAAGAATACATTTTTTTCCTATATCGAATATTTACCATCTGAATAAATAAGTGACACTTTCAAAAAATTCTTCGAATAAATTTTTTTTTCAAAATTTAAAAAACATTTTATTTTTCAATAACGTTATAGAAACAGAAAACGAATGAACGATAAATACGTCTATGCAAAAAATTATAGAATCAAAATTATGAAGTTTTACAAAAATTAATAAGAATTTGAAAGTCACTTTTGCCACACACTGTATAAAATAAAGTTTTTTGAAAATTTTTTCATGGATTCCAATTGCTTAGATGGTCTGGCAACTTTTTGAAAGAATACATTTTTTTCCTATATCGAATATTTACCATTTGAATAAATAAGTGACACTTTCAAAAAATTCTTCGAATAAATTTTTTTTTCAAAATTTAAAAAACATTTTATTTTTCAATAACGTTATAGAAACAGAAAACGAATGAACGATAAATACCTCTATGCAAAAAATTATAGAATCAAAATTATGAAGTTGTACAAAAATTAATAAGAATTTGAAAGTCACTTTTGCCACACACTGTATAAAATAAAGTTTTTTGAAAATTTTTTCATGGATTCCAATTGCTTAGATGGTCTGGCAACTTTTTGAAAGAATACATTTTTTTCCTATATCGAATATTTACCATTTGAATAAATAAGTGACACTTTCAAAAAATTCTTCGAATAAATTTTTTTTTCAAAATTTAAAAAACATTTTATTTTTCAATAACGTTATAGAAACAGAAAACGAATGAACGATAAATACCTCTATGCAAAAAATTATAGAATCAAAATTATGAAGTTGTACAAAAATTAATAAGAATTTGAAAGTCACTTTTGCCACACACTGTATAAAATAAAGTTTTTTGAAAATTTTTTCATGGATTCCAATTGCTTAGATGGTCTGGCAACTTTTTGAAAGAATACATTTTTTTCCTATATCGAATATTTACCATTTAAATGAATAAGTGACACTTTCAAAAAATTCTTCGAAAAATTTTTTTTTTTTTTAAATTTAAAAAACATTTTATTTTTCAATAACGTTATAGAAACAGAAAACGAATGAACGATAAATACGTCTATGCAAAAAATTATAGAATCAAAATTATGAAGTTTTACAAAAATTAATAAGAATTTGAAAGTCACTTTTGCCACACACTGTATAAAATAAAGTTTTTTGAAAATTTTTTCATGGATTCCAATTGCTTAGATGGTCTGGCAACTTTTTGAAAGAATATATTTTTTTCCTATATCGAATATTTACCATTTGAATAAATAAGTGACACTTTCAAAAAATTCTTCGAATAAATTTTTTTTTCAAAATTTAAAAAACATTTTATTTTTCAATAACGTTATAGAAACAGAAAACGAATGAACGATAAATACCTCTATGCAAAAAATTATAGAATCAAAATTATGAAGTTGTACAAAAATTAATAAGAATTTGAAAGTCACTTTTGCCACACACTGTATAAAATAAAGTTTTTTGAAAATTTTTTCATGGATTCCAATTGCTTAGATGGTCTGGCAACTTTTTGAAAGAATATATTTTTTTCCTATATCGAATATTTACCATTTGAATAAATAAGTGACACTTTCAAAAAATTCTTCGAATAAATTTTTTTTTCAAAATTTAAAAAACATTTTATTTTTCAATAACGTTATAGAAACAGAAAACGAATGAACGATAAATACCTCTATGCAAAAAATTATAGAATCAAATTTATGAAGTTTTACAAAAATTAATAAGAATTTGAAAGTCAACCTTTTGCCAAAAACTGTAAAAATAAAGTTTTTTGAAGTTTTTTTCGTGGGTTCCAATTGCTTAGATGGTCTGGCAACATTTTGAAAGAATAATTTTTTTTCCTATATCGAATATTTACCATTTGAATAAATAAGTGACACTTTCAAAAAATTCTTTGAATAAATTTTTTTTTTTCAAAATTTTAAAAAAAAATGTATTTTTCAATAACGTTATAGAAACAGAAAACGAATGAACGATAAATACCTCTATGCAAAAAATTATAGAATCAAAATTATGAAGTTGTACAAAAATTAATAAGAATTTGAAAGTCACTTTTGCCACACACTGTATAAAATAAAGTTTTTTGAAAATTTTTTCATGGATTCCAATTGCTTAGATGGTCTGGCAACTTTTTGAAAGAATACATTTTTTTCCTATATCGAATATTTACCATTTGAATAAATAAGTGACACTTTCAAAAAATTCTTCGAATAATTTTTTTTTTCAAAATTTAAAAAACATTTTATTTTTCAATAACGTTATAGAAACAGAAAACGAATGAACGATAAATACCTTTATGCAAAAAATTATAGAATCAAAATTATGAAGTTTTACAAAAATTAATAAGAATTTGAAAGTCAACCTTTTGCCAAAAACTGTAAAAATAAAGTTTTTTGAAGTTTTTTTCGTGGGTTCCAATTGCTTAGATGGTCTGGCAACATTTTGAAAGAATAATTTTTTTTCCTATATCGAATATTTACCATTTGAATAAATAAGTGACACTTTCAAAAAATTCTTTGAATAAATTTTTTTTTTTCAAAATTTTTAAAAAAAATGTATTTTTCAATAACGTTATAGAAACAGAAAACGAATGAACGATAAATACCTCTATGCAAAAAATTATAGAATCAAAATTATAAAGTTTTACAAAAATTAATAAGAATTTGAAAGTCAACCTTTTGCCAAAAACTGTAAAAATAAAGTTTTCTGAAGTTTTTTTTCGTGGATTCCAATTGCTTAGATGGTCTGGCAACTTTTTGAAAGAATACATTTTTTTCCTATATCGAATATTTACCATCTGAATAAATAAGTGACACTTTCAAAAAATTCTTCGAATAAATTTTTTTTTCAAAATTTAAAAAACATTTTATTTTTCAATAACGTTATAGAAACAGAAAACGAATGAACGATAAATACCTCTATGCAAAAAATTATAGAATCAAAATTATGAAGTTTTACAAAAATTAATAAGAATTTGAAAGTCACTTTTGCCACACACTGTATAAAATAAAGTTTTTTGAAAATTTTTTCATGGATTCCAATTGCTTAGATGGTCTGGCAACTTTTTGAAAGAATACATTTTTTTTCTATATCAAATATTTACCATTTGAATAAATAAGTGACACTTTCAAAAAATTCTTCGAATATTTTTTTTTTTCAAAATTTAAAAAAAAAAAATTATTTTTCAATAACGTTATAGAAACAGAAAACGAATGAACGATAAATACCTCTATGCAAAAAATTATAGAATCAAATTTATGAAGTTTTACAAAAATTAATAAGAATTTGAAAGTCAACCTTTTGCCAAAAACTGTAAAAATAAAGTTTTTTGAAGTTTTTTTCGTGGGTTCCAATTGCTTAGATGGTCTGGCAACTTTTTGAAAGAATACATTTTTTTCCTATATCGAATATTTACCATTTGAATAAATAAGTGACACTTTCAAAAAATTCTTCGAATATTTTTTTTTTCAAAATTTAAAAAAAAAAAATTATTTTTCAATAACGTTATAGAAACAGAAAACGAATGAACGATAAATACCTCTATGCAAAAAATTATAGAATCAAAATTATAAAGTTTTACAAAAATTAATAAGAATTTGAAAGTCAACCTTTTGCCAAAAACTGTAAAAATAAAGTTTTTTGAAGTTTTTTTCGTGGATTCCAATTGCTTAGATGGTCTGGCAACTTTTTGAAAGAATACATTTTTTTCCTATATCGAATATTTACCATTTGAATAAATAAGTGACACTTTCAAAAAATTCTTCGAATAATTTTTTTTTTTCAAAATTTAAAAAAAAAAATATTTTTCAATAACGTTATAGAAACAGAAAACGAATGAACGATAAATACCTCTATGCAAAAAATTATAGAATCAAAATTATAAAGTTTTACAAAAATTAATAAGAATTTGAAAGTCAACCTTTTGCCAAAAACTGTAAAAATAAAGTTTTTTGAAGTTTTTTTCGTGGATTCCAATTGCTTAGATGGTCTGGCAACATTTTGAAAGAATAATTTTTTTTCCTATATCGAATATTTACCATTTGAATAAATAAGTGACACTTTCAAAAAATTCTTCGAATAAATTTTTTTTTCAAAATTTAAAAAACATTTTATTTTTCAATAACGTTATAGAAACAGAAAACGAATGAACGATAAATACCTCTATGCAAAAAATTATAGAATCAAATTTATGAAGTTTTACAAAAATTAATAAGAATTTGAAAGCCAACCTTTTGCCAAAAACTGTAAAAATAAAGTTTTTTGAAGTTTTTTTCGTGGATTCCAATTGCTTAGATGGTCTGGCAACTTTTTGAAAGAATACATTTTTTTCCTATATCGAATATTTACCATCTGAATAAATAAGTGACACTTTCAAAAAATTCTTCGAATAAATTTTTTTTTCAAAATTTAAAAAACATTTTATTTTTCAATAACGTTATAGAAACAGAAAACGAATGAACGATAAATACGTCTATGCAAAAAATTATAGAATCAAAATTATGAAGTTTTACAAAAATTAATAAGAATTTGAAAGTCACTTTTGCCACACACTGTATAAAATAAAGTTTTTTGAAAATTTTTTCATGGATTCCAATTGCTTAGATGGTCTGGCAACTTTTTGAAAGAATACATTTTTTTCCTATATCGAATATTTACCATTTGAATAAATAAGTGACACTTTCAAAAAATTCTTCGAATAAATTTTTTTTTCAAAATTTAAAAAACATTTTATTTTTCAATAACGTTATAGAAACAGAAAACGAATGAACGATAAATACCTCTATGCAAAAAATTATAGAATCAAAATTATGAAGTTGTACAAAAATTAATAAGAATTTGAAAGTCACTTTTGCCACACACTGTATAAAATAAAGTTTTTTGAAAATTTTTTCATGGATTCCAATTGCTTAGATGGTCTGGCAACTTTTTGAAAGAATACATTTTTTTCCTATATCGAATATTTACCATTTGAATAAATAAGTGACACTTTCAAAAAATTCTTCGAATAAATTTTTTTTTCAAAATTTAAAAAACATTTTATTTTTCAATAACGTTATAGAAACAGAAAACGAATGAACGATAAATACCTCTATGCAAAAAATTATAGAATCAAAATTATGAAGTTGTACAAAAATTAATAAGAATTTGAAAGTCACTTTTGCCACACACTGTATAAAATAAAGTTTTTTGAAAATTTTTTCATGGATTCCAATTGCTTAGATGGTCTGGCAACTTTTTGAAAGAATACATTTTTTTCCTATATCGAATATTTACCATTTAAATGAATAAGTGACACTTTCAAAAAATTCTTCGAAAAATTTTTTTTTTTTTTAAATTTAAAAAACATTTTATTTTTCAATAACGTTATAGAAACAGAAAACGAATGAACGATAAATACGTCTATGCAAAAAATTATAGAATCAAAATTATGAAGTTTTACAAAAATTAATAAGAATTTGAAAGTCACTTTTGCCACACACTGTATAAAATAAAGTTTTTTGAAAATTTTTTCATGGATTCCAATTGCTTAGATGGTCTGGCAACTTTTTGAAAGAATACATTTTTTTTCTATATCAAATATTTACCATTTGAATAAATAAGTGACACTTTCAAAAAATTCTTCGAATATTTTTTTTTTTCAAAATTTAAAAAAAAAAAATTATTTTTCAATAACGTTATAGAAACAGAAAACGAATGAACGATAAATACCTCTATGCAAAAAATTATAGAATCAAATTTATGAAGTTTTACAAAAATTAATAAGAATTTGAAAGTCAACCTTTTGCCAAAAACTGTAAAAATAAAGTTTTTTGAAGTTTTTTTCGTGGGTTCCAATTGCTTAGATGGTCTGGCAACTTTTTGAAAGAATACATTTTTTTCCTATATCGAATATTTACCATTTGAATAAATAAGTGACACTTTCAAAAAATTCTTCGAATATTTTTTTTTTTCAAAATTTAAAAAAAAAAAATTATTTTTCAATAACGTTATAGAAACAGAAAACGAATGAACGATAAATACCTCTATGCAAAAAATTATAGAATCAAAATTATAAAGTTTTACAAAAATTAATAAGAATTTGAAAGTCAACCTTTTGCCAAAAACTGTAAAAATAAAGTTTTTTGAAGTTTTTTTCGTGGATTCCAATTGCTTAGATGGTCTGGCAACTTTTTGAAAGAATACATTTTTTTCCTATATCGAATATTTACCATTTGAATAAATAAGTGACACTTTCAAAAAATTCTTCGAATAATTTTTTTTTTTCAAAATTTAAAAAAAAAAATATTTTTCAATAACGTTATAGAAACAGAAAACGAATGAACGATAAATACCTCTATGCAAAAAATTATAGAATCAAAATTATAAAGTTTTACAAAAATTAATAAGAATTTGAAAGTCAACCTTTTGCCAAAAACTGTAAAAATAAAGTTTTTTGAAGTTTTTTTCGTGGATTCCAATTGCTTAGATGGTCTGGCAACATTTTGAAAGAATAATTTTTTTTCCTATATCGAATATTTACCATTTGAATAAATAAGTGACACTTTCAAAAAATTCTTCGAATAAATTTTTTTTTCAAAATTTAAAAAACATTTTATTTTTCAATAACGTTATAGAAACAGAAAACGAATGAACGATAAATACCTCTATGCAAAAAATTATAGAATCAAATTTATGAAGTTTTACAAAAATTAATAAGAATTTGAAAGCCAACCTTTTGCCAAAAACTGTAAAAATAAAGTTTTTTGAAGTTTTTTTCGTGGATTCCAATTGCTTAGATGGTCTGGCAACTTTTTGAAAGAATACATTTTTTTCCTATATCGAATATTTACCATCTGAATAAATAAGTGACACTTTCAAAAAATTCTTCGAATAAATTTTTTTTTCAAAATTTAAAAAACATTTTATTTTTCAATAACGTTATAGAAACAGAAAACGAATGAACGATAAATACGTCTATGCAAAAAATTATAGAATCAAAATTATGAAGTTTTACAAAAATTAATAAGAATTTGAAAGTCACTTTTGCCACACACTGTATAAAATAAAGTTTTTTGAAAATTTTTTCATGGATTCCAATTGCTTAGATGGTCTGGCAACTTTTTGAAAGAATACATTTTTTTCCTATATCGAATATTTACCATTTGAATAAATAAGTGACACTTTCAAAAAATTCTTCGAATAAATTTTTTTTTCAAAATTTAAAAAACATTTTATTTTTCAATAACGTTATAGAAACAGAAAACGAATGAACGATAAATACCTCTATGCAAAAAATTATAGAATCAAAATTATGAAGTTGTACAAAAATTAATAAGAATTTGAAAGTCACTTTTGCCACACACTGTATAAAATAAAGTTTTTTGAAAATTTTTTCATGGATTCCAATTGCTTAGATGGTCTGGCAACTTTTTGAAAGAATACATTTTTTTCCTATATCGAATATTTACCATTTGAATAAATAAGTGACACTTTCAAAAAATTCTTCGAATAAATTTTTTTTTCAAAATTTAAAAAACATTTTATTTTTCAATAACGTTATAGAAACAGAAAACGAATGAACGATAAATACCTCTATGCAAAAAATTATAGAATCAAAATTATGAAGTTGTACAAAAATTAATAAGAATTTGAAAGTCACTTTTGCCACACACTGTATAAAATAAAGTTTTTTGAAAATTTTTTCATGGATTCCAATTGCTTAGATGGTCTGGCAACTTTTTGAAAGAATACATTTTTTTCCTATATCGAATATTTACCATTTAAATGAATAAGTGACACTTTCAAAAAATTCTTCGAAAAATTTTTTTTTTTTTTAAATTTAAAAAACATTTTATTTTTCAATAACGTTATAGAAACAGAAAACGAATGAACGATAAATACGTCTATGCAAAAAATTATAGAATCAAAATTATGAAGTTTTACAAAAATTAATAAGAATTTGAAAGTCACTTTTGCCACACACTGTATAAAATAAAGTTTTTTGAAAATTTTTTCATGGATTCCAATTGCTTAGATGGTCTGGCAACTTTTTGAAAGAATATATTTTTTTCCTATATCGAATATTTACCATTTGAATAAATAAGTGACACTTTCAAAAAATTCTTCGAATAAATTTTTTTTTCAAAATTTAAAAAACATTTTATTTTTCAATAACGTTATAGAAACAGAAAACGAATGAACGATAAATACCTCTATGCAAAAAATTATAGAATCAAAATTATGAAGTTGTACAAAAATTAATAAGAATTTGAAAGTCACTTTTGCCACACACTGTATAAAATAAAGTTTTTTGAAAATTTTTTCATGGATTCCAATTGCTTAGATGGTCTGGCAACTTTTTGAAAGAATATATTTTTTTCCTATATCGAATATTTACCATTTGAATAAATAAGTGACACTTTCAAAAAATTCTTCGAATAAATTTTTTTTTCAAAATTTAAAAAACATTTTATTTTTCAATAACGTTATAGAAACAGAAAACGAATGAACGATAAATACCTCTATGCAAAAAATTATAGAATCAAATTTATGAAGTTTTACAAAAATTAATAAGAATTTGAAAGTCAACCTTTTGCCAAAAACTGTAAAAATAAAGTTTTTTGAAGTTTTTTTCGTGGGTTCCAATTGCTTAGATGGTCTGGCAACATTTTGAAAGAATAATTTTTTTTCCTATATCGAATATTTACCATTTGAATAAATAAGTGACACTTTCAAAAAATTCTTTGAATAAATTTTTTTTTTTCAAAATTTTAAAAAAAAATGTATTTTTCAATAACGTTATAGAAACAGAAAACGAATGAACGATAAATACCTCTATGCAAAAAATTATAGAATCAAAATTATGAAGTTGTACAAAAATTAATAAGAATTTGAAAGTCACTTTTGCCACACACTGTATAAAATAAAGTTTTTTGAAAATTTTTTCATGGATTCCAATTGCTTAGATGGTCTGGCAACTTTTTGAAAGAATACATTTTTTTCCTATATCGAATATTTACCATTTGAATAAATAAGTGACACTTTCAAAAAATTCTTCGAATAATTTTTTTTTTCAAAATTTAAAAAACATTTTATTTTTCAATAACGTTATAGAAACAGAAAACGAATGAACGATAAATACCTTTATGCAAAAAATTATAGAATCAAAATTATGAAGTTTTACAAAAATTAATAAGAATTTGAAAGTCAACCTTTTGCCAAAAACTGTAAAAATAAAGTTTTTTGAAGTTTTTTTCGTGGGTTCCAATTGCTTAGATGGTCTGGCAACATTTTGAAAGAATAATTTTTTTTCCTATATCGAATATTTACCATTTGAATAAATAAGTGACACTTTCAAAAAATTCTTTGAATAAATTTTTTTTTTTCAAAATTTTTAAAAAAAATGTATTTTTCAATAACGTTATAGAAACAGAAAACGAATGAACGATAAATACCTCTATGCAAAAAATTATAGAATCAAAATTATAAAGTTTTACAAAAATTAATAAGAATTTGAAAGTCAACCTTTTGCCAAAAACTGTAAAAATAAAGTTTTCTGAAGTTTTTTTTCGTGGATTCCAATTGCTTAGATGGTCTGGCAACTTTTTGAAAGAATACATTTTTTTCCTATATCGAATATTTACCATCTGAATAAATAAGTGACACTTTCAAAAAATTCTTCGAATAAATTTTTTTTTCAAAATTTAAAAAACATTTTATTTTTCAATAACGTTATAGAAACAGAAAACGAATGAACGATAAATACCTCTATGCAAAAAATTATAGAATCAAAATTATGAAGTTTTACAAAAATTAATAAGAATTTGAAAGTCACTTTTGCCACACACTGTATAAAATAAAGTTTTTTGAAAATTTTTTCATGGATTCCAATTGCTTAGATGGTCTGGCAACTTTTTGAAAGAATACATTTTTTTTCTATATCAAATATTTACCATTTGAATAAATAAGTGACACTTTCAAAAAATTAATAAGAATTTGAAAGTCAACCTTTTGCCAAACACTGTAAAAATAAAGTTTTTTGAAATTTTTTTCATGGATTCCAATTGCTTAGATGGTCTGGCAACTTTTTGAAAGAATAAATTTTTTTCCTATATCGAATATTTACCATTTGAATAAATAAGTGACACTTTCAAAAAATTCTTTGAATAAATTTTTTTTTTTTCAAAATTTTTAAAAAAAAATTATTTTTCAATAACGATAGAAACAGAAAACGAATGAACGATAAATACCTCTATGCAAAAAATTATAGAATCAAAATTATAAAGTTTTACAAAAATTAATAAGAATTTGAAAGTCAACCTTTTGCCAAAAACTGTAAAAATAGAGTTTTTGGAAGTTTTTTTCGTGGATTCCAATTGCTTAGATGGTCTGGCAACTTTTTGAAAGAATACATTTTTTTCCTATATCGAATATTTACCATTTAAATGAATAAGTGACACTTTCAAAAAATTCTTCGAAAAATTTTTTTTTTTTTTAAATTTAAAAAACATTTTATTTTTCAATAACGTTATAGAAACAGAAAACGAATGAACGATAAATACGTCTATGCAAAAAATTATAGAATCAAAATTATGAAGTTTTACAAAAATTAATAAGAATTTGAAAGTCACTTTTGCCACACACTGTATAAAATAAAGTTTTTTGAAAATTTTTTCATGGATTCCAATTGCTTAGATGGTCTGGCAACTTTTTGAAAGAATATATTTTTTTCCTATATCGAATATTTACCATTTGAATAAATAAGTGACACTTTCAAAAAATTCTTTGAATAAATTTTTTTTTTTCAAAATTTTTAAAAAAAATGTATTTTTCAATAACGTTATAGAAACAGAAAACGAATGAACGATAAATACCTCTATGCAAAAAATTATAGAATCAAAATTATAAAGTTTTACAAAAATTAATAAGAATTTGAAAGTCAACCTTTTGCCAAAAACTGTAAAAATAAAGTTTTTTGAAGTTTTTTTCGTGGATTCCAATTGCTTAGATGGTCTGGCAACATTTTGAAAGAATAATTTTTTTTCCTATATCGAATATTTACCATTTGAATAAATAAGTGACACTTTCAAAAAATTCTTCGAATAAATTTTTTTTTCAAAATTTAAAAAACATTTTATTTTTCAATAACGTTATAGAAACAGAAAACGAATGAACGATAAATACCTCTATGCAAAAAATTATAGAATCAAATTTATGAAGTTTTACAAAAATTAATAAGAATTTGAAAGCCAACCTTTTGCCAAAAACTGTAAAAATAAAGTTTTTTGAAGTTTTTTTCGTGGATTCCAATTGCTTAGATGGTCTGGCAACTTTTTGAAAGAATACATTTTTTTCCTATATCGAATATTTACCATTTGAATAAATAAGTGACACTTTCAAAAAATTCTTCGAATAATTTTTTTTTTTCAAAATTTAAAAAAAAAAAATATTTTTCAATAACGTTATAGAAACAGAAAACGAATGAACGATAAATACCTCTATGCAAAAAATTATAGAATCAAAATTATAAAGTTTTACAAAAATTAATAAGAATTTGAAAGTCAACCTTTTGCCAAAAACTGTAAAAATAAAGTTTTTTGAAGTTTTTTTCGTGGGTTCCAATTGCTTAGATGGTCTGGCAACATTTTGAAAGAATAATTTTTTTTCCTATATCGAATATTTACCATTTGAATAAATAAGTGACACTTTCAAAAAATTCTTTGAATAAATTTTTTTTTTCAAAATTTTTAAAAAAAATGTATTTTTCAATAACGTTATAGAAACAGAAAACGAATGAACGATAAATACCTCTATGCAAAAAATTATAGAATCAAAATTATAAAGTTTTACAAAAATTAATAAGAATTTGAAAGTCAACCTTTTGCCAAAAACTGTAAAAATAAAGTTTTTTGAAGTTTTTTTCGTGGGTTCCAATTGCTTAGATGGTCTGGCAACATTTTGAAAGAATAATTTTTTTTCCTATATCGAATATTTACCATTTGAATAAATAAGTGACACTTTCAAAAAATTCTTTGAATAAATTTTTTTTTTTCAAAATTTTTAAAAAAAATGTATTTTTCAATAACGTTATAGAAACAGAAAACGAATGAACGATAAATACCTCTATGCAAAAAATTATAGAATCAAATTTATGAAGTTTTACAAAAATTAATAAGAATTTGAAAGCCAACCTTTTGCCAAAAACTGTAAAAATAAAGTTTTTTGAAGTTTTTTTCGTGGATTCCAATTGCTTAGATGGTCTGGCAACTTTTTGAAAGAATACATTTTTTTCCTATATCGAATATTTACCATTTAAATGAATAAGTGACCCTTTCAAAAAATTCTTCGAAAAAAATTTTTTTTTTTTAAATTTAAAAAACATTTTATTTTTCAATAACGTTATAGAAACAGAAAACGAATGAACGATAAATACGTCTATGCAAAAAATTATAGAATCAAAATTATGAAGTTTTACAAAAATTAATAAGAATTTGAAAGTCACTTTTGCCACACACTGTATAAAATAAAGTTTTTTGAAAATTTTTTCATGGATTCCAATTGCTTAGATGGTCTGGCAACTTTTTGAAAGAATACATTTTTTTCCTATATCGAATATTTACCATTTGAATAAATAAGTGACACTTTCAAAAAATTCTTCGAATAAATTTTTTTTTCAAAATTTAAAAAACATTTTATTTTTCAATAACGTTATAGAAACAGAAAACGAATGAACGATAAATACCTCTATGCAAAAAATTATAGAATCAAAATTATGAAGTTGTACAAAAATTAATAAGAATTTGAAAGTCACTTTTGCCACACACTGTATAAAATAAAGTTTTTTGAAAATTTTTTCATGGATTCCAATTGCTTAGATGGTCTGGCAACTTTTTGAAAGAATACATTTTTTTCCTATATCGAATATTTACCATTTGAATAAATAAGTGACACTTTCAAAAAATTCTTCGAATAATTTTTTTTTTCAAAATTTAAAAAACATTTTATTTTTCAATAACGTTATAGAAACAGAAAACGAATGAACGATAAATACCTTTATGCAAAAAATTATAGAATCAAAATTATGAAGTTTTACAAAAATTAATAAGAATTTGAAAGCCAACCTTTTGCCAAAAACTGTAAAAATAAAGTTTTTTGAAGTTTTTTTCGTGGATTCCAATTGCTTAGATGGTCTGGCAACTTTTTGAAAGAATACATTTTTTTCCTATATCGAATATTTACCATTTGAATAAATAAGTGACACTTTCAAAAAATTCTTCGAATAATTTTTTTTTTCAAAATTTAAAAAACATTTTATTTTTCAATAACGTTATAGAAACAGAAAACGAATGAACGATAAATACCTCTATGCAAAAAATTATAGAATCAAATTTATGAAGTTTTACAAAAATTAATAAGAATTTGAAAGTCAACCTTTTGCCAAAAACTGTAAAAATAAAGTTTTTTGAAGTTTTTTTTCGTGGGTTCCAATTGCTTAGATGGTCTGGCAACTTTTTGAAAAAATACATTTTTTTCCTATATCGAATATTTACCATTTGAATAAATAAGTGACACTTTCAAAAAATTCTTCGAATAAATTTTTTTTTCAAAATTTAAAAAACATTTTATTTTTCAATAACGTTATAGAAACAGAAAACGAATGAACGATAAATACCTCTATGCAAAAAATTATAGAATCAAAATTATAAAGTTTTACAAAAATTAATAAGAATTTGAAAGTCAACCTTTTGCCAAAAACTGTAAAAATAAAGTTTTTTGAAGTTTTTTTCGTGGATTCCAATTGCTTAGATGGTCTGGCAACTTTTTAAAAGAATCCATTTTTTTCCTATATCGAATATTTACCATTTGAATAAATAAGTGACACTTTCAAAAAATTCTTCGAATAAATTTTTTTTTCAAAATTTAAAAAACATTTTATTTTTCAATAACGTTATAGAAACAGAAAACGAATGAACGATAAATACCTTTATGCAAAAAATTATAGAATCAAAATTATGAAGTTTTACAAAAATTAATAAGAATTTGAAAGTCAACCTTTTGCCAAAAACTGTAAAAATAAAGTTTTTTGAAGTTTTTTTCGTGGATTCCAATTGCTTAGATGGTCTGGCAACTTTTTGAAAGAATACATTTTTTTCCTATATCGAATATTTACCATTTGAATAAATAAGTGACACTTTCAAAAAATTCTTCGAATAAATTTTTTTTTCAAAATTTAAAAAACATTTTATTTTTCAATAACGTTATAGAAACAGAAAACGAATGAACGATAAATACCTCTATGCAAAAAATTATAGAATCAAATTTATGAAGTTTTACAAAAATTAATAAGAATTTGAAAGTCAACCTTTTGCCAAAAACTGTAAAAATAGAGTTTTTGGAAGTTTTTTTCGTGGATTCCAATTGCTTAGATGGTCTGGCAACTTTTTGAAAGAATACATTTTTTTCCTATATCGAATATTTACCATTTAAATGAATAAGTGACACTTTCAAAAAATTCTTCGAAAATTTTTTTTTTTTTTTAAATTTAAAAAACATTTTATTTTTCAATAACGTTATAGAAACAGAAAACGAATGAACGATAAATACGTCTATGCAAAAAATTATAGAATCAAAATTATGAAGTTTTACAAAAATTAATAAGAATTTGAAAGTCACTTTTGCCACACACTGTATAAAATAAAGTTTTTTGAAAATTTTTTCATGGATTCCAATTGCTTAGATGGTCTGGCAACTTTTTGAAAGAATATATTTTTTTCCTATATCGAATATTTACCATTTGAATAAATAAGTGACACTTTCAAAAAATTCTTTGAATAAATTTTTTTTTTCAAAATTTTTAAAAAAAATGTATTTTTCAATAACGTTATAGAAACAGAAAACGAATGAACGATAAATACCTCTATGCAAAAAATTATAGAATCAAAATTATAAAGTTTTACAAAAATTAATAAGAATTTGAAAGTCAACCTTTTGCCAAAAACTGTAAAAATAAAGTTTTTTGAAGTTTTTTTTCGTGGGTTCCAATTGCTTAGATGGTCTGGCAACTTTTTGAAAGAATACATTTTTTTCCTATATCGAATATTTACCATTTAAATGAATAAGTGACCCTTTCAAAAAATTCTTCGAAAAAAATTTTTTTTTTTTAAATTTAAAAAACATTTTATTTTTCAATAACGTTATAGAAACAGAAAACGAATGAACGATAAATACGTCTATGCAAAAAATTATAGAATCAAAATTATGAAGTTTTACAAAAATTAATAAGAATTTGAAAGTCACTTTTGCCACACACTGTATAAAATAAAGTTTTTTGAAAATTTTTTCATGGATTCCAATTGCTTAGATGGTCTGGCAACTTTTTGAAAGAATACATTTTTTTCCTATATCGAATATTTACCATTTGAATAAATAAGTGACACTTTCAAAAAATTCTTCGAATAAATTTTTTTTTCAAAATTTAAAAAACATTTTATTTTTCAATAACGTTATAGAAACAGAAAACGAATGAACGATAAATACCTCTATGCAAAAAATTATAGAATCAAAATTATGAAGTTGTACAAAAATTAATAAGAATTTGAAAGTCACTTTTGCCACACACTGTATAAAATAAAGTTTTTTGAAAATTTTTTCATGGATTCCAATTGCTTAGATGGTCTGGCAACTTTTTGAAAGAATACATTTTTTTCCTATATCGAATATTTACCATTTGAATAAATAAGTGACACTTTCAAAAAATTCTTCGAATAATTTTTTTTTTCAAAATTTAAAAAACATTTTATTTTTCAATAACGTTATAGAAACAGAAAACGAATGAACGATAAATACCTCTATGCAAAAAATTATAGAATCAAATTTATGAAGTTTTACAAAAATTAATAAGAATTTGAAAGTCAACCTTTTGCCAAAAACTGTAAAAATAAAGTTTTTTGAAGTTTTTTTTCGTGGGTTCCAATTGCTTAGATGGTCTGGCAACTTTTTGAAAGAATACATTTTTTTCCTATATCGAATATTTACCATTTGAATAAATAAGTGACACTTTCAAAAAATTCTTCGAATAAATTTTTTTTTCAAAATTTAAAAAACATTTTATTTTTCAATAACGTTATAGAAACAGAAAACGAATGAACGATAAATACCTCTATGCAAAAAATTATAGAATCAAAATTATAAAGTTTTACAAAAATTAATAAGAATTTGAAAGTCAACCTTTTGCCAAAAACTGTAAAAATAAAGTTTTTTGAAGTTTTTTTCGTGGATTCCAATTGCTTAGATGGTCTGGCAACTTTTTAAAAGAATCCATTTTTTTCCTATATCGAATATTTACCATTTGAATAAATAAGTGACACTTTCAAAAAATTCTTCGAATAAATTTTTTTTTCAAAATTTAAAAAACATTTTATTTTTCAATAACGTTATAGAAACAGAAAACGAATGAACGATAAATACCTTTATGCAAAAAATTATAGAATCAAAATTATGAAGTTTTACAAAAATTAATAAGAATTTGAAAGTCAACCTTTTGCCAAAAACTGTAAAAATAAAGTTTTTTGAAGTTTTTTTCGTGGATTCCAATTGCTTAGATGGTCTGGCAACTTTTTGAAAGAATACATTTTTTTCCTATATCGAATATTTACCATTTGAATAAATAAGTGACACTTTCAAAAAATTCTTCGAATAAATTTTTTTTTCAAAATTTAAAAAACATTTTATTTTTCAATAACGTTATAGAAACAGAAAACGAATGAACGATAAATACCTCTATGCAAAAAATTATAGAATCAAATTTATGAAGTTTTACAAAAATTAATAAGAATTTGAAAGTCAACCTTTTGCCAAAAACTGTAAAAATAAAGTTTTTTGAAGTTTTTTTCGTGGGTTCCAATTGCTTAGATGGTCTGGCAA
This sequence comes from Psylliodes chrysocephalus, assembly GCA_927349885.1. Taxonomy (NCBI): domain Eukaryota; kingdom Metazoa; phylum Arthropoda; class Insecta; order Coleoptera; family Chrysomelidae; genus Psylliodes; species Psylliodes chrysocephalus. The sequence continues at coordinate 19,316,514 of OV651827.1, forward strand.
CTTTTTGAAAGAATACATTTTTTTCCTATATCGAATATTTACCATTTGAATAAATAAGTGACACTTTTAAAAAATTCTTCGAATAAATTTTTTTTTTCAAAATTTAAAAAAAAAAATTATTTTTCAATAACGTTATAGAAACAGAAAACGAATGAACGATAAATACCTCTATGCAAAAAATTATAGAATCAAAATTATAAAGTTTTACAAAAATTAATAAGAATTTGAAAGTCAACCTTTTGCCAAAAACTGTAAAAATAAAGTTTTTTGAAGTTTTTTTCGTGGATTCCAATTGCTTAGATGGTCTGGCAACTTTTTAAAAGAATCCATTTTTTTCCTATATCGAATATTTACCATTTGAATAAATAAGTGACACTTTCAAAAAATTCTTCGAATAAATTTTTTTTTCAAAATTTAAAAAGCATTTTATTTTTCAATAACGTTATAGAAACAGAAAACGAATGAACGATAAATACCTCTATGCAAAAAATTATAGAATCAAATTTATGAAGTTTTACAAAAATTAATAAGAATTTGAAAGTCAACCTTTTGCCAAAAACTGTAAAAATAAAGTTTTTTGAAGTTTTTTTCGTGGGTTCCAATTGCTTAGATGGTCTGGCAACTTTTTGAAAGAATACATTTTTTTCCTATATCGAATATTTACCATTTGAATAAATAAGTGACACTTTTAAAAAATTCTTCGAATAAATTTTTTTTTTCAAAATTTAAAAAAAAAAATTATTTTTCAATAACGTTATAGAAACAGAAAACGAATGAACGATAAATACCTCTATGCAAAAAATTATAGAATCAAAATTATAAAGTTTTACAAAAATTAATAAGAATTTGAAAGTCAACCTTTTGCCAAAAACTGTAAAAATAAAGTTTTTTGAAGTTTTTTTCGTGGATTCCAATTGCTTAGATGGTCTGGCAACTTTTTAAAAGAATCCATTTTTTTCCTATATCGAATATTTACCATTTGAATAAATAAGTGACACTTTCAAAAAATTCTTCGAATAAATTTTTTTTTCAAAATTTAAAAAGCATTTTATTTTTCAATAACGTTATAGAAACAGAAAACGAATGAACGATAAATACCTTTATGCAAAAAATTATAGAATCAAAATTATGAAGTTTTACAAAAATTAATAAGAATTTGAAAGTCAACCTTTTGCCAAAAACTGTAAAAATAAAGTTTTTTGAAGTTTTTTTCGTGGATTCCAATTGCTTAGATGGTCTGGCAACTTTTTAAAAGAATCCATTTTTTTCCTATATCGAATATTTACCATTTGAATAAATAAGTGACACTTTCAAAAAATTCTTCGAATAAATTTTTTTTTCAAAATTTAAAAAGCATTTTATTTTTCAATAACGTTATAGAAACAGAAAACGAATGAACGATAAATACCTCTATGCAAAAAATTATAGAATCAAATTTATGAAGTTTTACAAAAATTAATAAGAATTTGAAAGTCAACCTTTTGCCAAAAACTGTAAAAATAAAGTTTTTTGAAGTTTTTTTCGTGGGTTCCAATTGCTTAGATGGTCTGGCAACTTTTTGAAAGAATACATTTTTTTCCTATATCGAATATTTACCATTTGAATAAATAAGTGACACTTTTAAAAAATTCTTCGAATAAATTTTTTTTTTCAAAATTTAAAAAAAAAAATTATTTTTCAATAACGTTATAGAAACAGAAAACGAATGAACGATAAATACCTCTATGCAAAAAATTATAGAATCAAAATTATAAAGTTTTACAAAAATTAATAAGAATTTGAAAGTCAACCTTTTGCCAAAAACTGTAAAAATAAAGTTTTTTGAAGTTTTTTTCGTGGATTCCAATTGCTTAGATGGTCTGGCAACTTTTTAAAAGAATCCATTTTTTTCCTATATCGAATATTTACCATTTGAATAAATAAGTGACACTTTCAAAAAATTCTTCGAATAAATTTTTTTTTCAAAATTTAAAAAGCATTTTATTTTTCAATAACGTTATAGAAACAGAAAACGAATGAACGATAAATACCTTTATGCAAAAAATTATAGAATCAAAATTATGAAGTTTTACAAAAATTAATAAGAATTTGAAAGTCAACCTTTTGCCAAAAACTGTAAAAATAAAGTTTTTTGAAGTTTTTTTCGTGGATTCCAATTGCTTAGATGGTCTGGCAACTTTTTGAAAGAATACATTTTTTTCCTATATCGAATATTTACCATTTGAATAAATAAGTGACACTTTCAAAAAATTCTTCGAATAAATTTTTTTTTCAAAATTTAAAAAACATTTTATTTTTCAATAACGTTATAGAAACAGAAAACGAATGAACGATAAATACCTCTATGCAAAAAATTATAGAATCAAATTTATGAAGTTTTACAAAAATTAATAAGAATTTGAAAGTCAACCTTTTGCCAAAAACTGTAAAAATAGAGTTTTTGGAAGTTTTTTTCGTGGATTCCAATTGCTTAGATGGTCTGGCAACTTTTTGAAAGAATACATTTTTTTCCTATATCGAATATTTACCATTTAAATGAATAAGTGACACTTTCAAAAAATTCTTCGAAAATTTTTTTTTTTTTTTAAATTTAAAAAACATTTTATTTTTCAATAACGTTATAGAAACAGAAAACGAATGAACGATAAATACGTCTATGCAAAAAATTATAGAATCAAAATTATGAAGTTTTACAAAATTAATAAGAATTTGAAAGTCAACCTTTTGCCACACACTGTATAAAATAAAGTTTTTTGAAAATTTTTTCATGGATTCCAATTGCTTAGATGGTCTGGCAACTTTTTGAAAGAATATATTTTTTTTCCTATATCGAATATTTACCATTTGAATAAATAAGTGACACTTTCAAAAAATTCTTTGAATAAATTTTTTTTTTCAAAATTTAAAAAAAAAAATGTATTTTTCAATAACGTTATAGAAACAGAAAACGAATGAACGATAAATACCTCTATGCAAAAAATTATAGAATCAAAATTATAAAGTTTTACAAAAATTAATAAGAATTTGAAAGTCAACCTTTTGCCAAAAACTGTAAAAATAAAGTTTTTTGAAGTTTTTTTCGTGGGTTCCAATTGCTTAGATGGTCTGGCAACTTTTTGAAAGAATACATTTTTTTCCTATATCGAATATTTACCATTTAAATGAATAAGTGACCCTTTCAAAAAATTCTTCGAAAAAAATTTTTTTTTTTTAAATTTAAAAAACATTTTATTTTTCAATAACGTTATAGAAACAGAAAACGAATGAACGATAAATACGTCTATGCAAAAAATTATAGAATCAAAATTATGAAGTTTTACAAAAATTAATAAGAATTTGAAAGTCACTTTTGCCACACACTGTATAAAATAAAGTTTTTTGAAAATTTTTTCATGGATTCCAATTGCTTAGATGGTCTGGCAACTTTTTGAAAGAATACATTTTTTTCCTATATCGAATATTTACCATTTGAATAAATAAGTGACACTTTCAAAAAATTCTTCGAATAAATTTTTTTTTCAAAATTTAAAAAAAACATTTTATTTTTCAATAACGTTATAGAAACAGAAAACGAATGAACGATAAATACCTCTATGCAAAAAATTATAGAATCAAAATTATGAAGTTGTACAAAAATTAATAAGAATTTGAAAGTCAACCTTTTGCCACACACTGTATAAAATAAAGTTTTTTGAAAATTTTTTCATGGATTCCAATTGCTTAGATGGTCTGGCAACTTTTTGAAAGAATACATTTTTTTCCTATATCGAATATTTACCATTTGAATAAATAAGTGACACTTTCAAAAAATTCTTCGAATAATTTTTTTTTTTCAAAATTTAAAAAACATTTTATTTTTCAATAACGTTATAGAAACAGAAAACGAATGAACGATAAATACCTCTATGCAAAAAATTATAGAATCAAATTTATGAAGTTTTACAAAAATTAATAAGAATTTGAAAGTCACTTTTGCCACACACTGTATAAAATAAAGTTTTTTGAAAATTTTTTCATGGATTCCAATTGCTTAGATGGTCTGGCAACTTTTTGAAAGAATACATTTTTTTTCTATATCAAATATTTACCATTTGAATAAATAAGTGACACTTTCAAAAAATTAATAAGAATTTGAAAGTCAACCTTTTGCCAAAAACTGTAAAAATAAAGTTTTTTGAAGTTTTTTTTCGTGGGTTCCAATTGCTTAGATGGTCTGGCAACTTTTTGAAAGAATACATTTTTTTCCTATATCGAATATTTACCATTTGAATAAATAAGTGACACTTTCAAAAAATTCTTCGAATAAATTTTTTTTTTTCAAAATTTTAAAAAACATTTTATTTTTCAATAACGTTATAGAAACAGAAAACGAATGAACGATAAATACCTCTATGCAAAAAATTATAGAATCAAAATTATAAAGTTTTACAAAAATTAATAAGAATTTGAAAGTCAACCTTTTGCCAAAAACTGTAAAAATAAAGTTTTTTGAAGTTTTTTTCGTGGATTCCAATTGCTTAGATGGTCTGGCAACTTTTTAAAAGAATCCATTTTTTTCCTATATCGAATATTTACCATTTGAATAAATAAGTGACACTTTCAAAAAATTCTTCGAATAAATTTTTTTTTTTCAAAATTTTTAAAAAACATTTTATTTTTCAATAACGTTATAGAAACAGAAAACGAATGAACGATAAATACCTTTATGCAAAAAATTATAGAATCAAAATTATGAAGTTTTACAAAAATTAATAAGAATTTGAAAGTCAACCTTTTGCCAAAAACTGTAAAAATAAAGTTTTTTGAAGTTTTTTTCGTGGATTCCAATTGCTTAGATGGTCTGGCAACTTTTTGAAAGAATACATTTTTTTCCTATATCGAATATTTACCATTTGAATAAATAAGTGACACTTTCAAAAAATTCTTCGAATAAATTTTTTTTTCAAAATTTAAAAAACATTTTATTTTTCAATAACGTTATAGAAACAGAAAACGAATGAACGATAAATACCTCTATGCAAAAAATTATAGAATCAAATTTATGAAGTTTTACAAAAATTAATAAGAATTTGAAAGTCAACCTTTTGCCAAAAACTGTAAAAATAAAGTTTTTTGAAGTTTTTTTCGTGGGTTCCAATTGCTTAGATGGTCTGGCAACTTTTTGAAAGAATACATTTTTTTCCTATATCGAATATTTACCATTTGAATAAATAAGTGACACTTTTAAAAAATTCTTCGAATAAATTTTTTTTTTTCAAAATTTAAAAAAAAAAATTATTTTTCAATAACGTTATAGAAACAGAAAACGAATGAACGATAAATACCTCTATGCAAAAAATTATAGAATCAAAATTATAAAGTTTTACAAAAATTAATAAGAATTTGAAAGTCAACCTTTTGCCAAAAACTGTAAAAATAAAGTTTTTTGAAGTTTTTTTCGTGGATTCCAATTGCTTAGATGGTCTGGCAACTTTTTAAAAGAATCCATTTTTTTCCTATATCGAATATTTACCATTTGAATAAATAAGTGACACTTTCAAAAAATTCTTCGAATAAATTTTTTTTTTTCAAAATTTTTAAAAAGCATTTTATTTTTCAATAACGTTATAGAAACAGAAAACGAATGAACGATAAATACCTCTATGCAAAAAATTATAGAATCAAATTTATGAAGTTTTACAAAAATTAATAAGAATTTGAAAGTCAACCTTTTGCCAAAAACTGTAAAAATAAAGTTTTTTGAAGTTTTTTTTCGTGGGTTCCAATTGCTTAGATGGTCTGGCAACTTTTTGAAAGAATACATTTTTTTCCTATATCGAATATTTACCATTTGAATAAATAAGTGACACTTTTAAAAAATTCTTCGAATAAATTTTTTTTTTCAAAATTTAAAAAAAAAAATTATTTTTCAATAACGTTATAGAAACAGAAAACGAATGAACGATAAATACCTCTATGCAAAAAATTATAGAATCAAAATTATAAAGTTTTACAAAAATTAATAAGAATTTGAAAGCCAACCTTTTGCCAAAAACTGTAAAAATAAAGTTTTTTGAAGTTTTTTTCGTGGATTCCAATTGCTTAGATGGTCTGGCAACTTTTTAAAAGAATCCATTTTTTTCCTATATCGAATATTTACCATTTGAATAAATAAGTGACACTTTCAAAAAATTCTTCGAATAAATTTTTTTTTCAAAATTTAAAAAGCATTTTATTTTTCAATAACGTTATAGAAACAGAAAACGAATGAACGATAAATACCTTTATGCAAAAAATTATAGAATCAAAATTATGAAGTTTTACAAAAATTAATAAGAATTTGAAAGTCAACCTTTTGCCAAAAACTGTAAAAATAAAGTTTTTTGAAGTTTTTTTCGTGGATTCCAATTGCTTAGATGGTCTGGCAACTTTTTAAAAGAATCCATTTTTTTCCTATATCGAATATTTACCATTTGAATAAATAAGTGACACTTTCAAAAAATTCTTCGAATAAATTTTTTTTTCAAAATTTAAAAAACATTTTATTTTTCAATAACGTTATAGAAACAGAAAACGAATGAACGATAAATACCTCTATGCAAAAAATTATAGAATCAAATTTATGAAGTTTTACAAAAATTAATAAGAATTTGAAAGTCAACCTTTTGCCAAAAACTGTAAAAATAAAGTTTTTTGAAGTTTTTTTTCGTGGGTTCCAATTGCTTAGATGGTCTGGCAACTTTTTGAAAGAATACATTTTTTTCCTATATCGAATATTTACCATTTGAATAAATAAGTGACACTTTTAAAAAATTCTTCGAATAAATTTTTTTTTTCAAAATTTAAAAAAAAAAATTATTTTTCAATAACGTTATAGAAACAGAAAACGAATGAACGATAAATACCTCTATGCAAAAAATTATAGAATCAAAATTATAAAGTTTTACAAAAATTAATAAGAATTTGAAAGTCAACCTTTTGCCAAAAACTGTAAAAATAAAGTTTTTTGAAGTTTTTTTCGTGGATTCCAATTGCTTAGATGGTCTGGCAACTTTTTAAAAGAATCCATTTTTTTCCTATATCGAATATTTACCATTTGAATAAATAAGTGACACTTTCAAAAAATTCTTCGAATAAATTTTTTTTTCAAAATTTAAAAAGCATTTTATTTTTCAATAACGTTATAGAAACAGAAAACGAATGAACGATAAATACCTTTATGCAAAAAATTATAGAATCAAAATTATGAAGTTTTACAAAAATTAATAAGAATTTGAAAGTCAACCTTTTGCCAAAAACTGTAAAAATAAAGTTTTTTGAAGTTTTTTTCGTGGATTCCAATTGCTTAGATGGTCTGGCAACTTTTTGAAAGAATACATTTTTTTCCTATATCGAATATTTACCATTTGAATAAATAAGTGACACTTTCAAAAAATTCTTCGAATAAATTTTTTTTTCAAAATTTAAAAAACATTTTATTTTTCAATAACGTTATAGAAACAGAAAACGAATGAACGATAAATACCTCTATGCAAAAAATTATAGAATCAAATTTAGAATCAAAATTATGAAGTTTTACAAAAATTAATAAGAATTTGAAAGTCGAATATTTACCTTTTGCCAAACATTTTACTGTAAAAATAAAGTTTTTTGAAGTTTTACAAAAATTAATAAGAATTTTTTTTCTGTATAAAATAAAGTTTTTTGAAAATTTTTTCATGGATTCCAATTGCTTAGATGGTCTGGCAACTTTTTGAAAGAATACATTTTTTTCCTATATCGAATATTTACCATTTGAATAAATAAGTGACACTTTCAAAAAATTCTTCGAATAACATTTTTTTTTCAAAATTTAAAAAACATTTTATTTTTCAATAACGTTATAGAAACAGAAAACGAATGAACGATAAATACCTTTATGCAAAAAATTATAGAATCAAATACCTTATGAAGTTTTACAAAAATTAATAAGAATTTGAAAGTCAACCTTACCATTTGAATAAATAAGTGCCAAAAACTGTAAAAATAAAGTTTTTTGAAGAATTTTTTTTCGTGGAAGTTTTTTTTCGTGGGTTCCAATTGCTTAGATGGTCTGGCAACTTTTTGAAAGAATACATTTTTTTCCTATATCGAATATTTACCATTTGAATAAATAAGTGACACTTTCAAAAAATTCTTCGAATAAATTTTTTTTTCAAAATTTAAAAAACATTTTATTTTTCAATAACGTTATAGAAACAGAAAACGAATGAACGATAAATACCTCTATGCAAAAAATTATAGAATCAAAATTATAAAGTTTTACAAAAATTAATAAGAATTTGAAAGTCAACCTTTTGCCAAAAACTGTAAAAATAAAGTTTTTTGAAGTTTTTTTCGTGGATTCCAATTGCTTAGATGGTCTGGCAACTTTTTAAAAGAATCCATTTTTTTCCTATATCGAATATTTACCATTTGAATAAATAAGTGACACTTTCAAAAAATTCTTCGAATAAATTTTTTTTTCAAAATTTAAAAAACATTTTATTTTTCAATAACGTTATAGAAACAGAAAACGAATGAACGATAAATACCTTTATGCAAAAAATTATAGAATCAAAATTATGAAGTTTTACAAAAATTAATAAGAATTTGAAAGTCAACCTTTTGCCAAAAACTGTAAAAATAAAGTTTTTTGAAGTTTTTTTCGTGGATTCCAATTGCTTAGATGGTCTGGCAACTTTTTGAAAGAATACATTTTTTTCCTATATCGAATATTTACCATTTGAATAAATAAGTGACACTTTCAAAAAATTCTTCGAATAAATTTTTTTTTCAAAATTTAAAAAACATTTTATTTTTCAATAACGTTATAGAAACAGAAAACGAATGAACGATAAATACCTCTATGCAAAAAATTATAGAATCAAATTTATGAAGTTTTACAAAAATTAATAAGAATTTGAAAGTCAACCTTTTGCCAAAAACTGTAAAAATAAAGTTTTTTGAAGTTTTTTTCGTGGGTTCCAATTGCTTAGATGGTCTGGCAACTTTTTGAAAGAATACATTTTTTTCCTATATCGAATATTTACCATTTGAATAAATAAGTGACACTTTTAAAAAATTCTTCGAATAAATTTTTTTTTTCAAAATTTAAAAAAAAAAATTATTTTTCAATAACGTTATAGAAACAGAAAACGAATGAACGATAAATACCTCTATGCAAAAAATTATAGAATCAAAATTATAAAGTTTTACAAAAATTAATAAGAATTTGAAAGTCAACCTTTTGCCAAAAACTGTAAAAATAAAGTTTTTTGAAGTTTTTTTCGTGGATTCCAATTGCTTAGATGGTCTGGCAACTTTTTAAAAGAATCCATTTTTTTCCTATATCGAATATTTACCATTTGAATAAATAAGTGACACTTTCAAAAAATTCTTCGAATAAATTTTTTTTTCAAAATTTAAAAAAGCATTTTATTTTTCAATAACGTTATAGAAACAGAAAACGAATGAACGATAAATACCTCTATGCAAAAAATTATAGAATCAAATTTATGAAGTTTTACAAAAATTAATAAGAATTTGAAAGTCAACCTTTTGCCAAAAACTGTAAAAATAAAGTTTTTTGAAGTTTTTTTCGTGGGTTCCAATTGCTTAGATGGTCTGGCAACTTTTTGAAAGAATACATTTTTTTCCTATATCGAATATTTACCATTTGAATAAATAAGTGACACTTTTAAAAAATTCTTCGAATAAATTTTTTTTTTCAAAATTTAAAAAAAAAAATTATTTTTCAATAACGTTATAGAAACAGAAAACGAATGAACGATAAATACCTCTATGCAAAAAATTATAGAATCAAAATTATAAAGTTTTACAAAAATTAATAAGAATTTGAAAGTCAACCTTTTGCCAAAAACTGTAAAAATAAAGTTTTTTGAAGTTTTTTTCGTGGATTCCAATTGCTTAGATGGTCTGGCAACTTTTTAAAAGAATCCATTTTTTTCCTATATCGAATATTTACCATTTGAATAAATAAGTGACACTTTCAAAAAATTCTTCGAATAAATTTTTTTTTCAAAATTTAAAAAGCATTTTATTTTTCAATAACGTTATAGAAACAGAAAACGAATGAACGATAAATACCTTTATGCAAAAAATTATAGAATCAAAATTATGAAGTTTTACAAAAATTAATAAGAATTTGAAAGTCAACCTTTTGCCAAAAACTGTAAAAATAAAGTTTTTTGAAGTTTTTTTCGTGGATTCCAATTGCTTAGATGGTCTGGCAACTTTTTAAAAGAATCCATTTTTTTCCTATATCGAATATTTACCATTTGAATAAATAAGTGACACTTTCAAAAAATTCTTCGAATAAATTTTTTTTTCAAAATTTAAAAAGCATTTTATTTTTCAATAACGTTATAGAAACAGAAAACGAATGAACGATAAATACCTCTATGCAAAAAATTATAGAATCAAATTTATGAAGTTTTACAAAAATTAATAAGAATTTGAAAGTCAACCTTTTGCCAAAAACTGTAAAAATAAAGTTTTTTGAAGTTTTTTTCGTGGGTTCCAATTGCTTAGATGGTCTGGCAACTTTTTGAAAGAATACATTTTTTTCCTATATCGAATATTTACCATTTGAATAAATAAGTGACACTTTTAAAAAATTCTTCGAATAAATTTTTTTTTTCAAAATTTAAAAAAAAAAATTATTTTTCAATAACGTTATAGAAACAGAAAACGAATGAACGATAAATACCTCTATGCAAAAAATTATAGAATCAAAATTATAAAGTTTTACAAAAATTAATAAGAATTTGAAAGTCAACCTTTTGCCAAAAACTGTAAAAATAAAGTTTTTTGAAGTTTTTTTCGTGGATTCCAATTGCTTAGATGGTCTGGCAACTTTTTAAAAGAATCCATTTTTTTCCTATATCGAATATTTACCATTTGAATAAATAAGTGACACTTTCAAAAAATTCTTCGAATAAATTTTTTTTTCAAAATTTAAAAAGCATTTTATTTTTCAATAACGTTATAGAAACAGAAAACGAATGAACGATAAATACCTTTATGCAAAAAATTATAGAATCAAAATTATGAAGTTTTACAAAAATTAATAAGAATTTGAAAGTCAACCTTTTGCCAAAAACTGTAAAAATAAAGTTTTTTGAAGTTTTTTTCGTGGATTCCAATTGCTTAGATGGTCTGGAAACTTTTTAAAAGAATACATTTTTTTCCTATATCGAATATTTACCATTTGAATAAATAAGTGACACTTTCAAAAAATTCTTCGAATAATTTTTTTTTTTTAAATTTAAAAAACATTTTATTTTTCAACAACGTTATAGAAACAGAAAACGAATGAACGATAAATACCTCTATGCAAAAGTTTATAGAATCAAAGTTATGAAGTTTTACAAAAATTTACAAGAATTAATAAGAGGTCGAAAAAAAATCATGATTCCTATACTTTCTTTATAACTGTATACAGGTAGGAAAGTAAAAATAAATAGGACACGATAAGAAAAATATTTATTATTGGAATTCACATAACAATATATAGGTAGATTTGCTTTCAACGACCACGTTACAACACTTAATGAGGACTTTTTCTTAGAAGCTTGAAGAAAACGATATTTATACATAGTTTTTCTACAAAATAAAAGTGTACGGTATTGAGAGGCCATGTACTGTAATTTGAATTGCGCGGTACGGTAAATGGAATTTGAAAAGTTGGCAACCCTGCATTTAAAGTTGTACAATTCCAAAACAGTGTTGCCGTTGCTATTACAATTGTAACAAATCTAGTACTAAAAAAGTATATTAGGCCATATTTAAAAAAATTTAGAAATCTATACATTTGTTATGTCTGTTTTCTTGTTTTAACAAATCCAAAATAAGCATACTTTATTTGCCGCGTTTGAGAATCCACATCGGATGCATCTGAGATGTAAAAAATCTTTGATCACGTGATTCCGTATACGTAAATTGCTGCGTTTGAGAATCCACATCGGATGCATTTTTTAAATCTCGAGCGTTTTTTTATCCACATCGGACACATCTGTCCCATTACATTTACGTATACTGAATCACGTGATCAAAGATTTACTACATCTCAGATGCATCCGATGTGGATTCTCAAAGGCGGCAAATGTAATGGGACAGATGTGTCCGATGTGGATAAAAAAACGCTCGAGATGTAAAAAATACACAGTTTTATTGTTAAATTTATTTAATATTAGTTCTGGTACATTTATGTTACTTCAAAATATTATTCTATTACCATTTTATTACCTTTTGGTTCAAAATTCTATTACGAAAAAATTAATTGGTGTGGCAAGACTGGCAAGTGGCAAGACTGGCAAGTGGCAACACTGTTCCAAAATACCTACCTAGGAACAACAATGGTTATGTTTACATGTGGTTTACATTTTGATTTTTAAAACAAATAGTGTGAAAAAAGTTGATTATTTGTCTTTTATTTCTACATACAAAACTCCGAGCTCGGAGGTACAAAATGCCAAAAAACCTCTTTTATGAAACTCTAACGTTTTAGTACCTTTGCGACGCAAACAGAACATTCCGTTTTGGTATCAGAAATCTACAAAATGCAAAGAAATTGAAAAATCTTGCTAATTTTGCAGATAGGACCTTTCTTGTTAGGACGGCGGTATTACGTTCAACCTTCTATGCCTCTGTAAGTGTTGTATGAGGAGTAAGTTAAAAATTATAGAAATGTATTAATGTATAGAAATATAAAATTGATTTCTTGTCTGTTTTAGCGTGTTACAAGCATTCTAATTAATTCTACTGTTAGTAGTATTAGAATAATGAATGATTAAAATCACTAATTAAAGAGCATTCATATAAACAAGGGATTACTAATACAATAACACTGGATACAACTGGAATCTGAAATAGTATTTATAACATGTATGAAACGAGTAAGTTTAGAGACAAATCTAGTTATCCAATCATAATTTATTTATATTACCTATAAAAGTTTACATTTGTACCTATCTATGGTAATATAAATACATACACTTTTTTGCAGGAAAACGTATAACTTTGGAACCTTTGAAAGAAAAATTGATTGAGAAGCCGCTTTCATTGATGAAACATGTATATTTCAAGAATCAATGGCAAATTTGAAGTAAATAAAGGTATCAATCATCCTGTAAATTGAGTAAAAAACTTGTTTCTTTTATGTGCCAAAAATAGCTATATTCTAAACTGTAATACTGAAATGACATCATATTGAAGATTTAATGGTAGGTACTTTATTCTAGCTATGATACAAAGAAAAATTGGAAAAATTTGATTAGAGTGATCAATAAAAATCTACATGTTTATCATTTTCTCAAGATCTACAGTGAAAACCAAAAATTCCATTTTGTTTTTTTTTTTTTTCAGAAGTAAACTTTAAAACAATATCAAAAAATTAAAAATAAAGTTAGAATTACAAGATTTGCTATAACGGTGTACCTACCATTAAGTATTTGATATGTGTTGTTTTGATATTACAATTTATAATATAGTGATATTGACACATGTTATACAAAGTAGCAACTAGAAATAAATATTCTTTTTTTAGGTACACACCACCAAAGAAATATATAGCAGATAATTCAACAGAAAAATATAGACAAAATATTACATCTTCTTTCCTGCCATTGTGTTTTTCAACCCCATTGAACTTATTGGGGACCTTTCCAAGCAATATTATAATAAACATATTAGCAGAGAGGGAGTTTTTGATAGATTAAAAATTATTTTTATCATAATTAACCCTAAAGCGAATTCGATGACAGCGATTCAAGTACCGACTTGCAATTTGGATTATAGATCAAATTTTAATAGGAATTATGAAGATTAGTAGATAAATAATTTGTAAGAAAAGAATATACTTTTTAAACAAAACATTGTCTAGTTTTTAAAACAATAAATAGTTTGATACATTTCTTATAAATCTGTATTTTTATTTAATTTATTAGAAAATATGAAAAAAATATTGGAGTGAGGTTTCGCTAGCGTGTTCTACAATTTATTAATATTTACAATGATTGGAAAAAGACTAGTACCAATGAACAACTATATGAGTGCATTTTATAACAAAAAATGATAACAGTTTCACATTGCTAAAGAATTACTGAAAACAACATTTTTCAAAGGTCTTTTGAAACTGGTAGGATGGAAAATCCGTTATGTTTGAGTGATGAATCTGTTGTTCATATATGTTTCAATAACCTTAAAAAGTTGAAAAGAAGCAGCTATAACAGTCTATTTTTGAAGAATTTCTGGTCATCTTGAATACTTGAGACCGAACTCTTACTGAAAGTGAGATTTACTAAAGTACCTACTCAAATATTTATATTGTAGAATATGTAAGGTATGTGTTCATCGCTATAAAAGAAACTATATAGAGCGTGCTATAAAAACTACAGTGTGTGAACACGTACATTTCGTATGTTATGTTGCCAAACTACTATCTGAGGAAAAGTTACCAGATAATTAAAGGGGGACATAATGAATAAATTAAAAACTTTATTGGAGAGAAGAAATCTGAAAATAAATGTTCAACTACAATAGCTAGAGAAGCAAATATGTTAGTAATGGAACAAGTAATAGATCAGCGATACAGAAAAGCAAAGCGGAAAAGCACGAAATTTTTTCTTAAAAAAAGGAATTGTAATAAGACTTTTGATGTCTTTTTTCTATGGTGTGGCAATAATAGTGACAGGGCTTGCTTTTGTACTAAATAAAAACTTATTTTAAATATTTATTTATAGTATGGTTTAGGTTTTAATTAGATGTATTTACCTATCATTTATTTATTCTAGGTTTATATAAATGAAATATATGCCTATGTATGTATAGCGTGTCTTTTATTTTTCATGAACTTTCTAAATAAACCCCTCAATTACATCGAAAATGGAACATACTGATAATTGTTTTTTTTTTGTTTAAAAAAAAGTAGTTTTTACCCATAAGTTTCTTCTCATGGGTTGTAATCGAAATTGCAGATTTAATGAAAACTGTAAATAAAGGATTTTGTTTAATGAAATATAATTTGATAACTGATTCAAAGCATATATTTTTTGGCCAAACAATTACAACTATTGTAACCAACATTTAAACCAGTTTATCAACAAATTGTTTGTATATGGTCGGTCCTCTCAGTGCACATAGTACACAGTTAATATAGGTAACTTTTTTTAATGAAAAGTATCGAAATTACACATCAAGAAATTGTTTTCACGTAAATAAGTGCAAATAAACAAAGTAATATAATCAAACGGCCGTTGAAATTTGACGTGAAATCTGTAAATATCAAACATTCAAAATTTCCGCCAAAATCTATCTACCGACCGTCTCCGCAAAGTGCCGAGCGCTCCCTCGGTTTTGTGTCGCCTTAATTTGACAGGGTGTGAATGAAATAGAGATTGTTCAAAGCGGCCGCATTACATGAGGCCATTTTGTCTCGCAAGTACTCATGTAGTGTGTGGAGCTGTGTTTTGTGTTGCTCATTGAAAATCGGTTTAGCACATCCCAAAAAATAAACGATTGACAGATTAGGAATGCCTACTGTAACCCTACTGGATTCCAATTGCTTAGATGGTCTGGCAACTTTTTGAAAGAATACATTTTTTTCCTATATCGAATATTTACCATTTGAATAAATAAGTGACACTTTCAAAAAATTCTTCGAATAAATTTTTTTTTCAAAATTTAAAAAACATTTTATTTTTCAATAACGTTATAGAAACAGAAAACGAATGAACGATAAATACCTTTATGCAAAAAATTATAGAATCAAAATTATGAAGTTTTACAAAAATTAATAAGAATTTGAAAGTCAACCTTTTGCCAAAAACTGTAAAAATAAAGTTTTTTGAAGTTTTTTTCGTGGATTCCAATTGCTTAGATGGTCTGGCAACTTTTTGAAAGAATACATTTTTTTCCTATATCGAATATTTACCATTTGAATAAATAAGTGACACTTTCAAAAAATTCTTCGAATAAATTTTTTTTTCAAAATTTAAAAAACATTTTATTTTTCAATAACGTTATAGAAACAGAAAACGAATGAACGATAAATACCTCTATGCAAAAAATTATAGAATCAAATTTATGAAGTTTTACAAAAATTAATAAGAATTTGAAAGTCAACCTTTTGCCAAAAACTGTAAAAATAAAGTTTTTTGAAGTTTTTTTTCGTGGGTTCCAATTGCTTAGATGGTCTGGCAACTTTTTGAAAGAATACATTTTTTTCCTATATCGAATATTTACCATTTGAATAAATAAGTGACACTTTTAAAAAATTCTTCGAATAAATTTTTTTTTTCAAAATTTAAAAAAAAAATTATTTTTCAATAACGTTATAGAAACAGAAAACGAATGAACGATAAATACCTCTATGCAAAAAATTATAGAATCAAAATTATAAAGTTTTACAAAAATTAATAAGAATTTGAAAGTCAACCTTTTGCCAAAAACTGTAAAAATAAAGTTTTTTGAAGTTTTTTTCGTGGATTCCAATTGCTTAGATGGTCTGGCAACTTTTTAAAAGAATCTATTTTTTTCCTATATCGAATATTTACCATTTGAATAAATAAGTGACACTGTCAAAAAATTCTTCGAATAAATTTTTTTTTCAAAATTTAAAAAACATTTTATTTTTCAATAACGTTATAGAAACAGAAAACGAATGAACGATAAATACCTTTATGCAAAAAATTATAGAATCAAAATTATGAAGTTTTACAAAAATTAATAAGAATTTGAAAGTCAACCTTTTGCCAAAAACTGTAAAAATAAAGCAGCTATAACAGTCTATTTTTGAAGAATTTCTGGTCATCTTGAATACTTGAGACCGAACTCTTACTGAAAGTGAGATTTACTAAAGTACCTACTCAAATATTTATATTGTAGAATATGTAAGGTATGTGTTCATCGCTATAAAAGAAACTATATAGAGCGTGCTATAAAAACTACAGTGTGTGAACACGTACATTTCGTATGTTATGTTGCCAAACTACTATCTGAGGAAAAGTTACCAGATAATTAAAGGGGGACATAATGAATAAATTAAAAACTTTATTGGAGAGAAGAAATCTGAAAATAAATGTTCAACTACAATAGCTAGAGAAGCAAATATGTTAGTAATGGAACAAGTAATAGATCAGCGATACAGAAAAGCAAAGCGGAAAAGCACGAAATTTTTTCTTAAAAAAGGAATTGTAATAAGACTTTTGATGTCTTTTTTCTATGGTGTGGCAATAATAGTGACAGGGCTTGCTTTTGTACTAAATAAAAACTTATTTTAAATATTTATTTATAGTATGGTTTAGGTTTTAATTATATGTATTTACCTATCATTTATTTATTCTAGGTTTATATAAATGAAATATATGCCTATGTATGTATAGCGTGTCTTTTATTTTTCATGAACTTTCTAAATAAACCCCTCAATTACATCGAAAATGGAACATACTGATAATTGTTTTTTTTTTGTTTAAAAAAAAGTAGTTTTTACCCATAAGTTTCTTCTCATGGGTTGTAATCGAAATTGCAGATTTAATGAAAACTGTAAATAAAGGATTTTGTTTAATGAAATATAATTTGATAACTGATTCAAAGCATATATTTTTTGGCCAAACAATTACAACTATTGTAACCAACATTTAAACCAGTTTATCAACAAATTGTTTGTATATGGTCGGTCCTCTCAGTGCACATAGTACACAGTTAATATAGGTAACTTTTTTTAATGAAAAGTATCGAAATTACACATCAAGAAATTGTTTTCACGTAAATAAGTGCAAATAAACAAAGTAATATAACCAAACGGCCGTTGAAATTTGACGTGAAATCTGTAAATATCAAACATTCAAAATTTCCGCCAAAATCTATCTACCGACCGTCTCCGCAAAGTGCCGAGCGCTCCCTCGGTTTTGTGTCGCCTTAATTTGACAGGGTGTGAATGAAATAGAGATTGTTCAAAGCGGCCGCATTACATGAGGCCATTTTGTCTCGCAAGTACTCATGTAGTGTGTGGAGCTGTGTTTTGTGTTGCTCATTGAAAATCGGTTTAGCACATCCCAAAAAATAAACGATTGACAGATTAGAAATGCCTACTGTAACCCTACTGTGAAGCCTATTAACAGAATCAGCGCACAAATGCTACCCAGTTTGAGCAATCTATATAACTATTTATATAACATCACTGTCAAATTGTAACTGTCGGTTGTCATTGGAATGCCTAATAGGGACTGTCTACTTTCACGCCAGCAAGTAATAGAACTAGGAAATTAAATTTGTCATGCATGATTATTATTTAAGTAATATTAAATTTTACTTGCATTTATATGGCGCTTCTTAATAGTACTGAATCTGATAAAGGAATTGTTATAAGGTTTCTTACTTCTTGAATGAGTAAAACCAAATTTGGTAGATTTTCACAAAACTTTTATTTTAAAAATAAAAATTAAAAACACTACACATGACATGTTTCGAAGTACAACTTTTTTTTTAAATGTGACTAATTTACAATTCGGTATCCAATATATATGCGAAATAATTTAACAAAACAAAGTACTTAAGAAAACATCAATATCATAACAAAATAAACTAACTATTTAAAGTAAAGTGATAACAGCTCTAAATTACATCCAAACTGACACTTAAAAAGAAAAATAATCAGATACGCATTAATGTTTCCAAGACCTATTTTAGAAACATTTTTGTGGCTTACGCTTTATTTTACGCTTAAGCAACACTCTTATCAACAATAAGTTTACATAATATGAAACACTTGTTATTTAATATTGTTTTATCAGAAAAGTGTTTTTTTTTTCTCGTTTAGTCCATCATCTACAATGTAACATGCAATATTCAAATTTTCAATTTTGCAGAACATACAGGCAATTGTAAAAAATGGTTATTTTTGTTTTAAGAGTAACGTGTCCCTTATTTTTTAAAATATTGAAAAAGTTATGTTATTTAGTATAAATAAAATGTTTAAATGCCTTTTCTGAAGCTGTCATGATACATAACCGTGAGAAAAAAAAAACAAAGAAAAACCAGAAGCTACACATTTTAATATAAATGTATTTTTTTGTAATAAGAACCTAAAAAACCTTCGATTTCAGTAATTTAGACATCTACGTAGACGTGTAAAGTCATATTTTAATGTCCACGTTAAAAGTGAACATGTATTTCAAATTTACTTAATATACATACGCGGAACGGAGTCGTATACAGATCCATAAAAATATAACCTAATTCCTAATTCGCCTAGTTAACATCAACCTACAAAGTTTAAATCTGTTTAAGAATTTGGATCTACACAGACAATAGAAATATGTAATATGTATTTAGAAAAACCCTGTTAGAAGGATAATTTAGTATTTAGTATACCTATTCCACTTACAGTTAGCTACCTATATTTATGACAGGATCCAAAATAACCGTATGTAAAAATTGAACTTCTATCACTATTCATTAGCTTCCTATCTTAAATCTGCAATGTAAATAATTTAGGATTGGAAATCATTGCTAAACTAAGATTAATATTTAGGTTCTCTATAATTTCACAAAATAATTGCTTGGCCATCTTCAAATATCTGAGGTAGAATACATACAGTATAAAAGGTGGTTCTAAAACTTAAATACATATTATTCAGTTGAAAAAATATTTACAGAAGAATAAGAAGTGCCCACCCTCTATCATATCAAGAATTACTTAAAATATGCATTTTTCATGTGCATATAACTTTTGTTTAAACATTGTTTGCCTGTATATAACCTAAAACGCACTAATGGGACTCCTGATATGTAATGTACTTATCGTTTTCTTGCAAAATATGAATCTGGCAACATTGTTAAAAATGGCCCCAAAAGTAGCGATTAATATAAATAGTATTTAAATTAGCTCCGCCCCTTTGGACTCAATGAAGTCATTATATATCAGAAATTCAGTGAGACCATTGAGGCCAGGGACCCAATGTGTCGAATTGGACTTGAAGTGTCGAGTTCCTATAAAAATAAGGACTCAATGGTGCCACTTTAGGTATATATATATATATATATATATATATATATATATATATATATATATATATATACTCGACCAGCGTATCATGTGACATCCAGCAAAAATTTTGACTTTGTGACATCCACCCTTTGCAAAGACTTTAGGAAAAAAATAAAAATATGACTTCTTTTAATTAAAAAAATATTATGGCTGAGCGAAAAATATCACAACCATACACATTTTAAAAAAATAAAACGTCCTATCGTTGTGAGATCCAAAGTATACACGGTATATATTTTTATTAACAACACTTTGTGACATCCAGAAAAACCTTGCATCTTGTGACATCCAGTTGTTACGTCACAGTATACCATTTCTACAGAAAAACTGCCATTCTTATAACATCCAGCAAGTATATAGATACATTTTTAAATTAAGTATCTTATTACATCCTAAACATTTAACACGTTCAGCGCCAAAGCCGACCCTCAAATTCTACGATTTCTTATTGTTTTTTATTCCAATGTGATTTCTATTGTTGTTTTGTATGTGATAAAATAATTCATTCCATTTTCAAATTATTTTCTTTTTAGTTTTCGATTGTGTATATTTTTAGATACACTGGCCCAAAAAATAGTTTTCGATGAAGTAACTTCTTGATATTTTTTTGATATGTGGAAATCCCTTATAGAGATTCGGTACAGGTTCTCCCTTTCCCAATAGTTTTACCCTTTACCCACTAAAATCACCACCTGAGCAAGTTATCGCCGGCCTCCTGCTAATATCTTTTACATGTTCGTTGGAACTACATTAAGGATCTATCGACCTTATATGGTTGATTCTCCAGTTTCAAGTGCATTAACACGACCAGTTTGCAAACCTAACCTACCATTACCTGAGAAGTACCCAAAACATAAATCCAGCGGTCTTTATTATTTTTGCGCAAAGACTACACTCACCGATTTAAAATTCGATCCATTCAAAATAATGATTTATTTAAAAATGCTCTAACTTTCAAATGCGGAGGCTGATTTATTTGAAGTTTTTAGCAAATTTTAGATAAAATACTGTAGTTTTAACATTATTATTCGGACATGTAAAAGTAATTTAGTACTCGCCGGATATACAGGGGGAAAGAGAAAACAATTTTTTCCTCTACTTTTGACACACCGTGTAGGTTAATTCTGCTAGCAGATCTGCACACAATTAACTTTATCAAGAAGACTGATTTGTTTACAACATTTTGTTTTTTTATTTACCCCGATATCTTAATTTGTTTGTGAAATGTGACGGTTTAAAGAAAATGCAACAATCTTAATTTTTTTATTCAGTTTAACAGAGTAATACATAATTTTATAAATAACTCAAACAACAAATACACTAATAATTATTACAAATTAATAACGAGTATTTTCCCCACAAACGCGAATAACTGCCTCAATGCGTCATGGCATACCCTCTATTAGATATCGAATCTTCATCTGGTCAATCTGATCCCATTCTTGGACCAAAGCATCTTTTAAAAAATTTTAAATACTTGGAGAAGGAACTCGGTTATGAACTCGTCTGTACATCATGTCCCAGACGTGCTCAATTGGATTGAGGTCTGGGGCTACGTGATGGCCAGTTCATCCTCTGAATTTCTGTTTCGTCTAAATATTGAGATACAATCCTCGCAATATGTGGTCGAGCGTTGTGATGCATAAACATGAATTCGTTTCCTATAAATGGTGCAAATGGAATTACATATGGATCTAGCACATCACGAATATATCGGAAAGCTGTCATTGTTCCGCCGCCAACAATGACTAAATCAGTACGAGCTTCCATGCTTATGCCGCCCCCAAACCATTACCGATCCTCCTTCATAACTGAGTCTTGTGGAAAAATTTGCTTGGTCAAACCTTTGGCCTCTTCTTCGGTATATTCTTTCACGGCCATCAGGAGAACGTAAACAAAACCTTGACTCGTCAGAAAATTAAATCTTACTCCATTCATCGATATTCCAATGTTGATGCTTCCTGGCAAATCGAAGACGTGCTGTTCTGTGATTCCTAAGTAACTCCGGACCAGTTGCAGGTCTTCTGGAGCGTAATCCATGATCTCGTAATCGCCTTCGAATCGTTATTTCGCTACTTGACGTACTTCTTCTATACGATTTCGAACCATGACAGCAGTAGTATTTATTTTTCGCAAAACATTTAATGTTACAAAACGATCATCTCGAACATTTGTAGAACGTCGTCTGCCAGATCCTCTTCGTCTCGAAAAACTACCAGTTTCATTAAAACCTTGTACAGCTCTCTGGACGCTACACCTTGTAACACCCAATATTCTAGAAGTATAATACTGAGTCCTACCGTCTTGTACCAGAGCAACTGCTCATGTTGCATCAGTAAGCGTTAAAACCATGATATTATGCTGATAATGAATAATAATGAAACTGCAATTACCAAGTAACGAATATTTGACAGTTGTCATATTGTGAGTTGGCCACATCACTCTACTTATTTTGTAGTTTATTCTCCACCGTCATTTAAATTATAACCGTTTCTAAAATGTAGCATTTTCTTTAAACCGTCACATTTCACAAAAAATTAAGATATCGGGGTAAATAAAAAAACAAAGTGTTGGTAACAAATCAGTCTTCTTGATAAAGTTAATTGTATGCAGATCTACTAGCAGAATTAACCTACAGGGTTTGTCAAAAGTAGAGGAAAAAATTGTTCTCTTCCCCCCCGTATATCCGGCGAGTACTAAATTACTTTTAGATGTCCGAATAATAATCTAAAAACTAAGTATTTTATCTAAAAGTTGCTAAAAACTTCAAATAAATAAGCCTCCGCATTTGAAAGTTAGATCATTTTTATATAAATCATTATTTTAAATGGATCAAATTTTAGGTCTGTGAATGTATTTTACTACAAACATTTTTAACTTCAAATTGTTACTTTTGAGTTAAACAAAAAATTACATTTCTAAATTAGTTAAGTTCGTTTCCATATTTAAAGAGACCAGAAAAAACTAAAATTAGTCATGTTTTTGTACAATGATTTTACAGCTAAAATATAACGTTTAAATTGTTATTTTTGAGCAATTTGGAGATAAAAAATGAAACTAAAGGGGTTTTTAAATAACTTCAATACGTTATAATGAGGATAATTTAATTCCATCTGAATTTTTAAAAGTCATATATTATGTTGGTACTTTTATATATCTGTGCCTATCAGTACCTACCAAAAGTAATGCTTTAAATCAATTTTGCCTAGATTAATTAAAAAGTAATGATTATATTTGGTCATAAATATGGACTTGTAAGTACATTTTATTGTAGTGTACACGCATAACATGTAACTTTTAAAAATGTGCTTAGTTTAAAAATAATATAAAAACAGTTAATTTTAGTAATAAAATCATCTAGTAAAAATTAATAGCATATAATTATTTTTTTTTTGTGCTTTTTCCAAATATGGATACAAATTTAACGACTTGTAGTGTATTCTTATAAGGATAGACAAATTTTTAAATTTTTTGAAAAGATGGAACTGCATTTTGTTTCTTATTAATACCTTAATAGATTATGGTAAGTTGTAGAGAATACATGTGCCAAATTTTAATAACATGTAAGGGTGGTTGGTAAGTTATGAAACAAGAAAGAAATTAGCAAAGTTAATAAAACTACCTGTATCTCGATTATAAATGACGAAAGAACCATTAAGTAAAGTTATTTTGAATAATATCAGTAGCATAAAAAACTAAGTATTAAAATAAGAGTGAAGTAAAACTTCTTATATTAATTCACTCTAAAATAAAAAAAGACAAATAAAATCCGCGTACATCAATATTTATCGCTACTTGAATATACTATTAAGGTAAATTTATTTAAATTTATTTAAATTTATTTAAATTTAAATTTATTTAAATTTATTTAAATTTATTTAAATTTATTTAAATTTATTTAAATTTATTTAAATTTATTTAAATTTATTTAAATTTATTTAAATTTATTTAAATTTATTTAAATTTATTTAAATTTATTTAAATTTATTTAAATTTATTTAAATTTATTTAAATTTATTTAAATTTATTTAAATTTATTTAAATTTATTTAAATTTATTTAAATTTATTTAAAATTATTTAAATTTATTTAAATTTATTTAAATTTATTTAAATTTATTTAAATTTATTTAAATTTATTTAAATTTATTTAAATTTATTTAAATTTATTTAAATTTATTTAAATTTATTTAAATTTATTTAAATTTATTTAAATTTATTTAAATTTATTTAAATTTATTTAAATTTATTTAAATTTATTTAAATTTATCTAAATTTATTTAAATTTATTTAAATTTATTTAAATTTATTTAAATTTATTTAAATTTATTTAAATTTATTTAAATTTATTTAAATTTATTTAAATCTATTTAAATTTATTTAAATTTATTTAAATTTATTTAAATTTATTTAAATTTATTTAAATTTATATAAATTTATTTAAATTTATTTAAATTTATTTAAATTTATTTAAATTTATTTAAATTTATTTAAATTTATTTAAATTTATTTAAATTTATTTAAATTTATTTAAATTTATTTAAATTTATTTAAATTTATTTAAATTTATTTAAATTTATTTAAATTTATTTAAATTTATTTAAATTTATTTAAATTTAAATTTATTTAAATTTATTTAAATTTATTTAAATTTATTTAAATTTATTTAAATTTATTTAAATTTATTTAAATTTATTTAAATTTATTTAAATTTATTTAAATTTATTTAAATTTATTTAAATTTATTTAAATTTATTTAAATTTATTTAAATTTATTTAAATTTATTTAAATTTATTTAAATTTATTTAAATTTATTTAAATTTATTTAAATTTATTTAAATTTATTTAAATTTATTTAAATTTATTTAAATTTATTTAAATTTATTTAAATTTATTTAAATTTATTTAAATTTATTTAAATTTATTTAAATTTATTTAAATTTATATAAATTTATATTAATTTATTTAAATTTATTTAAATTTATTTAAATTTATTTAAATTTATTTAAATTTATTTAAATTTATTTAAATTTATTTAAAATTTATTTAAATTTATTTAAATTTATTTAAATTTATCTAAATTTATTTAAATTTATTTAAATTTATCTAAATTTATTTAAATTTATTTAAATTTATTTAAGTTTATTTAAATTTATTTAAATTTATTTAAATTTATTTAAATTTATTTAAATTTATTTAAATTTATTTAAATTTATTTAAATTTATTTAAATTTATTTAAATTTATTTAAATTTATTTAAATTTATTTAAATTTATTTAAATTTATTTAAATTTATTTAAATTTATTTAAATTTATTTATATTTATTTAAATTTATTTAAATTTATTTAAATTTATTTAAATTTATTTAAATTTATTTAAATTTATTTAAATTTATTTAAATTTATTTAAATTTATTTAAATTTATTTAAATTTATTTAAATTTATTTAAATTTATTTAAATTTATTTAAATTTATTTAAATTTATTTAAATTTATTTAAATTTATTTAAATTTATTTAAATTTATTTAAATTTATTTAAATTTATTTAAATTTATTTAAATTTATTTAAATTTATTTAAATTTATTTAAATTTATTTAAATTTATTTAAATTTATTTAAATTTATTTAAATTTATTTAAATTTATTTAAATTTATTTAAATTTATTTAAATTTATTTAAATTTATTTAAATTTATTTAAATTTATTTAAATTTATTTAAATTTATTTAAATTTATTTAAATTTATTTAAATTTATTTAAATTTATTCAAATTTATTTAAATTTATTCAAATTTATTTAAATTTATTTTAATTTATTTTAATTTATTTTAATTTATTTTAATTTATTTTAATTTATTTTAATTTATTTTAATTTATTTTAATTTATTTTAATTTAATTTATTTTAATTTATTTTAATTTATTTTAATTTATTTTAATTTATTTTAATTTATTTTAATTTATTTTAATTTATTTTAATTTATTTTAATTTATTTTAATTTATTTTAATTTATTTTAATTTATTTTAATTTATTTTAATTTATTTTAATTTATTTTAATTTATTTTAATTTATTTTAATTTATTTTAATTTATTTTAATTTATTTTAATTTATTTTAATTTATTTTAATTTATTTTAATTTATTTTAATTTATTTTAATTTATTTTAATTTATTTTAATTTATTTTAATTTATTTTAATTTATTTTAATTTATTTTAATTTATTTTAATTTATTTTAATTTATTTTAATTTATTTTAATTTATTTTAATTTATTTTAATTTATTTTAATTTATTTTAATTTATTTTAATTTATTTTAATTTATTTTAATTTATTTTAATTTATTTTAATTTATTTTAATTTATTTTAATTTATTTTAATTTATTTTAATTTATTTTAATTTATTTTAATTTATTTTAATTTATTTTAGTTTATTTCATTTTAATTTACTTTAATTTTAAATTATTTTAATCTATTATAATTTATTTTAATTTATTATAATTTATTTTAATTTATTTAAATTTTTTTAATTAATTTATTATAATTTATTATAATTTATTATAATTTATTATAATTTATTATAATTTATTATAATTTATTATAATTTATTTTATTTTTTTTAATTATTTTATTTTAATTTAATTTATTTTAATATAAATTACAGTCATCGTCCACTCACCCATTGTTGATACACCTTGTAATAATATAGCTGCATATATATTTATTAGTCACAGAGAGTAAATGCATTTAAAAAACTTATTGGCTCTATGCGAAACCCAACAAAAATTTTTGGCAGTTAATGTGTTAACATAAAATAGATCTTAAAATGAGAATCCAAATATATCTAAAATAAATTTTTTGGATGTCACATAACCTAGTGTGTAAAGTTCTAATATACTCTATGGTGGATGTCATATAGTCGGGTGAGTAAGTTTTAATATACTGAATGTTGGATGTCAGAGAGTCGAGTGAGTAAATTCTAATATACTTAATGGTGGATGCCAGACAGTCGAGGGACTGAAATATTTAATATACAAAATATACAAAACCAACTGACGCGAGCGCCACCTTCGCATCTATACACTGGAACTAAATATATACATAAAATTGAAAATTAAGCATTATGACATCCAGCTGAAATTTTTTTGGCTCCCTTTTAAACCTCCTTTATGATGTTTGAACCCCAAAAACGTTGTGACATCCGAATTTGGATGTCACATCGCAGACGGATGTTAGAAAGATAGCAACATTTTTGCGACATGATGTCACAAAGTCGGCAGGACGAATCTATATATATATATGTATATATATATATATATATATACATATATATATATATATACTCGACCAGCGTATCATGTGACATCCGGCAAAAATTTTGACTTTGTGACATCCACCCTTTGCAAAGACTTTAGGGAAAAAATAAAAATATGACTTCTTTTAATTAAAAAAATATTATGGCTGAGCGAAAAATATCACAACCATACACATTTTAAAAAAATAAAACGTCCTATCGTTGTGAGATCCAAAGTATACACGGTATATATTTTTATTAACAGCACTTTGTGACATCCAGAAAAACCTTGCATCTTGTGACATCCAGTTGTTACGTCAGAGTATACCATTTCTACAAGAAAATTGCTATTCTTGTAACATCCAGCAAATATATAAATACATTTTTGAATTGGGCACCTTATTACATCCTAAAAACTTAACACGTTTAACGCCAAAGCACACCCTCAAATTCTATGATTTTAATTGTTTTTTTATTCCAATGTGATTTCTTTAGTTGTTTTGATAAAATAATTTATTTCATTTTTAAATACTGAGGCCCTTCCTATGGGGTCTCAGTATTGCATTCGTGCAGACGAAAACATTTTCTTACCCCAATTTTTAAAACTTTGTTTTATTTTTCCGTTCATTCTCATTCTCTAACGACCTGTCAAACAACAGCTGTTGATAGTAAAAGTGAAATTTCTAAGGCAGGTTGCGACCTTCATATTTGCAACTATAGCCATTTTGGAGGCTATTTTTATTCAAAATTAGTCGCCAAGCCTGCCAATTATGAAAAATATATAAGCAGTTTCTTAAAAATTACTTTTTTATGGTGGTGCTAACTTAAGCGTACTACTATTTCGCCCCTAGCCACAAAAACACATTCATCAAATTTATTGGTAACCCCAATAATTAACCGGCCATTTTAATTGGCAAAAATCAGAATAATGCTTGGCTTTGCCTGTCAGGTATCAAGATGTCAACTGGGATGTGGGAATGGCTCTTAAATGTAAAATTATTTAAAAATGTATGCTTCTTTTGATATTTATTGCAAATAATTTGTAGTGTATCTCAATTAAAGCTTTCCATAAATAAATGTGCAGCAAGACAGATATTATAATGTTCTTATACAAAGCACTTTTTTTATTATATAAAAGAGAGGTGGGATATAATGCTGGTTTACATATTCAACCAGCGAATTATAAATAATAATTAGTAAACTTCTTGAGGTTACTTTTGAATACATTTATTGTTGTTTTTTTTTTAATTTCTGTAGACAGTCAATTAAATTTTTTAAACCTTTAATAAAAATTATATTTTAGAAACTATTAGTGATGGCTGCCGTACATGAAAGTCAGATTGGCTTCTTGTATTATAGTTGTGATATTGTGAATTATATTGAATTTTTTCTAATAGATCTGATGCGATGGTACTATTTTATAAATAAATATCAGTCATGTACTGAACATAATTTTGAACTGAAAGCCAATTTATTTCTTTTAACATAGTTGCAATACTCATCTTTCTGTCCTTTATGTCCCTTATTAGAATATAAATAGGCAAAATAAGGAGCCCAAATATTTTACATAAGCAGGCTTAAGACGTAAAAGTGCCAATTATTATTGGAAAAATTGCTCGAATAAGTTTTTAAACCCTAATCAAAAGGCGATATAGAATGGTTTTAAAAATCAAGGCTTGTGAAAATTATCACATGGATAAACCTAAGTAATGCCAACGTTTCATAAAACAAAAAATTCAACGTCCTAATACTACTATAGGCTTTCGGTCTGTCGTTCCAAGTTAAATCATTTCTCGTTTTTGTTACGCTACGAGTTTACCCTTGTGGGCCTCAGTCTCGATAAGGTGGCAACCACCATTGTAGCGTCTCTCGAATTTTCTTTTCAGTGTTTGATTGTGTATATTTTTAGATACACTGGCCCAAAATAGTATATTATTAAACGAGCAATTTATGGTAGCCATTATTCACGCAGGGTGACGTTTGCGTCCCGAGCCGTAGGCGAGTCTAATACTATACTTTGTACCATTATACCATTATGGTTTCTTTATTAAATAAAAGTTAAGTGTAGAATGGAAAGTTTTTATTAAACATTGGTAACTAACTGTTGTTTTTTCAACTTTTCAATTTTCCAATTTTTCGAATGTCTGATTTTTCGATTTTCCGATTTTTCAATTTTTCGGTTTTTCGATTTTTTGACTTTTCAATTTTCCAATTTTTCGAATATCTGATTTTTCGATCTAGAAAATATGGTTATGAAAAGTATCGCCCATCTTTAGTGATCTACCGGAAATTGCCAGAATTAGAAAAGAGTGAATTATCATAATTCACTCTAGTGATATATGGGTACCATATGCTTTTAGTTAGGAGGTAGAATATTGATTTATTATTAAGTGGTCGTGGACAAATTAGTTTCCGATTGAAGTAACTTTTTAATCTTTTTTTTGGTATGTGGATATCCCTTATAGAGATTGAGTACAGGTTCTCCCTTTTCCAATAGTTTGGGACTCCCGGATCATTAGTGCAAGTCAGGCTTATCATTTACCCACTAAACGCACCCTTGAGCAGGTAATATCTTTTACTTGTCCATTGGGACTACTTTATTAATTTTTTTGAGTATCTATCGACCTCGTATGGTTGATTCTCCGGTCTCAAGTGCATTAACACGGCCAGTTGGCGAACCTAAAGATAAATCCAGCGGTGTTTATTATTTTTGCTCACAGACTATTTTACTACAAACATTTTTGTCCACGACTGTTCTATAAAAAATTCATTAAACTTGTAATTCCTTAAGAATAATAATACCTATTATTCACTAGTGAATAATGATCCATTAGTCACGGTATGACGTCACGACAGCACACGTATGTATAAACTGATATAAAAATATTATTAATAGGTAATCGAAAAATCGAAAAAAAAAAATCGAAAAAAATCGAAAAATCGAAAAAATCGAAAAATCGAAAAATCGAAAAAATCGAAAAATCCAAAAATCGAAAAAAAAAAAAATGAAAAATGAAAAAAAAATCAAAAAATCGAAAAGATGAAACTGCATTGTGTTTCTTATTAATGCCTTAATAGATTATGGTAAGTTGTAGAGAATACATGTGCCAAATTTTAATAACATAATAGCGGTTGGTAAGTTATGAAACAAGAAAGAAATTGGCAAAGTTAATAAAACTACCTCTATCTCGGTTATAAATGGTGAAAGAACCATTAAGTAAGATTATTTGGAATCATATCAGAAGCATAAAAAACTAAGTATTAAAAAAAGAGTGAAACTTCTTAGATTAATTCACTCTAAAATAAAAAAGAAATAAAATCCGCGTACATCAATATTTATCGCACAGCTACTTAAATATACTATTAAGGTTATAACTTTAAACGGAAGGGCACCGACGATGCACGAACGACGATCGTTTGCAGTCGTTTTTATGAATTAGCTCATCATATTTTTTATGTATTAACTTTGATTTATTTAAATTTATATAAATCTATTTAAATT
This sequence comes from Psylliodes chrysocephalus, assembly GCA_927349885.1. NCBI lineage: Eukaryota > Metazoa > Arthropoda > Insecta > Coleoptera > Chrysomelidae > Psylliodes > Psylliodes chrysocephalus. The sequence goes on from OV651827.1 coordinate 19,347,373, forward strand.
TATTTAAATTTATTCAAATTTATTTAAATTTATTTAAATTTATCTAAATTTATTTAAATTTATTTAAATTTATTTAAATTTATTTAAATTTATTTAAATTTATTTAAATTTATTTAAATTTATTTAAATTTATTTAAATTTATTTAAATTTATTTAAATTTATTTAAATTTATTTAAATTTATTTAAATTTATTTAAATTTATTTAAATTTATTTAAATTTATTTAAATTTATTTAAATTTATTTAAATTTATTTAAATTTATTTAAATTTATTTAAATTTATTTAAATTTATTTAAATTTATTTAAATTTATTTAAATTTATTTAAATTTATTTAAATTTATTTAAATTTATTTAAATTTATTTAAATTTATTTAAATTTATTTAAATTTATTTAAATTTATTTAAATTTATTTAAATTTATTTAAATTTATTTAAATTTATTTAAATTTATTTAAATTTATTTAAATTTATTTAAATTTATTTAAATTTATTTAAATTTATTTAAATTTATTTAAATTTATTTAAATTTATTTAAATTTATTTAAATTTATTTAAATTTATTTAAATTTATTTAAATTTATTTAAATTTATTTAAAGTTATTTAAATTTATTTAAATTTATTTAAATTTATTTAAATTTATTTAAATTTATTTAAATTTATTTAAATTTATTTAAATTTGTTTAAATTTATTTAAATTTATTTAAATTTATTTAAATTTATTTAAATTTTATTTTAATTAATTTAAATTTATTTAAATTTGTTTAAATTTGTTTAAATTTGTTTAAATTAATTTAAATTTATTTAAATTAATTTAAATTTATTTAAATTTATTTAAATTTATTTAAATTAATTTAAATTTATTTAAATTTATTTAAATTTATTTAAATTTATTTAAATTTATTTAAATTTATTTAAATTTATTTAAATTTATTTAAATTTATTTAAATTTATTTAAATTTATTTAAATTTATTTAAATTTATTTAAATTTATTTAAATTTATTTAAATTTATTTAAATTTATTTAAAATTATTTAAATTTATTTAAATTTATTTAAATTTATTTAAATTTATTTAAATTTATTTAAATTTATTTAAATTTATTTAAATTTATTTAAATTTTATTTAAATTAATTTAAATTTATTTAAATTTATTTAAATTAATTTAAATTTATTTAAATTAATTTAAATTTATTTAAATTTATTTAAATTTATTTAAATTTATTTAAATTAATTTAAATTAATTTAAATTTATTTAAATTTATTTAAATTTATTTAAATTTATTTAAATTTATTTAAATTTATTTAAATTTATTTAAATTTATTTAAATTTATTTAAATTTAAATTTATTTAAATTTATTTAAATTTATTTAAATTTATTTAAATTTATTTAAATTTATTTAAATTTATTTAAAATTATTTAAATTTATTTAAATTTATTTAAATTTATTTAAATTAATTTAAATTTATTTAAATTTATTTAAATTTATTTAAATTTATGTAAATTTATTTAAATTTATGTAAATTTATTTAAATTTATTTAAATCCATTTAAATTTATTTAAATTTATTTAAATTTATTTAAATTTATTTAAATTTATTTAAATTTATTTAAATTTATTTAAATTTATTTAAATTTATTTAAATTTATTTAAATTTATTTAAATTTATTTAAATTTATTTAAATTTATTTAAATTTATTTAAATTTATTTAAATTTATTTAAATTTATTTAAATTTATTTAAATTTAATTAAATTTAATTAAATTTATTTAAATTTATTTTAATTTATTATAAATATTTAAATTTATAAATTTATTTAAATATATAAATTTATTTTATTTTTTATTTATTTTAATATATTTTAATTTATTTTAATTTATTTTAATTTATTTTAATTTATTTTATTTTAATTTATTTTAATTTGTTTTAATTTATTTTAATTTATTTTAATTTATTTTAATTTATTTTAATTTATTTTAATTTATTTTAATTTATTTTAATTTATTTTAATTTATTTTAATTTATTTTAATTTATTTTAATTTATTTTAATTTATTTTAATTTATTTTAATTTATTTTAATTTATTTTAATTTATTTTAATTTATTTTAATTTATTTTAATTTATTTTAATTTATTTTAATTTATTTTAATTTATTTTAATTTATTTTAATTTATTTTAATTTATTTTAATTTATTTTAATTTATTTTTAATTTATTTTAATTTATTTTAATTTATTTTAATTTATTTTAATTTATTTTAATTTATTTTAATTTATTTTAATTTATTTTAATTTATTTTAATTTATTTTAATTTATTTTAATTTATTTTAATTTTAATTTATTTTAATTTTAATTTTAATTTATTTTAATTTTAATTTATTTTAATTTTAATTTATTTTAATTTTAATTTTAATTTATTTTAATTTTAATTTATTTTAATTTTAATTTATTTTAATTTTAATTTATTTTAATTTTAATTTATTTTAATTTTAATTTTAATTTTAATTTATTTTAATTTTAATTTATTTTAATTTTAATTTATTTTAATTTATTTTAATTTATTTTAATTTATTTTAATTTATTTTAATTTATTTTAATTTATTTTAATTTATTTTAATTTATTTTAATTTATTTTAAATTATTTTAATTTAATTTATTTTAATTTAATTTCATTTGATTTATTTTATTATAAATTACAGTCATCGTCCACTCACCCATTGTTGATACACCTTGTAATAATATAGCTGTATGTATATTTATTAGTCACAGAGAGTAAATGCATTTAAAAAACTTATTGGCTCTATGCGAAACCCAACAAAAAATTTTGGCAGTTGATGTGTTAACATAAAATAGATCTTAAAATGAAAATCCAAATATATCTAAAATAAATTTTTTGGATGTCACATAACCTAGTGTGTAAAGTTATAATATACTCTATGGTGGATGTCAGATAGTCGGGTGAGTAAGTTTTAATATACTGAATGTTGGATGTCAGACAGTCGAGTGAGTAAATTCTAATATACTTAATGGTGGATGTTAGACAGTCGGGGGACTGAAATATTTAATATACAAAATATACAAAACCAACTGACGCGAGCGCCACCTTCACATCTATACACTGGAACTAAATTTATACACAAAATTGAAAATTAGGCATTATGACATCCAGCTGAAATTTGTTTGGCGCCCTTTTAAACCTTTTCTAAGATGTTTGAACCCCAAAAACGTTGTGACATCCGAATTTGGATGTCACATCGCAAACGGATGTCATAAAGATACCAACATTTTTGCGACATGATGTCACAACGTCGGCAGGACGAATCTATATATATATATATATATATATATATATATATATATATATATATACCGATTTCACCCCGTTTATTTTATTTTTAATTATTATTTATTTCATTTATTTTGTAAATATATTTTTGATTGAAATTCCTGAGTTTAATTTTGAATTACGCCTTTGCTTTTTCCGTTTTCAGGGCGTAGTGATTAATAGGTAAAAGTGCAGTGAAAAACTTTATTTACTTTACTACCCCAGTGTAGGTCAACTTCACAGTGAAGGTCTATCCGTTTTATTTTTTTTTGTTTGTACCTGGACTCCACTGAGTCTACTGAGGGTGTACTCTACGTGCACCCCAGGGCCGCAGAGCAAACTGCGATATCAAAACTGGCGCCTGAGCAACCCCTATTCGGGAATTACATTCATAGCGCCACAGACTCGCTGAAGCACTGTAGGTGAATCAGGAGACTTGTCACAGTAGACGCATTTTACACATTAATAAAAATCATACAAATATATCTAATATAGACGTATAGTAAAACAGGATAATTAAAGGTAGATAAAGTAGTAATGTTAGACGTATAAAAAATAAAAAATATATACATTTATAGGGCGGACATTTTCACGTATATATTGGGTAGCATGTCAACAGTATCCATACGTATATTGTAGTACATAAAAAAAACGTATTTTATACCAAAGTGAATTCGTATAAATATACTACAACTATAAATCTAATATAGACGTATAGTAAAAACGTTTAATTATATAGGTGGATAAATTCTTAGTAATCGACGTTTATAAGGCGGACATTTTCACGAATATATTTGGTAGTACATCAACCGTATTCATACGTATGGTAGTACCTAAAAAAATACATAATTTATACCAAAGTGTGCTGCCTGGGAGTGATATATTTTTTTATTTAAAATCTAGAACTACTAATTTTAAAACTAGATTTAATGAGATATTTTCGTTTTTTTATTAAAATTAATTAATAAATGTCGTTAGTGTGATTTATTAAATGTAGGTTTAGAGCAGATTTTCGTTTAAATTTTTTAGAACATATGTCACACTTAAATGGTCTTTCATTAGTGTGAATTACTAAATGAGTCTTTAAACCAAATTTGAGATTAAATTGCTTGAAGCAAATGTCACACTCAAATGGTTTTTTAATATCGTGAGTTTTTAAATGTCTCCGTAACTCAAAATTTCTTTTAAATTTTTTGGAACAAATATCACACTTAAATGGTTTTTGATCAGAGTGAACGATTAAATGTCCTTTTATATCTCTTCGTCTTTTAAATAATTTAAAACAAATGTCACATTTGAATGTTTTTTCGTTAGTGTGTTTTATTAAATGAAGGTTTAGGTCAGATTTTCGTTTAAATGTTTTGAAACATACGTCACATTTAAAAGGTTTTTCATTAGTGTGAACTATTAAATGATTCTGTAAAGTAGATTTTTGATTAAATTTCTTGGAGCAAATGTTACACTTGTATGGATTTTCATTAGAGTGAATTATTAAATGTCGCATTAACTCATAATTTCTTTTAAATTTTTTGGAACAAAATCCACAATTAAATGGTTTTTCATCAGAGTGAATGACTAAATGTAGCTTTATATCGTTCTTTCTTTTAAATCCTTTGGAACATATTTCACACTTAAATGGTTTTTCATCAGAATGAATTGTTTTTAAATGTTGCTGAAAATTACTCATATTATTAAATTTTTTGGAACAAATGTCACATTTAAATGGTTTTTCATTAGTGTTTATTATTAAACGATCATGTGTGCTGGAAATATCGTTCATGTTTAGAGATACTTTTCTTGATTTATTTTTCACTACATGAATAAAATAATGCTGAATAAAATCAATTTTCGTTACGAATTTTCCACAAAACTTACAAACCAGGAAGCCTTTCCCAAAATGTCCGTCGATATGTTTTGATCTTGATTTAGAAGAAGGAAAATCTGTAAATAAAAAAAAAATACCACTGAAAACAAAATATCTACAATTTAATAACAAACAGAGAAAGAAACATGAAGACCTTTTTTCCTTTAAAAAGGCACACGTAAAACTTTATCTCATATTTTGGCCACAAGATATATAACATAATTTTTATAAACATAAAAAATATTACAAATAAACAATTTTTCAAAAATGAACTTAAAATATCTATACAGAGAAACTACAGTAAATTTGAAAGGGAAATATTTAATGTTTTATATTAATTTCATGTTACAATTATTACATATTAATTTAATACAACCAACATTTACTCTTCTTTTTCATCAGTTACCTCTACCTGTGTTAAAAAATCTTAGTAAGTTTGTATTTTTATAATTTTTGCTATTTTGTATTTCTTTATTTTTATATTTTTGGAAATTTCTTATTTTTGTTTCTATAGTATATAGATATAATTTAAACAATATTTAAAACTTTTTAAAATAAAAAACTAATATTAAACATTCTGCACACAAACTTTGTTTAGGCGGGTCTTAAAAATGTGTTAAAAAAATATTGTATAAATGAATAAATTTGATTTGTATCTTACACATTTATCTCTTATCGGTTTCGAAAAAAACGATTTAAAAAAATTTAAGCGCGATTACTTTACCACTATTTTGATAGTTCCACATGCCCAAAACGCTATGCATATTTGTTTATACAAATTTTGTTTTCTCTGTAACTGTAACGTGTGGAGGGTGGGTTACCCTCACTAGGTCCATTGTGCATCCTCCTAGGATGATAGGCACCTCCTAGTTCGTGAGCCAACCTACAGATTTAATGTAGTTGACAACGTTGCCAAGAGGTGCTTCTCTTTTATCGGCCGGTGTTAGCCGATAGAGAGAGAGAGAGAGATATGCTTTATTGTCGTAAAAAAATTTACAAAAATTTTATAGACAAAGCATGTAACTTAAATACTAAACATATTATAAAAATAACTAAACAGCAGAAAAAACAAACAGAAACAAACAGACAAAATAGGAATAACAATTGCAATGGATATGCAATATCCGTCATTATAATTATTCTAATTTAATTTTTAAATTTAAATTTAAACTTTAATATTTAATTATTTAATTAATGCCATTGTATGTGGAACTCAAATGTCTAAGGTACGTTATAAAATTCTGCTACTGTGTAATATGGTCTTTCTAGAAGAAAAGCTTTAGCCAGTCTTCGGAACTTATCGTATGTATTTATAGATTTTAATTGCATCGGAAGGTTATTATACAATTTTTTGGCTTTGTAGGTAATGGAATGTTTTAATAGGTCAGAAGTGGGCATTGTTAAATAAACATCAGTCTCTAAATTTCTTGTAGGATATCTACGAGTCGGTCTTTCGGATAAATTTTGAATGTGCTTGCGAACTAAGCAGACGGATTCGAAAATAAATAGAGCAGGAAGGGTTAGAATTTTGAAATTTTTGAAGTAATTTTCGCAATGTGTCCTACTACTTAAACCAAATACATAGCGGATTGCTCTTTTTTGCAGTTTAAAAATAGATTCGAAAAGGTATAAGCTACAAGAACCCCAGAAAGGTAAACCATAGCGAAGGTGAGATTCGAATAAGGAAAAGTAGGTTATTAATGCAGTAGAAGGAGTCAGCTCTTTAGAAACCGATTTAATGGCAAAACATGCGGAGGATAATTTTTTTGCTAAGGTATCTATATGAGCAGACCATTTTAGAGAATCGTCTATATAAAGACCTAAAAACTTGATTGAAGTCACCGTTTGGATCAGATTATTGTTTAAAGTTATAGGTTGTAAAGTACCTCTGTAAGACAATGCTACAGTTTTACTGGTGTTGAAACAAAGTCCATTCGAATCAGACCAGGACTTAATAGTCACTAGATCTTCACTTATGATAGATTGTAATGTCTGCATGTTAGAATTATTCCTGGTTACACTGGTGTCATCAGCAAATACCAAACTCGCCAAACACAAATCTTCTAATAAATGAGAGCGTCGAGCAATCGTAAGAGATATGCTCGATGGTCTCATCTTATTGTTGGCACCCTCTGCAGAGTGCGGATTCTAATAGCCCCAGAGAGGCTAGCGGCGAGCTTGGTGTGCATCCACTTACTCGCAGTAGTTAAGCTGTGATCTCTCCGGTCACATAGGTCGTGTCACCATGGGATTCATCTGACTAGCGTTTAACCATCGACGACGTGGAATGAATGAGGGTGCGAATGAGAAATTAGTAGGACCTTCAAATGGTGGTACAATAAGCCGCAGGCTGCAGTGCTGCCAGACTACAGACGGATTAGGGTGTAGCACGGGAGTTCCAAAGGGTGTAAAAAAAACAGCCCCATGATATGGAGATGCTTCCGTACTTAAAAATTACTAGTCAGAATGCCTGTGACTAGGCGCAGATTCTGTCTAGTCATAGTATTTGTTTGCTGCAGTGTTGTCAGGATAATTTAAGAGCTCCTTGGCAACTCGGTAGTTTCTTGTTTCGTCCCATCTTTCCTTGAACTTCACAAGGGAAGGTTCTTTAATTAGGTTTGTCACTACCGATTTTGTCAGGCCAATAGAAGGGACAGGTTCAAAAAGTATTTGGTTAGCTGCTTTCTTGGCTAGTGAATCAGCAAGACGGTTACCTTTCGATGTGGCGTGACCTTTGATCCATCTTAAGGTGACCACATTCTTGATAGATATTTCGGCCAAAGCTTCGTGACATTCTCGTACTAACCCTGAGTAAATTCGTGGTATTTTCAGAGTGAGTAGTGCTTGTCTGCTATCTGTATAGCTGAGCATGTTCCTTCCAGTGATATTATTTCTGGTCATTTCTTTTGCTGCTATGAGAATCCTTAGCTCTGTTTGAACTACATTGGCACTATTGCTCACAGCCCATTTTATGTTTTGGTTTAAAAATCTGGAGTATATTCCACATCCTGGGCCTTGTTTTGTTTTAGAACCGGTGTATATATGAATTATACCTGCCACTTCTGGCTTTTCTATTTGTTCTGTTATAACTTCATATAGCTTATGGACTGAGATAGAGTCCATGTATGTTCACTTGAAGCAATGGGAGCGTATCGAGCGCCTCCTGACAAAAGCGACGTCTCGCCTAACCAGATCAGGTTCTATTCCAAGAGCAACCTACTTGATGTAAATATCAAGGGGAGTGAGACTAAGAATGACTTCCATGGCTCTGGTCGGTGTTGTTTTCTCATTCTAATATTTATTTTTGATTATTTTAAAATATTGATTTAAAACTTATTGCCATCACAATTTGATCTTCTACCTAAACATCAATCGGGCTTCCGTCCAAAATACAGTTGCACTACAGCGTTACTTAAAGTATTAGACGATATTTACTCGTATATAGATGCTAAAAAATTATGTATACTAATTCTCTTAGATTACTCAAAAGCTTTTGACAAAATAAATCACTCTTTACTGTTAGCTTTATGTCATTTTATGGGATTTAACATAGCCTCAGTAAATTTATTGAACTCTTACCTAAATGGAAGATATCAAAGAGTTCAAATAGAAGAAAAAACATCCAATTTAATACATATTACACGTGGAGTACCGCAGGGATCTATTTTAGGTCCTCTCTTATTTTCAATTTATACCTCTCAATTTTTTAAATATCTGAAACACATGAATTCTCATTTCTACGCTGATGACACTCAACTCTACCTTGACTTTAAAGAATCCGAATCGGATGGCGCTATCACAAAAATCAACGAAGATCTGCAAACTATCTCGGAGATATCTAACAAATTTTGCTTAACAATTAACGCTACAAAATCCAAAGCTATGCTTTTCGGCCGTAAACAAGTTAAAAATAGAATTAAAAATATTCTAAGGGTAAGTATTAACAATGAATTTTTAACATTCTCAGTTTGTGAGAAAAATCTGGGCATATACATTGATGAAGATTTATCCTTTGCGCAACATATCTCTTCTATAATAAAAAAATCTTTCTGTAATCTAAAGTTAATTTATTCTAATCGGGAATTTCTCAACAGAAATACCAAAAAGTTGCTTTGCGAAAGCTTAGTGCTGTCTCAGTTTAATTACGGTGACATTATATATGGGCCTGCACTTACACAATTTCATAAAAACCGTTTACAACGAACTCAAAATGCGTGTGTTAGATTTATTTGCGGGGTTCGTCGTCGTACCCGTACATCTCAACATCTGGCTAGTTTGGGATGGCTTAATCTAAATAATAGGAGATTGTTACATGCCTATGTCCTGATCCATAAATTATTGTTATCAAAAAAACCTGATTATTTGTATGAAAAAATAAAAAGGAGATCTGAAGTCCATAATGTTAATGTAAGATTTAAAAATTTCCTAACACTTCCGAAACACACTACAACCTTATTCCGATCTTGCTTTTCGTATTTCACAGCCAAATTATTTAACCTTGCCCCTAAAATATTTAATATCACATCACTCTCAAGTTTTAGAAAAGTAGTCAAAAACCTTTTATTTAACGGAGATATCACTTACAATTTTTAATTTATATTGTTAATTAAATTTAGTTTAACAATAATATTTCATGTTATTTCTATTTTTTACTCGTCACTATTGATTAATAACTACAATAACAACACAGATCTAGGATTTATAAAATTTGACCTTTGTTTTTATTATTTCTAAGTTTCCATATTAATTGTTTGTTTGCTTTCTTATTGAAAGCTAGAATTTCACTTTTTTTCATAGAAAATCTGTATGCATTACTTAATTATTTATATTTTTCTGGGTTGCGTGGAAGAGCGCTGCTTATTTGCTGGCTCAATCTTTGAGCTCGCCAGTAAGTGCGAACGTCGCCTTTTGTCTTTCAGTATTTTTTTATGTATATTTATATAATTTTGTATAATAATTTGTATGTATTGAAAGCAATAAAGTCATTATTATTATTATTATTATTATCATACTATCATTGTGTAAGTAATGCAAAAAAATTGATGGAGAAAAGTTTTGAGTGAGCTTTCAGAAAACTTTACAAATCTACAATTAGATTGACGATGAAGAAGATGAAGATACAATGTATTATGATGTTGAAGTGGAATCAAGCAAGAAGATGTAGATAAATGTGCGTTTTGAGTTTATTTTTGTTAAAGTAAATAATAAAAAAAAGTTATTGATTTTTCTTAAAAACATCTTTCTATTATATTGACGCATATAAACTGATCGATTTTTTAAAATCTCATATAAAAATATTGTGTACGTATTTTAAGAACGAATCTCAATTTTTTTTAAAACTATCTGAACGTATAGTCTTTGAAGAGTGAGTAAAAGAAAAAGGTTTTAGTAGAAGAAGAAGGTTCTTGTAAATTTGTAAAAGATTAAATAAATTTTGCAATACCTCACTAATTTGTTTATTAATTAATACTGAATATTTCTTCTTTTGTCGGTATTCAAAAAATCTATTAAAAAACTATTTAAAATAACTTTTTTTGTACAGGGTAAACGGCTAATTTGATTGGCCTATAAAATTTCTTTACAACATGAGTCACTATCTACAATTCTGGTATTCTACTATAATAGGTCTAACTCCATCACTCTAATAATGTTAAAACTATATTTGTTGCACAATATTTTCGTGGTCATGTTTTTCATTAAAATGAATTAATAAATAATGTTACTGTAACACGAAATATCTTTTAAATACTTTGGAACAAATGTTACACTTAAAGGATTTTTCATTAGTGTGATTTATTAAATGAAGGTTTAGGTCAGATTTCCTTTTCATTTTTTTGGAACATATGCCACATTTAAATGGTTTTTCATTAGTGTGAATGATCAGGTCGGTAGTGTAGCGGTCTAACGCGCTTCTATTCATTTATAGGCAAGTTTATGAGTCTGAGACTGCTGGGCTTCGAATCCCAGACCGGACCATGTGGATTTTTAATTAAATTGCATGGTTCTGTTTATAATTTGATGTGTGCCGTATTAATAGAAATTTAATTTCTGTTGATATGACATGCAGATTAAAAAATCGCCATGCATTACCGTCTCGATGATGGTGGGTGAAGTTTTCCGGGTTTTCCTCACCTGTAAGTCAAATGGCACCATCAATCATCTTTAAGTCGCCCCGGAGCGCCACGACAAATAATAATAATAGCCGTCCCTTCCCCTACACAAGTCGTTCAGTCGACTTCAGGGGTTGAAATTCACTCGTAAGGGGGTGAATTAGGGAGAGTATTATTATTATTATTATCATCAAATGTCGCTTTATATATTTCTGTGTTTTAAACTTAGATAAAAGAGACCGGAGATGTAACATTGCACATTGCGCATGTTGTCTATTCCAAACCTAAGTAACCCACCAATTAAAAATCATTGTGTTCACGACGCCACCCGAATTGCTCCGAAATTTCTATTCTTTGCTTATCTCCGCGTGAGTAAATCATTTATGGACCGCCGTTTTTGAATTATTTGTTGGTGTTATTAGCAATTTAAAGTGTTTTAGTTATTCAATTTCAAGTTGAAAATGCCACGATGTATGGTGAAAAATTGTATATACTAATAATATGTGTCAATGTTATGAAAAATAAGAAATATATTCGTTTTCAGCGGTAAATATTTGTTGACGTTTTGACATAAAGTCGCCATGATTCTTTGAACTGAATACTTCAGATCCGCATTAAGGGGTTTCAATAAATATTTAATCTAAAAAGAAGTAAATAGGCATTGTTACTAACGAAATTTTGTTTTTAAAAAGTAGTTTTATAAGAATATTTACTAAAAGTGGTTTTTAGCCCTTTATTAGATATTTTTACAAGAATATTAGATGAAATACAGGTTCACCTACTTAAAATTTCAAGGTTTATTTTATTTGCGGTTAAATCAGAAGTGACATTTGCATCTTAAAACAAAGTAAAACGCGCAATATGATCTAGTATAAGCAAAAAATACTAAAGTTACGGAAATTAGTCATATTATTAGTAAAATGTTACATTATATACCCCTAAACAACTCGAAAAATATCTTCGTTTGATAACAGGATCAATAAATCCGAATCTCTAAATTTTGGAGCTAAATGCTCTGATAAAAGCATGCGACCGATAGGGGTTACAAAAATAATCGATTTATCGTTTTCATGAAAATCGATTTATCCGTTATAATTAATCGATTATCTTTAATAGATTATTTTTGATTAATCGAACATTTTTAATAAATTTTTTTCGTTTTTTTAGGTAATAGAATAATCGATTATAAAGGAATTACAAAAAGAGAGTAGATTTATTCAAAATATTCGATTTATTGAAAATAATCGATTTTTTAGAAAAATCGATTTATTGTTTAATAGACTTTTTAAATTAATCGATTATTTTTGATTAATCGATTATTTTCGATTTTTCAAAGGTATTCAAATAATTTGTTTTAAAATACAAAAAATAGATTATATAAAAATAATCAATTGATCGAATATAATCGGTTATATTATATAATCGATATTTCGGTTATTTTTTAGAATTATTGATTTATCGGTAAATCAGCTTTTTATTAATCAATTATTTTCGATTTTTCAAAGAAAATTAAATAATCAGTTTTAAAAGGAATATAAAAAAAGAAAAGGATTATTTATAAATAATCAATAATTATTCAGTTTTTTTTTTTTTTTTTTTTGGAAAAGCGATTTATCGTAGAATCTTCTTAATTAATTGGTTATTTTCCGTTAATCGATTATTTTCGATGTTTCAAAAATGATCGAATAATTGATTTTAAAGGAAATAATTCTTTTTTTTTTAATTTTTGAAAAATCGATTTATCGATTATTCGATTTTTTAATTAATCGATTATTTTTGATTAATCGATTACTTTAGATTTTTCAAAGATTATCGAATAATGTTTCAATGGAAATACGACAAAAAAAAAATAGAAATTAAAAATAATCGATTATTTAAAATAAACGATAATTCGTTTATTATTTTTTGTAAACACTGATTTATCGGTTAATTGGCTTTTTGATTAATCTATTTTTTTTATTTTTTAAAGATAATCAAGTAGTCAATTTTAAAGGAAATACGAACAAAAATAGATTGATCGAAAATAATCGATTATTATTAATGATCAATAATTTATTTCGATAATCACCCACTCCTAGCGACCAAATGACTTTTAATAGGTTTAAATTTTAAAATGTTATCTGGTTTCAGACATATACATTTCTAGAGTTTTATGTGACGCATCCTCTATATTAATTAATATTCCTAAAGAAACAAGCTTTAATATATCTTTTTCTGAGGTTATAATACAAAACAGCATTTTCTCATTTTGACTAAATTTTAATATTATGTGATAGTCGTAGAAAAAATATAATGTTCAACTCACAAGGTTTGATTTGCAGTATTCGCCTGCGCACATGCTTTTTTATAATACTCTTAGACAATGAGTACCATTTCTTACTCGATTAACATTATTCTATTTCAACATTTTACTGTAGTCTCTTACAGAAAAGTCCATAGTAAATAATAGCTAACGAAATATTCTATTAAAGGTCTTCTCTTTACATAAAATGTCGTGGCATCTGTTTGATATTAAAAAATCACGTTAAATTTATTTCATAATACAAAATTCCATTAAACGTATATTTTATATAAATCTAATAGTTCATTATGATGCTAATAAACAAAGTCCGGTCCCTGTCACAGAGTTCGAGTCCCTGCCCAGTTCCCCCACTCCGTTAACCTTTCTTTAGAAATTGGCAACATTTGCGCAGGTTAAACACCGGTGTATGTTATATCTCTGGTCTCTTTTATCTAAGGTTTTAAATAATTTAAAGCAAATGTCGCACTTAAAAGTTTTTTTGTTAGTGTGTTTTTATTAAATGAAAGTTTAACTCAGATTTTCGCTTAAACGTTTTGTTACATATATTACACTGGAATGGTTTTTCATTAGTGTGAATTACTAAATGACTTTGTAAACCAGATTTTTGATTAAATTGTTTGAAGCAAATGTCACACTTATTCGGAGTTCCATTGGCGTGAATGAATAAATGTCGCTGTAACTCATAATTTCTTTTAAATTCTTTGTAACATATGTCACATTTAAATGGTTTTTTATCAGTGTGAATGACTAAATGTCGCTTGATATCTTTATTTCTTTTAAATTCTTTGGGACATATGTCACACTTAAAGGGTCTTTCATCAGTGTGAATGATCAAATGTCGCTTTAAATCTTTCTTTCTTTTAAATTCTTTGAAACAAATGTCACACTTAAATGGTTTTTCATTAGTATGAGTTATTAAATGTTGCTGTAAGTTAAACTTGTAATTAAATCCTTTTGAACAAATGGCACACTTAAATTGTTTTTCATTAACGTGAATCATTAAATGTCGCTGTAACTCATAATTTCTTTTAAATTCTTTTGAGCAAATTCCACATTTAAATAGGGTATCATTAGTGTGACTTATTAAACGTCGATGTGTGCTGGAAATGTTGATGCTTAGAGGTACTTTTCTTGATCTATTTTTCACTACATGAATAAAATAATGCCGAAAAAAATCAAGTTTCGTCATGAATTTTCCACCACAAAACTCACAAACCACGAAGACTTTCTTAAAATGTCTGTCAATATGTTTCGATCTTGGTTTAGAAGAAGGGAAATCTGTAAATAAAAAAATACCACTGAAAAACTTTCTACAATTTCTACAATTTAAAAAAACAGGAAAATAAATGTAATTGATTACTAACGGCTAACTCTTTTCTTTTTTTTTCTATTATAATATTGTTGATAAAGATATTGAATAATAATGAATCCAGATTACGTCCCTGAGCAACTTAAGATGACGCTAAATATTCTATAGATTTGTATGGAATAAAAAATACTTTTTTATTTAACGTTTACATGTTTATTTTAAGATAAATATAGGATATAAATAAGTAACAATTATTATTACTACAACTATATTTTAAAGCTATAGCTTCTTATGATACCTGTAAAAAACTGTTTTTAGTCCAATGGGTGAAAGTTTTCATAGGAGATTGCGTACACTATTTGTCCTACGAGTCCATTTAAAAGTTAAATATCACCGATGCTGTATAGAGATATTTGAAGATTTGAGGAGCCTACTGTACAAAAATATGTTCTGTGGACCTTTGTTAAATAGGTTACTAAGTAGGAGAGAATTATAATTATTTCGTTTTCAGAAAAATGCCACCGAAACGAAAGTATGACGCCGATTATATTAAAGTGGGCTTTACTTCAATAGAAAGAAATGGTAATATTAGACCTCAATGCATAATATGCACAACTGTTCTTGCCAATGATGCTTTAAAGCCGGCAAAGTTGGAACGTCATTTAAAGACGGTAGATCCCAATTATTGTGACCGACCGAGAGAATTCTTCGAAGGCAAACTAATAAATCTAAGAAAAAATGAAACTTGGACCTAGTGGAACAAGTGATGGAACATCTGAAAAAACATTAGTTGTATCGTTTGAAATTTCAAAACTGATTTCCATATTCAAAAAATCACACACAATCGGTGAATCTCTAATAAAGTCTTGTATGTTTAAAGCTGCAGGAGAGCTTTTAAAAAATGTCAAATGATATTGAAGAACAAATTATGGACACGATAAAATGTCCTTATTTTGCACTACAATGTGATGAACCTACCGACGTAACACAATGTTGTCAGTTACTTGTATTTATTTGATTTTTGAATGACAATAAAACGTTTAAAGAGGAGTTACTATTTTCTCAAGAACTGAAAACGACGTCTCCATTGCACTCCATTTGAAAAACTTAAAAGTGAATTTAATGGTTCTATTTTAGTGTGCATTATTTGTCTTTTAGATAATTTTTATTGGTTATTTTACTAGATGAACGAACTAAGACGGAAAAAATCAATTTTTGTCAAAAAATTCACAAACCATAAATCTTTTTCCAAAATCTGTAAATAAAAAAATCTGATGTGTCCAATACATGACTTTCCTATCTAGTTATTACAGGCTTTTTCCGGTTATTTTGTACAACCTATTGCAGCACCCCCATAAATTTTTAGAGGATAAACTAAATATATACATTTTCCACATACATTTACCTCGAAACATTTTTCTATAGATATTCATTGAAAATAAAAATACTGAAAAATTTAAATTTAGCACTTTTCCTACAATTTTTCCATTACGGTCCATTTTAGAAAAATCATGTATAAACAAAAATTATAGAGATCGATATCGCAAACAACTTTTATTTCAACAATTTTCATAAAAATCAGAATTTTGCACATTTTGTCAAATTTCTCGAATACGGACCATTTCAGGAAATTTTGACAAAAAGCAAAAATTATAGATAATAATATTAGAAATAACTTTTATTTGAACTATTTTTTTCTCCAAACATAAATAACAGATATATTCCATAAAATATAAAAACAGCCCCCCATAAAGTACCCCCCCAGATGTTCCGACTTTGTCCAAAATTTAATCATTTCACGTCAGGCCGAAATAAAACTTAAGTTTAAAATTTAATGTTTTTTTCTTTATCCGTTTTTGAGTTTTCTTCAAATTTCGAAATTTACACATTTTCTCGAATACGGTCCATTTTAGAGAAATTATGTATAGGATAAAAATTATAGAGAATTATATTACAAACAACTTTTGTTTGAACAATTTTTATAAAAAAATATTTTTTTACATTTTGTCAAATTTCTCGAATACGGACCATTTTAGGAAAATTTTGTATATAACAAAAATTTTAGATAATAATATAAGAAGTAACTTTTATTTCAAGAATTTTCTTCCCCAAACGTAAATAACAGATATATTCCATAAAATATAAAAATGACCACCTATAAAGTACCCCCCCCAGATGTTCCGACACTGCTCAAAATCTAATCAGCTCATTGGACGCTAGAACAAAGCTTAAGTTTAAAATTTGGTGTGTTTCTGTGTATCGGTTCATGAGTTATGCGAGACACACACACACACACACACACACACACACACACACACACACACACACACACACACACACACACACACACACACACACACGCACGCACACGCACACGCACACGCACACACACACACACGCACACACACGCACACACGCACGCACGCACAGACATCATCACGCACAGACATCATCACGCACAGACATCATCACGCACAGACATCATCACGCACAGACATCATCACGCACAGACATCATCACGCACAGACATCATCACGCACAGACATCATCACGCACAGACATCATCACGCACAGACATCATCACGCACAGACATCATCACGCACAGACATCATCACGCACAGACATCATCACGCACATCATCACGCACAGACATCATCACGCACAGACATCATCACGCACAGACATCATCACGCACAGACATCATCACGCACAGACATCATCACGCACAGACATCATCACGCACAGACATCATCACGCACAGACATCATCACGCACAGACATCATCACGCACAGACATCATCACGCACAGACATCATCACGCACAGACATCATCACGCACAGACATCATCACGCACAGACATCATCACGCACAGACATCATCACGCACAGACATCATCACGCACAGACATCATCACGCACAGACATCATCACGCACAGACATCATCACGCACAGACATCATCACGCACAGACATCATCACGCACAGACATCATCACGCACAGACATCATCACGCACAGACATCATCACGCACAGACATCATCACGCACAGACATCATCACGCACAGACATCATCACGAAAATAGTCAAAACGGATTCAGGGGACCTCAAAACGTAAAAATCCGTCGAAAACTCGAGGTCGAAAAAATCATGATTCCTATACTTTCCTTATATCTATATACAGATAGGAAAGTAAAAAGACATAATATCGATATCTTAATTCTAGTAGGACGTATCACAAATGACTAAAATTTTATAGGGAATAAAAAAAACTGTTTATTATCAATACCAGGGGCCGTTTCTCCATTGGTTCATTTGTGCAGTGAACACCCAGTTACATTTCATAAAAACACATTATTTTAAAATAAATAATACAAGAATATTAATTCAGTTGAAATAATTTTATTGTTTTCGGGTGGAACAAAATTAATCGAAAAATATTTGATCGTAAATACATTTTATCGAAAATAAATTTGATTGAATAAAATTTGATCGAAAATATATATTATCGAATAACATTTTATCGAAAAGACAATAGATCTAAAATTAATTAGATCGAATGGACAATATATCGAAAATCAACATTAAAAATAGTCCATCTAATCCCTACTACTGGGGAAACTAAACTCAGCCGCTATTAAATCAGGAACTAATGCAAATTTTTCGATAAGCTCAAACGATAGCTACCTCGTTTAACAAATGTTATCCTTACAATACTGTTAAATTAAAAATCTGATGTGTCCAACACATGACTTTCCTATCTAGTTATTACAGGCTTTTTCCGGTTATTTTGTACAACCTATTGCAGCATCTCTATAAATGTTTAGAGGATGAACTAAATATATACATTGTCCACATACATCTACCGCGAAACATTTTTCTATAGATATTCATTGAAAATGAAAATACTGAAAAATTTAAATTTAGCACTTTTCCTACAATTTTTCCATTACGGTCCATTTTAAAAAAATCATGTATGAACAAATATTATAGAGATCGATATCGCAAACAACTTTTATTTCAACAATTTTCATAAAAATCAGAATTTTGCACATTTTGTCAAATTTTTCGAATACGGACCATTTCAGGAAATTTTTATATAAAGCAAAAATTATAGATAATAATATTAGAAGTATCTTTTATTTGAACAATTTTTTTCTCCAAACAGATATATTCCATAAAATATAAAAACGGCCTCCCATAAAGTACCCCCCCAGATGTTCCGACTTTGTCCAAAATCTAATCATTTCACGTCAGGCCGAAATAAACCTTAAGTTTAAAATTTAATGTTTTTTTCTTTATCCGTTTTTGAGTTTTCTTCAAATTTCGAAATTTACACATTTTCTCAAATATCTCGAATACGGTCCATTTTAGAGAAATTATCTATAGGATAAAAATTATAGAGAATTATATTACAAACAACTTTTGTTTGAACAATTTTTATAAAAAAAAATATTTTTTTACATTTTGTCAAATTTCGCGAATACGGACCATTTTAGGAAAATTTTGTATATAACAAAAATTATAGATAATAAAATAAGAAGTAACTTTCATTTAAAGAATTTTCTTCCCCAAACGTAAATAACAGATATATTCCATAAAATATAAAAATGACCACCTCTAAAGTACCCCCCAGATGTTCCGACTCTGTCCAAAATCTAATCAGCTCATTAGACGCTGGAACAAAGCTTAAGTTTGAAATTTGGTGTTTTTCCGTGTATGGGTTCATGAGTTATGCGTTATACAGACACACACACACACACACAGACATCATCGCGAAAATAGTCAAAACGGATTCAGGGGACCTCAAAACGTAAAAATCCGTCGAAAACTCGAGGTCGAAAAAAATCATGATTCCTATACTTTCCTTATATCTGTATACAGATAGGAAAGTAAAAATTAATATTTTAAAGCTAAATGGTTATTTATTTTTAATGAGATTAAAACATTGTGATTAATTCGCAAACAATGTTTATTTCAGTAAGGTCGAGATATCTCCCGATGGGACATTTTAGGTAAATTATTTTAAGTTTTTTTTTTTATAAAAAAATTTAATTAATTTACCTAACCTGTGCGGTCTGGAACCGTCGCGGTTTGCCTAGCAAAAAAATCTGATGTGTCCAACACATGACTTTCCTATCTAGTTATTATAGGCATTTTCCGGTTATTTTGTACAACCTATTGCAGCATCTCTATAAATGTTTAGAGGATAAACTAAATATATACATTTTACACATACATCTACCTCGAAACATTTTTCTATAGATATTCATTGAAAACGAAAATACAGAAAAAATTAAATTTAGCACTTTTCCATTACGGACCATTTTAGAAAAATCATGTATAAACAAAAATTATAGAAATCGATATCGCAAACAACTTTTAGTTCAACAATTTTCATAAAAATCAGAATTTTGCACATTTTGTCAAATTTCTCGAATACGGACCATTTCAGGAAATTTTGACATAAAACAAAAATTATAGATAATAATATTAGAAGTAACTTTTATTTGAACAATTTTCTTCTCCAAACATAAATAACAGATATATTCCATAAAATATAAAAACGGCCTCCCATAAAGTACCCCCCCAGATGTTCCAACTTTGTCCAAAATCTAATCATTTCACGTCAGGCCGAAATAAACCTT
This sequence comes from Psylliodes chrysocephalus, assembly GCA_927349885.1. NCBI lineage: Eukaryota > Metazoa > Arthropoda > Insecta > Coleoptera > Chrysomelidae > Psylliodes > Psylliodes chrysocephalus. The sequence goes on from OV651827.1 coordinate 19,367,931, forward strand.
AAGTTTAAAATTTAATGTTTTTTCCTTTATCCGTTTTTGAGTTTTCTTCAAATTTCGAAATTTACACATTTTCTCAAATATCTCGAATACGGTCCATTTTAGAGAAATTATGTATAGGACAAAAATTATAGAGAATTATATTATAAACAACTTTTATTTGAACAATTTTTATAAAAAATTATGTTTTTTACATTTTGTCAAATTTCTCGAATACGGACCATTTTAGGAAAATTTTGCATAAAACAAAAATTATAGATAATTATATTAGAAGTAACTTTTATTTGAAGAATTTTCTTCTCCAAACGTAAATAACAGATATATTCCATAAAATATAAAAATGACCACCTATAAAGTACCCCCCCAGATGTTCCGACACTGCCCAAAATCTAATCAGCTCATTGGACGCTGAAACAAAGCTTAAGTTTAAAATTTAGTGTTTTTCTGTGTATCGGTTCATGAGTTATGCGTTATACAGACACACACACACACACACACACACACACACACACACACACACACACACACACACACACACACACACACACACACACACACACACACACACACACACACACACACACACACACACACACACACACACACACACACACACACACACACACACACACACACACACACACACACACACACACACACACACACACACACACACACACACACACACACACACACACACACACACACACACACACACACACACACACACACACACACACACACACACACACACACACACACACACACACACACACACACACACACACACACACACACACACACACACACACACACACACACACACACACACACACACACACACACACACACACACACACACACACACACACACACACACACACACACACACACACACACACACACACACACACACACACACACACACACACACACACACACACACACACACACACACACACACACACACACACACACACACACACACACACACACACACACACACACACACACACACACACACACACACACACACACACACACACACACACACACACACACACACACACACACACACACACACACACACACACACACACACACACACACACACACACACACACACACACACACACACACACACACACACACACACACACACACACACACACACACACACACACACACACACACACACACACACACACACACACACACACACACACACACACACACACACACACACACACACACACACACACACACACACACACACACACACACACACACACACACACACACACACACACACACACACACACACACACACACACACACACACACACACACACACACACACACACACACACACACACACACACACACACACACACACACACACACACACACACACACACACACACACACACACACACACACACACACACACACACACACACACACACACACACACACACACACACACACACACACACACACACACACACACACACACACACACACACACACACACACACACACACACACACACACACACACACACACACACACACACACACACACACACACACACACACACACACACACACACACACACACACACACACACACACACAGACATCATCGCGAAAATAGTCAAAACGGATTCAGGGGACCTCAAAACGTAAAAATCCGTCGAAAACTCGAGGTCGAAAAAAATCATGATTCCTATACTTTCCTTATATCTGTATACAGATAGGAAAGTAAAAATTACAGAAAAATAAGAAAAATAAAAAAAATCTTAACTAATTTACCTAATTGCTCTCACACAGGTTAGGTAAGTTAGTTTTTTTTTTTTAATTAATTTAGCTAACCTGTGCGACCAGGAGTCGTCGTGATTAACCACGCAAAAAAATTATAAAAATTAAATCAACAATCTTAACTAATTTACCTAACATGTGCCCTCGAGGATTGCTTCGCAAAAAATATACAAAATAGATAGAAATACAAAACTTAACTAAGTTACATGGGCCTGGAGCAATTTAATTTTAACTGAGTGCTCTCGTACAGGTTAGGCCATTTAGTTAAGTTTTTTTTATAAAAAACTTAACTAACTTACCTAACTTGTGCGGTCTGGAACCGTCGCGGTTTGCCTCGCAAAAAAAATTACAAAAATGAGAAAAATAAAAAATTCACTAGTTTACCTAACCTGTGCTATTTAAATTTAACTGATTGTTCTTATACAAGTTAGGTAAGTAGTTTTTTAATTTTTTGTATATTTGTTTTTGGGAAGAAAAGGCTATGATGTGTAGGCCGTACAGGTTAGGTAAATTAGTTGAGTTTTTTATTTTTTCTAATTTTATGTATATTTTGTTTTCCGACCAATTGTTTTTTCTATCAAATCTAACATTTTTAGATTTAATTTTTTATGCTCTTTTCAAGTATGGAAACGAATTATAAAAAATCAGTTATACAGGGTTATACAGAGTTGTTTTCAGGATGGAAGAATTTGTGAATTTTTAGCTAAGCCGGATCTGAATTTTCCTACTTTTTTATACATCAGTATATTCGACAAGATGTGGATGATAAGTATATGAAACGTCATAAATATCTACAGGGTTGTTCTCAAGTAATTATTGAGGAAAGAAATGAATAAAATTGCTAAAACACCCTGTATCTCGGTTATAAACGACCAAAGACCCATTAAATAAGGGTTATCTAGAATCACCTCAGTGGCTTCTATCCACGGTTAACGTATGTCCGTTTCCCAATGAATCACCCTGCATAATTTCATTGTCTGATAACAGTGGCGGCTCGTAGGCACTAACGGCAGTGGGGCACACACAAATTTCCTTACATATCCTTAAATTAGGAATGGGTCAATACTATTTATGTTTGTCATTAAACGATAACGCACCGTTTAAAATATTTTGTACGGAATTTCCCGCAGTATTCATAATAGTGAAAAAACAATTATATATCATTAAAATAACCAAAAAAGGTTGACAGCTGTGTGCACGTAGTTTAGATTCAAAAGGAAAGACTTGTATTTCGTGCAAAACTAAGAGAGCCATCCCCTCCTAAACTCGATTTCACCCATCAGAGCCTACCTTTGCGACCATGGTACTCTTTTGATTAAAAACTTTTTTGTTCTCTATTTTGTCTCTTTCAACCATGAGTACGCTTGCTGAGTGATTTAGAATTTTTAGGGCTAAACATCAGATTCACCTCTAGGGACCGCAGGTTCAGTTGTGCCATCTTGGGTTCTCTGAAAAAAGTTCTGCAGAGCCCGGGCTGGCACATCAGAATCACGCGAGTGATATTTTTGTTTTGTCTTGACATCAAAAGGATCATTAAAAATTTAAAATTAAAAATAAAAATATCATTTCATATTAAACATTTATTTAAATTTAACTAACAATAAATAAAATCTTTAAATTCAATACTAACAAATTTTGATCTCCGTTAACCACCTCCAATCACTTGAATCACACTTGGAGAAACATGTTCCAGACTGAGGTGAACGCACCCCCTCTCTTGACATTGGTCAACGTCTTTATAATATAATAATAATAATAATAATAATAATAAATAATAATAATAATAATAATAATAATAATAATAATAATAATAATAATAATAATAATAATAATAATAATAATAATAATAATAATAATAATAATAATAATAATAATAATAATAATAATAATTAATAATAATAATAATAATAATAATAATAATAATAATAATATTTATTCAAGAAATAACACAAGTTACAAGGTAGCAGAACAACAATTTCAAATAAATAAATATTGATACTCAATAAGTGCCAATAAGGCACTTGTTTTGAGAACAAATATAAATATAAAAAATAAACAAATTTATACATATAAAATAAAATTAATGCATTACAGGAAAAAAAAATATATATATACATTTTAGATAATAATATTTTATATAGGAGACAAACACAATCAAAATACCTACACTTAATTAAAAAGATATCGAAACTTTGACCATACAAAACGCAAATAAATATCAGTTAATTAAAAGAATATTATTTATTACCTCCATTTTCTCGTTTTTGATAAATTTTTTTAAATTATTTTTAAATATGGACAAGGTATTACATTTTATGTCGACTGGAAGAGTATTATATAATTTTGGACCTAGATACAAATACGATCGTTGTCCTACTGATTTTTGAGTACGAGGCACAGTATGGAGATGTTTTTTTCTTGTGCTATATGGATGATCTGGTAAGTTGAATAGTTGTTTATTTGTATGAAATTTAATATTAATATTATAATAAAAAAATTGTTTTAGATTCATAACATTTACCTCAACAAACAATGAGTTAGAAGGATACCTGTAGGGCCTTTTGAGCATTATTTTTAAAAATCTTTTTTGCAGAACTTCAAGTGGTTGTAAATGTGTTTGTAAAGTACAACCCCACACAATGATGGCATATCTCAAATGACTTTCTACTAAGCTATGGTACAATATTTTAAGTTGATGTGGTTGTAGATAATCTCTTATATTTTTAAATTTATATATTATCATTCTTAATTTTTGGCATGTAAAAGTTATGTTTTCTTTCCATTTGAGATATGAATCCATGTAAACCCCTAGATATTTTATCTTGTTTTCAGGGAGAATGGTAAGTGTTTGCCCAGAAGCAGTAAAAGTTACTTTGTCAAATGGAGGTCTTGTTATAATATTATTACTGAATGGTAAGTAGTGGGTTTTATCTACATTTAATGTCAGTAACTTACTGTCAAACCAGTTTTTCAGATTTGGAAGGTCCTGTTCAACTTTTTGCTTTAGTTCTAGCCATGAATTAGCTTTATAAAATATTGAGGTGTCGTCTGCGAATCCCAAAACTTCCCCTGAACTCTCGATAGAAAATAATCCGTTGATGTAAAGATTAAATAGAATAGGACCGAGTACCGTACCTTGTGGGATACCGTAAGATATGGATTCTAGATCACTGTAGACACCATTTACTCTTGTAACTTGTTGTCGGTTTGTGAGGTAACTTTCAAATAATTTTAGTGATGTGTCCCTTATACCTGCTTCTTCTAAAGTATCCAAAAGTAAACGGTGGCTGACAGTATCAAATGCTTTCGAGAGATCTAGATATACACAGAGACATGGACTGCTTTCATCTAGAGCAGTTAGTATTTTGGTAGATAGTGCGATAATAGCATCTTCCGTAGAGACATGTTTTTTAAAACCATATTGTTTATCAGATATTATATCATATTTTGATGTGAAATTTACTAATCTATTTTTAAGAGCTTTTTCAAAAATCTTTGATAAATGTGTTATTAATGAAATTGGTCTATAATTTGTTGCCACTGTGTCATCTCCTTTTTTATATATGGGGACAACTATTGTCTGTTTAAATATATTAGGCCATACACCAGTATCAAAAGTCAGGTTTATCAAATGATTGAGTGGTGTTACAATAAATTTAGATATATCTTTTAATATTTCGGCCTTAATATTGTCGATACCAGGACTTTTATTAGATTTTAACTCGTTAATAATAGTTTCAATTTCTCGTTCGGAAGTTGGAAATAGAACGAAAGAATTGCAGAGAATATTACGAGGTGCTCGATAGGTTGGATTTGGCTTAATATTTTTAGCCAGTTCTTTTCCAACATTTATATAGGTTTTATTAAAAATATTTGCAATTTCTTTGAATGTATTTATTGTTTCCCCTTCCGAGTTTTTTATTGAATTTATATATTTTTTTGTTTCTCTATTGGAGTTAATTTCATTTATTACTTTCCAAAGTTGTTGGGGGTTACAGGAGTTGTTTTCAATATTTTTGTTAATAAGGCTTTTATAATAGGTATTCTTCGCAGTTTTTATAGAATTAGTTACTTTGTTTTTAAATGTTTTATATTGTTGTTTAATTTCTAGGTTATTTGGGTTTTTTAATGTTTGTTGAAAAAGTGCATTCTTCCTATTTATCTTTTTTAGCAGCTGGTTTGTAATCCAGGGACAGATTTTATGTGTTTTTCTTTTTAATTTTATTTCTTTTGTGCTATCTTTTACAAAATTAGATAATAAACTGACGAATGTATTTGTTGCAGAATCGACTTCCCTAGTAGCCAATAGATCATCCCAGGATACACTAGTTAAAAGATTTTTTAGTATTTTCTGATCAACGATTTTTTAAATCTTGCCGATTTATTTTTTTTTTTTCAGATTTTATTGTAGGTTTAAGAATAAATTGTAAAGCTGTTATATAGTGATCTGTTATATCTGTTCGTACAACAAAGGGTATTATTTTATCAGTAATATTGTAATTAGATTTAATAAAAATATGATCAATACAAGATTTTGTGTTTTCTGTAACCCTTGTTGGACTATTTATTGTAGATATGTAACCGAATTCATTTAAAACATTGAGATATTCGTTAGAATATTCTTCGTGCTTCAGAATGTCGATATTCATGTCTCCAATAATTATTGAATATGCCGCATTCGAGTGATCGTAGTTTTGAAAATAATTTTGTAAATGATCTGTAAATTCATTCGGATCAACTGAAGGTGAACGATATATAGCAGTAATGGCAATTTTATCGCTATTATTTAGTGTTAAAAGAAGTTCTATTGCATCTGTGTTGTAGATAGTTGAAAGTCTGTAGTTGTATTTATGGTTTGATTTTATGTAAATACCTACCCCATCATTTTGGTTAAAATTACCTTTATTGTATAAAAAGTCATAGCCTACTATATTATAGAGTTCTGGTTGAGGTAGATTCCAGGTCTCTGTTACTACAATACAGTCTATATTTGTATCTAGGTCCTCTAGGAATGCTTTAAATTCATCTATATTTTTGTTAAGACTTCTAATGTTTGTATGGCATAATTTAAAGTTGTCAATATGGTTAATTACCTCAAAAATTTCTTTTAATTCTTTTTCATTTTCTAATGTAAACGTTTCGATTGTATCTATTTCAAAATCACGAACATACTGTTCCATATCTGATTAAAAAGTAACTACTTATAATCTAAAATATAATAATTTAAAGCCTACAATTAAGAATACTGGTAAGTTTATTTTTAGTCGTATTTCACAATATTAGAAGAAGATTGATCAAATAACTTTAAGTGTCGCTTGTCACCACTGTCATGTGGACACGGTTAAACAACTTGAATAAAAATAAAAATGAATATATAAAGAAATTTAAATTTGAAAATATTACTAATAGTAATAATATGATTTAGCCAAGGTTCGAAAATATCATGATATTTATATAAATATCATATCACATGATATATATCTGATATATATCGGATATATGTCCGATATATATCATTTTTAAAATTTAATTATTTCATTAAAAAACAGTATTTCTTGCACAAACTATATTTTAAATTTTAACACAAACATATTAACAAAATCCCATATTCTAAACAACAAAACCGTTTATTTTAACTCAAATTAAAATGAAAAACAAAAGTAATTAATAAAATAAACAGATTTTAACATTATTTTATAAACATTAATATTTTAACACAAACACATAAACCGCTAGTTATTATACTTTTATACAGGGGCGTATTGGGACCTTTTCGGATGTTCAGAATGGTGGAAAACATTTTTAATTTAATAAATAAAATAATCGAATATATCGGATATATATCAAGGTATAAATATCATGATATATATCATGATATATATCCTCCGAACCGTGGATTTAGCAAGTTGTAAATATCCCGAAATATCTAATTTTTTGAGTGAGGATCACCAGGAACTTGTTGGATACGTTGTGGACAGTATGTAGACTTTTTTATAATTATAATGTATATAAAAAAACCTTCACTTTTTTACTTTGGCCTTCTGCGTTTAACCTTTTTCATATTAACTATTGTATTCTAGATTCAAATTTAAATATATTTTCCACAATCACCCTCTATTTGAAAATTTTCTTTAAATTTTAACTAATTTGTTAACTTGTTTTCAATTGTACTCAATGCGAATAGTGAAGGTGGTATAATTCCTTAATTCCACACAAGCTAACTTGCTTCTGGAGATCAGATATGATTTGTAAGGGCTTATCCCACACTCGCTATTCCCAATACTGGGTTTTGTCACTTTGTTTGTTATCTCTTAATTGTTAATTTGTTTAAATAACCGAATATATACAATTTTAACTCGACTCAAAAGTCTTACTCGGATTTTATATTTTTTTACATCCACAATTTTTGTAGATAAGCACTGATGATGGCAAATAAGCCGAAAGCTTTGCATTTATTAATTAAAAAGTTTTGCATGAAATACAAGTCTTTCCTTTTGAATTACACTTATCAAACGGATTACCGAAATTTACGGCTCCAAAATATCAACAAGCAAAACCACCCGGCAGCGCTAATTGAAGGTAAACAAATAAACCGAACCATTGGTACAGCAAGTTACGATATGACAGCCCCCCGCTTGTGACGTATAATCCACCGCATCTGTTATCTCTTGCTAAGCGATATTGTCGTTGTCCTTGTTTTTCGCGTTATAATGGGAGAGAAAATAACAGAGGCACACATTTACTGTGCCATGTGTCTATCTTCCACTTAATTTCGGCATTCTCGGAACGTCGCTCAACGCGTGGTCGTCCAGTGTCGTGCCAACGCGGTTTGTGCTGAATATTAGATAAAATAATAATAGGCATTGATGAAAATATAAAATATGTAAGTTACTATTTTTTTTTGGTTTATTATGCTAGGGCACGTACCCAAGTGCCCTTACTGGCAAACCGCCACTGTCTGATAATGATATATGTCGTATCTATGGGCAATAGTAGGTAATATGTACAAATAAGTAAAATATTGCTGCAAATTAAATTTACGAGTAAACTGTTTTTAACAAATGTCACTTAAATAGTTATTCGTTTGTGTGAATTATTAAATGTTTCTGTAAACCAGATTTGTGATTAAATTGTCTAGCGCAAATGTCACATTTAAATGGTTTCTCATCAGCATGAATTATTAAATGTTGCTGTAAATTAAATCTACGTTTAAATTCTTTACAACAAATTTCACACTTAAATGGTTTATCGTCAGTATGGATTTTTAAATGAAGTTGTAAGTCAGATTTTCGTTTAAATTTTTTTGAACATATTTCGCACTTAAATGGTTTTTCATCAGTGTGGACTACTTTTAAATGTTGCTGGAAACTATGTTTTTGTTTAAATTCTGTGGAGCAAATGTCACACTTAAATGGTTTTTCATTAGTGTGAATTATTAAATGAGTGTTTAAGTCACATTTTCGATTAAATTTTTTGGAACATTTGTCGCATTTGAATGGTGTTTCGTTAGTGTGAGTTGTTTTTAAATGTCGCTGTAAATTACAATTAAGAGTAAATTGTTTGTAACAAACGTCACACTTAAATAGTCCTTTGTTTGTGTGACTTATTAAATGTTGCTGTAAACCACATTTGTGATTAAATCGTTTTGAGCAAATGTCACAATTAAATGGTGTCTCCTCAGCATGAATTATTAAATGTTGCTGTAAATTAAATTTGCGTTTAAATTCTTTACCACAAATTTCACACTTGAATGGTTTATTGTCAGTATGGATTTTTAAATGAAGTTGTAGGTTTGATTTCCGTGTAAATTTTTTAGAACATAAGTCACACTTAAATTGTTTTTCTTCAGTATGAATTATTTTGAAATGTTCCTGTAAACTAGAATTACGTTTAAAATCTTTGTAACAAATATTACACTTAAATGGTTTTTCATTATTGTGAATTTCTTTTATATGTTGTTTTAAACCGGTATTACGTTTAAAATCTTTGTAACAAATATTACATTTAAATGGGTTTTCATTAATGTGAATTTCTTTTATATGTTGTTTTAAACCGGTTTTACGTTTAAATTCTTTGTTGCAAATGTCACACTTAAATGGTTCTACTTTAGTGTGTATTATTAAATGTTGATGTACGCTAGAAACTTTGTTTTTTAGAGATATTTCTATTGGTTCATTTTTTACTAGATGAACGAAATGGTGCCGAAGAAAATCAATTTTTTTCATGAATTTTCCACAAAATTCACAAATCACAAATCTTTTTCCAAAATGTCGGTTGATATGAAGCGATCTTGATTTAGAAGAAGGGAAATCTGTAAATAAAAAAAACTTCACTGAATCAACAAAATGGCTACAATAAATTTTTTTTTAACAAATTACCAATATTTTTATGTTGTAATCAAAGAGGTTAGAAAGGGCAGAGGTAACATAGGAAGCATTTGTCGCTGCGCGAATTTTGCCAAAACCGAAAAACTGGGTGGAAGGAGTAGGGAGATGTTCTGGGCCGGACTTAAATATTTGTATTGTAGTACCAAATTTTGGTAGGTAACTAAAAGATGAAAAATTATGAGACGTTTTTTTGACTTTATTTGTTAGCATGATTTATTTATGATGAGGGCAATAACACTTTATTAATATAAAGCTAGTAACTAAGAGCCAATTCTACCGTTGTGTTAAATGAAGTTTAAATTACTAAACGAAGATTAAAATATTGTTAATGTAAAAATGTCATTTTAATCTTTGTTTAGTATTTTAAACTTCGGTTAATAAAACGGTGAAATCGACCCTAAGTAAAAGTTTATAAAATGATTGTAACAAAATAGCTGTTGAGACAAAAAATTATCGAAACAGCCAAAGTACTTTTTGCTCGAATTACACACAAGATTTTTTCTACGATCACACCAAAATAAAATAATAATTAAATTTTATTAGAAATGGGTTACCTTTTCGTTCTCTATAATATTTTGAGTTTATTTGACAAAAGCCTACTCTTTGAAGAGAAATAAATGTTTTGGTACTTATATGCCCGTAATTATATATGATTTAATTATTTACGGAAAATACTGTTCAATGATTTAAAATATTAGGAAGTCAATTAATAGCTATTTATGTAACCAGTTACGAAATGCCTTATTCTGTGTAACGAGTAAATATTTGCGGGACGAGCGGAGCGAGGTCCCCCAAAATGAACGAGTTACACAAAACGGCATTTCGTAACGTGTTTACATATAAGATCTTTTTTAATTTTGACTTGATTATTTATAAAATTGTGTTGAAAAATGATTCACCATCATTCCTTTGTAGGTACTAATCGAATATTTCAGAAAATTATAAGGGATATGTGCAGTGTTGCCGATCTGATTTTTAATGAAAAAAAAAAAAAAAAAACGTTTTTACCCATAATCCTTAAAGGAGTACATCAAAATTTTACCCCCAACATTTCTGGGCAGTTTTCAATAACGGTGTTCAATTATTTAAAAAATAAAACGCAATTTATAGCTTTTCTTTTTTTGTTCTCTGTTTTGTTGTTAAACGTAATGTCATATTTTCAAATGTGAAATGTCACTATTCATTGCTTTTTTCGATTTTTCGTTTTTTGGATTACTCAATTTTTGGATTTCTCGATTTTTCGACTTAAAAACCAAAAAAAAGAGGCAGTTTTATTTATTTTCATTTCGTAACTGGTGACATAATCAACTTTTTGTAATCAGTTGCATAATGTTCTACTTTATGCAACTGGGTGCATAAAGTAAATCGTTTTGACACTTGCTGCGATTACAAAATATATTACTTTATATGTCAAAAGTAGAGAAAATAACAAAATGTAAATTAAATGGATAGATCCCATATTATTATAGAGCAGTGCTTCTCAAACTTTTTTGGCGACGGAACCTTTTTGAAAAGCGAAATATTTGACTGAGCCTTAAACACATAAAACACTTAATTTAAAAAATATTTTTCAATCGATAAGGTATGCGAAGCAGAAGCTATAGGTTTCTCAATATTTTTTCAAAAACATGACATATAATGGCCCTTATTCCCACATTTGATGCATCTACGATTAATGTAATCGGCAACTCAGGCTGAAAATGCACAAGAACATTATTTCTTGTTAATTTATTTTTGATTAATTCAAAAGATTCCTTGCAAGAATTATACCAAATCCATTTCACCAATAAAAAATAAAATAAAAAAAGTCCTCAAGCAAAATCATATCCCCCTTCCTCTTAGTGACTTAAAAAAATTACTTGTCAAAAAAAAAGATCCTCAAGCCAGGTCCCTCCATTTTGTGGCGATAGTACTGTTTTTTTTATTGGATTATTTTCTTCGCGGAGCCCTCCCAAACGCTTTGCGGAGCTCCATGGCTCCGCGGAGCACAGTTTGAGTAACACTGTTATAGAAAAATACTAAATAAATAGTTTTGAAAAACTATTAAAACCAGTTGTGAAGTTTAAAACGAATAAATTGGCAAGAAATAACAGTATATAATAATAACCTTTATTTGCTACTTATAACATGTAACAATGACCAAGTCCGATTCTGTTTATTTTCAAATTAACAAATATGGCCGTCGACAGAATCTTTAAAAATTAAATAACTCATCGAAATAAATGTAAGTTTCTTTTATCTCCGTCACTTTTCGCACTTTTATTATAAAAAAAGCTTTTTACAACACATATTGGCATTCTCAACGTTAATTTCCAAAATTTAAGTCACTAAGGACCGATTTCACCAATGTGTTAAACGAAGTTAAAAATGTCATTTTTACATTAACAACGTCATTTTAATCTCCGTTTAAATACCAAATTCATTCTTGTTGACACATTAAATTTGGATGGACAACGCTCTGACATGTAATGTTCGAAACTGTCATTGGTGGATGTGAATAATTTCGAAATGGGATTGTGCGCAGTGTCTTATGTTCCATCTAAGGTTTGTATAATCTAAGGTTGTAATTAAATGGTTTTTAATTTCTCTTATTTAAAGTACAACTGGTAAGGTTTAGATTTTTAATTCTTTCAATTTATGTAAAATTATTATATAAGCAGAATTTGAAAATTACCTGCGGGGGCAACGGTAGTTTAGTAGGTATAAAAATTACAACTTAAGGATGGAACCTAAATACTACAAAATTACTTCCGAGACTAAACAAAATCAGCATTCATTCATAATTCTAACAATTGCATGTAGATAAATAGTATATTACATTACGAGTGTGGAAAGTGACATTTTTCACACGAGTGGGAAATATTGTCGCACGAGGCGCAAGCCGAGTGCGACTATCACACGAGTGTGGAAAATCACTTTTCACACAAGTGATGTACAATATTTTTCCTACGACCACAAAATAATGTCATCAAAAAAAATGTAAAACCAAGGTTATTATTACTATAAGTAAAATGTATTTAAAAAAAATAATCAACAATAATCGTATTTATTTAATTTTCATATTTTCTAAACAAAAAAAAAACTAAAAAAAAATAAAAAAAAAACAAACAAAAAATTCTGCTCCGCCAGGATTTGAACCATAGACTGAACGCGGTCGAAAAATGGCAAAGTTGATAAGTTCGATGTCCTAACCAACTGAGCTAATAGCCCTTGTGTCAATTGAATGATCTAATCGGTTATGTATTTAACCAGAATAAAGAGCAAACATTATTTTAAAATTATTTTAATAATAATTGTTAAATATAAATATCTAGGATCTAATTTACAACAATTTCAATAATTTAACAATCATATCGATTTTAGTAGGTATTAATATGGATATTACATAGATCAAAATAGAAATTAGCTGTTTGACATTTTGTGGCAACTACTGCGGAAAGTAACATATTCTCACTCGGGTGGAAAGTAAATTCTTATTCATACGCGTGTGATATAGGGCACTTTCCATAGGACTATATAGTGTGATATGTGTCACTTTCCTAAGTGGTCGTAGGAAAAAGTCTTATTGTTACAGTGGCAATCAGCAACCGAACTGTAAGTTGCACAGTTAAAAAAAATTATCCGTTTGGGCAAAAACTACAAATGCATTGACAGAAAAAAGTGATAGGTAATATTTTTTTTATCTCATAATGTCGGGTATAAGAAGTTATATAGAAAAAGTTAGTATTCAATTTCATCTAGACAAAAAACAAAAACATCTTTAAAATAATATATTAAATAAAATATGACCATTCCTTGTAACGGTTGTAACCGTTTTCGTTATTTTGACACCAACATCTCTACACAAATGTCATTTGTCGTTTATGCCTTATGTCAAAAGGGTAATTCATTTCGATCTATATCTGTCATCTAGCAAGTTGATTTATTGAATTTTAATTATCTTTTATCTTGGACATCCGATGTACTAATTGTCTATTAATATTTTTAATGACCGTCTGATTTTAAAAAGCCTGGCTGTATCTAGATGGTTCTGTAGAAGTTTTGTAGAAGTTTTATCGAAAAAGATTGTTTGGAATAACGTTCTAGCTGCATGTTTAGAAGTCTAGAAACTTAAAAGTTTAGTTCCAGCTACAGAAGTTGATTTCAAGTATCTCAAGAGGTTTAGTTAGAGTCATCTAAGAAGTTTATGAGATTTAAGTTTACCTAGGAAGATTTATACTTGAAGAGTTGGTGATATCCGAAGTATCTCATATGAATCCTCTAGAAGAAGGCCTCTACAGTCACTCCTAAATTACTACCTGTTATACCACAGATAAGTCGTTAATAAATCATTTAAATTTGAATAAGTAAGTCTCTGTGAATTAGAATTTGTCGCTGCCTTACCTGGAACCTTATTGAATTATAATATCTTAATGGTTAGTGATTTTCTATATTTTCATCACTAATCGATTGTCAAGTTTAGAAAGTTTTAAATATAGTGGCTCTCAACATTCTTTTTCAAAGTAATACGAGTTGTTTAATAACCTTACCCACTGCCCAAAATCATAAGAGCTTAAAACACTATAAACATAGATAAAATAACAAGATCATATTACATCACATTACAGAGTTATATTTATTTGTTATTATGAAAATAATGTTTGTCAACAAACTTATGTTCAGTATAATGATATTATTAATATTTAAAGGTTTTAAATAAGGACTTCAATAAGCTTCATAAATCAATCCATATTTTAATCTGAAAGATACTTAAGCGCAGTAAAGTTGCAACAACAAAACAATATAATGAACTTTTAAAATTAAATTTATATTTAGAATCAAATAAGTTGGCTAAAATTTTTGACCGTATGAAATTATTAAAGTTATAAAGAATTATGTTACAAAGATTCATATGTGAATTTTCAATTTCTATTGATAGTTACTGATTTGCGTTTTGGCACAAAACCCTTTGTAGTAAAACTAATAAACTGAATCAAAATCTTGATATTATTATTTGTGAATTTAAAAACGTGGTCCACTAGTCAAAATATTTGGTATAATAATTATAAATGCCTTTGCCAGGTCAATAAACAATCCTGTACATTTTTACCAGTGTTGCTTTTCATTATTTTTGCTGTAAATTCATATGTAAAGTCTTTTTATTCTTTTTTGTATGTATATTAGGATTCCTAATTCAATGAAGATCTATCGATTTATCTATTGTGTATCCTTACATTGGTGGTGATCAAGTATCCCTACAAGAACATATTTTAAATAACAATAAATTTTAACTTACTGTTTAAATAAAGAACAACCTTAATATACAGGGTGTTTATTAATTGAGTGCCGATACTTAAGGGTGTGAATCCTTAGGTGATTTTAAGAAGAAAAGTTAATATCAACATATGTCGTCACTCACTTAATTTTTGAGCTACAGGGTGTTACAGTTTTAAGAAAAAAATTACTTTTTTATCATAATTTTTTTATCACTTCAGATATTTCTATGAAATTTTGTACACACGTTTTAATAATTAAGGAGCATTTTTTGACGTATAAGATTTTTTTAAATTTTTACCAGTGACGTCCGTACGGAGTTTGAACTGAATAATTTTGAAGAAAAAAATGGTACGCCACTACTTTTTCTGAAAACCAAAATTATTTTTGAAATCATCATTTATTTTGGAGCAAACTTGGCTCATAGACTTACTTTCGTACGATGCACCGTTTTCGCGTAAAAAAATAAAAACCATTGTAGTGGTTGGTCAAATTTTTTCCTTAAATTCATTGATACCTACTGCTTTTGATATTTTGCTGAAATCTGGTAGGCACCCACCATGCGTGGAAACATTTTTTTGGGAGAAAAATTAATTTTCTACGTTTTGAATAGAAAAAAATGGTAAGCGCATTATTGTCCTCTTAAAGCAAATTAAATAAATATTAGTAGGCTGGGTAAAGCGTCATCATTTTTGACGTTTCTTTTCATAAAGACAATAAAGTTGACATTGATTTTACATTATTAAATAATTATTATTAGAGTAAGAGTTAAAATCTGAAAAAAATGGTAAATTTTACGAACAGTGAATTAGCTGACATGCATTTTAGTTATGGGCTTGCAGACGGAAATGCGTACGAAGCCAGACGGATATACCAAGAGCGGTATCCAAATCGCGTACTACCCGATCCGAGAACATTTTCTAGATTCATAGACGTCTTCACGAGACCGGAACTTTAAAAGTAGACCACAGGGCTAAAGGAGTCCATCAAACAGTAAGAACACCGGAACTTGAAGAAGCAATTTTACATGAAATTGAGGAGAACCCCGAAACTAGCACGAGGAGAATCGCGTCAACATTTAATGTTTCACATGTTTGGAAAATTCTCATCGAAAATTTGTTATACCCATATCACATTCAAAGAGTCCAGGCATTACTCCCTAGAGATTTCCCGTTGCGCATTAATTTCTGTGAGTGGTTTCTTCAAAAACTGCTGGAAAATCAATTATTTGACAGGCACATTCTTTTTACCGATGAAGCTAATTTTTCTCGAAACTCAATAATAAATTTCCATAATAACCATTTATGGGCGGATGAAACCCCTTATGCAATTGTTGAGTCAAATCATCAATAACAGTTCTCATTAAATGTTTGGGCTGGCATTATTGATGATTATTTGATAGGCCCATTTTTTCTCCCAAGAAGACTTGATGGACAATCATATTTACACTTCCTTGAAGATGATCTGCCGCCAATGCTTGAAGACCTTCCTCTTTTATTAAGAAACCAGATGTGGCTAATGCACGATGGTGCGCCTCCACATTTTAGCTTACGAGTGCGTGAATTTTTAAATCACACCTATCGCAATCGGTGGATAGGTCGCGGAGGAACGCAGTCATGGCCGCCTAGATCTCCCGACCTTAATAGTTTAGACTTCTTTTTCTGGGGGCATCTGAAAAGCTTAGTGTACGCAGTGCCGATTCAAACCGAAGAAGAGTTACGAAATCGTATAACAGTCTGCTGTCAAACCATAAGAACCACCCCCGGAATCTTTGAAAATGTGCGTCAGTCTATGCGAAGAAGAGTAGATGCTTGCATACGTGTGGGTGGAGGACACTTCCAACAATTACTGTAAATAATTTGGGTGCTTTATTTTGTTTGTATTTTCTTGTAATTTCGTTTTAGATTCAAGATTTTGAATTTTCATTTTACTATAAATAAATCCCGATTTTTAAAATACATAGACTTTAAAAAAATCAGAGATGTACGTTTTTTTTTCTATCCAAACATTCAATATGATGCCTACGTGGCCGTCACTGGTGGAAGTAGAAAATTAATTTTTGCCCCAAAATAAGTGTTTTCACGCATGGTGGGTGCCTACCAAATTTCAACAAAAAATCAAAAGCAGCTTAAGAAAAAAAAATTTTGGTTTTTATTTTTTTACGCTAACACAGTGCATCGTACGAAAGCAAGTCTATGGGCCAAATTTGCTCAAAAATAAATGAATATTTCAAAAATAATTTTGGATTTTAGAAAAAGCAGTGGCGTACCATTTTTTTCTTAAAAAATATTCAGTTCAAACCCCGTACGGAAGTCACTGGTAAAAATTAAAAAAAATCTTATACGTCAAAAAATGCTCCTTAATGATTAAAAGGTGTTCACAAAATTTCATAGAAATATCTGCAGTGATAAGAAAATTATGAAAAAAAAAAATATTTTTTTCTTAAAACTGTAACACCCTGTAGCTCAGAAATTAAGAGATTTACGACATATGTTGATATTAACTTTTCTTCTTAAAATCACCCAAGGATTCACACCCTTAAGTATCGGCAGACAATTAATAAACACCCTGTATATTGCACAAACACTGAGAGACACACCACTTCTTTTGCAATTTAAATAATAAAGAAAATATATTAAATGAACTAAGAGCACATAGACCTCCATGAATATCCTTGGATCTCCAGGGAAATCCTAGGATCTCCTTGTATCTCCTCTGGACCTTCATATACATTTCATTCGATTTTATACTTTGGAAGAAAAACACTGCTGTCAGAAACTAAGTAGGTAGTTTGATATTAATAATAATTTGTATGCATATTTATAATATGCATAAATCAAACTTTTTGGAGGTAGTAAGTAGACTATTACGAATGGTACATAATACTTGACCTACTAATAGTAGATCACGTACCATGGCAGAAAATAGAATGTTACAGTCAAAGAACTGTATCCTCGACTGTATCGTTAACTAACTTAGTTGTATTTTACCCCCGTATTTTATTATTATTATTTCCTTTATTTAGCTAGTTTGCTAATATCACAATATACAAATTTAGTAAAAATATACATATGCATATAAGTCAAAACATAGATAATTTAGATACAATTAAAACTAACTAAAATTCTATAGGTTGTTACTAAAGACATTACAACATATAGATAAAATGTTTCATTCATAGATCCCATACAATTGCGGACTGTTATTATTTTAAAATTGTTAGTAAGTGGAAGAGAGAAAGATAGATCTCTTATGACTGGCTGGCAACGTTGTAAACAGTGTCCATAATATGCTTGCCAGTGGCGTAGAGTTTTAAACTTACCAGTATTGTCAGAGTATTATGTTAAAAAAATACGTAAATATGTAGGTATATTTTTTTAGTAATATAATTATGATGATTTTTTCATGTAGGTAGATTAGATTATGAGTTGGACGTTATTTGTCCTTGTCCACCGCGACCTTTTCAGATCTATTGTGGGACTCCTGTTTGTTTTAGAGTATGTCGTCTAGCCTGGTCTTTTTTATTAGTCTTAGTAGCTTTGACAGTGGCTCCCGCATGTAGTTGCATGCAATTGGCTTTTCTTCGCCCAATATTAGAAACCTCGTTCCAGCCAGGCATTCACATTGGCACAGGACGTGGAATATTGTTTCCTCTTCTTCTTCACAGAACCTGCACAAAGTTGCTTCTTCTGCTGGATTTATGGCCTACTGTTATCCTAACGATTTGACGCTTTTGATCCAGTAGGTCTTTCATGAACTTGGCCGATGGTTCCTTGATAAACTGTTTGGCCTGTCTCAGTCTTGGATAGTTGTTCCACCATTCCTGAGACTCTGTTTGCATCTATTGTTTAATGGATGCCTTGCACAATGCCTTAGCAACTCCACAGAAGGGTCCGGGGCCTGTCATGGCCTTATCTGAGCCTCCTTAGCCTTTTCGTTGCCATGATATCCCTCATGGCCTGGAACCCAGGCTAAGGTCACCTTATTTTAACTACTTAGCTCTGTCAGGTCTTCTAGACAGTCTTTCACTAGTCGTAATTTGATTTCTGGTGAGAGAATTTGCCTTCAGAGTATATAACAATAGTTTTGCATGATACTTGCTGATTTTTCATGTAGGTAAATTCAAGTACAAGTAAATTCAAATACAAGCGAATTCAAGTTACCTTTCGATTTTTAATATTTATTGGTTTATAGTTTATTGGCATTTACTATATATTTGCCTGGTATGATGTTAACCAAAATTAATTAAAATTTTAAATTAACAATAAGTAGGTAAATAAAACACTGTCCTAAAAATATATAATTTTTTAATTAATAATTACAAAAAAACATGGTATGGCAAAAAATATCGTAACAAAACTAAAAATTTTTAAAATAATGTTTTAAATATATAAAATACTTTAATTTTATTAACTAAAATTTCATTTAATTTTTTTTATGCTTAGTTATTAATGTTATAACTTACTGCAATGTTTCTTTTTGCAACAGGTGGTGTTCCAAAACTAAAAACTCATACATTAGATATACATACATATAGGTAATAAATAATGTTTAGAGGTAAACAAAAAATTAATATTTTGTATTTTTACCTGTTGGATAAGTCATCCAAAAATAGAAAGCCCTCACACTATCTGGAGTTTGCATCTTTTCTAATATATCCAGTACCGTTTGCACGTACCAAAACATTTTCAGGAAAACAGTGTTCTAAACACAACTCTGGGTTTTTACGAAGGGGCTGATTTTCAAGGATTCCTATTAGAGAAAACCAAAGTTTTCTTTTCTCAGGATCTTGCGGGAACCTAAATAGAGTAATAAAAAATATGTATAGGTGCTCAATAGGTAAATCATTTTTAAGGTATTCTACATTTTACGTTAAATTTTCTTTGCCACTATTCAATAATTATTTATTGGTATAAGAAAAATTTACTAATTTATAAAAAGAATATCACTTTAAAAACTGTTTTAGGCTACACAAGTTTTTGATACAATTTCTTGTACAATTTAAATTGTATATTATCAAACCTGCAGTAAATTGTCTGAAAAATTAGATTGGATAATCATTTTTCAAACAATTTACTATGTGATCCTATATAATTTAAATTCTATAAGAAATTGTATCAAATCTTGTACAAGCCCTACTGCACTGGTTCAAATGAAAACAACATATCTTAACCTAAAAATACTTACCGATGAAACCATACATTTCGACTTAAATGATCTACCTTTTTGAACACTACACATGCATGTACCATAATTCTTTATATTTCTCACAAAAGTTCACAAAAATAGTATTTTATAAATGAATAAATCAATAAGTCACACAGAAACTGTCAGATACTGTCAGAAATACAAAATAGCTGTTATACCTGATTGGCAACGTTGCGGCTGGTTACCAGGGGGGGATATCGCGCATGATGTCATGGCGGCGCTGACGTCATGCATAGAGTTAGTAGAGTTGACAGATGCATGTTGCAGTAGTTTGTGAGTCGTTTATAGTGATTAAGCAGTATTATATTATATTGTAAACTTTGTTCTCTGTGAGTGCTTTTAGTGAAAAACATTGAAAAATTGCGGTACAGTTAAAGGAAAGGACTCAAGAAAAATATTATGGTTTTTCGGTTTCTTCGATAGTAAGAGCTAAGTCAGAAATGAGGAGTGGCCCAAGGGTGGCTCCAGCGGAGGCTTAGGAGAGCATGCCGTTCCCTAAATTAAAATTCTTAAAATCCATGAGCCTTTTATTATAAAAAAAAATATGCTAAATAGTCAATTCTACCTTCCTTCCTAAGAAATATCGACATGGAGCAACACTCACAGATAAATTTTCATATGTACCTATTCCAAGCTTTTTCAACCTTCCAATTATAAGAAGGACCTCAAATCAGAACTTCACCTATTGTAAAGTTGTGAATGAACCAGTGTGAATCACATTAGTTGGAGACTCTACCCTTTTGAAGGCTAAAAATTTCGCATTATAAGCAAAAGTGAAATTGTAAATGTCGCCAAAAAAAAAAATTCGACTTGTACTTGATGAATGAATTAAAAAACTGTCAGCGACTATGTCCAGGAAAAATGCAGTGGCATTTTCTTTTAATTTTGTATATGGCACCCACCATATGTTAGGTAGCAGTTATTTGTATTTGGTACATTTTTTATGCTTTGCATTATATTATATAAATGTCTGCATTATATATGAAAAAATTATTTTTTTTTTAACTTTTTATTGAATTGGGTAATATAATGCAGGTAAATGAGTAACCAGTTGCAAATCTTAATCAGGTAAAAATTTCCGGCATACCCAGATGCGAAATTGTTACCAGGATCCCCAGTTTCGAGTTGCGAAAATACGCTTTTCATTATTCTGGTTATAAAAACAATTCTTTAGAAGTCGAATTGGTATAACCAAAATAAATAATTAAAAAAGAAAAATGGAAAAAAACTGTTCAAATAAATATTTTTTTATGTATGTACTTGCATGTATGTTCCTTTATAGTTCTTTTCTTAACTAAACCATAATAATATCCATAGATATTTCATGTAATTTCTAAAATATTATACTTAATATTCATAAAATTTCTGTAAGTAGCCTATATTTTCCTCACACCATCAGTATTTTTAAATTCGCGCCTATACAAACTCTACGCGTGACGTCATGCGCGTGGTCGTCCTATTTTTGACACTGTTGATATCCTACCTTTCATTTTTTATACCATGGCTGGTTACGGTACTACATTTCATTCATAAAAATTGTAAATTCGTAAAATAAGATATTCAGCGTTGCCGTATTTACGGAGTTCTTCGAAGACTACAGTAAAGGAGCGTTTGATTTGAAACTCGATCGAGCGAGCGTCGAGGAGACCGAGAAGTGATGACGCCACAATAGAGCTTTGAATCAAATCAAATAAAACAGAGTAAAAAACATAACCTCACTTTTTTGTGATTCTTGTTTCTGGTTTGTGTGTCAACATAGTGAGCAAAAAGTAAAGAAAATGGAAAAACTTTTAATAATAAGAGGCAATGGCCCTGAAATGCAGCATTTACCACAAATGCCCGCTTCGCTCTCATACTATCCATGACTGTGATTACTGGTGATTAGATCTGGACAGAGAAAATGTATTTTCCAAACACATATTTTATGTTTTTTATGACGAATTATTTTAGCTATAAGACAAAAGCGGCTAAGTAATTTGTTGACTTCTTGTCTGGTCTTTAATTTTGAGATTCAAATTTGTTTGTAAGTTAATTAAAAAGAGATAAGTAGAGACAAAGACAAATTTCTCCCTTTTCTCGATCTTTCTGCTCTGAGAACATTGAGCTCGCTCTATGTTCTCGCTCCAAAGCAAAACAAACACTTTAGGGATCTCTCGGAGTGTCAATTCAAATACGTTTGCAGCGCTCGGAGATCTCCGATGATCAAATCAAACGCACCATAAAATACACCCGGGGACAGACATTCAAATTACAGAAATGGTCACAGAACTACTAATTATTCTGACAGTTGATGTCACATGTTAAAACATAATCTCAATTTTCATTTTCTGTGTTGACAATTATTGTAAACATTGGAATTGAGTATTTTTACCGTATTATATTCAGTAAAAATTTAATTATATGCATATCAATCATGTTTATAACAGTTTAGCTCTTATATTTAAATGGAGGATGAATTGAAAGTTGAACTGAAACAAATAAGCCAAATCGAACCCAAGCAAATATGTTAATAAATGGTTTTTAGAAATTTTAATAAATTGTTGAACAAAGATATCCAATTTAAGTTAACAGGAATTAATGTGATGTGAGCAAAGAAGGTGTTTCAGGTCCCATAAGACCTTAGTAAATCCGTCTTAAATAAATTATAATTAAAATGTGTGTATTGGAGTGTCTCATTTAATTTTTGCTAACAAAGAGAAGTTTGGGGAATGGAAGGTTTTAGAAGAGATTGAGAGCACTTGTGTATTACAAAGGATAGAGTATAAAGAAATATTTTATAGTTGCAGAGATAGTTGTAATAATAGGTGATTCTGGAGGACACACATGGGTCATAATAAGTTAAGAAGTAAAGACCTTTGAAGTTCAGAGAAGAATATTATGATTATGATCCAGAAGTTGTATTCAGAGGCAACCTTCGATAACAATAACAATACTAATAGAATTTTAGAAAACGCATGAATATGCCAACAATGCAACTGATATATTTACAGGGATGTGACATCATTGTATTTATTTAGAAATCGTATTGGCAAAAAAGAGATTAAAATGAAATGGTAGCTGCTGCACTTAAAGTACAGGAATATAATGCTAATAGTACTACTTCGCTTTTTTTAAACAAATATTTAAGTAAGTAGGGATATTCAGTAAATGGTGATGAAATTATTTAAGTGGTGATGGTTTTATCTTAAGAGAAACTTTTAATGTACTCAAGAAAGATTTTGCCATAGGTTTTATGAATTTAACAATGGAGGATGAACTTAAAACAATTTCAAAACTTATTTGTATGGTAAAAACAAAAAATGAATGGATTTAAGAGTAATTCTTATAAAAGATGATAAAAAGGAATTATTTATTTGCAGTGATCTTTTTCTTAATAGCAGTGGGATTTTTATTTTTCAATACATATGTCGAGAAGCCTATCTTCGTTCGTTCGCAATTCTTATGTAATGTTTCTCTCTATTCAACATGTAAATGAGACTTGTTTGCATATAAGAATTCTTGTACTTTTTAGGTATGAAAAAATTATAATTTTTAAAATATATAATTACAGGAAAAATTATGTAATTCTAGGTAACCTTAAAAATAAAATAAACCAGAATATTTCGTGAGGGTTGATGATCCAAAATATGTCAATGCCTGGAGGGGTGTAGATTATACCAAATAACAAATAAACCAAGAAAGGTGTTTTGCACATAGCATATGTGGTAAATCGTTACATTTATAAAGATTTTTATGTTCAAAATTATTATATTTAATAGTACTTTAATATATTTGTACGAATTACTAAATTGCAAATGTCTTTTTTATTGTGTTAATAAAAATGCCTGCTGTATGAATTGTAAGTATATTGTGTATTTTTTCCTCCAAATCCTGTATGATTGGACATAGAGTAAATAATTATTTTTACCTACATTAGGTATGATTTATGAGAAAAAAAGAAAAATTTATTTAACTTAATAATTTTAAAACAAATACTAATTCTTAATACCTGTTAAATTGGATATCTTTGTTCAACAATTTATTAAAGTATCTTAAAACCATTTATAACATATTTGCTTGGGATCGATTTGGCTTATTTGTTTCAGTTCTACTTTCATTTAAATAAAAACCAATATAAGAGCTAAACAGTTATGAACATGATTGATATACAAATAATTAATTTTTTACTGAATATAATAAGGTGAAAATACTCAATTACAATGTTTACAATCGTCAATTCTGAAAATTGAGGTTACGTTTTGACATGTGACATCAAGTGTCAGAATAATTAGTAGTTCCGTGACCATTTCTGTAATTTACATGTCTGTCCCCGGGTGTATTTTACTGTAGTCTGTTCTTCGAAACCCTAATATTTTGTTTAGATTAATATTGATTTTTTAATAAAAAATTTAGCTTATATTAAAACTTCAAGGAATAATTCGATTAAAAACATATTTTTATATATATAATATACAATTATAGTTACAGGACACATCAAATTTTATTTTTCGAAAGTAATTTCTCCAAATATTTTTGATAGACTGGTAAAATCGGCAAAGACGCAATAAACGAGAATCTGGTGGGAATAATGATTTGCCACATAAACATGTAAACAATTTGGTCTCTTACGCCCGTATGCACCGTACACGTTTAATCCAGATCAAGGGTTTAATCGCGTTTAGTACCATAGCTAAAAATGGTACTAAAAGCGATTAAACCCTTGATCTGGATTAAACGTGTACGGTGCATACGGGCGTTAGTTGTAATGTCTTTGGTTGTTACTGTTTCTGGAGAAATATTCATCAATTAAGAAATCTGTCACTTTGACTTTAAATGTAGCTACAGACGTTACTGATTTAATTTTCTCTGGAAGTGAGTTATATTGATTTAGACCTTTAAAAAATAGTGAATTTTGTGTTGCACTCTTAACAACTGTTCCAATACAAAAGTTATTTCTGTTCCACGTTATATAATTGTGCACATTAGAGTGATAATTAAGCTTCTCTTTTAGGTACATTGGAAGTAACCCGTGTTTGATTTTATAAATAAAAATTATCGCATTCCGTAATAAGAGACTTTTGATTGGCATCCACCTCAAAGTTTCAAGCATTAGATTAATGGAAGTATATTTTGAACAGGATAATAAATATTATTCGCATAGCCCTATTCTGCAGCTTCTGTAGTCCGTTCAACTCATTTTAATTTAGTAAGAGTATTGTAGAGCAATAATTAAAGTGAGGTAGAATTATAATATTATTAGTATAAAAGGTCTTTACAAAAACATACCACATATTCCTTAGACCAAAATAAGTCGATTTAAGTAAAATTACTTTAGTACAAAGTTGCTTCGTTTGGGCTCCAGAGGGCCTTGAAGTTACAATTTTTAAATCGTTTTCCCATATAAATTTAAAACGGCATATGCGATTTTGCTGAAATTTGGTATATTGGTAGAGTTTTATGTGGCAAAAAAATGGTATTAAAATTTTGTCCGATAATAATACATAGGCGTAGAACTTGATTTTTTAAATAATTGCACCTTTAAAAATTCTACGCCAATGGAAGAAAAGGAGTTTGAGTATGAAATTTAGATTGCGCAACTCATTTACTTTAAAAAAGGTACTCTTGATAAGGCTCGATTACTCTCATGGTTTTCGCTAAATTTCTGTTTTAATAATTTAGAGTATATAGGTTTCACAAAAATATTTATTTACAACATAATCAAAATAGAGATTTTACAAAAATTGTACAAAATGTTCACCATTTTCACGCATACAAAGATTTATACGTCGAAGAAAATTAAAATGTATCCTTTCCATAACTTCTTCATCACCTCTAAGATTGTTTATTGCATCTTAAATACGTTGCCAGAGTTGTTCCTCATTTTCTACAGGTTCTCTGTAAACTGTGGATTTCAGATGTTCCCATAAAAAGTAATCCATCAGTGTTAGGTCTGGGGAACGTGGTGGCCAGTTTACAGGTGCGTCATTACCTCTGCCTATCCATTTGTGTGGATATTGTTCATTCAAGTGGTTTCTAACGTTTAAAGAAAAATGTGGTGGAGCTCCATCTTGCATAAACCACATATCTCTCCGAAGTTGGAGAGCTCTCCGAAGTTGGAGAGGTACATCTTCTAACAATTCTGGCAACGTATTTTGTAGAAAATCCAAATAATTTTCTCCAGTTAATCTTCGTGGAAGTATGACAGGACCAATAATGAAATTACCAATTATTCCAGCTCACACATTAATTTTGAATTCGTGCTGAAAATGGTTTATCTTTATTGCATGCGGATTTTCAACGGCATAAACATGTTCATTATGGGTATTAGTTATACCTCTTCTTGTAAAACCCGCTTCATCGGTAAAGAGAACCTTCTTGACAAAGTTTGGATCTCTTTCTCTTTGCATATTAACAAATCGACAAAAACCCAAACGAATTTTGAGGATCATGGACTAATAATTCTTGTACTGGCTTCTTATGGTATGGATATAGCAATTGTTCGCTAAGGACTTTATGAATGACATCTTTACTTACTCCTAGTTCCCTTCCAATTCGTCTGGTGCTTAATTCTGGATCTTCTTCAACACGTTCTAAAATATCTTCTTCAACTTCAGGAATCCTTATAAAACGTTCTCTTCCATTATCAACAGTGTTGGGTGCAAAGGAACCGGTCTCCCGAAGACGTCTCTCAACAGCAGCAAAAGTTGGGTGGCTAGGTACACGACGATTTGGAAACCTTTCAGAGTACACCCTGACACTCTCTCGAGCATTTCCTTCACAAAATCCTAATGTCAGTAACATATCGGTATATTCTGCATTGGTATATTGTACAGCCATATTAATAAACCACGCATTTGTTTTTTTAATTATTGAGTCAGATAGAACACTTTCAATCGTTAACAATAGATTAGGTGTTAAAACTTGACAATATTTTTATTTAGATGAAACTATGGAAACCAACAATAAATGTTTTTGTATACGTATTGCAGGCAAATAATTACTTAATATTCCTCAAAAAATCGTACATGGCAAGAATCGAGTATTTTTGTTAAAAGTCTCGATTAGAGGTGTTGAAGAAGATATGAAAAAAGTACATTTTTATGTTTTTCATCGTATAAAATTTTGTCCGATAATATTACATAGGCGTAGAACTTAATTTTTTAAATAATTGCACCTTTAAAAATTCTACGCCAATGGCAAAAAAAGGGGTTTGAGTATGAAATTTGGATTGGGTACTCATTTACTACAAAAAAGTACCCTTGATAACACTCGATTTACTCTCATGGTTTTGACAAAGTTTGTAATTTAATAATTATTGTTTATGTTCTAAAATTACTAAAATGCAAATTTCGTCAAAACCATGAGAGTAATCGAGTCTTATCAGGAGTACCTTTTTTAAAGTAAATGAGTTGCGCAATCTAAATTTCATACTCAAACTCCTTTTCTTCCATTGGCGTAGAATTTTTAAAGGTGCAATTATTTAAAAAATCAAGTTCTACGCCTATGTATTATTATCGGTCAAAATTTTAATACCATTTTTTTTGCCACATAAAACTCTACCAATATACCAAATTTCAGCAAAATAGCATATGCCGTTTTAAATTTATATGGGAAAAACGATTTAAAAATTGTAACTTCAAGGCCCTCTGGAGCCCAAACGAAGCAACTTTGTACTAAGGTAATTTTACTTAAATCGATTTATTTTGGTCTAAGGAATATGTGGTGTTTTTGTAAAGACCTTTTACAGACACCCTGTATATATAATACATTTAGTCCACTGTGATAAGCTAAATGAACTTCTAAATAGGAAATTTAACTTAAATGATAACAGTGTTGACATGATCGATGAATCTCATCTGCTTGTCAATCATTACCCCTAAGTATTTGAATTTTTCTACCAACTGTATAGAATTTCCTCCAATTGTTATGTTATATTGTTTATCAACAAACTGTGTATATTTATAGTTGCTACTTATCAGCATACATTTTGTTTTATTTGTGTTAATTTTCAACAAATTATTGCAACACCATTTATAAACATGTTGCAGTGTTTCATTAACAAATCTTACCAAGTTATTTGAATACTTACAAGAAACATATATTAGGGCATCATCAGCAAACAGGTGAATGTCACATTGACCCTTGAAATCAACAATGTCATTGATATACACTTATAACAACAGGGCACCCAATATACTCCCTGCGGAACGCCTCTGATATAGTTGATTTCCTCTAACAAAATGTTATTTACTTTTAACTTTTGTTTCCTCTTAAATAATCCACACACCACTCCAATGCTTGCTCTACTATACTCATACTTTTAAATTTTTTTATCAAATGGTTTTGATCAACAGTCTCGAATGCCCTTTGAAGATCTATAAAAACTGTCAATGTTAGATAGTTTTTATCAAATTTATATTTCCAATCATATAAAACACACTGGATAGCTGATTCACAGTTATGTTTGCTTCTGAAGCCCGATTGTATTCTAGTAATAAGTTTATTTTGTTCTAAAAAATTAACAATTTGTTTAAAAACAACCTTCTCAATGATTTTTTCGATACAACTTAACATACTAATAGGCCTTAAATCTGTAGCTTTATTAGCGTTTTTTGTCTTTGGAACAGGCACTACCATAGCAAATTTTAGAGCATTAGGTATTTTTGAAATTTCTAATGAAGAATTTATCAAATTTAAAAGTGGTTCTGAGAGATTGGGAAAACAGTTTTTTAAAATATTAATGTTAATGTCATCTGTGCTACTTTTATTTTTCATTGCAAAAATAATGTCTCTTAAAGAATTCATCATACATAGTTGAAATTTTCCAAGAAAATGTCCATTGTGTCTGTCTAAAATTTGATAATCTGGTATTGTATGATTAATCATACTAGCAATCAATTGGATACTGTCTATGTAAAATTGTAACAAAAAAAGAATAATAGAAATCAGACGTGGTAAAAAATTATTGCTGAAAATACATAAAAAATGAAGAGTTTGATGATTTTCTCATGGGCTCCAGTATTAATTCTTGACCAAATTTATATGAAACCACCCCTGAGTTACCCCCTTTCTAACAAAAAAGAATCATAGAAACCGGAAAACTTAGTAAAGAATTGTTGCTGAACATATATATATATAAAAAAATATTATGATGAATTGAGAACCTTCTCTTTTTTTGAAGTCGGGTAAAAAGGCTTCTGAACAGACAGATATTCCGTGACATAAGGTAAATGGACAACATTTACAAAATTTGATGCACCAAATATTGTTTCATACAATGTACAATTGATTTTGATTCAGAGAAAAATGAAAATTACTTTAAACAGTTTTAAAATGTGCAGTTTATGAGTAAGTGGTTTTAGTATACATATATCCTATTCTAACAATTCAATATAAACATGAACTTCATAATTAATTCAAAATCAAAACAAACATAAAACTTAACATAACATAATTGTTCCTCATACATATAATAAAAAAAGAGAAAAAGAAAAGAATATAAGAAACAGTGATGTAGGTATTTAACATAACAGATTGGTTAAAAGTATAACAAGTAATAGAAAAGAGAAAAAACAATTTTCAACAACATAATTCATAATTTATTTTTAACATAAATAATAAGTTCTTTCTCAAATTGACTAGGATTATGAGCATTTTTAAAATTTTGAGGCAGATTATTGAATTGATCGATCCCTTTATGAAATAGGCTTTTCATAGAACTACTTTTATTAGTTGTTTGTATATAAAATTTGATAGTTTGCTGCTTTTGTGTTTCTTTGATGTATTTCTGTGACCAGGATTAGTTGACAGCTA
Source organism: Psylliodes chrysocephalus (assembly GCA_927349885.1). NCBI lineage: Eukaryota > Metazoa > Arthropoda > Insecta > Coleoptera > Chrysomelidae > Psylliodes > Psylliodes chrysocephalus. The sequence goes on from OV651827.1 coordinate 19,398,388, forward strand.
AGATATTATTATTTTAAACATAAAAACCATATAGCAGTTTTTCAACACTTAGCCAATTTAAGGCGTCTAACATAAACTGAATACTGGTATATTTGTTACAACCTAGTATTACTCGCATCACTTTGTTTTGTAGGACCTGTAGTCTATCAAAATTGGAACATCCTGTATATATTAAAAAACAGCAATTATAGTAAAAGTGGGATAAAATAAGTGTATTATATACAATCAATTTAATTGAAATTTATAGATACAGTGACACTCTTCGTAAAAATCCTATATTTTTTCCTATGTTTTTACAGATATATTCAATGAATGTGTTTATTAAATGTAGGTTCTCTATCCAACATAACTCTTAAATATTTTATTTCTTGGACCATTTCTACTGTTTCGTTATTTATTTTAATGTCTAAATTTAAATTCAAAAATCTATTGTATAGAAAGTTGTTACCAATGATTTCATCTTATTAACTTTCAATTTAGATATGTTTCTGTTTTGGTTTGATGTGTAATGTATCACCTTCGAAGGGTTACTTTACACACCTTGTTTTACCCAAAAAATTAAGGGTCAAATTATACTGTTTTGTGGAAAATGATAACATGTATTGATAATTAATATCTAGAAGTAGCACATATTATGTTAGACTAACATAATAATACTAATAGTTTTGTTACAAAATTGTGTAAATTAACACTGCTTTACAGTATTCCTAGTGATTCAGTATCCCCTATTTCCCTTATTTAAAGAACACACTTACTTTTTTGGCAGACAAGGCAAGGATACAGCTTCTTTTTCTTAGAAGTAACATTTGTTGTAGTTTTTAACGTTTCCAATGGCTTTCCCGTATATATACTGCTATACTGCTCCAAAAAATTATCCGAATATTCAGTACTTTCACTTTTTAAAGTCGGTAGATCACAATAAGAAGTCAAAAGTTCTCTCTTAGTTTTAATTTGTTTATATTCACTATCACTAACTTCTTGCTTGGTTTCGCTATTGTCAACGAGATCGGGAACATCAAGTTCTTTTTTAATAGTAGTAGAAACAAATTGTATTGAAGCACTCTCATTTTTTAATGGAAAATCCGAAAGTTCACATTCAATTTTAGGCACTACACATTCGTTTAATTCTTCTTTCAGTTTACTAACATTTATTAAATACTCAGTAGCTTTATTTTCACAATCATTATCGTCGGTATCGCCAAATCCCAGCACATTATGATCGTTTTTAAATGGTTCTTGTTTTATAGAATACCAATCATTTTCTTCTCCTTGCTCTGAAACAACGTCTGGTTCCGTTTTAACAACCCCTCCGTATGGATCGGAGGGTTCTTGTTTTAATTCCATCGTTTTAAAAATTAAATAAACAATAATAATAAACAAAAACGATTATTTTTCTTCAACATAACCAAACTTTTGCTTTAATAAATGAAAATGAAATCAAGTTGTCAATTGTCAAACTTCTTCCTAAACAGGAGTGCGTTTAGAAACCTCGAACGGCGCGTCTGACCACAAAGCACATAGAGGTTCCACGTGAATGACCAAGGTCAAAACCGACAACTGACATTTTTTATGCTATTTGCTCCAAACTCTAGATGGGGCTACTGGTAAAATTCTGATTTCTTACTCCATTTTTAAGCTTTATGGGAGAAAAACTTAACCAAAGACTCCAAAGATGTGACGTGTATTTATTTATGTTTTTGGTTAATCTCATTTTTCCATCTGATTTTAGTGATTTTTTGTTGGCTTTGGCTTTTGGTTTCTGTTTATAGTTTCGTCTTAGTTATTTGCAAAATTGTGATGTTATGCTTTTCTATTTGCTACTGTGTTTTGCAATAATTTTGGTGCTACCTGTGGGTGCTACGTTGAAAACTTCGAGAAAAACTTCATTGATTCACCATGCATCTGCATCATAAAAAGACAAACGGGTATAACAACTAATTGATAATCAATTTATCACTGGACTAGATTCCGAAATCATTTTTCACATAAGAGAGTAATACACAAAGCAGTGGAGTAATACCACCATCTGTATTTGGAAGGAAAATACCTATTTATCATTGAATGAATAGTTAAAAGGATTCACCTTTTAATACAATACCTACATTACATTTGTCCTCGGTTTAAAAGACATTTATAAAATATATTATTTTAGTGTTAATAAAATGTAATATCCTAGTCTCTACTTCACATTTAAATTATTGATAGGTATTTTAAAGATTTGAGAGTAAGTATTCCTTAAATATGTATTATTATTTGTATTTATTTTTATCTAATAATATTTATTTAAGTTATTAATAAACATATTTTAAGAATGTTCTATTTTATTATTTATTGATATATCTTATATTTATTTAATAATAATATGCAGAACCAACTCTCCACATCAGACCCCTGCTTATAACAAATTAATTCCTCAAATTTGGTATAATCGACCTAAATTATTTTGTAAAATAAAAGTTTCGAACTTACTAGTTCCATTCTTTATTTTATAAAATAATTTATGTGGAAATCATTTAAAATTTAATTTAAAACTACTACCTACTCCTAAAAATTACAATTTGAATTTACCGCCATCTGTCAATTGTCATTTTAGTTCCAGCTCCAAACACAAGGTGGCGCTAATTTGGTTTAAAAGTTTAACCCCAGTATATATACCAATACAGTAGCGACAGATCATTTTTTATGAGGGGTCCATATTTTTCTGCGCATGTCCGAAAATAAGCGACAAAAACGTCAACGTCAATAGTGTCAATGCGATGTAAATGTAAACATGTCATTATTTTTGTTTGTTTGCAGTGCATATTTTGAGACATTTTTATTATTTTAGTTTTTCATTTATTGTGTGATATTTTTGAAATGGCTTCTGCACCTGATCAGAAAAGAAAGAGATGTGTCTATCGCCCTTGTCCATCTCAAACAGAGTAAACAGACAAAGGGACAAGTTATTTTGCATTTCCCATGGAGCCAGAAAGGTATATGTCTTAAGAAAATACTTTCAATCTTTATATTTGAAAACCAAATATTTATTTGACAACCAAATATTTATTATTTAAATGTCTGGAGGACAATTTTTACAATTTCAACAAAAATAATGTAAAAAATATATAATTTCTGAACTACCGTCAATCTAAACATTTGTTATCAACTTTTTTATATTTTAGGGCCAACATGTGGTTAAGAGCTTGTAATAGGGAAGATTTGAGTAACATAGATGTGAACAGTCTTCATCGGAATTACAGGTTGTGTGAGAAACATTTTGAGAAGAATTGTTTTTCTAAAACGTTGAACCGTAAACGTTTATTGCCTACTGCTGTTCCCACATTTTTTATCCATCTAGGTCATCAGCCAAATGTCTATCTTCTCCCTAATACATCGACCAAGTGCTTCCTCTGTTGAGACTATCATTGAACATGAACGCGTACCATGTGCAATCTTTGGACATTCTTAATCAAAAATCCTACCTCCAAATTATTATAATGAATTAGATGTTCTTTGATTCACTATGTCCATTGATTAAAAATGTTCTGATTGACTACATCTAATCAAAATATATATGTATTTCTTGTAAAGTAGCAAAAAGAAAACAAAAAAATGTTGTGGTGTTATTATTTTAACTGTTTTTTAATTTTTGATTTGTTTCATTTATACAATATTTAAGCACTTAAACAATAATATATATAAACTTATAAATAGTTGTATGATATATATACGTTAGGGAAATTAGGACAAGGATGATTAAATTCTATTTCTTTCATAATATCAAAAAAAGCTATGCGATATACCAGACATTACACAGGTATTGCTAAAAATAGATATAACATTTTTTTATAATTTTTTTTTTTTTTTTTATTTGGTGTACGGCTTCAACATCTAAGGTCATTAGCCTAGTGTTCTATGTAGGTTATGGATTGTATTAGTAGTCTAATACTCCATAGTGCAGGAGTATTAGTACTCTAATACTCCTACACCCCTACAGACAGGCCTTGTTACTGTTTCCTTGCGCCACTTTAGGAACAGCACTGTTAATTAGAACCCAACAGTGAATGGTCGAGTGGGGAATCCTACCAAGGCATCAGAATTAATTTTAAATAATTAAATTAAATAAAAAAATCCCGGCCAACGGTGGGATTCGAACCTGGGACCCTTGGATCCACAGGCAGAGACTCTACCACTGAGCCACCCACCCCCTTTTATAATTTAAATATATAGATAATAAACTTTTCATTTGGAGTTTTTAGGCCTCCATAAGTGCTTTATTTGCAATCATGTTAAAATCTGTGAACTATCCAAATCTTCACATTCTTTTGAAAATTTAATAAATGTATTACATCCATGTATGCCTAAAGCTTTTTTGATCAAATAGCCACAAACATATTTAAATGGATTTTGAACTATTATATCTTCTGTCCTGTAGCTGTAATTAGGAAGAAACACAGCTTCTCGAGTGTTTTTATTTATTTCAGGATACAGAGAGACAATATTTTTTACATCTAATTGTAGCAAGTGTTTGTCCAGGTCTTCATTACAATTCATGGAATTGCAATGAAGATAATTTTGACAAAAAAGTTTTTTAAATGCCCTTTCGAATTGTACAGGTGTTGGATTAATTAAATTCCCACCCTGTTGCCTAATGGACCCAACAAATTTTTCTAGACAGTCACTGTTGATTCTTCTAGCCATTAAATATTTAAATCCCGCAGCAGATAACCTTTCCCATACAAATTTTAAACCATAAAATCGTTAAATATAAACATCTAATTTTTATGATGTGACGTTAATAGTATTTAATTATATACATAGGTAATATAAGCAATTGGGCAGCATTGTGCTTAACGGGTGACTTACAACAGACATTTGCTAAAACTCATCTGAAGTCAAAAATTTGTACGTAGGAACAAAAATTGAAATAAAATAATTCTTGTATTGTAAATTCATTAAAAACTTACTAATTTGTAATTGTGTGTTTTAATAAATATTATTGTTATATGTTGTTTTACTTCTAAAAAGATACCTACATAACCTCATTTTAAATAAAAAAAATAAGGTGCAGAGTTAATTTATTAGTTCCAGGAAGAAACCAAAAAATGTTTAACACATTTCATACAATGAATGGCATTCAAAAGTAATTTATTTTAATCTTATGATAAAATTTTAAAATTGGCACATCTAGATTTTCACCGGAACTCATTTATTTAAGTTACACAATATTTTGATTAATTTATTTGCCTAGAATACATTAAAATGTTATATGTACATGTTTTAATTTTTTTCTAAGTGTACATCGCTAATTTGCAATTTTAGAGTTTACTTTTCTCCGTGTAGAAATAAGCGACAAAAACGTCAACTGTCATTGAAAATCTGACCACCCCGACATCAAAGAAGCCGACGCAATCTGTCGCTACTGTATTGTTCTTTATACTGGGGTTTAACATTGGCGTGGGGTCTCTAGAAGATACGTGCTTTGTGCGTCTGACCGCATACATTAGAATAGGGTCCAGACGCGCCGTGCGTGGTTTCTAAACGCACTCCTGTTGGCGCGTTTTATTGCTCAATCTTTTGCCACCGGTGTGGAAAGTCTGAACAGAATGAGCGTTTTATTGTATCGATTGATTCATTCCGCTCAAACTTCTCATTCGGTGAATTTTGACCGAATGAAGGGAATGAAAAAAGTGGGGGGTATTGGTATATCAAACTTATGTGCCAAACATACTTTATTAGTAAGGTTATGAGTTATAATACTTATAATTTTTAATTATTTTTATCATCGTAAAATTCGAAAATCGTAATTCAATTGGGCTTTGGATCGTTGACTCTGATACAGGTTGTAAAAAATGGAAGAAATTGTACAGGATGAAAGTGGACAATATTTCTGGTTCAACAAAGACAGCATATTTTATTTATTGTTTACATGTATGTAACAAATTGAGATTTCGCTATAACATCATTGGTCATACTAGAAGTAAATATTTTGAATTATTAAAAATATTACAAAATAATTTTATACTTCATACTTCTCGATAATTAATCTAATAATGTCAACTGGAATTCTTGGTGCAGCTAATAGCAAATGATTATTAAGTTGCAATACTTCCAAATATCTGTAATAATATTTCCATTTTTAAATTAATATTAACTATTTCTGTGGGCGGGATAATGGATAAATCAAACGATGATTTTAAATTTGACATTCTTGACAGATGACAATTTTATCGTTTTATTGCGTTTGCAAATTCTGTTCAAACTTTTTCTACTAGAGAATGGATGAATAAAACGCACCTAGTGTTGCCGAACCGAGTCGCTAATTTTTTTCGTAAATTCGCTGCATCACATACTTTGATTTTATTTTACTATACGGAGAATGGTCGCACTGCGCAGCTTTCTGAGTGCCTTTTAAAAGGAGACAGAAAACTCCACCATTTTGAACCCTTATTACGTGTTGCCTACATCTTGGCGCAATATTTTTAATAGGTGCGTTTTAATCATCCGCTTCTGCTTCGAAATTATCGGTTTTCTTGTTTTAATCTGACAGGTTAAAACGACTAAACCGACAATTCCGGAAGCAGAAGCGGATGATTAAAACGCACCTGATATTTTGCTTGCTGCTGTCAGTGTCAGTGAATAATAGAGAGTTATTGCAAGTTCACTTAAGGTCAGTCACTATTAGTGCCGCTCTTATTTTGACATCTGAGCATGCGCAGATCATTTACTTTAATAAAGATTGTGCCTGTCCTTAATAAGAAAGTTATTGCAAGTTCACTTAAGGTCAGTCACTATTAGGCATTCCAACGACCTGTCAAACAATAGGTGCCAGTGGGAAATTCTTGTATATTTAAGGGGGTAGCGACATAAGTCTTGCAACTTGGACGCTATTTTTATTCGAAGTAGTACTCGCCAAGCCTGCCAATTTATGAAGAAATGTATAGGTGGGTTTTTTAAATATAATTTTTATTGTGTTTGACATAAAATATTTAAATGTAAGTAGATAGAATACACCATATATGTCGCCACCCTTAGACATACCAAACCTGCCCACTGGTAATTCATTTGTTTGGAATGCCTAATTAGTGCCGCTCTTATTTTGACATCTAAGCATGCGTAGATGTTTATGTTCTAAAACTGACTTTATTAAGGATAGTGCCTGTCCTTAATTGTGGATGTTTAAGGGCAGCAGGTAGTGGCAACGTTATAGTTTTCGGATGCGCTCGCCGACATGCGTATCCGTTAGAGGTTTTTTAATATTAAATATTTAATATAATCATCATTTAAACCTTCTAAAATTATAATTTCTAATGCCTCTTTAATATCATAGACCACAAAAAAGATGAACTATAATTTAAAGTTTAGTGGCTGGCTTTATAGAAATTTGCAATATCTCTCTATTAAGGACCGGCACAATCTTTATTAAAGTTAGTGATCTGCGCATGCTCAGATGTCAAAATAAGAGCGGCACTAATAGTGACTGACCTTATGTGAACTTGCAATAACTCCAAAGAAGTAGAGAGGGTAGAACGATAAGGTACCGTCTGCGCATCCATCACGAGTGTAGAAATTATGCGTGATTCAGCCTTCCACTCTTACACACGTAAATGACAAGGAGAGGTTGCCCTAAAGCACTGTAAACAAATTCCAGGATCGACTTTATTCAGCGATTATGTTCATGTTCAGCTCTGTTTTTTGTTTGTGTTTTGGCTGTTGTAAGCTTTTTTGGCGTCAATTCTTTGTTATCTTGCTTATATTTATGATTTTTTATGCTTTTATTCCGATTTAGTATTAATTTATACTTGTTAATTATTTTTCGATGCACTATTTTATAATTGTTGCACAAAATGTTGTTAAACCGTCCCTGAATTTTGTTTACAAAATGTGCAAAACGAAATTGTGCATAGTGTCCAGACTTTTTCATTGACAGTTATCATTCTACCCCTCTCCACTTCATTGAATAACTCTCTAATATTTTTGAAGTCACAGTTTATTGCTAAAGAATCAGTTAGCTCACTCGGACCAGTTGAAAGTTCCAAAATAACATCCACTCCAGGGATACAAATTCAGGATACGCAGAAGACTGCTGTTTTATTATAGGCGGTTGTCATATATTGTATTATCCGAGTTGCACAGTGCATAAACTGAAACATTGAGATCAAAAGTGCCGACGCAGCTGTAGCTGTAAACTGTGTCACAGGGTTCAAAATGGCCGCGCCCTATGTTGGGCGAGTCGGACCTCTCTCTTGCCTCGTATAGTAATCAAAGTATGTGCGCTGCATACACCAATTATGTATGTTGTATTGCCTAAGTGGTGCAAACTTCAAAATTACTTTAAAATGTTTATTTGAACAAAAAATAATAAACGGGTGAGATTACAGAACGTCTGCAACTTTGCAGATCTGCACATATGGCGGACTTACAAATGCAAGTATTCCAAAAAATATCTGCAAATTTGCAATATTTATTGTGGTTTATTACCCCCAACAACACTAAACCCAAATTTGGAATACGAAAACTTGATACTTGCATGTGTAAGTCAGTCATATTTGCAGATTTTCAAAGTTCCCGCCATATTTGCAGATCTGCAAAGTTGCAGACGTTCTGTAATCTCCCCCTCTTAAATAAACATGTTTTAAATAAATCAAATAGAAACTAGAAATTTAAATTACAGCAATAAATTAACAATAAAATCATATTCAATATGAGTCTGAATATGATTCTTGTACAGTCGCAGTTTTACATGGAATTGTTTTATCATTCCTATTTTTTTAAATATGTGTCAGTAAAATTGTAATATCTATTTTCGAAGCTCCACTTTAATTCTAATTACAGAATTTAGTGTTTCTACAGACATCCGATTTATTCATACAATTAATATTCATATTTTTATTAAATATTAATTCATGACATTTTTCAATCAAACACCCTTAAAAATACACAAACCTAGACGTATAACCTCACTAGGAGTGTTTTTGTCAAGACAAACGCTTACTTTTGTTGTTTTTGCTAAGCTTCCACCATTTAAAGTCACGTGATTTGGTTTGATTAATATTCTTTTTCAAATATGTACTTAATGTACCTACCTAATAAAATTAAAACTAATAATTATCAACATTATTTTCAACGTTTGCGGTATAGTATAATGAAAATACTGTAAAATATTTTTTTGAGAACAAAGATTATAATCCGAAAAAAAATATTTTTTGAAATGAGACAAAGGCATGCATGTAATAGCTACACACGCCTCTGGATTAAATCAAGACTGTCGTTTAAAAAGAAAAGAAACATTTTAAGGTCTGACATGCGTAATTTTATACTATTTTTATTTTTGCAGGCCTCCATATTATATATATTTATTTATTTACGGGCAAGCCCATTTCAATTACAAATTACAATTATAAAAATTAATTAAAATATCACAAATAGTTATGGTGCTGTTGCACAAAGACATCAAACATGTCATGCAAACTAGAAACATTTAAACTAATAAAATAATAACATAGGTTAGTCGAAGGTTAAAATAGAGAAAACACACAGTAAAACATTAACATTAAAGCTCAGTATTACGTAATTGAGTTTTGAATGATGAAAATGGAATATTGAACAGCCTGAGATCATTGTGCAAGTTAGCTAATCTAAGCATTCTTGGAATGCAGCTGTTAAAAGCCTGGTTTGATCTATAAAAAGGTACATAAAATGTTTGCAGTTGCCTAGTTAAACGAGTTTGAACAAGAAGATTTATTTTTTCAAGAAGTTCAGGACAATTACTTTTACTATTTATAATATTAAATAACAAACTAATGTCTCTTTGTTTTCGCCTAGTTTCCAAGGAGGGGATGTTCAGAAACTGTCGCATGAAATCATATTGACAATAAACACCCAATTTAAAAGCTATATGTCTGAGAAAGTTGTGCTGAACACTTTCTATTTTCCTACTATATGTTATATAGTGTGGAGACCAAACAGAAGAGCAGTAGTCAAGGTGAGGTCTGACTAACGAACAATAAAGAACTCTAATTGCAGTTGTGTCAGTAAAATCACGGGTCAGCCTTTTGATAAAACCCAACATTTTCATAGATTTGTTGACAGCAGCAGATATGTGTTGATTGAAGCTTAAAATAGGATCGAGAATAATTCCAAGGTCTTTAATTTGATAAACAGAGTCTAAGATATGACCATTTAAGTTATAGTTAAATGTAGTTGAAGGTAGGTGGGAACGCATGATATGGCATTTATTGGCATTCAAGTCCATGCCATTTAAAGAACACCATTCTGATAAGTTATCGAGGTCAGACTGAATTCTACGGGCATCATCATGGGTTTTAACAATTTGGATTTTTTTTAAGTCATCTGCAAATAATAAAGCTTTGCTATTGCGGAAACAATAAACTATATCATTAATGAATAAGTTAAATAGTAAGGGGCCTAGATGTGATCCCTGAGGAACACCTGAGGTTACTTGAAATAAGTTAGAATAGTGTCGATTTGCTCTAACCATTTGGGTTCTATTAGTTAGATAGCTGCCAATCCATTGCAGTAATACCCCACCCAGACCATATTTGTTGAGCTTCTGAAGTAGGAGAATATGGTTAACCCTGTCAAAAGCCTTGGAAAAGTCAGTATAGACGGAATCGATTTGTAAACCTTCATCCAAGGCTACTGACAAGATGTCGATATAAGTGATTAAATTTAACTTTGTTGATTTTCCAGCACAAAAACCATATTGTTTTTCAGTTATGAAGCCGGAGCAATCATTATGTTTTTTTTATAAAATGTTGAGTGGACATAGTGTATGAATGTGAAAATGAAGACAATATCAATAATAGTTAGGAAAATATAGTAAAGAAAAAATATTTATAGTTTGATTTAAAAAGCAAAGAGTTTGCGAAATATAATTGATGTAAATATGGAATACAAAAGTGTCCAAACAACATTCAGTCTGCCGTACTAAAAAGTTGACTATAATGACTGCAGTTTACCTCCGAGGCACTGATTACCCATTAAATAATTTTCTAACTTTGACTTTACCATTTTCTTATTGTATCTTTTTTTTTAGTCTATTATGTTATTGTTTTAGCCTTATTATTAACTCTTCACACAGTATGTGCAGAGTATTATACGTTTACTTTGTCCGATGTCACGTTTTTGGTCTGCACGATAAGTCAAAAACGAAAAATGATATCAATTTGAAATCTTTAAGCAAAAAGCAAGCTTTATGAGGGGACAAAGCTCACTGATTTTGAAAAAAATCTGATTAAAAATAGGGGGTTAACATGGGTTGAAATTAAAAAAAATCCTAAATTAAAAACGAAAAACAAAAAGCGATAACAACAAAATTTTTAGCAAACATCAAGCTCTATAAGTAGAAGAAGCCCTTTGATTTGGAAAAACAAATGGAAGTTTAAGGGGGGTTGAAATAAAAAAATCATAAATCAAAAATGAAAAGCGAATCAACATGAAATTTTTAGTAAAATTCAAGCTCTGTAAGGAGATGAGGCCTACTGATTGTGAAAAAAAAATGAATTAAAGTGGAGGGGGCGTAGGAAAGGTTAAAAAAATTCTAATTCAAAAACTAACAATAATATCAACTTCAAATTTTTGGAAAAAATCAAGCTCAATAAATAAGGAAATGAAGCCTATTGATTCTGAAAAAAATCTGATTGAAAATGGGAGTTAAACAATGAAAAATATAATTTAGAATGCCACGCTTTATATATCTTCATTCTAGTTTGTATCTGGGTAATGTTATGTATTGTGATCTTATAAAATAAAATTTTTAGTTCACTTGGTTTATTTACCAATAAAAGGTATTTAAAAATACATTATTTTATTTGACATGTGTGACAAAGTGTGAAAATGATTAAATTTACAATAAAAACCGAAAAACTTTGTACATAACCTGATATATATTTCAAAATAATCTCAAAATTTGAAGAAAAAATAGCTGACTAAGTAAATATCCTTTTTATATTACCACAAACCGCCACTGAATGTGAGTATGAATGTGAGATGTATAGTTATTATAGTTTCAATAGATAGTTACAACAGTTACAAATGTTACAGTTAATTTTTGAATAAATAATAAAATGAGCCAAATCAACAATTGAAAGACAAAAATATACATAGAGGAAATAATTTTGTTTTAAAATTTAGAAATTAAATTCATTATTCTCATTATACTTCAATAATATACTGAATGAAAAATGAATTTGGAGGGATTTGATATGGAAAATGTGACGTCATCAAAATTTATTAACTATCCTGGGGTGGTGAAGTTGCTAAAAATCAAAATTTAAGTAAATAATCGGAGATCGGTTTTTTATTGTCAGGAAATTTGTCAATTTGGGAATTGTCAAATATAAAATTTTTGAAATTGTCAGTAGGTTTTATGTTAGAATTTTGAGATTGTGTTTATGATCGGCTTTTAGTTAGATGTATATTAAAGTTAAAAAATTAGGATTTGTATAATATTTGTATGATATAAATGAAGAATAAATAGAAGCTACAGAAAATTTTATTTAAATTAATAAGATTATTAAAAAATGAAGGACGAGCATAATTTAAAAAGTTGACAAGGAGTTGAATATAAAAGAAAGGTAAAGAAAAGTTTTATTTGAATTTAAGAGGAAAGTGTAGCAGATAGCAGAATTGACCAGATGGAAAATAATAGTAGCAGGAGAGATTATAGGAAAACAACGAAAAGTGACAGGCCGGAGAATAGAGCAGAACCATCAGTAAGCAGGACACCAAAGAAGAAAAATTTAGAAATTGATTTTTTTAATTTGGTTATAATTTTGTATTGTAAATTTTTCGAGTCGAAAAACCCCTTTTAAAGAGTCTCAGGCAAAATTTTAAATTTCGGATACTGGGTGTTTCCATATCAATATATTATTAAAACGTTTAGAACAAATGTCCACTTGAATGGTTCTTCACCATTGTAAATTATTAAATGTCCTTGTGAAATATATATTTCTATTAAATCCTCTAAAAGGAATATCACACTCGAATGATTTTTCACCACTCTAAATTCTTAAATGTTCTGGCAAGTTAGATTTTCGATTAATTACTTTAGAACAAATGTCACATTTTTCAGTAAATTAATAAATGTTTTTGAAAGTTGAATTTTCGATTAAATTCTTTGGAACAAACGTCACACTTAAATGGTTTTTCACTACTGTGAATAAATATGGTGAAAAACCATTTATGTCGTCGTAAGTCATAATTTCCTTTAAATCCTTTAGAACAAAAGCCACACCTAAATAAGTTTTCACTGTGATTTTTTAAATGTTTTCATAAGTTAGTTTCGCAATTAAATTATTTAGAACAAATTTCACACTCGAATGAATTTTCATCACTGTGAATTAATATGTCTAGCTGTAAGTCAATATTTCGCTTAAATTGTTTTAGAATAAATATCACATTTGACTGTTTTGTTTCTATGAATTAATAAATGTTTTTGCAGGGAAAATTTTCGATTAAATACTTTAGAACAAACGTCACACTTAAATGGTTTATTACCACTATGAATTAATATATGCCGTTGTAAGTCATAATTTCGATTAAATCCTTTAGAACAAAAGTCACACTTGAATAATTTTTCACCACTGTGGATTTTGAAATGTTTCCGTAAGTTAGTTTTGCAATTAAATCCTTTAGAACAAATTTCACACTTGAATGATCTTTCACCTCTGTGAATTTTTAAATGTTCTTGCAAGTGATATTTTCGATTAAATAATTTGGAACAAATATCACACTTGAATGGTCTTTCGCCACTATGAATTAATAAATGTCGCTTTAAGTCTAATTTTCTATTAAATCCTTTAGAACAACAATCGCACTTATATAGCTTTTCACCACTATGCATTTTTAAATGTTCTTGAAAGTTAAATTTTCTTTTAAATACTTTAAAACAAACGTCACACCTTGATGGTTTTTCATCACTGTGAGTAAATAAATGTCGTTGGAAGTCATAATTCCTATTAAATCCTTTGGAACAAAACTCACACTTAAATGATTTTTCACTACTGTGGATTTTGAAATGTTTTCGTAAGTTAGTTTTGCAATTAAATCCTTTACAACAAATTTCACACTTAAATGATTTTTCATCTTTGTGAATTGTTAAATGTTCTTGCAAATGAGAGTTTCGATTAAATACTTTAGAACAAATGTCACACTTAAATGGTTTTTCACCACTGTGAATTAATAAATGTCGGCTTAAGTCATTTTTTCGAATAAATCTTTTAGAACAAAAGTCACACTTAAATGATTTTTCACCACTGTGGATTTTGAAATGTTTTCGTAAGTTAGTTTTGCAATTAAATCCTTTACAACAAATTTCACACTTGAATGATTTTTCACCTTTGTGAATTGTTAAATGTTCTTGCAAGTGAGATTTTCGATTAAATTCTTTTAAACAAATGTCACACTTAAATGGTTTTTTCCCACTGTGAATAATTAAATGTCGTTGGAAGTCATGATTTCGATTAAATCCTTTAGAACAAATGCCACATTTAAATGTTTTTTCAAAACTATGAATTTTAAAATGTTTTCTTAATTTATATAATCGATTAAAAGTTTTGGAACAAGTACCACACTTAAATGATTTATCATCGTCATCAACGTGTTTTCGCTCCACCATTTTACCAGATATATTACATGTCAAAGACTTATTAGCAATATGATTTTTCATTCTATTTTTCACTACATGAATAAACAGATGTTGAAAAAAATCATTTTTTTTCATCAATCTTCCACAAAACTGACAAACTGTGAAGCGTTTCTTAAAATGCCCATCAATGTGAGTAGATCTTGATTTAGAAGAAGGAAAATCTGCAAATAAAAAATGTAATATTACGAATTTGTAACTCTTATATTAATTCATGTTTAATATTACTTAGTCGATTTCCTCATACATAGGTACATATTTTAATTTCAATATAAAATCAAATGTTTAATTTATTTATTTAAATATATGTATCTTCTTAAAAGTTGAAGAAATTCATAGTCCGTCGGATGGAGCAAATAAGGCCTTCTAGTTTTGGAGCTAAAGGTAGGGTGGCACAAAATTGATCGAAAAACATTTGATCGAAATGGAAATTTGATCGAAAATACATTTTATCGAATGGCATTTGATCGAAAATACATTTGGTCGAATAACATTTAATCGAAGATATTTTATCGAAAAGACAATAGATCGAAAATTCATTAGATCGAAAGGACAATATATCGAAAATCAACATTGAAAATAGTAAAAAATCAAACGATACCATTCAACCGTCCGTCTAATCCCTACTACCAGGGAAACTAAACTAAGCTGCTATCAAAATTAGGTACTAATGGCAAATTTCAAATTTTATCCTTACAATACTGTTAATTTAAAATTAATTATTTTAGAGCTAAACGGTTATTTTGATTAAAAAATGTGATTAATTCGCACAAAATATGTATTTCAATAAGGTCGAGTTGTCTCCCGATGAGACATTTTAGGTAAATTATTTTAACTTTTTTTTATAAAAAAAAATTAATTAATTTACCTAACCTGTGCGACGTAGAGCCGTCGCGGTGTACCACGCAAAAAAATATAAAAAAATAAAAAAAATTTAAACAAAATTCTAACTAATTTACCTAACCTCTGCGGCCTGGAGCCCTCGAGGGTGGCTTCGCAAAAAAATTATACAAAAAAGGGAAAAATAAAGAAAACCTAACCTATTTACCCAACATGTACGGCCTGAAGCAATTCAACTGATTGCTGTGACGCAGGTTAGGTAAGTTAGTTAAATTTTAGGTAAGGTAAATAAGTTTTTAAAAAACCTAACTAATTTACCTAAGCTCTGTCAGAGCAATCAGTTAAATTGCCCCAGGCCGCACAGGTTAGGTAAATTAGTTAGGTTTTCTTTATTTTTATTTATTTTTATAAAACTTAACTAACTTACCTAACCTGCCTCAGAGCAATCAGTTAAATTTCCCCAGTTTGAAAACGTCGCGGTTTGCCTCGCAAAAAAAATATAAAAATAATGTACTATTCAAATTTAACTGATTGCTCTCGCACAAGTTAGGTTAGTTAGGTACGTTACTTGAGTTTATTTTATTTTTTATTTTTCGTTTCTGTGAAGCATCCAGCGATGATTCTAGGCTACACAGGTTAGGTTCATTTGTTTTCATTTTTCTTATTATTCTATAATTTTATGAATAATTGGTTTTTCGATCAATAGCTTTTTCTATCAAATCTATTTTCGATCAATTTTCTTTTCGATCATTATTCTTTTCGATCATTTTTCTGTTCGATCATTTTTCTTTTCGATCAATTGTTATTCGATAAAATGTTGTTTCGATCAAATGCATTCGATCAAATGTTTTCGATCAAATGTATTCGATCAAATGTATTCGATCAAATGTTTTCGATCAATTTTGTGCCACCCCTAAAGGTATAAGCAAATAGGACCTTTAACATTTGAAAAAGTATTTTTGTACATAGAAATTGGAAATTGACGACTTTCTCTAAAGATATAGGTAAAAGACAAAAATTTTTAAATACCGGGCTCCCAGTGGTGTGATCTGGGCCGAGTTCGCCAAATATGAAAGCTTTTATTTGAATCCAAGCCATATTCGAGCGGTCGATGTCGATTGGTTTCATGCGATTTAAAAACGGTTGGAACTATTCCCATTCGAGTGACCAAACAATGACGTCACGTTGAATTCGGTTTAAACCAGCTGCATCAGTTTTTAAAACGTCTCATCAAGAACAGTTTAAGGAGATAGAAATGTCTTTAATATCAAAAATATTAATAAAAAGCAATACAGAGCATGACATACACAATAAAATTGATGGAAAAAACATTACAGTAGAACTCCAATTATCCGAACTCCGACTATCCGAATCGCCGATTATCCGAATCACAAATGCGCGTCAAGTCTTGACGGAGATGTTTAAAAAACAATGATTTTTATTTCTAAACTTGTACATAAGTACATTTTATTTATATTTAAAACATGTGAAAATTTCATGTTTCTTTCATTTAATTCAATAAAAAAATAGTGCAATATCAAAACGTAGCTTTTATTCTCTCCAATGGCAATTTTTTTAAAAAAAATCCGATTATCCGAATATTTGATTATCCGAATGGGTCCCGGTCCCCATTAATTCGGATAATTGGAGTTCTACTGTATTTTATAAAGGTTACAAGAAGAAAATTCACAATATTATAAAGGATTCTAATTTTTATTGATTCTTGAAAACTTGACCTTGTCATTCTAAGTAACTGGCGAAAGTCGGATTCTAAATATAGAGATCCACCTTTCATAAAAATCTTATACTCTTATATGTGCTTCCATTTGATATATGGGGCAAAAAATATCTGTTACTAGAAATTCGCACTCACTTACAAATCTTACGGTACTGAAAATGACAACCGTGTGATCTCACTGTTTAAAAATAATCAATTTGAGCGCTTTCAAAATCTATGACGTAATATTAAAAATGTTTCTAAAAGTTGTTGATAATATTTTTAAAACAAAAAGATCACTCGAATATGACTCTATTTCACTTTACAACCGGTTAACCGTTGTCGGCTAGCTCTTAAGGGACCCAATTTGAAGCGCAGGTAAAAGGGCTTATGCTGACAGATACTCGTGTCCAATCACTATTGCTGAACATCTCAGAAACTTCCGTTCTACTGTTTCAAGTCTATTAAGGACGCCACAGCACTTCCGGTTTTTGATAACATGATTTAAATTTGAATTTTATTTAATCATTTTCTACGTAGATGGGAGACGTATGGTCACTTTACTGCTTGTTTAAATAAAATTTGAGACGTCGAAGTATTTTTTTAAATAATTTTTGAGTAGGTATTCAGAACCGATTAATTTAATAAATTTTTATTTTGAATGCCGTAAAATAAAACAAAATTTTGTATTTATAAATTTAATTGAAAATAATATAACCCTTTTCTAATGTTACATTTGTCTTCTGAAATATATATTTACATTCTTTTTCAAACATGCAATAATAGTATATTGTTTCACGAGTGACGAAAATGATTTTCGACGAGTAAAACACTATACTTTTTCTACGAACTCTATTATGTCCTGTAGGTACCTACTAAAATGAAAAAAAAAAAAACAAACGTTAGCAAATGCTTTATTTTGTGTTAGGAATAACAAAAAATTAACCAACAATTAAATATTTCAGAAATATTATTTATTATTTAAATATTGATTTATTGTTATATTTGAACAATTGTTCAAAATTATGGGGGTATCACACTCAAGCTTTTTATTTATATTGAGGTAGATGCCGACATATTTGTTCTACTGTTAAATGTCATTTCAGATGATGATGCGCCATAATCGGATGAACTAGTAGTTTCCTTATTTTGTACAGATTGTAAAATTTTGGTTTGTATTTGGTTTTTACTGTTCGTGGATTCATCAAGATATCCTTCCGCAACACTACTAGATTTCCAACCACCGTGCTTTTTTAACAGAAGTAAGTCACCTCCTGCATCCACTAATAGCGTTGCGGATGTTCTGCGGAAACAGTGCCCAGTGTAATCTTGAGGATTCGGAAGCGTTAAAAACTGAGCAATTTCGTTAGGAAATTTACTGATTTTATTAATTCCAACAACCTGTCTGCTACACTTTCCATTCTGATAGTTAATAAAGAATCTTGAATTAATTTGATCCATGTTTGCGGGACGTAGGCTCATATATTTTTTAGAAATATCATAAAAGGGTCCAGAAATATGAAAAGAACGCGGAACTTTTGTTTTTGTATTACGGATTTTAACTAACAGAATACTTCCAGTATCCTTTACATCGCTTATTGTTAAATCTTTTAGTTCGTGGCAACGACAAGCGCCAGATAATCCAAAAACTAATGCTACCTACAAATATTAGTAGTTATGTATTAAGTATTTGTTAAAATAAAAATAATAATTCCGTTACCTTTGTTATTAAATATTTATAGTCAGGTGCATTCTTTAGGAAAGTCTTTATGTCTTCAGGCGAAAAAATTTTGGATTTTTGGCATTTAAAAACCATCAGATTTTCTTTTCAAAAGCGAACGTAACTTTGGATATTTACTAATATCGACATCATTTTTAACAGAGAGTGTAGTTCTTAGCATCGAATAAATGGACCATAAGTCGACGGTTTAAAATTTGAACATATTTCTCCAAAGTATGCTAGTAGTACAGTTTCCGAAAATGATTTCACTTTATTTTTTTCTCTCCAGTCCAAAAATTTGATATAAATTTCTTCATATCTCTTTTTTGATTTGGCCGGTAATAAATCTGAAGGTGATTACAGCACCCCCTTATAATTTTGGCACAAGGATATCTCAAAAAGTAATTTTTTTAGAAAATTTAAATTTGGGCAAAATAAATTAGGCAATAATATCTAGAATATGCATATTTTTTAAAATTTTAATTCTTTTGTTTCCGAGAAAAAAAATCAAAGGGCGTTAAATTTTGAAATATCATAATGAAAATAAATGCATTCCTCAACAGCACTATTCCTAATATAATCCCCAAATTTAAGCACTTAATCTCTTGTTAATGATTTTTTAAAATTCGCCGAAATTAGTGGCTAAAACGCCTCGTTAAGTGCTTTTTTCTAGTGTAACGCATCTGTAACTATCGTATCGTACACTCTGAGTCATCATTCGTTTCTTGCAACGATTTACACTAGTTTAAACCAGAAAATAGCACTTAACAAGGCGTTTTAGCCACTAATTTCGGCGAATTTTAAAAAATCATTTACAAGAGATTAAGAGCTTAAATTTGGGGATTATATTAAGAATAGTGCTGTTGAGGAATGCATTTATTTTCATTATGATATTTTAAAATTTAAAGCCCTTTGATTTTTTTTCTTGGAAACTGGAAGGAATTAAAATTTTAAAATATATGCATATTTTAGATATTATTGCCTAATATATTTTGCCAAAATTTTAGTTTTTTAAAAAAATTACTTTTTGAGATATCCTTGTCCGAAAATTATAAGGGGGTGCTGTAATCACCTGAAGAGGTTTCTTCAGCTTTAAAAATAATTTCTGGGGGAGTACAATCGCTTTCTGACTCAGACATCATGAAAATGTGTTAAATTTAGGACGAACTGAAACTGACAGTTCTCAAAAGTGATAAAACTTCAAATAAACAAATGAAAACCAGGAAACTAGATGTAGATTGGTTTAATTTGCACTATTTTTATACATTTTTATTTTATCTTTAATTCATTAAAGTTTAGGTAAAAACGCATATAGAATTTAATGAGCATCTTTTTATTTCATTATTAATAATTATAAGCTGCCAAAATATTATACGAGGCGACTGATATATGAAAATATGTAACAACTTACTTTCGTCACTAGAGACGAAAGTAAACGTTATGAGATTTTTTCTCACTAGTGACGGAAATCAAGTTTTCGCTGAAAGTATCCTGTGGCGAAATATGTCTTTTTGTAAGAGTTCGTAGAAAAAGTTAATTATAACACTATTTTCAAGGCTTGCGGTTTAGTATAATGAAAATACGGTCACGCTTCGTATAAATTCATATTATTCCTAATTTTAATTAATTATTTAAATAACATCCTGTACATAAAACTTTGTTTAAGTATGTCGACAGTTTGTTTTGAATCGCAATCATGTGCAAGGTTGATTATTTAATAATTATTAAACATTAGTTTTAATAATAATAAACTATGAAAAAGTTATAAAGGTAATGTCGAGGGGATTCGCAGGGCTTTTTTCCACATAGGAGGCCCCCCTTTTAGGAGATTCCTAGTAGCAGCTCTCTATAGTTTAAATTAAAAGTCTTTTTTTTTGTATTTTGAACAGTTGCGTTTTGAATAGTTAGCTAAGGATTGTGACATGTGCCCAAGATATTTGCTGGAGTGGTAAGTTTATATTTTGTGTACCTACTTGTTATTACATTGAGCCCATATTTGCGTGTGTCGAGTTAGGACCTATTTTGTATCCTTATTTTAATTATATTATATTTGTTTTGAGAAAACACTGTGTTTCCTTCAGCCCTTTTATAGAGATGTGTTAGGTTCTAATATCAAGATTAAAACCCTTATACAGTTAAGGGCTACGAAGCCAAGTTTAAGGCAATATAGAGCTCTTATATTATGTAGGCCCAGAGTCTTATATTTTGTTATTCAACCCCCGGGACATAGATAGTCCCATAATTATTAAAGATCACGTAAAATGTGATATTTTTATTAAAGACACGCTTAACGTGACAATACTGTGAAATATTTTTTTGGAACAAAGATTATAATCCGAAAAAAAAATCGTTTCTAAAGTGAGACAAAGACATGCCTCTGACAGCTACACACGCCTTTGAATTAAATCCAGACTGTCTGACAATTTTTATTTTTGGAGCCTTCTATATTATAATGATTTTTGTTTAAAAAAATGTTGTTTTAAAATAAATTTTTGATTAAATAATTTGCTACAAAGATCATACTTGATAGTATTATCATCAGTATACAATGTTGCCAACCTGTGCGAATTCTTCCATATCAAATGAATTTTTATTCCAAAAAAATGAAACAAATTCAAAAATAATCTCAAAATTTGGTAATTTGTTTAGTTTACAATTTTGTTAAATTTAATTGGGTTCTATAGTCATTTGATACAAAATATTCTTGGTTACTATACAGAGACTATTTAAAAACGAACAGTATTTAATATTTCTTTAACTGATATAACGAGATTAGTCAATAATTTTATACAGCTGTAAAAATTATTAATTATTTCATAAAAGTTACATTTTTTGTTGTAGGACAAATTAACCTCATTAAATGGTTTTATTTGTCTTTTCTAAGGAAACTAGTTCATCATAAGGTAACTTATGTTTTAAAATTTAGTTTTTTCCATTAAACCACTTTCCATAACTACAATAGGTTTGGTTAGGTTAAGCTGAAAAGGAATAGAATGATATCATCGCCTTCCACTGCAACCCTAAAGAATTAATTGTCCAAAACATTTTGTACGAAAAATTATAAAAGATGAATATATCTTAAGAACATTCGTCTGAAAAAAATAGAATATTTAACTTAACGAATTAGCAGGCATAATATATATAAATAAATATAAGTTATAGTAAAAAAAGAGCTTTAAAAATATAATAACAGCATACAAATTCATAATGAGATTATTTACAAGAAATGATAAGAAATTAATTACAACGTTTATTTTTTCATGTAAACAAAATATTCGCCAAAGGTGTAAAATGTCTCAAGTGTATATGGATGGCACCTTTACCTACTGTACCAATTTTTTTGCAACTTTTTACCATTCACGGGTTTAAAAATTGGCATTATGTACCTTCGGTGGATACAAACTCGGCACATGTCTCAGGTATAAGAAATAAAAATAGTCAAGCTCGACACAGAGATTAAAAGATTCCCTTTTAAAATGTTTAAACTTGGCACATGAATAATAATACCTCCCTCTGCTTGCAAGAAATAGACTGATGTAATATTTATTAATTTAAAATATACATAGTAGATACAGGGTGAAACAAAATTCAGGAGGCGATTGCTCGTTTTTTCTATACCAAAATTTCCTCAGTCCACCCTTTGCTGAGACATCACCCTTAAAAGGTGGGGACTAAAATTGAGTTTTTATTTTTTCTATAATTTCAGTGAAGCTAGAAACTTGAAATTTTGTAATTTTCGTGCACTCGCAAAGGACTAACCACGGGTATTTTTTCAACATTATGAATCGTATTACATCATAGAAATAGTATAGAAAGCCGATTCCATATATCAAAAATGAAACCATAAGGAGAAAATAGTGTGTCGGAGCTCATGCGTATAACGGTGCTGGCGCGAACAGGACCGGTGCAAGTTTTTTATTGATCGAACAAATAGTTCGCACGATATTTCAATCATACATTTTTAGAGATGATTCTATACAAAAAACGATTAAAAAAATTTCAAGTTAAGGTAAATATGGTTCTGACAGTCCTTATGAAGAAAGATATGGCATAAAATATGAATTAGTTAATTTTCGGCAATCATTAGTACAGTAGTCATGAGATTTTGCTTGTGATTTTAAAAATACTTTCCAGAAAAACCACGTGCTCCGGTTTTGACTACGTTTATTATTAAACAGCGAAATTATATACAAAAACTTTAATCCACAATCTAAATTAGGTACTATCACAAGAAAATCACTGTTACAATAATTAATTACTTAACCAAAAACTAAAATACTTTTTAGGTACCTACGTAACCAGAAAGGAGCTGGACCATTTATCCTAATATTGATTTTCTCTCTCCCTACGGTAAAACTTAAAACAATAACAAATTGCCTATCTACTAGGGTCGGTAACTAAACGTATATACATAATGGGCGGATTTTGTTTATACTTAACATTATACTCGCGCATTTAAATATAACTATGCATATAAATATTTACAAACAAAGATACTTTTCCAAACAGGCAATCATTAGTACTGTAGTCATGAGATTTTGCTTGTGATTTGACATCTTATTTGATAATATCATTTGCTACAACTAAATTTAATCTGGGGAGTGCAAAATAGGGCCCAGGAATATTATGTTCGATATTTTTTTACATTTTGTCAGCCGAGACTATGAGTCGATGAATGTTGACAGGCGTGTACCTTTTTCGGAACAAGAGGCGTTTTAACGAAGGAAATGATTTTCGAACTATCTAGTTAGTTTTCGGAAAAATAGAAAACGTTTGAAGAAAGTTGTCAATAACAGTTTGTCGTTCATGTGTTTCATTTTGATCAGCTTTCATACTAAATTGCGTAGAATATTTTTCCGATTCAAAATCGAGATTCTCGATATTTCCACAGTTTATTTATAATACCTTCTAAACTGGATTTATCTATCATTTTATATACTTTATAATATATGTTCATGCCCTACTTTTCACTTTATTAACAATTTTTTTTTAACATACTTCAAAATGGTAGGATATTCTCAATTCGTTGAAATATTTTTTTATGTATGTTGAGCGATAATTCTTTACCACGTTGCCCGATTTCTAGGATTCTTTTTGTTAGAAAAGGAAACAGTTTTATATACATTAAGTCAAGATCTGAAGATGGGATCCATAAGAAAATCATTAACATCTTTATTTTTAAAGTAGGTTTTTTTTTAAATTTCTTTAAACCTTACTGGTTCGAACGCCGTAAGGAATGAAGAAATGTAAATAATTGTTGTGCCAGCCAAAAAACGAAGAGGAAGTACCGATTAAAATATCGAGTGACAGAAGAGTTCCTAAGATTGTTGAGATCGGGTTTATGTTTTAAAATGCCTTAAAACCGATATCGATAATGTCTCCCCGTCGCTGGGCAGCCTGTATATAAATATACAGATCTCTATTTACATAATTATAATTCTTAGGTAGGTTTAGATTTGCAGACATAAATCTTGTAATAAATATAACAGCTGCCTAATACATTGATTACATTTTCATTAGCCAATGTAAAAATGTCATTTATTGTACCTAGGATTTGACTAAACACTACACAAAACTAAAAATAAAATGCCACTTTCATCGTGTAATTAATGCCGCGTTTGAGAATCCACATCGGATGCATTTTTTACATCTCGAGCGTTTTTTATCCACATCGGACACATCTGTCCCATTACATTTACGTATACTGAATCACGTGATCAAAGATTTACTACTTTCTACATCTCAGATGCATCCGATGTGGATTCTCAAACGCGGCATAAATAATAAACTACAAACGGTCCTGTAAGGGCAGCGTCATATAGCCTTGAAACACCGGATTTTAGTGCTATTGCCAGGTCAATATTGAATTTGTAGGTGAATCGCTTATTGAACATTAAAAATACGGTATTAATGACATTAATACGGTATTTGTATATATTTTTGGGAATGTAATTACACATAAATATTATTAGTTGATTATTTAAATGTTTATAAGTTATTTTGTGGCGATATTTCGTAGATATAAATTGTTTAAATCATATAATTTAAAAATTAATTAATTTAAAATTCTTTTCTGTTAGGTATGTTTAATATATTTGGCAACACTACAGGGACAAGTCATGCTTATTGCGCAAGCTTCTAGACGCACTATTTTGCGATGTCAGGCGCAGAGACGCGTTTTTATGCACAGTAGGTTTCAATTTCTGCTTAAATGTTATGTTTATATTGTTCTTCTATATTATTTCTATGTATTACATGTTATACCTTTACTGTTTTCCACTCAATTTATTAAAAAAAATATAAATTATGGTGTTTATTTTTTTTTTCTCTGAAACTATTGGTTTTGGGAAATAATTTATTAATAATTTTTTTTTTAAATAAAACAAGGATTTCAAGTTTTATTTCATAAAACTTCATCTTGAAAAAAAGTTTTGATATGAAATAAAGTAAGGGTTGCTAATTTCACCCCCCTATAATGCAGCATGAATACACTAGCACCCATACACAGTGTCATGTGTTCTGTAAACTGATTCTTACGCCAAAACCAAATTATTTGTTGGTTGTGTACAGGGTGGGCCACTTAAAAGTTCTACCCCCCCCTTATTTTCGTTATTCATTGATATATCAGAATATTTTTTTTTGTTTAAAAGACTGGAACAAATACTTTCTTATGACGGATACAATTATTCTGTGACGTCATGGCTTACTTGCGGTTTTTCTGGAAATAACAGAAAATCGCAATAATCGTGTATTTAAAATTTTCTGGCAGCTGTCAAAATGGCCGCCATATTGGATAATATTTTTTCTAAACAAGTTACTATTAATTCGTTTATGGAAAAAATATAGGGATGTATCTTTAATCTTTGAATCTTTAAATTTCCAGTGAGATCCATTTACCGTATACCAGTGGCGTATCTAAGCATTTTCATTAATAGCAAACCGTTTAATAATTCCATCCGCTTTTATCTTCGTTGTTAATTAAGATATTGGAATGAAAACTTTTTTGTTTAAAAGCCTATAACAAATACTTTCATATACTGGATCCAATCGGTCTGTGACGTCATGGCTTACTTCCGATTTTTCCGGATATAACTGAAAATCGCAATTTAATTTTTATTTTAAAATCGAAACCCATTTTTTATTGAAAATTTTAATTTTTGGGACATTTTTGGATAAAAAGCGTGTATTTAAATATTTCTGTAAGCTGTCAAAATGACCGCCATATTGGACAATATTTTTTTCTAAACATATTACTATTAATTCGTTTATGGAAAAAAATATGGGATTGTATGATCTTTATAAAATCATTGTAAGCTTCAAAATTCCTATTAAGACCCACTTACAGTACACCAGTGGCGTATCTAAGCATTTTCATTATTAGCAAACCGTTTTAATAATTCCATCCGCTTTTATCTTCGTTGTTAATTGAGATATTGGAACGAAAACTTTTTTGTTTAAAATCTTAAAACATTTACTGGATTTAATTGATCGGTTACATCATGGCTTACTTCCAGTTTTTTGAAATAACAGAAAATCGCATTTTTTTTTTTAATTTTTAAATAGAAACCCCCTTTTTTATTGAAAATTTGAGTTTCAGGGACATTTATGGATAAGAACCGTGTATTAAAATCTTTGTAAGCTTCGTAGTTCCCATTAAAATCCATTTATAGTATACCGGTGGCATATCTAAGATTTTTGTTATTTCTTAAGCGTATCACTGTCATCGAATTGAATTTATACGATTTCAGCGCTTGTAACCACTACATCAGTCAACTACTGATAAATCAAATACCAAAAACTAGTTATTTATACATATAATAATAAGTGTATAAAGTGGCCTTTAAAAAAGGCCTTTAGATACGAATTACATACAATATTTCTACTACCGTACTAAGATTAGAAATACAGAGATTACTTTACTCATTTGTGCGTAAACTGTTTTACTTTACGCACTAGCAAGTAAAGAAAATTTGCAATAAAATGTGTCATTTGTCATTTCAAAATACTAAAAATTGTGTCTTGTTTACGCACTAGTGCGTAAAAAATTTTACTTTACGCACTAGTGAAAAAAGTAAAACTTTATGCACTCCGAGGTGTGCGTAACGTGCGTACTTTACGCACAGTAGTAGAAAAATAAATTTATGCGACACGCAACAGATCTTTAAATTTAAAAAAATGTTTATTTTTATTTTAAATTTTAAAGTAGCTTAATTTAATCAGAAAGCTTTAAAGAATTAATATCAAGACCTACCATACAATAATAAATTAACATTAATACGCTCAAGAAATTAAAATTTTTAATAAAAAAGTGGGTTGCCATTTAAAAATAAAAAATAAATTAAAGTAACCAAAAAAAAAACCAAAAAAGGTTGACAGCTGTGTGCACGTAGTTTAGATTCAAAAGGAAAGACTTGTATTTCGTGCAAAACTTTTTAATTAATAAATGCAAAGCGCTTTCGGCTTATTTGCCATCATCAGTGCTTATCTACAAAAATTGTGGATGTAAACTTACAATTTAAAAAAAATATATTATAAAATCTGAATAAGACTTTTAAGTCAAAAGTTAAAATTGTATATATACGATTGTTTGAACAAATTAACAATTACAAGAAACAAACAAAGTGACAAAAAACTGGTATTGGGAATAGTGAGTGTGGGATAAGCCTTACAAATCAAATCTGATCTCCAGAAGCAAGTTAGTTTGTGTGGAATTAAGGAATTATGCCACCTTCACTATTCACAAAATTGAAAACAAGTTAACAAATTAGTTAAAATTTAAAGAAATTTACAAATAGAAGACTGTGGAAGATATATTGAAATTTGAATCTAAAATACAATATTTAATTTGAAGAAAGTTAAACGCAGAAGGCCAAAGTAAAAAAACTGAAGGTTTTTTTTTTATATATTTTATATACATTATAATTATAAAAAAGTCTACCTACTGTCCACAACGTATCCAACAAGTTCCTGGTCATCCTCACTCCCAAAATTAGATATTTCGGGATATTTACAACTTGCTAAATCATAATCTTAGTATTATTAATATTTTCAAATTTAAATTTATCTATTCATTTTTATTCAAGTTGTTTAACCGTTTCCACATGACAGTGGTGACAAGCGACACTTGAAGACGTTGACTTGTCAAATGTCAAGAGAAGGAGGTGCGTTCACCTAAGTGTGGAACATGTTTCTCCGAGTGTGATTCGAGTGATTGGAGGTGGTTAACGGAGATCAAAATTTGTTAGTATTGAATTTAAAGATTTCATGTCAAGACAAAACAAAAATGTCACTCGCGTGATTCTGATGTGCCAGCCCGGGCTCTGCAGAACATTCTTTCAGAGAACCCAAAATGGCACAACTGAACCCGCGGTCCCTAAAGGTTTAAATTTTAACTAATTTGTTAACTTGTTTTCAATTTTGTGAATAGTGAAGGTGGCATAATTCCTTAATTCCACACAAGCTAACTTGCTTCTGGAGATCAGATCAGATTTGATTTGTAAGGCTTATCCCACACTCACTATTCCCAATACCAGTTTTTTGTCACTTTGTTTGTTTCTTGTAATTGTTAATTTGTTCAAACAATCGTATATATACAATTTTAACTTTTGACTTAAAAGTTTTATTCAGATTTTATAATATATTTTTTTAAATTGTAAGTTTACATCCACAATTTTTGCAGATAAGCACTGATGATGGCAAATAAGCCGAAAGCGCTTTGCATTTATTAATTAAAAAGTTTTGCACGAAATACAAGTCTTTCCTTTTAAAAAATAAATTGCGATTTACTGTTATTTTCGAAAAACTGGAAGAAAGTCATGACGTCACAGACCAGTTGAATGAAGTATTTGACAGTATTTATTCCAAGCTTTCAAACAAAAAAGTTTTCGTTCCGATATCTCAATTAATAGGGAAGATAAGGGCGGGTGGAATTATTAAACGGTTTGCTAATAATAAAAATTCTTGGATACGCCACTGGTGTACTGTAAGTGAGTCTCAATAGGAATTTTGAAGCTTACAATGATTTTATAAAGATCATACATTTCGATATTTTTTAATAGTAACATGTTTAGAACAAAAATATTATCCAATATGGCTGCCATTTTGACAGCTGACAGAAAATTTTTTATATACGCTTTTTATTCAAAAATGTCCCAGAAATTCAAATTTTCAATAAAAGAGGGGTTTTGATTTTAAATTAAAAAATAAATTGCGATTTTCAGTTATATCCGGAAAAATCGGAAGTAAGCCATGACGTCACAGTCTAATTGGATCCAGTATATGAAAGTATCTGTTATAAGCTTTTAAACAAAAAAGTTTTTATTCCGATATCTTAATTAACAACGAAGATAAAAGAGGATGGAATTATTAAACGGTTTGCTAATAATAAAAATGCGTAGATACGCCACTGGTATACGGTAAATGGGTCTCAATGCGAATTTTGAAGCCCTCAAAGATTTTATAAAGATCATACATTCCTAATTTTTTTTCCATAAACGAATTAATAGTAAAATGTTTAGAAAAAATATTATCCAATATGGCGGCCGTTTTGACAGCTGCCAGAAAAATTTTAATACACGATTATTATACAAAAATGTCCCAGAAATTCAAATTTACAATAAAAAATGTAGGTTTCAATTTAAAATAAAAAAATAAATTGCGATTTTCTGTTACTTCCGGAAAAACCGAAAGTAAGCCGTGACGTCACAGAATAATTGAATCTTTCATAAGAAAGTATTTGTTCCACTCTTTCAAACAAACGAAAAAATATTCCAATATCTCAATGAATAACGAGAATAAGGGGGGGTGGAACTTTTAAGTGGCCCACCCTGTATGTTTCGACAATAATTACACAGGCCTACAAAATAAAAAAATTGTTGGTTTCGGAAATCCAAGAACTGATTTTAGAAATGTCAATTGTGCTGATTCTAAAACTGCCAGCAGATTTTTTTAACAGCTTTATTTTTTGAGATGCAGACTAATTGAATTTAGTTCTAATAAAAGGCAAAAATAAATACATATCTCTTTAGAGTTCAAAATAGAAATTTATTACTCAAAATTAGAATCTAATTAGCCAAATATATACCTAGAATTGCTGAACCAAGCTTTCTATTCCTGGTTAACCGACATTACTTAATCGTGTGCACTTATTACTTATTTTATACTTGAAATTTCCTATTAACTGATCTTACTATACCTGCTTAATCCCCACTAATTAATCTCAAAAAAATAGTACCTTCTGTCTACCTTTATCCTTTCGAGTACCTAATATATTATTGAGTTTTTACAAATTATATCATTTTGTGTAAATTTTCGTCTTTTTATAGTGTTGAACTAAAACAATGGCATGCACAAGCTGACGTAGGTGTGTAAACCTTCCATATGTTTTTTGTTTTATATGTAACGAATTCACTTTGAAAGAAAGTAGGTACATTCTGGAGATCAGGATAAATCTTGGGCTCCACATGTCGTGTGTAAAACATGTGTTGAACATTTGCGACAGTGGAAATTGGAAAAAGGAAGTGCCTAAAGTTTGGTGTACCAATGGTTTGGAGGGGACCACAAAACCATTATGATGACTGCTATTTTTGTCTCGTTAATAGTAAAGGCACAAATGGACATATCCTAATCTAGATTCCGCAAGAAGACCTGTACTGCAATCGAAAGAAATACCCATTCCATCTTTCAGCAGTCTTCATGAACTCACGGAAGATGATGGAGAAACATCAACGTTTGATGAACATCAAAGAACTCAATCAGGAAACTACAGAGAATTTGAATCAGATTTAACAACTCCTCGACGTTTCAATCAATAAGAAACCTAAACCTCTCAAAGGAGTCTGCTGAATTACTTGCATTCAGATTAAAAGAAAATATCTTTCTTTATCCAGGTACTAATATTACATTTTAACGTAAAAGAGATAAATAAGGTTCTGCGGCATTTTTTCACTCGGGAAAATAACCGGGTATTTTGTAACGATATAAAAGGACTCTTAGAAAAAATGGGTTTGTCAGAATACACTCGAGATGATTGGCGTCTTTTTATTGACACTTCAAAAAGTAGTTTAGAGTGTACCCTTTTACATAACGGTAACAAATATGGTTCAATTCCTATTGGTCATTTTACTACAATGAAAGAGTAATATGAAAAAAAAACTTAAATACATCAGTGGGCAATTTGTGTTGATTTAAAAATGATAAACTTCCTCCTTGGACAGCAAAAGGAATATACAAAAATACCCCTGTTTTTATGTCTATGGGAGAGCAGAGCTAATAATCAGCACTGGATTAACATAAATTAGCCTTTAAGAAATGTCAAGGAAAACAAAACTTAATCAACGAATCTTTGGTTACAAGAGAAAACTCTTACTACCATCCTTGCATATCAAGTTGGGGCTTATGAATCAATTTGTGAAAGCTTTAAATCGAGATGGACATTGTTCTGGGTATTTGTCACGTAAGTTTCCTGTGATTAGCACGGATAAACTAAAATCTGGTATATTTGATGGTCCACAAATAAGGTAACTTATTAAAGATCCACAATGAATGAGACTGAATCTAACACTTGGTGTTCCTTTGTTCAAGTAGTACAAAATTTTCTAGTGAATCATAAAGCAGAGAATTACATAGAATTAGTGGTTTCAAATTTTAATCTCTGTTGTAAGATGGGCATAAAAGTTCACTACCTCCCCAACCACCTAGATCGCTTTCCAGAAAATTTAGGCCATTGTAGTGAAGAAAAGGGAGAAATATTCCATCAGGACATTAAAACTATGGAAGATCGATATTAAGGACGATGGCATAGCAACATTATGTCCCACTACTGTTGGAGCCTTCAGAGAGACTGTTTCAATGCACTCCATGCTAGAAAGTCGTATAAAAGAATATTATAATATGATAAGTGACTAATGTGAGAATGAATGTACTTAACTGTATGTGTTTTTGTTTTTAACTGGCAATAATAATAGTTATAACGTAAAATATATACAAGTTAAAAAATACTAAATATTGTCTATCTAAAAAACTAGATCTAATAAACGAAATTTTATGGCTATTTTGGATTCTGCACACAAAAATTATTCAGGAACAGTTGAAAAATAGCATGCATCAAAATGTCTGTTGACTTGTGTTATTAATTAATTATAGATTCGTAGTTATTGGATCGTTAATAACTAATTAACCGTGATAAGGGCCAAAACATGTATGTCATCCCGCAACGAATGAATTTTCAACATTGTGAATTACTAAATATTTTTTAAGGTATATATTGATATGGAAAATGTGACTTCATCAAATTTATTAACTATCCTGCGGTGGTGAAGTTGCTAAAAATCAAAATTTAAGTAAATAATCAGGATATCGATTTTTTTATTGTCAGGAGACTTATCACAAGATTTGGGAATTGTCAGATATAACATTTTTGGAATTGTCAGGTTTTATGTTAGAATTTTGAGATTGAGTTTATGTTCGGTTTTTAGTTGGATGTATACTGAAGTTAAGAAATTAAGATTTGTATATGATAGAGATGAAATAAATGAAGAATAAATAAAAGGTAGAGAAAACTTTATAAATTGATCAAAGATTATTAAAAAATGAAGAATGAGCATGATTTAAAAAGATGACAAAGAGTTGAATATAAAAGAAAAGTTTTATTAGAGTTTAAGAAAAAAATGTAGCAAATAGCAGAATTGACCAGATGGAAAATAATAGTAGCAGGAGAGATTATACGAAAACAACGAAAGGTGACAGGTCGGAGAACAGAGGAGAACCATCAGTAGGCAAGGCACCAAAGAAGAAAAATCTAGAAATTTGTTTTTTTTTTAATTTGGTTATAATTTTGTATTGTAATTTTTTCGAGTCGAACCACCCTTTTAAAAAGTCTC
Source organism: Psylliodes chrysocephalus (assembly GCA_927349885.1). NCBI lineage: Eukaryota > Metazoa > Arthropoda > Insecta > Coleoptera > Chrysomelidae > Psylliodes > Psylliodes chrysocephalus. The sequence continues at coordinate 19,431,192 of OV651827.1, forward strand.
AGGCAAAATTTTAAATTTCGGATACTGGGTGTTTCCATATCAATATATTATTAAAACGTTTAGAACAAATGTCACCCTTGAATGGTTCTTCACCATTGTAAATTATTAAATGTCCTTGTGAAATCTATATTTCCATTAAATCCTTTAAAAGGAATATCACACTCGTATGATTTTTCACCACTGTAAATTCTTAAAAGTTAGATTTTCGATTAATTGCTTTAGAACAAATGTCACATTTTTCAGTGAATTAATAAATGTTTTTGCAAGTTGAATTTTCGATTAAATGCTTTGAAACAAACGTCACACTTAAATGGTTTTTCACCACTGTGAATAAATATATGTCGTCGTAAGTCATAATTTCGTTTAAATCCTTTAGAACAAAAGCCACACCTAAATAAGTTTTCACTGTGATTTTTTAAATGTTTTCGTAATTTAGTTTCGCAATTAAATTCTTTAGAACAAATTTCACACTTGAATGAATTTTCACCACTGTGAACTAATAAGTCTAGCTGTAAGTCAATATTTTGCTTAAATTGTTTAGAATAAATATCACATTTGACTGTTTTGTTTCTATGAATTATTAAATGTTTTTGCAGGGAAAATTTTCGATTAAATACTTTAGAACAAACGTCACACTTAAATGGTTTATTACCACTATGAATTAATATATGCCGTTGTAAGTCATAATTTCGATTAAATCCTTTAGAACAAAAGTCACACTTGAATAATTTTTCACCACTGTGAATTTTGAAATGTTTCCGTAAGTTAGTTTTGCAATTAAAGTCTTTAGAACAAATTTCACACTTAAATGATCTTTCACCTCTGTGAATTTTTAAATGTTCGTGCAAGTGATATTTTCGGTTAAATAATTTGGAACAAATATCACACTTGAATGGTCTTTCGCCACTATGAATTAATAAATGTCGCTTTAAGTCTAATTTTCTATTAAATCCTTTAGAACAAATATCGCACTTATATAGCTTTTCACCACTATGCATTCTTAAATGTTCTTGAAAGTTAGATTTTCTATTAAATACTTTAAAACAAACGTCACACCTTGATGGTTTTTCACCACTGTGAATTAATAAATGTCGTTGGAAGTCATAATTCCCATTAAATCCTTTGGAACAAAAGTCACACTTAAATGATTTTTTACCACTGTGGATTTTGAAATGTTTTCGTAAGTTAGTTTTGCAATTAAATCCTTTACAACAAATTTCACACTTAAATGATTTTTCACCTTTGTGAATTGTTAAATGTTCTTGCAAGTGAGAGTTTCGATTAAATACTTTAAAACAAATGTCACACTTAAATGGTTTTTCACCACTGTGAATTAATAAATGTCGGCTTAAGTCATTTTTTCGAATAAATCCTTTAGAACAAAAGTCACACTTAAATGATTTTTCACCACTGTGGATTTTGAAATGTTTTCGTAAGTTAGTTTTGCAATTAAATCCTTTACAACAAATTTCACACTTGAATGATTTTTCACCTTTGTGAATTGTTAAATGTTCTTGCAAGTGAGATTTTCGATTAAATTCTTTTGAACAAATGTCACACTTGAATGGTTTTTCCCCACTGTGAATTATTAAATGTCGTTGGAAGTCATGATTTCGATTAAATCCTTTAGAACAAATGCCACATTTAAATGTTTTTTCAAAACTATGAATTTTAAAATGTTTTCTTAATTTATATAATCGATTAAAAGTTTTGGAACAAGTACCACACTTAAATGATTTATCATCGTCATCAACGTTTTTTTGCTCCACTTTTTTACCATACATATTATATGTCAAAGAATTATCAGCACTATTATTTTTCATTCTATTTTTCACTACATGAATAAACAGATGTTGAAAAAAATCAATTTTTTTCATCAATCTTCCACAAAACTGACAAACTGCGAAGTGTTTCTCAAAATGCCCATCAATGTGAGTAGATCTTGATTTAGAAGAAGGAAAATCTGCAAATAAAAAAAATGTAATAATACGAATTTGTAATTCTAATATTAATTCATGTTTAATATTACTTAGTCGATTTCCTCATACATAGGTACACATTATAATTTCAATATAAAATAAAATGTTTAATTTATTTATTTATTTAAATATATGTATCATCTTAAGAGTTGAAGAAATTTATAGTCCGTTGGATGGACCAAGGCCTTCTAGTTTTTGAGCTAAAAAACTAAGGTGTAACCAAATAGGATTTTCAACATTTAAAAAAGTACTTTTGTACATAAAAATTGAAAATTGACGACTTTCTCCAAAGATATAGGTAAAAGACAAAGTTTTAAATAATACCGGGCTCCCAGTGGTGTGATCTGGCAACTATCCGACTGTCGTCTAACGGTTAGTCGAGTGCGCCAAATATGAAAGCTTTTATTTAAATCTAAGCCATATTCGAGCGGTCGATGTCGATTGGTTTCGTGCGATTTAAAAACGGTTGGAACTATTAACAATGACGTCACGTTGAATTCGGTTTAAACCAGCTGCATCAGTTTTTAAAACGTCTCATCAAGAACAGTTTAAGTAGATAGAAATGTCGTTAATATCAAAAATATTAATAAAAAGCAATACAGAACATGGCATACACAATAAAATTGATGATAAAAAGATTATTTTATATAGTTACAAGAAGCAAATGGAAAATTCACAATATTATAAAGGTTTCTAATTTTCAATGATTCTTGAAAACTTGACCTTGTCATTCTAAGTAACTGGCGAAAGTCGAATTCTAAATATAAAGATCCACCTTTCATAACAATCTGATACTCTTATATGTGCTTCCCTTTGATATATGGGGCACAAATATGTTACTAGAAATTCGCACTTGCAAATCTTACGGAACTGAAAATGACAACCGTGTGATATCACTGTTTTAAAATAATCAATTTAAAGCGCTTTCAAAATCTATGATGTAATATTAAAACTGTTTCTAAAAGTTGTTGATATTTTTAAAACAAAAAGAGCGTTCGAATATAGGTCTATTTTACTTTACAACCGGTTATTCGTGTCGGCCAGCTCTTAAGAGACCCAATTTGAAACGCAGGTAAAAGAGATTATGCTGACAGAAACTCGTGTCGCCCGAATCATTATTGCTAAACATCTCAGAAACTTCCGTTCAACTGTTTCAAGTCTATTAAGGACGCCACAGCACTTTTGGTTTTTGATAACATGATTTAAATTTGAGTTTTAGTTAATCCTTTCCTACGTAAATGTAGCTGCACTCTTTAACTTCAATATTTTGTCCATTATATCGCAAAAATGGTCCAGTAAAATAATATACGCAATTTTATTTTATGTTCTCACTTAAATTGGTCTGGTAAAAAAGATTTGTCACCACCGCGTATTTGCAGAAATATATTGTTAGGCAATCTATAGCGAGGTTTTTCTCATTTATAGGGAATTGAATATTTAGCAGTCTAATTAGGGCCGGTGCAGGTACCTACTTAGGATAAATCCTAAGAATCTGTCTGAAAAATATATTATAAATATATTTACCCCAATTTCCAAATAATGGTTGAAATAATACATTTTTGTTTTCGGTTATTTTTTTAAATACAATTTATTATTGTACTCTCAATTAAAAGTTTTGCATGGTCCAAAACTTAAAATACAACCACCAAATATCAATTTTTTTAAGCCGTATACGAGTTTTGTCAAAAATATAAATTTTACTCAAGAGGAAAGTACCTTTATTTTTTACAATACAAAAGAATGTTGTAAAGTTATTTTGAATTAAAAGTTATATTCAAAAATGCAGTTACAGTTCTTTAGCATGAAACTTTAGGTTAGGTCATTATTTACGTTTTACATTATAAATTAATTGTAGTTATGAATTAAATAATCATCAAACCTAAATTTTAATGCTAAATTGCTGTAATTGCATATTTATTTGAATATAACTTTACTTTATAACATTCTTCTGTATTGTAAAAAATATTTTCGACGTTTTTTGTAAGTATTTGTCAAACGGTGTCTACTTAAGTTGGAACCATATGGAAAACTTTTTTATTATTCCCTAATAATATTGATCTGCCAAAACATCCCATTTAGGTCATGTGTGTTTCTATGTTCCTGACATAAATGGTACCCCCCCTACGATGTTCTATGAATATACTAAGAACATTCTGTTTATGTTCTTTCTGGTATGTACTTTCTAGAATGTTCATAGGACATACCTAGTATATACTTTGAAAATATATTCTAGAAAGTATACACTGAGTACGTGCTTTGAAAGTATATTTTGAAAAGTATATACTGAGTAACTGCCTTAAGCACGTGCTATAACAAGACATTCTTAGAAGATACTAAAAGTTATATACCTAGCACGTAGCTCATATTCTGAGAACGTTCTAAATGCTTACAAATAAAAATTAACACCAAATGCATGTAAAACCACGTTTATATACATATCTATATGAATATTTTCCAGGTGCCGATCTGATAATTCGCTAGATAACGCACTAATGTTAAGTGTTCAGACCTAAAACATTCACAAACTTATTAGGTGAATAAATTATTAAAAATAATTTGCATCGTGCGTTCTATATAAAAATAAACAAATTTTACTATATTGTTAGTTTTTAGGATCTACAAGTGATGTTAGAACACACGTTAGTCCAAATATTAATTCCCAGAGTGAATTTATTTATATAATAATAATAATAATATAATAATAATGTTTATTTTCCAAAAGAAACAACAATAAGTATACAAAAAAATTTCAATACAATTTAGGAAATAAACAAATAATCACGGAAACATCAAGGATGTTTGTGTGTGATATATATACATATAAATTAAATTTTTGAAATACAATTAATACTTAAGAATACTAATAGCCAATTGAAACTAAAATACAGTGTTACCAGAATAACATACACATTTTCTATGAAAAAAAGTCTGTAAGGCAAGAAATTGACCTTGAAGAAATAGAAAATTAGCTAAAGGAGAACAAAAACTACAAAATGGTGGTAAGTAATTAACAAAAATATATTTAAATTTGCACTAAACATAGTAATCATGTAGGCAACTCTTGTTTTTAATGGTGGAATGCCATGTACAATTTTTAATGTTTTACGTTCCACAAAAATATTTAAAATATTCGATTAGTTATGTACACTTAATTTGTATATCTACAAAGTTAGTTGATTTTTTAGGTTCAATGGAGATACAATGTAAGCAAGCCATCGATACAATAAACTATTGGTTGGTTAAGGCCAAAGAAAGAATTTAATTTGTAATAAGAATAAGTATTAATTTTTGGAAATAAAGATTTAACAAAATGTTTACGATTTTCATTATATACATTTATTCTTTAATGTTCAATATTAATGAAACATCCTGTATTAAGGTGTCTAATATATCGCTGTCCCATTTCAAAACTAACATCTCAAAAATTTTAAGGTTTAGGTCTATTACAATAATTCAACACTATAATATCTCAAAATATTTATTTTTATATTTATTTTAATAATAAATTACAAATTACAAAGAGATCAAATTCTTGAAAGGGTTAGCAATACTTTAAAACCAACCCAAAAATGCACATTAAAAAAGGCTGAATTGCCGGAATTGGAGATGCGACTTTATAGATGGTTTCTTGCTCAACGTGAGAGGAATATGCCAGTTTCAGGTGACTTGATCAGGCAAAAAGCCTTAAGTTTGAGTGTGAGTTTAAATGTTGGTGGTTTTAAAACAAGTGATGGTTGGCTGCAGTGTTTCAAACAACGTCATGGAGTAAGATTATTGAAGATAAGTGGAGAAAAACTTTCGAGCCAGCCCGAACTCATCGACCCATTTAAGGAGAGTGATTCAAGAACACAATTTAAATGAGCACCAGCTGTACAACGCTCACGAAACTGGAATATACTTTCAGTTGCTACCGGATAAAAGCTATGTTGCTTTAGCTGAAAAAACAGCCCCTGGAATGAAGCTTGCTAAACAACGAATCACGTTTTTGGGTTGTACAAATGCTTTAAGCTTACACAAAATCAAACCATTAGTCATAGGAAAAGCCAAAATCCCAGATGCTTCAAGAACTTCAACAATCCCCTCGTTTATAGAAACAGTAAAAATGCATGGATGACAGGCGAATTGTTCAAAAACTGGTTATTGCAGCAGTTTGTTCCTGAGGTAAGATTGAACTACCATTCACATCTGACTAGCTGTTAATTTCAGGTTAAGAGTTTTTTGAAAATTCAAAAACTTCCGGAAAAAGCGATGTTACTTCTGAACAACGCACCGTCTCATCCACCGGCTAAAGAATTGAGAACTAATGATGGAAATATTTTTGTGATGTTCATGCTGCCAAATGTAACGCCTCTGATCCAACCCATGGACCAAAATGTACTCAGACTCACCAAACTTTATTATAGAAACAGTTTACTTAGTTGCATTGTGGCTGGGGACGATCCAGTCGGAATCGCCCTTAAGAAAATTACATTAAGGGACGCAATTATACATTTAGCAGCTGCATGGGATAAATTAAGTCCTGATGTTATCTCTAAATGTTGGCATAATATTATGGTAAACGTCAGTGCAGAAACTGATCAAGGACAACTGGATGAAGACGACTTACCACTCTCTGTTTTACAACAAAGACTAAATCAAAATAGGGTTGTTGACATTGCTCTTGAGGACACAATCGCCCTGCTTCAAGCAATAGAGCCTGTAAGGTTTAAATTCAAATGCCTAGATTAACTTATGTACAGTGTTTTTCCAAATGTATGTAAATGTTCTGTTTATTTTTAAAATTACAGGTCGAATACACTCCTCAAGACGTAGATGAGTTTAACGATGAGAATGAATCAGAAGGAAGTGATTGTGAAATCCTCTCAGACTCAGGGGACTAGAGTAGCTCATTGTGAAGAGTCTGTGTTGCAATAAAATGGGCTCAACAGAACGCGTCAAATATAAGTGAAATCATAATTCTAAAAAATATTCATGAAAAAGCTGTCTTAGCCAATCTGTCTGTTAAGCAAAAACAATCCAAAATAACTTCATATTTTTCTGCAAGGGATTTGAAATAAATGTATTCTTAAAATAATAAAAACTATATGCAGTTTGACTATGTTTTTTAATATTTTTGAAACCTTCACTAGTATGAACAGTTTCCGTAATATGAACGCGTCAGGATTATTTTGTGTTCATATTACCGAGCTTGTACTGTACTTGAAGTACATTCTCAGTATCTGCACAGCACGTATAAATGACGTCCCGTATATTCTGAGAATGTACTAAATGCAAATAAAGTATATTCTTAGTAGGTATATGCATATTCTTAAAAAGAATATACTAAAAATATGCTGAGAATGTATAATTGTAATCTGAGAAAGAAACGTTTCTAGAATCATTTCTTATAAGAACGTTTCAAAAACAATTAATTATGTATAGGTAATATTTTTAAGAAAAAGTAATGGATATGTGCGATAATAATGAAGCATATTAAATATTACAATAGTATTATAAATGTTACGTGTCTTCCGATATATAACATTGTTCCTTTCATGTACTTAACCCATAACACATCATCTATGAAGAACCTGCTATATTACAAAATTAGGTAATTTTTCACAGTATTGTTTGTTTGCTGGTCACATATTGAATGCATAACTAACCCATTTTGTCGAATTCACACTTTATTTACAAAAAAACTTTATTTAAAATAAAAAATTACATCCTTAACCAATTTTTTCACAAATCTTTTCATATGCGTTTTAGATGAATATTTTGTGACTTTATATTCATTTAACTAGCAAAGTGTAAATAAGGGCAGTTTACTCTTGAGTGCATTTTTGATTTCCCTCGTATAAAGGCATTTATTTTAAATTTTATTTAATTTAGTATTTGATTTTAGACAAAGCACCAAATATTATTAAAAATTCATCTTATTAAGAAAACTGTAAAAAATGAGTCTCCCTGTATATATAATTTATATTTCTGTAAATTGTAAATATACATGATAAATATATTTCTCTAAATTCAAGACAATTTTAAGATATGGCAACACGGCGTCTTTTGCTCCATCGGACACCTATAACTTAGGACCTGAACTAAAATTCAATATGGACGCAGCGAAATTTTCAATTTCATATGAAATTGTAATTTGTGTACAGTTTAAAAAGTACACAACATTGATTATTAAAATTTGGCAAGAATATTCAAAAAAATATGTAGAATGCTTTAAAGTTTTCTGAACTGCATCTGTGACTACTCAACACACTCACTAAAACAATAGACATCATAATTCTTAACAAACTACGCTTAATTGAACAGGACAAACAAATAATCCCACAGGAACAGTAAGGCTTTCGCGAAGGACACGGACACGACAAAAAGTAACTGTACTTGTCGCCTTAGATACTGAGAAGGCATTTGATACTGTCTGGACCTGTGGGCTTATCTACAAAATGTTTACAAATGATTTATATTGTAAAAACGATTCAATCCTACCTAGAGAACAGAACTTTTTACATTAAAATTAACAAAACACTAACAGGACCATTTAATGCAATGGCGGGGGTACCTCAGGGTTCAGTACTTTCGCCGCATCTCTACACAATTATGACTCATGATATGCCCATGAGTACTAATGGTGTACAGACGGCACTGTACGCCGATGATACCTGTGTGTACAAAACTTCGGAGCTCGCTGAAGTCGCGAACAGGAGGCTTGATATTCTCATTAATCGAACGTTAGTTCCCTACTTGGATGCAAACAAGATGATATTGAATGCTGCCAAAAACCGAGAACTTGACACTCACGAAAAAACGTAATGAAGTGATCGAATCTCAGCGTTCAATCAAATATCTAGGCGGGCATTTGGATAGGGAACTGACGTTTAGACAACATATTGAAGACAGGGTTATTAAGGCCAAAGCAGCCATCAGAACTCTATACCCCCTGCTAAAACGGAATAATCATGTCAGTCGGAACAATAAGTTGCTACTGTATAGACAAATAATCAGGCCTATATTAACGTATGGATGTCAGGCCTTCTGCTCCATGACAGAAAGTCATTTCAATAAGCTCCAGGTAGTAAAACAGTTGTATAAGGCAGGCGCTGGGGTGGCTTCGCTATTCCAGGATAACTGACATGCACGCAGAGACATGCATGCCCACCATAAAATCATATATCATGCACATCACTGAAAGGTTCTATAAAAATCCCGATAATGTGGAAGACATACTAAGCATTAACGAGACAAACAGTGCACATAGAAAGTATGGATGTCTCCACAAAGGATTGACAAAGTCCCAGCAGACTTCGACCAGGCTCTTGAAACTCTAGAGCAAGTCATCCAGTTCGACCACAGTGACAGTAGCCAAGCCCCACAAATTCAAAAGCCTAAGTCAAGACCTGAAAAACCTAATCTCAGCAAGGAAGAGAGCAAGGAAAATCGCATTTCGCACGAGAGACCCGGCGGACAGACGCCATGACAATGTTTTAGGACGTCGCATCAGCGAGGAACTGAAACTGCATGCTGACAGAAGCTGGGAAGATTTTCTCGGAGAGCTCGATCCCGAGAAGCCAGGATTATGGAAACTACAGAGAATACTAAGAGATGACAGATAACCAGTACCAACTTTGCACGGAGCATATGGTCTGGTAAACACCACTGAGGAGAAAGCCGAGGTCTTCGCCACTTCCCTAGAATCTCAGTGTTTTAACAACGAACACGAAGGTGAAGATCTTGAGTTCACGGAAGAAGTGGAAGAGGACTTCGAGAACGAACCCGAAATAGGTTACCTTGAGCCCTCATCTCCGGACGAGATGAGAGACATCATCAAGCACCTATCTCCCAAGAAAGCCTCCGGTAGGGACAAAATCTCCATCCGAGCGATTAAGCACTCCCCGCTGAAAGCCACAGTCTACCTCACAGCCATCATTAACGGTATTTTAAGAACTCTGTACTTCCCCAGACTGTGGAAACCAGCAGAGGTGATTATGATACGGAAACCCAACAAGGACCCCAAATTTCCGCAAAATTACAGGCCCATTAGCTTGCTCCCAGTTATAAGTAAGATTGCGGAAAAAGTCATCCTCAGAAGACTAAGAGAGCAAACAAGGGATCTGAACATCATTCCCGACGAGCAATTCGGATTCAGAGAAGAACACTCGACCGAACTGCAAGTCCTAAGACTCGTCGGAGGAATCACTAGAGGATTAAACAGAAATCAGTCTACAGGTATCATATTCTTGGATGTCGCCAAGGCATTCGGCAGAGTATGGCACGCCGGGCTGATTTTCAAGATGAAAGAACAAGGGTTCACAGCAGGAATTACAAGACTGCTCAGGTCGTACCTCGGCGGAAGGCAATTTCGGATCAAGATGGGACATGTCCTATCAAGACCTGGAGTTCCAGAAGCAGGAGTACCCCAAGGGGCGGTACTATCACCACTGCTGTACACCATATACACAGCAGACATCCCGAAAACCCAACATACTGTCATGTCTCTCTACGTGGACGATACAGCGATATCGGCTACGAGCACACAGCCAGGACTCATATCAAGATAACTACAAGACGCAGCGGAAGACATAGAAGAATGCTGCATTAAATGGAAGATAAAGATCAACGCAGAGAAGACACATGCTGTGCTGTTCAAGAAGATGCATCACCCCCCAGGAGAAGAAGTAACAATGAACGAACAGGACATCCCATGGACCGATTCAGCCAGGTACCTAGGAGTTATAATTAAACAAGCAAGATCCAGACTTAACTGCCTAATAGGACACAAAAGCAAACTATTATTGCAGACAAAAATGAGGCTCATACAGGCAGTCATAATACCTATCCTCATGTACGCCTCGACGGCATGGGGATACACCTGTAAAACCAACAGGAAGAAGATCCAGAGCCAGCAGAACATCAGCTTGAGATGGGCCTCAAATGCCTACAGATACACGAGAAATGACATAATCAGGAGGGATCTAGAATCCAAAAGGGTCCTAGACCTCATACACAAGAAGGCCACAGACACCTTCGAAAAACTAAGGACTCACCCGAACATAGAAATAAGAGAACTAACAGAATACGAGAGAGCAGACTACAGAAGACACGCCAGACCACGCAAGGTGCTGGATTATGGCGGCGAGTGACCAACCCTTGGGTGTAAAATTCAAGAGTCTCATAGATTTAAGATTTTCTTTCAGCGTTCTCTTTCAGCATTCTCTTTCAGAATACCCGACAGAGCGCATCACGCGAATCAGACAAGGACTGAGCAACTGACGACTAACCACCTGGGAGAGAAGGTCCCCCCAGTCGCCAAGTAGGAGACTGGGGGAACTTTCACAGGTGGCGACTTTCACAGAACGTGCACACACAAGACAAACTAACGGACGACGAAACAAGGAAATGCCCTCAGCAAACCCTGTCTAAATGCTGATAATATGTCATCCTTCACAGCCCTTTAAGAAGGAATGGCATACCAATCTGTGCAGGACACGGCCTAAAATGCGTAGTTTAAGTGGACTGTATTAAGCGGTGGACAACGACTCGTGGCTGCACATGATGCTTCGATTTTCAACTACTTTTTTAAAATAAGGTTACTGTAAGGTGGGAAAGAAGGGGGATATGAATAAAATATTACTGTTTATGAATAACTACTATATTAAGTATTAGAAAAAACAGTTGACAATATTTACATAAGAGCCAAGCGACTCAGCACACAATCTGGCAACAATGCTTAATTGACAGCTAATAAAATGGTGGTATAATTAGCAGGGAAAATAAAGGGCATATTTGAAAGTTTTAGGGTACTTCCAGCCTTTTTATTACATCAGTACCAAGCTTACATGTAATCCTTGAGCACTACACTTCACACTTTTTATACTAGTACTTTCACTGATATATGAGATGCAATTCTGATATTTTACCGGGAACTCGTCACCACGGAAATAAAAGTGTTTTAAAAAAGAGTTAGGTACTTTGGGTTTACTGGGATATAGGGTATCGCCAATATAAAAGGGTATCTTCACACTAACGCACACACGTGATTAGTATAACTTTTTAACTGCTGTATAACTGACGCCGTTCGGGACACATCTGTCCTGTGTCGCCAGGAGCAGATAATGCTTGACCGTTATTTCCGCATTTTTAAAGGGAACTGAGTTGGCGCATATTCATCGGGCATTGAAAATTTGGCGCGGTAAATTTGAATTTAACTACCGTTGAGAATTACTCTTGAATTCTCAACACAATCATAGGATGGAAAATTAAGGTCCCCTGTAGCGAAGATGTCAGGGGGGACGGTGGTTGTCAGGAGGGTTTCAATCCAGTTTAACAGTTTAACCTTCCCGACTTGGGCTCAATTACTATGTGTGTGTGAGGATTGACAATTTACAGACAAATTTGAGACCTAAGACACACGTAGACATACACAGACTGTGCCCTGTGACAACAAAACTAATTGTGCAAATTCAAGCCGACTAGCCGTAAAATCTGGTCGGACGGTGGACTGCACGGTGAATCGAAAATCGCTGCTTTGATGGATGGAGGGAAAAATCAGACATAATTAAACTCACACACAACACACAATCAAATCACTAATTGCGAACAGCATCATAGCTCAAAACTGCTTAATTATATCGATCTGATAGGGAGTAAGCAAGGCAGCCAAAACTGGGAAACATTACAAGCTGCTATTGGGCACGAACATCAGCCAATCCCCGCAAGGATTCAAAAGGAAGAATATTATGTTTTATTTTATTGTTATTATTTCATATATTATTTTTTCTTTTTATAAATGGAGCTTGTAAATGTAATGTAGATAATGTATATATTGAATAAAGGATTTTTAAACTGAACTGATGGATGGTCGCACCGTGTAATCCACGGATTTGTACAAATTAGCCATAAACTATACGGACAAACGGACATTACAAAGACAACCCTGTTTTTTCATAGCCTTTTTCAGGGAAAAAATTACAAAACTAACAACAGACAAAATTACACTGAGGAAAGTTCCATTACCGACGCAAACACAATCATAATTGCCATATTATATCTATCTCGATAAGGAGATGGCACCTTATATTTCATACACTTAAGCATCTTGCATCAGTGATTGCGGTACGAGACGTCGCCCATACTTCTCCTGTCTAGGCCGGAGAACAGTGGCGAAGATTTTCGATGACGTACATTTATGTAGACGTAAAATACTTTATGTAAATACTGTAAATAAATTTTTCTATTCTTTCTATTCTATTGTACAAATTAGCCAAAAACTACACGGACAAACACAAGGACAACTCTGTTTTTTCTAACGCTTTTTAAGGGAAACGATACAGAACTAACAACAGACAAAACTACTAAGAGGAAAGTTCCATTACCGACGCAAGCAAACCAATCAAAATTGCCATATAATATTCGCGAATAAGGAGATGGCACCTTAAATGTATCACGGACGTAAAACATCTTGAATTAGTGATTGCGGGACGAGATGACGTCCATATTTCTCCTGACCAGGCCGGAGGACAGGGGTGAAATTTTTCGACGTTGCACACAAATGTAGATGTGAAATTAATTATTGTAAATAATGTAAATAAATTATTCATTCATTCACTACTGTGAATTATTAAATGTCGCTGTAAGTGAAAATTTCGATTAAATTTTTTAAAACAAATATCACACTTAAACGGTTTTTCAGTATTATGAATTTTTACATGTTGCCTATAGTTACATTTATATTTAAAACATTTTGAACAAATGTTACATTTGAATGGTTTTTCACTAGTGTGAATTATCAAATGACTATGTAGGTCAGATTTTCGTTTAAAGTTTTTAAAACAAATGTGACACTGAAATGGTTTCTCATCAGTGTGAATTACTTTCAAATGTTCCTGCAAATTAGATTTACGTTTAAATTCTTTGAAGCAAATAGCACACATAAATGGTTTTTCATTAGTGTGAATTATTAAATGTTGTTGCAAGTGAGATTTTAGATTAAATTCTTTACAACAAATATCACATTTGTATGAGTTTTCACCACTGTGAATTTTTAAATGTTTTAATAAAGTATATTTATTATTAAAACGTTTAGAACAAATATCACACTTCAATGATTTCTCACCACTGTGAATTAGTAAATGTCTCAGTAAGGCACCTTTCTGAGTAAAACCTTTTGAACAAATGTCACATTGGAATGGTTTCTCATCACTGTGAATTATTAAATGTTTTCGTAAGGTATAACTAAGCTTAAAACATTTAGAACAAATGTCACATTTGAATGGTTTTTTTCCATTGTGAATTATTAAATGCTTCTGTAAGGCAGATTTATTATTAAAAAACTTAGAACAAATGTCACATTTGAAAGGTTTTTTACCACTGTGAATTATTAAATGATTTTTTAAGGTAGATCTAAGATTAAAACATTTAGAACAAATGTCACATTGGAATGGTTTTATACCACTGTGAATTACTAAATGTTGATATAAGTTACCTTTATTTTTAAAACATTTAGAACAAATGTCACATTTGAAAGGTTTTTCTGCGCTGTGAATTGCTAAATGTTTTTGTAAGGTAGATTTATCATTAAAAAAATTAGAACAGATGTCACATTTGAAAGGTTTTTCACCAGTGTGAATTATTAAATGCTTTTTTAAGGTAGATTTAAGATTAAAACATTTAGAACAAATGTCACATTTTACTGTTTTTACACCACTGTGAATTATTAAATGTTGATGTAAGTTACCTTTAGTACTAAAACATTTAGAACAAATGTCACATTTGAAAGGTTTTTCTCCACTGTGAACTTTTAAATGTTTTTTTAAGGCAGATTTATTAATAAAACATTTAGAACACATATCACACTTGAATGGTTTTTCACTACGGTGAATTATTAAATTTCTTTGTAAAGTGAATTTTTGATCAAATGTTTTGAAACAAGTACGAGACTTGATTAATTTGTTTTTCAACTTCATCTTTTTAGAAGAAAGATTGTATTTCAAAGGTTTGTCATCAATATGATTTTTCAATCTATTTTTCACTACATGGATAAAAAAATGTTGAAAAAATTTAATTTTTTTCATTATTCTTCCACAAAACTGACAAACTGCGTAGCTTTTTTCAAAATGTCCATCGATATGACTTGATCTTGACTTGGAAGAAGGAAAATCTGCAAATTAAAAAAAAAACAAATTGCAATACTACGAATTTAACATTAATTTTCACATTTAAATTTAAAATAAAAAAAAACGTTTTATTTATTTATTTATTTATTTAACTGTAATATGTAACAATTAGGAAGTTATAGAATATTAATTACAATATACGTTGTAAGTCATGTTTTGTAATATTTTGAGGAGGAATAAAAAACCAGTGGCGGCTGGTGACTAAAAGCTTTAGAGTTGCAGAAATGCCAAAAAAATGCAAGTATTCCGTCTATAATTAACAGAAATTATTTTAGTCATTCTAAAATATACGTAAAATAGATTTTAAAAATTATCTCATTAATTTTAAATAGTAAATAGTACGTGTTAACTCCACCGCTTGAGCCGCCTGCGCTCATCGTCTCCTTTAGTTGTTCTAGTAGTCTTGATAGGCATGTGCCGATGCCGGTCAAAAAGATTAATTATCAAGTTTGCGAACAGCAAAACTTTCTTGTCAACAATATTTCGATCAAAAATAAAAAAGGTGTAATGTAATTCCTCTTAAAAATTTTGCATTAATCTTGTTTTTATGTTTGATCAAATTACTGTCGACAAAAAAGTTTCGCTGTTCGTAAACATGTTAATTAATCTTTTTTGACAGGAATATGCCTATCAAGACTATACTAGAATAACTATAGAAGACGATAAGCGCGGGCGGCCCAAGCGCACACACGCTATTTACTATGTAATAATTTAAATAAAAATAAAATCTATTTTATGTATATTTTAGAATGTCTAAAGTAATGTCTATGAAATGTAAATGAAATACTTGCATTTTTTAGTAGTTCTGCGGCTCTACCGTATGTATGCACCAGCCGCTATTGTAAAAACGTAATTAAACTAACATAATCTTAATACTGGAAAAAGATGGGTGGTTGGTACACTTCGCGTCATATAAAACTGGTACACTTATTTTTCCCAATGTAAATCAACTTTACTTTTGAAAATGACAAACGGTAAGATTTGTCAAGTTTGTCAAAGTGCATTGTTACGATGTCAGCAGTGGGATTCTCATGTTTCGTACTCGAGACGTGTTGTAACGAGAAAGATTTTGCGATTCCTATCTCGGATATCGAGAAGGGATATATATCGATCTTAAATGTCAGTGTCACTCGCTTCATCTTTAGGTGCCGAGAATCGATTTTTAACCTGAAATCTTGTAATTGCCTATTTTACATTTTCGTCCCGAATTATATTTATCTTATGCATATTTTTTATTATTATGTAGTTATAGTGCTTTATTCCCTAAATGGAATTTTTTTCATTTTTTTTTTCTTAAGACTACTAGTCAAATTTTATACTTATTGTTAATATACATTTGTAAATGTTTTAATACTTAATATTAATCTTTCCTCCCTTTCCAAACCAGTAAAATACTCCGAGCATTTGAGAAGCCTCGGCGTCTCTATTCCCTTAGGACTAAAAGAGTCTAAAACTAGTTGCCAAGAACCGCTCGACTATGCTATTAAGGAATGTTTTTTTGTATTTTATTTTTTTTAATTTTCTTTTGCCACTGGCGAATGGATGTTCCTTCAGGACTCCGGGACCCTAGGGCTGGTGACGGTGCTGCCTTTATCCCTTAATAGTATAATGACAACAAGTAGTTAAGGACTTAGTAAAAATGGTCCTTAAACTAACTGGTTGTTACAATGGTGACATTTAGTGACAAGTGGTGGTCTTTGGGCTTCCTGGTTATTACAATGTAATTTGACTTAAAGGTGAGGAACACCCCAGTTTGGTTACAAAAAACAAAGGCACTCATACATGAAACTTTCATACAAAAATAAAATACATTTTACAATTGTTCTTAAAAATATAGCCCAAAAACTGTATACAGTTTTTTGTTATGTTATATAAACCTACTAAATCTACAAAAATAAGTATATCTAGAAGTAAGAGTGGTGGATTGACATCTAGACTGACATTAGATTTATGTATAAAAATTAGGATCTACTTTTTAATTATAATATGTTTTCTGAATCATTCATTCAAGTCAGTTTGTAGAATTAATTCGACATTCAAGTAGGCGTAGAATGGCATTTAGTTAAAGAGAGCTCTGCTTAAAATACGAGCAAAATTGGTTTAGTTTCAAGACTTTTTCTAGAATATTTTAGGTGTACCAAGTTTTTCACTAGATGCGTTTTTATATGTAATAATTGTTGACGTAAATTTATTAGTTTCTGAATAACTAATAAAAATGATCATGCTTTATGATTAAGCATGAGAATGCACCTCATTTCAGTAACTGTTATTCTTAATTTTTTAAACTTTCTATGATTTATATTGAAAAGTACAAATAAGCATGAACTACTTATATATAAGTATAACACATTATTTTATCGAAAAAACAATTTAATATCTTACAATAGCTCATATTAAAGTTACAGCTAGATACTGCATTAGTTATCGATCAAATTCAGTTTTTTTTTAAACATTCAAACTTTTTTTTGGCCAATTTGACAGAAATCTAATGTCAGTAGCCAACTTTGATATGGGGTATTTTAAGTTTTTAAATAAGCAGAGGCGATTGAGTACAA
This sequence comes from Psylliodes chrysocephalus, assembly GCA_927349885.1. Taxonomy (NCBI): domain Eukaryota; kingdom Metazoa; phylum Arthropoda; class Insecta; order Coleoptera; family Chrysomelidae; genus Psylliodes; species Psylliodes chrysocephalus. Next base: position 19,448,889 of record OV651827.1, read on the forward strand.
ATTTTTTTCTAAATCGTAATATTGGAAAATTCTCATATGGATCCAACTTTATATAACACAGTGTATAAAATTGTATTCCTAAGCGCGCCACTAAGAATACTTAAGGTGTAGATGTATCTCGAGAATATTGAGAGTTTTAAAGTTGTGCAATAATAAGACAGCACTCTCCAGAGAAATTAAAGAAAAAAGGTGGAAAATCCTCCCATTTAAAAACTACTAGATATTTATTAAAACAAAAAGCAACAAATTTTCATAAATTTAATAGAGAATAGTACGTAAAATTTTTTTCAATTCCTTCTAAAAATTATCAAAATAAATACTTTTTAAAGGTTTACAAAAAATTTAAGTTTTGTTATTATTGGCATTTCCTGAAAAATTTCACAAAAAATCAGAACAAAAATAAAGGCTAAGAAGGAATTATAAATGTTCGGTTTGCTATTAAATTTTTTATTAAATTTGTTTCCTCCTTGGGAGGTTTATTTATCTTCTTTAGTTTTCGTTTCTCTAACAAACAAAGTTCTGGAACTTTAGAACTGATTGTCTCAATAAATTTACTATTCTCTTTGATACAGTCAATTAAAAAAAAAAAAGAAATAAAAGATCATTCATTACAATCATTATAAGACTTTTATTTATCATCTTTTACATGTATACTGTATATGGATATTGAACATTCTGATTCATAAACTTTAAGTTTGGCAACCTAAAACATTTCACTGATGGCTTAATTTTTATTGTGCTTTTTAGTATTTTTTTTTTAAATTTTAGAGAATAGTTTGAACATTGAATTGTTTAATAAGGACATTTAGGATAGCCAGGAAATTATGTAGCATGCCAAAATATTTGTAAATTAAAACCACCACATCTCTTCAGTTACAGATAAATCTATGAACATGTTAGGATTTAACTACTATTGCTCTTCTATATGGTCCCCACATCATGTACCTAATGTACAAATTAAAAATCAATTGCGTTCAGAACAAACGTTTTATGATTATGGCGATTTATGGCACAGTTTTTAAAGATACCGAGTCTAAACCAGAAGAAAACATAGATACCTATCTTACTCTTTAATACTGTTAATGGAAGATATGATTGTCCTGAAATTCTATTGAAAATTAATCTTTTTGTTCCTACTCGCAATACCAGGCAATCACAAATATTTTATATTCCTTTTAATAGACTGGATAATACTTTTAACAGCTGTATTCCTCAGATACTTAGATTGGCAAACTCACTGGATAATATTATATTTGATTCTTCTGTAAATATTTTTAAATACACCAATGTAATTTTTAACAATTTATGATAACTTAAATGGGCTTGCCCGTAAATAAATAAAGTAATAAGAACTTTAAGGGTTTATTTCATAGGTAATGTTTTGTTAGCATATACGGAGGCATATAAGTATAGGTAATGATTGATGTATTTAATATTGTAAAAATATACATAAAATATTTGCTCATCACGGTCCTAAAAGAGTTGTCATACCATTATACAGACAACACTGAAAGTAGGTATATTTTGTATTTTGTTATTTTTAGATATATTTTCTACCTATTTGTATATTTGTCTCAGAAATAAAGTTGTTTTATTGTTTTTATTAAGTTTTTCTTTCATAAAGAAAGGTAATCTTGACAATACTGATGTAAATAAGAAATAGCTTTATATTTGTATTTGCTTAAGATGTATTTTTTTAACAAGGATACTAGAATAACCTCGAGAATAACAAAATTGCAATCAAGCACTTTCAAATACTAATCAAACTGTTCTTCCAATCTGAGCTGCTATTTTAATCTATAAGAAATTTGTGAATATCCTGTAAATATTGAAAACTGTTTCTTTAAATTTATCTTTGATTTAGAAGACGTCTTGAACGTGCATAAGTTATTAAGATTTGATCAATAAATAATTTTTATAAAATATAAACCCATCTGAAGCAGTATGACCATGTCTAATGTAAACAACCCATTTCCCTGCCAAGTATAAGTTGCAGACAAAAGGTGTATTAGTTAAACAGTGTGAAGGGTGAGTCTATCAAACGTGCCACTACTATACTGGGCTTTGACATAGTGAAGATTAGGCATATAGGTACTTCTAAGCCTTTTTATACTATTTATTAGATATACCTATGAAAAATAAAACCGATATTTTTTAAATAAGATATAATGTAAGTCAATTAACTGTATTTAAAGAACACACTTACTTTTTTGGCAGATAAGACAGGGATATAGCTTCTTCTTCTTCTTCTTGTTCTTTTTATTAGAAATAAGATTTGCTGTAGTTTCTAACTTTGTCAATGTCTTTCCGGCATAGTTACTGCTACACGGCTGTACGAAATTGTCAAAATATTCATCATTTTCACTTTTTAAAGTCGGTAAATCACAATGAGTAGTCAAAAGTTCTCTCTCAGTTTTAAATTGTATAGATTCACCATCACTAATTTCTTGCTTGGTTTCGCTAATGTCGACGACATCGTGAACATCGAGTTCTTTCTTAACAGTTGCAGAACCAAATTGTATTGAATCAAACTCAATTTTTTCTGGAAAATCCGATAGTTGATATTCAGTTTTAGGCACTACACATTCGTTTATTTCTTCTTTAATTTTACTAACATTTACGAAATACTCAGTAGCTTTATATTCAGTACTATTATGGTCGGTATCGCCAAATCCAAGTACATAATGATCATTTTTAAACGGCTCCTGTTTTATAGTTGTAAAACACCAATCATTTTCTTCTGTTTGTGCAGAAGCAACATCTGATTCCGTTTTAACAACCCCTTCATATGGGTCGGAGGGTTCTTGTTTCAAATCCATCGTTTTAAAAATGAAGTTTCAATGTTTCAATATAAACAAAAACGATAACTTTCTTTTTTTAACATAACCAAACTTTTGCTTTGCAGACGACTTCTTCTTTTTTGGGGGTTTAGCTTTCGTACCTCTAGTTGTCAGCCTAATTGTTAGCCTTTTACTTCTTTGTTCTACCTAAAATATTTAACTACGGTCCGTATTTATATGCTACGTTTGAAAATTACCTCGTTTTCCTCTTTTTACTAGAAGTCGTTCTTTTAATACATCTGTGGCTTCTCGATGGGATCTGCTCTGTGGTCTTTTATTGCAGAGCTGGTAAGTCGAGTAAGATCAATGAACTGGAGTGGGGTAGAAAGCTAATGTGCATATTTTATCAATTGAACAAGATGTGACTCTATGGGCGCAGCCATTTTTATTTCTCATCTCACTCGGGAGTATTTATAATAACCATTTTGTGTTTCACATTGTTATTGTTCAATCCACAGGCTGGTGGATCAGACAATAACAAAGTGAAATAGAAAATGGTCGTTATAAATACTCCCGAGTGAGATGAAAAATAACCTGTCTTCGCCCATAGAGTCGCATCTCAAGCCTATTGACAAGCATTCTACCCCACTCCAGTTCATTGAGTAAGATCTATTTACTCTGAATTAAATTTTAGACAAGCGGATACACAGAAAGTTATCACCGATCGTCCCGAGTGCGCGCGCACTAGACAGTTAGTCAGCTGATCATATCACGCTTATCGCGCTACATTTTAAATATAAAACAAAATAATAATAATAAAAACACAATATCTATAATTTAAATTTGTTGAATTTTTTTGTGCTAGTTGTATTTAATTTACATTTTCTAATAAAGGAAAAAACATACGTTTGAATTCTATTGCATGATATTATGTTTTTTTTTTTATTAACAATGGTTATTTTTTATTATATCTACATATTTGTGGATTGGGTTAGAAATAATACAATTTTATTTACTGAGATCAATTAATTTTATTATCTAATAATGACACTGTTATATCAATAGATTCCCTGAAAATTGGCCTTTTTAATGAATTTTTTTTTGGAGCTCTCCTTGTTTTTTTTGTCGAATATAGTCGCCTCTGAGTAACTATTTTTTTGTTGTGGGGAGCTTTATTTTTATCTATAAGAGATGGTTTTCTTTCTTTTAAAATTTCAAGAGCTTTTAAATTTGGTGCTAAAGGTGCTACAGTTTTACGAAGTACTTCAAGCTGTTCTTGAGATTTAATTTCCTTAGTAACATGCAAAAATTGTTGAATTATTTTCTCTTTTTCTACAATAACATTTTCTTTCACTGTATGTGCTCCTTTGGTTAAGTTGATAGCTATAGATTCTGACTCAGTGACTATTCTTTGATAATCTAAGTTTTCATCAATTTCCATTTCTAGAAATAGTAAAAAGTTTAAATCGTGTGGTACATGGGAATTTTATCAACAAGGATTTTTAATATATTACACTTTTAATATAAGGTAGCCCATATTATAATGCACAAGGAAATGAACATAATTGTTTAATATATATTGACACCAAAACCATATTAAAGTTATGTCTTTGATTTATAATAAAAATAAGTTTTACATTATACCAACATACCAAAGATAAACAACCAATACAAAATAAAATGTATTTATTTTAAAGTCAAGAAATTCGAATATGTCCCACAATATACAATACTAAAAGTAACATTACCAACACCAAGCTTCAAGAAGTAAAAATAGAATGTATAAACAAAACCACCAATTACCAAAAATAACACCTGGAAACTGAATGTCAACTTACATATTTTGTCCTTCGATTAGAATGCAGCTAAAAGTATTTTGACCTAAATAATGGAACTGCATTTTTTGTAAAAATGGAAGTAAATATGTACCTATTATATTATTTGTAAAATAAATAAATAAATAATTGAAATAAATTAAATTACCTTCAACAGGAGCTACAGAATCCTTTTTAAAATGCATATTTTCTTTTCTGGAGACAAGGTGAATATGTTTACACATTATCCATTTTATGCAGGAATCTGGACATGAACAAGAATACATATGAAGACATGTGTTATTACATTCTTTGCATGTTAGCTGACAAGTGCAACTGTCTTTTATTTTTTTAATGATGTAAACTTCATTGTTACTTGTAGATGACATAATTTCCCAACCATCTTCTGCTGAATTTACCAAACTGGGATCTAACTGAAGACTTGCCTTGTGTCTGTCCCGGATTTGTTTTAATTTATTCGTAACCTTTCCTTTATGGATAGTGATTAACCTATCGAAGAGTCTATCTCGAATAAATTTCATTATGCTGCAAATTGCCTTATCTAATCTTTTATTATGCTTTCCCTTTAAGTAGAGATATTTTAAGGTCCTATGCATTCTTTCTAAATGCATGTTTGTGTTAATTCCAGCATGGAGTCGATAGCAATATGCCCAGGATTTAAAATTCTGCATATAATTATTACTAAAATACTCGGCAAATATAGTAGTGTCAGGATCTTCTAAAAGTTGTTTGCATAGTTGGTCTTTCATTATAGTAAAAACAGATACATCTCTTTCCTCTAGAAGACATCTAATTTGCTTATAAACAAGCACCTTCAACAAAAAATAAAGTGATGTTTAAATGTTATTTGTAAACGTAAAAATTACATTACCTGTTTTTCCTTGCCCTTGACTTTACTCAAATTTTTGCGCCAAGCATGGTCCACATGCCAACTGCAGTACAATCTGTAACAATAACGTTACTTAACATTAAACCTTTTTAAGTATTTGGGCAAAGTTAAAACTAATTCAAATAACAAAAATAAATCAGAGGTAATAGTTATTACCAATGTTCTTACCTTAAAGTTGGTATACCCATTGTCTCTATCCAAGCATTATAAAATGATTCTGCCATGTCTGTCATAAAAACATTTGGTGTAATAAGATCTGAAAAGTTCTTTATCGATTCAAAGAATATCTTTAAAGCCTCTTTATCTGTTCGACTAGCAATCATAAAAGCACATGGAAAACCTTGCCTCATATCATCAATAATTAATAAGGTAATTAATTCAAAGTTATATCCATTTACTCCATGAGTACCATCTAAGCAGATACAATCAGAACCATATTGTTTTAATAAATGACATTGTGCTGAATTCATTATAATTAAAATGAAGTCTTCTTTTTTTAAATTCCTATATTCATCACATAATGTGTCCTGGGGTTTATAAAACAAAACACAATTGTTTTCGCCTTGACTCATTTGATTCACCCATGAATCTACACTAATTGCATCATTAGAATGTCTAATAGTGGAATTTAAATTAAATGAACTCTCTATATTGTACAAGTCTCTTTTGGTCAATAAATGAAGTCTATTTACAGTAGAGTCTTCGATTGAATCTCTTACGCCATCCAAGATTACATCAAATGGAAGTTGAGAAGCAATTTTCATAGCCAAATTTTGTTTCTCCATTTCACTTAAAAATAGGTGTCCTATCTCATTGGTATGCCCTACATGAGTCTCCAGAAATTCACAAAAATATTTTCCATCATTATCACTTTTCAATGTTAAAGATGCTGGACAAAATGCATTTATTTTATTACTGCCCTTTGTTTTTAAAGCTCGGCATCGATTTTCAATAGGCAAATACATGCCTGACCTGTTGCATTCAAACTTTCTTAAATGTGCTGTACACATCTTCTTTATGAAGCGGGACTTGGTATCATTTTCAATTGCACTTAAATAATTATTAAACTCTTCAATTGTAGAAAATGTCACATGATTTCTCTTAATATTTATTTGATGCTGTTTTTCAAAATGAATAATTAGATTTTTTTTGATAGGAACTACGATACTCACAAAGTGGACACTTCTTTGATTCATTATCTTCAAAGTTTATGTTCTGTCCACTTTCATGTTTATTTAAATGAAAACGATAGTGGTGTTTGTGGGTAAAATGTTTGTCACAATAATTACAACTATAGGAATACACTTGTGGTTCCTTGTATTTTCCCAAGGTAAGGGTTTCATTTGGGTGGAACTTTTTTACGTGTTTTCGTAAATTAGAAATATCTGAAAAGATTTTCAAGCATCTTTCACACTTATTTTCCATCGAAATGTATCACATAAAATAAAGAAAATTAAAAGTCAATAAACGGCGCGCTGATAAAATCAAATAAAACAACACAATAACCTAAATTTTTTAAATTTTTATACCGCCCTGCCAAATTTGCGCGCTTGCGCCCTATCCCAGGACGATCGGTGATAACTTTCTACGTATCCGCTTGTAATTTTAGAGCTTGCGGAGTAAATGTAATTTCTGTGACAATTGACAAAGTAGGTGTACTTTTCTGAGATGTACAAACATCGTTCGTTGTCTCTTGTGTTGCAGTCATGGAGGTATAATACTAATGGAGATGCCATGAGACAATTGTTTTGCATATGAAACGTTTTATTAAAAATGACCCTACTGGGCGTGGCTTAAATGGTTGACTAAGCAGGGTCGTATTCAAATATAATTAAAGTCCGTATGCAGAATTACAACTTTTAAATGACTAAGGACCGATTCCACCGTTGTGTTAAACGAAGTTTAAAATAACATTTTTACATTAACAACGTCATTTTAATCTCCGTTTAACACAACGGTGGAATCGGTCCTTACTTACCTAAGATTTGTTTCAACATGATCAATTCGAAATTAATTTGATGACATTGCGCAATTATGACTTCTACACTATTTACTATTATTTATTAACCGTTTTCCGACCAAGCCAATGCCAAGATCATAAAAGACATTAATATTATTATATTGTTCTGTCTTCGCCGAAACCGTCCAATATATGACCTGTGTGATCGAAAAGCAACGTTCGAAAAACACTGTGCATCATATTTGTTAATCTCTTTGTGCTTTAAAACTAAAACCCAAACTACGATTTTTCGTTCAAGGACTCTCTTGTTTTGATCAAAGCTGCCAATGTCAAAATCTGACAATGAGGAGAATTAGGCATTCCAAACAAATGAATTACCAGTGGGCAGGTTTGGTATATCTAAGGGTGGCGACATATGGTGTATTCTATCTACTTTACGTAAAATCATGAATAATGGATTACATTTAAATATTTTATGTCAAACACAATAAAAATAATATTTAAAAAACCTACCTTTACATTTCTTCATAAATTGGCAGGCTTGCAGAGTACTCCTTCGAATAAAAATAGCGTCCAAGTTGCAAGACTATGTCGCTACCCCCTTAAATATACAAGAATTTCCCACTGGCACCTATTGTTTGACAGGTCGTTGGAATGCCTAATAATGACATCAAATTACCAAACCAAAAACCAAAACACTATGTGAATTGTGAATAAATATATTTCAGTAAAAATACAGCCGAGTTTGTAGAAAGGAAAACTAATTACTTTTAAATGTAAAACATGTAGGTCTTTCTGCTGCAGATGACATACATTAAAAATATGACCCGCTACAGTAAAAAGTTTAAAAAGACCAAACATTCAGCTAGGTATGACTTTATGGTTAAAAGTATATGGAAGAAAACCATGATCAAAACTACTCTGTCAAAACCAATCGGAACTAAAAAGACTCAGATAATAGTTGTTGGTTTTATTTATGTTTGAAATAATTAATTATATAGGGTAGGAACATATATTACTAAAATTGCAAACAAGTACTTACTAAAGATTTCTATAATTGGTACCTATGTATAATAAACAACAATCTAACAGATGCACAGCATACAACTATACAAATGGAATCATAGAGATAATTTATTTTAAAAATAGGCATTCAGTTGCGATTTGTGATTACAAAAAGAAAACTTTAACCACTTTTTCTTATCAGTAATGTTAGTGTTATAGTAAAAAAGTTTCTAGAAACTGGTGTTTTTAATCCTAATAAAGCATTGTGAATTTCCAAGAAAAGTGCATGATGAAAATTGTTTTGACCAAAATTTTGAATGTCGTGCCATTTAAAAAAAAAACCTGTGGCTGTGGATAACATTTGACACAAAATCTTAAGTGTTAGACATCAAGAAAACACGCACTACGCCTCTCCACCCACAGTCCGACGGAATGGTAGAAAGACACAACAGAACGATATGCCAGTATCTTTCAATGTTCGTCTCTGATAATCAAAAGGATTGGGACACTTTAATTCATCTATTTCTGCTAGCCTACCGAAGTTCTGAACATGAAACGACCAGTTATACCTCATCCATGATGATCACCGGCAGGGAGATGAAACTTCCTCATGATCTTCTTTTTGGAAGGCAGCCTCCTGATGAAGAAGAGATGCGTACTCCTCCCACGTACATACGGAACTTAAAAGAAAGATTAGAGAAGGTATACGAATTCGCTCGTCAACGTTTGAAAGTTAAGAGCGATAAAGCAAAAGCTAGAATCGACATGCATGCCACAGTGACACATTTTGAGAGAGGCGATCCAGTATATATTTAAAAATAAAATTTCATTTAGCAATGTTATAAATCAGATATAATAAAGAAATAACTTTTTTCTACACCCGTATTATAATAATGCACTTATATGCCCATAATCCGTTTCATAATGATACCCATTATGATACAGATTTTTCATTACGATACAGATTTTTAATCAATAGAAACCTACAATTTTTCAATCAAGCATGCTGTTTGACGTTTGTCCTAGGTTCCTATGTAATTATTTTAGTTGTCAAAACGTATTAAATTTTCGTAGGTAGCTAAACTTCGATAATTATAATATTAAAATGTCTGATATTAGCGATATAGAAGACTCCTCCACACATATCGGAGAAAGCAGAAAATACAGTACAAAATATTTTACCGCAAAAATCTAGGGAAATACCAATACCTGAAGTAATACCATTAATTACAATTTTGTAGAATTTTTTATAGAAATACGAGTAATTACCCAAGTAACACAAAACTCTACTACTAGCAAATAATGCTGGCACAAGCATTAAATGCGAAAAAAAGGCCAAAGATTAGCCCGTTTTTAGCATTTGATTAAGGCTTTATTTGAGAATTCGTTTGAAGCAGTCAAATCGCTTTGACTACTAAAAATAAGAGCGAATTGGCATTTATTGCCAACAGGCCACAGACACTCATCAAAAAGTAGAATTAATTGCTTTTCTAAATGCCAAATAAAAGCGCGGCTAGTTGGCATTTAAATTAGAATTATTGCATACATTAATGCCTCATTTACTGCTTGCTAACAACTATGCTTTGAAGTCATATATTGGCATTAATCTGGATTTTAAATGGCAATAAAATCAAAAAAAAATCACCAAATATTGCTAACCTCAAATCCTTTTTGTGGACTAAACAGCGTCATAGAAAAAAATACTGTGCTATTTGGTAAAATATCAAAATTCAGAAAATTTGGACGGACCGGTGCATATAATAAGCGCCTAAATAAAAGTAAACAAAGTGTGCATCCAAATAATAAGAAATTGCGTTTCAATATGGTCCAGCTTCCTTCTTCGTCTCGCCAGGATAATACTAGTCAAATATCTACTAAGGAAATCGATAATCAAATTATAGATGAAGTCAATTTTGAATTTATTGATTACGAGGACAGTGACAATTCTGAGAATAATGATAATATAGTCGAAAGTAACGTTCAGCTTTTGCGGCAATGGGCTCTGAATTTTAACATACCACATACTGCACTGAAAGCCTTATTGGGAGTGTTACATAAAATGAATATAGAAAACATACCAAACGATCCCAGAATTTTACTGGAAACACCAAGAAAAATTACCATTGAGCCAATGGGAAATGGTCAGTATTGGCATGGGGGACTTGGTAATGCAATGACAGAAATATTTAAATTAAATCAACATTTTCCTGATGAGGTACTTTTAAACTTTAACATTGACGAACTGCCCATACATAATAGTTCTAAGAAACAAATTTGGCCAATATTATTTTCAGTGGAAAATATGGACATACCTCCAAAGAGCATTGGTATTTTTTATGGTGAAACGAAACCACCGTCTGCAACTGAATTTTTAGAGAAATTTACTGTAGAATTATTATCAATTCTCCAAAATGGAATCATAATAGGTTCTCGAAAAATTTCAGTTCGAATCAGATGCTTTATTTGTGACACTCCTGCTAGGTCGCAATCTTATACGCAACCTTAAAATTCTAATATTTAACATAACCTCACAAATTTTAATTTTTCAAGCTTCCAAGCAGCACATTCGGTAGCCAATTAGCATACAATGCCAGTGAGCTTTATTTTGGCATCGGTGACTGCTTAGTTGACACTCCAGACAAACATGGATGACCCGTTCATTTACGACTTTAACTTTGTTGCCAAGGCGTCTGAAAATATATAGGTACCAAGAAAAATTTAGATATTTTAATTGAACCCTACGAGGTGCCCCATTATTAATGCACAATTACTGGATAACAGTTTATTATCGTGAAATCCAAAAAAATGTATAAACGAAGAAGGCTTTTTAGAAATGAATACAATGGTAGTCTGTGCAACAAGAGGATATGATTCTCATATCGCACGAAGACGAAATTTGAGCACGATGACAGAGTGCTCAATCGTCTGAGTGCGATATGGACAATCCACTCGAGTTGTACAGTATATTTTTTCTACGACCCACTTGAAAATCTACAAATTTTAAAAATTAATTTAGAGGTTAATAAGATAAAATCAGAATTTGAATAATAATTTATAACTTTTTCTAATTTATAAAATAAAATAACTAATTTTTTACCTATTCGGGATTCGAACCGCTGACCCCTTGCATGCCAGACAGGTACGCTAATATCTGAGCCAATTACACTTATTACAATATATTATTTAAAACTGCTAATTAAACTGCTTTTAGATAGTTTAATTAAAATTTATGATTTATTTGTAAATATAGACGAAATATCTTGTGAACTATTATTTTTTTATCGATTCTACACAATAATCACTCGTTTTTAATTACATTTAATCTCAACAACTAAAAAATATAGTGCCAATTAATTTGACAGGATTGTCACTTATTTAAAATATTAAAAATAATAGTAGTTGGGTGTCCAAAATATGAACTGTGATTGGCGTATTTCATTTTCAGGCAGTTTTCTTATAAGGTAGAATGGATATGAAATATATTCGTTCAGTTGAACGCAATGGCCTACTTTTTCGTTTTTTATTCTGTGCGTAGATTAGCTAATATCCATGTGGGTGCAGAAAAAAATATTTTTTTAATTTTTGACCTATTTTTTTCGTGAAACATATTTTCCTTGTCTTTAAAATGAATGATGAAGAATGCCGAGATATGCGTCACGTTATGTATCTCGTTGACGATATCTATTTTAAAATTATTTTCAGATATACAGGATAAAAAAAATGCAGAAGCAATATATTTTTATTCATCTTAAAAGTCTCATCATGTTTGACGGCATGTTAGTGTAAATTAAAGTTAGTGTGAATTTAATACAAAAGTGGCGTCAATTTCCAAAACATCAAGGTGTCGATTTTCGACTTTATACTAGAATTGATATTGATTAATGTCATATTTCCTTTGCTAATTTGACATTGGTTAATTTTATATTTTCATTGCTAATATGACAGAATGAAGTCAAAAATGTCATGTCAAATATGTCATAGTTGTACCTAGGAACAATTCTTTAGTCGATAATTTACTCCCCTGGGTATATCACAGTGACAGTGACCAGCGTGTATCGTTAGAAATAGTTTTAAAATATAGTCGTCAACGATAAGTACACCTTTCGTATTTAATAAGTATATTTCCAACAATTACGTACTAATATGGGATATCCGGCATACAGAGAGGTAAAAATAGATAAATACCTACAAAGATTCGTAAAAAAAATATTTTTTTGGTTTTAGTCCGATTTATTTTAGAGTAAAGTATCTGCGATAGATTTGTGAGAATTTTCATTACTAATGAGCGACGGAATTATTTTGAACTCGCAATTATCAAAACTTGTTTAATACCTATTAAGTAAATAACTATAGATTTGTTCTATTCTCCTCAACTATCCTAGAGTTCATCGACTATCCTAAAGTTGAGTTTCTTGATTTAATGGATATAGTATACCTAGTTAGGTATCCATTACATGAATTACCTAATATGTTTGTCAAAAAGGAAACACAAAATATTATGTTTAATATCAACTATACTATAATTATTATAAAAAAAATTATAAATTAATTTTGACAACACCGCATTTGATAATATCACAAGCTAACTTATAAATCAAGCTTTTTATTAAATACGTAATGGCCCGTTTATATATAAGAACTATTTCATGCATATTTAACAAATAAGTAAGATTCGCAATGATTTTGGGTGACTCAAACTTCTAATTTCCATTTTTATTAATGACCTATTTATCATTTATTGAAAATGGCATACCATCACTATACTTAATAAGTTAAAGGACAGTTGTTTTGGTCAACGAAAAACAAAACTGCCAATATATGACCATTATAATTCTAATTGGATTTTAACAGGCATATTTTTATTAAGTTTTATTTACGCATGCGCGCCTTAAGCAGTGAAAGCTAAATCTTGACCAAACAGGAGCTTCTCATTATCGCACTAAATGCTAATATTAGCCATAAAATCGACTATAATGCTAATGCTTTTAAGCACCAGAAACGCATAAAGTGCCAATTCTGGCCACCGTGGCTTAATAGCATAAAATCTAATAAGCCACAAATTCTTCTTTCGTGCCAAATCACGCGCTCCCTTTTGGCCACGGTTACGTAATGATGACTACTTCTAGAAGACTTGGTGTCCAGATTTAAATGCTTATTAGCTTTGCTATTAGCACCGAAATCCACTTGCAAGCTTCTTTATGGCTTCTTGTGTTACTTGGGTACTGTTATTGTGTTTAATACCAATATAAATATAATATTTATAGGTCTTGATTATTTATCGGGTGTAGAAAAAATAGCGTATGCAACTCTCATGTAATGGTTATTAAAACACTCGCATAAACCATACGAAACTCGCCTTTGGCTCGTTTCGTATCCCGGTTAATGCTCGTGTATTAATAACCATCATTACATGATCGTTGCATAATATACTATAGTTTATTTAGTCTACAGCCTTTGGTATAAAACAATAACTAAAATAATAAACGTCATTCACAACCAACTGTTCCCTTATGTAACAAAAAAATTCTTCTACCCAAAATAATCAAATTAATTGTAGATTTGTACAAACCTACTGTAAACTGTATTCTGATAAATCTACATTAAAGTAGATCATTCCATCAAATCTGGGTCTTTGATCTTTGATGGGTTTTTGCAGAATAAGTACCACATTTTTGAAAAAGACATTTGCTGTAGGTTCATCAGTGAATTTAAAACGGTTGGATTTTCTCTTTAAAAATTTAACTTCGTAACCATCAAAAAAAAATGTCATCCACCATCGCCACGTATTTTCTAGCAGAAGACTCACCATAAATATTGACAATTATATAATCACCTTTCGATGCTTTTTTAACCGGTTTCTCTTCTTCCTCATCAAAAATTAAACTGTCGTCAGATGAATTATCCTCATAATCAACCGCAACTGTTTCTTCATCGGATTATTCGTCTTGAAACATCTTTTTTTCGACTTTTTCGTTTTTTCCATGCAGTTATTTTCTCTGTTTTTTTATTTTTTTTCTTCTAGAAGCATTTTTTCAGGAGTATTAGTAGCTATCATGCATCGACCTCTTTTTCTCCCTTTGTTGCTACTTTTTCTTGGTGGTACCATGTCTGATGTGACTATGTTTTTTTATTTGTCATTACGTGGGGTGGACTTTTCGTCATGAAGTGAGCTTCTTGATGTAGAGGCATGTAATGTTAACTTAGGGTTGTTTGACACTGTAGATTCATTAGCAAGTGAGGTTACTAATGTAGAGGCATTTAATGTTAACTCAGGATTGGCCGACATTGTAGATTCATCAGCATCTTGTATATTTGGCCGATCCGTAACGGCTGAACACAAAAAGTCCTCCTCAGAAAACACGTTTCGATCAAATGGAACAATCCCCGAACAACGGAAACCAGATTTTATGTTTACAGGGTTGGTTAGCTGCTCGATCCCATGACTGTAAGCACATAAGCGAAAGATCGTAAATTGTTAATGTGTTTCCCGGGTGAGACAACATCCAGGCATCTTAAAAGGACCGAAAACTGTTCTATCCAACGGCTGAAGTTTGTTCGATGGTAATGTTAAAATAATTATTCCGTTGCTTCTACAAAAATCCAAGGATAGGTGGGATTCATGATTATCCATAATCAGAAGAACCTTATTATCAGTAGAATAATTAACATTTTTAAGAAAATGACTTAGAACTTTCAAAAAGTTTTTTACAGGTCATCCAACCACTTGGATAAACTAAACCTAGTGGACCAGTGTCTGTAATTTCTTTCATCATTCTGGCTGGATCAAACCGATGACGAGAAAAATCCAAACAGGGGGTAACCATTTGCACAAATAATCCCTACTTGAGTGATTAATTCCCCCCTTTCTCTTGAAGTTGCTTGATCTACTTGATGTTCCCTTCTTTCCCCACAATTTTTTGAACCCGCTGAACCGTAGTTATTCCAGTCTGAAGAATGGACAATGATTAATAACTTTAATAATTTCTTAACCGAGTAAATCTTACCTCATCCAAGTTAAAAATTTGAGAAGCGTTAAACGAATAGCGGATCATAACAGCTTCCAGCTTGTCTTGAAATACTTTGATTGTCTCTTTGTTAAAACTTGTCATCCTAGCTAAACTCGTAGTTTCTGGCTTTCTGATTAAGTCTTTGGTGAAGATGCATAAATCTTGAAAACCAATCGCTTCCGGCCATCTTTTCATTTTGCCATTTTCTTGGAACACTCAATCCATTTTTTATCGCATATTCATACGCTAATCTTCTTAATGATTTTGGCGTCAGTCCGTAAAACATTTTAGAGCATTTAAGTAAATAGTTCTCGAGTTCTGACTCCATCTCAATGGAGAGAATGAGAGATTATTAAAAGTTTGGCTCAAAGACCGTGTTTTCAATGCCTTGATCTTTTGCCTTTTTATATAATTAAAAAGCCGACTCTTTGTTGTATTATTTTTTCTGCACTAGCCCTTATCGATAGATTATTCCTTAGCACATCGTCTACAGCTTTTTTTACAGCATCAGAACTAAACTCTCTGTCTGTTTGTTTTCTTACTATAATATCTCGGCATTGTTCTAAAAAATAGATTAGGATACAATGGGGAGACAATGGACAATACCATGAGGAGACAGTGGACACAGTGTCCACCGTCTCACGAATGAGATTGACGTCCTGCGGCCAGCCAAGGGCATTGAATAAATGTACGTTAGTCAAGTAACATGGTTTTATTATAAATACTTATAAATAATAAATACATACTGTAACACTTATCAGTTTCATTGGTTTAAATCGGCTATTGTCATTAGTAAAAGCTAGATGGCATATGCAACCAGACCATTTTAAAGTAATTTTATTTGAATAAAAGGAAGGAAAAACGCATATGATTTGGTATTTTTGACTTACAGTGAACTTATTGTTGGAATTTGAATTGCAGGCCTGAATTCAAGTTCCAACTGATGCGACCCCAAAGAATAATTAAAGGCTAAATCAGTACCCGTATCACCATCTAGCGGCGAAAGGGCGGAGTGCGATTGACACAAGGTAGCGTTCTACGCTTGTGACGGGCGCATTTCGCACCCCTGCGCAGCTGGATGGTCATATATGCCGGAAGTGAGACCGGCGCGCGAAGACTCGCTTGGAAGTAGCAAGGCACTTTTGTTTGGGGTGTTCGCCTGTAAACAGACGTACGAAGAAGTCCATTTTTTTCTGTAGATCATGTGGAAACAAAAAGATTATTTGTGCTCGGAGTGGTGGCACGTGGCATAGGCCCTGTGGGTCATAGTTGACTAAGTGAACGTCATAAATAAAGGCAGTTATTATAATAAAGGATTTTCATTGAACCAGCCCTAGTGTGTCGAAGGTCTCATGAGCTGTTGCAGACAGCAAAACCAACACTCGATGTGAGGAAATGGCGGCCAGGAACTGCAAAGGGCCCAATTTCCCTCACTTATTGTGCAGTTTGTTAAAAATATGTAGCAAAACAATGAAATTGGCAGTTTCTCGTTGAAATGTGTAGCATTCTACACAATTGTGTAGCCTGTAACAACCCTGGATCTGTAGGCAGAGAGATCATTGTCAACTTTAGCTAGGATAATACCGGTCATGATAATTACAACAAATAGTCCGTAAAGCTCCAAGATCAACTGGCAGACCCTCGGAGACAAGAAACACTTTTACACTTGTGTTAGTGTAGATGCATTCAATGTTTTGTCCGAATGTATTGTTAAATGTTTCTGTAAGTCATAATTTCGGTAGAATTCTAAGAAACAAACATCACATCTAGGTTTCTCGTTAGTGTGACTTTTTATATGAATGCCTAGGTCAGCTTTGCGCTTAAATGTTTTCGAACATATGTCACACTCAAATGGTTTTTCGTTACAGTGAATTATTTTTAAATGTTTTTGCAAACTAGATTTACGTTTAAGTTCTTTGAGGCAAATGTCACATTTAAATGTCGTTTCATTAGTGTGAATGATTAAATGTTTCTTTAAATAGTTGTCTCTTTTAAATTCTTTAGAACATATGTTACATTTAAATGATTTTTCATCACTATGAGCTACTTTTAAATGATCCTGAAAATTATTTTTACGTTTAAATTCTCTGTAGCACATGTGGCACTTAAATGGTTTTTCATCACTATGAATTATTTTTAAATGTTTCTGCCAACTAAATTTACTTTTTAATTTTTTGAAGCAAATGTCACACTTAAATGTTTTTTCATCAGTGTGACTGAGTAAATGTTGCTCTACGTCCCTTTTCCTTTTAAATCCTTTGACACATATGTCACATCTAAATGGTTTTTCGTCACTATGAACTATTTTTAAATGTCCCAACAAACTAGCTTTACGTAATTCTTTGGAACAAATATAACACTTAAATAATTTTTCATTAAAGTGAGTAAGTAAATGAGCGTCTAGGCTATATTTTCGTTTAAATTGTTTAAAACAAATGTCACACTTAAACAGTTTTTCATTAGAGTGAATTATTAAATGAATGTTTAAGTCACATTTTCGTTTAAATTGTTTGAAACAAATCTCACACTTAAATGGTTCTAAAATAGCGTGAACTAAATGTTGATGTGTGGTGGAAACGTTATTAATTTTTAAAAATACTTTTTTCTGTTTACTTTTCACTACATGAATAAAATAATGTCGAAAAAATTTCATTTTGGTCATCAATTTTCCACAAAACACACAAACCACAAAGTTTTTCCCAAAATGTCCGCCGATATGTTTCGATCTTGATTTAGAAGAGAGGAAATCTGTAAATAAAAAATACCACTATTAGAAAATGTGTGACGAAGTAACTATATTTTATTTTTAATTATTTGTAAAAATTAATTTCCGCCTGGTAACGTTTCGAAGAGTTTCCTAGAAATTCCCGGTTTTGAATATTTGCGAGAATCCTCGTAGTTTAAAATATTTTCGTATGTACCAAAATTCAAACTCGAATTTGAACAGTCAATTTCATGTAAATTATCTAGTTCTATTTGGCCAGTGTTAAAAGGACGTTTTTTTATTTTTCTGCTTGTAAATAGTAAACTAGAGGTGGTTTCTCCCACTCCGTAATTGCGCGGAAACCGAGCTCGTCTACTGGTGAGACATAAATATGAAGGTGAAAAAAAAAATTATCTCTCTAACGTAGTAAACCTAGTAGTTAGTACTCGCCAAACCTGGTATATTTTTTTCCTTTACATTGAAAACAATACTCTAAATCAGATGTTCCTAAACTCTTTTGTTTCATAGACCACTTTCAAAATATTCCTGGATCCGGTGAACCCCCTGTAGCTACATCAATACCAATTTCTAAATTTAGAAAAAAAAGTGAATATTAGATCTATCTATGGAAACTTGAGTTTTAACGACGAATTAACAGTTTTCGAAAAAAAAAAAAAAAAAGGTAAGAATTGATTGCTTGATAATATTTGATAATTCTTCTGAAACCTCTCCTGGCCAACCTGGAGGTAGCAAAAACCAACAACAAGAGAAAGAAACAGTCGAAAAAACAGTGAAATTTCCCCCGATAATAGCAAGCATTATCAATAAGTATGAAGAATTGTGCCATACACTGGCAGAAAATAACATTTCCCTTCAACCCACAGCTCTAACCAATAACCAATTTAAAATTAATACTAAACAAGAAGAAGACTTCAAAAATGTCATATCAACCTTGAATGCCAAAGAAATAAATTGGCATTCCTATGAAATTAAACAGAATAGAGACATAGAGACAAGTAATGGTTAGAGGTCTACCATCTACATCTAAACCAGAAGATATTGTTAAATACTTGCAAAGCCTAGGATTAAAATCTAAAGAAGCTGTCAATATAATAAAGAAGGAAATAGAATTAACCGAGGATAACAATCGTAAACTAAATAAAAAACCATTGCCCCTATTCATGCTATCATTCAAAAATTTTGAAGATATTAAGAAAATCTACGAAATCAAAACAATCCTTAATCTAAGAGTTAGAATAGAAACCATTAGAAAGTCAAAACTAGTTCCGCAATGTAAAAACTGCCAGCTATTTGGACATACACACAACTTTTGCAAAAGAGAATGAAGATGCGTAAAGTGTGTAGGAAAACATCATACGAAGGATTGTGTAAAAAGTCCAGAACAACAACCGAAATGTATAAACTAATGGAACATCCTGCTAACTACAGAGGATGTGAGGTAGCTAAAACCTTTCAGATAAGGAAGGATAACATCACTAAACCTAAAATAATGACGAGGCAGAAGAGATCTATAAACGCTTTTCCTACTGTCAGAAATGAAATAACATATTCTCAGGTAACCAACTCACAGGAGCAACCAATTCAAAGGTCACAACCAGCCATGAATCCCACGCCACAAATTGCGCAGCATACTTCACAGTCAACCAGCTTAGCAGAAAGTACTACTCATGAATTATTATTATTATCCTTAATAACCAGAATATATTCACTCTTTGACAGGATCCAGAAGCTAGAAGAATTAAATAAACCCCAAACATATAACAAAACCACCAATGGACAAAAGCGATATTAGAATAGCCACTTAGAATGCCAATGGTATTTTCAAAAAACAAACTGATATCCAAGTTTTCTTGGACGTACAAAAAATAGATATATGTCTGATTTCTGAGACCCACCTTACAACAGAGTCATACATTAAATTCAGAGGATATAACTTCTATCACACTATCCATCCATCAAATGCAGCAAGAGGAGGAAGTGCGTTAATTATTAAAAATAACATTTCCCACTATGAGGAACCAGGCATCCAAGAACCAGAAAATCAGGTAACCATTAGCACCATTAGCATTAAGGGGGGCAAAATTGCAATAGCTGCAATCTATTGCCCACCAAGATACAACCAGAAAAAAGAAAATTATCTCAATGTACTCAAAAAACTAGGTAACAAATTTATAATCGGTGGCGATTACAACTCCAAACACACAAACTGGGGTTCAAGATTAACCACAGTCGAAGGAAAAGAATTGCACCGAGCAGCATCAGAACTTGGTTGTACATACCAATCTTCGGAAAAACCCACCTATTGGCCCACCGACCCAAATAAGATTCCAGACCTTTTGGATTTCTTTATTCTGAGCAAAATTTCACCAAACTATACACAAGTAGAAGAAAACTTTGATATGGATTCAGACCATTCTGCAGTAATCCTTACTCTAAGTGATAATGTTATTTAAAGAGAAGCCAAACCGACCCTAGCAAATCGGAAAACTAATTGGGAAGGTTTTCAAGAGGACCTAACAAATAATATTCAACTTACACTAAAAACGAAAAATCAGCTAGATGAAGAACTGGAAAGCGTTATAGTTGAAATCCAGCAAACTGCATGGAGGAACACACCAAAAATTAAAAAGATTAACAGCTGGAAAAAACTATCCTGTCGAGATAAGAGAACTAGTAGCAGAAAAAAGAAAACTAAGAAAGAAATGGCAGATGACAAGATCACCAGAAAATAAAAATATATTAAATAGGGCTACCCAAAGACTGAGAAGAGAAATTCTAAATCACAAAGAAGAATCCTTCAACAGATACCTAGTAGGGCTAACAGATGATAAAGAAACTGATTATTCACTCTGGAAGGCAACTAAAAAGATGAAAAATTCGTGTAAACATTGTCCTCCTATCAGAATAGCAGATAACAAATGGCAAGAGACAATCAACAAAAAGCTGATATTTTCGCTGACCACCTACAAAAGACGTTCCAATTAGATGAAAATCAAGACACTCCTAATGAAACCATCCATAATATGGAACAACTTGAAATTAAGCTAGTTACTCCCAATGAAGTTACGGAAGAAATTCAGACAAAAATCAACTCACAAAAAACCCCAGGATATGACCTTATTACTGGTGAAACTACCATGGAAGGCTATTGTTAAATTGACATACCTCATAAATGCAGCATTTCATCTTAAATATATACCTGATGTTGGAAAATGGCTGAAGTTATCCTAATTCCTAAGCCAGGAAAACCTCTGAATGAACTGTCGTCATATAGACCTATATCATTGTTACCGATAATATATAAGTTATTTGAAAAACTACTACTAAAACGACTAAAACCAACAATTAATATGTCGACATTCTACAATCATATTTAACGGAAAGAATGTTTAGAGTAAAGCAAGACGAGGCATACTCCGAAATGAAAGAAATTAAAGCAGGTGTCCCACAAGGCAGTGTGCTAGGACCGGTTCTTTACTTATTATACACCAGCGATATCCCTCAACAACAATCTGTTAAAATAGCAACATTTGCGGATGACACTGCAATATTGGCAGTTGGCGGAACTAATACAGAGACCTCAGAAAAACTTCAGGAAACCTGCAACAGAATCAATCGATGGACAAAAAAGTGGAAAATAAAAATAAATCAAACTAAATCAGTGCCTGTTGACTTTACTCTTCGACCAAATAAACAAAAACCATATAAGAATAAACAATAACGTTATTCCGCATCACGATTCGGCCAAATACCTAGGGATGAACCTAGATGTAAGACTTAAATGGAAAGAGCACATAAAAAAAGCGTAAAGAACTTGAACTTAAATTCAAAAAAATGTATTGGCTCCTAGAAAGAAAATCCAAATTGTCAGTGCACAACAAACTGCTGATTTATAAACAAATCCTAAAACCAATCTGGATTTATGGCATATAGCTATGGGGATGTGCCAGCAAGAGTAATATCAACATGATACAAGTTTTCCAAAATAAAGTCCTAAGATGCATTGTTGATGCACCTTGGTTCTACCGAAACGATTAACTTCATAGAGACCTGAAGATGCCAACAAAACAATCGAAGAAGAAATAAAGAGGTTTGCTGCGAAACATGAGGGTCGACTCCACTCCCACGTCAATGAAGAAGCGTTGCAATTACTGGACAACTCTACACTCAACAGAAGGCTCAAAAGGAAGAAGCCATTTGAGCTAGTGCAGTGAACGTTAATGTTAGTGCTAGTGTAAAACAGTGTAATAAATCTTCATGCCAACTTGTGATGCTTTCCTATAGAAACAATTAAGACAGCCCAATGGGGACTTCTTAGATAAGTAATTAGTTTGCAAGATTTTTAGATTAAAATTGTAGGTTAGTCAGTAATGACTAGTAACAATATTCAAAAAAAAAAAACCTTCAGTGTCCGTCTTCAAAGTTTTCGCGAATAGTAGCTCTTCATGAATTTCATTGCCAGGTAAAGTTGACTCGTCCAGTTGAATAGAAAAATGAGTTGTTCGTAGACACAAGAAATTTTCAACATCAGAGCTCATTTCATCAATACGTCTTTGTACAGTGTTGTTACTCAAAGGAATTCTTTTGAGTATGTCAAATGAAGATTTGTGCAGAACAATTTTTAAAACCTCTTTAACAGCAGGTAAAAGTAACTGTTCTCCAATGGTGTGTGGTTTTCCAGATTTTGCGATTAGTAATGAGATATTGTAAGATGCCCGCAAGCCACCATCGTTGCTTTCAGACGTTGAAGAGAACATACTGTGCACGGTGGGTCTCTTTTCATATTTTTCCTTTAATGTTTGGAAATATTATAGGGGGGTGAAATTAGCAACCCTTTATTTCTTATCAAAACTTTTTTCGAGATGTTTAATGAAATAAAATTAATTTCACCCCCTTATAATGTAACAGGAATATTGAAAAAATACCGGTGGTTAGTCCTTTGCGAGTGCACGAAAATTACAGAATTTCAAGTTTCTAGCTTTACTGAAAATTTAGAAAAAATATAAAAACTCAATTTTAGTCACCACCTTTTAAGGGTGATATCTCGGAAAGGAGTGGGCTGATAGTTTAGGAGCCCACTGCAAAATGTTGGGTCGATCACTAGTATGGCTAAATTTTTATGAAAACTTCGGGTAATATATTGTACAATAGTAATCCGTCGGCAGCCGTCCCAATATCGTTTGCGTTTTAGGTTATAAAAAATTATTAACAATTGAAAATATGTGTCAACCTCCACCCATCGCTTTTTTGCCAAATTTTCTACTTAATCGATAGATAGTAGTTAAATATAATTTTCTATACCCGGCTGCCGACCATCATCCTTTGCGTTAAGGGTGGCTGATGGGGCCGAAAAGTACTATATCGATGTTGATTTTATACACTCATCGCTTTTATAGTCAAACAATATACTGTTGGAAAAGTCGCAAAATTTCCAACAAGAAAATACCCGGCTGCCGCGCGAAAGCGTTTGCATAACTTAGGCTGCCGCGATTTTGTGCGCGCGCAACATTTGATCACGTATGAAACGAATATCATTCGAAATGTTTAAAGAAAATAACAACTTTGAACCCAAAATACCGAGATGAACTTAAACTTGAAAATATTAATTTGCAAACAACTGTACGTATTGACTTTTTATGTGATTATAAATCTATCTACTGCATTAAATGCAGATTAAAATGAAACAAATAAAAATTAAGTGCTTGTAAAATTGCCCGTAAGAAAATATTTGTATATCGAAAGAAATGATTATTTATCAACGCGAACGAAATTATCGATCAATATGCCCACATAGCACACGGACGTCTTATGGACGTCTAAAAGACGTCCTACAGGGACGTCCTATTTTGGTACCGGGACGTCAATCGGACGACCAATGGACGTCCTAATGTCCCGTTTCCGTCCATCTTAGGGACGTCCCTGGGACATCCCAAAAGGACGTCATAGGGACCATTGAGGGACATCCTAGGGACGTAAATCAGACGACCGAGGGACGATATTTGACCATAATCCATAAAGGGTAATAATAACAAAAATGTTAACATCAAAAGGGCTTTATTTAACAACTTTTATCCTGAAATAACTAGCTAGAGTAAAACGTTTTCAGTTTACAAAAAAAAAAACAGAAATGAATTAAATTTAACACACAGGGCTGGTAAGATGAAACCTTGAAACCTACTTATAGCTTGTGTCGATATAACTAAGTTTTATAATTTTGTCAAAATTTATTTTGTTCCAACTTTCCGCCATTAAGGTCTTTTCTTTTCACCACCGGCTACCGCCAATACACATCACTTATTCTCACCTCAACAAAAAACACTCACTTATAACCTCTTAACCACCAACATAAAAAAAATAACAAATAACACTATATTACCTTCTTTTTTTTTTTCGTTAATCTAACTCACTTATATAAGTTAATTATTTAATTCCGAAATTTGTAACTGTTGTCGTTCATTTGAAAATAAATCATAGGTTAGGTTTTCTGTCCTCATACTCTTGCAAAAACAAAATGTTGAATTTCAAGTTATCGATTTAAAGAGCAACGATGGTAGTACATAGAAAGTCCCATAGACGTCCCATTAACGTCCTGGACTCGGACCGAAAACTAAACGCTTTGATGAAATGGGACCAAAATAGGACGTCCGTCAAAGGACGTTCCAGTGTTCACGGTAATCGGAAGTCCACTGGACGTCCTATTTAGGTCCGGGACCAACCGGACCAACAAGGGACCAAATCAGGACGTCCATGGGACGTCCTGTGCTATCTGGGTGACAGCGGTGTCCATTCCGATATCAATTACTCAGAAAGCGATGTAAAATTTTATAAATTGCAAAAAACAGAACAAAATTAAGACATCTCTATTTATTTGCCTCTCTTGCACATTAATTACTTTCTCTGCTTTAGATATATAGGGACGTTTTAAGTATAACTAAAAATAAAAACAATAAAAAAAAACAACACATAAACTATATATTTATAAAAACAACAGAATAACAAATATTCAAAGAATACATGAAAGCGAGACGCTCTAGCTTTAATCGTAAACTCGCGTGTTCCAATCAGAGACAATAACAGATGTCAAATAAACGTCAGCTGTGCGCACACTCCCAAACTCCTTATCTAAAGCGCGGATTTCATACGTGATCGAATCTTGCGCGCGCACAATATCGCGGCAGCCTAAGTTACGCAAACGCTTTCGCGCGGCAGCCGGGTATTTTCGTGTTGGAAATTTTGCGACTTTTCCAACGGTATTTAGTTTGACTATAAAAGCGATGAGTGTATAAAAGCAACATCGATATAGTACTTTTCAGCCCCATCAGCCACCCTTAACGCAAAGGATGATGGTCGGCAGCCGGGTATAGAAAATTATATTTAATTACTATCTATCGATTAAGTAGAAAATTTGGCAAAAAAGCGATGGGTGGAGAGTGGCACATATTTTCAATTGTTAATAATTTTTTATAACGTAAAACGCAAACGATATTGGGGCGGCTGCCGACGGATTACTATTGTACAATATATTACCCGACGTTTTTATGAAAATTTAGCCATACTAGTGATCGACCCAACATTTTGCAGTGGGCTCCTAAACTATGAGGAAATTTTGTTATTTATTTATTTATTTATTTATACATTGTTCAACAGGTTAAACCCAATTACAGAACAGGAGTTCATTTGAAAGAAAACAGTTTAACAAAAAGCATATAGATAATTAATCTAAAATTACAGTAAATAAATTCAAAATTATTTTAAACAATGTGTTTTTATGTTTTTAACACTGCAATTAAATATATCCAACTGTTCACTAATATTATTATAATTATTACACATGTTATATACAGGTGAAAACTTCAAAACGTTTGTCCGAGGAGTCGCTATGTAAAATGATTCAGTGTTTCGAGAGGTTGCGCGTGGGATTCTAAAATTAAGCATATGTAAAAGAGCTTCACAATTGATTTTAAAATTAACAACTTTGTAGAGGGTAATTATGGAGAAGTACTTTCGTCTTACGTCGAGACTTGTCAATCTGTGTCTAGTCAGTAAAGCATTTTGAGTAATACCAATCGGTGGATAAATTTGGTCTGCCCGAAAACTTAAGTATTTGAGGAAACGCCTTTGTGTGGACTCTATCCGACAAATGTGTATTTGATAATAAGGATCCCAAATAAACGAGGCATATTCGAGTTTAGATCGAACAAATGAGAAATACAATGATTTAATAGTATCTGTGTTTTTAAAATCACGGCCCACTCGTACTATGAATCCATACATACGATTTGCAGCTGTTGAAATGTTATCTATGTGGTATTTAAACGACAATACTGGGTCAAATGTAACCCCTAAATCCATAAAATTGTTGGGTTTAGAAAGCAAACGTCCATCAAGGACATAATCGAATATAATTGGATGCGCTTTTAATGTGTATGACATTACGTTACATTTGACGGGATTCAGTGTAAGACCATTTTTGTTGCACCATTCAACAACTTTGTTCAAATTTTCCGACAACTGTTCACAGTCAGAAATATTTTCAATAGCTGAATATATTTTTAAGTCATCAGCATACAGCAAATAATCAACATTTATAGCGTCACCAATGTCGTTGATAAAAATATTAAATAACAGCGGACCCAAATTTGAACCTTGCGGTATACCAGAGGTGGCGCAATATTTGTTAGACTTGAATCCATTTAATTGAACATATTGTGTTCTTTGAGAGAGATACGATTGAAAAAGTGTGATCAAACTATTAGAAAGACCAAATGCGCAGAGTTTCTGTATCATAATATTATGATCAAGTCTATCAAATGCTTTTGTCATATCCGTATAGATGACGTCAGTTTGGACCCGATTATCAATATTTTCAGCTATTTGCTGTGTGATCACAGAAAGATTTGTTACTGTGGAACGCCCTTTAACAAAACCATGTTGCTGAGCTGAGATTGCGTTACAAACATGTTGATAAATACTACGTTCCAGTAATATTTCTAGAATTTTGCAGAAATTGCAAATGATAGAAATCGGCCTATAATTTTTGATATCAGTACGTTCACCTTTTTTAAAAATTGGGCAGACTTTAGAACATTTCCACATCGAAGGAATTGTATTGGATTTAAGGCAGATATTTATCAAAATAGTTAGAGGGCGAGCTAATACTGCTGAACAATCTTTTAAAATGAACGCAGGAATATGATCCGGTCCTGTGGTACGTTTAGGTTTAATGTTTTTTAAAGCATCCTGGACCTGGGTTTCAGAAAAATGAGTTATATGAAGCTGAGATGGCTGGACGTCCTTTAATGATATGTTTGAACCCTTGGAAGCGACATAAGATTGTCCAAAATATTCCGCAAAGCTTTCTACTATTTCTGTTGGATTATTTAATGTTTTATTTTCAAAGCTCATGGTGCTTGCAACTTTACCTTGGCATTGTTTATTATTAACGTATGCCCAAAATTTATTTGAATTTGCTGAGATTTCAGATTCAAGATTTGCTATGTAATTTTTATAAGCTTCAGATACACAAGTTTTAATTTCAGCTCTGATGAGCTTAAATTCTTGAAGAGCTTGTATATTATTCTCATTCTGATATAAGCGATGAAGTTTAGACTTTTTCCGAAGTTTCTTAATAATAGAACCATTAAACCACGGAGGATATTTTCTTTTATTACTTACAGTATATTTAGGTATACACTGATCTAGTATATTGTATAATTTACCATAAAAGTACGTGCAGGCATCTTCAGCATCATAGAAAACCTCCAAAAAATCCCAATTCACAGTAGATAACATTTCATACAAGAGTGGAAAATTTGCTTTACGAAAATTGTAGCAATTCGTGTAAGAGGAGTTAAGATTTTTCTTATATTGCTTTTTTTCGTTTATTCTACAAGTAATTTCTAAAGCCGGATGATATTTATCTTCTTCTACCAAAGGTTCTAAAGATTTTTCAACCAAACAGAAATGTTTATAATACATCAAGTCTAAGAGCTTATTGTAATCATTGAATACAAAGTTATGTTGAGTCAAATCTAGAACGTCGGCAAAATTATTTAAGCTATTTAATTTAAGATTAGTTTGAATGTTAGATACATAATCAGGTATGTTAAAATCACCTATCATTATAAATTTACAATCATGTAAAAAATCTAATGTCTCCAGAGAATCAAACAATTGTTCGTATTCACCAAGTGGGGTTTTTGGTGGGATATACAGGTTACATATATACAGTGCGTCCATAAAGTAACGCATAAATTCATTATTGGCTAAATGAACAATAAAATTAGGAATTCCCAAAACAGGTCGATTTTTGATTTCAATTTACTATTGTTTCAAATCATAATCTAATATACAGGGTGAACCACTTTCGTGTAATGACGTCATCACCATTTTTTTCAAATGGAACCCCCCCTTTTTTTTCAATTTCCAAATTGCCTTTGCTGAGCTGATTCCAAAAATGTATAATATGTTGCTTCAAATTGGTACAGGGTGGGCAAAAATGCAAAAATTTACTTACAAAGTAATGAAAATAACGAATAAACGTAATATACACATTAAATGAAATTACGTATTGTTATTACAACTACTTTGATAAACTATCAAGAACATACAGCATTATTCTTAATAATTGAATCTTACAGCTTTTATTAGTGATCCAAGCCCCTGAACTATAAAAATCTTTTTGTTTGGCATTCTCTTTTACCAGTTTTTTTTATTTGACATACCAGTTTGTTTATTACATTCGTATTACTTTCCATAAACAATTTTCATATTTTTTTTTGCATTTTTGCCCACCCTGTACCAATTTGAAGCAACATATTATACATTTTTGGAATCAGCTCAGCAAAGGCAATTTGGAAATTGAAAAAAAAAGGGGGGTTCCATTTGAAAAAAATGGTGATGACGTCATTACACGAAAGTGGTTCACCCTGTATATTAGATTATGATTTGAAACAATAGTAAATTGAAATCAAAAATCGACCTGTTTTGGGAATTCCTAATTTTATTGTTCATTTAGCCAATAATGAATTTATGCGTTACTTTATGGACGCACTGTATAAGGACGTTAAATTAAGCTTAATTTTTACTAATATTAAAATATAGGAAAGACCCATCTTAATTTCATACGAGCAATCACCTCCTGAATTTTGTCACATGAATTTAGAAACACCTTGTATGTTGAATTAACAAAAAAAAAATACAAATTATAACAACCTGTATTTTTGAAATGAAGCAGCTGCGGAGAAATGTTGATAGGAACTATTTGTCACAATCGACGGCATGTTTTTTAAAACACTCTATATGACTTGGACCAGATGGCCACCCTCCTTCGTGAAGGATATGGCTGCCACTGACAAAAGCGTTTTCTAATCAATATAACTTCTGTTTAAATCTGAATTAAAACAAATTTTATTATAAAACGTATAAATGTTTATTTCAATATAAAAACAATTAATATACATAGGTAAACAAATGACTATAAAACATTATATGCTATATAACTAATATGCCATTATTCCTGAGGTTTTTTATGGGGCCTGAAAGAAACTATTTTTGGTTCACTATGTGACAAGTGTGAGAAATTATTATCGCATCTGTTGTATACCTATACAATTTTCCTTAAGACTCCATTAAAAATTTACATTTATACAAAACTATTACTCAATGTCTTCAATAAATCTTTTTTTTAATTGTATATTACATAAATTATTATATACAATCATATATTACCAACTATATACAAATATTTTAGAATTTTAATAAAGCTCAACTAACAAAAATTAGTTTACTTGAATTTTATCAATATAAAATGGATCTACAAATCGAATCACACAAACGATTGAGGTTTGGAAATAATTTAAAACAAGATGAAAAAGTTATCATAATTCCAATAATAATAAAAATACCCAAAACAAAATTAATTTCATTAATAAAATTAACTACCTTAACTTCTAAAAGATCAAATGGTCAAATTTAAAAAAAAATTCTGCATAAAAAGGTTCGAAATACCAACATTAAAGGTATTAAAAGAACTTTATTTTTTGTAAAATGGAAAATAATTTTAAACTCAAATGTGACAAAGACGTAAAATAAATGAAAATAAATCATCTAATTCATGTGTCGTGAAATAATACGAACGGCTATTTCTTTTCGGAAAACAACTACTTCTTTGGCTAATGCCACAACAAGCATTAAATTATATCAAAAGAAAACCAGCACATAGAAAATATTGTTCAACACTCTAACTTTGATTTTGCTTATTATCTAAATGTACATTTTGTTAAATATGTTGCTGCACAACCTACTAAGTGAACTGTCAAAAAGAGTCTTGTCACTGTCATTCTGTCTAGAAAAGTTAGTTGTCGGTTGTCACTAAAGTATTGGCGGTTACAAGTTGCTTGTATTTTTTCAATTCAATATACGTTTCCTAATTTACCTTAAAAGGTATTCCCATAAAACATTTTTTCTACTGCCGTGCGCAAAGTACGTACTTTACGCACTCCACGAAGTGTGTAAAGTTGTACTTTTTTTCACTAGTGCGTAAAGTAAAACTCTTTACGCACTAGTTAAAAAAAGTAAAATTTGACAAAATTTGTACATAACAACAAAATATAACGTTTTATTTTATATTAACATTTTTTTGCTATCTCCTTCTAAGACAAATAAATAAATTATTTTTGCTTATATCTATTTAGTATCCAACAAATTATCAACAGTTTATTTTAATTATAATTTTCTCTAAATGTCATCGATTTAATTAAAAGTAAACATACAGTGGATGTCGATTTTGGTAAAAGTAAGTTGGCCGTGGCTGTGTGGATTAGAAGAACTTTTAATTAGTACCTACCTTATAACAGAACACGACAAAAGTATACTTAAGTTCAAGATTAGATTCTAAAGCCAATTTAGCATTTTTTTAAACTCAATCAAGTTTGAGAAGGTAAAAAGTTTTACTTTTTAATGTTCGTTTACTTAAATTCAAATTTTATTTGCAGTTTATTATATCTGTCATAATCGATATGGATTCAAATTTATCTAGCGATAGCGAATTTGATAATACTCCCCCAGATATCTTATGCAGTGCACAAAAGGCCACTGAAAATGTATTGCCAGAAAAATCTGCATATATTTATCAGCAAAAATACAATGCATTTATAGAATGGTGTAGGAAGAATAAGGTGACAAAATATTCGGAAAACGTTATTTTAGCATATTTCTCTGATGAATTGAAGAATTGCAAAGCTTCTACCCTATGGTCGATTTATTCTATGCTTAAAAGCACCTTAAAATATAAAAACAACGTTGATATTTCGAAATTCAAAAAGTTAATAGCGTTTCTCAAACAAAAAATAAAGGTTATAAACCAAAAAAATCCAAAATTTTTGAACGAGATCTAATTAATTTTCTGTTGAAAGCTCCAGATTCCAAGTTTTTAATGATCAAAGTAAGTAAATGCCTCTGTAAATAATGCTTGAATGCTTAGTATAAAATTAAAATATTCTGTAAAGTTTTGCAACGAGATGTGTGTTCGTATGGTGTGTTGCCTAACAAAATCAGTTGCTGTCCTAACAGGCCACCGGGGTTGGTAGGCAGCACATTATACCTAAAACTTTTATATTTTTTACAATAGCATTTATTTGAAGTTTTACATGCGCAACGTCAAGATATTTCCTAATGTTTAATAAATTATTTGTAACATTACAATATGTTATTTTTTAGGTAGCTTTTATAATTGGAATTGCGGGAGCTTGTCGCCGGGAAGAATGATGTAAAATGACAATTAACGATGTGGAAGATAAACAAACAGTGTATATTGTCAAAGTATCGGAAACCAAAAATGGAATAGAACGCATTTTTACGATTATAAATCCAAATAATTCTGCAGTTGATTATTTATCTTTCATAAAAAATATACCTCATTAAGTCCATCAAATATAAATTGTAACAGATTTTTTTTTAAAATTCGCAAATGGAAAATATTCTAAACAGCCTGTAGGGATAAATACTTTTGGTAAAATGCCAAGTGTTATAGCAACGTATCTAAACTTGCCCAATCCAACGGCTTTTACAGGAC
The DNA here is from genome assembly GCA_927349885.1 of Psylliodes chrysocephalus. NCBI lineage: Eukaryota > Metazoa > Arthropoda > Insecta > Coleoptera > Chrysomelidae > Psylliodes > Psylliodes chrysocephalus. Next base: position 19,481,164 of record OV651827.1, read on the forward strand.
ACTGCTTTAGGAGGTCTTCAGCCACTATGCTGGCAAATTCTGGAGGAGACCTTCTAACGGTCAAAAAACATGGAGGATGGAAATCATCTGCTGTTGCAGAAGGCTACGTAGACAGCACAATAACACAAAAAAACAAAATTTCTAATAAAATTTTGATGGATGACAGTATGCCATCCACTTCCAAACAAAGCTACAACTCTAATAAAGAATTAGTGGAACTACTCGACATTGAAACTAGAGTTACACAAAATATTTCAACCTCTTTACTTGAAAAGGCCAAATCCATACCACTCGAAGCTCAAAATAGGGTTACAGAAGTAATGTCATAACATTTTTCAAACTCTGTGCTGGAAAAGGCCAAAACCTTAAGTTTTGGTAATTGCAATAATTGCACATTCAATATTAATATTCATGTGATTGTCGCACTCGCCTACGGCTACGACAACATTCACATTCGTCAAAAAAGGGTAACTTTACACACTTGTTGCATAAATAACTATTTTATTAGTTTGAATTTTCTGTAGGTCTAAAAAATTCAACTGTTATAATAAAAGTAGCGCTTTGTATGTATTTTTTAATCAACGTTGCTGTAATTGATGCAACACCAATTTTTCAGTTTTAATTTATGATTTTTCCGATTAGATGTGACAACTGACACTAATATTGCGGTAATTGAGGAGTAAATGAATTATTTTTTCTATTATGGGATAAACCGAAAAAATAGACTTTGAGAGAAACATACTTTCAGATTAAGGTACCTACGCAGGTACAGTCGGCGTCTAAAAAATCTGGTCAAAGGTAGGACATTTTATTTTTAATTTCCACAAAATTTTTTAATATTTACGAAAGCCTTTAAAATTACAATTTTTTCTAAAATAAACTGTATATTATTCAAGTACTAATAAAAAAAAATACATAGTTGTATATGCATGTTAGCAGATAAACAAATTTTTGTTAATTGTAGTACGGTAAAGAACATCGGCATTCAAGAGCGAGGAGTAGCGGACCATCGTCAGTGCTCCTCCAGGCAGAACGATTTGAGTCGCATTGAGTGTCTATAGTGTGATCAGCTGTTGTTGCTGTTGCATTGTGTTCTACCTATAATATTGTGGTAATAAATATTTATTTGACTTAACACATTCGCTGCCCAGAAAATATCGTGCAGTAACCTACCGGCCACTCTCTTTTTTTATTAAAACTAAAAAAGGTGTGTACCACCAGAAAAAACAAAAAAAACCTACTAAAACAAACATTTTATTAAAAATAGTAAAATATTTCATGAAATAGTGAACAAAAACACAAAATTTCTAAAAATAAGTAACACAAAATATAAAACTTCATTGTAATACTATAAAATAAAAGTAGGAACTATTCAAACTCCATAAAAATATTACATGTTCGCGTGAAAAACCCTGAAACAAGGTCTCAAACACAGTCCAGGTTTTTCCGGGCATGTTGGGCAACAATAAATGGAATCTTTCCTTTGCTTGTTTGTATTCCAACACACTTGGCAGCGACGTCTTTTGGTTTTACCGTTGGCACCCTTTTCGCACATTTCAGGTAAATGAAAAATTTTTAATTTTGGAACTGGTTGTGGAAATGGTTGTAGAAATGAACCCAACAAATTTTCAATAACCGACAGCCTATATTCATGCAAATCAGTTTGTTTATTGATAGCTTCTTTATATAGATGATGGGAGGCAACCAGCATCATCTGGAAAATATGGATTCCTAACTTTTTGTACCAAATAATTCTTTCATGCTCGCAGGAGTAATATGCCATCATTTGGTCGCCGTGGTCTACACCTGACATAAATTGGTTGTATCTGTTTATAAGTTCAGGTTTTTGCTTCACTTGGTTTCGCCGAGTTGTGACTTCTTGTAGCTGGCCACCATATTCACCAGAAATTGCCAAAATTTCTCTCCTGTCCTTCCATTTCAACACGTAGATCCCTTTGTCATTATACATAATAACTAGTTCTCCTTTTTTAAGCTTTTTACTGACAACTTCCGATGGATTGCCTTTACGATTCAGTCTAAGGGTTCCAGTAACATACGTTTTGTTTTCTAAAAGCTGTTCAGTCAGACTGACACTATTATAAAAATTATCCATGTAAATGGAATGCCCAAAGCCTAATCTTTCGCGCAAGAGAAGCATAACGACTTTCTCTGTATGTTGCTGACCACCTACTAGAGGATCAGATGACCCAGAATATACTTGTATTTTTAGTGGCAATCCAGTGGGTTCACTCAAAACGTATAATTTTATGTCAAACTTATGACGCTTCCCCTTTATGTATTGTCGAAACTGAAGCCTACCGCGCCAAAGAACCACTGATTCGTCCAGTGATAACTCTTTTTTTGGGGAATAAATTTTTTGCATTCTTGAGTTGTAAAAATCAACTAAAGGTTGTATTTTACCAATCTGGGTTCGTGGTGTCTGGCCATCGGTATCTTCAAAATTTAGCGATCTCAAAATGAGCAAAAAGCGATTTCGGCTCATAAATTTTGAAAATAGAGGTAAATTAAAGAGGTGATGCCTTTTCCAATAATCGTTTATCCTATTCATTCTTATTGTACCCATATGAAATAACAAGCCAAGGAAAACTTTCATTTCGGGAACTGTGATATCTTTCCATCGCGTAATTCTTGCTTGATCACTATAGCTTCTGGATAGCACTTCAATAGCATGTTTGTTTGTTTTTTGACAAAGATTGTCGAAAAACTCGTCGGTAGCTAACAAGCAAAAATAATCTATAGGTCGTGAGTCAGAGGGTTTGATCAGTAATCCAGGCTTTCCCGTAAAAGGAATATCAGTCTTTTGAGGAACTGTTTCAGTCCAATTTGAAGATGAAGTTTGAGGAGGAACAGCGGTTGTAGGAGAAGTCGGTGCAGCGGAAGACGGCACGGGAGTTGTCGGTGAGATCCACCTGGCAGCTGTCGCAAATATTTCATCGTCGTCTGAATCGCTGTTAGTTTCACTTTCATCCACATAATCTGGATCGTCCTCGCTTTCGTTCAGAAACGGATCTTCCTCGTCTTCATCTTCCCCTACAATGACACTGTCGTTAGGAAACGGTTCATCTTCGCCTGCAACTTCCTCCGAAATGATACGCAGCTCCTCTTGTAGCTCCTTCTCCGCCAAAACTTTTTCTTTATATGGGTCATATCTATTCCGTTTTTTGGGTGGTTCATCCGTTCTAGATTGCCCAGGTTGTTGGTTCATGCCTGTAATATAGAAAAAAACACAGCTCAAAAAAAATAGATTTATTATTACGCATATTCATTTACTGTGTGCCTCTAGACGCGCTAAACGCGGTCAAACAACTTGCAGCATGTGCAAATTATAAAAACTATATAATATCATTTGTATATTACGTTTTTTAATGAACTAACAACATACAAAACAATGTACTTACTAACGAAATGCTTGAAAACACAGTTAAATTGATTTAAAGTTTAGCAGTACAACAGAGCAACAAAAAACACGTCAGTCACGAACCAACACTGCGGCGCTACTGCTGAACATGTGCCAAACGCGCTACCTAAGACTGAGCGGCGTAAACTCTGTACCGTTTAAATTACAGGCCTTGACAACCATGCCTGCATCGAACACACGTGGTGCGGTCTGGGCACATAGCAAAATTTAAAAAAACGCGCCTGGCGCGTTTTGGGCAGCGAATGTGTTAATAATTAATAAAATCTAACATCAGAAGTGGGATTCGCTCACTAAAAGTACTACGGAAGTACCTGGGGGTTGACTATTCCGGTGAGTATTTCCAAGATTATTAATTCGTTAAATTTATCAGTTGATTGATTGTTAAAATTGTTATTGGCCACATTGGCGACTGTCCTTTTTTGTGTTCATTCGTTAAATTTGGTAGTCGACTAATAATTGTTTGAAATTGTTATTGGTGATATCGGTGGTATTCATTTGAAACACCGTCATCCTGTAGAGGCAAATAATTGTATGTAGCCGATAGAAATGTTATTTTCGTGTTTAAAAAAAAATTGCCACTATGGAGCTTATTGTTTTAAAAAGAAACATACCAACCATCTAGCTCTCGAATAAATTATATTATTTATTGATTTTAATAATTTTTTTTAAATAAATTTATAATTCTGATATCTGATACCGGAGAGAAATGTAGAATGGCAAAAATTTTCAATTGTAATCTAGAGCACTGATAACGTTAGAAGGTGTACGCAACGTAACTTTTAAAAATAGTTAAAATACCATTAAGAATTGAATTCAGTGGCATAGGTTCCAAAATTTGTTTTTATGATGTGGACAATTTAGCAGTGGTCTACTACTCGATCTTGGACAGATAGTGTTTTCTTCATTAAAAGGAACTTATATTATCTCTGTCAATAACCGGCTGAGAAAAGCTTAGAAAAACAAAACGCAGAGAAACTGAAACATTTATTGTTAAATTTGTTTCAGTTTGGAAATAACTATTCAACAATAAATACCACTGAGGTAAAAATAAAGATATCTAGTGACCAAATCATTAATTATCACACGTACCGTTTGTCGGCAACGAGAAGAGAAAATAAATATTTCTTTTCATACAATTTCTATTGATTGGGTTGAGCCGTAGTTTCAAAATAACCACAGAAGGTTTTAAACACGCTTTATTTATCGTCAATGCTTTTAAGATATATGTAATTCTATACCTTTAAAAAAAAAAACGTTAACCAAAGCAGAAATGACTTAATAATAAATAAAATCTAACCTGCATATTTGAACATTATTCCAGTACAAAATGCAATTAACTTTTAAAACAAATATGTATAATTGTAAATTAAATCTATAGTTACAGATAACCCCACCAGTCTTACAGACGAACAATAATTATTTAAAAATAAAATGTCCCACCACTTGGCCCGATTTTTATGATGCCGACTGTACATTTATATAAAATTATAAACACAAATTTTAATATAAACTGTCAACTGCTATATCTTTCAAAGTCGCATCGGTGAAACAGCGATTTCTACAAATTGATGGAAAAAAAGACACGTGTTATTCTTCTCAAATCTATAGAAAACAAATTAAAATTGAGTGAAATTTTTGAAAAGGACACGACTTTAAAAATTAGTTAAAGTAAGCAAAATTATAATTAAAGTGTTAAAAATTATTTCTATTTTTGCTATATTTGCGGTATTAGCCAAAAGAGTAGTTGTTTTCCTAAGTTAAACGACCGCTGGTATTATTTTAGGACATATAGCTTAGAAAATTTATTATATATTGAAAAAAAAAACAATATTTTAATTAAATCTTTTTACCATGTTTTGGTACTTAAACCCTTTTGAAGGTTAAGTCAATAGTCAATTATTTGAGATACAAACATAAAAACAAAAGATTAGTTTTGTTTTCCTATCTCGGTATTTAAAAATAGCTGTGCCTTTTATTTTCAGCCTGAGCGATACAATTCAACAAATGTTATACTTAGTTTTTAATTATTAGTGTGCATTAGTGTAAGATACACTTTCCGATAACATAAATAAAAATCATTTTCAAGTATTAAATGTATGCACGATAGTTTTTTAATAACATCTTTTAGAAAAGATATCACCCTTGAATAAATCTTTTATTTTTCATCATGTGAATTTTTATTAAATATTTGGAACTAGTGACACTTTAAATCGATTTCCATTAGTGTTAATACACGTTTCTATAAGACACATTTATGTTAAAATCCTTGAATTATTTTCAAATTCTCCTGTAGATTAGATCAACTTAGTAAATTTTTTTTGAACTGTCATGAATAGATCTTTGATTAAAACGTTTTGAACAAATACCACATTGAAATGGTTTCTCATCAGTGTGAATTATAAAATGTTGTTTTGAAATGGAATTGCCTTTAAATTATTTAAAAAAAATTGCGCTCTAAACGGTTTTTCATCAGTGTGGGTTTGCAAATAAACATTTAAGTTAGATTTTTGAGGAAATTTTTTGGAACACAGAGCACACTTGAATGGTTTATCATTAGTGTAAATTACTTTTAAGTGTTCCTGTAGACTACATTTACGTTTAAAGTCATTTGAGCAAATTACGTAATTTAAATGGTTTTTTATTAGTGTGACTTATTAAATGAATATCTAGATTAGATTTTTGTTTGAAACAAATCTTGCACTTAAAAGGTTCTTTATTAGTATAAATTATTAAATGTTGAAGTATGCTTGAAACCTCATTGATTATTAAAATTTCTTTGCTGAGTCTATTTTTCACTAAATGAATAAAATAGTGCCGAAAAAAATCAATTTTAGCGATGAATTTTCCACAAAAGTCACAAACCACAAAGCTTTTCTCAAAATATCGGTCGATATGTTTCGATCTTGATTTAAAAGAGATATCTGTATATAAATACGGCTGAATCAACAAAATGGCTGCAATTTATTATTTACTATAAACCATAATAAATAAAACCGCAATAGTCAAAAAATTTGTTGCTTAAATTAAAAGATTATCGGAGATCAACCTGTTGCAAATCATGAATTTAAATAAAATTGGTTTTGGGGTTAATTTGAAACAATGTCACACTTTCGATTTTTATTAGTGTGAATTATTAAATGTCGCTGTAATACAAAATTTCTTTTAAAAACTTTAGAACAAATTTCACACTTGAATGTTTTTTTATTAGTATGACTTTTTAAATGTTGTTCTAAATTATATTTACGATTAAATTCTTTGGAACATACGTCACACTTAAATAGTATATCATCAGTGTGTTTTGTTTTTAAATGTCGCTGTACAGTGAATTTTCTCTTAAATGTTTTAAAACATATATTACATTTAAATGGTTTTGCCATAGTGTGAATTGATGAATGTCGCAGTAAGATCGATTTTTGATTGAATCTTTTCGAACAAATGTCACATTTAAATGGTTTTTCATAAGTATGAATCATCAAATGACGCTGTAAGGTATATTTATCATAATATTGTTTGAAACATATTTTACACTTGATTAGGGTTCTGTTAGTATGAATTATTAAATGTCGCCCTAAATCAAATTTGTAATTAAATTCTTTGGAACAAATGTGGCATTTAAATGGTTTTTCATAAGTATGAATCATCAAATGACGCTGTAAGGTATATTTGTCATAATATTGTTTGAAACATATTTTACACTGTATTATTGTTTTGTTAGTATGAATTATTAAATGCCGATTTAACGCTATTTCCTTTTTAAATTCTTTGGAACAAATTTTACACTTAATAGGTTTTTCATCATTGTGAATTATTTTAAAATGTTCCTGTAAACTAGATTTTAGTTTACATATTTTTGAAGGTTTTTCATTAGATTGAATTATTAACCTCTGCTTCACACAGGAGAAGTGGCTCAGTCTCAGAGATACTTTTCTTTGTTTCACTACATGATGAAAATAATGAAGAAAAAAATCAATTTTCATCACTAATTTTCCACAAAACTCACAAACCACGAAGCTTTTCTCAAAATGTCCGTCGATATGTTTCGATCTTGATTTAGGAGAGGGGAAATCTGTAAATAAAAAATACCGCTAAATCGACAAAATGGCTACAATTTATTATTTACGTCGCAATTTATTGTAAGCCATAAAAACAAAATCGCAAAAGTTACAAAACTGTTGGATTAAAACATTGCTGGAGTACAAGTTGTAAATCATAAATTCAAATAAAATTGATTTGATGGATAACTCGAAACAATGTCACACTTTGGTTCTTCATTAATGTGAATTTTCAATGTATTTGCAAGTTAAACATAAGATTTTTTCTAAAGTTTGCCGCTCTCTTTTAAAGTGCCGTCCTGGGGCAGTTGGCCCCTCTGGCCCCTCCCCTCTACCCTACTGAATATTCTTTCTAGTTTTTCTTAAGGTATCCACACCAAATACATTGATTTTGGGTCGATTTTCGTAACATTTCAATACATTAATAATTAATAATAAAAATATTTATTTTTCAAAAATATAATACAAACAAATAAAGAAAAATAAACGTACAAGAAAAATAAATATTCAGTTGTCGATAAGTGAACAAACGCTTGTTTCGAATGGTAAACAAAGTTAAAAATTTAGATAAGTATACTACTTGTATTATATTTTCTGAAATGTACTAATTATATACTAAAATTAATAGAAATAATTTAATCTTATTCAAAGAAAAATGTTTTTAGAAGTGACTTGAAACGATATATATTTTTTATAGATTGAACGTTTTCAGGAATAATAGAATTTTGGAGCTTGGTATACATACGATCGTTGACCAATTGATTTTTGCATTTTCGGTATTGAGTGAAGCCGTTTGTGTTTGTTACATGGATGATTTTGTATGTAAAATATTTGTTTAGTATGATAATTTATAAAAAAAATTAAAAAATACAATTGATGTATATTAAATAGATTTGCTTCTTTAAATAATAAACTTGTAGGGTATATTCTTTCTTAATGGACATTGCCGTCTCAAAGGACACCTTAGTAATCTAAGAGTAGTAGAAGATTGTAATTGCAGATTCTGTGAGGATGAGGACGAAACCTCCATTCACATACTGATTGAATGTGTAGTACTCTAGAATCCAAGGGCACTATACCTAGGAGCATATCAAATTAAAGAGGGAGAATTACCTAACTTGAAGCCACTCCAAATCATACACTTCCTTGAGAAGATAGGGTTGGAAGGGTCTTTATAGGCATTGAGACATTTCCTAGCATTAGCGACAGAAGGGAACACATTAGATCTTTTAGGTGGCAGTGTATTAACACCCCATTCCCAACATAACATAATCACGACTATTTTGACTTTTTTTTTTCTCGAAAACCCGGGGTGAATAAAAAGTTGAATAAGAAATGCTTGCAAGTGCAATACTCTTATTTGAGATTTATACAAATATTTTTAGAGTAATTAAACACATTTTTCGACTGTTGGTTCCAATTTTACACCTATTTTAAAAAACAGGTCACTTTTCGCAAGGCTGCAATTTTATTTTGTATAACAATCCTTTCGCAGACAAAAAATGCTTGCAACATCATCTGAGCTAAAAAAAAAAACACCGAAAGTAGTAAAACCGAACGATAAAAATGCTTGCCAATGGATTTTTTTATTGTTATTGACGTTTAGATGCATATAAATTGCATTTGCAGCAAAAAAATAAAAATCCATCAATAAGTAACTTTACTTTGAATTTGACGGGTCACACGACAGTTCTCACCACTTTTAATTATTGTTTTACAAATTTGCTCTACTATACTGAATTGAACGTTTTTTTTGCCCTCCTCTGGCCTCCCCTTTATCGCTTATATTGAAATAAAGAAATAATACCTATAGCATGAATTAAGTTTTTATTCAATATTACATTCATACAGATCGATAATTTGATCATTCAAATTCATTATATCACAAATTTTCTATAGTGTGAGTATTTAAATGTTTGTATAGGTCAGGTTTTAGTTTAAATCCTTTAGAACAAATAACACACTCAAACTGTTTTTCATTATTGTGAGTTGCTAAATGTTGTAAGTAAGATTTTTTAAAAAATTCTTTGGAACAAAAGATACATTTAAATCGTTTTTCATTAGTGTGAACTATTAAATGTTTTTGTAAAAAAGATTCTCTAATAAAATCTTTAAAACAAAAGTCACACTTAAATGGTTTTTCATTAGAGTGAGTTTTTAAATGTCGTTGTAAATCGCATTTTCTTTTCAATTCTTTGAAACAAATGTCACATTTAAATAATTTTTGACTGAAGTGAGTTTTAAAATGTCGCTGTAACTCAAAATTTATTTTAAATTCTTTAGTACAAAGGTCACACTTGAATGTTTTTTTAATAGTGTGACTTAATTTTAAATGTTGTTTTAAGTTACATTTTTTATTAAACTTTTCGGAACATAAGTCACATCTGAATTGTTTATCATCAGTGTGGTTTGTTTTGAAATGTTCTACTAAACTAGATTGTTGTTTAAAAGTTTTGAAACATATGCCACATTTATATATGTTTGCATTAGTATGAATTAATAAATGTTGACGTAACATATATTTTTGATTAAATATTTTAGAACAAATATCACACTTGAATGTATGTTTTTCATACTTGTGTATCATTAAATGACGCTGTAAGGTATATTTGTCAGAATATTCTTTGAAACATATTTCACACTTGAATAGTGATTCGTAAGTGTGAATTATTAAATGCCGATGCAACTCAATTTTTGTTTTAAATTCTTTGAAACAAATTTTACACTTAAATGGTTTTTCATTAGTGTGAATTATTAAATGACGATGCAGCTCAATTGTTTTTTTAAATTCTTTGAAACAAATTTCACACCTAAAAGAATTTTTATCATTTTGAATTATTTTTGAATGTTCCTGTAAACCAGACTTATGTTTACATATTTTTGATATATGGGAAAAGTGGCTGATTTTCAAAAATAGGTTTCTTGGTTTATGTTTTACTACATGATTAAAATGGTGCTGTAAAAAATCAATTTTTGTCACTAATTTTCCACAAAACTCACAAACCACGATGCTTTTCCCAAAATGTCCGTCGATATGTTTCGATCTTGATTTTGGAGAAGGGAAATCTGTAAATAAAAAATACCGCTGAATCAACAAAACGGCTACAATCGAATATTACGTCGCAGTTTTTTTGTTTAAGCTATAATAACATAACCGCAAAACAAAACCACAAAACAAAACTTGGATTAAAAGATAGCAACAAATTAAAAATTATGAATTTAAATAAAATTTCAGCAAAAAGAAAACTTGTATTTCACAAAATTGCATTCCAGCCACATACAATAATCAAAGGCAGAAATCTAGTTCTTGCTAAACATTTAAGATTAAAGGGATGTTGAAGAACATCGTAAAATTATATTTAATTCACACTATCGAAAAAAAAAAAGTAAAATGTATACGTGTGATTGATATGCCAAAATTACAAAATATCGCCCTAAAATGCACGAATTATCCGCAGCTAGCGCTATTATCGCTTTTGCTTCCCCTACCATGACTTCGCACTGAGCGAATATAATATCCAGTAAAATAATACAGATCAGTGATATCTACGTACTTGTCATAAGGACATTCCAAAAGTTTAATGTTGGAATATCCCATCTTGCTAAGAAGTCATTATTATTTAGATTAATTTTTGGTTAAATAATTAAAATTAAAAAAATTTATTTAGCCAACATTCGGATGGCTTGAGTAACAAAGAGGCAAACTCTTGCCGATGTAAGTCAAGTTATTCAGGTGTGATTTGAGTAAGAGCGGGGAGAGTTTGAAGTATAACTTTGAAGTTTTAAATAACTGGATTCATGATGAACTATTGAAACTGGAAAATTATTTAATTATATTAGAGCATTTAAGAAATATTGAAAGTGAATTTTGATGGTTATTTAAATGAATGATAATATTGAAATGTGTGTATTTTATATGAAATAGTAGTTTGTGCAACAAGAGTGGATATAATGGCCATATCGCACGCTGCCGTAGGGCATATTTCAACCAACAACCTGACCATGTCAGTAGTGCCAACCACTATCATTATATGTAGGACAATAGAACATACCTATGTAGTAGGCAACACTCATGATACCAATGCAGGTCATCGATGACGTATTTCCTCTAGTGCAGTAATACATACAAATAAAATTTTAAGTGTTTTTTATTAATTGTACCTACATTTATTTGAACTTTTTATTGATATTTCTGTACCAAGTGTAGAAAGAGAACACCTTGGCTGCGTGTTCTACAAAACTTCTTTCATGCAAGATGATGAGTACAAGGTACAAGTTATTAATGAAACCTCTTGTAGTTTTGTCAATATTTTAATTACAAAAAATACGATTAAAAGCCATTACCAAAAACCGCGGCCACTTTTATGAATTTTCCCTTACAAATTCCAAAATTGATGCACCAAATATAAAAGATAAAAGTTTATTTTCCTAATATTGTATTTTTATAAATAATATTCATGAATTAATGAAAATGTGTTAATAACAAACTGTAATTTATGGTCTCGTTAATTTAAACACAAATTAAATTTAATTAAAAAGAAAAGCACAAAATCGAACCAAACCATTCTCTATGAATTTATAATATAAAAACTAAATCTTAATCGACGTCAAATTTTCAAATACCTATTTCTGCTCTATAAATTTTGATAAAAGTAAAATCAACAAAAGTTTTGAACTCAATTTTTTTCAATATTACTATTTTTGACATGTACCATTATTACTGCCTTCTGTGAGCGATAAGATCATCATAATGCATTTTTTATTCAATAGTTCTACCCCATTTAACTTTTTTTATGTTTTGTACCCATAACAACGACTATTTTGACATTTTTTTCTCGAAAACTTGTGGTGAATAAAAAGTTGAATAAGAAATGCTTGCAAGTGCAATACTCTTATTTGAGATTCATACAAATATTTTGAGAGTAATTCCACTTTTCGACTATTGGTTCCGATTTTACACCTATTTTAAAAAACAGGTTAGTTTTCGCAAGGTTGCAATTTTATTTTGCATATCAATCCTTTCGCCGACAGAAAATGGCTTGCAATATCATCTCATCTTAAAAAAAAACGCGTTTAAGGTACATTCCGAATTTCGTTGAAAAAGCAAATATTCGGTCATGTTGCCGAAATCCCTACAACGAAAGTTTTAAAACTGTCTAGGTGCATATAAATTTCATTTGGCGCAAAAAAAGGAAAATCCATCAATAAGTAACTTTACTTTGAATTTGACAGATCACACGACAGTTTCCACCAACGGGACAATTTTAATTATTGTTTTACAAATTTGCTCTACTATACTGAATTAAACATTTAATGTAGTTTTTTGTTCCCTCCTCTGTACCCCCTGCCTTTATAAGCCTATTATTAAAGATTAAGATTAAGTTTTTTAATGTATGTTACTATGGTTCTAATGGGGCATGTTCAAAAATTTTGAAATTTTTTTTATGAATAGTAGAGTTAAAAATAAAACTTCATTTTTTTTTATTTTTTTTTTTATTTTTTTTTTTTATCTATTCATTTGCCGGAGTTATGAATTTTTTTAAAATTTATGACGTCACCGGGAATAGACCAATAGGAGCTAGCGCACAACGTTGCCGGCTAGAAGGTTTACGAGAAGTGATGTACGTTCGTTTGTGTACTCCTTCTTACTTTTAGACTTCTAAAACATCGTTAAACAAATATCTTTTAAATATATAATATCAAATGTTTTTTGAAAGTATTATTTCTGTTTAAACTTTTACCATATTTAAAGTTTCATTGTTTTAAAAGTCACTTAATAATTCAGAAAATGGCAAAATGGCAGCACTGTGTATGGCATCTGTCATCATAGTGTCTCGATCAAGAATTTATTTGGAATTTAAGTGTTTAATTTTGTACTTTTTATAAATATTATGACTACGAAAAAGTGTTTTGTTCCAGAATGTGATAATGATTCACATTCATCTTCAAAAATATTTATTAGTGTTCCTAGAAATTTGGAAAGAAGAAAATCAACCTTCTACTAGCGATGTTTCTCGTGAACTTTTTAATAAAAATACACCGGATTATCAAGATGTAGCAGCAATTTCTGCTAATTGTCCCCTTCAGGAAATTGAAAATGAGGCTACTATAAATTCTTAGGTGTATAACCTAAAAACCGTTCTGGAAGAAAATGCAGAATCTCCTGAAAGTTTTGAAGATACCGAATTTATTCATCATTTTGTGGAAGAACTAGTGATAAAGAAATAATAGAAAAATGTGGGTATTTAAACAAACTGGTTCCTGGATCCCATATAATGGCAGATAGGGGTTTCAGAATATTTAGCTACTTGAAAACATGGGATGCACTTTAGTAAAGCCACACCTAGTGTATCACAGAATGAAAAAAGTTCTCCAGAAGATGTACAATTAAGTAAAAGAATAGCATCTCTAAGAATACAAGTGGAAAGAGTTATAAGAAGGGTTAGTTAATTTAACAAGTTAAAACCACATTCGTGTGTGAATTTTAAGCAAGTACATTTACTTAGTAATATCTGCATAATTGCTTGTTAACTTACAAGAACCTATTTTGTAAGAGTAAATATTTAATAATTTTTTTTTGTTTGTTTTTTTAATTTAATTTACCTAATTATCACATTTCAGGGATTATAATGAGTTTTTAAACAGCCAATGTAATTTTTTATAAAATTTTAACTTTTCGAACAAATCAAAGAGGAATGAGTACCTGTATATGCATAGATTTTTTTGGGACTAAAACTACCAAAACAAAGGCACCTATTTACAGCAGTTTAAAATGAAACATTTTGACAAAAACGCCTATGTCACAGTGATAAATATTAAAAACAACCAAGTTCAGTTGAATGTGGTAGCAAAGTCTATATATTCCAATAAATCGAGTAACTACATGTGGTATCACTGGTGATAAATTTAAAAATATCACAATTCTTGCTACCTTTTTCAAAAAACCAGAAAGTGCGCCTTCTTATCAATCCTTTATGAAAATGACAACAGTGATAAATGTGAAAAAAAATTTAATGTTGCTATTCGTTATTACGATAGTAAAACATGTTTGCAGTTCCGTTTATTTTTTATGAAAATCTAAGTAAAAACAACCAATGTCAAAGGGTTATAATTTTTTTTCTGTTGAACCAAATATATCACAAAATTTAAAAATTGATCATAGGTCAAGCTAAAGTAATACCTTTATTGATAGTAGCTTTAAAAAAGGAGAAAGAATAATATTGACTTAAATTATTATTATTAACATTGGTGATTTTTAATAAAAACTCTTCAAGTATTGTTTACAAACAAAAATATAAAAATCTGTGAAAATTTTATTTATTAATCTTTTAATAAAAAATGAAAAAAATGAAGTAAAAAACAATTTATTTACAAATAAAAAATATATATACAAATCCTAAGAATATAAAAGTACTGATTTATTTTCCTGTAGTGGATGAAGAGGTTTCTTTAACAATCTAGTCAAGTGTACATCAATATTTACGCATTTTGATAAATTAAGAGGTTTTCCAATAACACTGAGTAGATGTTACAGTTGGTTTCTCACTCCCTCTATGAAGCCACAGCAAAAAAGCTACATGTTTACAACCACCTGAAAAAAATAAAAGGGTTAGATATGCAGTTACAAAATAACTATATAACCAGCTACAACATGCCTTATTTTATGTAACAAGACGAGCAGAGCTTTACTAGCTCTGAACGAATCCAGTAAAGAACCTCGGATTTTCAAAACTTAAAAAAAAAACAATCTCACCACATTTTCACATTTTTGAAATATAGAGCTTTTCGAAAAAAACTGCTATTTTTAAAAATACAATTTTTTGTTTAAACAGCTATGTCTCATTTTAGACTATTGAGTATTATAAAATAAAATATTACGGGATGCTTTGTTAGCTTCAAACGAATCCAGCAGAGCACCCCAATTTTTTTTTAAACCATACCACGTTTTTTGGCTCCTACAATATTATAAAATATTCAAAATTTGGCATTTTAAAAAAAATTCGCAATTCCTTGCTGACTTCAAAGTTTTTTTCTGAAAACAAATGTACTTACCACATTTTTAGGATTTTAAAACAGCCTAAACAGGTGTCATAAGTAGTTGTTTTTATATATAAAAAAAAAAAATTAAAAAACTGAAGTGTCCTGCTGACTTTGTTCCAACAAAGCACCCTGTATTATTTAAAAATAGCAATTTTTTAGTAAAGTTTTACAATATTTCAAGAATCTAAAAATGGGGTGTGGTTTTTAGAAAAAAGCTTTAAAAAACCGAATTGCTCTGCTGGCTTCTTTCGAAGGTTAGCAAGCACCATGTATTTTTAAAAATATGTATAATATTTCAAGTGCATAAATATATGGTGTTGCTGTTTTTACATAAAAAACTTTATAAAATAGAGGTGCTTTGCTGACTTTGTTCGAAGCTATAGAGCATTTTAAGTTTTGCAAAAAACGAGGAGCATAAAATTTTTGAAAAGGGTATAAAAATAGCCTAAAAATATGGCATATTTTTTAACTCAAAATTTCATAGGTGCTCTGCAGCATTCTTTGGTATCATAATTATTACTAGGTTCACAAACAAAATCTGTTTCTAGATTATTTTAACACTTGCTGCGATTACAAAAAATGTCTATATGTCAAAATTAGAAAAAAAATATTTATAGGAATAAAGGGCCTTATACACTATTTATTATATGTAATATAAAAACAAAAAAGCATAATAAATATTACAAACCTTGACATGCAGCATATCCTAAGCATATTGTGCACTAAAAATTTCATTTTTGTTAATTACAAGGCAACCACATCAGAAGGTTTTTGCCGTACTTTATGTTGAGGTGTAATTTGTCTCCTTCTCTCTTATGGAAAAAGAAATTATCCCCATATTCTTGCTTGTCAGATCTAAAAATAAAACCTGAGATAAATATGTTTTACTTGCTCCATATAAACTGTAACTACCTACTATTAAAACAAAGTCTTACCTTTTTGACTTTTGTAAACTGAGTATTGTTAAAAAATGCAGTAATCATCTCGGTAATCATATTTTCGTTTACAATGGGTAAAACACTTGATTCAACTTTTATAAATCCAGCTGATTCATATTAATAATAAAATTAAACCAAAACAAAAAAAATTAAGGTTAGATGTTACTGATGTTAGGTGGTGTCAATTTTAATGTCACTTGGATGTGCGTTCACTTCGACATTCTGTGTGTTGGTTTGTTCGTTGGCTTGGTTTTGTATAACAAAAAAAACTTCGACACAAGATGATTGGTCTATTCCCGATGACGTATAATTTCAAATTTTAAATTTCAATTGGGCTTAATTTAAAAACTTTTGGCTTTTTTAACGAACTGACTATTTAGAATAACTTGTATAGCGACTAACTATTACAATATAATTTATAAAACAGCATATCTCACATGTGAACATGGCCCATTGTTTTATGTAACTATAAAAAAATATAGACATTTTTCAGACAGACAATCTGTATGTATCATTTTCAACTAAAATTACTATTACTACTGAAATAAAGAAATAATACCTATGGCATGACTTAAGTTTTTATTCAATATAACATTTATACAGATAGATAACTTGATCATTTAAATTTATTATATCACAAGTTTTCTATATTGTGAGTATTTAAATGTCTGTATAGGTCAGGTTTTAGTTTAAATCTTTTAGAACAAATAACACACTCAAACTGTTTTTCATTATTGTGAGTTACTAAATGTTGTAAATAAGAATTTTTATAAAATTCTTTGGAACAAAAGATACATTTCAATCGTTTTTCATTAGTGTGAACTACTAAATGTTTTTGTAAAAAATATTCTCTAATAAAATCTTTAAAACAAATGTCACACTTCAATGGTTTTTCATTAGAGTGAATTTTTAAATGTTGTTGTAAATTATATTTTGTTTTCAATTCTTTGAAACAAATATCACACTTAAATGTTTTTTGGCTGAAGTGATTTTTCAAATGTCGCTGTAACTCAAAATTTGTTTTAAATTCTTTATAACACAGGTCACACTTGAATGTTTGTTTTTCATACGTGTGAATCATTGAATGACATCGTAAGGAATATTTGTCAGAATATTCTTTGAAACATATTTCACACTTGAATAATGTTTTGTACTCGTAAGTATGAATTATTAAATGCCGATGCAACTCAATTTTTGTTTTAAATTCTTTGAAGCAAATTTTACACTTAAATTGTTCTTCATTAGTGTGATTTATTAAATGACGATGCAGCTCAATTGTTTTTTCAAATTCTTTGAAACATATTTTACATTTAGATTTATTATTGCAACGCTGCTGTATATTGGAAAGGTGGCTGATTTTCGAAGACAATTTTCTTGGTCTATATTTCATTACATAATCAAAATGTTCGTCGATATGTTTCGATCTTGATTTCGGAGAAGGGAAATCTGAAAATAAAAAATACTGCTGAATCAACAAAACGACTACAATTGATTACGTCGCAGTTTTTTGTTTAAGGCGAGAATTTAATTACATTTTAGTTCCAAATGAATTTGAAAACTATAGAATATAATGAGCTAAGATTTGATAAATCAAAGCAGTTTTTTTTTTTGCTGACACCAATATAAATAATGTAATTATTAGAATAATATAAATAAAAGTTTAAACAAATATACAAAAATTTATATGATTTTTTTCAAGGAGTTAAACAAATACTCTATTAATAACCAAATACAATAACGTTGAAATCAATTCACTAATCCAGTGATTTTAAAACTTATTTTGCCCACCGCCCACTTTGAGAATAAAAATGAATGTAGCGCTGTCCAATTTTTTTTTATCTGATTAATTATATAAAAAACATTTGTAATTGAACATAAACAAACAAAAAAATAGAAGCGACTTCAAAAAATTCACTAAAAAGTAAAAAATAATTTTATTACACTTAATAATAAATAAATTATTTACGCTCTCTGGGATGGGACCAACTTGGAGAACTCACGCACAAAATGAGCCCAAAAACATTAAAATCCGTCAAGTGATTCCCGAGAAATTCGCGAACATACATAAAAAAAGGCCCACGACACAGAAGGGTTATTTGAATTATCTACGCGGCCAAAAGTACATTTTACAAAATGAAATTTTTTTAAATAAAAACGACTACCTGGATTAGGGGACTAGTTAGAACACATTATCCATCCCCTCCCATTTTCCTTCAGTGCACCCCGCACTGGTAGTTTGAATTTGTTACTTGTTATCTCTGAACTTTTTTTTATTTTACTTTTAGTCTAATGTTAGCTCGCAATTAATTAATAAAGTCATAAAAATATTGTACTTGTTTAAATAAAAATATTTTTTTAAAACGATTTTTCAAATCGTATTATATTTTTAGCACTTCGCATTTTTTTGTCGAAAACATCTATTACTTATTACTAGGAGAAAAATCAAAATATAGTAGCTTTTTACAAAAAGAAGGAGAATTATGGATTTTTAATTGACTATTATATAGCAAATAAGCTGAATTCGCGAAAAAATTAAATTATATTTGATACTGGAACTAATATAGAAAGCAACACCTCCGTTTCTCCCATCCTTATCAGCTCTAACAACTTGGTAAGGATGAATAAAAATATTAATAGAATCAATTTGAGGGTTTAACCAAGTCTCATAACTTTGAAAGAGTAAAACCAAATTTGGTAGATTTTCACACTTTTATTTTAAAAATAAAAATTTTTAAAAAAACACTAACATGACATATGTTTCGAAGTACAACTTCTTTTTCAAATGTGACTATTTACAATTCGGTATCCAATATATATACGAAATAATTTAACAAAACAAAATACTTAAGAAAACATCAATAACATTACAAAATAAACTAACTATTTAAAGTAAATAAGGGTACTTAGGTAATTATAATATCCATCAAATAACAATAAGATAGCCCATTACCGGGATTATCTCACAGAAAACTGGGAAAGAGATTTAATAAGGGTGAATTATTAATATCTAATTGATCATTTAGTAAGTTATCTGAATTTTTAAATCTATTTATTTCAAGTGTTTCTAAATGGTTTAATTTAAGGCTCTTATTTTCTACATGTAAAATTTCAAAGTTGTCTGTAAAAGAATGATTTTCAGCTAAAATATGATTTGAGTAAGTAGAATTATTTTTGTTTTTTGTATAGCTATTATAATGTTCGGAATAGCGTTTTTTGAAAGTACGGCCTGTTTGACCAATATACAATTTTGGACAACTACCACAATTTAATTTATATACCCCCGATTTATTATTAGGATTAATTTTACCCTTATTGTTTTTAATATACTTCCCAAGCGTATTATTGGTTTTAAAAGCTACGTTAATATTTTGGTTTTTTAAATATGATGATACCTTTTCACTAGGAGCTCCTATATATGTAAGACTCTTATATCTGCAATTTGGATCTTTAATTATGGGATAAACTTGTTGAATAGCCTGTTTAAAAAGTTTTTTCTCTAAAATGTTGTCTACTAACTTTGAATTAAAATTATTATTTACTGCGATTTGTTTAATGATATTTAATTCTTTTGTGAAGTTCTCTTTGGTAAGGGGAATATTAACTAATCTATGGATCATACTGTTGTATAATAATAATAATAATAATAATGTTTATTAATTTTTAACCACATAATATAATACAGTATGTTTTTATCTTAATTAATAAACACAGTAAGCCACTGAAATAACTTTTAGTTATTTGTGTGTGGTAAAATTAAAATTAACAGGAAAAAAAAAATATTAATCAAAGTTTAAATATGATAAATTACTTATTTCTAACTACATACTATAAATTTATATTGTATAAAAAATGTTTTAAATTACTAAACGCGCCGATCAGGTAAGTATACTCACATCTTTAACATTCCACTATTTTAGTAATTTAACATAAATATTATATATATTTTTTATAAGGTACTTTAAAATTAGATTATATATTTACAATAGTTTACATTTCTATGTATTTATGTATTTCTGTTCTAGGTGTAGTGTCCATGAAAATTTTTAATCTGTGTTTAAATGAGGACAGTGTTGAAGCCTTTTTCACAATTTCCGGCAGTGAGTTGAATGTTTTAGGTCCTAAATATTCAAAGTTTCTTTGACCAACTTTTTTATTTTTATATGGTAGTATAAATTGATTTTTTTGTCTGGTTGGGTATGGATGTAATGCTATTTTTAAATCAAATCTGTTGTTATATTGCGTAATAGCTAGTTGTCTGTAATATAATTGATTTATATCATATAGTTTTGTGTCAGAAAATAGTTTACAACTCGAATATCTCGGATGTACATTTAATATCAACTTTAAGAATATTTTTTGTGACACTTCTAGCATATTGCGATATGTTGTTGATAAGCCACCCCAGCCTATGATGCCATAATTTAGATGAGATTCTATTAAACTCTGATACATAATTTTTTTTTGTTTGAAATTAAAGAAAGTGGTAACTTGCTTGAATCTAAAGAGCAAGAATCCCAAATTTTTTAAAAGATAGTAGATATGCTCATCCCATCTTAAGTGAGGATCTATTACAATACCGAGGTATTTAACTTTTTTTGCAGGTTTTATGATAATATTATCATTAATCTTTAGATCAAACTCTGGAAGAGATGATGCCAAACTACTGAATGGTAAGTATTCTGTTTTATTTATGTTTAGTGATAAAGCTCTGTGGTCAAACCATTTTTTAAGTCTTATTAAGTCTGCTTCTACTTGTTCTTTTAACGAAAACCAATCAGAATTTTTGTAGAAAACTACAGTGTCATCTGCAAAACTAATGATTTGGCCTTCTCGTTCGAGAAGAAATATATTATTTAGATATATCGTAAATAGTATTGGACCCAAAACTGTACCTTGAGGTACACCACATTTTATTTTTTGTTCTTTACTAATTTGATTGTTTATTCTAGTATGCTGTCGTCGGTTTGTTAAATAACTTTCAAAATACCTAAGTGCTGTGCCTCTTATACCTAAATCTTCGAGTTTTTCCAATAACATGTTATGATCTACGGTATCAAAAGCTTTACGAAGATCTATAAAAACTGCTAAAGATGGTATGCTATTATCCAAACAATTATAAATCTTCTTTGTCAAATTTAGTATGGCATCTTGTGTACTTTTCTTATCGCGAAACCCATATTGAGCAGAGGATAACAAATTAAATTTATCTAGAAATTGACTTAATCTATTTTTAACTACTTTCTCAAATATCTTAGCCAATGAACTTATTAACGAAATGGGCCTGAAGTTTTCTGGTTCTGTAATATCACCGCTTTTGTAAATTGGTGTAACTATGGACAATTTAAGAGCATCGGGGAAAATTCCTTGTTCAAATGATTTATTAATTAAGTATGCAATTGGTTCTACTATATAAGGTAAAATTATTTTAAGTGTTTCTGCTTTTAAATTATCATAACCTGGAGCCTTTTTGTTTTTTAGTTTAAGTATAATATTTTTTATTTCATCTGAATTTGTTGGAATTAAAAACATTGAATTTGTATTTGTTTTAACCTTTTCAATATATGTAGGATCTGCTTTAACACTTTTAGCTAAATTGACACCAATATTTACAAAAAAGTAATTAAAAATTTCACACATTTCTGATGGATCTGTTGTTAACTCGCCTACACTATTTTTTATATTTGCAATTTTTTTCGAATCTGGAATTTTTAGTATTTCATTAACCGTTATCCACATATTTTTCGAATTGTTTTGATCTTTGTTTATTTGCCCTTTGTAATAATTGATTTTTGCTTGCTTGATTTTTTTTTCTAATTCTTTCTTGTAATTTAGATAAGTTTGTTTTAAAGCTAAGTTATTTTGTTGTTGCTTATATTTGATATACAGATAATTTTTTTGGTTTACAGAGTTAACTAGAGATCTTGTCATCCATTTTTTTCTTTTTCTCTTATTGTTTTTAATCCTAATATTTTTTGTAGAATTTTGTACACTCTGCTGAACAGCATCAATAAATTCTTTAGTTTCAGTTTCCAGATTACTGTTATTATTTAAAATTTTTTCCCATGAAATACTTTTTATTTGTTGGATAAGCGTTTTATCATCAATAATTTGATAGTAGCGACATTCATTACGTATATTAATGCTTCTTCCAGGAAGAACTAATTGTAATAGAACTGTGTGATGATCTGTTAATGATGTTGGTATTGTTATTGGAATAAGTGTATCAAAATTATAATTTTTTGTTTTAATAAAAATATGGTCCAAGCAGGTCTTAGAATTATTTTGTATCCTAGTAGGTGTATTAATTGTTGAAAAATACCCATGTTCATTCATAATGCTTTGGTATGTATTTTGATTCTCAGAATCAACCAATAAATCAATATTTATGTCACCTATAAAAAAATTGTAATCGGAGTTTTCATTTTCATCCTGTAAAATTCCATCTAATTGATCTAGGAAACTTTGCATATCACTAGCGGGAGATCTATAAAATGAATATATGAAAAATATTTTATTTTCGTAATTTATTTTTAATTTTAGTAACTTTGAACCATTTAGATCAATTGTTGTATGGAAATTATATATATCAGTTCTAACAAACACAAGTATGCCATCATTTTGATTGTATTTTCCAAAGTTATATAAAGTTTTGTAGCCTGAAATGTTGAAAACTAGTGGGTCCGGAATTTGCCAAGTCTCTGATAATACAATACAATCGAACGGAGCATCTAGGGTTTCCATAAAAATTATAAATTCGTCAAAATGTTTTCCAACACTGCAAATATTTTGATGTAAAACTTTAAAATTCCCATTGTCTTTGTTTATTCTTAAAACCTCAGATGCTTCCGCCGCTGATTGTAAGGAGTGTGTTATTATTTTTTCTACTTGAAAATCTCTTATGTAGGGATCCATTTAAGATTTGTTATTTGTAAAATCTACCAGAAAGAAAATGTAAAAAATGTGTTATACTACTTACGTGACCTTAAAATATTCCCAAAACACTATTATTAAAACTGTACACAACACCTACACATTAAATAATATTAAAATAATAAATGTGAAATAAAATATTGAGTGTCTCTTAATATCAAATGTTAATACCGGGAGTATATAATATTTATTTAGTCTGTTATTATTTGCCAGCGATTTAGATTACTGATTTCTGAGCTAGCCTTTCACTTTTCTTTATTTGTTCCTTGCCTTTTTTCTTCTCCTGGGGTCCTTTTACAGTTCCCTCTTTTTGAGTATTCTTCAGTTTGTCTCCTTGATTTGGGTTTGTTTGTGTTGTACTTTTAATTTGGTTCTTGTTATTATTTGGACGATGAACCTCAATTTCAATAATATTTTCAATAATATTTTCAGTTTCTGTTTCTTTTGGTGTGGGTGTTGCAGGTTCACTTGCTACTGGTGGGGCAAATACTGACGATGTATTTGATTCGCTAGTATTCCCATCTAATATTTCCTGAGCTGAGTAAGCACTTCCTTCGATTATTACCTTGCTTCCCCTAATAATTGCACTTTTATTTTGTGCCCTTGCCTCTTTTAAGGCACCAACTAGGATTTTTCTTTCTTCTTTATCTTCATCTATAAGGTCGTCGCAGATAGATATTCCTGAATTTTTTAAATGTTTTCCATTTCTCACTACTTCATGCTATTTTATAGCCGTTGTAAAGGAAAGGAAAATGGGACGCACGGTATCTCTATTTCTTCCAATTCTGTATGCGTTGTTAATTTCAAATGGTGCAATTTTTACTTGAAGGACTATATTTATTAAATGTAATATTATTTCTAATGTTTTTTCTTGATTCTCTTCTGCTTCTTCCTTAATCCCATATATTATAGTATTATTGTATTTGTTTTTTCTTTCAATATATTTAAGTTTTTCTTTTAGTCTTGTGTTTTGATCCTCCAGATTTGCTACTTTTTCTTTTAAATTCTTATTTTCTTCAGTGACAGCTAGTTTAAGAGTTTTTATTTCTTCTTGTACCTCATCTATTTTTTTAACCAATTTGTCATCTATATTTTTTAATAAATTAAAAATATCTTGGGTTGTTACATTTTGTCCATTGGCAATGCTCATAATTATTGCTTTTACCTCGTATTTTATCGTTAGTATATGTATATCAGGTATATCTTATCAGTACGAACTAGTTTTTATTCTAATAATTGAAATATTTGTCTAAAGACTTACAATTTTCACACTTTTTCGGATTTCCTTAGGATTTGAACTAAACTTGCACAACATTAATATAAAGCTTGTATTTTTCTGCATTTGCTCATATAACTTTTGAACCTAACTTTTGATTTACTACCACAATAATCACAGGAAATGAAGAGCTTTCATATCTACATATCGTCGGCTGTATATTAGTATTAGTATGCTGCCAGCTTTTGTTTGTATGGATGAGATGAACTATTATTTATTGTAATATCCGTATGTGATGGCTTATGAAATATCCCAAAACTATGGCCTTTATTATTTTTAATAATATTTAAGTCTAAAAAATTAATTGAATTATCCTTCTCTGTTTCCATAGTAAATTTAATATTAGGGTGTATAGTATTGATAAAAACTAATAAAGAATTTAACTGTCTACTAGTACCAGTAAAAGCAGTCAATATATCATCAACATATCTATGCCAATACAGACAATGTTTTTTGTAATGTTATTGATGTTTTCTTAAGTACTTTGTTTTGTTAAATTATTTCGTATATATATTGGATACCGAATTGTAAATAGTCACATTTGAAAAAGAAGTTGTACTTCGAAACATATGTCATGTTAGTGTTTTTTTTTTTAATTTTTATTTTTAAAATAAAAGTGTGAAAATCTACCAAATTTGGTTTTACTCTTTCAAAATTAAATGGATTTTCATCAAGTAAAGGCCGAAACAATAAATAAGTCTCATAACGCCAAATATGTCTATGTTTTTGTTCAATAAGTAGTCAGTTACTTTATCAAATACAGAGAAAATAGATCCTACATTCATATCCTTAATTTATTATGAATAAAAAATTTACAAAAAATATAAACTGCAATGAGAATACTTATGGGTCATTCCACCAAATAAGTTCATTTTTACGGGGCGACCCTCACGGATTTTGTTCAAAATTTGTGGAAGTGTTCCCTATAATAAGAAAAAAATTCCCTGTGAGTTTTAGCCCTCAATATGCAGCGGTTCTAGAATTATGATTTTTTTGAAATTTTGAGAAAACATTTTTTCAAACTCTTTCTTCATTTTTTTTATGAGGAAAACGTTTTTATTAAAATTCACGGAAATTGGTATCTTGTGGGAAAAATTCTCAGCTTTTGAATAAAAATATTCGTTTTATCATAAACATAGCAATAGACCCTTAAAAATCAAATTAAAGTGGAAAAGTCGATTTTTTTCGATGTGCGATGCAAGATACGTCAAATTTGAATTTTTTTTCTGAAAGCTGAGAGTTTTTTACACAAAATATATTGTTTTCGCGTTGTGCATATTTTTTGTTCTATCACAATTAAATTAAACATTATATCCGCTAAGTATTATGCGATTATTCGGAATGGTAAAATAATTTTCCATTAAATATCTAAATTAAAATATTTAAAAATTTTAAACTGCTCGCTAAGGAATTGAGTTCATACGATGCAGATGGCGCTCATAACTCCCTCTATTTATTTACTTTCTGTGAATATTTGTTGACTGATGTCTTTCATTTTTCTGTAGTTACTTGAGAGCTTGACCTTATCAAAAATATAATTGCTCAAGTTTATAATTATTATTGTACTTGTTCGGTTTTTATAACAATGAGTAAGCGTATAAGGTTGACAGTGAATTGTTATAATCCGTTTAATGAGCCACGTAAGTGACTATGATGTATTCTACCTCATATGTATAACCTCTAAATGAAATTGATTAAATCAGAGGCTCAGTGTTTAATATTAATCTTTAATAAATAATTATTTGGAATTTGTAGATAAAAAAGGAAACCAGGAATTACGAAAATTTCCCGATGAAGATCGTTGGAAATTTCCAGATGCAGATGAAAATTCAATGTTATGTGTACGTTGTAGATTTCGAGTTAGAGAATATATTCCACCGGTACAAGAGGATGATGATATTATTTCAAGTTAAGTGAGTGTTGAGAGCCTGAGTATATCAGGTGAAATTAGTAGTACTCCTGAAAGTAGTCTACCTAGAACTGTCAGTAATTGTAGCGACGACCTTGTCGATTTAAATGATCATTAGAGCGGTTTTTGAAAATTCCTTCTATTGAAAAAGACAGGTGAGAATCTTCTCATTGATTTGAATTTTTTCATACTGAATTTATCCTATTTAATTATTCTCCTATGTATTTGATTTTAGATTATATTCGGAAAAAAATTACGGAGTAAAAAAACTTGACGAGTGCTATGCTGCTCTTGAGAATAAGTTTTAATCACAATTTGGAATATTACCTGAATCTACGTACAGTAAAATAAATCAAGATCACTGTTCAATGATAGCTAAAGTGAAAGAATTATATGATGCTGAAAGTGACAAGTAAATTTTTATAACATTTGATTATTTTAAAATCTCTTGATTTCATAATGCTGATGCTATCGATTTCTTCTTTCACAGATCAATAAAAAAAAGTTACTCTCAATTTTGCCTGATAGTTGGGAAGTCAGTCATATAGCACATGAGTTTAACTGTTCGCGAAAATTGGTTCTAAATTCCAAAAAAGAAATCAGTGAATCTAAGAATGTTGACTCAAACTCTAGTGGAATGGATATTCAAAATCCGGCGGGTAATCAGCCGCTCAATTTGGATGTAACAAAACTTGTTATTGACTTCTACGAAAGTGAAGAGAATTCTAAACAATTAGCGGGCATGAAAGATTTCAAATCTGTGAAGGATTGTGATGGTAATCGAATCCGAGTTCAAAAAAAGTTAGTTTTATGTAATTTGAAAGAATTATACCAGAATTTTAAAGCAAAGTACGATAAAGTACCAATCGGATTTTCAAAATTTGCTGCTTTAAGGCATGCTCATTGTATTCTTGCTGGAAGTAGTGGTACACATGTTGTATGTGTATGTACAATTCACCAAAATGTTAAATTATTGCTAGAAGGTAATTTAGTATTGAATATTCTTCATAATTGTATTTGGCTAAGTTATTAATCTAATTAAATTTTCTTATTTAGGATGTAATTTTCAAAAATTTGCAAAAAATACTGATTGGATTATGGAAACTCAGCCAATTTATAAGAGTTTACTAAGTAAATTGGTTTGTAATAATCCAACGGAATCGTGCTTCTTCAGAAGTTGCAATAGATGTCCAAATAATGAAGAAATCGTTAATCATTTTCGTGCGTCGTTTAAAGAATCTGATGTAAATGAAATCCAGTATAAAATGTGGACATCAACCGATCGATGTACTATTGTCAATGTTACTTCAGATTCCGATGACTTTATTGATTCTTTAGTGACACAACTTGATAAACTTTTAAAACATGATTATATAGCAAAAATACAGAGTCGGTTTTTCTCTAATACGAAATCAAATTTAAAGAATGGTGAATTTGCGGTAGTTTTTGATTTTGCAGAAAACTATGCATTTGTTGTGCAAGAAGCTGCCCAAGGCTTCCATTGGAATAATGACCAAGCTACTATATTTCCAATGGTGGTTTACTATAACGAAAATGATACTATTAAGCATTTTAGCTTAGTTGGTATATCGGATTGCCTTAAACATGACACAATTTTGATTTATTTATTTCAAGAACAATTGATTGCTTTGCTAAAAAAAAAATTTGCTGTTGTCCATAAGATATTTTACTTCTCAGATGGTGCACCACAGCAATTTCAAAATAAAAAGGCCTTTACTAATGTATGTTATCATTATGCTGACTTTGGAATTATTGCTGAGTGGCATTTTTTTGCCACTGCCCATGGCAAAGGACCATGCGACGGGCTTGCAGGTTCAGTAAAACGCTATGCTGCTAGAGCTTCATTACAAATGGATAATTGTTCTGTTCCCGCCTTAGATAAAAGAGACCGGAGATGTAACATTGCACATTGCGCATGTTGTCTATTCCAAACCTAAGTAACCCACCAATTAAAAATCATTGTGTTCACGACGCCACCCGAATTGCTCCGAAATTTCTATTCTTTGCTTGTCTCCGCGTGAGTAAATCATTTATGGACCGTCGTTTTTGAATTATTTGTTGGTGTTATTAGCAATTTAAAGTGTCTTAGTTATTCAATTTCAATTTGAAAATGCCACGATGTATGGTGAAAAATTGTATATACTAATAATATGTGTCAATGTTATGAAAAATAAGAAATATATTCGTTTTCAGCGGTAAATATTTGTTGACGTTTTGACATAAAGTCGCCATGATTCTTTGAGCTGAATACTTCAGATCCGCATTAAGGGGTTTCAATAAATATTTAATCTAAATAAGAAGTAAATAGGCATTGTTACTAACGAAATTTTGTTTTTAAAAAGTAGTTTTATAAGAATATTTACTAAAAGTGGTTTTTAGCCCTTTATTAGATATTTTTACAAGAATATTAAATGAAATACAGGTTCACCTACTTAAAATTTCACAGTTTATTTTATTTGCGGTTAAATCAGAAGTGACATTTGAATCTTAAAACCAAGCAAAACGCGCAATATGATCTAGTATAAGCAAAAAATACTAAAGTTACGGAAATTAGTCATATTATTAGTAAAATGTTACATTATAAACCCCTAAACAACTCGAAAAATATCTTCGTTTGATAACAGGATCAATAAATCCGAATCTCTAAATTTTGGAGCTAAATGCTCTGATAAAAGCATGCGACCGATAGGGGTTACAAAAATAATCGATTTATCGTTTTCATGAAAATCGATTTATCCGTTATAATTAATCGATTATCTTTAATAGATTATTTTTGATTAATCGAACATTTCTAATAAATTTTTTTCGTTTTTTTAGGTAATAGAATAATCGATTATAAAGGAATTACAAAAAGAGAGTAGATTTATTCAAAATATTCGATTTATTGAAAATAATCGATTTTTTAGAAAAATCGATTTATTGTTTAATAGACTTTTTAAATTAATCGATTATTTTTGATTAATCGATTATTTTCGATTTTTCAAAGGTATTCAAATAATTTGTTTTAAAATACAAAAAATAGATTATATAAAAATAATCGATTGATCGAATATAATCGGTTATATTATATTATTGATTTATCGGTAAATCAGCTTTTTATTAATCAATTATTTTCGATTTTTCAAAGAAAATTAAATAATCAGTTTTAAAAGGAATATAAAAAAAGAAAAGGATTATTTATAAATAATCAATAATTATTCAGTTTTTTTTTTGGAAAATCGATTTATCGTAGAATCTTCTTAATTAATTGGTTATTTTCCGTTAATCGATTATTTTCGATGTTTCAAAAATGATCGAATAATTGATTTTAAAGGAAATAATTCTTTTTTTTTTTTTAAATCGATTTATCGATTATTCGATTTTTTAATTAATCGATTATTTTTGATTAATCGATTATTTTAGATTTTTCAAAGATTATCGAATAATGTTTCAATGGAAATACGACAAAAAAATAGAAATTAAAAATAATCGATTATTTAAAATAAACGATAATTCGTTTATTATTTTTTGTAAACACTGATTTATCGGTTAATTGGCTTTTTAATTAATCTATTTTTTTTTGATTTTTTAAAGATAATCAAGTAGTCAATTTTAAAGGAAATACGAACAAAAATAGATTGTTTGAAAATAATCGATTGATCGAAAATAATCGATTATTATTAATGATCAATAATTTATTTCGATAATCACCCACTCCTAGCGACCAAATGACTTTTAATAGGTTTAAATTTTAAAATGTTATCTGGTTTCAGACATATACATTTCTAGAGTTTTATGTGACGCATCCTCAATATTAATTAATATTCCTAAAGAAACAAGCTTTAATATATCTTTTTCTGAGGTTATAATACAAAACAACATTTTCTCATTTTGACTAAATTTTAATATTATGTGATAGTCGTAGAAAAAATATAATGTTCAACTCACAAGGTTTGATTTGCATTATTCGCCTGCGCACATGCTTTTTTATAATACTCTTAGACAATGAGTACCATTTCTTACTCGATTAACAATATTCTATTTCAACATTTTACTGTAGTCTCTTACAGAAAAGTCCATAGTAAATAATAGCTAACTAAATATTCTATTAAAGGTCTTCTCTTTACATAAAATGTCGTGGCATCTGTTTGATATTAAAAAATCACGTTAAATTTATTTCATAATACAAAATTCCATTAAACGTATATTTGAAATAAATCTAATAGTTCATTATGATGCTAATAAACAAAGTCCGGACCCTGTCACAGAGTTCGAGTCCCTGCCCAGTTCCCCCACTCCGTTAACCTTTCTTTAGAAATTGGCAACATTTACGCAGGTTAAACACCGGTGTATGTTATATCTCTGGTCTCTTTTATCTAAGGTTCCCGCGCATTTTAAGATTTATTTATATATTTTTTTTATCTGTTTTCATTTGGGCTCACAATATTAATTATTTATATTTATTAATTGCGTTTTTATATATAACCACTTTGCGTTTGGTAATATCAATATTTAATATATTTAATAATTTTCATTATGTTTATAATTAATTATTATAAAGGTTTGCTTTCTTCACCTATATATTTACCCATTCCTACATATTCCGATATTTAATCGCCTTCCTTCTGAACTTTGAACCATTTTTTTTTGGCTTTTCGCCGTTTCTTCGAATTGTCAAAGCCGCAACTACGGGGAGAACGAAACCGAACAACGGGCTCGAAACATCGAACCATCGAAACACCGTACTCGGAATTTTTGTTAATAATTCAAAGCCGGCAAACCCGTGAACGAAAGTTTATATTTTTTCGCGTTACGAATTGTGTTGCGCTTCGCATTGCGCGAGTTGAAGAAAACCTGCATTCCCGGATAAAGAAGACAATTGACCTTCCCTCCTATTCCGGTAAGTTAAGTAAACCTTTAATTTCTTTTTGTAGAACCTTGATTTCATTCTTGTTCAGCAGATATATGCAAATAATTTAATTAACACTAAAAAGTGGATCCTTTATGAACTCAACGTCCCTATTAAATACAGTCCGGAACTATTGGAAAAATAATTAATTATTCCTGTAAAGTTTATTAAGGTGAAAATAACTTATAACTTCACCAAATAAGCTAGTTCCATTACACAAATGGATAATAAAGAACATATACTGACACCACAAAATTTACATTCCTGGGCAATCAAGAATTTCACAGGCATTGATTTTACTTTTATAACGAATGCTAATTATTTAATCAAAAAAACTGTGTTAGACGTACGATATTCTCCATCGAAAACGGTAAAGGGTACACACTCATTGCACACTTTTTCACCAATAAAAGATGAAATTGGATATGCTTTTATTAAAACGGTATCAACATCTGAAAAATGTTCGAAAATAAAAGTATTTTAATTATAAAGAATCTGCGTTTAATTTAATTGTGATAGAACAAAAAATATGCACATCGCGAAAACGATATATTTTGTGTAAAAAACTCTCAGCTTTCAGAAAAAAAATCTTGCACCGCACATCGAAAAAAATCGACGTTTCCACTTTAATTTGATTTTTAAGGGTCTATTGCTATGTTTATGATAAAACGAATATTTTTATTCAAAAGCTGAGAATTTTTCCCACAAGATACGAATTTCCGTGAGTTTTAATAAAAACGTTTTCCTCATCAAAAAAAATGATGAAAGTTTTTCTCAAAATTTCAAAAAATCATAATTCCAGAACCGCTGCATATTAAGGGCTAAAACTCACAGGGAATTTTTTTCTTATTATAGAGAACACTTCCACAAATTTTGAACAAAATCCGTGAGGGTCGCCCCGTAAAAATGAACTTATTTGGTGGAATGACCCATATATACAAATATGAAAGATAGAATAAATTAAAATGTAATTAAATAAAATTGTAAATCTACTTTTGCGAATTGATTCTGGGTCTCTGGTTTGTGGTTAGTTAACATGAATTCCACTTCAAATTTTGTTAATTTTGTTAAGTGTTTGGTGTTTAAATCTTTGAAATAAATGTCACACTTAAATGGTTTTTTTATTATGGTGAATTATTAAATGTCGCTGTAACTCAAACTTTCTTCTAAATTCTTTGGAACAAAAGTCACATTTAAATGATTTTTCATTAGTGTGAATTACTAAATGTCTCTGTAAATAATATTTGTCATTAAATGGCTTGGAACAAATGTAACAATTAAATGATTTTTTATTAGTGTGAATTTGAATATGTCGCTTTAAGTTAAATTGGCGATTAAATTTTTTGGAACAAATGTTACAGTTGAATGGTTTATCATCAGTGTGGTTTGTTTTTAAATGTTCCTGTACATTGAATTTTGTTTTAAATGCTTTAAAACATATGTCGCATCTAAATGGTTTTGAATTAGTGTGAATTAATAAATGTCGATGTAAGATAGATTTTTGATTAAATCTCTTAGAACAAACTTCACACTTAAATGGTTTTTCATAAGTGTGAATCATTAAATGACGCTGCAGGGTATATTTGTCATAATATTCTTTGAAACATATTTCACATTTGAATGTTTCGTTGGTGTGGTTTATTAAATGTCGCCGTAAGCCAGATTTGTAATTAAATTCTTTAGAACAAATATCACACTTAAATAGTTTTTCATTAGTGTGATTCATTAAATGTCGCTTTAAGCCAGATTTGTTAAAATATTTTTTGGAGCAAATTTCACAATTAAATTTTTCTTTATTAGTGTGAACTATTAAATGACGCTTTAAGCCAGATTGGTAAATAAATTTTTTGGAACAAATTTCACACTTAAATGGTTTTTTATTAGTGTGCTTAATTAGATGTAGCTTCAAGTCACCTTGGTGAATACATTTTTTTAAACAAATTTCACACTTTAAAGATTTATCATCATTATGTATTATTTTTAAATATTTCTGTAAAGCAGATTTAGGTTTACTTATTTTTGATGATTTTTCATTAGATTGAATTATTAAACGCTGCTGTATACTGGAAAATTGACTGATTTTCAAACAAACTTTTCTTGATTTATGTTTCACTACATGATTAAAATGGTGCAGAAAAAAATCAAATTGTGTCACTAATTTTCCACAAAACTCACAAACCACGATGCTTCTACCAAAATGTCCGTCGATATGTTTCAATCTTGATTTAGAAGAAGAGAAATCTGTAAATAAAAAATACCGCTAAATCAACAAAATGACTACAATTTATTTTTACGTTGGAGTTTTTTGCAAGCCATAATAATAATAATAAATCCACAAAACAGTTACAAAACTGTTAAGAGCAAACATGACGGGCGCTCCTCCACCAAAAATCAATTTTACATTTGAGGCAGTTAAAAAAAATTGTAAAAAAAAAATGGTTCAGGCCAATCGTTGTAAAAATGAACCAAGAATTTCGCTAAACCGCGAAAAACTTATATTTTTAAAGAAAAACAAAAATTTCAACTTTTTAATAAATTTAATTTTTTGGCTCTTTACCGGCATTCTATAACACATATCTTAACTATTTTCTAAATAACTTTTTTTCAAAAAGATTACCAATTTTAAACAGGACCGAAGATTAACATAGTTTTCATTCCGATACTAATTCTATTAAAACAATGATACCAGTGAATATGGCAACGCTGCTAGTCTTTGAAGCCCGTGGTTAAAAGGGTAGCTGCCGTTTAGTTAAATTTGTTAATTCCTGTGTCGAAAAATAGGTAGTTGTTTTTGAAGAGGAGCGAAATTATTGTGATCGTCTTAGTTTGTTGTTGAGGCGTTGTTAGGTTTTTGTTTAGTTTAGTTTTTAGTTAATTTATGAAATGAAAAATTCTGAAAGGCAAAAATGCACATCTGACAAATTTCTATTTTATTTGTTTGCTGCCAGAGTTAGTAAATCCTAGAAAAATACGACATGTGCCAATTAGGGAAAAGAGATTGTTAAGAATTTTGCACGCTTAAAAAAATGTGTAATATACAGGGTGTTTCTAAATACATGCGACAAAATTCAGGAAATGAGTGCTCGTATGAAATTAAGATGGGTCTTTTCTATAACAAAATTTCCTCAGCCCACCCCTTTTCGAGATATCACCCTTAAAAAGTGGTGACTAAAATTGAGTTTTTATTTTTTTTCTAAAATTTCAGTAAAGCTAGAAACTTGAAATTCTGTAATCGCAAAGGACTAACCACGGGTATTTTTTTCAATATTTCTGTTACATTATAGGGGGGTGAAATTAGCAACATTTACTTTATTTCATATCAAAACTTTTTTTCGAGATGAACTTTTATGAAATCCTTGATTTATTTAATTTTTTTTATTCTTGAATTTTTTTTTCCAAAACCAATAGCTTCAGAGAAAAAAAATTAACACCCTAATTTATTATTATTTTTTTTTTTTATAAATTGAGTGGAAAACAGTGTAACGGGCTTGTAACTATCGTATCGTACACTCTGTCATTATTCGTTTCTTGCAATAATTTACACCAGAAGATAGCACTTAACAAAGCGTTTTAGCCACTAATTTTGGCGAATTTTAAGAAATCATTAACAAGACACTAGAGGCTTAAATTTGGGGATTATATTAAGAATAGTGCTGTCGAGGAATGCATTTATTTTCATTATGATATTTCAAAATTAAAGCCCTTTTAGTTTTTTTGGGAAACTGGAAGGAATTAAAACATTAAAATATATGCATATTATAGATATTATTGCCTAATTTATTTTGCCAAAATTTAAATATTTTGAGATATTCTTGTCCGATAATTATAAGGTGTATGAACACCTTAAGATTGAAAGAGAATTAACTTTAATTCATGAGATGCAAAGCATCGTAATTGTCGCGTCACAAAAACCACCTGCTGCCAAGAGAAAATTTTGATTCAACAGTATTGTATATTTTGTGTTGTAAAAGAGAAAAAAATTAACATTTCGTGTTTTAATAGTTATTTTTTTAATTTAATAATCTATGTAAAAAAAAATTTTTTTAATACAGACTTTAAAAAATTGTTAAATTAATATACTTATTTAATTGTACTTATATTTGTTGTTCCTTTAATACAATAAATACAATTTACCTATCTCCAATTCATCACTTTCCGTATCCATATACCTAGGGTCCGATTACAATTAGAAAAACACCGCTACGTCATAACTATTATTTCGAATTTCCAATATACAGGGTGTCCCGAAATTAGACGGTCATATTTTAACAGCGTAATCTACATCCTACAAGTATTAGAAATTAAAAAAAACCGAATTCAAAAACGTGCAGGTGCCGTCACCCAGAGCTGGGACGAATCCTCGAAAAAATGGATTCGAATCACGAATCCGAATCACGAGATGTGATTCGAATCACGGATCCAATGTTCGAATCCTTTTTCAAAATAAAAGGATTCAATCAAGTGATTCGAATCCTTTTTTTCGGATCACGGATACGAATCACGAATCAGTGTTATACTGTGATAATAATTATATTTGCTTTCGAAACTAATACTGTTTCATACCTCGGTCCTAAAATATTTAACGCACTTCCGGTGGAATTTAAAAACCTAAATTCGATAGGTCTTTATAGATCTAAATTGCAATAATGGATATTAACTAAACAAGGATAAATATTTTAAGATTTTATTAATTTAAATATAACTAAAATCTAAAATCATTTAGCTAAAAAGAATTTTACTTATTTGCAATTATCCAATTATTTATGTATATGATAATTATTTATAAAATATTCAATGCTGTAGCTAGTTTGTATCTATAATAAATAAAAGTATTAGAAATTAAAAATTAAAAAAAAAAACGACTTCAAAAATGTGCAGATGCCGTCATCACATCTTAACCAAATTTATATGGAACCATCCCTGAGGTACCCCCTTACTAACAAAAAAAGAATCATATGAATCGGACAAGGCGGTAAAGCATTATCGCTAAACATACATAAAAAATGAAGAGTTTGAGGATTTTGTCATGGACCCAATTATTAGATTTTGACCAAATTTATATGGGACCACCCTGAAGTACCCCCTTTCTAACAAAAAAAGAATCATTAAAATCGGACACCGTGTTAAAGAATTATCGCTGAACATACATAAAAAAAAATTAAAAAAATATTGCGACGAATTGAGAACCTCCCTCCTCCTTTTATGAAGTCGGTTAAAAATAGGAGTGAAAGTTTATGTAAACATAGGTCCGAAAACGTTTCGTTTTCGAGATACAGGGTGTTACAAGTGAAGTCCAGATGAAATATTTTCTAAAATTTCTTTAGTTACCGGTTTTTCAAAGTAAAAAAAAATAAAATTTCTAATTCTACAGACCTACTAATTATTGTTTACACTTTCGAATAAGGTAACATGCTTTTCTCTTGAAAATGGCGCGTCCTAGCGAGATGCAACAAATGTAGCTTTATTATACAGAAAATATTGGTTTTCCAAATTTTATAGTCAAAAAATCTGATGTGTCCAACACATGACTGTCCTATCTAGTTATTATAGGCTTTTTCTGGTTATTTTGTACAACTTATTGCAGTACCTCTATAAATGTTTAGAGGGTAAACTAAATATATACATTTTCCACATACATCTATCTACCTCGAAACATTTTTCTATAGTTATTCATTGAAAACGAAAATACTAAAAAATTTAAATTTAGCAATTTTCCTACAATTTTTCCATTACGGTCCATTTTAGAAAAATCATGTATAAACAAAAATTATAGAGATCGATATCGCAAACAACTTTTAGTTTAGTTTAGTTTAGAATTTTGCACATTTTGTCAAATTTCTCGAATACGGACCATTTCAGGAAATTTTGACAAAAAGCAAAAATTATAGATAATAATATTAGAAGTAACTTTTATTTGAATAATTTTCTTCTCCAAACATAAATAACAGATATATTCAATAAAATATAAAAACGGCCTCCCATAAAGTACCCCCCCAGATGTTCCGACTTTGTCCAAAATCTAATTATTTCACGTCAGGCCGAAATAAAACTTAAGTTTAAAATTTAGTGTTTTTCTGTGTATCGGTTCATGAGTTATGGTGGATATAGACACACACGGCAATTTTACCCTAAGCTCCCCCTAATTTACCCACCTAAGAAGATGATCAATAATTGGGGTTTAGTCCAATAAATGAAGCGTAAAAAGGTAAGTATTTGTAACAAATTTTACCTAATTATCTTTAAACGTTTAGAAAATATTTACAAAAGTGTGGTATCAGGACTTCACCTTTAACACCCTGTATCTCGGAAAAGAAAAGTTTTCGGACCTGTTTATATGAACTTTTACTACTATTTTAGGATGTAGATTACGCTGTTAAAATATGACCGTCTAATTTCGGGACACCCTGTATATCATCTATAACTATCAATAAATAAAAAATATTTGAGATGTTTGGTTTAAAAATAGTATTCCTACATTCGTTTATTAACAAGCCACTAACCCCCAGTAGGCGGCGATAGCCAACGAATTATACCTGAATTGTAATCGGACCCTTCAGGGTACGACACACAACATTGCCAAATTTATGTAGCAAACAAGGTTCCAAATACTTTAAAGGGAGCTCGTGAGATTCGTGCGGTGTGACGTCAGAAGGGACTGGATTGCTCTTAAGATTAAAATATTGCTGAAGATTATCAAGTTGCAATTCGTGATTTTAATATATTGGGTGGTTAATTAAAAAAAATTCACACTTTGGCTGTATTAGTGTGATTTTATTAAAATGTTTTTTAATTAAACTTTAGAATAAAATCTTTGAAACAAATGTCACACTTAAATGGTTTATCATTAGTGTGAATTATTAAATGTTTATGTAAATAAGATTTGTCATTAAATGGTTTGAAACAAAAGTTACAATGAAATGATTTCTCATTACTGTAAATTTGAAAATATCTGTTTAAGTAAGAGATAACAGGAGATGTAGTTACAAATATCGTGCGGTTCAGAATAAGACATATTCTAAGAGACACAAGCGGGTATAATATCCGCTGTTGCCATATGCCTATTTTATTATTTTCGTTTTGTTTACAAAATTGTTTACATAAATTAAAAAAGCTAAAATAATTCAACCTATTTTATTGCAACTGAACCCAAAAAATTTTGAATCATTAGTTATATCAAATTTAACTAAATTATATATAATTTCACTAAATTAGATGTAATTATTTTTAATAAATTACCAAACTTGTTAATGGTATGTTGAATATCAAGTATCTTTTAAGAGATGTGGCAACAGCTAGCATTTTGTAGGCGGGGCATATTAAGTTGTTTATTACGAGCTTACACAACGGATTATAAAATATTTATTCGTTATTTCATCAACATGTTTTGTCAGTTGTAGAGATTGTTTAGTGTTATTGTTCATCGGTTTTTTTTCAGTTTTTTCTTGTAAAAGTGATTTTCTGTTATTTTGTTAAAATACAGACTTTAAACATGGTGAAATAGTGCATTTTTTTATGAAAATAGTTTTGTAATAAATTAAATTAGAGAACATTTTCGACAATTTATGTAGTTACCTTTTTTTTTGTAAAATGAGTAGTTTTAGTGCAAGAGCGAACCAACGTTTACTATTCAGTATATCTATTTCAAAATTAATCAATAATTGGTTATGATTAAAAAGTGTAATAAAAAAGTGAACATTTCCACAATTTGATTTTCTGAATTAGTTTTAGTTCAAATTAAAAGAATTTTGACTAAAAACTGCGTTTTAAGTAGCATTTTTTTTTTAATTTGATAAAATAAATTTCCCCTTTTTTATTTAATCGCATTCAAAATTTGCATGTGCCCTTAAAATTAAATTTAAAACAACTTTTATTCTTCGATCGACTAAGGCGTGAACTTCATGCCTATTCATTTGCAACATCTATCTTTTTATTTTATTTTTAAAACTATTTACGGATTTTGTTTCTCTTATATCTACAGGCAGATAATTAAGTAGTCTAGAAGAGTTATGTACAAATCCTCTTTGGCTTATTGTTTTTGAAAAGTAGTCTACATGAACGAGATTATCGGTGTTCTCGAATTGAGGACCACTACCTGCACAGACCAAATAAGTGCACCGAATTGCGGACCGTACTAAGGATTAGGGATTAAGGTGGTAATGAGGGTTTATTGCGTTAACTAGATTACTGAGAGAGATTTTTGTACCTGGAAATATGACACGAATTGAGGAACAAACTTCTCAATAATTGAAGTATCTTATCACTATACCCATTTATAATATTATTATTTGTCTTCTGATGGATTTGCAAAATTTGAAGAAAAGTACGAATTCAGATAAAAATAGATATTTATTGCACAATTTACAATTTATAATTAATTTTTTAAACATATACATATTATTTACATTTAATACACTTTATGATAATTTGATGCGAATTTTACAAAATCTATTCGTTTTATAGAACCATTTTTATATTCTAACATTTTTGAAGTTAACATATTTAATCTTCGTCTAACAATTTTGTTGTTACATTTAACAGACTCCTTAAGGCTGTTAATACGAATATAAGTATCTGTTTGAAAATTGTTCAAAACATTTACAAATAAATACAATGAAGGGTGCATTGAATAGAAATTTGAATTAAATCTAGAATGAAAGGACTCGCATGCATTGGTAGAATTTTCTGTAGTTACAACAGCTTCAGCCCAAATTGTTGGTGGAAATAAAGAATTTTCTTCAATATAATTCTTTACTAAATAGTCAGCTAAATTTACCACAGCTTTATGCATATGATCGGGCTGAAATTCAGCCAAATCCAAAGCAAAACATTCTCCAACTTCTTCGGGTTTTAAAAAAGACAATCCAAAAAGATACCTCATCCATTTTCCAGTTGCACTTTTTTCATCTTGGTATTCTTTAGCCAATCCCAAACTCTGTATTTTTCTGTACCAAGCTTGGCCAAGATGAAACCTACATCCAATGATCTTTGTGGTGGGCCATTGCGCAGAAATTGCTTTGTGAATAGCTAGTTCATAATCAGCTACAATAATTTTTGGAACAAATATTAAATTAGCATTACAACACTTTTCTTTAAGAATAACGAAAAGTCTTTCGTATGTTAAACGAAGTTTATTCGGTAATAAACAAAAAGCTACTGGTATATAATGGCCGTTTTCTACGATATGAAGTGTGAACAACTGTAAAAAATGTTTCGTACAATATCGAAATGTTCCATCAAGATACACTTTGTCACTACTACACAAAAATTTTAAATTAGTATAGCACGAAAATACTACAATATTGTTAATATTATCAGTGGCCAAGAGAAATGGTTCATTTTTAATTGTTGTCAAATTTAATGTTGGTAAAATATCGAAAACATCTGATACATTGCTTGGTAAACGTGCTTGGACTTGACGTCTTTTGTAATACATATTATTTCTTATGTATGTAATGTCTTTTCTTGTCAAAGCGTCCATTGTATCACTGTTTTCCCCTTAAAACAGAGTGTATGATTTTCGATGGCCGTTCTGTGATATCTTCTACAGCTTTCCGTTTGCTTGCTACACTCAAAATTTGTCTATTTAATTTCTTTATGTCATTTTCATGATTGTGCACTGTTTCTTTTCGAGAAATTATATTATCTGAACCTAGCGTAAATACTTTTGCGTTACATTTACTTACAGTACGAGTCCAAAACTTTTCACCACTTTTAAGAACCTTTTTTTCACGAAACTTATAATCATCCCACACAAGTAACGACTTTCCCTTTTCACTTAAGATCATTTTAATTTCACTCATTTTTACAAGACTGCTCAAAATAAACTAAACACAAAACACTCACTTCAAATATACAGGGTTGGGCATAATTGGCGGAACACCCGATTTGTGGCTCAATTATGGATTGTATTGAAAATTAACCCAAATAAAGTTTTTTGTATATTTTATGTACTATTTAATGACGCTTGGGGATTTTCATTATCTGTCATATTTATCAAGATATGACGTCATCGGATGAAATTTTAAATGAATCACCCTATATTTATATTTTTTTTCAGATAGATCTTTTCTTTCTGAATCCATTAATGTAAGGTTTGAGGGTCTCCGAGTTCATAACAAAATAGAAAGTAAACATTTATTTAATAAAAAATAATAATTATTATCAATCGAAGTATTACAAATCTCTCAAAGTAAGTGTTCGAAGTGAAAGCCTCCAACTGCCTGACAATATCCTAGTCTATCAACAAATGATCTTAAGGCATTTTGATAAACTTCAGGTGTTATTTCTTGAACAGCAATTCTTATTTTGTATTCCAATTCTTCCAGCGAATGTGGCAGGTCCTTATAAACTACTGATTTCAAATGGCACCAAAGAAAAAAATCCAGTGGGGTTAAATCCGGTGACCGTGCCGGCCACTCAATATGTACTCTTCGACCCACCCATCTCTGTGGAAATATTGTGTTCAGGTACTGCCTCACTCTAGCATCGAAATGAGGTGGAGCACCATCTTGCTGGAACCAAATTTCATCAGAAAGTTGTAAGTGATTTCTGTGATTTGGATATAAACGAACTAACTCTGGAACTATCTGCTCTTGAAGTAGTTGCAAATAACGATCACCGTTCAGAGTTCCTCTCATGAAGAATGGTCCAATAATTCTTCCTCTAACTATACCAGCCCAAACATTTAACTTTTGTGGATATTGGGTGTGACCTTCTTCCATCCAGTGAGGATTATGATCAGACCAATACCGGCAATTATGTTTATTTACAAATCCATTGAGACAAAATGTTGATTCGTCGGAAAAAACAATGCTGTTCATCAACATATTATTTCCATTAATGGCATCCATCATTACCTGGCAGAATTGCATTCGCCTATCTGGGTCATCTTCATTCAATTCCTGGTGTAATTGCACTTTATAGGGATGAAATTTATTGACTTTCAGAATCCTCCTTACAGATCTCTCGCTCATATTATTGTCTAACGCAAGCTTTGGAACTGAAGTTTTTGGTTCTTCCTGTACACTTAGAACCACATTAAGTGCATTTTCTTCATCAGTGGCTGTCTTCTTCCGTCCAGATCTGGGATTATTTTTCACACTTCCTGTTTCATTAAACTTGCTCAAATTTCTGGATACTGTAGATTTAGAAATCGGGGAAATCCTGTCAGGAAATGTTTCATTGAACAAATTACAAGCTTCTTGCAGAGATCTCTTTCTGTCTCCAAACCCAATAATCATCAATAGTGTAATTCTTTCACGTTCACTCAGTTCAACCATGGTTTAAATTAATAAAAATTCTCAATAGTATCAAATGCTAAGAGTTATTTATTTTCGCGTATTGGGCTAGTTTGGGTGAAATGAATTGACTTGCAATTAAACTCAACTTGTTTGATTGTCTCCATAAACCAGAATGAATTAAAATCTACAGATTAATAAAAGGTGACAATAGTTTTTATAATATTATAAAAACCAAGTAAACAGTAACACAAAAACATTGGTAGGTATTTCTGTCAGAGATGTACAATAATCGTATTAATAAAACTCAGTGATTAATATCGAGATGTCAATATTACATTTTAATGTCAAAAAGTGAAACCATGGCAAAACAATTGATATTGGTACATTA
Organism: Psylliodes chrysocephalus; assembly: GCA_927349885.1. Lineage (NCBI taxonomy): Eukaryota > Metazoa > Arthropoda > Insecta > Coleoptera > Chrysomelidae > Psylliodes > Psylliodes chrysocephalus. Next base: position 19,524,285 of record OV651827.1, read on the forward strand.
TGATGGCACAGACAACTTTGTGAATAGTTATTCATTAATTATTTAAAAGAACGTTTACCATTTTGTTTTATTATTTTCTGATGATAAGGAAAATCAGAGACCACCCGAACCCCATATTGATGGATTCAGAAAGAAAAGATCTATCTGAAAAAAAAATATAAATATAGGGTGATTCATTTAAAATTTCATCCGATGACGTCATATCTTGATAAATATGACAGATAATGAAAATCCCCAAGCGTCATTAAATAGTACATAAAATATACAAAAAACTTTATTTGGGTTAATTTTCAATACAATCCATAATTGAGCCACAAATCGGGTGTTCCGCCAATTATGCCCAATCCTGTATATTAGAATTTCGAAAGTAAAGTAATAAAATGCTCGTTAACGCAATGAATCATCATTACAACCTTAATCCCTAATCCGCAATTCGGTGCACTTACTATAATTATTTCTCAGAAGCCTGGTCCTCAATTCGTGTCATATTTTCAGGTACAAAAATAAACCCTTCTTAATATTTTCATTTTGGTTCTCAATTCGTGTCTGCCCGAGATTATTAGTATTTGACCTAGTTTTATATTGATGGTCTATAATTTTATGTTTATTTTTAGTTTTATAGGTTTCGATATACATTTTTAAAAAATAAAGTTGCCTTACATCTAGAAAACCAGATTCTTGAAATAGATTATCCGAGGAGTACACTCGAGGCTTACCTAAAATAATTTTAATAAAAGTTTTTTGTATTATATCTATTTTTTGTATAAAGAAAGTCACAGCTGCACCCCATCCAATTATTCCGTACGAAAGTCTAGATTCTATCAATGCATGGTAAATTATTCTCAACTGTGGCAATTCTAAAATAATCTTTAGCAATCTAAATTTGTACATAAAAGTATTTGTAACTTTTCCAATGTGAACATCCCATCTCATATGACAGTAAATAAATATCCAGATATTTGACAGATTTGGAAGATTGTATTCGGATTTCGGTACCATGATTATTGATGCTCAAAAGATTGTATGCAGGTAAAGTATTTTCGTAACATGCAATTATTATATCAAGTTCTACCGAATTTTTTAGATCCTTCCAACTAGACGATTCATAGTAGATCACAGTGTCATCTGCGAAACTAATTATTGTTCCTGATGATGGTAAGTATAAGATGTCATTTAGATAAATTGTAAAGAGTACTGGACCCAATACAGTTCCCTGTGATACTCCGTACTCAATTATTGTTTTATTACTGAGAGTATTATTAATTTCAACATGCTGTTCCCTACTGCTTAAATAGGTTTTTAACAAATAAGATACACCCCTAAAGCCGTAATCAAACAAAGTTTCTAGCAACTGCTTGTGATCCACAGTATCAAAGGCTTTCGCAAGATCCAAAAATACTCCCATACTTGCCTTTCGTTTTTCTTGGCTTAAGTGGATTTCGACGTTAGAACTTTTATAGCAACTGTGGTACATTTGTCTTCTCTGAAACCGAACTGCTTTTCCGATAATTTATGTTTCGATAAAAACTCTATTATTCTGTTTTTAATTGTTTTTTCAATTATCTTAGCGAAATTTGATATAAAACTAATAGGTCGATAATTAATTACCAATTGTTTATCTCCAGATTTATAGATGGGTTTAACTATGCCTGTTTTAAATATACCCGGAAAATGTCCTATGGTGGTTAACGTGAAATAATGTCACACTTTGGCTGTATTAGTGTGAATTATTAAATGTTTTTGTAAGTTAAATTTAAGATTAAAATCTTTGAAACAAATGTTGCATTTAAAAGGTTTTTCATTAGTGTGAATTATTAAATGTCGCTGTAGCTGAAAATTTCTTTTAAATTCTTTGAAACAAATTTTACACCTAAATGCTTTTTCATCGGTGTGAACTACTTTTAAATGTTCCTGCAAACTAGATTTACGTTTAAATGTTTTGGAGCAAATGTCACAAATAAATGGTTTTTTATTAGTGTGAATTATTAAATGAATGTCTAGGTTTGATTTTCGTTTAAATTGTTTCAAACAAATGTTACACTTAAATGTGTTTTTATCAGTATGACTTATTTTTAAATGTTGTTCTAAATTATATTTACGATTAAACTTTTCGGAGCATACGTCACACTTGAATGGTTTATCATCAGTGTGGTTTCTTATTAAATGTTCCCGTACACTAGATTTTCTTTTATATGCTTTAAAACATATGTCGCATTTAAATGGTTTTGCATTAGTGTGAATTAATAAATGTTGTTGTAAGATAGATTTTTGATTAAATCTCATGGAACAAATGTCACACTTAAATGGTTTTTCATAAGTGTGAATCATGAAATGACGCTTTAAGGTATATTTGTCATAATATTCTTTAAAACATATTTCACACTTGAATAGTATTTCGTTGGAATGATTTACTAAATGTCGCCGTAAGCTAGACTTGTAATTAAATTCTTTAAAACAAATGTTACAGTTAAATAATTTTTTGTTGGTTTTAATTATTAAATGCTGTTGTATGCTGGAAAGGTGGCTGATTTTCAGAGACAATTTTCTTGGTCTATCTTTCACTACATGATTAAAATAGTGCAGATAAAAATCAATTTGCTTTCCTAATTGTCCACAAAACTCACAAACTACGATGCCTTTCTCAAAATGTTCGTCGGTATGTTTCGATCTTGATTTAGAAGAAGGGAAATCTGTAAATAAAAAATACCGCTGAATCAACGAAATGGCTAAAAATTATTATTTATGTCGCAGTTTTTTGCAAGCCATATTATTGTAATAAAGTGCAAAATTAAAATAAAATATTGCTAGAGGTTAACAAGTTGCAAATTATGAATCTATATATAAATAGGCAAAGGCAAAATAGTTAAAACACCATTTTCTCTTCTGTTTGTGAACCGATTTTCTTTTTTATTTTTTTTTTAGTAGCTATCGACGAGTTTTAGTGGAAATAGTATTTTTTTTTTAAATTTCGATATATCAAATACATTGATACACAATTATGAATTATGATTGACTAACAAAATTGGCTTATAGCGAACATTAGCACCCTTTAATTTCGAACCCTACACGGGCATTATTACATAGGGGTGGAACAAAATTGATCGAATACATTTGATCGAAAAAACATTTTATCGAATAATTGATCGAAAAAAAAATAATGATCGAACAGAAAAATGATTAATAGATTTGATAGAAAAAGCAATTGTTCGAAAAACCAAATATACATAAAATCATAGAAAAATAAGAAAACTAAAATAAAATTTTTAACTAATTTACCTAACCTGTGCGGCCTAGAATCATTTCTGGTTGCTTCTCAAAAACAAATTTACAAAAAATGAAAAAATAAAAAATATTTAACGTACCCAACTTTTTAATTTTTTTTGCCAAGCAACCCTCGAGGGCTCCATGCCGTGCAGGTTAGGTAAATTAGTTAAAATTTTTGTTTTTATTTTTCTATACTTTTTTGCAAGGCAAACCGCGACGGCTCCAGGCCGCACAGGTTAGGTTAATTAATTAATTTTTTTATGATAAAAAAAAACTTAATTAACTTACCTAACTTATACAAGAGCAATCAGTTAAATTTAAATAGCCTAGCTTAGATAAATTAGTTAAGTTTTTTATTTTTTTTGCGAGGCAAACCGCGATGGTTCCAGATCGCACAGGTGAGGTAAGTTAGTCAAGTTTTTCTTATAAAAATACCTAACATGTGCGACAGCAATCCGTTAAAATTAAATTGCTCTAGGCCGCACAGGTTAGATAAATTAGTTAATTTGTTTTTCTCATTTTCCACACTTTCCCCACACATTTTCGACATTTTTCACATTTTTCATATTTTCACATTTTTCACATTTTTCACATTTCACTATTTCACATTTTTCACATTTTTCACATTTTTCACATTTTTCACTTTTTCACATTTTTCACATTTTTCACATTTTTCACATTTTTCACATTTTTCACATTTTTCACATTCTTTTCACATTTTTCACCATTTTTCACATTTTCACATTTTTCACATTTTCACATTTTTCACATTTTTCACATTTTTCACATTTTTCACATTTTTCACATTTTTCACATTTTTCACATTTTTCACATTTTTCACATTTTTCACATTTTTCACATTTTTCACATTTTTCACATTTTTCACATTTTTTCACATTTTTCACATTTTTCACATTTTTCACATTTTTCACATTTTTCACATTTTTCACATTTTTCACATTTTTCACATTTTTCACATTTTTCACATTTTTCACATTTTTCACATTTTTCACATTTTTCACATTTTTCACATTTTTCACATTTTTCACATTTTCTCAATTTTTCACATTTTTCACATTTTTCACATTTTTCACATTTTTCACATTTTTTTCACATTTTTCACATTTTTCACATTTTTCACATTTTTCACATTTTTCACATTTTTCACATTTTTTCACATTTTTCACATTTTTCACATTTTTCACATTTTTTCACATTTTCACATTTTTCACATTTTTCACATTTTTCACATTTTTCACATTTTTCACATTTTTCACATTTTTCACATTTTTTCACATTTTTCACATTTTTCACATATTTCACATTTTTCACATTTTTCACATTTTTCACATTTTTCACATTTTTCACATTTTTTCACATTTTTCACATTTTCACATTTTCACATTTTCACATTTTCACATTTTTCACATTTTTCACATTTTTCACATTTTTCACATTTTCACATTTTTTCACATTTTTCACATTTTTCACATTTTTCACATTTTTCACATTTTTTCACATTTTTCACATTTTTCAACATTTTTCACATTTTTCACATTTTTCACATTTTTTCACATTTTTCACATTTTTCACATTTTTCACATTTTTCACATTTTTCACATTTTTCACATTTTTCACATTTTTCACATTTTTCACATTTTTCACATTTTTCACATTTTTTCACATTTTTCACATTTTTTCACATTTTTCACATTTTTCACATTTTTCACATTTTTCACATTTTTCACATTTTTCACATTTTTCACATTTTTCACATTTTTCACAATTTTTCACATTTTTCACATTTTTCACATTTTTCACATTTTCACATTTTTCACATTTTTCACATTTTTCACATTTTTCACATTTTTCACATTTTTCACATTTTTCACATTTTTCACATTTTTCACATTTTTCACATTTTTCACATTTTTCACATTTTTCACATTTTTCACATTTTTCACATTTTTCACATTTTTCACATTTTTCACATTTTTCACATTTTTCACATTTTTCACATTTTTCCACATTTTTCACATTTTTCACATTTATTCACATTTTTCACATTTTTCACATTTTTCACATTTTTCACATTTTTCACATTTTTCACATTTTTCACATTTTTCACAATTTTTCACATTTTTCACATTTTTCACATTTTTCACATTTTTCACATTTTTCACATTTTTCACATTTTTCACATTTTTCACATTTTCACATTTTTCACATTTTTCACATTTTCCACATTTTTCACATTTTTCACATTTTTCACATTTTTCACATTTTTCACATTTTTTCACATTTTTCACATTTTTCACATTTTTCACATTTTTCACATTTTTCACATTTTTCACATTTTTCACATTTTTCACATTTTTCACATTTTCACATTTTTCACATTTTTCACATTTTTCACATTTTTCACATTTTTCACATTTTTCACATTTTCACATTTTCACATTTTTCACATTTTTTCACATTTTTCACATTTTTCACATTTTTCACATTTTTCACATTTTTCACATTTTTCACATTTTTCACATTTTTCACATTTTTCACATTTTTCACATTTTTCACATTTTTCACATTTTTCACATTTTTCACATTTTTCACATTTTTCACATTTTTCACATTTTCACATTTTTACATTTTTCACATTTTTCACATTTTTCACATTTTTCACATTTTTCACATTTTTCACATTTTTCACATTTTTCACATTTTTCACATTTTTCACATTTTTCACATTTTCACATTTTTCACATTTTTCACATTTTTCACATTTTTCACATTTTTCACATTTTTCACATTTTTCACATTTTTCACATTTTTCACATTTTTCACATTTTTCACATTTTTCACATTTTTCACATTTTTCACATTTTTCACATTTTTCACATTTTTCACATTTTTCACATTTTTCATTTTCATATTTTTCATATTTTTCATATTTTTCATATTTTTCATATTTTTCATATTTTTCATATTTTTCATATTTTTCATATTTTTCATATTTTTCATATTTTTCATATTTTCATTTTCATATTTTTCATATTCATATTTTTCATATTTTTCATATTTTTCATATTTTTCATATTTTTCATATTTTTCATATTTTTCATATTTTTCATATTTTTCATATTTTTCAGTATTTTTCATATTTTTCATATTTTTCATATTTTTCATATTTTTCATATTTTTCATATTTTTCATATTTTTCATATTTTTCATATTTTTCATATTTTTCATATTTTTCATATTTTTCATATTTTTCATATTTTTCATATTTTTCATATTTTTCATATTTTTTCATATTTTTCATATTTTTCATATTTTTCATATTTTTCATATTTTTCATATTTTTCATATTTTTCATATTTTTCATATTTTTCATATTTTTCATATTTTTCATATTTTCATATTTTTCATATTTTTCATATTTTTCATATTTTTTCAATATTTTTCATATTTTTCATATTTTTTCATATTTTTCATATTTTTCATATTTTTCATATTTTTCATATTTTTCATATTTTTCATATTTTTTTCATATTTTTTCATATTTTTCATAATTTTTCATATTTTTTTCATATATTTTCATATTTTTCATATTTTTCATATTTTTCATATTTTTCATATTTTTCATATTTTTCATATTTTTCATATTTTTCATATTTTTCATATTTTTCATATTTTTCATATTTTTCATATTATTTTCATATTTTTCATATTTTTCATATTTTTCATATTTTTCATATTTTTCATATTTTTTTCATATTTTTCATATTTTTCATATTTTTCATATTTTTCATATTTTTTCATATTTTTCATATTGTATTTTTCATATTTTTCATATTTTTCATAATTTTTCATATTTTTTCATATTTTTCATATTTTTTCATATTTTTCATATTTTTCATATTTTTCATATTTTTCATATTTTTCATATTTTTTCATATTTTTCATATATTTTTCATATTTTTCATATTTTTCATATTTTTCATATTTTTCATATTTTTTCATATTTTTCATATTTTTCATATTTTTCATATTTTTCATATTTTTCATATTTTTCATATTTTTCATATTTTTCATATTTTTCATTAATTTTTCATATTTTTCATATTTTTCATATTTTTCATATTTTTCATATTTTTCATATTTTTCATATTTTTCATATTTTTCATATTTTTCATATTTTTCATATTTTTCATATTTTTCATATTTTTCATATTTTTTCATATTTCATTTTTCATATTTTTCATATTTTTCATATTTTTCATATTTTTCATATTTTTCATATTTTTCATATTTTTCATATTTTTCATATTTTTTCATATTTTTCATATTTTTTCATATTTTTCATATTTTTCTCATATTTTTCATATTTTTCATTATTTTTCATATTTTTCATATTTTTCATATTTTTCCATATTTTTCATATTTTTTCATATTTTTCATATTTTTCATATTTTTCATATTTTTCATATTTTTCATATTTTTCATATTTTTCATATTTTTCATATTTTTTCATATTTTTCATATTTTTCATATTTTTTCATATTTTTCATATTTTTCATATTTTTCATATTTTTCATATTTTGTTCATATTTTTCATATTTTTCATATTTTTCATATTTTTCATATTTTTTCATATTTTTCATATTTTTCATATTTTTCATATTTTTCATATTTTTCATATTTTTCATATTTTTCATATTTTTCATATTTTTCATATTTTTCATATTTTTCATATTTTTCATATTTTTCATATTTTTCATATTTTTCATATTTTTCATATTTTTCATATTTTTCATATTTTTCATATTTTTCATATTTTTCATATTTTTCATATTTTTCATATTTTTCATATTTTTCATATTTTTTCATATTTTTTCATATTTTTCATATTTTTCATATTTTTCATATTTTTCATATTTTTCATATTTTTCATATTTTTCATATTTTTCATATTTTTCATATTTTTCATATTTTTCATATTTTTCATATTTTTCATATTTTTCATATTTTTTCATATTTTTCATATTTTTCATATTTTTCATATTTTTCATATTTTTCATATTTTTCATAATTTTTCATATTTTTTCATATTTTTCATATTTTTCATATTTTTTCATATTTTTCATATTTTTCATATTTTTTCATATTTTTCATATTTTTCATATTTTTCATATTTTTCATATTTTTCATATTTTTCATATTTTTCATATTTTTCATATTTTTCATATTTTTCATATTTTTCATATTTTTCATATTTTTCATATTTTTCATATTTTTCATATTTTTTCATATTTTTCATATTTTTCATATTTTTCATATTTTTCATATTTTTCATATTTTTCATATTTTTCATATTTTTTCATATTTTTCATATTTTTCATATTTTTTCATATTTTTCATATTTTTCATATTTTTCATATTTTTTCATATTTTTCATATTTTTCATATTTTTCATATTTTTCATATTTTTCATATTTTTCATATTTTTCATATTTTTCATATTTTTCATATTTTTTCATATTTTTCATATTTTTCATATTTTTCATATTTTTCATATTTTTTCATATTTTTCATATTTTTCATATTTTTCATATTTTTTCATATTTTTCATATTTTTCATATTTTTCATATTTTTTCATATTTTTCATATTTTTCATATTTTTCATATTTTTCATATTTTTCATATTTTTTCATATTTTTCATATTTTTTCATATTTTTTCATATTTTTCATATTTTTCATATTTTTCATATTTTTTCATATTTTTCATATTTTTCATATTTTCATATTTTTCATATTTTTCATATTTTTCATATTTTTCATATTTTTCATATTTTTCATATTTTTCATATTTTTCATATTTTTTCATATTTTTCATATATTTTCATATTTTTCATATTTTTCATATTTTTCATATTTTTCATATTTTTTCATATTTTTTCATATTTTTCATATTTTTCATATTTTTCATATTTTTTCATATTTTTCATATTTTTCATATTTTTCATATTTTTCATATTTTTCATATTTTTCATATTTTTCATATTTTTCATATTTTTCATATTTTTCATATTTTTTCATATTTTTCATATTTTTCATATTTTTCATATTTTTCATAATTTTTCATATATTTTCTCATTTTTTCTCATTTTTCTCATTTTTCTCATTTTTTCTCATTTTTCTCATTTTTCTCATTTTTCTCATTTTTCTCATTTTTCTCATTTTTCTCATTTTTCTCATTTTTCTCATTTTTCTTCATTTTCCTAATTTTTTCTCATTTTCCTAATTTTTCTAATTTTTCCTCATTTTCCCAATTTTCTTAATTTTCCCTATTTTCCCAATTTTCTTAATTTTTCCTCATTTTTTCAATTTTCCACATCTACATTTTTAGCACTTTAGACATTTTCCATATTTTTTTTTTTTTCATTTTTCATTTTTCTTATTTTTCCCATTTTCCTCATTTTTCTAATTTTTCTAATTTTTCTAATTTTTCTAATTTTTCTAATTTTTCTAATTTTTCTAATTTTTTTAATTTTTCTAATTTTTCTCATTTTTCTCATTTTCCTAATTTTTCTCATTTTCCTATTTTTCCTAATTTTTCCTAATTTTCCCAATTTTCTTAATTTTCTTAATTTTCCGCATTTTTTCAATTTTCCTCATTTTCCACATCTACATTTTTAACATTTTCGACATTTTCCATATTTTTTTTTTTTTTCATTTTTCTTATTTTTTCATTTTCCTTATTTTTCTAATTTTTTAATTTTTCTCATTTTTTTCTCGTTTTTTTCTCATTTTTTTCTCATTTTTTCTCATTTTTTCTCATTTTTTCTCATTTTTTCTCATTTTTTCTCATTTTTTCTCGTTTTTCTAATTTTTCTCATTTTTCTGTAATTTTTTTCGCGAGGCAAACCGCGTCTGCTCCAGGTCGCACAATTTTTTTATATAAATAAACATAAAATAATTTACCTAAAAAGTCCCATCGGGAGACAACTCAACCTTATTGAAATACATATTTTGTGCGAATTAATCGCAGTTCTTTAATTTCAATCGTTTAGCTCTAAAATATTAATTTTCCTACGACCACTTAGGAAAGTGACACATATCACACTATATAGTCCTATGGAAAGTGCCCTATATCACACGCGTATGAATAAAGAATTTACTTTCCACCCGAGTGAGAATATGTTACTTTCCGCAGGTAGTTGTCACAAAATGTCAAACACCTAATTTCTATTTTGATCTATGTAATGTCCATATTAATACTAAAATCGATATGATTGTTAAATTATTGAAATTGTTGTAAATTAGATCCTAGATATTTATCTTTAACAATTATTATTAAAATAATTTTAAAATAATGTTTGCTCTTTATTCTGGTTAAATACATAACCGATTAGATCATTCAATTGACACAAGGGCTATTTATTAGCTCAGGTGGGTTAGTTAGGACGTCGAACTTATCAACTTTGCCATTTTTCTACCGCGTTCAAATCCTGGCGGGGCAGAATTTTTTTTTTTGTTTTTTTTTATTTTTTTTTTTTATTTTTTTTTTGTTTAGAAAATATGAAAATTGAATAAATACGATTATTGTTGATTCTTTTTTTAAATACTTTTTAATTATTATAGTAATAATAACCTTGGTTTTACATTTTTTTTTGTCATTATTTTGTGGTCGTAGGAAAAATATTGTACATCACTTGTGTGAAAAGTGATTTTCCACACTCGTAATGTAATATACTATTTTAAATTAACGGTATTGTAAGGATACAATTCGCCCCTCTCCCTAATTGAGATATTGGTTATATAGATAATTAAAAAATAAAAAAATCCGAAGTGGGTGTAAGTCATTGATTTAAATTGTGATTAAATGATTTAAATTGTGATGAAATGATTTAAATTGTGATCAAATGATTTAAACTGTGACCAAATGATGTTTTAAATTGTGATGAAATTATTTAAATCATTTGATTGAAATCGGGTGAACCCTGGTTATATCATGGATTATAAAAGCCTTTTAAATGATTGGGGATTGGTTGAATATAAAAGGGTACAATTTTAAGAAATGTAAGACTAAATAATGTATTTATTTATAAAAGTGTATAAAACAATTGCATCAAAAAGGTAAAGATTAGCTGAAGCAACTATCTTACTCATAATCTTCATATCGATATTATAATTAGTACACTCTAAAAATACATTTAATTGTAATGTAGTTTTGAAAAGAACAATTTACAAGATAATAACTTCAAATTAAAAATTTCATGAAATAAATTTTAAATCGTTTTTCTCCAAACCCATATATTACTAGGATCGTGAACCAAATGGGTACATCTATTTACATCAAATAAAAGTTTTTTACTATTGTAGAAACAAACTTTAATACCTATCTATAAATAAATCTAAAATCCTACCACAACAAAAAATCCACTAGTGGTAAGATACACAGTTGACACTAAATTAAATAATAACACTTATCACAACACACCAGTTAACTAGCGACAAATAAGGCAATACCTATTTTAAATAGCTACGTCAAATTTCTATTGTAGAAATACACTTTAATAGTTTTTAAATGAATTAAATAACCTACTACAGTAAAAACTTCACTAGCAGTAAGATACACAATTAATACCCACATAACTAAAATCAATAACTGTAAGTAAATAGTTCACTAATAGTAGGTCGTCTAAAAACTAATTAAACTATACACTAACCACAGGTAGCTAATTTCAGAAATCCTGTTTTACTTACAATAAGTAAACATTTTACTTGTCCCATATGAGTATACAACTTTTTAGTTGTGGTACGTAAGAGTTCGCTATGGTTAGTGAATTTTTTTTCCGCGTACTCTCTCCACCACTTTAAAATAGTTAATACAGAAAAATGACTAAAACAAAAGGACAGTAGTTTTTAAAGTCAATATTTTTAATCAAACTAAATGAATATTTTGTAAAAAACGTAATGGGCCATGTTCAGATGTGACATATTGTTACGTTATAAAAAAAATTAATAAATATCTAAATAAATAAATAAATTAAATGACGCCCAGTATATTATAAAATCCATCTAACAAAATATTTTAATTATCAGCAATTTATTATTATCTAAACAATTGGTCAATATTAAAAACACGGTGGGGAATGCGAGAAAAAGAATGGATACGGGGTCATGCTGGCTTGGGGCGTCGGCCTAGGGGGTTAAGTTAAATTAGATAAAAAAGTTAGGTTGTGTCTAACCAGTGAACAAAGGGTGCCCTCAAAAGAATGTAAGTAGATTGTTTATTTTGTTATGTCTATATTTTGGATAGTGGAAAATATAATTGGTTTTTTTTTATAAGTGTTCTTATTTTTCTGTGTTCTCCTCCAACCCTTTCTGGTAGTTAGTGGCTACGCTGACGGGGTTAATAAAACACCCCGTAGCATGTGGTGGAGGCGCCGGTTTTCCCTTTTTGTGTAGTTGTTTTTATATAATTAATAAACCGAAAATATATTAATTGACGCCACTGACTACTTGAATGTTTCAGATATTACTTAAATTCAGATGGGGCATTACTATTTTTTTTTTTTAATTTTCTTTAACTGGTCTACATGAGTTTTTTTTCTTTCTTTCTTATTTTTTTTTTTGTTAAGATGATGTGATTATAGTAATATCTAAAAAAAAAAGGCAGATTACATTTTCCACAATTATGAATTTAATTTGATAATCTATTAATTAAACGTTTTTGCAAAATAGTTAAAATTTATTACGTGATAAAAGGTGACAAAAGTTCATTTCCAGTGTAACATTATACCCAGGTTAATAAACTTGACCTAGTTACATAGGCTGCGAATGTGATACGTATTTGATTTATTGGTTTTAATTATTCTGTTTTCCATGGAAATAAAAAATGATAAAAATTATTTTTGATTTCCTGAAAAATGAATTTTTAAATTATTTATGGCTATCTATGAATTTCATAGAAATAAATAAAATATATTTGGGGAGTAAAAATAATTATTATTCTTAGGATCAAAAGGTTTTTTCAGCGTAGTTATTTTTTTTTTAATTGCATCCATAGGTGAGAGAGGAGCAAAATAATAATAATAATAATAATAATAATAAAAGAGAAAAAAGTATAATGCCCTAGGATATATATAGAGTTTAGGGTTTAATTAATTAAAACAATGGTTTATTTATTAGGTGTGAGTTATTTTTGAGAAATATGAAATAAGTATAATTTGCTTGCATTTAAAATTTATAGTTTATTGTTGTTTGACTTCCATTATATAAATATACAATTATTTTTTTTATTAAAGTGAGTATATATTTACTTTTAAATATCGTATAACTCTGCGTTATTAATGCCGGGCGATAAGCCATTTTTTACGGAGTGATAAAGCTAAAGCGGATACAAAGTTTAATCTCATATTTAAACCAAGCGCACGAAGTAGCACTTCAGCTACAGAAGACAACAATCCTTTTGCTCGTTCTTCAATATTAGAACGTTCTCCTGTCAGGGACCTTAGTAATATATCCCTTGCGGGTGAGCAGGAACAGGGTACCGTCAGCTTCTGGGAGGACGATCTAACTGCCCTTCAGAAAGAAGACTCGTTAACAAGCTTAAGTATCACCCAGAAACTGTCTAATCTCAAAAAGGAAGAGTTAGACAATCAACTGATACCTACTGAAATCTCAACTCCCAAAACATCAACCGCTTGTTACTTCACTACCCCAGACACCAGTAACGATGGCCAACATAACTATTTCGGAAGCATTCGATGCAGAGACGAAAGCAGTAAAACCGCAGTTTATACCACCCCCTACATTCAACCCCAGCACGGGGAAATGCTCACAATTTTATAAATATATATGAAAGGACAGCCATTGCGAATGGCTGGAATAATGGATTTAAAATAAGCTATTTGGGATGCTATCTAGATGGAGCAGCCAACATTTGGTTTAAAAGGTTTAAAACCGAATCTGCCAACCAAACAAAAAAATTGGGAGGATTTAAAGAAAGATTTTCTTGCTGAATTTGAAGACGGTGATGTAAGGAAAAATTTGGAGTTCAAACTATTGGCAAGGAAACAAAGAAGAGGAGAATCAATAAAATCTTACTTCTATGACCTGACGACTCTCTACTATGAGTACGATCACACAATGGATGCTGAGGGATTTAGAAAATTTTTTGAAAATGGTATTATCCCAGAAAATTATGGAGCATATAAGGCTACTAAGAGATCCAGTCATGTCTATGGATAAATTTAAAAGTATTGTTTTCCGGCTAGAAGACATTGAAGCCCATGCAGCCAGCTACAACCCAATATCATCCACAATTGACGGAATGAAAAACCTGACGCTTTACACTCCAACTACTAGCGAGGAGAATCCAGTTAGCGAGCGCCGTAGCTTCCAAAACCATGCAAATTTTAACCAGAAAGGATATAGGCGAGGAAGTGGATATTTCACGGGAAGTAGACATCAAAACTCCTACCGCCAACAATATGGGGCCAACTCAACAATGTTTTCTACCCCCTCGCGGGTATTAGCAATAAGCCCCCAGGGAATGTAGTACAGCCTAATAACTTCCAACAAAGGGGACGTGGAGGCTACCGGCCGCCCCAGCGGTATACCAGGTACTAGGACTTTGGATGGGCGGCCGAAATGTTATGTTTGCAGCAAAACCCAGGGCACTATGCAAATTCTTGCTACTATCGCGTCAGCCAAAACAACAGCAACAACCCAAATGGAACAGGACGAGTCCAATAGGCCCGAGTCTCGTCTTATCCACTGAAAGGGGCCAGATTCCCACATCACAAGGGCGTACTTACAGTAAATATGTACGTTAATGGAAAAAATATTAATGCCATTGTAGATACTGGATCAGCTAGTAATATAATTAGAGCTGATCATGTAAACTATATCAATAAAAACGATATTCGGCCTTTATTAGCTGTTGGGAACATAAGGGTATCCACTTTAGGAAAAAGTATCATTAACCTAGACCTAAGTGGACAAAAAACTTCCTGTGAGGCATTAGTGGTAGAAAAACTCCCAATACCGTTAATTTTAGGTATGCAATTCTTAAGGAATCATCAAGCCATCATTGATTTACGAAAAGATCAAATTGACCTTTTTAATAGAGGATTACATGCAGTGGTGCCAATTTTGAAAGGACACATTTCAAGACGAGTACACCAGTTGTCAGGTATCTGCTGGTCCAAGAACCGTGTAATATTGACTTTAAACAGTTATATAAAGAAGAATGTCTTCAAACCATAAAGTTATCAGCAAGAATACTGGAAGATCGAAATAAATTTAATAAAAGCGACAGGAAACCCAATGGGCCAAATGCAAAGGCTCAGACGAGAGACTACGAAGTAAGCCTAAGGAGGCACAAGCAACAAATAAAAGGAGATACGTGGAATAATCAAGAAGCTGAAGGGACCAAAAGTTATAATGGAAACAATGTAAATATGGAAAATAACTCTAAGGAAAATGAAAATAAAAATTTTTATTAGAGATGATGACAAAGGAATAACCGAAAATGATAATTTAAATGAAAAAAAGGTAAATATTTGTATGGCAGCAACTGAGGAAGAAGGAAGCTCAGAAGATTTTATGGAAAGTAACCCGTTTACAAATATTGATATTTCAGTTAAGGAGTCACCAATTAAACTATGTTTACCATATGATATTATATTAAAACCATGGACAAATAACGAAATTAAAATTTGCACGCAAGTGAATTTTCATGATTTTGACGTTACGATGAACGAAAAATTCTTGGTGAAAAAAGGAGTAGTTGGCCTGATGAAGCCATCAGTTTCTGACAGACAATTGAAACTAGTTTTAACAAATTTTAACAATAGAGATATAAAGCTATTCAAAGGAACAGCAGTTGGATGGTACTCTCCAATAAATTTTGAGGAAAAAGAATCCCTCATTTTATATACGATTCCAAGCGAAGATGAAGTTACACTTGTTGACCATGATTTAAGTCATATTCGAGATGAAGAATTCAGGAAACGATTTGAGACACTACTGGAAGATTATAACGATGTTTTTTCAAAATCTGCAAGAAAAATGGGGCGAACCTCCCTTTCGTCACACACAATTGAGGTAGAAGGAGCTAACCCAATTAAAAGTCGACCATACAGGGTATCTCAGAAGGAGAGGGAAATCATAGATCAGCAAATAAAGGAAATGTTGGAAAATCAGATTATAAGACCCTGTCACTCTCCATGGGCTAGCCCAGTAGTCTTGGTTAAGAAAAAAGATGGCTCACGTAGATTTTGCGTCGACTACAGAAAATTAAATTCAGTGACCAAGAAATCATCATATCCGCTGCCCAACATCGATGATATTCTTACATACATGGGAGGAGCTCGGTATTTTTCCACGCTAGACATGTTTAGCGGTTATTGGCAAGTGCCCATAGAAGAAAAATCCAAACCATATACAGCCTTTATAGCCCAAGGTCATGGCACATATGAATTCAATGTCCTTTCTTTTGGATTATGTAACGCCCCAGCTACATTTCAGCATTTGGCAGATGAAGTTTTTAGGGGAATGAAGTGGAACGAAATTCTCATATATTTAGATGACATTGTGATCTTCTCTAGAACCAAAGAAGAGCACCTGGATAAGTTATCTAGAGTTTTCCAAAGGATTCGGGAAGCTGGTCTAACCTTGAAGCCTAGCAAATGCAGATACATGGAAAAAAGTGTTAAAATTCTAGGACATAAAGTAAGTGACAAAGGGATTGCCCCAGATGAAGATTTGCTTAGGGCTATACAGGAATTTCCTACCCCTAAAAAGACTAAACAACTTCAAAGCTTTTTGGGTTTATGCAATTTTTATAGGAAATTTATAAAAAATTTCTCGAAGATAGCTCATTCTCTTCATCTAGCGACCCGTAAAGATGGATTTATATGGGAAAAAGCACAGGAAGAGGCTTTCATTTGCTTAAAAAATAAGCTAACTTCAGCTCCAGTTCTGCAACATTTTAACCCAAATATAGGGTGCGAACTAAGAGTAGATGCATGTATAGTTGGAATTGGAGGAATTTTACTCCAAGAGGGAGACGATGGTGAACAACATCCCATAGCATTTATCAGCCGAGGGTTATCAAAAAGTGAGCAAAATTATACTATCACAGAATTGGAAGGGTTAGCAGCAATTTGGTCCCTTACTTACCTAAGGCATCTTATACATGGAAAACCAGTGAAAATTGTAACCGATCACCACGCTTTATGCTGGTTAAAATCTTTAAAGGACCCGTCAGGAAGGTTGGCTAGATGGGCCCTAAAACTTTCAGAATTCGACTATGAAGTCGTACACAAGAGTGGCAAGAAACATAGTGATGCTGATTGTTTGTCCCGAAATCCTGTTGATCAACCTTCAGATTTAATGGAGGAAAATGAAGTCCCGACCTTCCTTATAGTACCCGAAGACCTAGAAATGGAACAAAAGAAAGATCCAGATTTACAGTTAATCTTTCAAGCTTTACAAGACCCCTCAAGTGTTCCAATAGGAGTAGCTAGGCGTGCAAAAAATTTTAGGATCATTAATCGAGTGTTACATAAGGCCAATAGTAGTACGACAGGTGTGGATAACCTCCTGGTAATCCCTAAGCATTTGGTCGCAGAAATATTATTTTCTCACCATAATGAGCCTCTTGCTGGACACTTGGGAATAGCTAAAACTTTTGAAAAGGTACACAGCAGATACTTTTGGAAAAATTTGCAGAAGGATGTGGAACGATATGTGAAAGGGTGCAGCGATTGCCAAGCAAGGAAAGGCCAGGAAACAAAGAAACCAGTAGGATTTTTGCAACCCTTAGAAGTTGGACTACCATTTGATAGGGTAGGCATCGACCTTCTAGGTCCTTTTAGAAAGAGTAGAACTGGAAATAATTTTATTATAGTGGCGACTGATTATGCGACTAGATGGGCCGAAACAAAAGCTCTAAGTAGTGGCAAGGCTGGACCAGTTGCAAAATTTATTCTGAATAACCTAATAACCCGACATGGAGCACCTCGTTATTTACTAAGTGACAGAGGTAAAACATTCATGTCGGAAATGGTCACTGAACTTGAAAAAATTATGGGCACAGTAAGCCAGTTCACTACGGCTTACCACCCTGCAACGAATGGCTTAACCGAAAGACTTAATAAAACGTTAGCTGATATGCTTTCAATGTATGTAAATAGTCAACACACCGACTGGGATGAGTATCTCCCTTTAGTAACGTTTGCATATAATACTTCAGTACAAGATACTACTAAATTTTCACCATTTATGTTGTTATATGCAAGAGAGCCCGTTTTGCCAACTGAAGCCAGCCTGATGCAAGATGTAAACAATGCTGACATTCAACAAATTAAAGATAAAGCATTACTCGTGCGAAGTCAAGCAGTAGATAACATCATAAGAAAACAAGAAAAATCTAAGGAACGATACGACAAAAGACATAGGGAGCTAGTTTTCGCACCCGGTGACCAAGTAAAAGTTTTTACCCCTGTCAGAAAAGTTGGGAGATCAGAAAAACTGTTATTAAAATGGTTTGGTCCTTATGTTATAAATGCGAAAAAAGGAGAAGTAACATATGAGATTAGAAAAGGAGAGTCCCCAAATAGCGCAAAAGAAGTTGTGCATGTTAGTCGCATTCTGCCCTATAACGACCCGTGGTACCCCGAAGTAGTACCGTAAGAAATTTACCATTAATAAAACAAATATGTATAAAAAATGTATATATTCACCTAGTATTGTAAATTTTTGGGTAATAGTGGCATTATACTTTTAAATAATAATAAAAAAAAAAAAAGGACAAATGGAAATGGTAATATTTGTAAGTAGCTACAACTTATTCATAACTTATTGGAGAAATAAATCTATGTAAATAAGGTATTTTTTAAGAGATCTCTTAAATTTAGATGTTTGGGAATTACTACTAATATTATGAAACTAATATAGCCATGGCCGGATGAATTTAACATAAATGTAAAATAGTCAAAAAAAAAAAAAAAAAAAAAAAATATAACGTAATATTTTCTTTATGTGCAGGTTTTTCGTACTATTATTCAGTATCCAACCATTGATGGCAAATGGCTTGGTAGAAGTTACAGCTGGAGCCTATTGGAGAACGCTACCGGAAGTCATAACCTATGAGGCCACCATTCCATTATCATTCCCAGAGTAAAAACTGGTCCCCCCACATTTTTAAATATATCCGAATGTCTTAATCCAAATGGGACCTTAAATACTCCCCATTTAAACTATTTATCTATCAAGGACACAATTCAGGAAGTTTTATCTCATCTTCAAGAAACGACCCCCTATTTTACCAATTACATAGATAGTAACCATATTGATTCATTCTTTTTTGTTTGGAATATTATTATAAGCATAGGACTCATATATTTATTTTTCCATAGGGGTAATATATTTATGGCCACCGCAGTACCTCAGACAGTAGCAGCAGATACAGGCTCACCAAAATATGCCACAATTCAATTTGGAACGCTAGTAGTAGCTTTGATGGTATTCCATTGGGTTCAAGTTGTATCAGCACTGGTCAGAAAAACAAAACTATAATTCTGGAAATGGAAAACGAAGGGATATGGACAGATGGAAAAGAACATCGCTGTACTATTAAATTGGCAAGCGAAAACGAAGAAGCTTAAATAATAACTAAAATATAATTAAATAAATAATTTTCAGTTTCTAGCCGTTCACAAATTAAAACAAACAAAAAAGAGCAATATAATGCGACATAAAATGAGATCTTTACAATTATTAAGTACAGGAGTGGGAGTATGCGTGAGAATATTGTTTGAAAGAGATACCCCGGGCCCGGATTGAAAGTAGTCTTGAATGAGTATGTATGACGAATGAATGATATAATTAGAAAATGAGTAAGAGAGATAGCCAATAGCTATTTAGTTAAATAAATAAATAAATAGTTGATATGATTTATAAAAAAAAAAAAATACATATTTTAAACAAGTGCATAGAACTTTTAATAATAGCACTTATATTGTTACTTTCAATAAAATAAAAAATGTATATAGATATAATTCTTATAAGTTCGTTATTGTTAGATAATCTAATTTTTTTTTTGTTAAAAAAGAATAGCAATTTTGCAAATATTTTGTTAGTTATAAAAATATTATATTATTTTTATTGTGTTTTTTACATGTTTGTGGAGAAGTGGACCCCCTCTGGAATGGTTTGATGGTTTGGACTCCGGATTAATCCAAGGCAACCCGGTTAAGCAAAGTATCCGGACAAACGAGAACAAAAAGGAAGTTAAACGAAATAAATAAGAAATCCATATAAAATAAATAAAGAGATTAAAAAAGAATAATAATAAAAAGAAGAGATAAAGAAGAAATTAGAATATAATAAGAAAGATAACGTATCGTAAAGAAGATAGCGAAGTAAAACAAAAATAATGGTCAAGAAGAAGAAAAGTAGCTAAAACTGACTAGAGAGCATGTTTAAATTGTGGGATCCTGCTTGTCAACTAGTACCTACAGTTAAAGACATTAAATTTGGACGTCACAAGCAATCCTTATTCCAAAACATAAATAATCATGGAACATAAACCACATATAACACCAACCAGATGATGACCCAGAGATGAAACGAGAGATGAAACGAGAGATGAAACGAGAGATGAAACGAGAGATGAAACGAGAGATAAAACGAGAGATGAAACGAGGGATGAAACGAGAAACCAAATTCCAAGATTCAACCAATGTTTCGTTTGTCTAGAGAAATGCTTTGCCCCGGTTGTCTACTGTAGCTAACATCCATTATATAGAAACGCCCAGAAACAGTTCATGTCAGGACAGAAGAATAGATCCGGACTAGCCAGAGGGGACACGGAATAAAAATAATTTTTTTTTCAATGTATAGTAGGTTAAAATGTTTCATGTTTAATTTTTTTTCAACATAAATATACGTAGGGACTGAGGGCAGTCCTTTTTTCATCGAGGGGAGGCACATGTTACGTTATAAAAAAAATTAATAAATATCTAAATAAATAAATAAATTAAATGACGCCCAGTATATTATAAAATCCATCTAACAAAATATTTTAATTATCAGCAATTTATTATTATCTAAACAATTGGTCAATATTAAAAACACGGTGGGGAATGCGAGAAAAGAATGGATACGGGGTCATGCTGGCTTGGGGCGTCGGCCTAGGGGGTTAAGTTAAATTAGATAAAAAAGTTAGGTTGTGTCTAACCAGTGAACAAAGGGTGCCCTCAAAAGAATGTAAGTAGATTGTTTATTTTGTTATGTCTATATTTTGGATAGTGGAAAATATAATTGGTTTTTTTTTATAAGTGTTCTTATTTTTCTGTGTTCTCCTCCAACCCTTTCTGGTAGTTAGTGGCTACGCTGACGGGGTTAATAAAACACCCCGTAGCAATATGCTGTTTTATAAATTATATTGTAATAGTTTTTAAAAACTACCTT
The DNA here is from genome assembly GCA_927349885.1 of Psylliodes chrysocephalus. Taxonomy (NCBI): domain Eukaryota; kingdom Metazoa; phylum Arthropoda; class Insecta; order Coleoptera; family Chrysomelidae; genus Psylliodes; species Psylliodes chrysocephalus. The sequence goes on from OV651827.1 coordinate 19,546,043, forward strand.
ACGGCAATTTTGAATTTAAGTTATATATATAATTATTTGTAAATAAAGTGTTTTTTACTTCGTTTATCTTATTCCGGTACTTTTACTTTTTAATAATAGGTTATTAAATAAATTTTTTACAGATTTTACATTTTTGTTTGTATACAATTATTATAATCTCTGAAAAGTGATAAATTAAAAAAATAATAATAATAAACAGTTGATTAAATTATTAGGTATTTAGGGTCTATTTATACTCCCTTATTATTAGTATTTGCAATAGTATTATGATTAAGCATTAAGTTGAATTTGGAGTGAGGGTAGCCATATGTGAGTAGTAGGGATTAAGTGTAAGGGTTAAAGAAAAGGTCCTTTATTTCTCACAAGTCAATTTAATTGGCGACCGGTTTCGAAGCTGTCACTTCATCATCAGGCACACCTAAATGGAATGTCAAGGAGTCAGTTGTAATAAAAAACAATTATAAAAGCATGAACGGACTTTAACATATACAAAATAACAGAAAAAACACAAAAGAAGTTAAACAATAACCTTGACTCACCTTGACTATTTCCATAAAGGAAGCGCTACTAAAAGTTTAACAAAACGAGTTAAAAAAGTCATATGTAATACAATAGTATTTTTTAAAAATATTGTAGGTTAGGTTAAACCGCGAGATGTCTGTTTGAATAAATTAATTAAAACACATGTAAGACTATTATTAACTAAACAACACAAAATAGTTTTTACAAGCACAAACAGTTTAAAAATTTTTAAGGATATAACGTCAATTAATAAAAGTAAAAATTATCAGACTCTCAAGACATCTATCTAGATTTTTTAACGAATCAATGTAGTAAACTGTAAATTTTAAATTTAGCGGATAAATAGTGTACTATAACAAAGGTGTTATTTACTGAAAGTGAGTATAGGGGGCGGTGACAAAATTTATTGAAAGTAAAAATATTAAACTGGGAAATGAGAAAGCAAAAAATACTAACAAGAAAATTAGAACACTGAACAAGAAAATATGAAAATTCATATGTAAAAGGGAAATTTGAAGCAGATAATCAAAAGAAAAATTACTGTTACAGGAAACGGAAACTAAGTTGACAAGTACGAATGTCAAAAAAAGGGGGAAGGTCAAATTTTGGCGTATGACAACCACGTGGGAGAATTTGAATAAACTAATAAAACATTTAATAAGATGCGAGTGGGCAAAAAATTAATGGAAACAGAGAAGAGAATCTAAATTGGGAGAGTTAATTAATTTGTGGTAAGTAACTGATTGAAGATCAAATGAGTGGGGGTATAAGTCTGAAATTAATTTAAATAAGCGCAGAGAACGTTGGGGTACTAATAAATTGAATTTGTGCATTCAGAGAGCAGGAGGGGCCAGATTTAATATATTTTTAAATTTCCAGGTTCTCAAAGTTATTCAGAAGGAATTTATTAGAAGTCATATGCAAAATGTCGAAGCCAATGCTAGAATCAAAATCGTGACCAGTGTCTAACAAATGAGCAGCAAAGTGAGAAAAACCAGTAGTGTTAGTGTTAAGACAGCGTGTGTGCTTTTTCAGGCGTATTTTAAAATTACGAAAGGTCCTTCCCACATATGAGCATGGACAGTTCAAACAAGTTAGTTTGTAAACACCAGACTGATCCATAGGATCAATCTTATCCTTATTCCTAACAAATAGGCTACTGATCGAGTTGGACGTTCTAAAGCTAATTCTGAAGGAATCTTTGAACAAGTTGGCTATACGATATGAGAATTTTCCAATAAAAGTAAGTGAAACATACTTACGATAATCTGCTTCAATATTGGGAAGGGGGTCAATTATGTAACTATTGTTCTGATTACGTTTATTCTGTTTTCTATGAAGCATTTTATCTATTAAGTTCTGATCATAATTGTGACTATTAGCAATTTGTTTGATAACATTGAGTTCTTTATTAAAGTTATCTACTGATAGTGGTACTTTCAGAAGACGTTCCAAGTAACAATTAAAAGCTGCTAACTTATGTGTAACTGGGTGATTGGATAAATTATCAATAACAACCCCTGTGTGAGTAGGTTTTCTAAATATGTTAAATTCCAACTTAAGATCTGTACAATGGGATATAGTTAAATCAAGGAAGTTGATAGATTTGTTGTTTTCTATCTCTAATGTAAATTTGATGTTACTATGTATGGTGTTTATATAATTTAGGAAGTTATTTAACTTATCCAGATCACCAGTCCATAGTATCAGTATGTCATCAACATATCTATGATAGAATTTAATAGCTGAGCAAAAAGGATTGTTGTTTAATATATTGTTATTCTCAAAATTATGCATAAAGATGTCTGCAAGTATAGGAGATAAAGGCGAACCCATAGCTAATCCTGTTGTCTGTGTAAAAATTTCATTATTAAAGAGGAAGAAGTTTTGTTCAAGACTAATTGTTAATAAGTTCATAAGTTCCAACAGTTCTACATCTGGTAAGGTAGATAAAGACAAGTAAGATTTGATTCTAAAACCTCTGGGATAGGTACATTAGTAAAAAGATTTGATACATCTAACGAAACTAAGTAATCTGTGTCAGTGACATGAACATCTTTGATTTTTTCTATCAATTGTACACTGTTCTTTACTGTATGAACAAAATAATCCTTGTAGTGTTCTTTAAGAATATCATTAAGCCATTTTGAGGTGTAATATGTTGGGGAATTGACGAAGGACACCACAGGCCTTATTGGCATTTCATCATAAACATCCGACTTATGTATTTTTAAGAGACCGTATAATCGAGGAATAAGTTTATGATCAGGTTTGAATTTATTGAAAAGAGTAGGAGTTATCAAACACTTACTATTCTTAAGAACGTTCTTAAATTTAGTGTTAAATTTATTTAGTGGGTTATTGATAGTTGTAAAATCGTTAGTATTTAAGAAGTTGTAAACTTTAGAAAGATAATCAAATCTGTTCATTACAATGAGACAATTACCTTTGTCAGCTTTGGTTAATATTAAATCGTTGTTTTTGATTTTTATAGAGATGCTTTTAATTAATTTATCATTGTAAGAACCTGAGGTCAAAGTATTGTTAGGCAAATTAATATTTTCTTTTTCTTTTTTAAGCAAATTGATTACATCATTTCTAAGCAAGTCTTTATTAGCTAAATCAAAGTTTTGTAAAATTGATTCTGTTTCAACCGCTAATAGTTCTAAATTGTTTTTATAAGAATTATTGTTTTTAATTAAAGGATTGAACTTAATACCTTTTTTAAGTAACTCAACTTCTTCAACAGCAAAAACACAATCAGAATAATTTATGAGAGGTGTATGGAAATTAACAAAATGGTCATGTATGGACTGTGATTGATTAGGTTTAATAGTCTTAAGAGCTTGTAATTTCTTGTTTAGTGTTCTCATCTTATTAGTGTGTTGGAAATTAATTAAAGTATCTAAGTCATGTAAAAAGTTATTCAACACTATAAAGGGCCATACCTCTTTCAGTAAATCGTACATAGATTTTAACCTAATATCCAAATAGTACAATTTCCTGTATTGTAATCTGATTTCATCCTTCAGCATTAGTGACTTCAATCTGGAAAGGCATCTTCTACTACCAGGGGTGATCTGCTCCCTATTAATCTTGATAGTTAAAAATCTAGGTGTCAAATTTTCTTGTAGGCAACGGTTATTGAAGTAAATATTACAGTTGACTTTCATTCTCTTCATGGCAAACGATCTGTAGCTACTGGCTAAAGTTGCTGGACTGGCAGTATGATTTGGAGTGAGGGTAGCCATATGTGAGTAGTAGGGATTAACTCGTTTTGTTAAACTTTTAGTAGCGCTTCCTTTATGGAAATAGTCAAGGTGAGTCAAGGTTATTGTTTAACTTCTTTTGTGTTTTTTCTGTTATTTTGTATATGTTAAAGTCCGTTCATGCTTTTATAATTGTTTTTTATTACAACTGACTCCTTGACATTCCATTTAGGTGTGCCTGATGATGAAGTGACAGCTTCGAAACCGGTCGCCAATTAAATTGACTTGTGAGAAATAAAGGACCTTTTCTTTAACCCTTACACTTAACATTAAGTTGAACCTTCACAATGTAATGGGGACATTCATACTCGATTTATGATTAGTATTAGCATTAATATTTATGCTTAATAATTGACAGGTTCAACTTTTAAATTAAACATTAAATTTCTTCTTTTCTATAAATAATCAATTGCGTATTTGGCCTTTGTTTTTAATAGACAACGGATAAGGATAATTGACAATACACATATGATTATGTTGTTTATATGTTTGTTCCAACAAGCTCGAAAATGATAATATTTCGGTACAAATCATGCTCTGTATACAATTTTTGTGTATCAGCAGTGTTCACCGATTATAAAGTTGACAAATGACATGTCACCACGAGGAAGCAAAGGCCTCTTTTCTGTCTGATTTGTATCAAATTTCTGCTTCTTTTTATTTGTTATAAATTTGAGTTTTAAATCCGTTAAAATGTCCTTAATTAAACCTATTTTTGAATAATAATATTTTTAAATAAAACTAACTAGTAAAAATATTAATAGGAACACATTTAAAATTCAAATATCTTAAAAGAACACAACCGGCCTCTTACACATTTCTTCAGTAACCATATATTTTGTTGACTGCAGAATTATATCTTATTAGGTATTAGGTTTAAAAAAGAATTACTAATACTAATTATAAAACGAGTATAAATACCTTTTTTGAATGATTTAACAAATTTAATGCTTAATCATAATACTAATACAAATACTAATACTAAGGGAGTATAAATAGACCCTTAGTCTTACAAAATGAGTTCTTTTAAGTTAACAATACCATTAATTCATACAGAAATGTAAAAGATTTACACTTTTCCTTCTCATAAATATCATTGATGATTTTAAAAACACTGTTGAGCAATCCTAAATATATCTTCGGTTTATTTTTAATTATTTTGAGAGTTTATTGTTTTTGAAGATCCTGCTCATTATTATTAAGTCCCTCTAAATCAGATATTAAAGATGTTTCTTCTGATTCAGGCAAAACTTCACTATCTTCAAAATTTTCGGGAGGTTCTAGATAGTCTTGTAGAAGGGTTTTTAGGGTTATAGTAGGCTCATTTTAAATTTCCCGAAGGGGACAATGTCAGAAATTGCTGCTGCATCTTGAAGACGAAAAATGCCTGTAGTAGAAGGTTATTTTTCAGTTAACTTATTAGAAATTTTTTAGTAGAATCAGTGAGCTGGATCTTGTGTGGTGAATAACGGGAACAATGGAGACATTTGTGTGGTACTACCCACTTCTTAATATGTAAAGGTTTATCCATCATTTAAAAAATAAACATCTGGTATCTAAAAAAAAAGAAAAACATCGTTCTACAATGGTAGATAATTGAAGTCTAATAAATTACAATAAAACCTTTTATTTTAATAAAGAGTGTAGATACAAACCTCAAAATAATTTAGCTGTTGCTTGAAGCGTATAATAATTTTCTTCTTTTCATATTTCTAGCAACACTAATAAATGTTTTTAATAATGAATGTAAATCATTTATCACATCTTGGGAGGAAACACTTTCGTACTCATAATATCTATATTTATTTAAAGAAACATACAAAATTAACTAAATATTGATTGACACAACACACAAATTCTTGATTGACAGATGACAAATACAGTGTTGTCGCATTGCCATTTTATTGTTTATTAGGTGACGTTTTTTAAAACAATGAAACTATAAATATGGTGAAAGTTTAAATAATACTTTTAAAAACATTTGATATTTTATATTTAAAAGATATTTGTTTATGATATTTTAGAAGGTCTAAAAGTAAAACGATGCACACAAACGAACGTATATTACTTCTTGTATACCGTCTAACCAGCAACGTTGTGTCGTCAGTTCTTATTGGTCTATTCCCGGCTACGTCATAAATTTTAAAAAATTAATAACTCTGGCAAATCAATTGATATAAAAAAAAATTAAATGTAGCTTTATTTTGAACTGTAATATTCATAAAAAAAATTCAAAATTTTTGAACATGCCCCATTATATTTATATAAAATTCCGAAACCCGTAAATTTTAGATTATAAAATGGCATCCTGCAATGTGAACCCCCAAATTCGATGCCCTTCGAGTGGCAGTTGCAACCATCAAATTTATAAATATGAAATAAGAGGTTGTGATACCTCATTTGAAAGATCAATATTGTTGAACAGTTAAATTGAGAAGTTTCCACTAGTTTTCATTAGTGCGATTTTTTAAAATGTCTGTTTAAATCTGATTTTCGCTTAAATTCTTTAGAGCAAATGTCACATTTAAACGGTCTTTCGTTACTATGAGTTATTAAATGATGCCGTAAGTAAGAATTTGTATTAAAAACTTTGAAACAAAAGACACATTTAAATCGTTTTTCATTAGTGTGAAGTAATAAATGGTTATGTAATGTGGACTTTCGTTTAAATCTTTTTGAACAAATGTCACATATAAATGGTTTTTCATCAGAATGCATTTTTAAATGTTCCCGATAGTAACATTTTCGGTTAAATGATTTAGAACAAATTCCACAAATTAATGACTTTTCTGTAGCGTGAATTCTTAAATGTCGCTGTAATTCTAAATTTCTTTTAAAATCTTTGGAACATATATCACATTTAAACGGTTTTTCATCGAAGTGAATTACTGAATGATACTGTAAAGAACATTTACGATTAAATTTTTTTGAACAAATGTCACATTTAAATGGCTTTTTATCAGTGTGAACTATTAAATGATCCTTCCAAATAGATTTCCGTTTAAATTGTTTTGAGCAAATGTCACATTTAAATGGTTTTTTAGTAGTGTGCATTATTAAATGATTTCGTAAATAACATTTTAGACTAAATACTCTGGAACAAATGTCACACTTAAATATTCTTTTATCAGTGTGAATTTTTAAATGAACGTGTAGGTAAGATTTTCGTTTGAATTTCTTGGAACAAATGTCACATTTAAAAGGTTTTTCGTTAGCTTGAAGTATTATATTTTGATGTATGCTAGAAACGTCTTTTATTTTTAGAGATAGTTTTCTTGGTCTATTTTTAAGTACATGAATAAAATAGTGCCGAAAAAAATTAATTTTTGTCATTAATTTTCCACAAAACTCGCAAACCACGAAGCTTTTCCCAAAATGTCCGCTGATATGTTTCGATCTTGATTTAGAAGAAGATAAATCTGTAAATAAAAAAATACCACTAAATGCCTGCCAAAATATCTTTAATAAAATTTTTATTTTATAAATTACCAATATTTTTGTATGGAAAAACAAGTCCTTTAAATAATAAATAAAAAATCAATTACAACAGTTTTTTTGCAATAAATTTTAAACAAAAGTCAGATGGAAATCCTCTATACACAAAAAGTGTGGGGAATTTAATTTAATTCATCTTTCCTTTAGTATTTTTTTTTTTTAAGATTGTGACTTCTACAGTTAGGTACTCATTACCTTACACGTTTTTCCTATTATCCTAAATATGGTGGTATATTTTATTAAAGTTTTCATTTTTTGCGTACAAAAAATACCGAGGGGTGCTTCTCTTATATCGGCCGGTGTTAGCCGATACTCGCCGAACACAAATATTCTAATAAATGAGAGTGTCGAGCAATCGTAAAGAATATGCTCGATGGTCTCATCTTCTTGTTCGCACACTCAGCAGAGTGTGGATTCTGACAGCCCCATGTTATGGAGATGCTTTCGTACTTGGCATTGACCAGTCAAAATGCCTGTGACTAGGCGCAGATTCTGTTTAGTCATAGTCAAGTATTTGTTTGCTGCATTGTTGTTAATGCTCCCTGGCAACTCTGCAGTTTCTTGTTTCATCCCATCTTTCCTTGAATTTCACAAGGGAATGTTCTTTGATTAGGTCTGTCACTACCGATTTTGTCAGGCCAATAGAAGGTCCAGGTCCAAAAAGTATTTGGTTGGTTGCTTTCTTGGCTAGTGAATCAGCAAGACGTTTGCCTTTCGATGTGGCGTGACCTTTAATCCATCTTAAGGTGACCACGTTGTTGATGGATACTTCGGCCAAAGCTTCATGACATTCTAGTACTAATCCTGAATAAATTCGTGGTCTGTTCAGGGTGAGTAGAGCTTGTCTGCTATCTGTATAGATGAGCATGTTCCTTCCAGTGATATTGTTTCTGGTTATTTCTTTTGCTGCTATGAGAATCCCCGTTAGCTCTCTTTGAACTACACTGACACTATTGCTCACAGCCCATTTTATGTTTAGGTTTAAGAATCTGCAGTATATTCTACATCCTGAGCCTTGTTTTGTTTTAGAACCGTCGGTGTAGATATGAATCTCATCTGCCACTTCTGGCTCTTCTATTTGTTCTATTATAACTTTATATGGCTTACGAAAGATATATTTTGATGAAATGAAGTCCATGTTCACTTGAAACAGTGGGAACGTATCCAGGGCCTCCTGCCAAAAGTGACGTCTCGCCTCACCAGATCCTACATCAGGTTCTATTCCGACCGATGTAAATATCAAGGAGAGTGAGACTAAGAATGACTTCCATGGCTCTAGTCGGTGTTATGCTATAACTCGAACTTGAGGAATTTAAAAAAAAATGACTACGCTATCAAACAAGTGCCTCAAAAAGGTATAAATTATTATCTTCCACTTTCATAAATAAGCGAGATAATGCCATATAGGTAATGAAAATTTGAAAAAACGAACTTTTGTTTACAACTCGACAAGTATTAGAAATTAAAAATTTAAAAAATCCGACTTCAAAAACGTGCAGATGCCGTCACCACATCTTAACCAAATTTATGTGGGACCACCCCTGAGGTATCCCCTTACTAACAAAAAAATATTCATATAAATCGGACAAGGTGGTAAAGCATTATCGCTAAACATACATAAAAAATGAAGAGTTTGAGGATTTTTACATGGACCCAATTATTAGATTTTGACTAAATTTATATGGGACCAACCCTGAAGTACCCCCTTTCTAACAAAAAAAGAATCATTAAAATCGGACACCGTGTTAAAGAATAAAAAATATCGCGACGAATTGATAACCTCCTCATTTTTTGAAGTCTTTTAAAAACTAAAGACAATAGCCAATTTTTGAAAATGCCATTAAGTTTTTCTAAAAAAATGGATCGCGGATGGGAGGTCCATTTTTCCATACCATTTATAGTTAACAAGATTTTCTATTAAAATATCGAATTTTGCCAGCCTGTACAAGAAATTGTATTAAATCTTATACAAGTGGTCGCCAACCTGTCGATCGCGAGCTACCGGTAGCTCACGGAGGCAATTCTGGTAGCTCTCACAACGATTTTAATTTAAAAAATACAAACTGCAAAAATCAGAGAAGCTTCCGAAAATTCCACAAAAAAATCTAATTGTCATAATATTAAACATAAACAGCGGCAACGTTGCGGTGAGCGATCTGCCGCTGACGCCATCAAGCTAAAATCGGCTAGAACCGACCAGCCGGACCAGCGCGTTAGTGTTCGAGAACGATCAGGATTGCTTTGAACGGGATAAATACGCACGGCGCGGCGACATTGCGCTTAGTTTAAAACTGAACGCGTAACCAACGTCTAGCGGTAGGGTTAGTAGAGAACAACAAAAAATAATATTATGGCAAGCAGTTGTAAGAAGGTAAAGACATACCACTTTCATTCGGAATGGGAAGAACAATACTTTTTTACAGAAGTTAAAGATAAAAATGTGTGTTTGTTATGTAATACTTCGGTCTCCGTTGCTAAAAAAGGAAATATTGAGAGACATTATAAAACGGTACATTCTAATTTTGAAAAATCATTCCCACTACATTCTGCCGCCAGAAAGGAGTTAATTGGAAAACAATCAATATTTTTAAGAACAGTCGACAAAAATAAGGCTGCAACTGAAGCATCGTACCGTGTATCCCAGATAATTGCACAAAAAAAAACTTATAAAGACGGGGAAATGATAAAACAGGCGTTTTTAGAAGCTGCTGATTCGTTCTTTGCCAACTTTGGAAATAAAGACGAGATAGTTTCAGCTATAAAATCTATGCAACTTTCTGCTAATACAGTGATGAGACGTCTAGAAGTAATGAGCAATGATATTTTTTTACAGTTAAGAACTGACTTAGATAACTGTGTTTATTTTTTACTTCAACTGGATGAATCAACAGATGTCGTTGACACTGCCCAGATGGCCGTGTTCGTAAGGATGGTTTTTAGTGATTTTACGATTAAGGAAGATCTTTTGAAGTTTATTCCACTGAAAGGACACACTACTGGACAGGAGTTGTTTTCTCATTTAAAAAATATTATTTCTTCCGAGAAAATTCCAATATCGAAAATGGTAGACTTGACAACCGATGGCGCTCCAGCTATGGTGGGTTGTGATAAGGGTCTGGTGGCGTTATGTCGTAAAGATGAAACTTTTCCGCAATTTCTCTGTTACCACTGCATTATCTATCAGCAAGCATTATGTGGAAATTTCCTGAAACTAAACAACGTTATGAAACTGATGGTAAAAATTGTGAACAAGATTAGAGCTCAAGCGTTACAAAGAAGATTATTCAAAACCTTGGCCGATGAAGTTGACTGTCAATACGGGGACCTACTCCTTTACTCTGAAGTCCGATGGTTAAGTAGAGGACGGGTGCTGAAACGTTTTAATGATGTCCTATCTGGCATAGTTCAATTTTTCAAACAACGCGATGAACCGACTCCGTAACTAGAAAATTCAATATGACTTAGAGATTTTGGTTTTCTCGTGGACATTACAGAGAAATTAAACGAACTTAATTTGCAGCTTCAGGGGAGAGACAAAGAACTAGCGGAAATGATTTCTGATATAAAAGCATTTATCAAAAAGCTGGAGTTTTGGGAACAAAACCTAATTAACAGCAATGCCAAGCATTTTCCTATTCTTTCAGAAAAAATATCTCAAAATCCATTAGAACCTTATGACAGCAAATATCATGTAGAAATAGTTTCTACCCTGAAGAATAACTTGAAAAAACGTTTTAAGTATTTCAACGAAATGGCTTTAGTAGCGCAGTTTGTTGTTTCACCCTTTATGGAAATTGATATCCAACAGTTTGCAACTTGTGTTATGCAGAACTTTGGCGAAGACATCGCTGCAACAGAAATGGAAGTAATTGAGTTTCAAAATTATTTAGCCTTAAAATCGTTAGTCTCAAGTACCAAATCTGGCATATTGTAAGTAAAGACAAATATTCAGTTCTATGTCGTGTTGCCTTGAAAGTGAAAGCATTATTCAGTTCAACCTATTTGTGTGAATCTTCTTTTTCCAATATGAAGTTTATTAAGAACAAATATCGCAATCGACTTACAGATGAACATTTGGATAATTGTATTCGAATATCTGTATCAAATTATACTGCAAACCTTAAAAAAATTATCGATGAGTCTGAGTGTCAGCCTTCTCATTGAACGTGCTTTTTTATTTTTCAATGTTTATGTTCATGATAGTGCGTTACTTTTTTGTTATTATTAACTATTTTTAAATCTTACGTGACATGCCGTTGTGGCTGGATAAAAGTTTGTGTTTATTTTTCAAACACCTTCGTGTGGTAGGTAGGAATGTAGCTATGAACAAGTACGTACTAGTAATATTAGTTAGTTTGTTATTAGTTTATTATTAGTACCTATGTATTATGTATTACCAGTTAATTAGTAAAATAAATACATATAATGATAAATTAACTGTGGATTATTTCATTTACGTTGCGTTACGAGGCTTCCGTGTGGGTAGCTCACTGTTTATTCCAAAATTAACAAAGTAGCTCAACACATTGAGAGGTTGGCGACCACTGGTGTATATATATATACCAAAATCAAAATTGTATTAATAAAAGGATGGACATAAAACATCTAAGTGCTATTTACTCATACTTACTCAACACCAATACAACCCTTCATCACAATAATAGTGACAGTATTATTGCAGATGAAATCTAATTTTTTAAATAACCACCTTTTATGATACAAGTCTGATTAAAAAACTTTTAATATTCAACCTTTCATCATAACAATGGTGACAGTATTGTTTTTGATGAAATAATTTACAACATCCTTTCATTCATCACAACAATTAGTGACAGTTTTGTTGATGATGAAATAATTAATCAAACTGCATTCTCAGATAAAACTTTATTAAATAATAATTTAGGTACAAAGTAATCTTCCTAACTAGGTTCCTTATTAGTAATTTCTATATTTAATCTAACACACTTGTATACATAAACAACGAATGACACAAAAATTGACATAACAGTTAAATTTCAAACTGAATTTAAACCACAATAATTTTAAGTTATATTGTAAAACTGTGTAATTTTAATTCTATATGTGCATCAAAATCATAACATTTAACATCATTAATAATTCATCCTCACAAAGATGTAAGTAACTCACTCTCTTAATAATATTATGTTCCTATGAAGACACACCACACCTTTTGTAGATTCCCTGAAGATGGAAATAAGTTATTAAAATTTCCGAAAGCTTGGATCATCTTTAAAGAGTTTTCTTTATTATATATTGCTGCTGCCCCCAATAAATTAGTTTGAATTTTATATATATATATATATATATTCAGTAATAAATTAATATTTCAGTATTTTTAATGTAATCTAACGCTAAACATTTATATACAGTGTGATGATAAAGTTTTATACTACAAAAATTAAAAAAATTTAAAATTGAAAAAACAAATTTGAAAGAAAAATAATTATTATTTAAAATTTTTCTGTATTAAAAGAAACCGAAATTATACGGTTAAGTGGAGTTACGTGAGCGTATACAGCTGACATTCGGACTCCTTATCGTATCATATTATATTTCAGTGCTTAGCTTGTTATTTTAATCTTTTACATTAATTCTCTAGTCTATTAAATCAGATTTTGTCTAGCCTTTGCCAAGCAAAGACGTTTGTAATTTTAATCAATAAAATTGTTTTAAAAAAAACCTGTATCAGTTTCAAAATATATATTTGGCGCAGTCAGTAGGATTCGCGAGGTCGCAGAAAAATTGTGAAAAATCGATTCTTACGAAAAAACAGTTATTTTTGGGACTTAGACGTTTCAACGTCGTAATCGTGAATTCAACGAACCTACCCTTCAGTGGTGACAAATTGGAGCTGATCCAGACGGCAGACAGAAGCTCAGGAGAGGAAACTGGTTCCCTAAACCATCGTGGTAAGTGCCAAGTTCCTTTTGCCTTCCTTAAATCCCTTTCGAGGACCAGGGAGATAGTAGTTAAGATATTTAAAGAAAAGTATAGTTATTTACAGTATATTTTATGAGCGAATCTGATCTTTTAAATCTTTTTGATAACCTTAGTTTAAATACATCAGAAAATAAACTTATTTCTAGTACAGTCGCAAAGATGACACCAACACCGGAAAAACGTCCCATTAATTGGGAGCTTTTTCAATCTAAAATAGAAAATATTAGGCCATATGATGGCGATGTTAATACATTAAATAAATTTATTTCTCAATGCGAAAAATTAATGGCAACATATAGTAGTTATAATGATAGGGAATTAAGTGATCATATTTTCGATTGCATACAGGGTAAATTAATAGGAAAAGCCGAGTTTATGGTCGGAAATAGGGTGGAATTAACCGATTGGAATTTATTAAAAAATGCACTGAGGCAATGTTTCTCCGATAAACGTAATTTAGACTGTCTTATCCAAGAATTAACTAGGACCAAACCGTACAGGAATGAAAGTTTGATAGAATTTGGGGCTCGATTGCAATTGTTGAGGAGTAGTATAGTACAGAAAATCAGTAATGATAACAATTTTAGTGCAAACGAAAGAATTTGTAATATGAACCACTGTGACAAAACCGCATTAAATACGTTTATTGCAGGGTGCACAGGTACATTGAAAAATAATATGCACCTGAAGCAACCCGCATCTTTAGAAGACGCTATAGCCTATGTTAACGAATATGGAAATTTTGAGAGTCTTTATACGCATCCTTGCGACTCAAAATTAAATACTCCGAAAAATAACTTTCAGTTTCAAAATTTTCCTAAAGCAAATAATAATAATAATTATCGACCAAATCCACAATTTAATTCACAATTTAACCCAAATTTTAATGCGACAAATCAACAATATTTTTCAAATTCAAACGCAAATCAATCCCAACAATCAAATTTTCAAAAACCTGTATGGTCGCGTCAACCTATAAATGTTCAACCACGCCCTCAGCATCGTAATTATTCAACAAACGCACAAGTTTTTGGACCCCCACGAAATGTGTTTAAACCCAATTCGATTCCACAGAATCAACTTCCCAAACCTCAACCAATGTCAACCACTTCGAGAATCCCATCAATGCATAGTAAAAGAACTTTTAACCCAAATAATAGGTCTAATAATTTTTTCCAAAATAATAATCAAAAGCGTAATTTTATATCTGAAGAACTATTTGTTAGTGACTACGGTGAAAATCAAATAGAAGCAGATAATTATGATAATTCATTTTTACAAAGTGAAGAAAATAATCAGCAATTTGATAATGATTGTAATCCAAATTTTCAGAACCCAGCCTCGATAGAGAATCATACCAAAGTATATGGCTAAAGAGAAGTAACTTCACTCGGAGCTATTATCGCGTTCATGTCCCCACTCCAAAACCAGTGATTGAGACGCGTGCAAGAACCGATATTTCTATAACACGGGAGCCAAACAATTCATTTCGTGGTAGATGGTTGCCTTGTACGCAGTGGTCTAGTTAAAACGAGAGTTAAAAGTTGTTGTGAGATTCAAATTTTTTTGTTTTTGATTTTTTATATTGTGCATAGTTGGATATTTTTCATTCTATATAGTTAGAACTGTAATTTAAGATGCCTAATCGAAAGTGTAGTGCAATAGGTTGCAAAAATAATAATGAGGATGCTGCAACCCATTCAAATCATCTTTATCGCTTCCCTAAGGATGAGAACAGGTATGTATGTTTATTTGATTCGTCAAAATTATAATTTATTTGTTCCTAATATTATTCTTTAAATTATTTTGCATTCTCGAATCAAAAGTGGCATTTCGTAATTTATAACAACTATTGTATTATTTTTTATTATTATTATATATCGTTTGTCACATTTAGTATTACGTATAGGAATAAACTGCTGTTTCTGTCTTTATCAAACTTAATAAAATTTATATATCTCTACCTCACTCTTTAAATTAAGTTTTGATTTTCAAGTTGCATCTGAAAGATATTCCTATTCTTTATAATGCAAAAATGTCAAAATATTTTATTTCCTATACGTAATAGTAAATGTGACAAACAGTATATTATTTTTTTATTACCGGTATCTTAGATTTTTTGATCTACAGGGTGTTGGCAAATTAAGAAAAATACTTCAAGAGAGAAATACCATTATTTTTTATTTTACACAAAATTTTATGAGAGAAAATTGTTTATAATTTAAAATAAAGCTCGATGTTTGTCATTTAATTAAAAATACTAGAAATCATTTCTTTGATGATGATTTAATTATTAACGGCCATATTGTAAAGAAACTTTATCTTGAACAAATGTACGAACTTGATAAAGTTAAAAATTTTAGACTTGCTCCAAAAATTACCGACCATCATATGGAGCCAACGAAGTTTGAACGAATGAGAGTAAAACTGGCAAGTCAGATATTTAGCCATTCTGTTGCTGCAGCCTTAGATACTTATATGTTGTTCGGGCAGTTACCACAGGAAGCAGCAGAAACCATAAAATTTATTGAAAATATGGATAAACTGTTTGATATTTTTAATTCCAGTAAGTTTCGTAATTGTAAGGAATTTAATAAACCATTCATGGAAACCTCAAAACAAATTGATTTTTTAAAAGAAATGAATATACTATTTAGAGACTTAAGAGTTGTGTCCAAAACTGGCAAAGATACCACTTCTCGAATGCGGTTTACTATAGGTTGGCAAATTAGTATTACCGCGTTTCTGCAATTATGGGATGATTTGAAGGAGCAACAACACACTTATATTTTAACTAGAAATATAAACCAAGACTGTTTGGAAAATTTCTTCGGGAAAATCAGAAATTGTTGTGGTAACGCCAGAAATCCAACCCCCATATAATTTTCTAGAGCGTTCAAAAATTCCTTTGCTTTGCAATATTTTACTCAATTTGAGGGGACAAACTGCCTAAAAGATTCTAATGAGATCTTATCCAACATAACAGATAACGATTTACAAAATGCAAAAATATTACTGTATACGCCGCCTAAACAGTCGTTTGTTCCTTTAAAACTCAATAGTATGGATTATACCGATTTGACAAGTCCCGAGGGAAACAGTCTTGGTTATGTTTGTGGATATTTGCTTAGCAAATGTTTACAAAAACATTCATGCCCTATTTGCCTTAATTTTGTAAATATTAATTATGAGAAAGGAAAGGAAAATATGCCCGAAAATGTTTATAATCATAATAAAGCCTTTTCGAGCACTAGAGGTAGAACTTTTGGTAGTTTATGTATAGCTCCTGATACATTTAGAAAAACTATAATTTCTTTTCAAAATATATTTGTGAATGTTTTTAATGATATTTGCCTTAAAAGATCAGTAGGAAAAGAACTACAAAACCTTTTTAGCGAAATCACCATACCCCATCCTTTTTCTGGTTTTCCTACTGATTATTTGATTTCATTATATTCAAGGGTAAGAATATATTACACATTAAAATATGCAAATAGAAATTTAAAAACATTTTCAAATAAAAAAAACCAAAAACTTGTGATTTTACAAAATTTGTAATTTTTTTTTTAATAAAAATGTTAATACTTTTTAAGCGGTTTTTATTAAATCTAAAACAGATTTGATCTACCCTTACTTTACCTATCTCATAGCTTTAAGTTCTGAAAAAAATTATGGAGTTCTATTTTTTAATTCTATGAAAATTCCCTTAATACCTGAGCTTACTAGTTACTTTCACATTTTATAAGAAAAACAAGAATACCAATGGGATGTATATTATTTTCAAGATAAATTTAACTTTACTATATTGAAAATTTAACTAACAATTTATATCGTACATTTTCCATTAATACGTTTGTTAGAAAAATCCGAAAAATTTTATTGAATATTTTCAAAATCATTGGCTTCGTTCTGTATAAAATTTTCTAAAATGTTTTTGCTAATATTGTGTAAAAAAAGATACCATAATAAAATTATTTTATAATCAATTTTGAAATTCAGTACACGCGCATTTTGTAAATTAATTTTCTTACAACCTCTGTAAGATACTACTATAGCTAACTGGAGTCAGAGCCGCCCGGCTGCCCTCGTATACTGCTTACTTTGTCCCGTATCAGTGATTTATTGCGGCCCAGCCTCAACGAAAAAAACCAAACGAAATCGTGCTATATGAAAGGGACCGACGTTGAGTGAACCTACTTCTCTTTAGCCATATACTTTGATCATACTTAGTAGAATTAAACATAACTTCTAATAACCCTCTGTCATATATTGAAATTTATAACCCACCATTAAGAATGTTAATTGATACCGGAAGTACTAAATCCATTTTAAAACCCATTATTGCAGAAAAATTTTACCCAAACACGATTTATCATTCAAATGTATCTCTTTCAACATCTCTAGGTACTAAAAATATTAAATATCAAGCTGATATTCCAGCTTTCCGTGAATTTAACGATAATCATATATTGACTTGTATTCTTTATGATTTCCACGAATTCTTTGACGGGGTTATAGGTATTAATGACCTTATTGCAATGAATTTTAATATAGATTTAAATAATAAACAATTAATTAGTGATCGCGTGAGGATTCCAATAAAATTTAGACAACCACATGATATAAAATATCAAATTTCGGTTGGTCCTTTTGAACGAATATTAAAACAAATCCCGGTAACTATTTTAAACGGCGATGTTTTAATTGATAAAACTCAATTAGGAGATATATATATTCCAGAAACTCTAACTGAATCAAATAATGGGCTCGCTTTAGTCGAAGTCATTAATGAAACTGATAAAAATATATCTATCACTTTATTGAAACCAATTAAATCAAATCCTTATATATCAAGTCATTTTGAGACTTACAAATTTGAATGCTTTAATAATTCAATTGAAACTAAAATAAATAAAAACGATATCCAAAACCTATTAAGAATAGAGCATATGAACTCAGAAGAGAAAATTAATATTATTAAATTATGTCGCCAATTTCCAGAAATATTCTTGAAACCAGGTGACCCGTTTACTTTCACTTCCAAAGTAAGACATAAAATAAAAACTAAGGACGAAGAACCCGTACATGTGAAGTCCTATAGGTATCCGTACGCCCTTAAAGACGAGGTGCGTCGGCAAATCGATGAAATGTTAGGAAAGGGGATAATTAAACCCTCTTCTAGCCCATGGTCCTCTCCCATATGGATTGTACCAAAAAAGTTGGATGCGTCGGGGCGGCAAAAATGGCGTCTCGTCGTTGATTACAGGAAGCTAAATGAAAAAACAATTTCCGATAGATACCCAATACCTAATATTAATGAAATTTTAGATAAATTGGGGCGAGCGCAATATTTTAGTACGCTCGACCTCGCAAGTGGGTTCTATCAAATAGAGATGGGTGAATGCTCTATTGAAAAAATGGCGTTTAATGTCGATAACGGGCATTACGAGTTTTTACGGATGCCAATGGGGCTCCGAAATTCTCCGAGTACCTTCCAAAGAGTCATGGACGAGGTCTTAAAGGACCTTCAGAATAAAGCTTGTCTTGTATACATGGATGATATAATTATCTTCAGCACGGGATTACAAGAACATATGCAAAATTTAAGATTAGTATTTTCAAAATTAAAAGAAGCGGGGTTAAAAATTCAGTTAGATAAGTGCGAGTTTCTGCGAAAAGAGGTAGAATTTTTGGGACACGTGGTAACGCCACAGGGTATTAAACCCAACCCAAATAAAGTTCATGCCATTAAGAATTTTCCAATTCCTAAAACGCAAAAACAAATAAAGTCCTTCCTTGGCCTCCTTGGCTACTATCGCAAGTTTATCCGAAATTTTGCGAAAATAACAAAACCCCTAACGATTTGTTTGAAAAAAGATAATAAAGTCGAACATACGAGGGAATTTGTTAATTGTTTTAATTATTGTAAAAATTTGTTAATATCGGAACCGATTTTAGCGTATCCGGATTTCGAAAAACCTTTCGAAATAATGACCGATGCATCGATGTATGCAATCGGAGCAGTTTTAACTCAAAATAATCACCCTATATGCTATGCCTCTAGAACGTTAAATTCGGCCGAAATAAATTATTCAGTAATCGAAAAAGAGTTAGTAGTTTGGGGATGTAAATATTTTCGTACTTACTTATTTGGCCGAACATTCGAAATTCTCACTGATCATAAGCCATTGGAGTGGTTGTTCTCCCTTAAAGAGCCAAATTCTCGCCTTATGCGCTGGCGCTTAAAGCTGGAAGAATTTGACTATAATATTAAATATCTAAAAGGAAAACTTAATTATGTAGCCGACGCTTTATCGAGGGCACCCCCTACACATGATTTAAACGCTCTAGAAACAGCATCTTTAGATGTTAATTTAGACGATTTAGATTTAATAATTCAAAAAGAATTTGAAGATATTGATGAGTTACCAAATTTATCGGTAAACGATATTAATGAAATAATAAAAGACACCCCTAAAGTAAAAATATTACAAAACGTTCAAATTAAACCACCAATAGAGAGACGACAAAGTACTGACTTAGAAACAGTACACACTTCCATTGAAAATCCGATTCTTTCAATACCGATAACGGATCGTGCCGTTAATCAATATAAAAATCAAATTATTTTAACTTGTGGTGATAACACCGAAACTCTCTATAAAAGAGAAAAATTATTTGAAAATACAAGATTTCTTGTTACCTTATCTCAAAGAAATTTAGAAGAAAGTATTGTAAAATTTGCTAGAGAATTTTTAAATCCCAAAAGTACATATGCTTTGTATTTCAAAATTTCTCACCTAGCTGAAATCTTTGTAACTGTTCTGCAGAAATGTTTCAAACATTCTGCTTTTAAACTTATTCACTGTACGAAATTTTTAAATGACCTCCTAACAATAGAAGCTCAAAAAGAAAAATTAGAATATTATCATGTCTATAAAAAAGGACATCGTGGTATTAATGAATTGAAATTATCTTTAACTAAATTTTATTATTGGCCGAATATTTCAAAAGACATAGAAGAATTTGTAAATAATTGCGAAACATGTCTTAAAAACAAATATGATCGGAATCCCCCGATTGTAAAATTTAACTTAACCCCAACAGCATCAAAACCTTTCGATCATGTACATATAGATGTATTTCGAATATCTAATACCCCTTACCTTACTATAATCGATTCATTTTCAAGATACGGTCAAGCATATCCTTTAGAAACTGTCAGTGGTATCTCAATTGTTGATAATTTATTAAATTTTATATCCCATCACGGACTCCCTTACAAAATAACCGCGGATTGTGGTACCGAATTTAAAAACATGGACCTTGAAGATTTTTGCAAGTTGCACAAAATAGAACTTCATTTCACTACGGCAAAAAATAGCACCTCAAATTCTCCAGTAGAGCGTTTTCACTCTATTTTAATAGAGCATTATAGGTGCTTAAGAGAACAAAATAACGAATTATCACCAAATCAATTAATTAAGCATTCAATATTAAGTTATAATAATTCGATACATTCTGCTACGAAATTCACGCCATTTGAAATTACTGAAGGCCATATTAATAACCCTGATCCTTTCGATCTCGATGATCATCACATTCTTTCCTTTTATGTTCAAAACCACAAGAAAGCTAGCAAACAACTTTATAATATTATCAAAGAACGTAATGAAAAAGTCAAAGAAAATTTAATTAATAAAGCCAATGAAAGTCGTTTTAATCCTCCCGACTATTCAGGTCAAGAAATTGCTTATGTTCGTACAAAATTACGTGATAAAAAATTGCCCAAATTTGTTGAAAACCAACAAAGGCACCTATCATAAGAGTATAATTAGGAAACCTAAAATTAATTTAGAAAACGTTTTACAGGATAACCAGGACAATGAAATCACTGATGATCCTGCTGTACCTGGTCCTTCAAACGTCTAAAATAGAATGTAGTACCGAAGAAATAAGTATAACCCCATTAGAAAATCTTATTCTTCCCATAGAGTTAGGCAACGCTAGGTTAATCTACACAAAGCACACATTTATCCATTACTTAGATTTAAAAGTAGTTCTTAGACAAATAGAATTATTGCATAATCATTTTTCTATAATTAAACAAACTGTAGTAAAAAGTAACGTTTCGAACCCTATTTCATACCATGGCTTGAGTGAAAATATGCTTGAAAGAACAGAATTTTTGATTAATTCCTTAGGAAGAAAATTTCAAAATTTATATCCTCATATGCGTTCAAAAAGAGGTATAATAAACGGGGTTGGAAAAGTCAATAAGTGGCTTTTTGGCAACCTCGACTCTGATGATGGAGACCGCTATGACAGTGCCATGAAAATTTTGCAGGGAAATCAAAAACAGATAACAAACGAAATTAACTTACAAACTTCACTATTTCAAAAATTGATAGATCATTATAATCAATCATTAACAATATTATGGAAAAATCAACAAAAACTTCACGATAATTTAAAAAGATTCCAAGACGCAATATATAACGAAATTGACTCTTTAAGCAGATATATAACCTTTCAAGGAACAATAAGCCAAATAAACCTTGACTGTCAAAATTTAATATCATTTATAGACAATATTGAAAATGCAATTCTCTTTTCCAAAATGAACACTCTGCACAGCTCTATAATATCAAGCTATGAAATTTCAGACATGATAAAATATTTACAGAAAATTTACAAAAAACAAGAAATTCCAAATTTTAATAATATCTTAACATACTATACCTTTCTTGGTACTCAAGTTACCTTCTCCAAATTAAAATTAATTTTTGCTATCCACGTCCCTATCTCAAAAGTCGAATCCTTAGAATTTTATCAAATATATCCCGTTATCCAAAATAATAAAATGTTCACACCTTCATACCCATACTTGGCACGCAACAAAGAAGAAGTCCAATTGAAAAAAGAAGAATGCCCAAAACTTGAAAATACCTACTATTGTTTACAAGATTTTATCCCGAGGGATAACTGTACTTTACAACTTCTCGACGGCCAGTTACCAGAAGGATGCTACGCCACTGAAGTAAATTTGCAAGAATCAATATTCGAACAAGTTGCTAGCAATCAAATCATGATTGTTCCCAAAGAACCAGAAAACGTTAAGTCGTATTGTAGAAGTAACCAAATTTTCAAAATTCAGAATCCAACCCTTATTCGCATTCCAGAAGGCTGTAAAATCACGTCAGGAGATTTTACATTTTCAAATGAATAAGAAATTCAAAAGGGAAAAACGCTAATTCTACCAAAACTCAAAATTGAACTTTTTAAAATTCGAAGAAATTATCAAACTTCAAATATTAGTAAAATAAATTTCGACAACCTATACGAAATCAATAGAATCGCCAATCAGCTATCGCCAATAGATGAACCAAAGGACTCTTACCAAATTCCAATATTAACAATATTTTCAACGTTAATAATTTTATGTATAATGGTATTTTTATACATTTTTGTAAGAAGAAGATGCCAAAATTCAAAAACGAAAGAAAAAGAAGCCCTCAACATGGAGGAAATTCCAGAAAATTCGGGCCGCAAAAATAACTCCCTTATTTTTGCGTCTTAAGGACGGAGGAGTTACGTGAGCGTATACAGCTGACATTCGGACTCCTTATCGTATCATATTATATTTCAGTGCTTAGCTTATTATTTTAATCTTTTACATTAATTCTCTAGTCTATTAAATCAGATTTTGTCTAGCCTTTGCCAAGCAAAGACGTTTGTAATTTTAATCAATAAAATTGTTTTTAAAAAACCTGTATCAGTTTCAAAATATATATTTGTGGCTAATTTTTTTATGTAAGCCTAAATATTTTTATCTGTCATGGTTTCCACCGTCTCGAGAAAGTAAAATGGCCGGAAATTAAATAAAACCGTTTAGTTAATGGACAAGGAAACGTTAAGATTAATGGGTTTTATTTAATCGAGTTTTATACTGTTCCAAGAGCACATACCCTAGACAAAAACAAGGTTCGCTTGTGATTTAAACGGTTTAGTTTTAATTCGGTCGTGATAAATGCCACTCGGTTTTAATGTAAACCAAACCTTAAAATCTCTGTGTCGTATCAGTAATTGTGTTTTGTGTATTTTTAAAGAAATAATAATATATTTTCAGTATTTCTAATTATTGTAGGTACACCACTGTTTGACATGATATAAAATGCGGGGTTAATTTGGGCCAAGAAAGAAGAGGGGATAAGTTTAGTTATATTGTTTATAACAAGAAGTACAGTTAGTCTTAACGATAAACAAATTGATTTAGTTAAGAACCTTCCGTTTTAATATAGCTTTCTAATGGCATTTAAGAAAGACCTTATGAGGTAAAGTAATGAAATAGTTTTATTAGACACATTAAGTATATTCTTAAAACTACTTAAAAACTATAACGTCACAATCTAGAACATAACAAAACAAAAACAAACTAAACCATTTTAAAACTACAACAAGACACAAACTTATAAGATTAATTACTCTTATTAGCGAATCTTATTAGATACTTTAAAATCAGTATTAAATGCTAAACAGCTTTTAAGTGCTCGCAGTATATCTACAAAGTAACTTTAAAACCGTTATCTTCTTATTTACCACATTAAACCCATTTTAAAACTCAACCCAAAGTGTTTTTATGGTGCTACTTGGGGTATGTTTGCATAATGACTTCATTGTGGTTTTTTTAAATGACAACCCCATTTTTACTTGTTTTTTGTTAGATAGTCAAACTACTTAAATGATGGTATAAAATAATTAAGAAAATAACACCCTAAGAAATTAAAATGTAACTTTAATGAAAGAAAATATTCATTAAACCCCAAAAACAAACAAAATTTAGCTCAAAAGTTTAAATTGCTCTCGGTCTACTATTTGGTACATTTTATAGTCATAAGGCTTGCCTAGTTAATAGATTTCTTTCATTGTATCACAAGTTTTCATTAGTGTGAGTATTTAAATGTCTGCATAGGTCAGATTTTCGTTTAAATCCTTTAGAACAAATACGACACTCAAACAGTTTTTCATTATTGTGAGTTACTAAATGCTGCTTTAAGTAAGATTTTTTATGAAATTCTTTCGAACAAAAGACACATTTAAATAGTTTTTCATTAGTGTGAATTATTAAATGATCCTGTAAGTTGGAATTTCGTTTAAATTGTTTTGAACAAATGTCACATTTAAATGGTTTTCCATTAGAATGCATTATTAAATGTTCCCGTAAGTTATATTTTCGTTTAAATGCTTTAGAACAAATGTCACAAATAAATGGTTTTCCATTAGAGTGACTTACTAAATGTCGCTGTAAAATTGATTTTTGGTGAAAGTTTTTGGAACAAATGTCACATTTAAATGGCTTTTTATCAGTGTGAAATACTAAATGTTCGTTCAAAATAGATTTCCGTTTAAATTCTTTGGAACAAATTGCACATTTAAAAGGTTTTTCATTAGAGTGCACTATTAAATGTTGTTTTAAGTAAGGTTTTTGATTAAATACTTTGGAACAAATATCACACTTAAATAGTTTTTCACTCGTGTGAAACAGTAAATGTTGTTGTAAATTAAAATCGCTTTTAAATTCTTTATAACAAAAGTGACACTTAAATATTTTATGAATTGTTTTTAAATGATGTTGTAAATAGTATTTGAGATTAAATTTTTTGGAACATATGTCACAAGTAAATTTTCTTTCGTCGCTGTGAGTTATTAAATGTTTGTGTAGGTCATATTTTCGTTTACATTCTTTAGTACAAATGACACATTTAAATGGCGTTTCTTTAGTGTGAATTATTAAATGTTTGTGTAAGTTAGAGTTTTGGGTAAATCCTTTGGAACAAATTACACATTTAAATGGTTTTTTGTTAGTGTGAATTTTTAAATGAACATGTAAGTCAGATTTTCTTTTAAATTTCTTAAAACAAATGTCACAGTTAAATGGTTTTTCATCAGTATGAATTACTTTTAAGTGTTCCTGCAAATTATATTTACGTTTAAATTCTTTGGAACAAATTCCACACTTAAATTTCTTGAAACAAATGTCGCAATTCAAATGCATTCTATAAACGTCGTTGATTTTTAGAGATAGTTCTCTTGGTCTATTTTTAATTACATGAATAAAATAGTGCCGAAAAAAATCAATTGCTGTCATTGATTTTCCACAAAACTCGCAAACCGCGAAGGTTTTCCCAAAATGTCCGCTGATATGTTTCGATCTTGATTTTGAGGAAGATAAATCTGCAAATAAAAAAATACCACTGAATCAACCAAATGCCTACGATTTAAAAACTTTGTATTTAATAAATTACCGACAAATCGTTGTTCTAAATTTACTTTTTTGTTATTTTATTCTTAAAATGCATTTTTTAACTTATAAGTGTCACATTTTAACTATTTCTCTTAGGTATATTTTTTGGTATGAATAATAACCAATGCCGGTATTTAACTACTTTGGAAATAGGTGAATTATTTTATATTAGTGTGAATTATTAAAAAATATAAACTGTATATATGGGTATTAAAAAATCGACTATTTTTTTTGAGTTTCGTACGAAAATAACTTAATTTATCATGTTTTAAGACCCCCTCCAAAAGGGCAGCTTAAAACAATTTTTTAGCGGTCGCTTAAGATTTTTAAAAATTTCAAAATTAGTCAAAATTCCATTTATTAAATTATGCTTCCATTGTTGTATTGTGTTTTTTTCTATCTCGTTATAAATTCTGATCTATTACCTTGCTACTTAAAAGCAAAAATTAAAATTAATTCTTAATATTAAGATTTAAAGGTGGCTCGAAAACATCAAAAGCAATAATGTTGTATATAAAAAATTATGAGCGACCGTTAAAAATTCATATTTTGAGCTAAAAATTTGATATTTTTTCTTTCTTGAGGTACAAAATTCTACCGTCACGAGCAAAGAAATAAAAAAAAATCGAATTTTGACTAATTTTTAAATTTTGAAAAATCTTGAGCGGCCCCTAAAAAAATTTTTTGAGCTGCTCTTTGGGGGGCTCTTAAAAAAACGATAAATTAACATATTTTCGTACGAGACTCAAATGTTACACTTGACTGAATTTTAATGTGGGGGTAAATTTTTACTTGTGGGAATTTTGGAAAGATTAAATATTTTACAGCAATTTTATTTCATTTTTCATTCTTACTGGCTGCTACACCGGGTGTCTCATTAGTGCGTAATCGTTTAATATGTCAATTTGTGTTACAGATATCCAAAGAAATTTCAAATAAATGTTATATAGATTTTAAAATATGTTTGAATATATTTACAGGGTGTTGCTTTTTGCCTGGCAAATAAAAATATATTTAATTTCATTTTTAGATTTGTTTGGTACCTATTACTATATTCAGTTTTTTTTTTAACATTACACGGTTGCCAAGCAATTAATTTTTTATTTCTTTTATGAAAGTAGAGAAATGTACCAAACTAACGAATAGTGATAATAGAACTGGTTTATTTTATACAGAGTGTTTTGAAACATGTCTTAAATATTGGTAATTTTAGGTTCAATTTACAAAAAAATTTCAAATGCAACACCTTGTATATTATTTTAGCATAAAATTCCTTATAAATTTGCCTATTCAACGATAGCAATATGTTAGCCAACAACACTTATCCAGGGTAGCTCCTACAAAATATATTCAAGTACGTAATGTAAATAATAAGTGGTTTGATAATAAATGCAGAAAAGCCGTTAAAGATAAAAATTAGCTTACAAAACATTTACATTTACAAATGATGCACATGATTGGAAGAAATATAAACTAAAAAAAACATGAATGTGGTCGGAAGCCAAACGTAATTTTTATGAAATAAATATAGATAAAAACAAGGGAAATCCAAAGTTAATGTGGAAACATCTTAAACGAATAGTATCAATCGGGCTTTGGAAAGCACATTCTTGTGAGTCGGCTTTACAATTAGTTGTTTCCGATATGAAAAATATAATATATAATATAATACAAAACATTAAATCAAAAAGAATTAAGATATATATGAAATTAATACCTATTTAATAAAAAAACTGCGCCCAAAATATTGTTGTTCCTATTACTGAATTGATAAACTGTTATTTAGCTGAAAATACCTTTTCAGATATTTTTAAAACGTCCAAAGTTCTACCATGCCACAAAAAAGGAGATGACTCAGTACCTGAAAATTTTCGCTAAATACATATTTTACCATGTTTTACTAAAATACTTGAAAGTGTTATAGTATTATGCATTTCTTTGAAAACATCAACCTGTTTTCTGTGAAACATTATGGTTTTAGACATGGAAGAACAACTACAGATGCCATGCTGGCTTTAATGAATAACATTCAGGAGTCTTTAAAAAACAAATCACAATGCGTAGCTATATTCACTGATCTGTCTAAAGCATTTGACTGTGTAAGTCACACATTGTTAATTAACAAACTAGATAAATATAGCATTAGAGACATTGCAAATAAGATGATTGCTTCTTATTTTCAAAACAGACAACAAAGTGTATATTATAGAAATAAACTTAGTAAACCTTTATTAATTAAAAGAGGTGTTCCACAAGGATCCGTACTAGGCCCTCTATTATTTTTAATATACCAATGATCTTCCATCATATATGAATTCAAATAATGCCGAATTACTAACTACCATGTATGCAAATGATACCAATTTCTCATATCACTGCAATAACACATCTGACATAGTTATCAAAAACTCTAAGACTATTACTGAATCTAAACAATGGTTTGATAGCAACGAATTATTTTTAAATCACAATAAAACTGAAACATGTGTCTTCAGGTTGAACCAAACTACTAGTGAAACAATGAACACTAAATTTATTGGTATATATTTTGACACACAACTTACATGGAACTATCAAATAAATAACTTATGCAACAAGTTGGCAAAATTCACGTTTGCTCTACGTAGAATATCAAATATAGTTAATACAGAAGCAGCAATAACTACTTATTATGGCTTATTCCATTCCAATTTAACATATGGGATTCTAACTTGGGAAAATGCTAGCTTCACTTCATTACAAAGACTTTTTATCTTGCAAAAATCAGCAGTTCGCTCTATTCTGCAGGTAAATTATTATGAACCATGCCGACCACTATTTAAGCAACTTAGCATAATGACCCTGTTTTCGCAAATAGTATTTGAAAACTTGCTAGCCATACAAAATAATTTGGGAAACTTCACATGTCACTCAGACAATCATACATACGATACCAGAGGGAAAAATCAGCTAATCCAAACGAAAACTAGAATAAACAAGTCCCGAACAATAGGCATTTCATTCTATAATTCACTTCCGCCCCGCATCCGTAATCTACCAGGAAAAAAGTTTAAACATAAAATTAAAAAGATATTACTGGACATGTGTCTATATAACACTAACGATTATTTTGTAAGAGTGAAACATATCACCTAATATTTTTAATATTGTATTTTTTATATATTTTTTTATTATTATTACCATGATGTTTTAAAATCATATTTTTTTTTTAATTTTATACGAGTATGCTGTATGTTAATGTATGTAAATAAAATGTGGTGTATTTTACCATTCATGTGTACTGACGACTATGTAAACATGTTTATATATGTATTACTGAGAATAAAATAACTATATTTCTATTCTTGATAAACCAGGAGTTGGTATCTGTGCAGTTTTTATTGATCTTAAACGTGCATTTGAAAAGATTGACCGTAACATTTTACTTCAAAAATTAAAAAACTATGGATTTAGGGAAACTGTTTATGATTGGTTGTATAATTACTTATTAAATAGATATCAAGTAACTAAAATTTATAATGAGGCATCAAATACAGAATTAAATACTTTTGGGGTGTAGCAGGGAAGCGTGTTGGGCCCTTACTATTCATACTTTATATAAATGACTTGGGACAGGTTCTTAAAAAATGTAAAATACAACATTTTGCAAATGATACGTTTATCTATTATTATGGGGATGATTTTGCTGAAGTTGCTGAGGCCGTCAACCATGAATTGGGATTATTAACATCTAAATTCAAAGAAAATAAATTAAAAGTTAATGAGATGAAATCAAAATTTTAACAACTTTCTATACCAGTATTTCCCAAAGTGGTCCTGGTGGACCCCCAGGGGTCCACGGGAGACTCGACGGGGGTCCACGGGAGACTCGACGGAGGTCTACGTTGGGCGTAATAAAAAATGGGGGTCGACAATCGTAAGCGGGGGTGCATGAAAATTAATTTGGTTTCGATAGTGAAGCAATATACTATTAAACAATTGATTAGGTACTCATTTTTCCCTGTGATGAAGAAATTCTTGTAAAAAACTTCAACTGTTTATAATATAAACAGTCAACATTTTAGTTACTAAAATGTTGACTTCTCTTATCAATATAGGCAGATAATATTTTAAGAAGCTCAGCGAATGTTACTTGTAAAAACTTGCATATTCCATATTCAGTACAACGCGCCGAGACTTATCGTTGCCGCGCCGGCCACCGTCCCGTCCGCAACGCTTGTTCAGTCGTGCAAATTAATACGACTTGTGGTGTAGGTGCTAGCAATCTTGCATGAACGTGTTTGATTCTTCACCAATATAAATACGAATGTCAAGAATAATCGTTACTCATTTGTTTCTGGAATTTCATAAAGAAAAGTGAATCGATATTAGTGTTGGTTAGTGACTGAATTTG
This sequence comes from Psylliodes chrysocephalus, assembly GCA_927349885.1. Lineage (NCBI taxonomy): Eukaryota > Metazoa > Arthropoda > Insecta > Coleoptera > Chrysomelidae > Psylliodes > Psylliodes chrysocephalus. Next base: position 19,575,987 of record OV651827.1, read on the forward strand.
TTTCGAAAAGAAAAGTAAAGTGAATCGATATTAGTGATTACCAGTGTCGGAAAAGTAAGTACCTACCTGCCTATTTGTAAAATGCATATAGTTTTAAGCTGAGAAAGATTGAACTTATCGTCCCTACTTTATTTTTATTACCTATCTAATTCATTCAATTATTGCGGAGATTTGATATCAAAATATTGTTTAAAAGTTTCTATAGAATTTACAAAAATATATTAAAATATAATAAATGAAATAATAATTTTCACGGCGCGAATTTTCAGTTTTCAAACTTGTCGCAAGTAGAATGCCTTAATGAAGATATTCAGACATACGTTCAACATTTGATTGCCCTGCATGATGATTTTAAATTCAGATTTGAAGATATTTTGTCGATGGAAATACCACCATGGATCATAAATCCATTTGATGAAACGAAAGTGGAGAATGTGACATTTTAAAGAGGGTATCAAAAATTTTGGTTGCAGGCAGAAATACCCGAAAAATATCCTGGACTGTGGGGAATTGTGCAAAAGTTTCTGATAGCATTTCCCTCGTCATATCTCGACGAAAAAAGTTTTAGTGCCTTTCGGTGCCTTTACAAACTTATTAACAAAAAAAAGGAGCAGATTGAATATCACAGAAAGGGGAGATTTACGGTTATTCCTTACAAAACTCAAGCCAAATATTGATAATTTGCTGTCAATCCATCAAGTACATCCCTCTCATTAAAATTATATATTTTTTTGTAATTACTATTGTAGTAATTACATTACGTTATAAGTATTTAATTTTAATTATATTACGACGGTTATAAGAATAATAATTAATAGTGTAATAATTAATATATTTAAATTTAAATAAATACCTACAACACAAGGAAATACACTATATTTCTTTTTACCACTCCGAATGGGACGTTTTCTAAATAAAATTTGTGAGAATTGATTGGTTCTTGTGCTGTGAGTCACAATGCAAGTTTCCATAGATAGATCTAATTTTCACTTTTTTTTTTCGAGAGTTAGAAATTGGTAGTGATGTAGCAAAATTTTGAAAGTGGTCTATGAAACAAAAGAGTTTGGGAACATCTGTTCTATACAATAAATTTTTGAATTTAAATCAAGACATTAAAATAAATAACGAAACAGAAATGATCCAAGAAATTAAATATTTAGCAGTTATGTTGGACAGAGAACTAAAATTTAATAAACATATTGAATATATCTGTAAAAAAGTAGAAAAAAATATAGGATTTTACAAAGAGTGTCACAGTATCTATCAATTTCAGCTAAATTGACTGTATATAATACACTTATTCTACCCCACTTTTACTATTGCTGTTCTTTAATATATACAGAATGTTCCAGTTTTGATAGATTACAGGTCCTACAAAACAAAATGATGCAAGTGATAATAATAATAATAATAATAATAATAATTTATTCACATTAAAACAATAAATACATACTTATAAAACTTGTGATACAAAAGAAAATTAATGGTACCTATGTGAATAAAAGAAAACTTACGAGACATAAAATGTCTGTGTGTAAGCATGCTTTTGCATAATAAAATAAAATAAACAGACATATATAGATTAATGATTAAAAACATATTAAAAACTAAAACTAAAAACTAAAATTAAAATCAAATTAAAAACAATTTAAAAATTAATTAAAACAAATCAAAAACAATTGTAGAAATATACTATTTGTTGGATGATTTCTTTAATTTTTTTTGCGTTTTTTTTTTTATACGTTTAGATTGTTGTTTTTTTTTTATTTTTTGTGTTTTTGTTTTTTTCCTATTTTATTCCTAATCTAACAATTTTTTTATTTCTTGTCGCGGTAGTTGCATCAGAACTTGTTGAATTTTTTTTTTCAAGTTTTTTGTATTTACATTATCTGTATTTTTTAGAAACAAATTTAAAACTTTAGGACCCAGATAATTAAAACTTCTTTGTCCTATAGACTTGGACATAAAAGGCAAGATAATGTCCTCCCTTTGTCTTGTGCCGTACTTATGTGTTCCAGTTTTGAGGGAATGTTTCGTCATAAACTGAGTATTGCATGCTTGAAGAAAGAATAGCTGACGACAGTCTAATATATTTGTATCTTTATATAGTTGATCACTTGCACACAAAGCCTCTCTATTTAAAATAATACGTAAAAATCGTCTTTGAAGAATTTCCAAAGAATTTAGGTGAGTTCTAGTAACACCGCCCCATCCTAAAATACCATATCTAATATGCGGTTCAACTATACAGTATCTCTGAGATCTGTTTGTACCTATATAGAATTGATCTAAGTTTCTTTTCTAAAAAATCAATATGTACGTTCCATTTTAGCATACTATCAATGAAAATACCTAGATATTTTATTTGGTTTGCAGGTTGAATTTGAATTGTGTTTTGGACTGTTAACTTAAAATTTGGAAGAGATGAGTCTAGATAACTAAAAGGTACATACAAAGTTTTTTTGAAATTCATTGAAAGTAGTCTGTGATCGAACCAATTTTTAATTTCGGATAAATGGACCTCAGCCTTTTGTTTTAGTTCAAACCAATTTTCAGCTGTATAAAATATTACCGTGTCGTCTGCAAAGCTAATTATTTTGTTGTCTTCTTCTAATAAAAACAAATTGTTTAGGTAAATTATAAATAACACTGGACCCAACACTGTTCCCTGAGGGACACCACACATGATAGTTTGTTCACTACTTAGATCCTGCTTAATTTTTACTTTTTGTTTTCTACCTGTTAAGTAGCTTGCAAACAAATCATTAGCAGTACCTCTCACTCCTATGTATTCTAAAGATGATTGAAGCAGGATATGGTCTACAGTGTCAAAAGCCTTTGCTAAATCAATAAATACTCCAATTGATGGTTTATTTTTGTCTAATGTTTCATAGATATTTTTTGTTAAGCACTTAATTGCATCCTGGGTTAACATTTTTTGTCTGAAGCCAAATTGCGAGTTTGATAATATGTTATGTTTTTCCAAAAAGTTTGTTAGCCTAATTTTTATTATTTTTTCAACAATTTTTGCAATATTTGATATGAGGGACACAGGTCTGTAATTGCCCATTTCAGACTTATCTTCATTTTTAAATATAGGTGTAACGATTGATAATTTAAGAGCTGTAGGAAATTTTCCCAGTTGAAACATTTTATTTATTATATAGGTTAGAGGACTAGCTATATATTCTGAAATTAGTTTTAATGTCTCTGCTTTCAAACCGTCATCTCCTGGGGCTTTTTTGTTTTTTAAGTCCGATATTATTCTTATTACCTCTTGATTATTAGTAGGAGAGAAAAATATCGAATGGGCATTTATGTACCTTGGTGGTTTGTAATCCTTATTACACTTTATTTTATTTGCCAAGGACTTACTTACATTAACGAAATATTTATTAAAACTCTCTGATATTTGCTGCGTAGATGTAATTATTTCATTATTTTCATTTTTTACGCTAACTACTTTTGTCGGTTCTGGGATTGTTAATACTTCATTTATTGTTTTCCACATTTGTGTTGAGTCATTTTTTTTTTTTTTTTTTTTTTATTCTTGATTTGGTCCTTATAATAATCTATTTTTGTTTTCTTTATGAGTTTCTCTACTTTTTTTTTTAATTCGAAATATCGATCCTTGATTTCATCGTTTTTAGGATTGTGTTTAAATGTCTTGTACAAATTGTTTTTAATATTTATAGCTTTAATTAATGATTGCGTAATCCATTTTAACCTTTTCCTTATTTTATTTTTGATTTTTAAAAAAATTGTGCTATGTTGAACGCTAGTATTTAGAATATTAATAAATTTGTTTGTTGCAGAATCCAGATTACATAAAACATAAATTTCATTCCAGTTGAAAGATTTTATAATGTTATGAAGTTTTTTACAGTCTAATTGTGTAAAACAATTTGAATTTGTATTATCAGACTGATTTTTAGTTTCCGGGAAAATGATTTGTGAAAGTGTAGCAAAGTGATCAGTTATATCTGTTTCCACAACAAGTGGAATAATTGTATCATATTGATACTAGGTTGTAACAAATATACCAGTATTCAGTTTATGTTAGACGCCTTAAATGTTGAAAAATTGCTATATGTAAAAACAATGGTTTTTATATTTAAAATAATAAACAATTTGTTGCCTGAATATCTTAACTGTCAACTAATCCCGGTCACAGAAATACATCAAAGAAACACAAGAGCAGCAAACTCTATCAAATTTTATGTACAAAATAGTTCTATTAAAAGCTTATTTCATAAAGGGATCGATCAATTCAATCATCTGCCTCAAAATTTTAAAAAAGTTCAGAATTCTAGTCAATTTAAGAAAGACCTTATTATTTATGTTAAAAATAATTTATGAATTATATAGAAAATTGTTTTTTTTTCTCTCTTTCTCTCTTTTCTTTTACTTCTTTTACTTGTTATACTTTTAACCAATCTGTTATGCTAAATACCTACATCACTGTTTCTTTTATTCTTTTGTTTTTTGTCTTTTTTTTATTATATGTATGAGGGACAATTATGTTAAGTTTTAGGTTTTATATAGGGTTTTATGTTTATTTACATTTTGATGGTTATATTGAATTGGTTTATTTTGAATTATTGTATTATATTATCATTGATAAATAAAGTTACTTCGAGGGGCAAATCACTCCCGCAATACGTGTACAAAATGTCCGCAATCCCATTGAAAATCGCCGCAGTCTCATCAAAATCAGTGACAATCGCTAAGAAATCGCCGCAGTCGTTCCGAATTCGCTCGCAGTCGTTCCGAATTCCCTTGCAGTCCCCCGAATTCTCTAGCAGTCACTGAGCAATCACTAGCAATCGTTAAAAATCGCGCAGTAAGGTGACATTAACCAATTAGCCATTGTTGATGTAGGGTGCTTTGATTAAGCCATCTAAACCATTTTGTGTAAAGAAATTACAGTTTACATTTTGAGGCAAGAACTATTAAGTTAAATTTACATTTTGGAATTTGAAGGTTTTTTTAGGATAAATTTAGACACTAAATCTACTTGTATACAAAATTTTACAAGGTGGTCAAAAATTGTCCCTTTTCATCTAGTTTTTTTTTTTAATGTATAACAAAATTGTTGGTATTTTATGGGGGTTGGGGTGATACACGTTTTAATTAGGGTTTTAAATGTATTTTTACTTTCCTATCTGTTTACAGATAAGGAAAGTATAGGAATCATGATTTTTTTCGACCTCGAATTTTCGACGGTTTTTTATGTTTTCGGGTATCCTGAATCTGTTTTGACTATTTTCGCGATGATGTCTGTGTGTGTGTCTGTATCCTCGATAACTCATGAACGGATACAAAGAAAAACACCAAATTTTAAACTTAAGCTTTATTCCGGCGTCCAATTAGCAGATTAGATTTTGGGCAGAGTCGGAACATTTGAAGGGTACTTTATAGTCATCATTTTTATATTTTATGGAATATATCTGTTATTTACGTTTGAAGAAGAAATTTTTTCAAATAAAAGTTACTTACAATATTATTATCTATAATTTGTTCTATACAAAATTTGGTCCGTATTCGAGAAATTTGACAAAATGTAAAAAAAAATATTTTTTCATAAAAATTGTTCAAATAAAAGTTGTTTGCAATATAATTCTCTATAATTTTTGCCCTATACATAATTTCTCTAAAATGGACCGTATTCGAGATATTTAAGAAAATGTGTAAATTTCGAATTTTAAAGAAAAATCAAAAACGGATAAAGTAAAAAACATTAAATTTTAAACTTAAGTTTCCATATATGATGTAGATAATGAAAAGAGCATTTTTTATGGATTGGAAGATCTTAATATAAAGGATTTACGAAATTACTACACAAAAAGTGATTCTGATACCTCATTTTTAAACATAATTGTGAACAACAAAAAAATGAAGGTAAAAAATCAGCTCTTTGTTGGTTATTTTCCACTGAAGACGGGCGCTTGTCAACTGATAGATTATCTCGTGTAAAAGGAACATCCTCAGCAGTACTAAATAACAAAAAAAAAACAAGTCCAGAAAAAACACAGCTAAAATACCAAATAACTACAATGACAAAGATGTAACAGAAAGTGAAAAAACTACCGGTGAAAACACTTTGCTCCAGAAAAATATCAATGGCATTTTAATTAGGAACGAACAATATTACGCAATTCTTTACGAGTCGTGGTACATAGGTCGGATTTTTCAAATAATTGATGAAACCACTAGTAAAATAAAAATTTTAAAATCTGAACTTGAAGAATATTTATGGCCAAAAAAAGACGACATTCAAATTGTTAAAAATAAATTAATATTTTACGGACCCATCAATTCAATTGGATCTGGTCCATTTAAACTAGAAACAAACATCAATAAAATTTGTAAACGTCTAAAAAAACACTTTTATGAAATTTTTAAATAAAAAACCTCCAATTACTTAATTACTTAACTTGTTTTATTTACCTGTACCTATTTGTTCATTTAGGCATATCAAAGATATCTAATAATGGAGGCATGTAGGTACCTACATAGAAGTTTATATTTCGGGTATCACATCAATTAAAACTGATCTTCTGAATGAATAAAAAACGTACAAAAAGTTGATTTATTGATAAATTTGTCGTACACACTTAGTTTTAAATCAATGCATTGTATTTAGCACCTATACATGCGCTATACAAAATTTAGTTTTTCTGATGAAACACCTAGCTAATGCTTTTTTTACTGGAAACCAACTGGTAAGCCATACAATATTGTAGAAATCCTTCGGAATGCGTGCAATTTTGCAATAATACTGACAATCCATACGTACGAGTAAATCGCCGCAATCAATAGGGAAATTGCCGCAATCAATAGAGAAATCGTTGCAGTCAATACATAAATCACCGCAGTCACGGGAAATCTGTCGGAAGTCATGTGGAAATCACCGCAGTCATCTAGAAATCGCCGCAGTCATCTAGAAATCGCCGCAGTCATCCAGAAATCGCCATATGATTGCGGAAATCATGTGAATTCGGCAATACATGTACATTTTTACAAAGAGTGATTTGCCCCTCGAGTTACTTAAACTTATAATTAATCATACTTTTTGTTACAGGATATACATTAAAAATGTATGAGCCTACAGGTAAGTTTTTAGTTTAATATTTTTCTAATTTCCATATAACATACAATTGTTTTTCAGTATTTTTGTACCACACTTTTTGCTTGATTATTTATTTATATAGTAAAGATCATTTTTTCTTTAAATCGCCACTAAAATGTCCATAATTTCACTAATTCGGTCACAAGCAGGATACACTTAAACCGGTATGCTACTAATTCGACCGAATCTCAAAATTTATCCAATTTTGCTTTATTTTTGATGTACCTACAGGGTTCACGTATTCAGAGACTTGCAAAACGAAGTAAGATAGAAACAAAAATTAAGAGAGATAAAATTATATTTTTAGTTATTTACTTAGTTTCTTTAAAAATATATAAAAAATTCAAAACATTTACTGGGCGATATTTCTTGGGGTGAAAACTAAGTGCACTGTGTCTGTGGAATTACTGGATCAACTGCAACCTGTTCAAACTCTTGTATATTCGATTAAATAAGAATTCATAATATTTGATTTGCATCATAATAAGTATTTTAAAACAGGATATGTAATAGGTTTGTTCCAAAAATTGTATACCTACAGCGCTTGATTTGTACTATAATATTAGGGTTTTCTGGAACAGACCTATTATAACCTATTTCTAAAGATTATGAACAAATGCAGTATAGCAGAAAAGAAACATATATAGAATACCTTCAAGAATAGGTATACTTAAACATCAAATTGATATTCCTGAATAGTACTAAATACCTTATTTTTAGCAATTAAGATAGTACCATTATAATTAGCATAACATCAATGTAACTCAATCATTTGTAATAAGGTACTCACTTTTTTGGCATACAAGGCATGGGTAAGTCTTCTTCCTCTTCCTAGAAACATTTGTCGTAGTTTTTAACGTTTGAACTTTCCTTCCAGCATGTTTACTGCTACTCGGCTGTACATAATAGTCCGGAGAGTCAATACCTTCACTTTTTAAAGTTGGTAAATCACAATGAGTAGTCAAAAGTTCACTCTCGTTTTTAGCTTGTACATATTCACTAACTTCTTCCTTGGTATCACCAATGTCAACATCAAGTTCTTTTTTGATAGTTGTGGAAAGAAATTGTATTGAATCACACTCAGTTTTTGTTGGCAAATCCTCAATTTCTTGTTTAATTTCACCAGTATATGCAGACTGTTTAGTATGTATTGAATTACACTCAATTTTTGTTGGCAAATCCGCAACTTCTTCAGATACTCCATACTCGACTATTTCTTGTTTAATTTCACCAAGTACAGACTGTTGTTGTTCTGTAGAACACCAATAATTTTCTTCTGTTCGACAAGAAGCATTTTGTTCCGTTTTAACAACCTCTTCATAAGGATCGGAGGGTTCTTGTTTCACATCCATGTTGAAAATTGAATAAATGATAAGGTATAACCTTATTTTAAAAGATAACTACTAAACTTGAATTTTGATTTGAAATCACCGCATGTGCATTATACTAGCAACCAACAAGAATGTTTAATGCACAAACTGACTAATTCAAAAATTCTTCCATAATGATAGAAAAAAATAATACACAAATACAAAATGCAATTAGCCATTCAAACAACCTGTCAAAGTGTGACAAGTGACAAGTGGGAACGGACATTTTAGATATGACAACCCTAGGCGAGTTCGGATAGTCAGGGGCTGGAGCGGGACAAAAGCGGAGTTTTTTAGGGTGCTTTTAAATGACATTTAATCGTGTTAAACTGTCACTAATCGGACTAAACCACATACTTTGATTTTCTTTTACTATACGGAGAATGGTCGCACTGCGCAGCTTTCTGAGTGCCTTTTAAAAGGAGATAGAAAACTCCGCCATTTTGAACCCTTATTACGTGTTGCCTACATCTTGGCGCAATATTTTTAATAGGTGCGTTTTAATCATCCGCTTCTGCTTCGGAACTGTCAGTTTTCTTGTTTTAATCTGACAGGTTAAAACGACTAAACCGACAATTCCGGAAGTAGAAGCGGATGATTAAAACGCACCTGATATTTTGCTTGCTGCTGTCAGTATCAGTGAATATTATTTTTGAATTCACAGTTTATTGCTAAAGAATCAGTTAGCTCACTCGGACCAGTTGAAAGTTCCAAAATAACATCCACTCCAGGGATACAAATTCAGGATACGCAGAAGACTGCTGTTTTATTATAGGCGGTTGTCATATATTGTATTATCCGAGTTGCACAGTGTATAAACTGAAACATTGAGATCCAAAGTGCCGACGCTGAGTGAGCGATCTGATTCTATAGCTGTAAATTGTGTCACAGGGTTCAAAATGGCCGCGCCCTATGTTGGGCGTGTCGGACCTCTCTCTTGCCTCGTATAGTAATCAAAGTATGTGGACTAAACCGAACGCTAAAAGGGTCGTTTGGAGTAAAAAGTGTTAAAGGAGTTAAAGGAACTTGGCAGGCCGAACGCAATGAGGGTTGCCATAACTAAATTGCAGTGTTGCCGATTTGCGTATAATTATACGATTTTCGTATATTCTGACTTGCCAACGTATCTTTTTCTCTTTGAAATTCCGTATAATTTCCGTACATTCTGGAAAAAACTATGGATTTTTTGGATTTCCATTTATTTTAGACTTCTGAGTTTATTTGGACAACTTAGTTATTTCAGTGTGTCTTCTGCTCTACTGGCTGACTGGCAGCTGGCTGCTTATTTTAGAGAAGGCCACACTCCATGTCATTGACCAATAAAAACACAAGCGGATACACAGAAAGTTATCACCGATCGTCCCGAGTGCGCGCGCACTAGACAGTTAGTCAGCTGATCATATCACGCTTGTCGCGCTACATTTTAAATATAAAACAAAATAATAATAAAAACACAATATCTATAATTTAAATTTGTTGAATTTTTTTGTGCTAGTTGTATTTAATTTACATTTTCTAATAAAGGAAAAAACATACGTTTGAATTCTATTGCATGATATTGTTTTTTTTTTATTAACAATGGTTATTTTTTATTATATCTACATATTTGTGGATTGGGTTAGAAATAATACAATTTTATTTACTGAGATGAATTAATTTTATTATCTAATAATGACACTGTTATATCAATAGATTCCCTGAAAATTGGCCTTTTTAATGAATTTTTTTTTGGAGCTCTCCTTGTTTTTTTTTGTCGAATATAGTCGCCTCTGAGTAACTATTTTTTTGTTGTGGGGAGCTTTATTTTTATCTATAAGAGATGGTTTTCTTTCTTTTAAAATTTCAAGAGCTTTTAAATTTGGTGCTAAAGGTGCTACAGTTTTACGAAGTACTTCAAGTTGTTCTTGAGATTTAATTTCCTTAGTATCATGCAAAAATTGTTGAATTATTTTCTCTTTTTCTGCAATAACATTTTCTTTCACTGTATGTGTTCCTTTGGTTAAGTTGATAGCTATAGATTCTGACTCAGTGACTGTTCTTTGATAATCTAAGTTTTCATCAATTTCCATTTCTAGAAATAGTAAAAAGTTTAAATCGTGTGGTACATGGGAATTTTATCAACAAGGATTTTTAATATATTACACTTTTAATATAAGGTAGCCCATATTATAATACACAAGGAAATGAACATAATTGTTTAATATATATTGACACCAAAACCATATTAAAGTTATGTCTTTGATTTATAATAAAAATAAGTTTTATATTATACCAACATACCAAAGATAAAAAACCAATACAAAATAAAATGTATTTATTTTAAAGTCAAGAAATTCGAATATGTCCCACAATATACAATACTAAAAGTAACATTACCAACACCAAGCTTCAAGAAGTAAAAATAGAATGTATAAACAAAACCACCAATTACCAAAAATAACACCTGGAAACTGAATGTCAACTTACATATTTTGTCCTTCGATTAGAATGCAGCTAAAAGTATTTTGACCTAAATAATGGAACTGCATTTTTTGTAAAAATGGAAGTAAATATGTACCTATTATATTATTTGTAAAATAAATAAATAAATAAATAATTGAAATAAATTAAATTACCTTCAACAGGAGCTACAGAATCCTTTTTAAAATGCATATTTTCTTTTCTGGAGACAAGGTGAATATGTTTACACATTATCCATTTTATGCAGGAATCTGGACATGAACAAGAATACATATGAAGACATGTGTTATTACATTCTTTGCATGTTAGCTGACAAGTGCAACTGTTTTTTATTTTTTTAATGATGTAAACTTCATTGTTACTTGTAGATGACATAATTTCCCAACCATCTTCTGCAGAATTTACCAAACTGGGATCTAACTGAAGACTTGCCTTGTGTCTGTCGCGGATTTGTTTTAATTTATTCGTAACCTTTCCTTTATGGATAGTGATTAACCTATCGAAGAGTCTATCTCGAATAAATTTCATTATGCTGCAAATTGCCTTATCTAATCTTTTATTATGCTTTCCCTTTAAGTAGAGATATTTTAAGGTCCTATGCATTCTTTCTAAATGCATGTTTGTGTTAATTCCAGCATGGAGTCGATAGCAATATGCCCAGGATTTAAAATTCTGCATATAATTATTACTAAAATACTCGGCAAATATTGTAGTGTCAGGATCTTCTAAAAGTTGTTTGCATAGTTGGTCTTTCATTATAGTAAAAACAGATACATCTCTTTCCTCTAGAAGACATCTAATTTGCTTATAAACAAGCACCTTCAACAAAAAATAAAGTGATGTTTAAATGTTATTTATAAACGTAAAAATTACATTACCTGTTTTTCCTTGCCCTTGACTTTACTCAAATTTTTGCGCCAAGCATGGTCCACATGCCAACTGCAGTACAATCTGTAACAATAACGTTACTTAACATTAAACCTTTTTAAGTATTTGGGCAAAGTTAAAACTAATTCAAATAACAAAAATAAATCAGAGGTAATAGTTATTACCAATGTTCTTACCTTAAAGTTGGTATACCCATTGTCTCTATCCAAGCATTATAAAATGATTCTGCCATGTCTGTCATAAAAACATTTGGTGTAATAAGATCTGAAAAGTTCTTTATCGATTCAAAGAATATCTTTAAAGTCTCTTTATCTGTTCGACTAGCAATCATAAAAGCACATGGAAAACCTTGCCTCATATCATCAATAATTAATAAGGTAATTAATTCAAAGTTATATCCATTTACTCCATGAGTACCATCTAAGCAGATACAATCAGAACCATATTGTTTTAATAAATGACATTGTGCTGAATTCATTATAATTAAAATGAAGTCTTCTTTTTTTAAATTCCTATATTCATCACATAATGTGTCCTGGGGTTTATAAAACAAAACACAATTGTTTTCGCCTTGACTCATTTGATTCACCCATGAATCTACACGAATTGCATCATTAGAATGTCTAATAGTGGAATTTAAATTAAATGAACTCTCTATATTATACAAGTCTCTTTTGGTCAATAAATGAAGTCTATTTACAGTAGAGTCTTCAATTGAATCTCTTACGCCATCCAAGATTACATCAAATGGAAGTTGAGAAGCAATTTTCATAGCCAAATTTTGTTTCTCCATTTCACTTAAAAATAGGTGTCCTATCTCATTGGTATGCCCTACATGAGTCTCCAGAAATTCACAAAAATATTTTCCATCATTATCACTTTTCAATGTTAAAGATGCTGGACAAAAGGCATTTATTTTATTACTGCCCTTTGTTTTTAAAGCTCGGCATCGATTTTCAATAGGCAAATACATGCCTGACCTGTTGCATTCAAACTTTCTTAAATGTGTTGTAGACATCTTCTTTATGAAGCGGGACTTGGTATCATTTTCAATTGCACTTAAATAATTATTAAACTCTTCAATTGTAGAAAATGTCACATGATTTCTCTTAATATTTATTTGATGCTGTTTTTCAAAATGAATAATTAGATTTTTTTGATAGGAACTACGATACTCACAAAGTGGACACTTCTTTGATTCATTATCTTCAAAGTTTATGTTCTGTCCACTTTCATGTTTATTTAAATGAAAACGATAGTGGTGTTTGTGGGTAAAATGTTTGTCACAATAATTACAACTATAGGAATACACTTGTGGTTCCTTGTATTTTCCCAAGGTAAGGGTTTCATTTGGGTGGAACTTTTTTACGTGTTTTCGTAAATTAGAAATATCTGAAAAGATTTTCAAGCATCTTTCACACTTATTTTCCATCGAAATGTATCACATAAAATAAAGAAAATTAAAAGTCAATAAACGCCGCGCTGATACAATCAAATAAAACAACACAATACAATAACCTAAATTTTTTAAACTTTTATACCGCCCTGTCAAATTTGCGCGCTTGCGCCCTATCCCAGGACGATTGGTGATAACTTTCTACGTATCCGCTTGTATAAAAACATGCCCGGAAACATACCTAAAGCCGAACCTGGCAGTAACACAAATTTGATGTCCTCAAATGTAAAGATGTCGCTATAAAGCTAAATATACAAAGGCGTATCTTTTATACCCAGCCACCGTATAATTTCAAGTTTGGGTATTGGCAACATTGCTAAATTGTCAGTTGTCAGTTCCCACTGGCACTGGCAGCATTTTGAGTTTTGACAGGTCGTTGAGGTTAAAGTTGGAATGCCTAAAATTGTTGATTGCCAGCTAGCCAGAGTGTTTTTATTCTTTATACTGTGGTATACTCACTTTACTTTGAGAACTTTAAGATATGCTTAACAGTTCCATTAATATTTAAGGTTGTTCTGTTAAAATGATGAACGTGAAACAAGAATTTTTCGATCAGCATGTTGAAGAAGTAAAACAAGAAATCGAATTTGAAGAATCTAAAATTGAACATAATTCGGATTTGCCGATACAAATTGACAATAATACTGTGCGCGAATGCGAATTGTTGCAAGACCTTCATGCAAATATTAAAAAAGAAAGTAAAGTTCATGAAGTTAAAGGAACGGTGGATTTCTACATGGGTGTTAGTGATATCAAGAAAGAATCTTGTGAATTTATAGAACCAAAAACTGAGAGTGAACTTTTGTTGTCTTTGACTACGCATTGTGATTTACCTACTTTGAAATATGAAACTACTGATCATCCAGGCCAGTCTCACAGTCATAAACAAGATGAAAGGATATTCAAACCCTTAAAGGATACTGCTCAACATGTTAATAAGAGGCGAAGGATGAGGTACCCTTGCCCAGTTTGTCTAAAAAGTAAGTGTGTTTATTTATAAATTATTATCATAGGTATAAATATATAACTTGATATATCTAGGTTAATGTATTACATTAAGCATAGTAAACAATTATTTCATATGCTGTGAATGTTCATTCTGCTTTGCTATGATATTCTAAACGAATAAATATATTTACCTGAATGACAGAACATCAGTTACTTCTAGGAATTTTAAAACAAATCAGTACATCACCAATAATGAAATTTAATGTGTCTCGGATATCCCCACATTGTAAACTTTTTGTTTGCCCACAATCAAGTTAGACACTGCTAATCTAGAATTTTATTTGTTGGTGTTTACCTAAGGTAAATTTCCCAATAAGTAGTTGAGATGTTAAGAATATTTTGTTTCTATTTTTGTTTTATTTTAAAGTCAAAGCTCTGGCAATGGGAATTGTTACATATTTGTCCCGATTATATAAAGATTTTTTAAATCTAGCAAAAAGCAGGTACATTTATTATTATAATAATAATAATAAAAAATCTTCTTTATTAATAAATTGTACAAAGAGGCCAAGGTTTAGCTACAAGCTATTCTTACACTAAACCTAAAAGTACAATATAAAAAGAAGCATAATGCTTTTAATAAAATAATAAAGAAAATTAGATTTTAACTGATTTTATCATTAATTAAATTAAAAAAAAAAAAAATATTAATTCTAAAAATAGTTGAAAAGTAAAGTTTAAAGAATTAAAATTGCTGTGATAGTAGATTATTCTTTAATTTTTTTTGGAAAATATGTAAATATGTTGGGAATTTGCTTCATTAAGTATTCATTATAAATTTTAACAGATTTCTGAAACATGGCTGAATTGTGATTAGAAATGTGAAAAAGATTTCTAGAGTGGACATTTAGAGGGTGCAGTGCTGATCTCACAACTAACTTATCCAAAATAGTTTTTGGTTTATTTCCTTTTATGACATTATACAAGAAATTAATAAAATTATATTGACATTTATTTTTCATTTTAACCATTTAATTTCATAAATTTTATGAGATACTCGATCATATTTTCGAAGTCCATAGCACAATAATTTTATACTTTTTGTATGCAGTTTTGTGTATAAGAATCAATAAAATTTCCATAGACTACATCACCATATGAGAAAATAGACAAAACTAAGGACTCTGATAAAAATTGTTTCACCTTCCAAGACAGGAATATCGAATATACTTAACTTTTTTAAAGTCGAAAATGATTTTTTTTAGAAGGTTGTTTACATGCAATTGGAAATTGAGATTAGAGTCAAACAGAATGCCTAGATTCTTTATGAAATCTGCTATAGGTAAAGTTAGTTGATACATTTTTATGGAAAGACTTTGACTAAGGTTATTCCATGGTTTTTTGTTTCCAAATAGGATTAGATAACATTTATTTTTATTGAGCTTAAGATTATGTTTAATTGATAATTTATGAATAAGATCAAGATCTTCATTTAAGGCTTGTTTAGCAACTTGATAATTATTACTATTAATGTTGTAATAAAGTTGGGTGACATCGACATACGCTTGTATTTTAAGTTTCAAACAGATGTTAAGATATCACTGGCATATAAAATAAAAAGCATTGGTCCTAATATTGAGCCATGCAGCACACCAGACTTTACATTTTGTAATGAAGAAAATTCATTATTTAAAAGAACTTTTTGACTACGGTTAGACAACTATGAATGAATGAGATGAATAGAATATTTTAGTTTGAAACAAAGTAGATTGTGATTGATAGTATCAAATGCTTTGGAATAGTCCAAAGTATCAAGTCCTGTAATTTGTCTTCTGTCTATATTTCTTACAATATCATCAGAACTTGACAAAGTGTGCCAGATGTATTGTAGCTACTTCGAAAACCAGCCTGGCAATCTGGAATTATTTTGTTTTTATTAATATAAAGGGTAATTCTATTATAGATAGCCTTTTCAAGAATTTTGGACATTGTCAGAATACTAATGGGCCTTAAATCAGAAAAATGTTGAGGTTGTGCAACTTTACAAAGTGGTCTAATTGCAATTTTCCAAGATGTTGCAAATTAGTTTCTTTGCATACAACAGTTTAGAAGATGCTTAATGTAATTATCAATATGCGGACTACAGTACTTCAGCATGGAGATTGACACAGCTTCAGAACCCATGGCATTAGATTTGATATGGAGTAGTTTATTAATTTCTCTGACAGTTTTAAAATCAAATGCTAGTTTGTTTCCATGAAAATTAGGCAGTGTTGAATTAATATAATATTCTAATAGCTCATTATCTACTTCATTATCAACAAAACCAGAACAAAAGTACTTATTTATTTCTTCAGGTTTCTGCAGCAAAATAGGTAGGGTTATTTCTTGCTTCTAGACTGAAATTTATTTAGACCCTTCCATAAATTTTTGGATTTATAGGAATTAAACAGGTTGTCAAAATATGCTCTTTTTCATGACTTATAGAGGAGAGAGTGAAATTTCTTAATTCCTTATACCTATCCCAATCAATGTGTTATCTTGTTTGCTTAAATTTTCTTTAAGCATAATTTCTGTCCTTAATTAGTAATTTGATTGGATAAGTTAACCAGGGTGCGCAAGGTTTAGTAATACGTATAGTTTATTAAACAAGAGAATAACTTGTTCTGTGAGAAATTGCACTTTATCATCAATATTTTTAATATTGAAAATTTCATGAAATGGAGTAGGTATTTATTAAATCAATGTAAAAACTGTCAGTCAAAATTTTTAAAATCTCACGTATAAAATTTAAGTTACTTTCTTATTTTTGAAAAATATAAACTACAGAAAGAGTACCCATGGTCAGAAAAATGTGTTTGGTTTACACCTGGTTTTTTTACTAAACTAAATCACTTATATAAATAGGATCAAGCAGAGTCATCGAGGTGGATGTTATTCTAGTAGGTTTAGTTATAGATTGATATAAGTCGTACGCATCAAAACAGGATGGATTATTATTTGTCAACAAATCAATATTTATGTCACCTACCTGCGCAAATAATGTGATCAACTGTAGACAGAATTTTTGACAAAGTAGAGTCAATACTATCAATAAAAAGGGACACATTACCTTTAGGTGGTCGATATATAATTCCATTGCAAACGCGAAAACCGTTTATCGTAAATGTAATCCACATTTGCTCACAGTTTAGGTCAGAGGAATTAAATTCAACTAATTGTAAACCAGTAATATAATTATTTAAATAAAGACCAACACCACCATCTCTAGATTGTCTATCAAGTCGGTAAAAATTGAATCCAGAAATTAAAATTGTGTTTGTATCAATATTTGTAGACAACCATGTTTCAGTAACAGGAATACAGTCAAACTCATTTACCAAACTCAGAAATTCATTAAAATTTGCCACAAGAGAACGAACGTTCAAATTACAAACATTTTAAACATAAAAATAAATAAAATTAGAATAGATAAAAAATATAAAAAGTAATATTATAGATAGCCTATCTTGCTTTTTAAAATGTCTACATTTTGCTGTCCAGTGGCGTGGTTTGTGTTGTAATTAAGGTTAGATAAATGACAATTCATGCAGAATTTTTCCTGTTTGGGACAGTCTTCTTCTTTATGTTCTTCGGAGCAATTTTTTTGTGATAAAATTGTTGATAATTAAAATATCTTGGTATTTCTAAATCTTCATATACTGCGTACCTTTCCTAACCTAGACTAATCTTCATGTTTATAATCGGATGAAATGCATTCACAGATGATTGTTTTGGTCTTTTTTCTGATAAAAACTTTTACCTCCCCACTTATTCCGTTCTGATCTTACAAAATATTCCATTTCCTCATTGGTTAAATCCTGAGTTACATTAACGATTTTAATTCTTGGCAGTTTTAATTTACTCAATTCCGTATCATATTCATCTTTAAGTGTGTTTGAGTTATCAGAGATGCATCCCAGTCACA
Source organism: Psylliodes chrysocephalus (assembly GCA_927349885.1). Classification (NCBI taxonomy): domain Eukaryota; kingdom Metazoa; phylum Arthropoda; class Insecta; order Coleoptera; family Chrysomelidae; genus Psylliodes; species Psylliodes chrysocephalus. The sequence continues at coordinate 19,594,208 of OV651827.1, forward strand.
TATAAATTTTTAAAGGACAACAAAACTTTTTTAGAAACTAATAAAAATATTATTTAATTTTAGATTATTTTGACGTAGGCATTTTTTGGGAAATGTAGGTTTTCCTCACAGGACCTTTCTAGTACATTTACACAAAATAGGGATAATTGATTTACCGAATTGCCAACATGATAACATACTGGTTGATCGAGTGGTCGATATAAACTATATATTTTTTCAATGTACCCATAATAATATTTTTATTTGCTAAAATTTTGATTGTTTTAAAAGATATATGGAAGTTACAGTTAAATAGTATTGATTTTTCTTCAAATGTACTACGGCAAGTCTCTTAAGTTAAGATTATATATCGTTACTTTAATACCTTCTAACTCCATATGTAATAATTTTACACGAGAAGCAAAAAATCGTTTCATTTAGATATTAGAAGAAGAAAAAAATAATTAGATCATTAGGTCTTTACTAAAAGCTTCCTTTATATAATTATATAATTATTGAAGTGAATAGTGATTTAAAAATTAAAAATACTAAAACGGGCGCATTTTTCTCCAGACCGGGATAAAAATAGTGCAAAAAGTTGATAAGACTGTTAGGTGAAATGAAGGAACAAATAAAAAGAGTCTACTTAGCTCTAAAGAATAATCAACAGGTAGGCTGTTTTTATATTTCATAATTAACATTAGATATTTTTTATACAGGTAAAAACATACTTATTCCGCTTGAATACTTACGGTAAGAATATCGAAAATAAACTACTTTATTTTATAAAACAATGCAATTATATTTAAAAGTTAAGATTGTACTATAATTCGTTTTTGGTTCGTTCTACAATCAATATTTCCCATCCTAAGCATATCGTGGGCTTACTGCCAAAAGTGACCAAGTCAAATTTTATATGATTTGAGTTAATATGACCAAATCTCTTGGTAAAGTCAGATCTACCAAATAAAAAATGGCCAAGTCATATTGATTGAGTTTATTTAGTACTTTCAGGCAGTGTAAATATGACTTGGTTGACTCTTTTTTGTAGATCAGTCTTTAATAAGTGACTCGGTCATATTAATTCAAATCACATAAAATTTGACTTGGTCACTTTTGGCAGTAAGCCTACGATATGTTCGTTAATATAAACAAGTGTTCCCCCGAAATATCCCATAAATAAAGTCTCAAGTTTGTTTGGATAAATAAAAGGCTAAAGTTTGTTTGGATGTCGTATTATACAACATCGCTGCCGTCGTCATAAAAATCGTGATTTTTTCAGTAATTCTATATAAAAATAATATCTTTTAAAATACCGGGTGGTATTTTATAAGAGGAAATCAAGCGATTTCGTTAAGACGAAATACTCATTTAACCTTGTTTTTATGATCCTACTGTTTGAATTAAGCAGAATAGACATTCGTTATTCTTGTATAATTATAGATCATTAGGAAGTCGTGTGATTCTTGAAGATATTTCTGATTTTCTGGATTTATACAGGGAAGAACGTGCGTTATCCTTTCTGAATAATAAAAAAATACTTACGTGCGATTTTTTTTCAGTGTTATTTAAAAATTATAACCAGTGAGGTCCTTTATCTTAAATTTCTGAGCCGTACTTAAAAGCAGTCAAGCGATTTGCGATGTTATTAAGATGAAAAAATGTCTCGTCTTTAATGATACTACTGTTTGAAGTAAGCAGAATATAGACATAAAGAATATATTAGAAAGTCGAGCGATTCTTGATGATTCTTCTGGTTTTCCGGGTTTCAATATAAATGATTATATTTATGTTAGCAGCGGTGTGCCTCTGCTCCCCACCACACATTCTTGAAGTCCATACTCATGCGTGTCAGGATGGACGAGCGGGAAAAGGCAGACCAGCGCAGTGGGCAGTACGCGAATAGACAGTGGCAATACCACAGCAACATTGTAATTGAGAATACTTGATCGTGAATTAAACCATTGAAAATCAGTTTAGACATTTTTATTAGGGATGGTATATCCCTTATGTTTATATTTATATCCCCTAGCAGACGAACTCGGATGCCGAGCAATTTCGGAGTAGGAGAAACCACCTCTAGTTTCGACTGTTTACAAGTGACGAAATAAAATACGTCCTTCTGATACCTTGGCGAATAAACCTAGATAATTTACATGAAATTGAATCTTCCAATCCCAATTTGAATTTTGGTAAATACAGAAATATTTTAAAATACGAGGGCTCTTGCAATTGTTTAAAAACGGGAATTCGTAGGAAACAAAAATAATATAATAAAATCGCGTTAATTTGCAATAATAAAATCGCGTTAATTTGCAATAATAGCCATAATTAACGTTAATTACCTTTTGTAAACACATATATGAAATTTTGACTAGCTCTTAGATATTTTATACCAAACATCACTTACCTTTAATCAAATAAAAAAATGAAATGAGCACATAGACCATATACTTTTCTCAATCGTGAATTCAGGCTTTTCTAATAGACACTTTTGGGGAAATAGTTTTCGGGTAAGAAAAGGCGCCAATAATTCTTTTTTATTTTTTAAAAGCTTGTTAAGAATTATAAAATCTAACTTTATCAAAAAGGAATTAACTCAAAATTCATTTGCGAGCCAATTTAAAAAAAAAATATTTTGTAACATGATACGTGTTATTTTATCTATTTTTTTAAAAGTGTTTAAGCTCTAATGATTTTGGGAGTGGGTCAGGTTATTAAATAACTCGTATTACTTTGAAAAAGAATGATGAGCCCCACGTTGGGCGCCATTTTGTAACATGATGCTTGTTATTTTATCTATTTTTTTAATAGTGTTTAAGCTCTAATGATTTTGGGAGTGGGTCAGGTTATTAAATAACTCGTATTACTTTGAAAAAGAATGTTGAGCGCCACTATATTTAAAACTTACTAAACTTGAGTATCGATTAGTGATAAAAATATAGAAAATCACTAACCATTAAGATATTATAATTAAATAAAGTTTTAGATAAGGTAGCAACAAATTCTAATTCACAGAGATTTACTTATTCAAATTTAGACGATTTATTCAAAAGAGACTTATCTGTTGGACAAGAGGTAGTAAATAAGGAGTGACTAGTAGAGGCCTTCTTCAAAGGGACTCGTACGATACTCTTCGGACAGTACCAAACTTAAATTTCATAAACTTCTTTAGATGACTCGAACGAACCTCTTGATATACTTGAAATAAACTTCCTTAGATGCAGTTTGAACTAAACTTCTAAAACTTCTATAACTTCTATAACTAACTTCTATAACTTCTATACTTCTATAGTTCTAAACCGTCTAGATACAGCCAGGCTACAAGGAAAAGGTAACATTACGGAAGGCACTAGGAAATTTATACAGGAAACAGAATGCTTTTTAACTAATAATTGAATAATTTAAACTATTAAGTGAATAGTTTCACAGAGACCAAAATCAATATGAAAAGGAAAAATCTTATTTAACATTTAAATATAGTAAAGCATAGTATCTCTTTCATAACAAAATAATATATAAAATTGTATAAAACATGTGATCCTTGTGTTTTTCATGTTGAGGTTATGTTTCAAATTTGACATTTTAATTAGAAATTCTTGTACAAAATATATATTTTCAACAATATATCGGTATAAAAGCTTACCTTATAAAATCAGACGGCCTATACGATAGATAAACTTTATTTAGTACATCGGATGACCCAGATAATTAAAAATTTAAATCAACTTAATCGTTGACAATCGAAATGAAAATGAGCTTTTGACGCAAGGCATAAACGACAAATGACATTAGAGTAGAGACATCTGCGTCAAAATAACGAAAACGGTTCCAACCGTTACAATGTTTGGGTCTAAATAACGAAAACGGTTCCAACCATTACAAACGAGACACTGTTTCGAATCCTACGGAAGATCATGTGAATTTATTTGGATGGTTCTCTACAGGATTTAATGGATGCCGTATTAGCAGAAATTTAATTTCTGTTGATATGACATCCAGATTATTACCATGCGTTACCGTTTTCGATGATGGTGGGTAGGGTTTTCCGGGTTTTCCTTACCTGTAAGTCAAATGGCACCATCAATCATCTTTAAGTCGCCCCGGAGCGCCACGGCAAATAATAGTAATAGCCGTCCCTTTCCCCGGACAAGCTCAGCTTTTGGGGTTAAAATTCACTCGTAAAGGGGTGAATTAGGAAAATAATTATTATTATTGTATTATTATAAATAAATTTGTTTATTTTCAAATGGTGGAAATGCAATTTTGACAGTGAATAACTATACCTAAAATTCATGAACATAAATGATCTTATTTGCTGGTACCAACACTACATTATAATCTATATCGTACTATAATTTTAGATTTTAACCTCGTGAATTATTTTACAATAATAATTGTATAAATAGCACCTGATTATCTGTTGCGGCAGCAGTCCTCATAGATTTTATATGCTCAACGAGTTCAAACGCTAACCTCTGCTTTCAGGTAAATCGATAACTGGTCTGATTGTAAAAATGTTGTCTATTTTTACATTCAAATATCGAACTACTTGTATTCGCTTCCTAAACAAAAATACATTCTGTTTTTCACGAGGCATGAGACATAAATCAAACTTTTTAATAACAATTTTTTAAAAATTTCCAACAATAAAAAAATAATTAATACAATGTGTAATTCCAGCAACATAAAAGGAATTACTAAACCATATTGAATAAATCTAAATTGACTTTCAACAATTAAACTTATAACTAACAAAAAGTAGAAATATAATTTCTACTGAGATCTTTTTTAATGACATAAATAACTGACCGCTAATCGCAGCCAAAGACACTTGTGGATGATTTAACGATATGATGTTAAAATGAATTTCTAGAAAAAATTGGACATCGACTGCCCAAATAAATCCCTCACTAAGCGAAATTACCCTTTCTCAGGAATATACCCATCTCTTGATGTTTCACCACAAACTTTCAACGAAGCCTCTATTACAATTTTGACGCATCTTACTTACAAAATTCCTTTATTTACAATATGTAGATTTAAATGGTATAATAACAATTAGCAACATATGTACAGCGGATATCTTCTTAACTGCGTCTATATTCCTAACTGCGAAAACCTCAGGCGAGGCCATGACCGATGTCTTGGCCGTGTAATTAAGTTATTATTTAATATTAATGATTTCCGTGACCTCTCCTTACTTATCAAAAGCATTATAAGTCAGTTATGGCTGCTAATTAGATCGGTAGTTGTAAAGTGGTAAGTTTTTGTCAGATTTTACTTTTGTCTGTTTTCCCTGAAAAACTGATTGAAAAAATAGGGTTGTCCTTAAGTGTATGTGCGTTCTGTAGTAGTTTACGTGCATGAGATATCCAAAACACTGGACTACACGATAACTCCACTGTCCAACACAAAAATCACCGAGCAGTCTTCCGTCCGACTGAAGTTGTTTTCTAGTCGTCCTAGTGATTTAGCTATTCAGTGGGGTTTGTATTGCTGAGGAGGCTGTTTGTAAATTTTTTCCTGTATTCTGTCTTTTATGTCCGTAATGTGTGCTTTGTACAGCCATTTATGCTACTACTCACACCAATTTCCCAGAGAATCGAAGAAACTCTGAGAAAAAGTGCTTCTGCAGTCGCAAAAATGCCAGTACAAGCCTGTTATAATGTCCATGACGTATGTTATTGAATTTACTGTCTTGTTTATACTAATCTAGTTTCTTAAGTTGAAGTTAATGTCTACTTTGTCCATGGAAGCGTTATAAGTCTCGATTATCTCTTGTCCTGTAATGCATTGTTTTAGTTTAGCGTTTAGAGCACGTACCGCCCTAGTTAGCTCCCGAGCTGAGAAGTCGTCCATGGCCGCGTCTGGGGTGGTTTGTCTTGGGATTTCTTCTCTTATTATTTCTTTATGTGTGTTTTCTCTCGTGTTCCTAGTCGGTAATGCTGGAAATTCTTCTGTTTTTCTCAAATTCGTAGATCTATTTTGATTTCCAGCCTCCCGTTGGTTGAAGGCCGGTATGGGGACGGGGACTAATCTCACGAGTCTGGCAAGATAACTGGAACATTTTGTATAGTTCACCCCCGCAATTTGCACAAGTCGCTGGCGTTTCTCGTGTTTTAGTACATGTACTTGTGTGGTGGTCTCCAGCACATTTAAGGCACCTAGCCGGCCTGCCACAGTTTGCGGTAGCGTGTCCCCACTGTTGGTAGTTGTGACACTGGATTATTAATTTAGATGATTTGCGTAGCTCCCAAGCTACCCTTGTATACAGTACACGTCTAACATTTTTGTTTAAATAATCCAGTGTCAACACCGGATCAGTGACAACTAGAAATAGGAGTCTTTCCTTTGTTCGCATTTGAAATATATCTCTTGCTTTTATATCATGTTCTTCCTTGAGATTTTCGCTAATATCTTGTATCTTCTTCAGCAAGGCCTCTAAGCACAAATGCGTGGGATTTTTCGTTTCTCGCCGTGTATGTATGGTACGGCATTTTTTATATTTTTTAATACTTTTGCGTGATCTTCTTTGCTTTCAACGAAGATAATCGTAGTGTAGTTCGTGTGTTTTACGCTGAATTCTCCACTTACGAGTGCTTTGAGATCTTGTATTAGGGTTTTTTGGTTTGTCGTCTTGCCATCTATGACAATATGGCATTGTGGTATTTTGGCTGCTGTCTGATGGAATGTTCGAGGTTAACGTTGGTTTTAGGGGTTTTCTTACTGCCGGTATTCAATATTGTAGCGGATGTGGGTGGGGAACTTCATCGGGATCGAAAGGCCTGAAATTTGCAGTCTTCTTGCGCTTTTTGACTATCTTCCCTATCTCATCTTCGAATTCTTTGTCTGATTCGTCAGTAAGAGCTTCATACTGGTTTTTCGTGGGTGTGAGGGTTTGTCTAGATTTTTCGCGAACCTACTTTTGGACATTTGAGCTGAATTTCCTGGGTTTTATGAAAACTTCATCATTTGTGGTGCTCTGTCTTAGTTTTTCTAGCTCTGGTTCCTTTTCATACCTTGCTCTTTCCTCACTGGATCTGAGTTTGAACAGACTATTTAGTGAGTGGGGTGAATGGTCATATTTATCATTACGGGATGTCTTTCCTCTGTTCTCTTCCTCAGATGTAGTTTGACTGGAGTCAAATTGCATAATGTTTTTGATTACTTTGGGTGGGATGTCTCTTTTATTTACTTCTACCCTAATTCTGGGGTCGCTATTAATACGGACTCTTTGTATTATAGGGGCCGTTATTGTATTAGTAGGGATCGTTGAACCTATTGTTGTTGCTGTAGGTGCAGGTGCATACCCAGACGAGAAGCTACTCAGTTCACCCCTCGGTTGGGCGCTGCCTACACTTCCAGATGTACTTAGGCTTGGGTTCGCGGTATTTATTTGGCTATATTCGTTAGTACGAAAGTCTAGTAATTGTTGTATGACTTTCGTGGGTAATTCCAGTGTGTTATACTCTGGTTTGGTAAAGTGAGCTGGGGGAGGAGTGTCTTTTTTGGGGATTTCACCAGGTTCCTTGCCGGAATCGTTAACAACGGTGGTATCCATGTTATTATCTGAGTCATCAGACTCGCTAGAGAGACTTTCTAGAACATTAAAGAGATTTTCTGATGTTTTGTACGCGTATTGTTTCTATTTCATCTCCCTTAGGGCTGTCCGTCAAATTTTCACGGCTGTCCTGGAATTCCAGATCCTCAGAATCAGCAACCGATGGCTTTCTGGGAGCTGTTTCACCACTATTCTGTATGTTTCTGCTTTTTATTTCTTCTCCAAGTGTTTGGCGGTCACCTGAAGGTGAAACCGCAGAAATTTTTGCCTGGAGGGCCCCCTGTATCGGGCAGCTGACCCCAGTGTTATCTGTTGGTATATTTTGGGCTTGTTTACTTACAGTTTTACTTCTTGTCTTTGATTTTATTGTTTTAAATGGATTTCCAAAGTGTACATTTGATAATTTCTCAAGTCTATCAATCTCTTCCTTGTTATACGCATTTGCTTTTAAGCTTTTTTGTGTAGGACATTTCAAAGCCTTTTGCTCTTGCAGTAGATGGTAATGATAACCGCATTTGTGTGTTACATTTTTCTACCTTTGCTTTTTTCTTCATAAGTTTATCGACGCAAGGACATTTAAAGTCTTCATCTTCATGGTTTGAAGATTCTGAGTCATCTGTATGCTGCCGTTTCTCAGCTTCTTCTACAGAGACCGTGGGGCCTGGCTAAATATAACTTAAGAACGATAAAATTTGGTGTGTGTACTTAAAAGTAATCGATTTTTTACTACTGGAAATCAAAGTTTGAAAAAATTAAATTCAATTTTTGGAGGCCCCTGGGGCCCGGCTAAAGATTAAAATTTTTTGTTAAATTTTTTGGGCATACATTAATAACAGTTACACAGCTTTTCAGGACTAATCTTAATTTTCGAAAAATTGATTTTTCGGCCCACCCTAATATACAGCCACCCGCGATGTTTCCAGGCCGCACAGGTTAGGTAAATTAGTTAATTTTTTTATAATTAGGATACTGGAATAATTTTGGCACGTTCTAATTTGTCACGCTTTTTTTAGATAAGCGCTAACTTGTTCACTATAATTTGATCAGACGTTAATTTATCTAACTTTATTTGTATCAGGCGCTAAATTCTCTCGTGTTTGTCGCAAATTTGTCCCGTGGAGAATTGTCTCGTGCATAATGGGGATTTCCCGTCCATAAATAATTAAATATATTAACTACATTTTTAGCTTCGAAAGATATTGTGATTAGAATTAGAAATTCGGAGTATTACATTTTTTGTTTTTAATTTGCAGATTTTCCTTCTTCGAAATCAAGATCTATTCATGTTGATGGACATTTTGAGAAACGCTATGCAGTTTGTCCGTTTTGTGGAAGATTGATGAAAAAAATTGAATTTTTTCAACATTTTTTTGTTCATGTAGTGAAAAATAGAATAAACAATCATATTGCTGATAAATCTTTGAAATTTAATTTTTCTTCTAAAAAGTTAAAGCGAAAAAACCTAAATGACGCTGACGATAAATCAATCAAAACTTTAAATTATATATTAGGAAAACATTTAATAATTCATAGTGATGACAAACCATTCAAGTGTGACAAGTGTTCAAAGTGTTTTACTCAAAAATTAAGTTTACGGCGACATTTATTAATTCACAGTGATAAAAAACCATTCAAGTGTGACAAGTGTTCAAAATGTTATATTTATAAATCAATTTTACAACGACATTTAATAATTCACAGTGATGAAAAACCATTCAAGTGTGACAAGTGTTCACAATGTTTTGCTCGGAAACCAAGTTTACAGCGACATTTATTAATTCACAGTGGTGAAAAACCATTTAAGTGTAACATTTGTTCCAAAAGTTTTACCCAGAAATCACACTTACTGGAACATTTGATTATTCACAGTGGTGAAAAACCATTCAAGTGTAACATTTGTTTCAAACGTTTTAACAGGAATTCAGAGTTAAAACCACATTTATTAATTCACACTATAGGAAAATCATTTAAATGTGATATTTGTTCCAAAAGTTTTACATCCAAACATAACTTGCAGCGACATTTATTAATTCATAATGGTGAAAAACCATTCAAATGTGACATTTGTTCAAGAGGGTTTTCTCAGAAATCAGACTTACAGCAACATTTAAACGTACACGGTGATGAGAAACCATTCAAGTGTGATCAGTGTTCAAAATGTTTTAATTTTAAAAATAATTTAAAGCGACATTTAAAAATTCACAATATATGAAAACCATTCAAGTGTGAAATTTGTTTCTAATTGTTTTAATTACACACCTACCAGTGGCGACTCGTGGATTAGTTTACGGTGGGGGCTACTTTTAAAAGGCATCTGAGATATAAAATTTATCAAAAGCACTTTAGCTGTAACAGTAATTTTCTTTTTGATTATCTGCTTCAAATTTCCCTTTTTACATATGAATTTTCATATTTTCTTGTTTAGTGTTCTAATTTTCTTGTTAGTATAAAAAAATTTTTTTGCTTTCTCATTCTCAGTTTAATATATTTTACTTTCAATAAATTTTGTCATCGCCACCTATACTCACTTTCAGTAAATAACACCTCCGTTAGTACACTATTTATCCGCTAATTTAAAATTTACAGTTTACTGCATTGATTCGTTAAAAATCTAGATAGATGTCTTGACAGTCTGATAATTTTTACTTTTTTACTTTTTACTTTCAGTAATTAACATTATTTCCTTAAAAATTTTTAAACTGTTTGTGCTTGTAAAACTATTTTGTGTTGTTTAGTTAATAATTGTCTTAAATGTGTTTTAATTAATTATTTTATTCAAAAAGACATCTGGTGGTTTAACCTAACCTACATTAAAATTTTTTTTTAAAAATACTTATTACACATGACTTTTTTAACTCGTTCTGTTAAACTTTTTGTAGCGCTTCCTTTATGGAATTAGTCAAGGTTATTGTTTAACTTTCTTTATTTTGTATATGTTAAAGTCCGTTCATGCTTTTATAATTGTTTTTATTACAACTGACTCCTTGACATTCCATTTAGGTGTGCCTGATGATGAAGTGACAACTTCGAAACCGGTCGCCAATAAATTGACTTGTGAGAAATAAAGGACCTTTTCTTTAACCTTTACACTTAAGTTAGTATACTTTTTATTTTCCTAACCCAAGTATTTGTATTCTACTACTTTTTTCTCAAAATTGTCGTTGATGTGTACAAGTAATTTTTCACATTTATCTTCTAATTCATTAAATTAAATTTATTTCAATTAAGAGGGTACAAATAATATAAATTAGAGGTGATATAAACTGAAACAATGGTATTGTGTTTTTTATTAAAGATATACACAACAGAGTTATACAATTGAATATAAAATTAAAAGATCATAAGCATTTATTGTTAACTACAATTTACAAGCCACCTCCAATCAATCAGGATGAGTTTTTATTGATCTTTTAGGAAATAATCTAGAAAATATAACAAAACAAGTAAAAATTCGAGAGACGCTAAAATGATATTCCCACCTTATCGAGACTGAGGCTCTCAAGGGTAAACTCGTAGCGTAACAAAAACGAGAAATGATTTAACTTGGAACGAAAGACCGAAAGCCGATAGTAGTATTAGGACGTTGAATTTTTTGTTTTGTGAAGCATTGGCATTACTTGGCTTCAACCATGTGATGATTTTCACAAGCCTTGATTTTTAAAACCATTCTATATCGCCTTTTGGTTAGGGTTTAAAAACTTGTTCGAGCAATTTTTCCAATAATAATTGGCCCCTTTACCTCTTAAGCCTGCTAATGTAAAATATTTGGGCTCCTTATTTCGCCTATTTATATTCTATTAATAAAGGACAGAAGGATGAGTTGCAACTATGTTAAAAGAAATTGGCTTTCAGTTCAGAATTATGTTCAGTACATGACTGATATTTATTTATAAAATAAAAATGACAGTACCATCGCATCAGATCTATTAGAAAAAATTCAATATAATTCGCAATATCACAACTATAATACAAGAAGCCAATCTGACTTTCATGTACGGCAAGCCATCACTAAAAGTTCCCAAAATATAATTTTAATTTTAATAGACTGCCTAGAGAAATTTAAAAAACAACAATAAATGTATTCAAAAGTAACCTTAAACAATACTTGATAAATAAACAGAACGGATATACTTTCTTTAAACCTGCCCTTTTTAAGTATTTCCCTTAATTTATTGTTATTTTACCCCTCGTTTTACTACTTACTATGTTTAAATTATTAATAGTTTTGAGACGATAGATTATAGCAACTTATAGCCACAAAACTATTTTTGTGTTAAAGTAGATCCATAGAGACCAATGTAATTTACAAAGGCCTTCTTTCAACATATAAATAAATGACAACTTTATAATTAAAATGAAAAACACAGCAAAATACCTCGGTATCATAATTGATCAAAATTTGAAATGGGTTGATCACATTAAGTCATTAAAATCCCAAGGTAAGAAGATTCATTTTTAAATTTTATGAATTGAGGAAATATATGACTAGGAGTTTACTAATTATTATTTACAATTCGCTGGTTGGGTATGTAAACCAGCATTATATCCTACCTCTCTTTTATATAATAAAAAAGTGCTTTGTATAAGAACATTATATTATCTGTCTTGCTGTATCTTTATTTATGGAAAGCCTTAATGGAGATACACTACAAATTATTTGCAATAAATATCAAAAGAAGCATACATTTTTAAATAATTTGACATTTAAGAGCCATTCACACATCACAGTTGACATCTTGATACTTGACAGGCGCAGCCAAGCATTATTCTGATTTTTGCCAAATAAAATGGCCGGTTAATTATTCTATGGGCTCTGTCGCAAGAGCCAGTAAATTTAATGAAGGTGTTTTTGTGGCTAGGGGCGAAATAGTAGTACGCTTAAGTTAGCACCACCATAAAAAAGTAATTTTTAAGAAACTGCTTTATATTTTTCATAAATTGGCAGGCTTGACGACTAATTTCGATTAAAAATAGCTTCCAAAATGGCTATAGTTGCAAATATGAAAGTCGCAACCCGCCTAAGAAATTTCACCTTTACTATCAACAGCTGTTTGACAGGTCGTTAGAGAATGTTTGCAATTTATGGAATGTAAAGAATGTTAGGAATGTTGACGTTAGAAACAATTGGAATTCCTAAAATTGTCACATAAGAAATGCATAAGCGGATTTTAAGAAAATTGATATTAAAGTAGTTGGAATGAACCAAAAATTCTGAAAATCAATAGTGTTCTACTCGTAAGTTAGAAGTAATTATTCAAGAAAATCAAAACCGCAAGTCAATCAGAACTTTCGTTCTAGAGTTATTGTGCCGGCATACATACACACAGATGACTAGACGAAACATTTTTTTGCATTTTCGGACTCAGAATGATCGGAAACATAAAAAAATAGTTTTAAAAAATCGGGATAAGAAAATTTTTTCGTCTGCATGAATGCAATACTGTGGCCCCATAGGAAGGGCCTTAGTAATTTATGATCATGTTTTTATGTACCCATTTAGTTTATAAGTAATGTTTTTCTTTATATAAGTTCAAATCCACTCAGATGCAAAAAACGCAACGCAAATAATTTGGGTGTAATTGAAAGTGTTACATTTTTTTCTATTTAATCTTATTTCCATAAATTTTTTAGCTCACTATAATTTTATCAATTTTAATTTATATATTCAAAATTTTTATACAAATTAATATTTGACCATTTATACAGGGTTAATCTAAGGGCTATTTTTTACCCTAACTTTGAAACGCCCTGTGGGATAACGTCGCTAGCGATTTTTCTTAAAACATCATTTTTTTAAAAAATCACGTCTCGACATTTGGGTTTTTGGTTCATGTCAATGCTTCATTGACAGTCAAATTTTGTATACCTACGGTTGGCCATGATTCTCAGTACTGAAGGTTATGTGGCTAGATTACTGTATTCTATCGCTCTAGCGTTAAAAGGGAAGTCGAACTTTTCGGACAAACTGTGTTACGGGTTTTATTCTACCTAAATCTATTCCAGTCTAAAATACCCTAATTTATACTATTCTAACTTATTCTATTTCATAGCCTATCTTATTCTAAGCTACTCTAAACTAAATTAGACTAAACTACACTATTCTAAATTATTCTACGCTTAACTATTTACACTATTCTACTTCTAATCTATCATACGCTTAACTATGTACACTATTCTACTTCTATTTAATTCTAACTTACCCTAAGGTACTCTAATTACTAAACTAATATATTACTTACCTATTCTACTGTAACCTATGCTAATCTCTTTAGTTACCTTTCGATTTAAGAGTGTGCGGTATATAAATGTATACAAATCAATAAAATGGGTCCATTATATAAATTCATAAAATATCAATTTTTATCAAACATATTTTGTAGTAAAATATAAAATAATATTTTGTAATAGAGTATAATCTCACCTGAAGTATATTCAATAATAATTAATACCTTAATAAATAATTTATAATGTAAGTAAATATATTTCGCTACTTTGAACAATAACTCTAGCTCATTTAATTACTAAAGAGCTTTATTTTTATTGTAAATTTTAACTCCTTCAGTTGTCAGATTCTTCTAAATTTATAAATAATGACCACAGTCTTACCAGAAATTATCCTATTACCCTTTTGTAGTCAGGGCCTTCTTGCTAAGACATTTACTTTTGTTGGCCATTTTGTGGAACTTCCTTCCTGGCCCAGTTTTTGCTTGGATTCTGATTGTGGCATGTGCCAAGATTTTAGCTAGGATTTATTCTTGTGCAAAAACCATAGATTCCTTGTTAGTGATCTTTGTGATTCATACACCTAGTGGTGGATATAGTATCGGGCTAAAAGTGTGAATTGAATAAATAACTAAAAGGTCACATACCATCAAGGGTGAGTTTTTCAAAATGAATTATTAGTTCACTTACCTATATTCCCAACAGCCTTCTGTATACATAATCGTTACAATCGTCAATGTTTTTCAGACCTCCTTGGTTCGCTCCTTTTGTTCGTGCGTTCCTTCCTTCGCTCGTCCAGATTTGCAATTCTGTATAAACGCTTTTATTAGAGGAATACTCTAAGGACTGTGTGCAAGTTCTCTCCACCTCTCCATATTGAATAGGGCTTCTCCACTTCACCGTTTGCGTGCTAGCAACAGAGTACAGACAATTAGATAACCCCACCGAATACGAAATCATTTTCATAGCAGCCCAGAGAGACTCAGCCTACAACAAACATAGAGTTAAGTACTTGATTGAATAGACTCAATTTCTTTTGTATATATTATAATGGTACATAATCCGAGGAAAACTAAATTTGATTGTTCAGGACTAAATGGCCTGTGTAACCGAACCAAATAGCCTGTGTAACCTTCCATAGAGGAGGATGGAGAACATTTATAACAATTTATCAATAAATAAACCTATAAATTTCAAGAAAAACATTTATATTAAAAATTAACATTGAAACGCCATAAGGCAACTTTACAGCCAAAAATAACATATTTTACCTAATTTCTGACACTAATGAGAATGATAAAAACAAAGTATGGAACCCTTAGATAAAACTGGTACAATAAAAGTTACATCAAACAATTTAATTATTAAACTATAAGCAAATTAAACATCACACATAACCTAAAAAACCCCATGTAAAATGTAAGGATATAAAAGGCTTGTAAAGCATAAAATTAGATTAAATAGATATTTCCAAATAAGATTAATTAATACATAATGAAATTATTACATAAAAAGTAAATAAAACGACAATAAAAGCATTTTATAATTCATCAAATTGGGGTGAGAATTTGATTAATTGTAAAGTTAATATAAGACGGATCAACATAAAATTTATATTAAAATGATCACAAAAAGAAACTACATAATTCTATGAACTCGAATCAGTCCAAGAAAATATAAAATAATTTAATGAATTGGCTAATAAATTTAAAATTTATCGAAAATTGCATCTAGTTGGCCATGAGATTGCGATTATATAAAACCAATTTCGCCGGGAGAACGGGGCTTTTTGAGTGTAATCGCTTGCCAAAGAAACATGTAGTTCAACAATGTAAAAACAAATGAAGATAGAACCAAAAGTCAACTTAATAAAAGGTATTTACCAGAAGTCCTGAAGTAAAATTGGTAGGTGAAAAGGCAGATAGAATTTTGGAGATCATCCTGAGCCCTGTTTACATCCAATCCATGAACTCCAGAATCTAAAATATCAACTCCACAGACTTCGTTTATGTTTTCCACACTCCATATTCCAACGAAGACTGACTGTGATTTTGTGCCCCAGTGATAACAGGCACCAAACACTATAAATAAATAAATATGATCATATTTTCCGCGTTATAACAGACTTATTTTAAATGATAAGATTTTGTAAATATTAAGTTGTAAATATTATTCGTAGGTTATGTCACATGTTTTTTTTATTATTCACATATACGTTAATTGAAATCATAAGTTTAATATTAAATAATTGATAATGAGTACTTACCAGTAAATATTCTCCTGATCCATAAAATATCCAACAATATTAAGCTTATTCATAACATTTAATCTCACGAGTTATGCACAGCGCAGAGCTGTTCATTATAGGTTTGTTCCAACTTGATACATAACCATTTCGTAACGGTACAGCGCATGCGTATTACACTCCAAGCGTTCTAACTTAATTTGTACGATGTGCGGGTTGATACAGAATTCGTTCCAACTAAAAAATGGATGATTCCGGAATCGTTTCTGTACCGTCATATCGATTCACAAATTTTTGTGGAACTGTTAGAACTGACTTGCGCAAAGCGATCGATATATGTTGATAGAGCCGACAGAGGTTAGTTTTAGTTAACTTAACCTACAAATTTACAGCGTTTTTATGTTTTGATAGGTAGATAATAACAAAATATACATTTTTATTTAGAAAATACTGTTTATAAATCATATTTGGAAAATACATGAGTGATATAGAAGGAGACAGTGATTTTTTTGATGATGATGATGATGCTAGTGACGATGATTTAGAATTAATGGTAAATTGAGAAAGGATAATAAACAAAGTTATTTAGTATAGATTATAGAATGATACAATAAAAAATCAATAACATCCATAATTATAAAATAGAAAACTAGTTTATTTTTATTTTCTTTTCGAAAAGTTTGGTTAGAATTTTCTTCCTCTTCTATTTTAACTATTTATGAACCATCAGCAGTTTTAAAAGCGTTCCAACTCATTTTCGATTCCAAAACCATTCAGAGATGGGCTTGCGCAGTACATCGTTCATAAACTGATGTTGGTATGATACAAGAACGGTACCAAACACCAAGTTGGAACAAACCTTATATTATTTGTATTATTCGACACTTTACTTTGACAAAACGGGGGAAATTTAAATGCTTAATTCTCCTTACTTTAAGTTTACAGTTATTTTTAGTCTCAAAAGAGCTCACAATAAACCAAAAAAAGAAAATTTACCCATGGTACCCAACACACAAAATGAATAATAAAAAAAAAATACGCAGTATAAATAAAGCACTACAAAATACTTTAATTTATCAATAATAGGAGATATTATATGCAAATAACTTAATAATTAATATTACTTTATAACTTAATTTTAAAAAAAGGAAGTGAAAGCACAAACGAAATCACAACTGTAACACTAAGTGATATGAATAATAAAAAGAAAAAATATATAATTTAACAACAGATACCAAATTTGATAACAATTATTTATTACTTACTAAAGAAAATAAAGAATGCGAATATTCCAATATAAAGGAAAAATTATGTTCATTATACATGCGAAAAACAACAATAATTTCATATAAATGAATTAAAGAATTTTTATAACAAATTTCAAGTATGAGAATAATTTTAAAAATAGAAGATGGTTGGTCTATTAGACAATTGGCCCAAGAGTATAACAGAAGCAAAACGACAATTCAGAAGATTAAAAAAAAATTCGACAACAATCAAACTGTGGACAGAAAAGGAGGGACTGGGAGACTAGTTATAACCACACCACAACAGGATGAAACCTTAACTAATTATTTAAGGGAACATCCCTTCAATACGGCAAGACAGGCGAAAGTTGACACAAATTTTAATGCTTCAGTAACAACAGCATTAAGAAGAATTAGAAAAACTGATTTAAAGAATTGTGTAGCCGCCCGAAAATACAAGCTTAGTGAAGTAAATAAGCAAAGTAGAGTTATATTTGCCTTAAATTATGTTTTAAATGATACAATACATTTTTGGGGCCGGGTAATTTTTCTGACGAAAAAGTGTTCCAATCACATCATGATGGCCGTATTCGAGTTTATAGACCGCCTCGAAATAGATTTAATGAAAATTATATTTCTTCAAAGTCCGGACGATTCTCTATAAATGTTTGGGCTTGGATGTATAGAGGAAGTTTAGGAATGTGTTGGAGAATCGAAGGAAGATTAAATGCGATGAACTATATAAACATTTTAGATAATGTAATGTTGCCATCGGTTAGGGAAATCTTCCCCAACAATAATTTTATTTTCCAGCATGATAATTGCTCAGTACATACCGCTCACCGTGTACGCGATTATCTTGCTGAAAATAATATTGAAACGCTTCCATGGGCCTCTAAAAGTCCAGATATGAATCCGATCGAAAACGTTTGGGGACTTATGGTCAAAAAATTACAAAAATTAAATGTAACTCCTCGAAACAAAGAACATTTATGGAGCCTCATTCAAGAAACCTGGGAAAGCTTGGCAGAAGAGGAAAATTTATCAATAAATTTAATCAATTCAATGCCCAGAAGATTAGAAGAAGTTATAAATAATAATGGAGCTATGACAAGATATTAATCTATTTATTTCTTATGTTTCGAATTCTCTTATGTATTTAAATTTCACGCTTATTAATTATAAATATTTAAGTTATTCTTTTTGCATTAATGTTGAAATACCTTTTTTATTTTTCCAGTACGTTTTATTTCTTTACAAAATTTATTTACTTCTACTAATATTTTCGTTGTGCTGGCAACGTTGTCCTAAAATGTATAGCCTATAAAATAGTTTAACATAGACACATTCTAAAAGATCAATTTACACAGCTCGAAAAACACGATTTTACGTTATAAGAGTTGTACCACTTTTATATGACGCGGAGTGTACAAGTTCGCTTATGTGGTCGTCACATGTTTATTGACACACTGTATTTTGAAACTTTTTTTTAATTATTGTAAATTTATTGATGTAAATAAACATATTATTATTATTACTAGTGATTAAAATAATTTTGGCACCCACTTTAATATACACTTTTCCATTATATGTCCATGTCGCATTTTTGAAAACTTGTTTAGCTTTTTTACATAGGTCAAGGTTCCTGACTGTAAGTTTTTCATGTAAAACATGATGAGCCTTTAAAGTTTTTCTTCAATGAAAAAAGCAGGTAACGCATCCAACGCCGACAAAACACCACAACAGGTCGTAAATTGTTACCATCACTTTTTTCCTAAGCGGTAGCAATGATTAATATCATTTTTACAAATGTTACTATGTAAATCGGTATTAAAAACTAGTAGAATTTCATTAAGAAGGTTTGATTTATCTTCAGAAATGCCAAGCAACACAAGGCAATTTGGATTATTAGCTAATAAGATCTTATCTACATCACTGCTACGGTTTCCAATAAAAAAAACTTGTGATTTGTGGGATGCTATAATTCGGAATGGACAGATAATTGAGAAAAGTCATAATAAAAACAAATGTTCTCCTTAACGATATCTTCCTTTTGGTATATATCTTACTCCTATTGGGGGGGGGGGGGCAAAACTGCCCATTCTCTCAAATGAACAACTAGACTATTTGGATGATATTACCAAATGCGATATTGAAGCACTTGCTCACTACGGCGAAAAAGTATGCATTTGTCTCTTATGTATTTGTCTTAGCGCGAATTTGTCGTCGCAACTTTGTCCCGTGCGGAATTGTCTCGTGCATAATGGAGATTTTCCGTCAATAAATAATTAAATATTTTAACAATTTTTAGCTTGAGAGATTTTGTGATTAAAATTAGAAATTCGGAGTATTACATTTATTGTTTTTAATTTGCAGATTTTCCTTCTTCGAAATCAAGATCTATTCATGTTGATGGACATTTTGATAAACGCTATGCAGTTTGTCCGTTTTGTGGAAGATTGATGAAAAAAATTGAATTTTTTCAACATTTTTTTGTTCATGTAGTGAAAAGTAGAATGAACAATCATATTGCTGATAAATCTTTGAAATTTAATTTTACTTCTAAAAAGTTGGAGCGAAGAAACCTAAATGACGTTGACGATAAATCAATCAAGTGTGGTACTTGTTTCAAAACTTTAAATTTGAATTATATATTAGGAAAACATTTAATAATTCATAGTGATGAAAAACCATTTAAGTGTGGCAAGTGTTCAAAATGTTTTACGCAAAAACTAAGTTTACAGCGACATTTATTAATTCACAGTGATGAAAAGCCATTCAAGTGTGACAAATGTTCAAAGTGTTTTACTCAAAAACCATATTTACAGCGACATTTATTAATTCACAGTGATGAAAAACCATTCAAGTGTGACAAGTGTTCAAAGTGTTTTATTCAGAAATCAATTTTACGGCGACATTTATTAATTCACAGTGATGAAAAACCATTCAAGTGTGACAAGTGTTCACAGTGTTTCACTCGGAAACCAAATTTACAGCGACATTTATTAATTCACAGTGGTGAAAAACCATTCAAGTGTAACATTTGTTCCAAAAGTTTTACCCAGAAAGCACACTTACAGGGACATTTGATTATTCACAGTGGTAATAAACCATTCAAGTGTGACATTTGTTTCAAACGTTTTAACAGGAATTCAGAGTATAAACGACATTTATTAATTCACACTATAGGAAAATCATTTAAATGTGATATTTGTTCCAAAAGTTTTTCAACCAAACAATACTTGCAGCAACATTTATTAATTCATAATGGTGAAAAACCATTTAAATGTGACATTTGTTCAAGAGGTTTTCTCCGGAAATCAGACTTACAGCAACATTTAAACGTACACAGTGATGAGAAACCATTCAAGTGTAATCAGTGTTCAAAATGTTTTAATTTTAAATGTAATTTAAAGCGACATTTAAAAGTTCACAATATATGAAAACCATTCAAGTGTGAAATTTGTTCTAAATGTTTTAATTATACACCTACCAGTACCAATAATAATATTTATTCAAGAACACAAGTTACAAAGTAATAGAATAACAATTTCAAATTAATAAATAAATATTAATACTCAATAAGTGCCAATAAGGCACTTGTTTTGAGAACAAATATAAAATAAAATTAATGCATTAAAAAAATATATATATATTTTACATAATACTTTATATAGGAGACAAAAACAATCAAAATACCTACATTTAATTAAAAAGATATCCAAACTTTGATCATACAAAACGCAAATAAATATCAGTTAATTGAAAGAATATTATTTATTACCTCCATTTTCTCATCTTCTATAAATTTTTTAAAATTATTTTTAAATATAGACAAGGTATTACATTTTATGTCGACTGGGAGAGTATTATATAATTTTGGACCTAGATACAAATACGATCGTTGTCCTACTGATTTCTGAGTACGAGGCACAGTATGGAGATGTTTTTTCCTTGTGCTATATGGATGATCTGGTAAGTTAAATAGTTGTTTATTTGTATGAAATTTAATATTAATATTATAAAAAAAAATTGTTTTAGATCCATAATATTTTCCTCAACAAAGAATGAGTTAGAAGGATACCTGTAGGGCCTTTTGAGCATTATTTTTAAAAGTCTTTTTTGCAGAACAAGTGGTTGTAAATGTGTTTGTAGAGTACAACCCCACACAATGATGGCATACTCAAATGACTTTGTACTAAGCTATGGTACAATATTTTAAGTTGAGGTGGTTGTAGATAATCTCTTATATTTTTAAATTTATATATTATCATTCTTAATTTTTGGCATATAAAAGTTATGTTTTCTTTCCATTTGAGATATGAATCCATGTAAACCCCTAGATATTTTATCTTGTTTTCAGGGAGAATGGTAAGTGTTTGCCCAGAAGCAGTAAAAGTTACTTTGTCAAATGGAGGTCTTGTTATGATATTATTACTGAATGGTAAGTAGTGGGTTTATCTATATTTAGTGTCAGTAACTTACTGTCAAACCAGTTTTTCAGATTTGGGAGGTCCTGTTCAACTTTTTGCTTTAGTTCTAGCCATGAGTTAGCTTTATAAAATATTGAAGTGTCGTCTGCGAATCCCAAAACTTTCCCTGAACTCTCGATAGAAAATAATTCGTTGATGTAAAGATTAAATAGAATAGGACCGAGTACCGTACCTTGTGGGATACCGTAGGTTATGGATTCTATATCACTGTGTTGTCGGTTTGTAAGGTAACTTTCAAATAATTTGAGTGATGTGTCCCTTATAGCTGCCTAAGGTATCCAAAAGTAAACGGTGGCTGACAGTATCAAATGCTTTCGAGATATCTAGATATACACAGAGACATGGACTGCTTTCATCTAGAGCAGTTAGTATTTTGGTAGATAGTGCTATAATAGCATCTTCCGTAGAGACATGTTTTTTAAAACCATATTGTTTATCAGATACAGATACAATTTACTAATCTATTTTTAAGAGCTTTTTCAAAAATCTTTGATAAATGTGTTATTAATGAAATTGGTCTATAATTTGTTACCACTGTGTCATCTCCTTTTTTATATATGGGGACAACAATTGTCTGTTTAAATATATTAGGCCATACACCAGTATCAGAAGTCAGGTTTATCAAATGATTTAGTGGTGTTACAATAAATTTAGATATATCTTTTAATATTTCGGCCTTAATATTGACTTTTATTAGATTTTAAATCGTTAATAATAGTTTCAATTTCTCGTTCGGAAGTTGGAAATAGAATATTACGGGGTGCTCGATAGGTTGGATTTGGCTTAATATTTTCAGCCAGTTCTTTTCCAACATTTATATAGATTTTATTAAAAATATTTGCAATTTCTTTGAATGTATTTATTGTTTCCCCTTCCGAGTTTTTTTATTGAATTTATATATTTTTTGTTTCTCTATTGGAGTTAATTTCACTTATTACTTTTCAAAGTTGTTGGGGGTTACAGGAGTTGTTTTCAATATTTTTGTTAATTAGGCTTTTATAATAGTTATTTTTCACAGTTTTTATAGAATTAGTTACTTTGTTTTTATGTTTTATATTGTTGTTTAATTTCTAGGTTATTCGGGTTTTTTAATGTTTGTTGAAAAAGTGTATTCTTCTTATTTATCTTTTTTAGCAGCTGGTTTGTGATCCAGGGACAGATTTTATGTGTTTTTCTTCTTAATTTTATTTCTTTTGTGCTTTTACAAAATTAGATAATAAACTAACGAATGTATTTGTTGCAGAATCAATTTTCCTAGTAGCCCATCATCCCAAGATACACTATTTAAAAGATTTTTTTAGTATTTTCTGATCAACGAATTTTTTAAATCTTGCCGTTTTATTGTTTTTTTTTTTCAGATTTTATTGTAGGTTTAAGAATAAATTGTAAAGCTGTTATATAGTGATTTGTTATATCTGTTCGTACAACAAAGGGCATTATTTTATCAGTAATATTGTAATTAGATTTAATAAAAATATGATCAATACAAGATTTTGTGTTTTCTGTAACCCTTGTTGGACTATTTATTGTAGATATATAACCGAATTCATTTAAAACATTGAGATATTCGTTAAAATATTCTTCGTGCTTCAGAATGTCGATATTCATGTCTCCAATAATTATTGAATATGCCGCATTCTAGTAATCGTAGTTTTGAAAATAATTTTGTAAATGATCTGTAAATTCATTCGGATCAATTTAAGGTAAACGATATATAGCAGTAATGGCAATTTTATTTAATGTTAAATGTTAAAAGAAGTTCTATTGCATCTGTGTTGTAGATAGTTGAAAGTTTGTAGTTGTATTTATGGTTGGATTTTATGTAAATACCTATCCCATCATTTGGGTTAAAATTACCTTTATTGTATAAAAAGTCATAGCCTACTATATTATAGAGTTCTGGTTGAGGTAGATTCCAGGTCTCTGTTACTACAATACAGTCTATATTTGTATCAGTGGCGACTCATGGATTAGTTTACAGTGGGGGCTACTTTTAAAAGGCATCTGAGATATAAAATTTATCAAAAGCACTTTAGCATACTTTTTATTTTCCTAACCCAAGTATTTGTGTTCCACCACTTTTTTTGTCAAAATTGTCGTTGATGTGTACAAGTAATAGTTTTTTCACAGTTATCTTCTAATTCATTAAAACACTTGAATAATTTGGTCGAAAACTTTGTAGAGTCTAGATGTAAACTTATTTTCAATCAAGAGAGTACAAATAATATAAAATGGAAGTGATATAAACTGAAACAATGGTGTTGTGTTTTTTATTAAAGATATTATACACAACAGAGTTATACAATTGAATATGGATTGGGATGAGGTATGTGAAAAAAATGAAGTTCAACAATCATACGACATTTTCGTTGATAAATGCATACAAAATAAAACAATATATACAATAAATATAAAAAACTAAAGCCATGGATTACTTCTACATTGATTACCTCTATTCATAAAAGAGACATTTAAAAAAAAGACTAACTAAAACTCATACCGTAGAACTAGAATTACAGTATTAAGAATATAGAAATCAACTAAATACATTGATAAGAAAAACCAAAAACAATTATTATAAAAATAAATTAAATAATGCAGGCGGAAATTGCAAAAAAATTTGGAATATTATTAAAGAGGTATCAGGAGGTAAAACTATTTCACAAATTTCAAACACAAACATAATCAATGAACGCGGTGTTGCCGTTAAAAGTAACATTGAAAAAACTTGTTTAATAATTTTTTTACTAATTTAGGACTTAAAATGGCAAATGATATAGAAGAAACAATTCTTCCTAAAAATTTTTTTAACAAAAATACAGTCTACACTTTTTTTAAAGCCAGTATCAACAACAAAAGTAACCATCCTGATTTCAGAACTTAAAAATAATTACTCATCGGGATGTGATGGAATTGATACAAAATGTCTAAAATCTATACATTCACATATTATACACCCCTTGGTTCATATTATAAATCTCAATTTCACAAACGGTAAAATACCTTTGCAATGGAAAGAATGTCTAGTAACACCGATTTATAAGGCAGGAGAACATAATAAACTAACTATAGACCTATATCGGTTATAAATAATTTAGCAAAGGTATTTGAAAAAGCATTAACAAAGGTTAGTTGAGTTTTTAGATGACCATCACATTTTTTCAAAAAATCAGTACCGAAGATGCCATATTGAGTCTGCTAGAACCCGTGATTTGAGCCTTAGACAGCTCAACGAAATGCCTCTCAATTTTGGACCTAGCTAAGGCTTTCGATACTGTTTCACATAGTAAACTTATAGATAAAAGTGAATAATTACGGTATTCGAGGAATAATATTAGACCTCTAAACATCTATCAAACAGAAAAACAATTAAAATAGGGGTATTGAGTACCGAATCAATGGTTAAGATAGGAGGCCGTATTAGGTCCGGTTTTATTTCTAATATAAAAGTATTAATATTGCCATCTGTTGAACGATACATACATATAATTCTAATGATTTTATTATAATGAGAAAATTTCACCTCTGTACCAACAACTTCACACTGTAACGAAACTGACATTTCTTTTATAATAAAAATGTCTTTAATAATTATGCTTAAACTGGATTTATACATAATTAGTACACCTCAATTTTTTATATTGGTTCTACAGAATGATTTACAAATATCATAATTTCAAATTTTTACCATCTGCAATTCGGAATCTTTCAACCAGTGCTCAGTAATGCATACTATATCAATTTTATGCTTCTTCAACTCAATTTTAAATAAATTAAAAACCCTAAGCTGAGAAATATAGAGATATACTGGGTTTCTTTAATTGTTATTTTGTAATTGAATAATTAATTTTTTTGTTTTTGAATATCAATTTTCATCTGAAGGATAGGACAAATATGGTCGAAAATACTATGATAAACATTAAAGTTAGTTTTCATATTTGAATTTGCTTCTATACAATTGTTACATTTAAACACGGAACTTGTACATTCATCTGTGAGATGATTTGGATCACAACACTTTAGGCACTTTTGCACACTATCACATTTATCTCTATGATGTCCAAAGCCACCACAATTAAAACATCTATAGACAGCTACATAAATAAAGACACGACATCTTGCCCAATTAACATACAGGAAACTTTCTTTTAGTATATTTTCATATGACTGTGGATCACAAACAATTATAGCCATGAATTTAGACTTCATTTTTTTAAACACTTTAATAGATATATTAAAATTGGGGAATGGGGATTTCCCGTCATTAAATAATAAAATATTTTAACTTGAGAGATATTGTAATTAGAATAAGAAATTCGGAGTATTACATTTTTGTTTTTAATTTTGCAGATTTTCCTTCTTCGAAATCAAGATCTATTCATGTTGATGGACATTTTAAGAAACGCTATGCAGTTTGTCCGTTTTGTGGAAGATTGATGAAAAAAATTGAATTTTTTCAACATTTTTTTGTTCATGTAGTGAAAAATAGAATGAAAAATCATATTGGTGATAAATCTTTGAAATTTAATATTTCTTCTAAAAAGTTGAAGCGAAAAGACCTTAATGACGTTAATGATAAATCATTCATGTATGGTACATGTTTCAAAACTTTTAACCTAAAATATAAATTACGAAAACATTTATTAATTCACGGTGGTGAAAAACCATTTAAGTGTGACATTTGTTTCAAAGGCTTTAGACTGAAATCACACCTACGGGAGCATTTAAGAAGTCACAGTTATGATAAATCATTCAGTTGTGACGTTTGTTTTAAATTTTATAATCATGCATCTACTTTAAAAAATCATTTATGTCACGGTGATGAAAAACCATTCAAGTGTGACAAATGTTTAAAGTGTTTTACTCAGAAACCATATTTACAGCGACATTTATTAATTCACAGTGATGAAAAACCATTCAAGTGTGACATTTGTTCCAAATGCTTTACCCAGAAACCACACTTACGGAAACATATTAAAATTCACAGTGGTGTAAAACCTTTTAAGTGTGACATTTGTTATAAACGTTTTACCCAGAAATCACACTGTCGACGACATTTATTAATTCACAAAATAGGAAAATCATTCAAGTGTGATATTTGTTCCAAAAGTTTTAACGACAAACACAATCTGCAACGACATTTATTAATGCATAATGGTGAAAAACCATTTAATTGTGACATTTGTTCCAGAGATTTTTCCCGGAAAGCACACTTACAGGAACATTTAAACATACACAGTGGCGAGAAACCATTCAAGTGTGACAAATGTTTAAAATGTTTTAATTTTAAAAATAATTTAAAGCAACATTTAAAAATTCACAGAATATGAAAACCATTCAAGTGTGAAATTTGTTCTAAACGTTTTTATCATACAATTCATTCGATTAGAGTCGATAAACGTGTCCTCTGTTTAATAATAATATTTTAAGTTAAAAAAATAATATACTGATATATGGTTTACCAGATTTTGAAAATAATGATCTGCATTTGAGAAACGACACATGTCACATTTTTGGTCATTTTGTTTTTATTACAAAAATACAATATTTAAAATTTAATTATACCCAAAACAGAGCAAGTTTTAAACGTAAGTGTACAAAACTATTTTTTAACCATGTTTTAAAATTTTCATTTTTTCTTATTTTTTGAAAAATTATCTACAACTGACATGTGCTGTTTCTCAAATGACCGACTCATTTGAAACGTGTGGTCATGTTATTTTAAATCTAATTAATACTTCTATTCAGACTGCAACAGCACCATATTCACTGAAAATAAGTACAATAGTTTCCAATTCCTAAAGTAAGTAATACAATAAATGCTTCGGAATTCCGACCTATAAATACTTTGCCACCTATAGGAAAAGTGCTTGAATCAGTTGTATATGAACAAACTCTTCAACATACTGAACACAATTATATATTATTTATTAACCAATCTGAATTCCGCAAAAAAAACACTCTTGTGAAGCAGCTCTACAACTCTACTTATGTAAATTTAAAACGGAGGTAGACAATAATAACTATGTAATAGCAGTTTTTTATACTTAAAGAGAGCATTTGAAACAATAGATCGCAATATTATCTTAAAGAAACTTACTGGATATGGCATTAATGGTTGTGTTTTGAATTACTTGTTTGGAAGAAAACAAAGAGTAAAAGTTAATAATAATATATCTGCTGAAAAGGATATTAACATTGGTGTACCCCAGGGTAGCGTTCTGGGCCACTTTTATTTATCTTGTATATAAATGATTTAAACCTCTTTGTTGATTGTAATTTTTTAAATATATTTGCAGATGATTCTTTAATGGCTTGTTATGGTAATAATTTGCAAAATAACTAAAGTTATTACAATTAACGATGAGAAAATTGATATTGTAACATCTACTAAATACCTTGGCTTTTAACTTGATAATTTTTTATTGTTTAGTGAACATTTTAATTATATTTTTAAAAAAATATCGAAGAAACTTTACTTCTTTGCAGGAATATCAAAAAACCTATCAGCTGAAACTAAAATTACAGTTTATCGCTATTTTTCATCGGTTATCTTCCTTTTCAACTTAAACCAAACGACACAGTTACAAAATCTGCAAAATCGTGGTATGAGGATTGTATTGAGGTGTAGCAAATATACTCCTATATCTACCATGCATAGATCACTGCAATGGATTTCGGTTTATCAGAATCATACTATTTGACTATGGTGTTTGTATATAAAATATTAAATGGTTTGGCCCCACCTTATTTTCGATAATATATTAATTTTAACAATCATATACGTTAGGAAAAATATTTGAAAAAGTTATAAAAAACAGGGTAGTAAATTTTTTAAATGCTAACAATATACTATCAGAAAAACAGTTCGGATTTAAAGAAGGCTTATCGACAAATGATGCAATAGGGAAACTCGTGGAAAAGATTACAAAATGTTTGGAAATAAGTAAACCTGTGATCTGCGTATTTCTGGATCTCGCAAAGGCATTTGACACTGTGAGTCAGACGCAAATGTTGGAAGTCTTGGGGGATGCAGGAATAAGGGGAACAGCAAATGATCTATTTGCTGATTATTTATATAATCGAAAACAAGTAGTAATAATAGGTAACGTAATTAGCAATGAAAAATAATTAACTATGGGTTGCCTTAAGGGACAGTACTGGGACCCATTTTATTTACAATGTATATAAATAATATACTTACAGAAAACACAGCTGGACAACTTCTTAGTTTCGCAGATGATACTTGCTATTTTATACAGTGCTGATAAGTGGGGCGAATTGAAAAATAAAGCTGAAAAGGATCTGGCAAAAATTCTAGATCTGTTTCGACAAAAATTATTGACAGTTAACTTTGAAAAAACGTTTTTATGCCTTTTTCGAATGATACAAGATGTTTGCCAGATTTCCAAACTCTAACCATAAGACAAGATATAATAATAGAATGCAAAACTAGTTATAAATATTTAGGAGTTACTTTAGACAGACATTTAAAATGGGATGCGCACATTAATAATATAAGAAAACACTAAGACAACTTTTTTATCGTTTAAAACATTTAAAAATATATTATACCAATCATTCTTGAAAATAATTTATTATTCTCTTGTTGAATCTCGTTTACGTTATGCTATATTGAAATGGGGAGGTGCCGCAAATTGTCATTTAAAAAAACTTGATATAATACAAAAACGTATTATAAAAATATTATTTAATAAACCATCTACTTATCCATCTCAATTGTTAATTTTTGAATCTGGTCTACTTGATATTAGACAATTATTTATGAATTAAATTATATTATTTACTTACAAAAATGAAACACTATTGGAAAAAGTTAATCATGTTTATGACACCAGGTACAAAGGTACCGATAATGCAGTCATAGAATTACTACAAAAAAAGTTAGTCTTCGTTCTTATAGTTACCTATCACGTAAGATTTATAACTATCTTCCAGAAATATATAAAACCTATCTCTTCAAAATAAATTCAGAAAATTTCATTAAAAATATATTTAAAAAATATATAATTCTACTAGAAAGATATAAAACTAGCAACCTAATAAACAGTACCTAAAAACTAAGTTTAAATTAGTTAATTGCGAAATGATTTCTCCTTCCTCTCTCTGCCAAAAAAATATACAGATAACATACTTATATTATATACTTTATTTTTTTACACACGTGTCCATGCACAACCTCATTGGTTCAATGGACTAAAGGTATATCTATTTATTCAACATCTATAATGTAAATAAAAAATTGTAAAAACAATTATTGTAATGAAAAGAATAAATAGAGTTTATGATTATTATTATCAATGAATTCCTTATTTTTAAACGCTTTGACCATTACAATAAATTGTCGTTTGGTATTAAACCTAGTTCGTCAGTAACAGTTTAAAAAAAAATGATAAATCATGTTCATGATTGATGAAATTAGTGTAAAGTAGATTAAATGTGCAAATCTATTTAAAAAAAATTTATTTGATTGTATTAATATGTATATTTTGTATTTGGAACTTTTATATATATTTATTTTTTTTTTATATTTTGGACTTTCATTGTTTTTTGTTTTGTTTAGTCATAAATTGTAATTTTTTTTTCCCTGACTTTTTGTATTTTGAATTTGAGTTGTTGTTTTGTAACAAAAAAAATTGTTTGTATATTAGGGTTACCTATTTCAATAAATATATTTTCATCATTTTCATAAACATAATATATTTATCTTTTAATTCATTGAAACACTTACCTAATTTTGTCAAAAATTTTATACAATCTAGATGTAAATTTATTTAAATAAGAGGGTACAAATAATATATAATGGAGGTGATATAAACCGAAACGATGGTGTTGTGTTTTTTGTTAAATATATTATACACGACAAAGTTATACAATTGAATATAAAATAAAAAGATCCTAAGCATTTATTGTTAACTGCAGTTTACAAGTCACCTTCAACCAATCAGCATGAGTTTATTGAGCTTTTAGGAAATTATCCAGAAAATATAACAAAACAAGTAAAAATTGATGATCATATGTTGTTGTAAACCCGTTTAGTTTATAAGTAATGCTTTTCTTTATATAAGTTCGAATCTAGTTATTTGTTGATCTAAGAAAAAAGTAATCAAACAAGACGAAGTGTTTTTGGTAGATACAAGTTAATACGTAGAAATGTAATTTATTTTTGTATGTTTATAAATGTTAATAAACGTTATATAAATAACCATTTGTGTCTGTATTATATTAGAAGATAATTACAAGATCATATAATAATGGAAGATATAAATATAAATGATTCAGTTTCTAATAGATGATTTCATCGGAAGACATATTGTAGTTGCAAGGTCATTGCAAGAGCTTAGCCCATCTATCAGTTTGTCTAGCAAGTAATAAAAGCAGGATTTGATTTGAAAGGAAACTGTAAATTGTATTTTCGACAATTTGTCCAAAGTTACGGTACAGCACTCTTCTCTTCTTTTTTTGTCTTCTGCTTTAGCTGTATGTGCTTAGTTTTTCAATAACACAATCTGAGGTCTACTTGGCTTGCAAGGAAGCGCGTGTTAGGGCTTTTATGGCTGATTTTTATAAAATAAAACTTTAAAAACGAAACACTGTCATTGAGTAGAAGTAAAAAACTGGGCCCATTCAACAATAGGGGAAGACAAAGAAAAAAATAAAAATTACACTGACGCCGTAATCTTAGACAAATTTACAGTCTCCTTTGAAACAAATTCCTGCTTCTATTACTTGCTCTATGAACTGATAGATGGCCAAAGCTCTTGCAATGGTAAATAATAATATATGTCCCTTCCCCTACACAAGTCGCTCAGTCGGCGTCAGGGGTTGAATTAGGGAAAGTATTATATATCTTTACCCCGTCCATTATGAGTGGATGCCAGAGGGAGGCTCTTGTGACTTGTATACCTTGGTAAACAGGTTGAAGAGGATCCTGCTGACACCATTTGGATCCGGACGTTCGAGGATAACCTCAACCCTTGGAACGTACTGCCAGGGCTTGCTAGTCACAAAGTGGTTTCCGTCTGGCATTGACTCCTACTGCGATTAGCTTACAGGAGCAAGATTTTATGAATAGACTCTCGTCACAATTAAAAACTTCCGAAGAATAATGCATTTTAATTTCACATCACATAGATATATGTTGAAAACGAATTCAGGTAGGAGATTGATTTTTACAGTATCTTTGCTGGGGGAAAGTAACCTAGGATTGGTATCAGAGTAATTTCAAGTTTTGACCCCACTGGCGACTAAATCAATAACTCTAATAACTTTGGATCTAAAAATAGGTAGCTATTGTGATAGTTATACCTAGGAATATATGCACCCAAAAAGTAGTTAAATATGCGCATATATATGCGTAAAAAATTGAAAAATATGCAGAGCATATGCAATAAGAGTAATTTGTTATTTGATCGAAATAGTATATTAATATTTATTATTTGTTTTATTTTACAATACCTAATATAATACTTAATAATTATTTAATTAAAAACTAATTTTATTTACAAATCAACATTATTATAAAACGAATGAACAATTAGATGTTTTTCTAAATTATCTGTATTAAATGATCTCCTATCAGTATGTACTTGTACAAAGAAAAACTCCTTTCGACATCTACAGAAGTAATAGGTGCAAACTTAAATTTTCCTGAAATATCTGGATGAATAGTATTAATATCTTCAAAGTTACCAGAATAAATATTAGCAAGGTTTCTTAAAACAATAAATCCTTAATTTTTTCAAATTACATTTGAAAATTTATGAAAAATCGTCTTTCCAATATCGCCCTGGACATTTTTACACTCTGATTCAAACGTCTTAATTAAATTTACGGAAGTCACCGAAGGTAAATTTTTTTGTTCTAAATCTAATATAATTTTGGGTACAAATGCATAATTTTTTAAAAACACTAATTGCTTTGGTAATATGTGATTTTGAAACAACTTTGTATTAGATATTCCCTTAGATGAATCATCAAAATCATATATGATTTCTTTAATTTTTTCATAATTATCTGCGTAAAAATCTGATGTGTCCAACACATGACTTTCCTATCTAGTTATTATAGGCTTTTTCCGGTTATTTTGTACAACATATTGCAGCATCTCTATAAATGTTTAGAGGATAAACTAAATATATACATTGTCCACATACATCTACCTCGAAACATTTTTCTATAGATATTCATTGAAAACGAAAATACTGAAAAATTTAAAATTCCAACAATTTTTTCATTACGGTCCATTTTAGAAAAATCATGTATTAACAAACATTATAGAGATCGATATCGCAAACAACTTTTAGTTAAACAATTTTCATAAAAATCAGAATTTTGCACATTTTGTCAAATTTCTCGAATACGGACCATTTCAGGAAATTTTGACATAAAGCAAAAATTATAGATAATAATATTAGAAGTAACTTTTATTTGAACAATTTTCTTCTCCAAACATAAATAACAGATATATTCCATAAAATATAAAAACGGCCTCCCATAAAGTACCCCCCCAGATGTTCCGACTTTGTCCAAAATCTAATCATTTCACGTCAGGCCGAAATAAACATTAAGTTTAAAATTTACTATTTTTTTCTTTATCCGTTTTTGAGTTTTCTTCAAAATTCGAAATTTACACATTTTCTCAAATATCTCGAATACGGTCAATTTTAGAGAAATTATGTATAATATAAAAATTATAGAGAATTATATTACAAACAACTTTTATTTAAACAATTTTTATAAAAATTTTTTTTTTTTACATTTTGACAAATTTCTCGAATACGGACCATTTTAGGAAAATTTTGTATAGAACAAAAATTATAGATAATTATATAAGTAACTTTTAGTTGAAAAATTTTCTTCTCCAAACGTAAATAACAGATATATTCCATAAAATATAAAAATGACCACCTATAAAGTACCCCCCCCCAGATGTTCCGACTCTGCCCAAAATCTAATCAGTTCATTAGACGCTGGAATAAAGCTTAAGTTTAAAATTTGGTGTTTTTCTGTGTATCGGTTCGTGAGTTATGCGACCTACAGACACACACACAGACATCATTGCGAAAATAGTCAAAACGGATTCAGGGGACCTCAAAACGTAAAAATCCGTCGAAAACTCGAGGTCGAAAAAAATCATGATTCCTATACTTTCCTTATATCTGTATACAGATAGGAAAGTAAAAAAGGCAGCTTTAAGCCAGGTACCCCACCGAGTTCCGGTGGCATCTGTAATTCAGGAAATTTTTCTTTGTACAATTGAGTTCTTAGAGGAGGTTTAAGAAATATTTTTTTACATTACTAATTAAATCATTTATTAAAGGAAAGTTTTCTTCTTCTGCAACTCTGTTAAGGCCATGAGCCAAACATGTAACGTACGGGGCAGCATCGGATAACAGCAGTAAACATTTTTCTGTTGGAACGGCTTCCGGAAGAAAAAAGGAAGACAATTATGTCTGGATAAAACGAGTTATTGTAAAGTTATTTGTTTTATCTAATTGCTTTGAAGCGATTAGATATGGACCAATTTGCATTTCTTCGCGTAATGAACCTATCATTATATGGGCTATATATCGACCACAAGAGTCGGTTGTTTCATCCACAATAATGTAGAAATGGTTTCCAACGGTAATCTCACGAATTTTTTCACGACTCTCAATGTACAAACTGTCAACACCACGTTTGCGTAATATACTTTGCTCTGGAATATTAAATTTACAGTATTATGACTACGAAAAAGTATTTTGTTCCAGAATGTGATAATGATTCACATTCATCTTCAAAAATATTTATTAGTGTTCCTAGTAATTTGGAAAGAAGAAAATCAACCTTCTACT
The DNA here is from genome assembly GCA_927349885.1 of Psylliodes chrysocephalus. NCBI lineage: Eukaryota > Metazoa > Arthropoda > Insecta > Coleoptera > Chrysomelidae > Psylliodes > Psylliodes chrysocephalus. The sequence goes on from OV651827.1 coordinate 19,628,815, forward strand.
ATCGATGTTTCTCGTCAACTTTTTAATAAAAATACACCGGATATTCAAGATGTAGCAGCAATTTCTGCTAATTGTCTCCTTCAGGAAATTCAAAATGAGGCTACTATAAATTCTTATAACCTATTCTATTCTTATAACCTAAAGTGGGTATTTAAACAAACTGTTTCCTGGATCCCATATAATGGCAGATAGGGGGTTTAAGAATATTCAGTCATTACTTAAAAACATGGGATGCACTTTAGTAAGGCCACCTAGTGTATCACAGGATGAAAAAAGTGCTCCAGAAGATGTACAATTAAAAGAATAGCATCTCTAAGAATACATGTGGAAAGAGTTATAAGAAGGGTTAGGGAATTTCTCATGTTAAAACCACATTCGTATGTGAAGTACATTTACTTAGTAATATCTGCGTAATTGCTTGTGGTATTGTTAACTTACAAGAACCTATTTTGTAAGAGTAAATATTAATTTAATAAACTTTTTTTATTTGTTTTTTAATTTAATTTACCTAATTATCACATTTCAGAGATTATAATGAAGGATTTTTGAACAGCCAATGCAATTTTTTATAAAATTTTAACTTTTCGAGCAAATCAGAAAGAATAATATTGACTTAAGTTATTATTATTAACATTGGTGATTTTTAATAAAAACTCTTCAATTATTGTTTACAAACAAAAATATAAAAATCTGTGAAAATTTTATTTATTTACCTTTTAATAAAAAATGAGAAAAATGAAGTAAACAACAATTTATTTATAAATAAAAAATATATATATACACAAATCCTAAGAATATGAAAGAATATAAAAGTACTGATTTATTTTCCTGTAGTGGATGAAGAGGTTTCTTTAACAATCTAGCCAAGTGTACATCAATATTTACGCATTTTGATAAATTAGAGCCTTTCCAATAACACTGAGTAGATGTTACAGATGGTTCCTCACTTCTTCTATGAAGCCACATGGTTACAACCACCTGAAAAAAATAAAAGGGTTAGATATGCAGTTACAAAATAACTATATAACCAGCTACAAAATGCCTTATTTTATGTAAGACGAGCAGAGCTTTACTAGCTCTGAACGAATCTAGTAAAGAACCTCAGATTTTGAAAACTTAAAAAAAACAATCTCACCACATTTTCATATTTTTGAAAAATAGAGCTTTTTGAAAAACCTGCTATTTTTAAAAGTAAAATTTTTTGTTTAAACAGCTATGTCTCATTTAAGGCTATTCTTAGGCTATTGAGTATTATAAAATAAAACATTACGGGATGCTTTGTTAGCTTCAAACGAATCCAGCAGAGCACTCCAGTTTTTTTTAAACCACACCACGTTTTTTGGCTCCTAAAATATAAAATAATCGAAATTTGGCATTTTTAAAAAATTCGCAATTCCTTGCTGACTTCAAAGTTTTTTTTCTGAAAACAAATATACTTAACACATTTTTAGGATTTTAAAACAGCCTAAACATGTGTCATAAGTAGTTGTTTTTATATATATATATAAAAAAAAACAAATTAAAAAACTGAAGTGTCCTGCTGACTTTGTTCCAACAAAGCACCCTGTATTATTTAAAAATAGCAATTTTTTTAGTAAAGTTTTACAATATTTCAAGAGTCTAAAAATGGGGTGTGGTTTTTAGAAAAAAGCTTTAAAAAACCGAAAATAAAGTGTTGCTGTTTTTAAAGAAAAAAACTTTATAAAACAGAATTGCTTTGCTGACTTCGTTTGAAGCTATCAGAGCATTTTGATTTTTGCAGAAAACGAGGAGCATAAAATTTTTGAAAAGTGTTTTAAAATAGCCTAAAAATATGGCATAGGTTTTGACTCAAAATTTCATAGGTGCTCTGCAGCATTCTTTGGCATCATAATTATTACTAGGTTCACTCACAAAATCTATTTCTAGATTATTTTAACACTTGCTGCGATTAAAAAAATATCACTTTATATGTCAAAATTAGAAAAAAATATTTATAGGAATAAAGGGCCTTATGCACTGTTTACTATATGTGATATAAAAACAAAAAAGTGTAATAAATATTACAAACCTTGAGATGCAGCATATCTTAAGCATTGTGCACTAAAAATTTCATTTTTGTTGATTACAACAGCCACATCATAAGGTTTTTGTCGTACTTTATGTTCAGGTACCTTTACTGTGCAAGTATCTCCTCTCTTAATTTGTACATGGAAAAAGGCATTATCTTCATATTCTTGATTGGCAGATCTAAAAATAAAACATTATTTAATAAAGTGATTAATTTTTTAGCATTTTCAAGAGCCCTACTCTAAACATTTGGCCTAATTATATTTTTACCAATTTTTATTATTTTTCTGTGTTCCAAATTATTTCATGAAACATAAACATATTTGTGTTCTTATTATCTCAATTTAGAAATATTATCATAGATTTATCCATGTAAACATTAGGCATGTGTACAATAAATGTAAAAGAGTGTATGTACCATTACAAAAAGTAGTTATGCATATACAAAAATGTACTTAAATTACAATATTATTTGCAACGATATTTATTTATTTTTATTTATTTATTTATTACAATGCTCTACAGGCAATCCCAATTACAGAGCAGGAATAAAAGAACACATACATTATATAGATTAAGTGGTACAAAATATACAAAAATTTGTAAACAGCTGGTAGGTAAAATACAATACAATTTTTTTTTAAAGTTAGGAAATGACATTTTATTTCCCTAAGTTTGCATGAGAAGATGTCAATGTCACTACTCACACTATTCAACGCGGCTAATAGTATGAAATGGAGAATTTTTCAGAACATTTGTGCGAGGTACAGATATGTGAAATATGTCAGAATTTCTAGAGGATACTCTCGGAATGCAGATATCAATTTTTCTCAACAGTTCAGGAGAATCAATTAAACCGTAAACCTAACACATAACAATGGTATTCACTTCTTTTTATGAGGCTTAAAATGTGATATCTTTGAAGAAGATTTTGGTGTGGTATTCCGATTGGCGGATAAACACCGTCCTCCTTTAAACAGTAATTTTAGAAACCGTATATGTAGCAAGTAGGTAATTTTCAACTAAATAAAAACACTATTGCAGTAAATATTTGCGGCCTACTCTTCTAAATACATTTTTAGATGTTATTTAGTTTTAATTTTTGAGGTAAACATGATAAATTTTAATGTTTAAGAATCTATAAGAGTCCTGTTTTTGATAATCTAAATTTAAGCAAAAAGAAGCGAGGGCCAAAATGTATAAACTCGCTTTATACAATAATACATTTGCTATTTCTCAGGTACTTAACACGTAATTATGTTTTTACTTTTAAGTACTGAAATAATTTACTGTCTACCGGCAGCAAAACTTTAAACGACGCTCTCTCACTCTACTTCAAGGTATAGATATATCCTTTCAGTTTCTAGTGTTTTATTTTTGGATATCAGTGTATGCTGATATATTCTAGAAAAAATATTTTTTTCTTATACATATAAATGAGGATATTCCAAAACTGTTAGTGATAAATATTTTTTTTACTATAAGGAGTATTACCCCATATAAACTAACTATTATTGAAACAAATTATAAATAAAGTTTTACATACCTTTCTGTCTTAACAGGCTTAACTTTGGCACTTATAAACTGAGTATTGTTAAAAAAATGCAGTACTCATATCTTGGTTTATAATGGGTAAAACACTTGAATCAGCTTTTATAAATCCAGCTAACAATCTCATATTAATAATAAAATTAAACCAATTGGCAAAGACAAAAGAAATAAATCGAGAATTGAGAAAAACACAACAACGAATGTTAGGTTAGGTGGTGTCAATTTCAAGTGTCACTAAGATGTGCATTCACTTCGACATTCTGTGTGTCAGTTTGTTCGTGTGCTTGGTGTTGTATAACAGAAAAAACTTCGACACAAGCTGAGTGGTCTATTCCCGATGACGTACACATTTTAAATTTAAATTGGTTTTAATTTAAAAACTTTTGGATTTTTTAACGAACTGATTATTTAGAATAACTTGTATAGCGACTAACTATTACAATATAATTTATAAAACAGCATATCTCACATGTAAACATGGTCCATTATAATTAATATTTTGCATTTCTGTAAATCCTAAATTGATACGTATTACAGTTAAATAATTAAAAAAATAATAATTTTAAATTGAAATTAGATAGTGCATGTATTAGGAAATCGAATTAGTAAAATTTTAATTTAATGTTAAATTCGTAGTATTTAAATATATTTTTTAATTTGCAGATTTTCCTTCTTCGAAATCAAGATCTACTCATATTGATGGACATTTTGAGAAGCGCTACGCAGTTTGTCAGTTTTGTGGAAGATTATTGAAAAAAATTGATTTTTTTCAACATTTTTTTATCCATATAGTGAAAAATAGACTTAAAAATCATATTGATGACAAACCTTTAAAACCGTTTAAGTGTGGTACTTGTTTCAAAACATTTAATCTAAAATATAAATTACGAAAACATTTAATAACACACTGTAAAAAGTGTGAATTTTGTTCTAAAAGATTTATTCGAAATTATGATTTACAGCGACATTTATTGATTCATGATTCTGAAAAACCATTTAAGTGTGACATTTGTTTCAAATGTTTTACCCTAAAAACACACTTAAGGCAACATTTAGTAATCCACAGTCCCAAAGTAAAATCTTTCAAGTGTGATATTTGTTCAAATAGATTTATTCGAAATCATGACTTCCAGCGACATTTATTAATTCACAGGGGTGAAAAACCATATAAGTGTCATATTTGTTCTAAAGAATTTCAACGAAAAGCTCATTTGCAAGGACATTTAATAATTCATAATGATGATAAACCATTCAAGTGCTACATTTGTTCCAGAGGGTTTACCAAGAAAGAAAACTTACAGAAACATTTAATAATTCACAGTGCTAAAAAACCATTCAAGTGTGACATTTGTTTCAAATGTTTTATCATGAAATCACACTTACGGCAACATTTAATAATTCACCCTGGTGAAAAACTATTCAACTGTGGCATTTGTTCCAAAAGTTTTACCCTGCAATCACACTTACGGAGACACTTAATAATTCACAGTTCTAATGCAAAATCTTTCAAGTGTGATATTTGTTCTAATGGATTTAGTCGAAATCATGACTTACAGCGACATTTATTAACTCACGGGGACGAAAAACCATATATGTGTGACATTTGTTCTAAAGGATTTAAACGAAAAGCTCATTTGAAAGATCATTTATTAATTCACAGTGGTGAAAAATCATTTAAGTGTGACATTTGTTTCAAATATTTTACCCAAAAATCACACTTACGGTCACATTTAATAATTCACAGTCCTAATGTAAAATCTTTTAAGTGTGATATTTGTTCAAATAGATTTATTCGAAATCAGGACTTGCAACGACATTTATTAGTTCACGGGGATGAAAAACGATATAGGTGCGATATTTGTTCTAAAGGATTTAATACAAAAACTCAATTGCAAGGACATTTATTGATTCACAGTGGTGAAAAACCATTTAAATGTGACATTTGTTCCAAATGTTTTGCCCTGAAAGCACACTTACGGCAACATCTAATAATTCATAGTGTTGATAAACCATTCAAGTGCGACATTTGTTCCAGAGGGTTTCCTCAAAAACGAAACTTAAAGAATCATTTAATAATTCACAATACTTAAAAACCATTCAAGTGTGACATTTGTTTCAAATGTTTTGCCCTAAAATCACAGGGCAACATTTAATATTTCACAGTAGCCAAAAACCTTTCAAATGTGACATTTGTTCTAAATGTTTACTCAGAAACCACACTTACAGCAATAATTCACAGTAGTAAAAACCTTTCAAATGTAACATTTGTTCTAAATGTTTTAATATTAAATCTACCTTACAAAGACATTTAATAAATCACTATTATTAAAAGGTAGAAAACAAGAAGGTCCTTTAGAACTCACAAAGATATGTATGTTTCATATTCTGGCACACCTAGTGGGTAAGAGAAATTAAAATTGGTGAAATTTCTATTGTAAGCAAGATGATACAATGAAGCAATTATATAATTTAAGAAACATTAACAATACTAATCCACTGATAATACTAATATTTATTTAATACTAAAAAAAATTTAAACAAATTAATGTACATACTTAACTGAATGAAAAAAATTGCTAACGAACATTGAAAAAGTGTTGGAAGGGTAATCACTGTAAAAAATAGTTTACTAGAACTAGAAATTGTTTAGAAATAATATAGGAAAAAATATAGGAAAAACTCACCATAATCTCTTATCCACTAGTAAATAAACTACAAATTACAATGTTGATAAAGGAGGCGAAAGAACTGAACATTTTTTTAAATATAACAATTTATATCGAACATTATCAATTATATTTCTAAAAAAATTATTTATTACCCTTTTTTTAATACTATCTTAATTTGAAATAAATAAAAATGTTATTTTTTAATGTTGTATTTATTTATCAGCCAATTAAATCTGAAAAACAAAAGTAAAATTTAAATGATCAAGTAAATTGTATGGATTAGAAAGAAAGTATTACAAATTAAGAAAGCTTGTAAAAATAGTTTTAAGTATTAAAACAAAGTGTTAGTTAAAAGTGGCGTATACTTTGGTGTAAAAAAGATATGGAAAAGCACCTTAATTAAAGGAAATTAGGGGATGGATTAGAAACAATTGAAGGGGAGAAACATAAACAATTTTAGGGAGACATTTTGAAATACAACAGACTAAAAGGAAAAACAGAAAAATTAAGACAAAAACCATATTAAAAAGGAGAATTAATTTATAAAAGAATCATAAACAACGAGAAACATCTACGGGACGAAACACAGGTAAAAAACCAACAATTTTAAGGCTGCAAATCAAAGTACTTACCTTGTTCCACTGAGATAAATTGTTTGAAAATCCAATTTGGAGATACTAAATAACCATCTTCATTAGATACAGCTCTAAATTTTGCACAGTGTCACAAACACTTTATTAAAAAAAAAACAAAAACTGTTTCCTTGTCAATTAGATGAACTTTCACAATCTTCAGTAGTGAATAAAAAGCTCATAGTAGCTTAAACAATTTAGTTTATAGGTAGGTGTACATAGTATAATAAATCATTAATTATAATTTCTGATATCATTGTTTCTTCTTTTCTTTTTTTGGGCTATGTATTATATCATTGTTTTTATAAAATAATTTCATTATTCAAATAACCTCAAATAAATTTGGGAATAAATTGAAAGACGACCCGCAATTATTTTAATTGTATTACATGCGATAGGCAACCAATTATACAACAACGATGGATCTGAATTATAATTAAGGCCAAGTTCAATTTTGTTTGACATATCATCACGATTTTTTTTAGGTTAGAAAATTGCATTATCGATTTTTTCATTCGAAGTAATAAAAGACGTCACTTTAAATTTCTATCTCTTTATGTCAACAAATTTCTAACACGATGAATTTATAAAACGTATGTCACTAATGAATATGTGGCGGCAACTGAAGGCAACACTGTCAGCTACTCCATGGCTACTAGAGTACGTACAGGTCCGGTATAAGCCATGGAAAATAATAATTTAATGTTTTAATCGAGTTAAATAAAATATCAAAATTAAATGTTTATTTTTAAGTAAACGACATTTTTAAATGTATACGTCTTCAATCAAAAATAATATAGGCAATACTCAAGTGTATTATACGAGTGTACTGGACAAGAGATAATTTTACCCTTTACTCCAGTTTTTTGTAATGAAACCAGCGGTAAAATTGATATTTGTGTACCAAGGCTGTGTTTTGGCCGAATTAGACATATGCTTTCAAGTCTAAACTTGTTCTGGTTAAGTATAAGAGTAATAGGCAAGAAACGGGTGTTTAATCAAACTTGACATCGAGATAGATGTCACATAAGCAGGTGTACTGAAGATGAACTTTGCAGGACCAAGCATCAGATAGGTATAACACTTGATATTCTGAAAACTATGTGAATACTACACTGAATAAGAACGAATGGAAGTGTCAGAAGGAGGCTAAAGGCAAAAAATAGACGGAACAGAGCCTAATAGATAGATAAGTCATATTTTAGCCAGGAGAGAGTCGATGAGTGTTATAAATATAGTTATTTATGAATGTATTTTTAATGTATAATTTCAGTTTATTTTCATTTTTGGTATAAAACTATGGCTGACATAATAAAACTCTTAAAAGTATATATATATTTTCAATCTTTATTACTATACATTATTTAGTATTCATTTATTCTCTCTGACCTAGGGAAAAGAAACCCCTGGTCATAATTGTTTACAATGTTACGTGTTCCTAATGATACAGAACATTACAGAGGAATAATAAGATACTTAGCCGATGAAATCTCATCGAGTTCACGCATGACATATTGTGGTATGGAATATGGCTATCTCTGATGCATCTGCAGATTTAAATTTATTTTTGCGTACTGTTTTCTATCAACTGATACCCCAAATTTATACAAGCCACGTCTTCGCACCACAATGTGACATAGCATCAAATCTGCTTAATCTCGTACCATTTTTTTAAAGTATCAAGGATATTCTTGGTGTAGCTGATCATCATGTTTCGAGTCACTGAACCTAAAAAATAACAAATATCAATAAATAGAATTCGGAATTTATTCCAAAAATATTTTTCTTTGGGAATTATATAGGATTTCTCGTAAATATACTGACAAACTTTTAAAGGTGGTAGGTGCATCAAAATAAACATTTTTTTGCTTAATAAAATAAAAATAATTTTATTGCCCAACAAATTAATCCATTTACAGAACAAAATACATGAAATAAATATTAAACATAATATTTCGACAGAAAATAATTTTAGCAACAGCAAGAAAAAAAAAAGAAAGAATCCTAAATACATTAGCTACAAATTAGTACAACTAATGGTCGAAATAAATATCCCAATCAGAACAAAATTAATTAAAATTTGAGCACATTAGCCTTATAGGTGAATTTCTTCCCAAGTTCGTTCAAATACTTGCTGTATAAAATGTTTTATGATATCTAATGGCTGTTTGGGGAACACTAAAATTTATTTAATTTATCAAAAATAGTACATCAATAGTGTTATGTAATATTTTATAAAAAATGTAACACTGGAAACTACCCTTCTATTTTCGAAAGCAGCAGAGATTCTTCAATACCTCGAATGGGATACAGCTCATCTATTTTAAAAGAAAGGTACTTGAGAGATCGTCGCTGAACATTTTCCAATGATCTTTTATGAATATTGTAAATATGGTTCCAGATAAGAGATGCATATTCTAGCCTAGAACGAACTAAAGAAAAGTAAAGGATCTCCAAACTTTAAGAGTTTGTAAAAGAACGAGTATTACGAATTAAGAACCCTAAGCTTTTCAACGCAGAAGCAACTGTATTTTCAATATAATCCGAAAAAGTAACTTTTTGGTTGAATAATATACCTTAATCTTCAATTTGTGCACAAGTCCGATAAATGTAGGCTGTTAAATAATCAAACTCCACCTTGTTAATCAATCAATATATGTTTATTGTCAAAGCTACAAGAACTTATAGATATATAATACTTCTAGTATAGGAACATACTTCACCTTTAGACACATTCATTCAGCTTGTTTTCATTACACCAATTTTCAACGATTCCCAAGTTGGGTCTGTAAAAAGTAACAGTCTTGAATTGATGAGATTGAGGTAAATATTTTTAAGTCAGCAGCGAACAGCAGGTTAAATTTATTGCCAAGTCATTTATAAATATACTAAATAATAGTGGTCCCAGATTGGAGCTCTGTGGAACTCCAGATGTTGCTGTGAGGGGGAAGATGAAAATCCGTTGTAAAAGACATAATAAAAACGATGATTTAGGTAAGATGAAAATAATCTCAACAGCGACTGATCAAACCCTAAGCATTCCAACTTCCTTACAAGAATATTATGATTTTTAATTATTACCAAATACATTGTATGTATGTACAAAAAATATTCTAAACATATTTTAACTAACAAGAGTTTTATTTTTAACTAGTTATATTCAAAAACAAATGTCATTTTTAAAACTATGTTTAACAATAACCGATGAGTATACAACAAGGTTCACAGTTTAAACTATGTCTACATTTTAACTGCCTATTGTACAATCCGCCATATATGTACAATTCAAAATTAATTGTATTTCTTTAAAATGCACTTGATTCTGTTGATCAAAATCATTCGATAAAAAAATTAAATAGTATTGGTATAAAGGTGGTTTTTATATCTATGCTATAAAGCATGCATTGGGGTAGCATATAGATTATCTAAGTATCAGATCAGAGAGATTAAAATTAAATAACATATGTAGTGGTATTCTCATCTTTCAGTACGTCTCCTATCGAGACTCCTATCAATGTTCGACAGACAGCGATTTTAATGTAATGTCTCTCTATTCTGTATGTAATGTGTCGAGTTCGCACAAAAGAATCGCTGTCCTGATCAGAAGAAATTAACCACACATCAAAGGAAGAAAATTAGGTCCCCTGTTATTTTTAATTTATATTAATGATTGTTGATGTCGCAATAATCAATATGACATTTACCTGTTAGCCTATGATGTCCTTATCTATGTTTCTTGTAAGTTGTAAGGATTCAAATAACTTAGTAAGAGTTAAAAATCAACACAAATAGGTACCTAAAACAAAATATAAGCTGATAAGTAATAACTATATGCAGTTTGTGGACAAACAATATAGGAAATTGAAAGAAAATCTATAAAGTTAGTAGAAAAATTCAAATATTTAAGGGTAATTATTCAGAAACAGATGAAATTCACAGACCATATGCAAATACTGTTATCAAAACAATTGCAGTTAAATTACATTTCCTATTTAGAATGTTATTAAAATAATTATTATATTATTACATTATTTTTTACTAAATTTGAATATTGTGATATTAGCACAGCTTATTCATATCCAGCTAGAACACTCTCTTGGCGGGAACGGTTTGCGTCGATCCCTTCGCGCAGGTTTTATGCTCCGCCTTTTCGGGGAAAAGATGTCTTTGCCGTGCAGTCGGGAGATCAGTATTACTTATTCTACGTTAAGCGGACATAGCCGTGCGTATATTTTTGTGTTTAATTTGTAATTCTTTTGAACATTTGTGTTTTATGTTTATTTTTTACTGTAGTAAAATGAGTTACAAAAAACTATCAGGACATCATCATGTTTGTGCAGTGCGAAATTGTTTTAATAAAGGTTATAATTGTAAGAAGAAATTCTATTGTTTTCCTAAGGATACTAACCGGTAAGTACTTACCTACACGATATTTTTTGCATATTTTGATGAAAAGTAAACTTTCGATTATTTGCTATGTTGTAGTAAAAGTAATTTAAAGTCATACAAAATCTTCTTTAATTATGAGAAGCTATGTTTGGCCTGTATAAATATATACCTAAGTAGTTATTAATTTAATACTTGTTAAGGTAAAAGAGGGTTTATTGGTGGTTTTGTTTAATATTTTTGCAAATCGAAATAATAAAATATGTATATCAACAAATATTAATTGGAAGCAAATAGATACAGTATGCGCCAGATCTAAAGAACCAAGGATGCGCATTTATAATGCTACTAATACGCCTACGGATGAATAGAATTGGTAGCTTACCTAGAAAGTTGTAAACCAGAGGTCCGTATATTTTAAGACATAAAATAAATGGAAAATAGTAAATGATACTTGTTCATACATATTGCTTAGTGTTATTATTAGTACATAATTCTATAGTCAATTAAAAAAATCATTATTTTTAGGTAAACCGACTTTAGGTTAAGGCTGTTCTACCGCTTTCTGTTCGGTATTTATATAAAATTCTGTTACGGTCAGGAAATTATCCTTTTTCAAATAAATTAAATTGTGGAAAAATTGTATATTGGTCAAACGGGCCGTAGTTTAAAAAAAAGCTATTTAAAACATTACAATAGTTATACTAAAAACAAAAATAATTCTACAAAACATATTTTTTTCTGAAAATCAATCGTTTATGCAAAAATTGTTTCACATTTTGAGAATAAAGGCATTAAATTAAACCATTTAGAAACACTTGAAATAAATTGATTTAAAAATTTAAATATCCTCTTAAGTGACCAATTAGATATTAATAAGTAGCCTAATTAAATCTCTTTACCTGTTCTTAGTTTTCTGTTCTTGTAATTATTTTATTATTTCAGTTTATTTTATAATTTTAGTTTATTTTATTATAGTTTACTTTATTTTACTAGGTTGAGTGGAAGAGCAGATTCTACGGAAGATTCGACAGAATCCTCCCAAGAAATCTGAACTCTGCCTTTTGACTGTGAAATATCAATGTATCTACATGAATTATTGTTTTATTTGTCTCTTTGTAATTAACAGTCAATAAAAACCTTTATTATAATCCCGCTAATGATATTTTAATGGAATTTATTAATATATTTCTCTTAAGTACCTACTTTAACTAATTAGTTTATTTTGGATACATATTAGAAATGTAAATGAGTTACATTTGAAGAAGAAGTTGTACTTAGAAACAATTGTCGTGCAATTTTTATTTCTTTAAATAAAACTGTGAAAATCTACCATGTTTGGTTTTTCTCATTTTAATAATATGGATTTGCATCAAGTAAAGACCGTAATATTATATTAATGTTAAATTTAGTATTTTTTTACATTTATTAGGAAACAAATTTTTTTAGAAACAGAAGATAAATTTAAAAAATTTAAATATAAAATATTAATCAAAAATAAAATGCACAGATATGTGTGTAAAATACAAAAAAATATGGAAAACTACACAAGTTTAATTCCAAATAAACTACAGGGTATGTTTACCTGTTGCTTGTGCAGTTTGAAGTTTGATATCATCTAAAGTAACTCCTTCCTTTTTTGTTGCGTCAAAATATTTAAAAACATTGTATATTACTTCACGACTTTGTCCGTTAATAACAAATCTGCGCTTTTTTTCACCCACAATAGAAGACATTATTAAAAATAAAACCAGTCACTTTAACCAAAACACAGAAACAAGAAACAAACAATGTTCTAGTCGTTACGCTACTGACCGTAAGCAAGGACAAGGTTCAAATTGTGAATGGGCGTGGCGATTTTTAAGTAAACGAACTTGAGCATTTGCGCTGGTTCTTTAGATTTGGCGTTTACAATACCTATATAGCATTGTTTAAAAATATATTTAAATATTTACAGAGCCAGAACATGGGCAATGAAAGCCAATCGAGAGGACCTATTTGAAAAACTAATCGAATTATATAAAAGTTACTCGATATGTGAAGACCACTTTGAAGAGAAGATGTTCACGAGTCACTTTTGTACAAGATTAGTAGCCATTGCAATTCCTACCCTATTCCCGTCCCTCGAGGGGAGTTCCACAACTGAAGACCATACGTATAGTGCACCGCTCTTGCAACTTCCTGCGAAAATACGAGTTCTAGATGACAGACTGATAGCTCCACCTATCACACCTGCACTATTTGATTCAGGTACTAAAAATAATAGTGTTTTACTTAAAATTAAATATGTTTTATATACAGGGTGAAGCGAGGGGTGAACCTAATTTGTTCCACTTTTAAAAGACTACAACTTTTTTATTTTTTAACTTTTTAAAACAAGCTAATAATCACATGATTATCTTTAGCTGTAAAATTTTGTTATAGCTTTTGATCCGAACTAAATAAAAAAAAATCATTTTAAAGCAAATAAATCGTTCTTTATACTTATTCATCTAAGTTTAAATAAAATGTATTTTTGCAGCTAACCAGACAAATCTAGTTGAAACCGAGCTCAAAATCGAGGTTCAACATGAGATCGCCCTGAGTCCAATTACAGACAGTCCTCCTCTGACGTCTCCAACATTTACCCAAACGTCAACCAGTTTATCCTTCGATACACCAAGAAAAGTTAAATACAGGCAGCATATCAAGTCCATAACTGCCGAAAACAAATATTTACGACAAAGGGTTGAGGTACTTGAAAAAAATAATGAATTGGACAATATATCTTTGGAGCAATATATGTTCCTAACATATAAATTTTACAATCCAGACATTGCACAATGTGTTAATATGCAAGTATCACAGGGGCATAAACATCCAAAGGGAAGACGTTACAGCAAAGAATTTAAAATTGAATGCCTATCAATATATTTTGCTGGTCCCAGAGTTTATAAAAAATATTTAATGTCTAAATATAGCCTTCTCTCGCCTAACACTTTGCTAAAAGAAATCAGAGCAGTTAAGATAGGACCAGGATTAGATAATCCCGAGTTCTTCATTTTATTAAAAAAAAAAGTTGACAGTTTCCAGTCTCAAAGCAAATATTGTTTATTGTGCTTCGATGAAATGTCAATAAAAGCAAATTTATTTTATGAACGAAATCAAGATGACATCATAGGGCTAGCAATGAGCGATACAGGGGAAAAGATTTTTAAACCAACTTTAACTGTCAGTGTACTTATGGTAAGGGGAATTTATTCGAAATGGAAACAGCCGATAGCCTACTTTTTATGTCATACTTCTTGTTCTGCTAATCTATTACATAAACTATTAAATGAAGCTGTGCAAAAAACAACAAATGTGGGGTTAAATGTTTGTGCAGTTACTTGTGATATGGGGTCCAACAATATCAAATTGTCAAATATTTTAAAGATATCTCCAGACAATACTGGTTTTTATTTAGAAAATTGGTATCTCTTTTTCATCTTTGATGTGCCACATATTATTAAAGCGATGAGAAATATGTTAATGAAATATGACTTTTATGTTAATTGTAAAAAAATTTCGTGGCAATATATTAAAGACTTCTATGAATTAGATAAAAAATTTCCTGTTAAAGCAGCACACAAATTAACCGATTCACATATTTACCCGACTAGTTTTCAAAAAATGAAGGTCAAACTTGCCACCCAAGTATTTAGTTACTCAGTCCATGTAGGTATGAGTTTTTATATAGGATTTGGTTCCCTTCCCTCGGAAGCGACAGAAACTGCTGAATTTGTTAATAGAGTAGATCAACTCTTTGATATTTTAAATTCTTCGCAAACCTTTGCCTCAAAAAAATATAATGCTGCCTTTAAAGCAAACTTGTCCTTTTTTAAAAGTCTTGAAATTCGAGACAAAAATAATATGAACGTTGCCAACAAAATAAAATTTATTAAAAGCTTAATAATTTCAATCAACAGTATTATTCAATTATTTTACTATCTTCGAGAAAATGCTGGGTTTGAGTATATACTTACACGAAGATTAAACCAAGACTGCCTGGAGAATCATTTCGGTAAAATAAGAAGTGAAAACGGTAACTGCATTAACCCCACAGCCATACAGTTCCATAGAACATTTAGAAAGTTGCAATGCGTCAACTTGCTTAACTCAGGTACAGAAAACTGTGAGGCTGATTCTGATCAGATGCTCTTAAGACTTTCTGACTGCCAACAGGATTTTGTACCTGAGGATAAGGATAAAGTATCGGAACAAAGAGACGCACTAAATAGCATGGACTATTCAAATAATGAAATGCTGCAAAAAAATTTCATACGGTACGTGTGTGGGTACCTTTTAAATAAAGCTTTAAGAGTTCACACTTGTGATATATGCAATAAATATAGTAAAGACCATGATGAACTAGATGATTCATCTTATTACTGTTTCCTTAAGGCATATGAAAATGCAAATAAGGACACCTTCGGAAATTTGCAAATGCCTAATAATAAATTTGTGGAATTAATTTGTAAAATAGAACAAATATTTCAAGAAAACTTTGAAAAATTTGCTACTAAAAGGAATATTTGCCAAATGCTTTTAGATATAAGTAACCATTTAGCTTTTAACCATCCCTGTAAATATTTCCCCAAAGAATTTGTAGTTAGATTATATTTAAGAGTTAGAATATATTACACATTGAAAACGATAAATTGTAATTTTAGAAATGTAAATAGAAATAAACTTATAATATGGAGAAATTTGTAATGGTATAGTACAAAATGTATTATAATTTGTTATTATATATATAATATACGTTAAGTAAATTTTTAATTTGATTTTTTTTAATTAT